>CM068367.1:258116870-259416037 GCA_034769895.1 Magicicada septendecula
TATCAATCGCATCATATCTGTATTTAAATGGGGTCAGTTTCTTTTTAGTCATGAGTAATCAAAAAATGGTTTAAAAATAATTTTTAAGGAAACAACAAATTGTATTAAAATATATGTAATTTGAGTGTGCTTTTTAAGATTTGTTAAGGATTTAAAAAAATAAATATTCAGTTACAATTTAAACTTTTATTTAAAGTAAATAATACATATTTATATCCAATGCAATTACATTAAAGTGAAATTAACGTTACAATTTGACTTGGATTCAAAATCATCAGAGTTACAGAATACCTTCATATGAATTGCTTAATTTAGTTAATTTTTTTGTTTTTTGGTATATAGATTCTGAATGAATACTTGAATCTTGAGCCAATTCTTATTGCCAAGTAATATTAGATACTTAGAGATAATCTCCTCACATTCACCTCGTTTTCGGGGTTTTTGTTTCATTATGTGCTCTTTGAAAAACTCTTTAACTATAGTTTTTTGTTCAGTTGTCCATGGTATGAGAATTCGTTGATTTTTCTTTGTTGCCTTATTTTCTGTTAATGCAGTTAGATTTTGTGCAGGATCACTTGTTTTCCCAAACATTTCTGTTGAAAGATCTTCCTTATTTTTATAATCACGTCTTTCCCAATCTTTTTTCTCATCACAGCTGTCATCATCAGTAATATTATCTCCTGGAGCTAATAAGTTTTCTTCTAAGTTTATATCAATCTCATCTAAGGATTTTCCTTTATATTTACCAGCACTCCCATCTTCCATCATTAACAGAACTTTGCTGATCTTTGCAGTTTGAAAAATGTCATCTGGCAGCCTATACTCATTCTGATGAGTAAGAGAACTATGGCCCATGAAAGTTGCCAATTGCTCAATTTCTTGGTCATTCATAGAGAATATTTGACTGATTGTAGCCATATGTTTACACAATCTTCTTGTTGTAATCGCATCTGGGTTCTGCAAACAAGCTTTGCTTGCATGTTTTGTTAACACTTTGTATCCAACAATCGGATTGTCAGTCTTAATGTTACAGAATACATAAGGATTGTAGTCTGGGACAAAGTTCTTTCTGATTTGCAATAAATGTTCAATATGCTTTTGGACGTTATCTGCAAATAGAACAGGTGTCTCCCTTCTTTTCCCCCTAATAACAACTCTTTTAAATGTTTTTGAAAGAATCATCTCTGTGGATTTCAATGCATCTTGAAACTCTTCATACATTTTATTCTTTGAGACTTCTTCATATTGTTGTACATAGAGCCTCGAAAGCTCCCCACTCCTTTTCCTACAAAGGATAATTACTCTGCAATACACAATTTCAATTGAATTGTTATATGCTACCTTGTCATTTGGGTTTTCTTTTAACTGACTGGATGCTTCTAAACCTTCGATCACAAGAAAATCCTTAAACTTCTTTAAGTCACTAGCTAGGGGTATTATTGTTATTGCGTTCATCTTATTCTCACTTAAATGTGTTTGATATACATGGGATATTGCAATGTCACAGCACTCTTTCAAAGAGGTGCAAATATTCATAGCATAGGTAGGAGCACCAAACTTATCTTTTTCTGCGTCGTATTTTGAGGCTGCTTTTGTAGCTTCAACTATAACTTTGAATTTTGAGGCCCGTAGAGATTGCAGCAGATTATTTATGGAGTTGTCTCTTTTTTTAATCTCTACCAACAGCCTTCCTAACTCCCTCATTTTTCTCGATGTGACATTTATCTGGTGTTTTTCTCTGTGAGTTTTTAAATGGCGAGATCCATATAAACATAACATGTCTTTCTTGGCTGCTAAAGAAATTTCGTCCGCCCTCATTCTGGGAAATACCTTTTCTTTTAATGCGATGTCTACAGTTATGTTGCTAAGCAAAAGGTTTTGAGCCTCTCTTAAGGCAAATGATTTACCTGTGTTTTCCAGTTTTTCACTGCAAGCTTTTCTATGGCGCCATAATTGTTTTCTGGCGTAAAATCCAAGGCAGTAGGTACATGGTGCCACTTTCCGAGGCGATCTAGAAGTGTCTTGTTTTCTGACAGGTTTTACTTCTCCAATAGAACTGTACAGATAGTTCCCTTTTTTTCTTAGGACTGTCAAAATCTTTTTCCTTTCCTTGCCTTTTTTAGGAAGCGCCTTTATTTTTTGAACTTCAATTTCATTTGGATGATTCCTAATAACATGTCTAGCAAACTGTGTCACTTGTGTTTCACAATAGAAACAGAAATCCTTGCGTCGATTACGCTTCTTTTTAGGGTTACCTGTGTCAGTTTTACTATTTTTATCCGTTAATTCACTGTCACTATCTTGAAGCTCATACAAATCATAAACTATTGGCAATTCCTCTGAACAACTTTCCTTCAGTTCATTGTTACCATCTAGGACTGTAGTTGGCAACTCCTCTGCATACTGGCTGTCACCACCCATCGATTCAGTTTCCTACCCAATTCTTCGATTACAGAACCCTCATGCTGATTCTTATCTTCTTCCGTGTAATTTACTCGGATGTATTTTTGTATTGGCAACTCTATTGCAGTGCTGTCGCATGAAGATGCTGCATCACTGTCACATTCGAAAGTGGGGTCCTTATCTTCATCGTCAGTCATAGACGAACTCGTATCATTAACGTTACTATCATTTTCAAAGAAGTCGCAGGGCTGTAGGCTTAAATAATTGGTTGCTGTTGCACCTTCTTGGTTGTTGTCTGTGACATCAGAAGTACAACTTGAGTAACTTTTCTCTAAAAAATAAAAAAAAAATAAAAATTTTAAAGCATGTTTGTTTTTGGAGCCCATTTTAATTCCTTTAGGTTATTAAAGGAATTTTTAAAAAATAAGAGAATTTCTTCCTTCCTGGATATGTGAAAAATGAAAAAATGTCAAAACTTAAAATTGGCAGTGTCTCCTAAATGAGTTGGCTTATAAAAAGGTTTCATAAGAACACCTAAAATTTTGTGTAAAACCTGAGAACACCATAAAAAGTAGGAGATTTCTAAGAAATATTAAATTACAGAATGCCCCCTTCTTTAAATTTGTTGAAAATAGTTTTGTTTTTAAGGTCCCGTTGGTAGCATATTTAAAATGTATATAGACGTATGCTTTGTTTAGAATACTCCTTTCTGTACTTACCATCTGCTGGTGACACAGTGTCACTATTGTCTTCTTTACTAATTGCCTTTGAAAGTTCAAGTATTCTTTTTGTTCTATTTCTCTGTAAATACGAATATTATGTATTACTTAAGAGCACTGACATGACATATACAGAGTAATCTTTACAATGGGTATACTTAAGGAATTGGTTCAGGGTATCAAAAAACTCAAATTGTAATTAAATTATTGAATAAATTAACTCTTCGCGGGGAGGCGAATTTTTTATTAATTACCAAACATTATTATAAAACCTTTCTAGTATTAAAAATAAATTCATTTGAAGAAATTAAGCCCTTAATTATATTAAATATAGTAAGACAATCTGTAACAGTACAGACTGACTCAGTACCAGAATTATGGGAATTATGTGTATTTTCAATGTTTATATTATGTAATTATTAAACAGACAGAATGGTTAGGTACATTGTCCCTCTGGAAAAAGGAACAACGCAAATTCGGCCAGAGTGAAACACCAAGGTCTCCGGTGGACGTGAAAACATCAAAATATACCATGGCGGTGTTTATGACGAAGTACAACAATATGCATTATGATTGGGCTATAACACAGCTCCGTCATCGCTGAGAACAATGACGCACTGAGTACAATGTGTGTAACGAGGCGTTGTCCAGCAAGACAAAGCGGGATGACGTAAGAACTACACACACACAAGCAAAAATTTACATTTGCCTCGTTCTCATTTCGACGCCATTCTTTATAGCAGCCACAGCGATGTATCGTTGTGAGCACAAAATTTTACAATAATTTAAATACAACTGGCAAAATGTTGGCCATTATAGTGGAGTAAGAAAGGCTCATATGATTTATTAACATACAGTTACTTAAAATGTAAATTCAGTGTAATATCAACTTAATTAAACGGCAGACTAAAAAAGGCGAACACCGGCCATCACCATGGGCAGCAAGCACAATCAACGGATGGACATCAGCACCGATTAACCAGAGAAGTTCCTTTCATTATTTTCTATCTTATGAGCTCATTAATATTCAATTGTTAATAAAAAATGTATGGGTCTAAAACTGAGTGTGCAAATGAGAGAGTGTATGTATGGCCATAAAAAAAAACATGCCGAGGGCATTGGTTTGTGTAATAAATTTAAACTCTATTCATTCATAATTTGAAGCTGCAGCAGTAATGTTAACTGATATTAATCCAGCAATAAAGCAATTAAAGAATACCAAGAGATATAAAAAGGCAACCGCCATTTTGTTTGAGTCAGGCCACCTGACGTCATTATAGAAAACACCTGGTGCTGTATGTACGAACGTAGAGTGAAATTAAAATTAATGGTTAACCTCCTGAATATTGTGTTATCAATTGTGTCGTCCACTGTGTTTCGAAATCTTCCTGTACCCGAAGCCCTGGAACCCTTAGGTATAAAACAGTGTATAAAAGCAGAAGATGAGCCCGGCTAATAATGAATTGGTGAGTACCAGTAATACCAAATCATGGTATTTGTCATACATATCTTGCTAAATATATGTAATAATATTATAAGTAGTTTTGAGAGAGAGGGGAAGATTACAATTGCCGCCCTCACAGTAACTTATTAGTTAATTAATATTACAATTGCCGCCCTCACAGTGAATTGATTGTATGTAAAGTTCATTGACAAAGGTAGCATTTACAAATATAAATATAAAAATATTATTATTATTATTATTGTTTATTAGTTGTTAGATAACAATTGGTCGCCCTCACAGTGGACTTTATATAAAATTAATTTATATAAAACAGATAGATGGAGAAACACAGAAGACGATATATAATGAATGAGAGGTTATGTTGTTGAAGTTAAATAGTTAAATACGAGTTGAGTAAATTGCGTAGCCAAATACAAATAGAGATAAATAACCATTTAAAATACTAAAATACAAAATGGCAGAAAATAATAATAGCATAGAAATAGAAAATTCAGAGACAGAATCCATTTTACTGGAAAGACACATTAGCTCAACACCCAAAGTAGTCGAAAATAAAATATCATTAGAAGACCTGTTCGCATTGATTAAAACACAAAATAGTGTGTTAAAAGAGATTGACGAGAAGTTTGATAGCCTCGAAAATGAATTGAAAAAACAAAATAATGTGCAAGATGTAAAATTGAACCAATTAGAAGAGAGATTAGAAAAATTTAAAAACGAAATACAGAAACAAAATTGTAACATTGACAAGGTAGACAAATCAGATAGAAATAAAGACAAGGTAAGTAGTGGTGAGAATTATAATAGAATTACAAATATGGTGTTAGAAAATAATTGTGTGAGTATTGAGAGTGGTGATAAAAGTATAATGGGAGTAGAATTTGATAATGAAGTGATAAAAAGTGTTCATGAATTAGAGAGAAAGTATAGAGAGAATTTACAGATAAAGGGGTTGCAGGGGGTAAATTTTTCCCGTAATGTTGTAGTAGGGGGTGAAGTAAAGACTTCACGTGTGTTTAGGAAGGACGAGAGTGCCTTCAATGCGTATTTGGAAGACAAAAGGTCTACAAATAAAGTGGTCCCTGGTTTTTTTTGTGCACTTCACAGGTGGTGCAGTGATAAAGCAGTAGAGTCCCCTGCATATATGGAGAGAGAGTGTGTAGCTTGGTATGATGGTGAGAAATGTTTTGAGAGAGAGAGAAAGAGAGAAATTGAGATATATAAAGTAAAGAAAAATTATGAAGAGTTTAGGAAAAGGTTAGGGGTAGAGATGATATATAATAAAAATAATGAGTACTTACCTTGTAAGGAAGCGGATATAGCAGTCGTAGGAGATGATAATGAAAATAATGACTTAGTAACTTATCTGATTGTGACGAATTATACTGAAGGTGACAGGACCATAACCGATCGTGACAAGTTGTATGTTGAATTGATAGGTGATAACCCTATTAATTATGGTTTTATAAAATATAAGAATTTAAATGTGTATTATATTAATGATGTTAATATAATGTATTTAATAAAAAATAAATTGTACAGACCGAAGGTAAGACTATTGTTTAACAATGGAGGGTGGACCTTCTACTGTGCTATGAACATTTAATTGTGTGGACAGTGTTTTTAAAAATGGACTGATTAGGACTGATTATGGTGAATGATTTAATGATTATGTGAATTGTATAATTTTGTGTATTGATGTCTATGTATTTGTGTATTTTTACTGCTGTGTATTTTATGTATTTTTATGTAAACATGTATTGTAGGATTTTAAATAACTGAAGAAAGTTTAAATGATATTATGAGATTCAGGTTATAAGGGTTAGTAAATGATTAAGCAGGTAATAGATTTGGGTATTGAGAGGTATTGTTGTTAGTTGGTAAGTGATGAATTTGTAATGGTATATTAATGTTGAAATATTATAAAGAGTTTGGGGATAGTGATAAATAAGGGCATTGAAGTTAGTCAGATAGAGTTATTGGGAGTTAGGAAAAATAAAGTGTTGAGATGCTGATAGTATATAAAGAGGTGTTAGATATTTTAGGGACACAGTGGTTAGTAATTATATGTAGAGTTGAGTAATGTGGATGGTAATTTTATAGTTGTTGATGGTGATATTTTGTAATAAGGGTATTGGTGTAGGAGTCCAACGAGAGATGTTGAGACAGGAGGGATCGTTGTGTGCCGGAAAGGGTTATCTGAAAGGGTCAGAAACCGATAAGGGAATGAGTTGGTTAGAGGGAATACACACATACTAGTACAAAAAGGCGCGGTGCCAGAGGTTTTAAATGGGATTTGTGAAGGGGGTTATTAAGAGATATTGGTGTCAAAATGTATATTAATGGTTAGAAGCGGTTGTTAGTAGAGAAAAGGGGGTAGTAAGGTTAGATTGACAATGCCAAAATAAGACAGAGAAAATAATGAATAATAGAGAGTCACCCAAACGAGTAAGTATAGAAGGGTTAGAAAAGGAGAATTCATGGTAGGAAGGTGAGGTAACAAGGGAAGGTAAATGTAACAGAAAGGTAAGGACAAATTTGAAATTGTTGTATAGAGTCTGATGAATGTCAAATAATTAAAAGTTAATAGAAAATTGTTGAAGTAGTAATGTGATAAAGTTTGGTACAAATCATGTAAATTTAAATTGTTTAATGTAAGGTAAATGTAACAATGTTAATATGTAATGTACAATGTTTTATTATGTTGGGGGGCAATAGAGTGTGTGGTTAGGAGGTCGTTACAGGGGTAATGACGATAACAGTGTTAAGAGATAGTATATTCTAAAGTTGAAAATCTAAAGTTACAAGTGAAGATTGATAAAAAATATTCTAGTAAGCTGCCATTTACAAAATAGATAAAGGATTATAAGTTGAGCAATAGAATTCAAATAATAAAAGTATCTGCCATGATAGTTGTAAGCTGAATTTGTAGAATTAATTAGGTGAAGGTATTTTGGGGGCATATTAAAGAATTATTGATATATTGTGTTATGTGTGTAGTTATAGATATGTTGTTATTTTCTTACAAATAAGAAATTGATTTAGGTGGTGGTAAAAATCAAGGTATTCTAAGTCTTGTAGTTGTGAGGTTGAACCTGTTGATTTTAAGACCAAACCAATGCCCCAAACACAAACCAATGCGTCTAAAGGGGAACATATCAGTTGTAGATATGTAAGTGTATCAGACCACTATTTTGAATTTTGTATTGAATGTTTCAGAGTTTTGTGGTGTTGTGACCGCAGTCCTGGGCTGGCTGGAGCGTCAGAACAGGAGTGTAGAGTGCCTCATGGCCTTATGGTGTAGGGATCTCTCAGGAGAAGTCCAGTAAGGTCAGAGGGTGCGACCAACATCATGGGACCAAGGGTAAGTGATGATAAATTTTTTGTGTAACGTTACAGGGGGTTGTGGTGACATATCTAGACTGATCGTTTTAGGAAAGTGTGAATGAGTCAAGGAAATTTTTTGTGTTCCGACACAAAAATTTTCCTTGAGGGGGTTTGTAACAGTACAGACTGACTCAGTACCAGAATTATGGGAATTATGTGTATTTTCAATGTTTATATTATGTAATTATTAAACAGACAGAATGGTTAGGTACATTGTCCCTCTGGAAAAAGGAACAACGCAAATTCGGCCAGAGTGAAACACCAAGGTCTCCGGTGGACGTGAAAACATCAAAATATACCATGGCGGTGTTTATGACGAAGTACAACAATATGCATTATGACTGGGCTATAACACAGCTCCGTCATCGCTGAGAACAATGACGCACTGAGTACAATGTGTGTAACGAGGCGTTGTCCAGCAAGACAAAGCGGGATGACGTAAGAACTACACACACACAAGCAAAAATTTACATTTGCCTCGTTCTCATTTCGACGCCATTCTTTATAGCAGCCACAGCGATGTATCGTTGTGAGCACAAAATTTTACAATAATTTAAATACAACTGGCAAAATGTTGGCCATTATAGTGGAGCAAGAAAGGCTCATATGATTTATTAACATACAGTTACTTAAAATGTAAATTCAGTGTAATATCAACTTAATTAAACGGCAGACTAAAAAAGGCGAACACCGGCCATCACCATGGGCAGCAAGCACAATCAACGGATGGACATCAGCACCGATTAACCAGAGAAGTTCCTTTCATTATTTTCTATCTTATGAGCTCATTAATATTCAATTGTTAATAAAAAATGTATGGGTCTAAAACTGAGTGTGCAAATGAGAGAGTGTATGTATGGCCATAAAAAAAAACATATGCCGAGGGCATTGGTTTGTGTAATAAATTTAAACTCTATTAATTCATAATTTGAAGCTGCAGCAGTAATGTTAACTGATATTAATCCAGCAATAAAGCAATTAAAGAATACCAAGAGATATAAAAAGGCAACCGCCATTTTGTTTGAGTCAGGCCACCTGACGTCATTATAGAAAACACCTGGTGCTGTATGTACGAACGTAGAGTGAAATTAAAATTAATGGTTAACCTCCTGAATACTGTGTTATCAATTGTGTCGTCCACTGTGTTTCGAAATCTTCCTGTACCCGAAGCCCTGGAACCCTTAGGTATAAAACAGTGTATAAAAGCAGAAGATGAGCCCGGCTAATAATGAATTGGTGAGTACCAGTAATACCAAATCATGGTATTTGTCATACATATCTTGCTAAATATATGTAATAATATTATAAGTAGTTTTGAGAGAGAGGGGAAGATTACAATTGCCGCCCTCACAGTAACTTATTAGTTAATTAATATTACAATTGCCGCCCTCACAGTGAATTGATTGTATGTAAAGTTCATTGACAAAGGTAGCATTTACAAATATAAATATAAAAATATTATCATTATTATTGTTTATTAGTTTGTTAGATAACAAATCTCGGTACCTCATTGTTTTAATTAGTTGAAAAGTAGGAGCCTCGAGCAAAACATAATGTAATGATGATAAGAAATGTTTTACGTTATTGCCAAACAAACACATCCGAAAATGTAGGTTTATGAATGAAGAATTTTAATTTTAACTTAAACATCTTGTTATTATTTGAAAAGTCTTTTCATTTCTTTCTCAGTATACGCCAAGACGTGAAGTGATAGTCCAGTGGGCCGACTAAACGCAGAGATATTTCTTTTATATTAAATATTGTATGCGGTGGGATATTTTCCATAATTTGTATGTAAAAAACTGTATAAACTTCAAAGGAAAATAAAGAATTCTTAATTCCTTTTATTGTTTAGAATAGAGTATCTTGCGAGACAACAACTAAATTAGAGTATTTTTGAAACTAAGGTAAGATTTGATTAACTCAGTATATTTTGCTCCATAAACAACAGTAAAATATTCTAGCAAAGCAATAAGAAGAATTTTCCGTCTTTATAATTTTTTCGTTTAAAGAAAATGCTTACATGGGCAGAAATATAAAATACTAGGGAATACCTGTTTTACATACGAACATCAGGAACTTAACCGAAAAAGCTAAAGCCCAATGACTCATTCTCTTGGAATAATTAATCACATATTCTAAGGCCAGAAATTGTTGTTACTAGAAATTTTTAAAAGTGCCCGTGTACAAGGGTAGCTACTCCACCACTTAACACTATCTCATTGATGGCTTACAGTTATTGATGAAATTTTATCCGAAAGGGGACAGTTCTTAGACTACCTCTGTAACGTACGGACATCAATTCATTTGAACTAATCTGGTCACATTTGAAGAGGTGAGTTTGAGTCATAATGTAACATTTAACATTGACGATGTATTAAGGCTATGCGAAGAAAGACTCCAAAATTACTACGGACAATTGGAAAACTCGGTGCAAACACATCGAAAAAATTGAATCGGATTACTTTGAAAAGAAAGCAATTGTCCGTAGTAATAACAATTCTGTTGGAAACACAACAGAAAATATTATTATTATAAATATAGGAGACGATTTAATTAGTTGAGAGAATGACTGTAAGGAAGACAATTGTAAAAGTGGTGGTACATCAGGTATGAAAGAAATATGTAACAGTGAATAATTTTTGCGTACAAAATAAAAATATAACATAACGAAATGTTTGTGTTAATCCGTTAGAGTATCTATTAAGTGCCCCATACACCATCGTGCATTGCATGGCACGTGGTGAGCCCACACACTGGAAAAGTAGTCAGTCTCGTGGCGTGCCAGATACCATCCCAGTGTGTACGGTTTCTTGTTAGTAGCGTGTAATTGAATTTATAGCTGAATTTATACAGGAATGTTGCGAAGAGAGCAGACAGTGGTACAGTCTGATATATGAGAACGGTAAACCGTGAAGTCACGAACATTTGACATACGATGAGTGCGGACACCAGGACACAAAACGTATATGTTTTATTGGCATAACATAAAAACAAGTTAATCGTGGGTGATTACACACACACACACACTCACTCGCACATGCCCACTAGAAACGTTTTACCTAGCTCCAAATTACATACAATGCGTGTAGTTACCTATGCATACAAGACTAAATTCAGTACACATAGTTTTATAAGACGAAATAAGCATTAGACACAATAGAAAGGGAACAATATGAACATTTCACTGAGTTATAAAATGTTGAGCAGGCCTATGTTATTATTTTGTAAACGGTGACTTAGCAATGTTGTGTCTACAAGGAAGTGTTTACCTGTTGGTGCTTCGTAAAAGTAATATGTTTCTACTTAGCTAAATTCAAATATCAACAAACTTGTGTGTTTTGGAGTATGCGATGCTTCGTGTATAGGCCTATGTTACGATTCATCGAAAACATAGCAATACATAGTTGTCAGTCCCCTAAATCTGATGAGTAAGTAAAAACAATAACAGACTCGGATGTGAATGATCATGTGTGTGCGTGTGTGGGGGGGTGCGCACGCAAGCGCGCAGAAATAGGCTATTTTCAGAACAGAAGACAAAATTTTAATGCAACAATTAGACTAAAACTCTTAAGTAATATACTCTTCACTTAATTACGTAATTACAAATATTTATCTGTTGTTCCACCCACTTAGGCAATGCTTTCTTTACTGCTATTAACTAAAATAGTTGAGAATCACTGCTGTAACACATTCTTTGTATTTCGTTATTCTTACCATCTCTTTGAGAACAGCCTAATCGGCTGAAACAATTGTCAGAATTTAACAATAAATTTTGTGAAACTGCCAAGCGTTTATAGTTTTAAAATTTGTTTATCAAGGTAAGTCAGCACTTTACAATGAATAAGCAGTTTTTCGTTTTTCACTGAAAATTCTTATTGCTAGTATTTTTTATAGGCACCTGAAAAATTGTTTTCAGCTACTAGTATTTTTATATTAGTACCTGAAAAACTAGAAATTATAGACAAGCTGGTTAAAGGATACACGGTTTATCGTTACTGCACGGGTTATTGATACTGCTTTTATTACAATATGACAAAAAGTGAATATTTATGTCGACCATTATCCTTCTCAAACATTAGCGTGGATAATTGAGAGTTGTTCGTATTCCAATAAATGCTGTTAATAAAATGACACTTCAGCCAGGTGTGTTATGGCTTATAAATAGACATTTTAATTATCATTTTTCATTCTGTGTCGAAATATTCTGGATATTATGAGCAATAGAAAACAGCTACAGATTTTTGCAAAAATGTAAAATCTTCAGGTCAGCTGAACCTAAACAGTTCTTTGTAGGCAGCCCCCTTCATGTTCTTGTTACAATAGTCTTTACTTTTTACCCGCCATAAACAATCGTGGTTTCTGTAGGCTTCAATGAACGTCGGGAGAAAGTGAGCAGACAGAAAAATGCCGAGTCGCTCATGATTACACTACTACAGTCCACACAGATCACAGCTTACGACTAACTGAACATAACCTAAAAGCGCTTCACTCCGGCACGTGGCGAGCCCACACACCTTCGTGCTTTGCACGCCGTGCCGAAAAAAAAAAAAAAAAAAAAAAACAGCTCGTCTTGATCGCCTTCGTGCCATGCAATGCACGCCGTGCAACGCATGATGGAGCCCACACACTGGTATTTTTCCTTCGTGCATTGCACACCAGCAATGGTGTATGGGCACCTTCAGCCGTTAACCGACTGTATGGTATTAATTTTCACTGAAACGTACTGGAGGGAGAGATAAGTGATACATACTTGACTCACTCCTTGTAACCACATTCCATTCAGTGAGCCCGTACAGTTTCTGCAAGAAATTGTTTGCTTTGTCATCAATCATCAGAGTACTTATTACTATTTACTGACTTAGGGGTATTATTTTTCACTCAACTGTGCTGTAAGTGCGATGTTTGTATTTTATGATTGAGTGGGGGTAATTTTGTTACAAAATGCTTAAGGTCGGGTGACAAAAATTGCTTGCCTGCCAATTACTGGTGAGAGTAAGTACAACTTTAACCTTGAACTCGCAAGCAGTGAAACCAAGCTATAGGCCCCTACACACCTTCCAATCCAATCCGATCTGATCTCCAATTTAGGAAAGGAGACCGCTATCCATACTGTCAAATTTCCTTCTCTGATCTCGTCATTGTAGTCAGTACCATTGAGATTCCCGACCTGGTCACACCCTCGTAATGGCACCGTTTTTGTTGAAAAATCAAAAACTCGGGGTTGCTCTTACAACACTGTTGATCCTCCAAAAGCCCCCACCAGAAAGGAAATTTTGGGCAAAAAAGTGGTTAAATGAAAGAAAGAAATTTACCCATTCGATATTGTTGAAGCAATTGAACTCAAGATGATATCCGAATTTTTTTACGAATGAATGAACAATGGGCTACACACTATACGATCTAGGAAGGAAGGTGGAGGGATCTGTCCTAAGTCGGCTAGTTGGATGGGGAGTACCGCCTGACCTTCCTAAATCGGATTCCAACATTTTTGTAAAGACGATCGTCCTACACACTATACAATTTGCTATTTTCATCCTACATTTAGGACATCGGATCGGATTGGATTGGAAGGTGTGTAGGGGCCTTACTGCGGACTAGCTAATATTCTCATGAACTCGCACCAGACACTAAAATATTAATTAGTTATGGCACGTTCTGTTAATCAAATTTTAACACTGTTGAGGTTATTCCCAGAAAAACTTTTCTTCACTTCTTTCTTTGATTGTGTTCTTTCTGCGAATGTGCTCACAAAAATGAAAAGCAATAAAGTCAAAAATCAACGCACTGATTTGAAATGTTAAAAATATATGTTAATAACCTATTTCTGAAAAATATTTAATAATTAGGCCTAACTTAAGTATGAAACATTTAGTTACATTCAAAAATATTTATTCACTTAAAATACCGTTCCCTATTTAACACCTAGGCCTACTTTAATGACTTTATCCTCATATTTTTACAAAATGTAATTTTCGTTAGAAATTAGTGACCTTGCTAAAAAAAATGTGGTCACCTGGATTTCGTTTTACGATAGGCATGTATAAATTCCTATTATTATTTTAGAGTAAAACAGCAACCTATTATAATAAAGAACAAAATTACAGCAATTAATAAAACATAAGAAATATAAAGTAAGCATATATTACTTACATATCTATCCATCCTTTCTGCTGCGACGTACTTGGTGAGGCACCAGTTCACTAGCTTCTAACTAGTAACACTAACTGTACGCTTCTGCACTTCGCAGTGTCAATGCCGAGTGATGTGATGACTAAGAGAGCAAGATGATAACAACTCTTGGAGTGCGAGGTATGCGTCGTGCTTGTTGGAATTTAGTTTTTTGGTTTAATACTTGGTTATGTACCAGTGTGAATCACTGAATTCCTGGATTAATATCTTAAGGTTTCTGTAGTTTACAGTCGCCCGCCACATAATAACGATTTTGACCACAAATTCCTTTAAAATATCAGCTTTAAACTTGCTAACGCACCAGTGTAAATAACTGACTTTCTAAGTAATATCCTGAACCTCTTGTACTTTACAGTTATCACATATTTTCGGATCTGAATATAAATACTATTAAATTAAGCGTTAGGTTCTCGAAACTTTCGCAGGCATCACTGTGCAAGGTTTAAATTACGGATTTTGTTCTTGTATACGTGGTTAAGCACCAGTGTAAATTACTCACCTTCTGAATAGATATCTCGGCATCTACAGTTTGCTAAAATGAAATTATAAAAAACTAAGGGAATTACGGTTTGGCACAAACTTTCTCCAATTAATGGCGATCTAAGACCCACTGCACACGTAGTGACTGCCGTCGCTAGGTGACTAATGTTTGTTCACTCTTGGAGTTCCTTATAAACACTCTTAATAATATAAGTGTTTACGGAAGTCATAAACACACTGGCTAAAACTTAAATTAAATTGCACCTGTCAAAAACAATTTTAATTCATACTACACAATATTTTAAAACTGAAATTAGTTTATAAAATTCGTTTGGTTAAAACTAATTTAGAAATTACTTAATATCTACGAGGTTTTACTTTTTTTTTTATTATTTCAAAAAAAATTTAGAGGTCTTGTATATTTATGAGTTAAAAATAATTGTTAAAAGTCAATGAATATTATGAATTTAAATAAAAAATATAATATGTAATCGTAAGCTTATTTTGCGATGTTAATATTTCTTAAAATCATTCATCAAAATAAATGTTTGAATTGAACTGAAAAAAAATTATTTGTGGATGTATGAGTCTTTGTAACGATAACAAGTGGGCTCGGCCATGGCTAATTATTTGCATAAAAATTTTAAAAACCACTAAGAAGATAAATCGTAGGCCTTTTCGGTCAGCCCATGGTTGGGATAAGCAGTCAGTGTCTCCTCATCACACCGTCAGTTGTCATTCAATTATAAACATCTACTATCGGTTGCCTGGCGTGATGCAAGCGCATGGTTAGGTGGTGCAATCCAACCACTAAGCTTACCCCCGAGTTACGTTGTTGCTCATAAGTATCTAACTTTGTTTAAACTAATCTAGAACATTGAACAACTGAAGAGTACAGGGCCGCGGTGTTACTTTAATAATTATAAACACAAATTCACCTTACTCTCTGAACTAAATGTAAAAATGGAACTCTACCATGAATTTAGCTTTTTGTAAACTAACTTGTAGAATCTAAAAAGAAATTCTAAAAATAACCTATTTTCGAACATCAATAGCTATCGTGTTTCTGTTAAACGTTATGGGTTCGTATCTGTATGGGTGGTATGTGACGACTATTCATTGAAAATATACACCTTGGAAGTCAGCGAGAATTAAAAGCTAACTAAAGGATAGCGTACACAAGTTTTTTGCTCGCCCAACATCTGGCAATGCGGTGTTGCCAAATCTCTGGTCGTCACTTAAGCGAAGAGATGAACAGACTGCCAGACGAAATATTCAGTTCCGATATACACCTGTGCGACTCTAGTGCAGCGCCCGGAAATTGCTCGAACTAACTGTGTATACTTTTTTGCATGACTTCATCAATATGACGACAAACTTCAAAAATCAAAATGAGCTCTATCCTACTTTTCGTAGCCTCTGGAGCTGAAAAAAACGATGTTGGTCAAGTGACGACCGTATATGGTCGTCATAAGCACCGGTCGCCATTTTACATGTGATTTTACCCATTGGCGGTCGCAACTTTAACGATGAGATGTACATATTGTAATAAAACAAATTACAAATAAATATTGATGTGTGTTGATAATATACTTATTATGGAGTATGTGACTCCGATGTAATCAAGCCCCTCTGTTTGGACTAGCCAATTTGTAATAAAATAAATAAGATTGATGTGTGAATCTGTAAGTTGTAAGGTGTTTAATTGGTGTGTAATTGGTGTGGCTCTCGACGTCTTACTGGCCTGAAACACTTCCTTAAGTTTCCCAGCTGGTCGAGTCCCAATGGTAGCAAGACCGGTCGAGTAGCGTAAAGTTGATGAAGAAATATATATGCTTGGCTTCGCCGAACGTTTCAAAACAAAATTTATTGTTTTGAAGGAAATTTAAAAAAAAATTATGTTTATAAAAAAAAATTATTTTAATTTTATTAGTTAATTAATTAGGATCAATTAATTAATATAGGGCTGTGAAGTTTTAAACAGTGTAATGCTCTTCTGAAAATTTTTATTAAAGTTTTAGTATAATTTAAATAATCTATCACCACTCATAAGACTGTCTGTAAACCAATCGATATTTGTTTACCTTTCTATTTTTTAGGTTATCTTCACTTACGGGTGGTAAAATCCTTGTAGATTATCAATTAGAATTATATTATTGGTAATTAGTATTATTGAAGAAATAAAGAACTATTAAGTATTGAAAAGTATTAATATTTTATTAAGTAATAGCAATATTGACTCTTATCGATTAGTATCGATTCTCAGGATATCGAAAAAAGTTACAAGTATATGATATAAAAATTATATAGGGTTCTTTAAACAGCCAGTTATTACCAAAGTCAGAGAAATCGGGCTAATATTTAAAAAGTATAACGTTACAATCAAATTAATAGTTATTAATAAACACAGACATTGAATAATAATTTGTAAATATAATAATTGTTTTCACCAAACAGCTGTGATGAACCACGAAGAGGCACTGGAATTGTCAAAGAAAGATGGCTGCCGTCAAGTCGATGAAAATGTGACTCGTCCCTGCTGCGTTCCAAATAATGTATTTTGACGCAAAATTTCTGTTCTCGTGTCCGCAACTCTCTTGTTATATGTTGTGTAGTGACTGGTGTAGTGATTCTGGGTTGTATTTAGTGTATCTGTATAATTATTAGTTCAAACACTTTCTCCGATTCCGTCACTAATTTGGTTTAATGTATTATACAGTTTTCTAGTGTTTTATGGTGTTTTTCGGAGTAGATTTATATTGTTCTGTGTTATGGAGTGTTACTTGATCGTTTCTGTTATAATATGATAGTTTCAGAAGTATTTTACAAGTCACTCGCGATTTCACAATAACTCACTATACACTCGCTTTGTATGACGATTATAGGTTAGGTTATTCACGTTTTCAAAGGTATGTCATGTTGTCCGTTCAACTACCAATAATTAACTAACTGTTTCCTTTAGTTTCAATTAAACTCTTAGCCCATATAATATTATCCTTAACATTGTTCAAAAATATTTTCACATCCTGTGTACATTTTACTATTTCACTATATGAATGCCTAAACTTTGGTTATTTGTCAATTTTATTCACTAGATTTGATTTAAATTAATCTTTCAGTTCATTCTGGTTATTTTCAGATTAAATAATGCCATTTTATAGTGTTTTCTGTCCAAAAAATAGTAATTTTACTTTCAGTTTGGTATACAAACTGTTTGGAAGTCAAAACATTAAAATTTACTTCCTGTCATTATATAAATTCAGCCATTTTATCAGTTATATTTAATATTAATAATTCTATATTGTATTAAAAGGTTCCTATTCCCTTATTTTCTGGTAATTAATTGAATTAGTTGTATTCTGAAACATTATTCTGAAATATATGACTCCCATGTCTAAATTTCTGAGTTTAGTCATTTTCACATTTATTCATAATTCTGAATATAATTTATTAAAATCTCTCTAAATGGTATGTGCAATTATATGGCATGATCTCAAGTTTATTTTGTCTAAACCCCTTTTGTTTATTTGCATTTAATTGAGCAATTTCTCTGTTTTGATGAAGTTTGGTTTCCATTCTTTTGGCCTATGATTTTTTAACAATTTTTCTTACAAAATAATTTACAAACAATATATGATGTGTGATACCCTCTCTGACTTTTACAAATAGTATTATAAATTAAACATGCTTTCAAATTACACAAAAACAACTAGTATTGGCCACAATACAAACAATAGTTAAAACAAAATAAAGAACATTTTTCTTAAATAAATGGTTGTCTTCAAATCAGACATTTTGCAACAAAATTCCGATTTCCAACATGTAAATATGGTTTACAACAAAGGTTTTGTACTAACTAACATCTTAATTACTCTCTACTATTTACAAGTGGTAACTATTTTTATAGTTCTGATGTTAGTTGTATCAGACCCAAACAAATGGCCTTATATCTAAAACATTTTTAAACATTCTTGTACTATATACATAAAAACCTTATATTTATATTCTTATTTCTAACTATTATTATAAGTAGGATTCTACAGTTTTTATACAGTCTTTTATACATTGTCTTTGGGTAATTGCACCCTGTCATTAACTAATAAATAGTATGAATTGTTCAAAAGTATAATGAAATCTGGTTTTTCTTTTTTCATGTAAAACACAATGTTATTTTAAACAGATTCATGACTTATGAACAATATATTGTCACAGTACACATTTTAAGTCATTGAAAAATGCATATTTCATTGCATCCAATGTTTGTGATTGCCAAGAATGAAACACAAGGTTCATTTTTTATAATACCCAAAACTATCACTGGTTCACTTTCACTTATATATTATGTTAATGCTAAATGGTCGTATAGTCTTATCAACATAATAAATTGGTTAGCGTTTTTTCAATGGAGATTTGTTCCATGGGTACTATATTATTGTTTCATCTTAGTTCACAGGAAACTTTTACTTTATACACTCCTCTCTCTTAAATTTATATACATGTGGTTTTTATTTCGTTATACTTTTATTTTTAGATATTTATTTTGGGGATATAGGGATTTGGGTGTCTTTTATAAGAGCATGACGTCTTCTTCAGGATGCTGCCCTCTTCTTCTTTCTTCAGTCTTCTTTTCTCCTGCCTTCTGGGACTGGTATCTTCTCCATCTGTTCTTGATGCCATCAGGTTTCTTGGGATCTTCTCCATCTTCTTCTTTAATTCAGAAATACACAACCTGTATTGGTTGATCTTGGCTTATTTTAGGGTTTCTCTTTTATTTATTCTCCCTCGTTGTGGGTTTGGTCATATTGTGTACTGCTTTGTTATTTACTATTTTACCTTCCTGGGTTATACCTTGAAAACCTTTGGTTATAAGACTGGTTTTGGATGACTCATCACTAGTAACTCCTTTTATTTTAACTTGTATTTTCTTTATAATAATGATTTCTTTCCACAGTTGCTATGAATTAATCTATTTATATTAAACTTAATGCTTTCTTCCAAATTTAAATATTATAACTTCATTATTCTAATGATCAATTGCCATTCAATATTATGCTTATATCTGTCACGCTACAGATTGCTCTCCTCCAGAAGTAATTATTTCAGACATGTTTATGGATGAAATAATTTCTTATGATAATTTCATCATTTCTTATAATTCATTTTCTTCTCCATTTTTATATCGACTTTTTTATATTAGAGTTTTATTAATTTTATATATATAATTATTTGTTTTACTACTGATCCTTTTCGGATAGTTAGTGTCTTCTGAGATATATTATAATTGTAATACATTTTCTTTCTATATCAACTTCGTGTTGCATCCTTGGGATATTAATTCCCTAACATTCCCTATCACGTGGGCTGGGGCAGATCAGAGGGGCACTGTACGCTACTTCTCTGCTGGCCATACACCACTTCTATAAATTGAGTACAGGGGCATATCCATCCCTGCTCAAAAAAACATAATGCTGCTGGAATTATCTTCAGTCAGTCATCGAATAAATAAATAAAAAGTAGTCTCATTTTCGACTAATAAAAATATCTTTGGATTCTCCACTTCGTAGTCTCTCAGATTATCTCACATTTTCTATCTTAATAAATCTTCATAATCATTATTATACTCATTACATATATATTTTTTCAAAACTCTTAACTTGTCTGATATATTTAATTTAATTATGGTTGAAAACCTTTCTTTTAATAATTCTGGTTACTGTTTACAGTGTAACTCTCTTTCTTCTCCATCTGAATTCTCTTTATACTTTCTTCTGGTTACTCATAGTATTAGCATGGTCTTTATAAATAGTCTTTCGTATTCATTATTTGAATGGTCTTAATATATTATATTTAATTTTTTGACATTGTATCTTTACATTAAATATACAGGTTGTTATATTGATCATTTTATTTAAACATTTTGGTTGTTTCCTTTCTCTTAGAAAGTTATTAATCCGCCTTCGCATTCATTAACATTAATTCATTTATATCATATTTCATGTGGTATTTCTTCTCTTTGTATTTCATATAGGTCTTATTATTATCATTTGTTCAAAATCATCTTCTCCATCTGTTTGGTATGAGTTGTTCTTCTTCGCTCTTAATTAACTGTTTTCATTATCGTTTCATAGGTAATTAGTCTCTTTGCTTCCAAATTTTTTTTTTTTCTCTGGCATATTACACTCTTTTTTGTTATTCTTCTCTACTCCTTCAAATGCTATTGTGAATGTCTAGCATTTATTCTGGATTAACGTTAATTCTCTTTTCTGAATTAACCACTTTATTTTCTTCTCAATTCCATCATAATTGACACATAATTATTTTTTGGAACTTGGTTAGTTTTAATGTAAAATTCAAACTATTCTTTTTATTTAATTGAAAAATATTTCTCATAAATCCTTGTAATATGTTGATCTTATCTTGTTTCAAAGTACTGACGTTCTATCAACATTCAAATTCTGTTTAATTCATTTATTCCCAGAATTGTTTCATTCAGAATTGTTTATAGTAGTGTGATTTTACTATTATTTCTGAATGTTTTGGTATTTCTCCAAATTCAAATTCTTCTTAATTATTTACCATAAAGTTTTCTCATAAACTTAGTTACAGTAAGTTGGTCTTACTTTATTTTTAAATTTTTTGTATTATTAAGTTCAAAATTCTCTCTCTTTCTCTTTCTTCCATAAAGTTTTGTTCTAAATTATCAGGTTGTAGTAAGATGTTCTTACTAATTTTACATTTTTATAATTATATTTCAATTCAAAAGTCTTTCTTTTTCTTTCATAAAGTTTGTTCCAAAATTATTAGGTTGTAGTAAGATGTACTTACATATTTTACATTTTTATAATTATATTTCAATTCAAAAGTCTTTCTTTTTCTTTCATAAAGTTTGTTCCAAAATTATTAGGTTGTAGTAAGATGTACTTACATATTTTACATTTTTATAATTATATTTCAATTCAAAAGTCTTTCTTTTTCTTTCATAAAGTTTGTTCCAAAATTATTAGGTTGTAGTAAGATGTACTTACATTATTTCTGAATTTTTAAAAATTAAAAATTCAAAATTCTATAACTCACAACTCATTCTTCATAATATTTCTTCATAGAAGCTTGATTGTACACTCCTTTGATCTTTCCTGAAACGATTTCCTTCAACTCATATGTATTGTTATGCTTATCATTTACCACAACATATGGTCCGGTGTAAAGTAATAATAATTTTTTGGTTATGCCTTCTAAGGTGCTAGGCAGCTCTCGATTTTTAAGGAGGACTTTTTCACCCTCTTTATATGTTACAATTCGCCCTATTGCCTTCTGGTATTTGGCTTGCCGTTGTTCCTGATCTTCTGCTACCTTATTGTAAAACTTCAACTGGTTGAATTTCCTATTGTTGTTCGTTGGAAATTCAATGATTTGTTCAATGTCTCGGGGAGTCGGCTTCTCATACATGGCTGAGTACGGTGGAATTCCTATAGCTGGATGGTGGGCGTAATTTAGGAATGTTTCTGTCGCTGCTAGGTACTCTTGCCACTTTTTCTGTTGGTTGTGACAGTACGTGCGCAATATCCTACCCACTTCTCTTAGTACTCTCTCAGCCGGATTGCTACTTGGGTGGTAGACTGATGTCTTATATGTTTTGACCCCAAGTGCTAATAAAGTGTCTCGCCATCTCCTCCCCTTAAACTGTGTACCATGGTCGGTAATAATAGAAAATGGTCTACCGATCTCTGGGATATACAAATCAATAATCACCGCCAAAACCTTTGCTGTCGTTGCCCGATTAACCGGATATAGCTTTATATACTTGGTGTAGTGATCCATTATGATTACCAAGTATTTATATCTGTGCCGACCACCGCTACGGGGAAATGGCCCGCATATATCCAAAAACACTTTTTCCAGTTTTGTGTTGGAAGTTATTGGTATCATGATACCCTCTGTCTTTTCATTGTTTATTTTTGCACATTGGCAGATCTTACAGGACTTGATGTGTTTTCTCACCTTGCGGTTGATATTCTTGATCTTACAATTTTCCTCTAGAGCTTGTATCACTTTTAACGCTCCCATGTGACCATACCTGACATGGTAATCGATGATGACCTCCTTTTCTATTTGGTGCGGGATTATCACCTTCCATGTCTCATCGTCCAATGCGGTTTTTATGAATAAAATTCCCTTGTTAAGGTGGTAATATTTAGAAATGGTTTCATCATTGGCTTCTAAACGACTCACAATGTTTTTCAGCTTAGGATCAGACTGCTGATGGATTCGGATATTTATTAACAAAGCTTGTAAATCGGCTCTGGTCGTGAATATGTTATAAATTTTTACTAAGCTCTCCTTCTCTCCCTCGAAAGTCTGATCTTCCAGATTTATACGTGACAACACATCCGCTACCACGTTCTTCTTTCCTGGAATGTATTCCCATTTCAGGTCATATTCTTGTAGGGCGAGTACCCATCTAGCCAATCGGCCGTGACTCAATTTGCACCTACGAAGGAACGAGATGGATTTATGATCAGTTCGTACCGTGACTTGATATCCGAGAATGTACGTCCGGAACTTGCTGCATGCGAACACCACGCTCAACAATTCCTTTTCTGTCACACTGTAGTTCTTTTCGCACTGGTTCAGTGTGCGACTAGCGAAGCTTATTACCAGATGTTGTCCCTCCTCATCTTCCTGGTATAAGGTCGTTCCTAAGCTTAGATCGCTAGCGTCACAGTTTAGAAAGAACGGTTTATTAAAATCTGGGTGACGAAGTATCACACTCTCCAGAAACTTCTCTTTTATCAAGCGGAACGTAATATCTTGATCTTCACCCCAAGTCCATTTGTTTTTGGCAGATAACTGTGGTTGAAACTTGGCGGTCAACTCGGAATATCGGCTCTGAAACTTCCTGTAATAGTTACAGAGTCCGAGGAAAGATTGTAATTGTTTCCTGTTTCTCGGTTGCGGGAACCTCTGAATTGCCTCCACTTTCTCTGCTGATGGGGTAATACCTCTGTCGTCTAGGTTGAAACCTAAGAATTGTACCTCGCGCGCTATGAACTTGGATTTCTCCAACTTCAGTGTTATGTTATTCTGCGCTAGTTTGTTTAGTACAAATTCTACTCTGTAACAGTGCTCCTCCCAGGTTCCGGATGTGATTAGTAAATCGTCAACATAGACGGTGGTAAATTGGAGCGCTTCTGGTCCCAAAATCTGGTCCATGCATGCCACAAATATGGCGACAGAATTGACAAGTCCGAAGGGCAGTCTCTTGAACTGGTAATTGCGCCCTTCGAAAATGAACGCTACATACTGGCGGCTTTGTGGATGCAGCTCTACCTGCCAATAACCACAGACCGTATCCCAGGTGCTAATAAAGTTAGTACCATGAAAACGTTTCAAAATCTCTTCTATTTCACCGGGAGAGGTTCTGTCATTCACAATTGTCTTGTTCAACTCACGCGCATCTAAACAGAGCCGGACTTGTCCGTCTTTCTTCGGAACAGCAATAATTGGACTAGTGTAAGGTGATTGACTAATCTCAATTATGTCATTATCTAACATCTTGTTTATCTCTGTTCTCACGGCTTCTTTGAGCGATTGCGCTATTGGATATGACCTCCGGTTAAACTCTACGTTTTCTTTAAAACGAAGTTGGCACTGGTAGTTTTTTACCTTCCCTGGTTCATCAGAAAACACCGCCTTGTATTTCTCATATATTGCGATTAGACGATCAGCCAGAAGTGTTGGTATTTTCTTGTTATCGCTTCCGCACTGGAAATTACGTATTTCTTGGATCTTAACTGACCATAAATCCTCTCCTCCATTATTGTATATTATGGGTTTAGAAAGAGGGCTGTTTCTTATAATATTAATTTTTCGAAGTTGTTGATGTATTGGGCTGGGAAGTATAGTTGTGCTTCCTACCAGATCTGCGATCCATGTTACTCCGTCTGGGAAAAGTGATACTTTATTTAAATTAAGATCGATTACTGCCGAATATCTACGAAGAATATCGCAACCGACTAAGATGTCAAATGGTAGTCCGGTGGCGATTAAAAATTCCATGTCTAAAGCTATATCACGGCTAACGACACTTAAGGAAACTTGCTTCCTGATGGTTTTATTTTGGCGACCAGTTGCACCTACCAATACAATGTTGTTGACTGGTAACATTGGCAAAGTTTTACCACATGTACTCTGTATTCTCTCCAACTCATTGGAGTTTATTATTGAAATATTAGCTCCTGTGTCTATCATTATTCTAGCGGGAACTCCTTCCACCTCCGCTGTTATATAAATTATCTCATTATTACTGTTGCTGAGACTCTTCTCGTTCTCTTCCAAAAGTTCAGTTCGTATGTCTTTCAAATAATGGTTACTGATAATAGTGATATTTTTATCATTGTTTGCTTGTTGCAAATCATCCTTTTCTAACCCAGGAAGTATAAGCAGTAACGGGTCATCGTTGTTGATTACTGCCTCCTCTCGTTTAAAGCATTTTGGTCATTGTTTAAGTTATTGTTGATCGAGGCATCATTCGGGAAACTCTGGTTTGTTTCCTGACGTTCTGTACCCTGGTTGATGTTTAACGCCCTGTTCGGTTGTCTGCCAAGATCTTCCAGGCTGGTACTTCGTCTTTCCTGTTCGTATCTTGGGCCGTCTCGTTCCGCACTCCGCCATCTTCGGTCAGCGCCGTGGAAGCTGCTCCTCCTCGGTTGATAATATCTCCTGGGTCCGTGATCTTCTGCTCTTATAAAATTTACCCTAGGGCGCGACACTCGGTTATTACTATTGCTATTATTATTATTATTAATATTATCATTATAGTAATTTCGGTTAGGTGGGTAAGGCCTGTTACCATTATTGTTGGGATATGGATTTCTCTGACTGTATGGAACATTATTATTTTGTTGATAAAAGTGGTTTCGATTATTTGGGTAGGGGTTGTTATTTCTCACGCCGTTAAAATTTCCGTTAAACTGGTTATTACGCGGCTGGTTGTTAGGGCCGTCGTAATTACTGGGCTGGTTCTGGTTATTTGTATGGTTATTGCCGTTATTGGGGTAAGTAGTCGGCCTTGCTTCTGGTCTCTCATTTCTCTTCCTGCTCTGCCGATAATACTCTTCATTCTCGTATCCCTCCAATAACTCAGTCATTCCCTGGATCGTCTTGATCTGACTACCTCTCCGGGCCCTGATAATGTCCTCATCATAGTGATAAGATATCTTATTCACTAAACATTCTTCTGGGATTGCTGGCTCAAGGTGCTTTGCCATACACACCTTCCCCAAGAAATATGCCGTCATACTGCTACCTAATTGTGACCTGTATCTTCCGTTACAAATATTGTCACGTATCAAGTTCTGGGTAGTCTCAGACCAGTATTTTGTTTTAAACATTTTCCGGAACTGTTGGTAGTCGGAAATTTCACTCCGGTTGGCCATCCACCAATTATCTGTTATGTCTCGGAAAGACTCGTCGAATATCTCCCTGCTATGGCTCCATTGGGTAATTTTATGCTTGGTCAAATATTCTTCTACCCTTGCCAGGAACTCCATCGGCTTGCGTTTGTACTGCCGGAAGTTGAGCCACTCTCGGCTTTCGTTGACAGGCAATCCGGTGAAATGAGTCGGTCTGTTTCTAATCGCTTCCATCTCCTCTCGGCTTTGTCGCACCTGACCGGTAATATTGGCCATGGTCTCTTGTATATCATTACATCGTTCTGTGACCTGGTTGCGTACTTTTCCGAATTCTTCTTGATTCTCCTTCCTCTGTTCTTCTACCTTCCTACGACTATGTTCTTCGATATTTGTGAACTTGATGTTCACCACTTCTTTAAACTCATTCACCTCCTTTTCGGTCTGGTTGCACTTTCCATCAATCTCTCGAATCTGTCGATTGACCATTATATTTTCTTCTTCCATCTTCTTATCCATCGCTTTTTTGTTAACCTTGATTTCCTTATTCATTTCTTCTCGCAACAATTCCATTCTTTCGTCCAGTTTGTCCAAGTTCTCCTGATTTACCTCCCTTAACTCTTCTCTTAGAATTTGATTGTCTTCTCTCAATTCCTCCAATTTCTCCCCCATCTTCTCTTCCAACTTCTTGTTATCTTCTTCCATCTTCTTCGTCAGGGACTGGTTGTCTTCCTTTAATTCTTCTAACTTCTTCCCCATCTCTTCTTCCATCTTCTTGCTGTTTTCTTCCATCTTCTTCGTCAGGGACTGGTTGTCTTCCTTCAATTCTTCTAACTTCTTATTTGTTTCTTCCTTGCTGGATTTGATATCTTCTTTCAAGGACTGGTTATCACTCCCCATTTTCTTACTCAAGGATTGATTGTCTTCCTTCAAAGATTTGAATTCCCGTTGGAACATTTCCATCATCATATCCATCCTAATCTCCTCCGTAGTTTTGGATTTTTCCACATGTCTTTCTTGGACATTTACTCCCCCTGTCTGAGTAGGCATCTCAGGTTGTTCCCCTGGTTGTTCATGTTGTTTGGACAACACTGGTGGCAACAAACTTTCCGCGTCTACTGGCGTCGCCTCCTTGTTGTCCATGTCAACTTCTATTTCTTTCTCGGCCTCCGCCGCCCGTTTCTTAGATGTTGCACGTCGTTGCATTTTCCCTTGAAATTCTCTGGCTTTGTAGCTGTTGCCTAGCTCCAACTAGTGATTGGGCAGAATGTATTGGCCTTCCAATCGCTAATTAAAGCCCCTAAAGTTGTGCGCCAATTTGTAATAAAACAAATTACAAATAAATATTGATGTGTGTTGATAATATACTTATTATGGAGTATGTGACTCCGATGTAATCAAGCCCCTCTGTTTGGACTAGCCAATTTGTAATAAAATAAATAAGATTGATGTGTGAATCTGTAAGTTGTAAGGTGTTTAATTGGTGTGTAATTGGTGTGGCTCTCGACGTCTTACTGGCCTGAAACACTTCCTTAAGTTTCCCAGCTGGTCGAGTCCCAATGGTAGCAAGACCGGTCGAGGAGCGTAAAGTTGATGAAGAAATATATATGCTTGGCTTCGCCGAACGTTTCAAAACAAAATTTATTGTTTTGAAGGAAATTAAAAAAAAAATTATGTTTATAAAAAAAAATTATTTTAATTTTATTAGTTAATTAATTAGGATCAATTAATTAATATAGGGCTGTGAAGTTTTAAACAGTGTAATGCTCTTCTGAAAAATTTTATTAAAGTTTTAGTATAATTTAAATAATCTATCACCACTCATAAGACTGTCTGTAAACCAATCGATATTTGTTTACCTTTCTATTTTTTAGGTTATCTTCACTTACGGGTGGTAAAATCCTTGTAGATTATCAATTAGAATTATATTATTGGTAATTAGTATTATTGAAGAAATAAAGAACTATTAAGTATTGAAAAGTATTAATATTTTATTAAGTAATAGCAATATTGACTCTTATCGATTAGTATCGATTCTCAGGATATCGAAAAAAGTTACAAGTATATGATATAAAAATTATATAGGGTTCTTTAAACAGCCAGTTATTACCAAAGTCAGAGAAATCGGGCTAATATTTAAAAAGTATAACGTTACAATCAAATTAATAGTTATTAATAAACACAGACATTGAATAATAATTTGTAAATATAATAATTGTTTTCACCAAACAGCTGTGATGAACCACGAAGAGGCACTGGAATTGTCAAAGAAAGATGGCTGCCGTCAAGTCGATGAAAATGTGACTCGTCCCTGCTGCGTTCCAAATAATGTATTTTGACGCAAAATTTCTGTTCTCGTGTCCGCAACTCTCTTGTTATATGTTGTGTAGTGACTGGTGTAGTGATTCTGGGTTGTATTTAGTGTGTCTGTATAATTATTAGTTCAAACACTTTCTCCGATTCCGTCACTAATTTGGTTTAATGTATTATACAGTTTTCTAGTGTTTTATGGTGTTTTTCGGAGTAGATTTATATTGTTCTGTGTTATGGAGTGTTACTTGATCGTTTCTGTTATAATATGATAGTTTCAGAAGTATTTTACAAGTCACTCGCGATTTCACAATAACTCACTATACACTCGCTTTGTATGACGATTATAGGTTAGGTTATTCACGTTTTCAAAGGTATGTCATGTTGTCCGTTCAACTACCAATAATTAACTAACTGTTTCCTTTAGTTTCAATTAAACTCTTAGCCCATATAATATTATCCTTAACATTGTTCAAAAATATTTTCACATCCTGTGTACATTTTACTATTTCACTATATGAATGCCTAAACTTTGGTTATTTGTCAATTTTATTCACTAGATTTGATTTAAATTAATCTTTCAGTTCATTCTGGTTATTTTCAGATTAAATAATGCCATTTTATAGTGTTTTCTGTCCAAAAAATAGTAATTTTACTTTCAGTTTGGTATACAAACTGTTTGGAAGTCAAAACATTAAAATTTACTTCCTGTCATTATATAAATTCAGCCATTTTATCAGTTATATTTAATATTAATAATTCTATATTGTATTAAAAGGTTCCTATTCCCTTATTTTCTGGTAATTAATTGAATTAGTTGTATTCTGAAACATTATTCTGAAATATATGACTCCCATGTCTAAATTTCTGAGTTTAGTCATTTTCACATTTATTCATAATTCTGAATATAATTTATTAAAATCTCTCTAAATGGTATGTGCAATTATATGGCATGATCTCAAGTTTATTTTGTCTAAACCCCTTTTGTTTATTTGCATTTAATTGAGCAATTTCTCTGTTTTGATGAAGTTTGGTTTCCATTCTTTTGGCCTATGATTTTTTAACAATTTTTCTTACAAAATAATTTACAAACAATATATGATGTGTGATACCCTCTCTGACTTTTACAAATAGTATTATAAATTAAACATGCTTTCAAATTACACAAAAACAACTAGTATTGGCCACAATACAAACAATAGTTAAAACAAAATAAAGAACATTTTTCTTAAATAAATGGTTGTCTTCAAATCAGACATTTTGCAACAAAATTCCCATTTCCAACATGTAAATATGGTTTACAACAAAGGTTTTGTACTAACTAACATCTTAATTACTCTCTACTATTTACAAGTGGTAACTATTTTTATAGTTCTGATGTTAGTTGTATCAGACCCAAACAAATGGCCTTATATCTAAAACATTTTTAAACATTCTTGTACTATATACATAAAAACCTTATATTTATATTCTTATTTCTAACTATTATTATAAGTAGGATTCTACAGTTTTTATACAGTCTTTTATACATTGTCTTTGGGTAATTGCACCCTGTCATTAACTAATAAATAGTATGAATTGTTCAAAAGTATAATGAAATCTGGTTTTTCTTTTTTCATGTAAAACACAATGTTATTTTAAACAGATTCATGACTTATGAACAATATATTGTCACAGTACACATTTTAAGTCATTGAAAAATGCATATTTCATTGCATCCAATGTTTGTGATTGCCAAGAATGAAACACAAGGTTCATTTTTTATAATACCCAAAACTATCACTGGTTCACTTTCACTTATATATTATGTTAATGCTAAATGGTCGTATAGTCTTATCAACATAATAAATTGGTTAGCGTTTTTTCAATGGAGATTTGTTCCATGGGTACTATATTATTGTTTCATCTTAGTTCACAGGAAACTTTTACTTTATACACTCCTCTCTCTTAAATTTATATACATGTGGTTTTTATTTCGTTATACTTTTATTTTTAGATATTTATTTTGGGGATATAGGGATTTGGGTGTCTTTTATAAGAGCATGACGTCTTCTTCAGGATGCTGCCCTCTTCTTCTTTCTTCAGTCTTCTTTTCTCCTGCCTTCTGGGACTGGTATCTTCTCCATCTGTTCTTGATGCCATCAGGTTTCTTGGGATCTTCTCCATCTCCTTCTTTAATTCAGAAATACACAACCTGTATTGGTTGATCTTGGCTTATTTTAGGGTTTCTCTTTTATTTATTCTCCCTCGTTGTGGGTTTGGTCATATTGTGTACTGCTTTGTTATTTACTATTTTACCTTCCTGGGTTATACCTTGAAAACCTTTGGTTATAAGACTGGTTTTGGATGACTCATCACTAGTAACTCCTTTTATTTTAACTTGTATTTTCTTTATAATAATGATTTCTTTCCACAGTTGCTATGAATTAATCTATTTATATTAAACTTAATGCTTTCTTCCAAATTTAAATATTATAACTTCATTATTCTAATGATCAATTGCCATTCAATATTATGCTTATATCTGTCACGCTACAATATATATTGTAACGCAACATAGTTGAGGTTCCCCAACGTTACATAAAAGACTGAATGAAATATGGTCAAAGACCATACCCTGACTTAAGGTTGTTCGATAGTTCATATGTTTGAGAAGGACCTCAAGTAAAAAGGAGGCAATGACTAATATTAAATGTAAAAGAGGCAGACCAATGAATGATTGGATGTAATGAAATGTTTGTTTTGTACTGTGACATGTTAAGGTCTACAGAATATTTATATTGTATGTTGAATGTGTTAAAAATGAAATGATGTTGTTTGATAATAATACTTACTCAATAATTATGTTTATATTTTATATTAGATTTGTTTTTATACAGCACAATATAGTTACCAATGTTAGGCACGGTACTAAGTTGTCAGTATTGTATAAAATTGAAAGATACTGTTGTTCTAATTAATGTTTATAAACTGGATCAGGAGTGTGACCAGTGTTTCAAGTCTAACAAGTAGTTCTGACAATTATGTCATAAATTAATAAAGGGTTCCAGAACCAATTGATTAATGTAAAAACAAATAACCACCAGTAAATTGAAATTCATGTAATTAACTATGTAATCAATAATTAATTGTACAGTAGGTCAGGTAAAAAGAAAATTAAGTTAAAAACCAAATAATGTTATAATGGTTGTAAATGAATCTATAGGCCTAAATTCCATATTAGTGAAAGGAAATTAATACCTTTTTAGTAAACCCAGTCCAACGAAACTCTAGTAAAACATTTACTGTTTAATAAGGAAGGTTAGGGGAGAATTTTATGTGATTCAATATTAATCCAAGCATGGAGTATTTTATTGGAAAGGAGTAGTAATATTCTATAATGCCGGCTCAAGGATATATAGAAAACCTGGTTGTTAAGGCAACTGATTTTTAGTAACTTGTTGATTTTGAATAGATGGTACTGATTGTTACAAGCTATTAGGTTGAAATGAACCGATATATTTAAAATATATGAATAAATATAAAGAAAATATATATCCAAATTGAAAAAAAACATTTTGCAAAACAATTATACCGGAATGTTAATGAATCATACAGATTAAATAACCCTATAAATTATCAATGAATACCATAAAAAAGAACTGAAAGCGTCTCACCTCATTCACTAAACAATTCCGCTGAATTTGGTATCAAACCAATTCATGCTATAAATTGAAGACCAATAAAGAGTTGAAGCCTGAATTAACGGAAATATTTGGAAATACAGAAGATTCGGTTGGCGAAATAACCTTCATTGACAGCGGAAGCTGAGATCCTAATTCCAGTTCGTTGGGACCAAGAATTGTGAAGACGCAAAAGAAGACTCGAAGCACCAGAGTTCCCGTGGGATTATCATCATCCATTCATTGAAGACCAGAGCAGCTTTACTGGGTGAAGACGATATAACCTGCATTTTGATCGTAGTTGACAAACATTCACCGCCTAATGAAGCTTTCGCCGCTTGGGTAAAAAAAACAAATTATTTTCATATCATTGTATTTTAAGTAAATAATTTTATTCTTTTTGTAAATTGAACAACCTTAATTATGCGTTTTACCTGGCCTTACTAATGGTTCAAAGAACTACACGAACCCTGGTATAAGAATTATTTGTCATTATTTTCAAAGTATATATGTTTTTCTTTTTAGAATTCGAATAATTAAGAATCGATACATGTTGGGATAGTCGATTGTATTGTCTTATTGTTTGTCTGAGACAACGTAACTGGTTAAATACCAGAGAAAAATAAATAAAGTACATTTGTTGTATGAGATAACGTTTTAATCATTGCAGAGAAAATACTATATGTAATTGGCGTAATAATTTATTAACAGATTGATACAAACACTCAGAATAACTAACCTATACGCACAATTATTTATAATAACAGCGCTCCAAGTTTGCAGCTGGTGAGACGGGAGATTGCTGAACTAACGGGTTTTGCCATACTAAATTTGAATGAAATTTTTATCGTTGAGGGACTAGGGTTGAGACAAAAACCACTTACATTCAGTAAATACTCCATATATATTGCTCATATTAAACAACCACTGAGAATTAAATTAAGTCTACAGAATACTACCATTATAAATTCAGGAATATAATTCTAAGTTTGTGGACTTAATAATCTGTGTTCTGAGGGTTTCACTGGTCACAACCGCAAGGTATATTAGTTAATAACATATTAATTAAACCAGGTAACAGCATTTTAATTGTTACGAATCGCCACCTACAACGTACTACTTGGCGTTTGTTACACCGGAGTCTCTTATAACTAAATACACTCATAGACAAGATCTCTTTATAATTTGACGTCTCCAGCTGGTATCATACATTATTACATACGTCCTCACATAATTAACAAGCAGTTCGTTACTAAATTGATTACAACAGTGGGGTTTGAATAAGACGGACATTTTCGCTAGCACCGGCACATATTAGTCTCTTTCTTTACAAATTGACGCTCGCAACGTGAGGCATCATCGTCGCATCTTAACACCTAATTATTTCTCTATTACAAATTGGCGCTCAACGAGTGGGCTTTAGTTAAGTAAAAACTCATATTATTTGTTACTTAACTTGAGCAGGCAACCATTAGAGGCACAGGAATGCATACGAGAGCTCTTACGAAAAGAATGGAGAAGGAACAAGAAACAGAAGAAGATAGGAGGGAAGAAGAAATCGAAATAGTTAGGGATACGGAAACGGAAATAGTGGAAGAGGATGCCCAAGGGGACCAACCAGAAAAAGCGGAAGCCAGAAGAGAACCAGATTGGCAAGAAATTATGAGGATGATGATGGAGAAAATTGATAGCATTAAGGAAAGCAATAAACAAACAATAGATGAAAATTTTAGAAAACAGGAGGAAAACTCAAAGCAAACTACAGAAAAGATAGAAAATAAAATAGACAGTATCAAAGAAGATAATAGACAAACTAATGAAAAAATAGACAGTATTAAGGAAAGTACTAGTGAACTTTTAAGGCAAACCATAAATGAAAATAATGAACGATTGAAGGCCGATTTTAGACAAATCAATGAAAAGATAGACAGTATAAATGAAAATTCAGAAAAGCTGGAAAATAAAATAGACAGTATTAATGAGAACTCAAGAAAACAAAATGAAATTTTGAGCGAAAATTTAATCAAACAGATGAATAAAAGGTTTGACAGGAATGATGAGAGTTTGAGGCAGATTCTGGAGAATACCAGACGAATGGATGAGAAAATTGAAAACCATAATAAGGAGTTGTGGCAAATCATCAATGAACAAGGCCTAGCGTTGAGGGAAGTCATCAATGGAAGTATTATAATTGTCAATGAAACATGGAGCAAAGGAGTTGATAGCTGTGAAGTGGAAGTAAGACAGCAAATAAATGAAATTAAGGGGGATCTGGAAAAGACAGATGAACCCATCATGCAACTCAGAGTAGAAGTAGAGACCAAAATTACTCAAATAGGAAACATACAAGCGAAGACCCAAGAAAAATTTGACAAGATACCAATTGATAGAACCGGAAGAATAGAACGGATTCATGATGAAATGAAGATAGTGAGAATAAGACAAATGTGTAAAAGGAAATTAATAAATACACGGGAAGAATTGGAAATGATGAAAAGGGGATTGGTTCAGCTACATAATAGACCAATTACGGAAAACAGAGAAGTAAGGCAAGTGAGAAACTTTAAACGAACCACACTTGAATTCCCAGATGGACTAGAAGGGCCAAAAAGGCCAAAACTAACTAAGGAGCATGGAGGACTTATGGAATTTATGTATGAACCATCAGAAACATTAAGAGACAGTACAGAAGAATCAGTTCAAAGGACGATGATGAGCTTGACTATAAATGACAATTTTATAGTGACAAGAGGCAAGAACTGTACAATAATGAGATATGTCACAAGGACAGAAATAACTCTATACACTAGAGAGACCCGAACAACCAGTATAGAGGAAATAATGGACCACGGTTAAACAGATTCCAAACAGAATATAATGAAAAGGGACGGATTTTATGGATACAGGACCAAGCAACCCATTGTAAAGAAAAACCACAAAATTCTAAAAGCATGTAAGGACAACTTACTCAACTTATTTCGAACAACATAATTTAAAGTGAAAAGGATAAAAACCACAAAATTCTAAAAGTATGTAAGGACAACTTACTCATGTTATTTCGAACAATACAATTTAAAATGAAGAAACTAAAAAACCCAAAATTCCAAAGGATGTAAGAACAACTTACTCATAATTATTCAGAAACAGTATGATTTAAAATGAAAAAAGAATAAATACCCCAAAATTCAAAAAAATGAAGTAAGCTCAACTTACAAACAAGTATCTAAGAAAACAATTTATGAATTATATAAGAAAGAGAATTTTGAAGATAAAAAGAACAACCAAAGTCGAAAAATAAGTAAGAACACCTTACTATACAATTTAGAAGAAATTGATTTAAACTGATATGAAAGAAGAAAAATATTTTACACTAATTCAACCTAATAAAAATCATCAAAACCAGAAGACGAAATGAGTTTATCTGATATAATATAATAGCGAGAAATATAATTTTGAATGTAAAAAAAAATAATAATGATTGTGCCAGAAGAATATAGCTACATAATGTAATGCATAGTACTGACCAAAATCTCATAACCAGCTGTATTGATCACAAAGGAATATGAGCCAATGAAGACAAGAGAATGAAGAAGCCAAAATGGAACCATCAAAAGGATCACAAGAAAAGAAAAAAACAAATGGTTAAGAATTATCCGTAAACAAAACCCAATTAATAAATGTCAATAAAATAGCCAAGTATTGGAGAGAAAAAGTGTATAATAGAAGGAAGAATTAATATGAAGAAATAATATGATCTGAGTTAAAGTACAGTGAATAATCCCTAGAATATGATTATTATTTATTATTTTATTGAAGGTCACATGATGACTACCTTACGAGGTTTATTAATGAAGATTGACTGTAGAATATTCCAGCAATCATTTGACTGGGCAGAGATGATGTTCCTCTGATCCCAGAAAGTATGTAACGGACGACGGTAATTGGTTAGCAGATAGAGCACCACCGATTCGATTCCAGTTATAATGTTAGGGAGGTTTAGGAAAATTAAATATTAGAAGGAAAACTCACAAATAAATATAGAGAATTAAATAAAACCAGATCCAAAATGTATAATTAATGAAGAATGTCACAAGAATGATTATAGAAATAAGATTTAAACTTGGGAAATAATTGACTTTAAGAAGGAACGAAGAAATGATAATAAAATAACGAATAATTGGGAAATATAAAAGTACTATAAATAGGAAACCAATTGGCCAGATACAAATTAGAAGTTTATTTCTTGCTAAACTTTGTTTATACCAAAATAAACTTATTTCGAAGGGGGGGTGTTATGTAACGCAACATAGTTGAGGTTCCCCAACGTTACATAAAAGACTGAATGAAATATGGTCAAAGACCATACCCTGACTTAAGGTTGTTCGATAGTTCATATGTTTGAGAAGGACCTCAAGTAAAAAGGAGGCAATGACTAATATTAAATGTAAAAGAGCCAGACCAATGAATGATTGGATGTAATGAAATGTTTGTTTTGTACTGTGACATGTTAAGGTCTACAGAATATTTATATTGTATGTTGAATGTGTTAAAAATGAAATGATGTTGTTTGATAATAATACTTACTCAATAATTATGTTTATATTTTATATTAGATTTGTTTTTATACAGCACAATATAGTTACCAATGTTAGGCACGGTACTAAGTTGTCAGTATTGTATAAAATTGAAAGATACTGTTGTTCTAATTAATGTTTATAAACTGGATCAGGAGTGTGACCAGTGTTTCAAGTCTAACAAGTAGTTCTGACAATTATGTCATAAATTAATAAAGGGTTCCAGAACCAATTGATTAATGTAAAAACAAATAACCACCAGTAAATTGAAATTCATGTAATTAACTATGTAATCAATAATTAATTGTACAGTAGGTCAGGTAAAAAGAAAATTAAGTTAAAAACCAAATAATGTTATAATGGTTGTAAATGAATCTATAGGCCTAAATTCCATATTAGTGAAAGGAAATTAATACCTTTTTAGTAAACCCAGTCCAACGAAACTCTAGTAAAACATTTACTGTTTAATAAGGAAGGTTAGGGGAGAATTTTATGTGATTCAATATTAATCCAAGCATGGAGTATTTTATTGGAAAGGAGTAGTAATATTCTATAATGCCGGCTCAAGGATATATAGAAAACCTGGTTGTTAAGGCAACTGATTTTTAGTAACTTGTTGATTTTGAATAGATGGTACTGATTGTTACAAGCTATTAGGTTGAAATGAACCGATATATTTAAAATATATGAATAAATATAAAGAAAATATATATCCAAATTGAAAAAAAACATTTTGCAAAACAATTATACCGGAATGTTAATGAATCATACAGATTAAATAACCCTATAAATTATCAATGAATACCATAAAAAAGAACTGAAAGCGTCTCACCTCATTCACTAAACAATTCCGCTGAATTTGGTATCAAACCAATTCATGCTATAAATTGAAGACCAATAAAGAGTTGAAGCCTGAATTAACGGAAATATTTGGAAATACAGAAGATTCGGTTGGCGAAATAACCTTCATTGACAGCGGAAGCTGAGATCCTAATTCCAGTTCGTTGGGACCAAGAATTGTGAAGACGCAAAAGAAGACTCGAAGCACCAGAGTTCCCGTGGGATTATCATCATCCATTCATTGAAGACCAGAGCAGTTTTACTGGGTGAAGACGATATAACCTGCATTTTGATCGTAGTTGACAAACATTCACCGCCTAATGAAGCTTTCGCCGCTTGGGTAAAAAAAACAAATTATTTTCATATCATTGTATTTTAAGTAAATAATTTTATTCTTTTTGTAAATTGAACAACCTTAATTATGCGTTTTACCTGGCCTTACTAATGGTTCAAAGAACTACACGAACCCTGGTATAAGAATTATTTGTCATTATTTTCAAAGTATATATGTTTTTCTTTTTAGAATTCGAATAATTAAGAATCGATACATGTTGGGATAGTCGATTGTATTGTCTTATTGTTTGTCTGAGACAACGTAACTGGTTAAATACCAGAGAAAAATAAATAAAGTACATTTGTTGTATGAGATAACGTTTTAATCATTGCAGAGAAAATACTATATGTAATTGGCGTAATAATTTATTAACAGATTGATACAAACACTCAGAATAACTAACCTATACGCACAATTATTTATAATAACAGCGCTCCAAGTTTGCAGCTGGTGAGACGGGAGATTGCTGAACTAACGGGTTTTGCCATACTAAATTTGAATGAAATTTTTATCGTTGAGGGACTAGGGTTGAGACAAAAACCACTTACATTCAGTAAATACTCCATATATATTGCTCATATTAAACAACCACTGAGAATTAAATTAAGTCTACAGAATACTACCATTATAAATTCAGGAATATAATTCTAAGTTTGTGGACTTAATAATCTGTGTTCTGAGGGTTTCACTGGTCACAACCGCAAGGTATATTAGTTAATAACATATTAATTAAACCAGGTAACAGCATTTTAATTGTTACGAATCGCCACCTACAACGTACTACTTGGCGTTTGTTACACCGGAGTCTCTTATAACTAAATACACTCATAGACAAGATCTCTTTATAATTTGACGTCTCCAGCTGGTATCATACATTATTACATACGTCCTCACATAATTAACAAGCAGTTCGTTACTAAATTGATTACAACAGTGGGGTTTGAATAAGACGGACATTTTCGCTAGCACCGGCACATATTAGTCTCTTTCTTTACAAATTGACGCTCGCAACGTGAGGCATCATCGTCGCATCTTAACACCTAATTATTTCTCTATTACAATATATATATAGCCTTTAAGGAGATGCTGAATTGACCCGGCCGCAGGAGTGTTCCAGCACGTGCCTGACCTGACACTGGATGACACATCAGAAGCTTGCATGAAATGGCACCAACCCCTTGGTTCGAAAATTTTGTTATAACATAACTAGACCTGATACCAGAATAAAAAACCCCAGCCCTTAAATGGAAATAAAGTGAATAAGAGTTTTAAAAAACTTGATAAAAAATGAAGCCAAACCAGCCAGTTCAACACACTTCCAGACAACACACATTGATTTAATGAGAATAAAAAAACTGTCCCCAACAACCCTTGCACCCATTCTAAAGCGTAAACTGAAAGCACGCTGGAATCATCCCGCGGGCGGGTTCACAATTATACTTGTATTAACTGTGTTGTAACTCGGATTATATTGAAACTGTCCAGCCAGCACACCCCGATTAAACAGCTTAACGGGATAAAGTTAATCTGACTGTATGTTACATTCACGCCACATAGTGGTTCCTGCAGGCCAGGTTTGAATAAAGAAAATGTTCAAATATCACCTCATTAGATCCAGGCGGTCACATGGTTATAGCTTGCAGTGGTCTTCCTCCGCCGCGGCAGAACTAAGGTTTCAGAGGTTCAGAGCATGATGAAGATGTATGTACATCATGCGTTGGTCACGTCTCCGACTGCCACGGGAACCCTGGTGATTAGTAAAGGTTAATGTACTGACCACAAAGCTTACACACACTTGTCACATATAAGGCGTGTATGACAAACACCAGACCTAGACGCGCCTGACCAATTCAATACAGCTCATCAAATTTTAGGTGACCCATTCCCCTTTTTATATTTTAATTAAAAATTATTATAACTCACTCATAACCTGGCTCAATTATGAGGCACACTCACAGGCATGTACAGCTTTAACATATCACAACAGGCAACAAGTTCATTCGCCACGTTCTATCACAGTCAATCACCAGAATCTCGCAAATACATAATTCTTTTTATGCCCATTAGCTATGGACAATTGGTAAATACAAAATACTATGTGTAGGCAGTTTTAGAGTTTTACAAATGAATCAGATACTTAACAATGGGTACACTTCCGGTCAACCCACGTGCATTCATAGACAATCCAACAAAGCCCCCGGTTTCACAAAATTACATAATTTCTTAGCTCTCTTTTAAAACTGAATGATTAGTTACTAAATACAATTAATAGGCGGTAGTAAAGTTAAAAATTAATCCAATATTTCACAATAACCAATACATATCTGGTCACGCGCCATGTGCATTCACATCAGACAATCTGTCCGCCTCTAGATTAATTATAGGTTGAATTTAAAACTTTCGCAACCCAATTATTAATATATATTTAAGGTACTTACCGGTAGGTCTTAGGGCGATTTACTTGGCCGTTAAAGAGGAGAAAAAACCACAATTAAAGCCTCTGCCGACTAGAAGATAGATAGACTGCTAGCAGGTCTGTAGCGGGCGGCAGACTGAAACGACAAGCTCACTAATGCAAGCAGCCAAGCTAATTACGAACTCCCCCAACAGGCGGCACCAGCAAGCAGAGGAGAACACGGTAACACCGACCGGCTCCGCGCACATTTTCGCGTCTGACATTAATTACTACGGCTAAATATCGAATTTTTTTATACAAACGCCGTGTAACCCCTCTTTAACTTAGACTGTTAAAAAAAAAGATTATTTTTTTTTTTGAAAATTTTTTTTTTTTGAAAAGAGGGGCCACAAGTTAATTAGAACTAGACCAAAGCTTAGAGAAGCCAAAAATGCGCTGGATCCAGTGAGACGGCACTTGCAATGAAAACTCATAAAATTAACAATGAATAAACCCTTTATTATTCTATCTCCTTCAAAACAAAATATTAATAACAAATCAATAAATACAACAGTCAGAATCTATTTTCCCCTTAAATTGTTAATCAAAATAATTTATACTCTTTAAACAATGTCACCTGAAAATTGTTAACACATATAAAATTTATTTGCTATCTTCTCTTTAAAATGAATTAAAAATTAAAAATCATTAATTTCCTTTAAATAATGTTTCCTGTAAATTATTAATAAATATAAGATTTATTTTCTATGTTCTCTTTAAAATGATCAATTGAAACTTAATGGAGATAATTCTTATAGACTTCTTGATAATGTAAATTAGAATAATTAATTCTCAAACAAAATTAATTAAAAGTAATTAGAGACAAATCCACATACTTGTTATTAAAGTTAATTAAAATAATAACTTTCTTAGAAGAAATATTCAGCAAAAATTAATTGAGATAGAATAAATTAATGTCATCAAAATTAAATGGATATATAACCCTATATTTCATCTTTTCTTTTATAAAAACCCTATATCTAACTCCCTCCAAAAAAAATACACCCAAATGTACAATACATATAAAACCCCACAAAATACACACACAAATCACAATACATTTACATGTTCCACAATACAGTACAATTATACAAAGATCTCTTGCCACGCCCTTTTCTTACCCCCATGAGGTACATTATTAATTATTTTACGGACATCCATGTTAGGATTACAATTCTTAATTTGCATAACACATGACATGTGTATTAGGTTATACATATGCAACTCCAGTAGTCCCCAGGACATAATAAATTCTAGAATTTGGCCAAGTGCCTAATACTATTATAAAATTCTGCCCCACTGGGCTCTTATACTGGGAGAAATAAAATTTTAGGAAACAATGAACACCCCAGTTATCATAATTAATTAATAGAATATCTATATATAGAAATATTGTTAAGTTGTGAAAATAGAAATATGTCATGAATCTTATAACCCTTTTAAAAAGTAATTTTGGCCCAGAGACCGACATGTTCGTTTGCCAGTCGGTGCATAATTCAACCTGTCTTAACAACATGTTTAACACTGTATGAACAGGCACCAGTGCAGGATTAAACTTGTGAATCTACTTAACTACCCCAGAAATTTCTATCCCAATATAAACCAAACTGAATTTAAAAATGAGAAAATATATATATAAAATGAAATCCACTTACTGGGGCCTATTAAACAAGTCTTTCTTTAGTAAAACATTAAATACATAACTATGAAAGTATTGGCGAGACTTACTGCAGTCGATTTAGATCTTAGCCTGTCATAGGTGGTAGGATGGTTTTACAAATTTCTTCATCTGTCCGGAGAAGAACAAGGCAGCCAATTTTGACGAAGTCCAAGCAAGACCATCTTAATCAGAATTATTTCCGGCCTTCTCATTTGCCTACAGCGGCTGGCACTAGGGTGCAGCACCTATTTAGCGCTCTAAATTCAGCGCAGAATTACTTATCTCCACGGCTAGGGTGCAGCACTAATTAAACCGCTTCAAATATCGTACTGCCTTTAACGTTTTCCTGACGTTATACGGTGAATGCGTGCCGAATCTCCCAGACCCGGCACACCCTCACCCCAAAAGGGCAACATAGTTGCCTCAAGACTAACTCACAGCCTCTTGGCTAGTCCTAGGAATTCTCAGAAATTTAACCGCTCCTGGGAGAACAGAGGCTCAGGGCGAAAACGAAGTAAGAGGAAAGAAGAAGAAGTGTAGTGTGTGAGGGTACTGCATGATGACTTGATCAGGGTCAGCATACAGCGACAAGAGAAAGAAGGAGAAAAGACGAAAGAGTCTCATCAAGTGCACCTTCTGAGTTCTGACCTCCCAAGGCCTCCCAACTCACAAACTGAGACCCAAACTTGATACCCACTCAGGACAACTTCTACCCCCCTTCTCACAGGACTGGAAAATCTCAACGCCACTGCGACCATCCCCACGCGACCCTCTCCGCCGGGCCAACCCCACAGGACCGCCCCAACACGTCACACTCTCTGGTGACCTCCACCTACTCCTCCTACTGCCACTCACATACGCGTCCGAAGACCAAAACAAGGTATCTGTTACCTTGATATGTGAGTGCCCATAACACTACTGTCCACATCTGGACTGACCAGCCATATGCCGCAAAACAAGGCATCATATCCTTGACATATGATGGCAAGTCTATCCTCTGATTAGACTGGCCCAAAAAAAAACATCCCTATACTAGGGCGGACGGCCCCGATTAGCCGGACAGAGAAAACCGCATAGAGGGCACGCGAACATCTTCCCTTCATTTACTCTTTAAATGACTGCGTAACTAACGGGGGGTTTACTTACTTCAGTACGGCATCGTCTAACAACCCACACTTAATCAAAAATAACCTACCAGTGTGCTGAACCTGTAAGATTCAGCGCGATTTCTGTAATTGACGATTGGAGAGTGGGCTGATCTCTAGCGGAAAGACGGCGCGAAACGACTGAATATACCGCCTGTAGTTATAGGCAGTACAGAATTTAATGCGGTAATTAGTGCTGCGCCCTACCCGTGGATAGGAAAGACTACCGGTTTAGTTTAGACAACGTTGGTCGGTGTCGGCACCTGCCGACAACTGGGAGTATGAAAACTCCAGGTGCTGCTTCCTGGCGTCAAGTGCGGTACGCAAACGGACACGAAGCTGGATTTTCTGATTAAGTGTTCTGACAAAATACTTCGTGGCTGACGGTCAACGCCATTTTTTCTCCGGTAGAGAAATGAAGATTTCAACAACTACAAGCCTTCACACTATGTCTAGATAAATCTATAAACGGCTGCGGTAAGTCTCGATTACTTTCATATTAATTAACTACAATATTTCACTGGAGAAAACTGTTTTTTAATAAGCCTAAGTAAGTTGATTCTATTCACCTGTTACGACCTCGTGCACTTGTGCAATACGCAATTTGTTGGTAAAGTTTTTAAAACTTTATAAAACATTCCATTCAAGTGTCAGAATTTCGGCACTATAAAGTAAAGTATATTGAATACAAAATATTTAAGTTTAAAATTTATCTAACATCGATGTAACGAGATTCGTGTTACATCAATCTAGGAAGATTGCACAAGGCGTGGTTGCTTTAGATGGAATACAAGTTTTACTACAATTAACAGTAAAACTTTATATATATCTGGGAACTTACTCAGGCATGTTTTGAAAGTAAATAATGTCCAATTCATATTATTTTCTGTAGTAAAAAACTATGTATTTGAAACAAACTCTTAACCATGTGGTATCTACATATTCACGCTAAGTATTAAGTTTATGAGATGGTACAAAGCCAAAATTAATTGTCAAATTGCAAACAAGGTAACTCACATTAGGTGAAGTTAATATTATGAAGAATTACTGTTATAAAGATTTTCAAATAAGGCATGTTGGCCATATAAATTTTATCAAGTTTAATTAAGTAGCACAATAGCGGTGTTGACTTTATATATGTATTTTGGAGGGTGTGCAAACTTTAGTGGGGCATTGTGTTGTGTTCTCTGACTAAAAAATATAATGGTGTAATTAGGGTCCACCGCAATAGACGAGAAAAAGACCTACTACATGGCTGAACTATGAACATCATAAGCTCTCATTTCGATACCAGAGGGATTTGGAGGACCACACGAACACCTAAAATGTCGGCCACGAGATTGTCACCTCAATAAATAAAAAACCCTCATGGATGAAATCAGGTGATACAAAACCAATTATTAATTACACATAGAGTCAGCACTCAATCATACCCAGTGACCAGTTATATATATCCATCAACTACAACATTTCAAGTTTTAAACATTTATTTAGATCCCCAATTGATGGGACAGTTTAGTGTGTGGACTGGGTGCTAAATTAATTGTAAATTTCAGTGTATTTCTGGTAAAATTGTCAGCTCAGAGACTGGCATGCATTACACAGTTCACATTCAGCATAGATCTTCCACTTATTTCATTATAGGGGTTTCTTTACAGATTTTAAGTCATTCTTGCTATTAGTAATTTATAGTGTTCAATTCAGTAGTATATATATATATATATTTTCTTAATTTAAAAATCAGTTTAATTCATTTGTATAAAAAATTACTGGGGAGGTAGGTGCATTTTCAGCAAGTTTCAACCAGAAGGAATGCATGTCGAAACACCTTTCAACTTGTTTGTTGAGACAAGTTGAAAGATGAATCATCAAGCTATTAACATGTCCGTCTCTGGGCCAAGTGTATTTTTCATAGGGTTATAATATTATGCAATATTTCTATTTTTGTTACTTGGCAATGTTTCAGTATATATAAATTCTTTAAATTAATTATGATAACTGGGGGGCGTTCTTTATTTTAAATATTTGTAATTTCTCACTGTTATAGAGCCCAGATGGGCAGTATGGTATAACTGCATTAGGCACTTAGCCACTTAGGCACTTAGTTTTGAATTTTATTATGTCCTGGGGACTACTGTATGCTTAAGCATTATCTAATACACCTGATGTGTAATCAACCAGCACCATGGGGGTAATATAAAAATAAATTTGTAATCCTAACAGGGATAATTATAAAGAAAAAGCAAGAATTTATATACACCATGAGGGTAATATAAAAAAAAAAGGCGTGGCAAGAGATCCTTATGTATAGTGTATGGTATACTATTGTATAATGTATTTGTATTGTGGAACATGTTATGTGTTTATATTTCTGTGTACATTTTGGGGGTTATAAGTATTATGCATTTAGTGTATTTTTGGTGGGGACTTTGGATATAGGGTTTTGTTTGTTCATTGTCTTTTTTAGAAAAGAAAGTTAATACATGGAGTCATGTAGATATATCCTTTTCATTTTTTATAACAGGTATTCTATCTCAATTAATCATTGCTGATCATTTGTTTAAGAAAATAATTTATTTTATTTAACCTTATAACAAGTGTATTAATTGTCACCCTTTAAAATTTATGTAATTTGTTTGAGTAATTATTATTATAATTAATATTAGCAAGGAATCTATACCATTTATCTTCATTAAGTTATATGAAGCATTCCAAAAGGAACATATAAAATAAATTTTATATTTTATTAATATTTTAATGGAAGCTTTATTTCAAGGTTAGTTATGGTTTTAAATTTCAATTCATTGGTAGAGTGACATAGCAAATTATTTTCTTGGTTTCAATAAATATTTTCAGGTGGCCTTGTTGAGAAAGTATACTTTATTTAATTAACTATTTAAGGGGGAATTATAGATTACTGTTGGGTTTATTTATTTTATTATTAATTGTTTACTGAGATAGAATAATAAAAAGGGATTTGTTAATTGTTTAATTCTTGAGTTTTCATTGCAAGTCCCGTCTCACTGGATCCAGCGCATTTTTGGCTTCTCTAGGCTTTAGCCTAGTTATAATTAACTTGTGGCCCCTCTTTACAAAAAAAAAAAAATTCCAAAAATTTTTCTCAAAAAAAAATAATCTTTTTTTTTTTGCTTAAGTTAAAGTGGGGTTTCACCAGGGAAACAACCAGGGAATGCGGCATGGCCAGGACCCTACAATAATCAGCAATAACTACAACAAAGAAAAATAAAAAAACAACCAACAATCCAACACTAACATCACTACACCAACCTAGTCACAACTCTTCCAACTAACTTCTTTTCTAACTCCCTTTTGATATTTTTCTTTTTTCCTTTTCTAATTTTTTTTGTTCTTTTTCCTTTTTAATTTTTATTTGTTTTCTAAGGGGAGGGGTAGGAAAATTGGGAAGATGAAAAGGACAAGGATCATTGAAAGGTCAACAGCTAGGACTAAGGTAAAGGACATGGTTCCCTCCGAGAATAAGGATGGGTGGAGAAAACCAAGGCTCGCGGAGGCAGGGCGCAACCCTGAAGCAGACGAACACCACTGGGACTGTGGGGAACATCTACCCGCTACCCGTTAACCGCTTCTTTTCACCTTTTTATGGCGAACTTTAGGAACCCGTTCCTTTTGGACACCTCTCTCTGAGAAACTATCTCGTATTGAGCTGTACTGATTTGTTTCTCCTGAATTATAATCCAGGTAACTTACCTGACTACTCTTACCCCGATTTGGATTATCCTCAACCTCTAACTCCTATGCTTCTACCTCCCCTGGTTCTATTTCTTCCACCTCTTCCTTTTCCTCCTCTACATAATCCAAATCACCATCACGACACTGCACATCTTCATCCTCTAGTTGCTCACCTGGTCCGCCCGAAACTTCTTTCCATTCCTCGGAATCCTCAACACTGCTTACAGAAAGCGTCTGCACATCTTCACACACTACATCATCCTCACTCACACACTCCACAACGCTGCCACCCAGTTTCTCCTCAACTTCTACCTCATCTACTTCTACCACACTTGCCGCCTGGACATCCCCTTGTCCATCCGCAACCTCAGAAACACTTGCAGCCTCCCTAACACTTACACTTATACTCCCCTGCGTAGCACGTGCAGACCACTCTTCTGCCTCCTCCTTCGATTCCTCTTCTTCACCACTCTCAGCAACTACAACTTCCTCAACCCTTCCCAACCTGGAATCCGGCTGTCCAGGTCCATGTGCAATGTCTAAATTAAATTCTACTAACGATGGTAAAGCTCCACCATTAAATGACTTCTCATCTCCCGGCGTAGCCGATGATGATTTTACCGGATCTGGATCCCTCACGAACAATACCGGAACAAATTCTGCGACATCTGGATTCAACCATGACGTCCTCTCAGAGTCCTGTAATACCGTATCAACAGACGTGATCTTGTCGTCCTGTATTGACCCCAGAAGTTACTTGGCTTTTCTTCTTTCTCCTCACCTTCTTCATCTACTTCTCTATTAGGCACTGGTAATTCCTCTGGAAGCTTCAAAGTTTCTTTTCTCTCCGAATAGGAATAACACCTTGCTATAGGCTCCCTACTTGCCGATGTTGGTTTACTAATATAACTTCTTCTTTCCCTGTTAATTTCGTACTTATTTATTTTCTCTGCTGTAACCGTCGCTACCGTCTTCTCACTTGCCACCCCCTTGTAGCCTCCATCTTTTCTGGAATATTCAGTTTTTCTGACAATCTCTTGTGTTTTTCTCCAACCGCCATGTTTGTCCTTCTTAGCTCTTCCTGACAGACCACTGGAGTATTGGACATCTGTCGCAGCTCTTCCCCGGGACTCGTCCTCTGCTCGGACAGTATTCGAAACCACACATAAACGGTATAGATCCGCGAAACAACGTGGACGGTCCGCGAATATCAAACGCGATCTCTCTTGGGGATTCATTCCTTCCAGAATGGCTTGTATTACTTCCGTCTCGGACAACCCTAATCTTAATACCCGGGCAGATTTCCGTATGTCCTGCACGAAGTCCCCCAACGCCTCTCCATGGGCCTGTAAACGATAGAATCAATCTAACTTAAGCTGGGAACGTCATCGATGTGGTATGAAGTAATCCAACACTTCCCCATGAAAAGCGTCGACCGTGCCGCCCCGACGCAGAGTGTTGGTGACCAACCCTGCCAACGAACCCTGGCAATACGGGTATATAAGGGACAAGACCTCCCCATCGGATACACCCGGGAAATCTGCCAACTGCAGGACAAGGTCCAAGAAAACCAGCAGCTGGTCCTCCTCAAATCCATCTACCACCGAAAGTTTCTGGAGAACTCTTGACAGGGGGTGGGGCAATTTCTGGAAGCATAGCGCCACCAGAATTACACAATTCGAAATACACAATCAAAAAACATAACTCCCACAAAACACCTAACACCTACAAAATAATGACAATAATAAGACAGGAAAATCTTAAGTACTATTTCTTCCATTAAGCAGACTGCGGGTCCCCCTACCGTTGCGAGGACCCAGCCCACTTACCTGAACTGCTCTCTCTCAACAACTCTACACAAATGAAACGCGACACACACACTAACACACAACACAACAAAATCACCGACCAACGACAATTTTCAAAAATATTTCTAATATTTCTTCGGCTACCGTATATCGGAGGAGACCGACTGCCGATCGGGCCATACCGCATAATTAAAACACCTCCCCAAATATGGGCAAGGTAATACGCAAACCATCTCCACCTAGGTACAGATCTGCGATAAGTCGCGTTTCCAAAGGAGTGTCCCCTTCCAAAATTTCTCACCACGTGGCAACCTACGGTTGAACGGTAGGTTCAACTATTCAAGGCGGGCAAGTACATAACATCTTAAACACAAACCTTAAACCTAACAGAAATATTCACTTTTAGATATAGGGCCTTTCAAAAATTTTTCTAAGTTCCATTAGAACTCTCAAAATGTTTGCTGAGTTTGCAAGCCCCGTCACACCCACAGGACCCACGGGTTGACCCTAATCTCAACCACGCTCTGCTACCAAATGTAACCTCTCTTTAACTTAGACTGTTAAAAAAAAAGATTTTTTTTTTTTAATTTATGAAAATTTTTTTTTTTTTTTTTTTTTGAAAAGAGGGGCCACAAGTTAATTAGAACTAGACCAAAGCCTAGAGAAGCCAAAAATGCGCTGGATCCAGTGAGACGGGACTTGCAATGAAAACTCATAAAATTAACAATGAATAAACCCTTTATTATTCTATCTCCTTTAAAACAAAATATTAATAACAAATCAATAAATACAACAGTCAGAATCTATTTTCCCCTTAAATTGTTAATCAAAATAATTTATACTCTTTAAATAATGTCACCTGAAAATTGTTAACACATATAAAATTTATTTGCTATCTTCTCTTTAAAATGAATTAAAAATTAAAAATCATTAATTTCCTTTAAATAATGTTTCCTGTAAATTATTAATAAATATAAGATTTATTTTCTATGTTCTCTTTAAAATGATCAATTGAAACTTAATGGAGATAATTCTTATAGACTTCTTGATAATGTAAATTAGAATAATTAATTCTCAAACAAAATTAATTAAAAGTAATTAGAGACAAATCCACATACTTGTTATTAAAGTTAATTAAAATAATAACTTTCTTAGAAGAAATATTCAGCAAAAATTAATTGAGATAGAATAAATTAATGTCATCAAAATTAAATGGATATATAACCCTATATTTCATCTTTTCTTTTATAAAAACCCTATATCTAACTCCCTCCAAAAAAAATACACCCAAATGTACAATACATATAAAACCTGTAGCATGACAGATAATCCACACAAATACATTACTCAATGATCATTAATAAAGCTCTAAGATATGGAATATCCAGATGAGAATTAATTAAAATGCACTGTTTAATAATATATTCACAAGAAAGGTTGAATAAAGAAAATTTCTGCAAACAATATAATATAATACAAATTTAAAAACCCAGAAGACTAAAAATGATAATAACAAAATTACCCAGGTAAGATAGAAGCAGGCAATTAATATACCCCGTCAAAGAAACCAGACCAGAAGAAACGAAGCCATACACGGCGAAAAACTACAGAAGAAGGAAGAATAGTCAAAACTACCACTACAGAAGACAGAAGAAAGAAGACTAATTAAAACTACTACTACTGAAGAATGAAGACAGAAGAACGATCAAAGATACAGAAGACAGAAGAAAGAAGAATAATTAAAACTACTATTACTGAAGAAGGAAGAACAATCAAAGCTAAAGAAGAAGGAAGAACAATTAAAACTCAAAGAAGAAAGAAGAACAATTAAAACTCAAAGAAGAAAGAAGAACAAACTAAATCTAATGAAGAAAGAAGAACTAGTTAAAACTACTACTACTGAAGAATGAAGAAAGAAGAACAATCAAAGATACAGAAGACAGAAGAAAGAAGAATAATTAAAACTACTATTACTGAAGAAGGAAGAACAATCAAAGCTAAAGAAGAAGGAAGAACAATTAAAACTCAAAGAAGAAAGAAGAACAAACTAAATCTAATGAAGAAAGAAGAACTAGTTAAAACTACTACTACTGAAGAATGAAGAAAGAAGAACAATCAAAGATACAGAAGACAGAAGAAAGAAGAATAATTAAAACTACTATTACTGAAGAAAGAAGAACAATCAAAGATACAGAAGACAGAAGAAAGAAGAATAATTAAAACTACTATTACTGAAGAAAGAAGAACTAATTAAAACTACTATTATTGAAGAAGGAAGAACAATCAAAACTCAAAGAAGAAAGAAGAATAATCAAAACTAATCTACAGAAGAAGGAAGAATAAAGAAGAACCAAACTCAAGAAGAAAGAAGAATAATTAAGACGACCCATATAAAACAAAAACCCCATAGGGAAAGAACCCCCAAAAAACCCCAAAATCAATGAATGCCCAAAAAAGAAAGTATAACACAATAAAAAACCATATCACTGTAAAACTGACAAAAAACTAAAAGTGTTAGCTGTAGTAAATATTAGTGCATTCAAAAAGTTATTGTGTAATGTGCATAAACAAATCTTCACAGTTCCCCCATGGTTGAATATTTCATATTAAAAACTAGAAAAAGACTAGTAAATATAGTAATAATTTACCATGGAAAGGTGCAAGTGATCAAATTATAAATAATAAACTTTAAAAGGGTACATGAGTTGCAGTACATAGTAACAAACTTTAAGTTTTGTGAACAGTGCCTACTTTGATAATGAAGTAGTAATATTACTAAATAAAAGCTACTAAAGCGATATGAACATTCCATAGAATGGAATATAACTTAGATAGCTAGGGGTATACTTTAAGAGGGGGTATAAATTTTATAAATGGGGAACTACAGAACAAACTGTTTATGAAGAAGTTTATAGAAGGTGTTAACAATTATATATGGAACCAGGATGTTAGGTTCCTATTACATATAACATTTAGATAAATAAGGGTTAGTCATAAGAAATATTAGTATTATAATTGTTATTTTATTGTTCATGTTAATTTAGGAATGCATTATCTAAAATTAGATAACATTCCAATGTTGTAGAAATACTTTTTATTATGTTATTAGGTGATATACCAAAACAATGTTATTAAGAACACCAGTTTTATATATCTGGGTGTTATATTTTAATTGTATAATCTATAATTACTGTTATGCCAGATCAGAGAACTAATTTTTAATCAAATATATCAGAGTCAGAAGTCAGAGAAGGAAATAAAATAATTACATTAGTAAAACATTCTGCAAATAGCCACAATTCAAATCTAGGCAATATAATAAAGTTAAAATGCAGAATAATTAATAAACCTAATCTTATAAACCAGTCAAACTGACAATATTTAGGCAAGATACACCCAACATATTAAATACTATGTAAATAAGGCTTTCTAAAGATATGGTCATTCTATGAGTAAAATTATTTATTTGTATAATGAAATACCATTTGAAACTGAAATAGGTTCACTAACTTTATCAGAAGGGGAGTCATATACAACTGAATTATATTAAAAAACCATCATTAGTATACTAAATTGCCATAAAATAAGTGAGAATTGATAATTATACAAATTTCAGATTTCATAGAATAATAATTATATTAGTTAAAATGGCTATTATTTACATAGAAGACAGGGAAGTATAATTTTAGGCCTACCTCCCAGAAAATTATAAGAAATAATTTTCAGATAAAACTTTGTAATACTAACTTAATTACTATCAAAATAAGTAGAATAGAATAGTGAAAACGAATATGTATTTTATATTGCAAACAGTTAAGTAATAACGAATTTACTTTATGAACATAGTGTACTATTTTAAAATGTGTCGGAAGTTATGGCAATTTTTAACAATGTCTGAACTATATTATATAGGCTAAGATTTTCATGAGATGAAGAAAATACAGACAGTTCATTATTATACCTCGAAGAGAGCACTTCTCGTGAATATTTGTTTGAACCAACCTTTAATGGACGTTATGCTACAACGGAGTTCTGAATCATTTTATGTAAATTAAATTTTTAACTATTTTAATGAAAGTGAAGTGGTGAAGTTGACCCACGAACTACATAACACCTATAAACGAAATCACATATAACCAATTACATTGAAATAACACTGAAATCGCATCAAACACCAAGTGAAAATTCGAGGTTAACTGACACATAAACACCAGTTGATATACTTATTTAACAACATTTTTACACCAAGTGAACGTTTCCATCTAACAACAGTGACAATAAACTATACCCCAGAAGATCATATACCGTAGTGAAGAACATTTAACCAAAGAAGGGACATATTATCTCAACAAGTACGTTGTTTACATTAGAAGCTTTCAACGCGCATGCGTCAGGCGGCCATTCTGATCCCATTTCGTCACCTCCATTAGAGACGACTAGGCTGCTTTCTGGTTTGAACAAAATTATATATAAACTTTTATTATTAATAATTACCAGTATATTGTTTAAATTTAAGACCTTTTTTTTTTTTGAATTGTAAGTGTTATACTTTCATGTCCCTGACCTTCTCTGGCTTTTTATATAAATAACCGTTCAAAGAACCTGTTTAAATAATACAATTGTAAAACTTCTAATATCGACCGACCTGAGCAAGAACTCGATATGGCTTGTAACTTCGATTAATTAATCGACCAACCTTATTATTGTATTTAATAAACGTATTTGTCTGTTTTTTGGTAAATTGGAGTTGATTTCTCTTATAAAAGGACATAATCATTAATTAACCAAGAAAAATAGATAATCTTTAAAGGCAGTATATGCGAAACTACAACATTTCAAGAGTAAGAAGAAGAGAGCCGTTTTCGCCTAACTTGAAGTTAATTGGATTATCTTTTTAACAAATTTACCGAACAGAAATTTATTACCAAATTAAACACCTTACTATTATAATTATAATTACGATCCACAACCTCAATTTATTCCTATTATTAAGCACATAAATACCTCGAAAATATTTGTTCCGAAATTATTTTTTTTTTATAAATATAAATTTTAAATTTATATTTTATTTCAATTTGCTACACAGCAAAATACACTTTATTTAATTGATGGTAATAACATCCCAATTACCAATAACAAAGACCAGGAACTTTACCAAATCGACGATTCCCAGAGCGGAACGTCACTACTGAACATACACACCATAAAAATTATCCTGGATAATATTATACCAGAACACTATACAATTACAATTATAGTAGGGTTGTATTACAAAAGCGAAGGTCAACAGTGGGAGCTTAGAAGACAAGAAGATATTAGCTACGTACTACACATATTATAAATTAAGCTATATTTTGCAATATCGTTTTATTACAAAATCAGCTAGCACAACCAGTGGGACTTACAGGAGAGCACAATCTACATACATCAACCTTTTATTTATTTTTATATTTAATATTTATCGTATTATTACAAAATTGGCGTCCAACTAAAGGGCTGTAATTAGGGGTTGAAATTACTGTAATTACTTACCAAATTCCTAATTCAGCTTGGCAGCGGTTAGTCAGCCAGGGAATCAGGGAAGAAGATGCGTCGTGCCACATCAAAGAAGAGAGCGGCGGAGGCCGAGAAAGAACTCGATATGGAGGATAAGGAGGCGACCCCAGTGGAGGACGTGGAGAAAATATTAGAACGGGTGGAACATAAACAACCAGCACCACCAGAGAAACAACTTGAAGTACCCACTCAAACAGGGGAAGTCCATATCCGGGAGGAACAGTTGGAAAGACCTTCACAAGTGGAAAACACGACAATCCAAGAGATGTTCAGAGTGATGATGGAAGAAATCAAATCCAGTAGCAAGAAGATGGAAGAAAACTTGAAGAAGGACAACCAAGCAACAAAAGAAGAATTGAAGAAGGACAACCAAGCAACCAAGGAAGAATTAAGTAAGAAAATGGATTCTACTACAGAAGAAAATAATAAAAGATTAGAAGATTTGAAGAATGATAACCAATCTTTAAGGGAAGAATTGAAGAAGGACAACCAAGAAACAAAGGAAGAATTGGGCCGTAAAATTGAAAGGACCAATAAGAGAATTGAGGAAACCAGTAAAAAGGTGGAAAAGAAAATGGAAGAAAATAAGAAGAATTTGGAAGAAAAGATGGAAGAAACCAATAAGAAAATCGAAAGTGATCATCAACAATTAAGGGAAGAGTTAAGAGAAGATAACCAACTGTTACGGGAAGAATTACGGGAAGTGAACCAGGAGAATCTCGACAAATTAGACGAACGAATGGAGCTATTAAGAAAAGAAATGAACAAGGAACTCATGGAAAACAAGAAATCTATGACCAAAAGGCTGGAAGACGAAACCATAACTATAAATCAACAGATAAGAGAAGTTGATGGAAGATGTCGAATGACGGAAGTGGAGGTACAAGAGTTCAAGGAAGTGGTGAACACAAAGGTCACAAATCTTGAAGAGTCTACTCGCAAGAAGGCGGAAGAAAACCGAAGGGAAAGCCAGGAAGAACTCAGCAAGGTACGAACTCGAATTACCGAAAGATGCGACGGAATGGAGGAAGCAATGACTAACATCACTGGTCAAGTGAGACAGAACCAGGAGGACATGGAAGCAATTCGGAGCCGACCAACCAGCTTTACTAATATCCCAATAAACGAGAACAGAGAATGGCTTAACTTTCGCCAGTATAAAAGGAAGCCAATGGAGTTCTTGGCCCGTATCGAAGAATATATGGCCAAACATAAAAGTAATCGATGGTCCAATAATCGTGAACTATTAGACGAATCGTTCCGTGATATGACAGATAATTGGTGGATGGCGAACAGGAGCGAAATAACCGATTATCCACAGTTCAAAAGTTTGTTTAAGTCTAAGTATTGGTCAGAGACCACCCAGAATTTGATAAGGGACAACATCTGCAATGGCCGATATAGAACTCAGTTTGGCAGTACCATGACTGCGTACTTTCTTGGGAAGGTGTGCCTGGCCAAGCACCTGGAACCAGCCATACCAGAGGAATGCCTGGTGAACAAGCTCTCTTATCATTACGACGAGGAGGTCATAAGAGCTCGAAGAGGTAGTCAGATAAAGACCATACAGGCGATGACGGAGCTATTGGAGAACTATGAGAATGAAGAATACTACAGGCAGAGCCGAAGAAGGAACGAGCGGCCGGAAGTTCGAAATAATCCGTCATCAAACAATAATACTCAACCGGTCAACAGTGGGTACCAAGGAAATAGATATAACCCGAACTACCATAATCAACATCCCACGAATGGTAACAACAACAATAATAACCATGGAAATATAAACCCAAATAATAACAGAAATAATAACGGGTTCTCCGGAAATCGAGGTAATTATTACCCGAATAATTATATGAATAGACCAAGAAACAACAATCCTGCAAATCACACCGAGCGATTTGACAATAACAATAGGGGTTACCCTAATCAGAATAACAACAACAATAGGTTCTCCCGACCCCGGGTAAATTTTATACGGGCGGAAGGAAACAACCACCGCCGGTATAACCAGCAACGGTGGAGCAGAGTACGCGAGTACGAAGATCTAAACCGCAGCCGAGAACGGGACCACTCTAGTTATAATCTGCCGAGGCGAAGTACTAGCCTGGATGACCCGGAGCGGCGTACAAATAGAGAACAAACCTACGAACCGAGAACGGAAAGGCTGGAACCAACTCAAGGTTTCCCTACTGATGCCTCTATTGGTCCTTCCAATAACCAAGATGAGGAGAATTTAAACGGGAGGAGGCAGTAATAAACAATAAGGACCTTTTGCTGCTTCTATCGCCTGGGTATGTAAATGAATTGCCGATAGTAAATAATCCCAATAAAATTACAATCATTCAATGTAATTACTTGAAAAATATTAGAAATGAATTACTGGAGGAGGACAACGCCCGCCTCCCTATAATAAATAATGAAATAATATACATTAATGCAGAAGTCGAAGGAACATTCGCACAACTAATGATTGATACCGGTGCGAATGTATCCATAATTAATACAACAGAATTGGAGAGAATCCAAGGAAATTGTGGTAAGTTATTGCCAACCTTACCTATAAATAACATTGCATTAATCGGTGCCACTGGTCGCCAAAACAAGACAATTAGAAAACAAGTATCGTTGAATGTCGTTAGTAAGGGTATAGCTATGAACATGGTCTTCTTAATTGCAGCAGGATTACCTTTCAACATATTAGTGGGATGTGATGTACTGAGAAGGAACTCGGCTATTATTGATTTACGAATGGAGAAGGTATCACTCTTTACCGGAGATATAACCTGGACAGCCGATTTAGTCGGTAGTGAAATAACACTTCCCAGCAGTATCCACCAGCAAATACGTAGTATAAATCATACAAATACTAACACTATTTCCAATAATATAGTATATAAAACTACCGACGAAGATTTATGGTATCAGAAAATACAGGAGATAAGAGATTTCCGAAGCGGAATTAATAGAGAAAAATTACCCAATACTCAAGCGAATCAATTGATACAAATTTATGAGAAGTACCGCTCAGTATTTTCCGATGAGCCAGGCAAGGTTAGAAACTATCAATGTACCCTTCAATTCCGGGATACAGTAGAATTTAATAGGAAGTCCTACCCTATTGCACATTCTCGAAAAGAGGCAGTAAGAGCGGAAATCAATCGTATGATTAATAATGATATAATAGAACATAGCCAATCCCCATACACCAGCCCTATTGTCGCAATTCCCAAGAAAAACGGCGAAGTCCGGCTTTGTTTGGATGCACGGGAAATTAACAAGAAAATCGTTAACGATAGAACCTCGCCCGGTGAGATTGAGGAGATCTTGAAACGCTTCCATGGTACCCAATACTTCAGCACTTGGGATACGGTGTGCGGATACTGGCAGGTAGAGTTGCACCCACGGAGTCGCCAATATCTGGCTTTCATATTCGAAGGGCGCAATTACCAATTCAAAAGATTGCCCTTCGGATTGGTAAACTCAGTTGCCATCTTTGTGACCTGCATGGACCAGATATTGGGACAAGAAGCCCTTCAGTTTACAACAGTGTACGTTGACGACCTCCTTATAACATCTGAAACGTGGGAGGAACACTGTTACCGTGTGGAGCATGTGCTTGAGAAGTTATCTGCCAGTAACGTCACACTGAAGTTGGAAAAATCCAAATTTATCGCCCGAGAAGTGCAATTCCTTGGATTTAACTTAAACGATCAAGGAATCTCACCGTCGGCAGAAAAGGTAGAAGCCATCCAGAAATTCCCGGCACCCAAAAACAGGAAGCAATTGCAGTCATTCCTGGGACTCTGCAATTATTATAGAAAGTTCCAGGAACAATATTCTGAGTTGACCGCGAGGTTCCAACCTCAATTATCATCTAAAAACAAATGGGTATGGTGTAAGGAACAAGAGGGGATTTTCCAACAAATTAAGGACAAATTTCTGGATACGATAATACTTCGCCACCCAAACTTTAAGTTACCGTTCTTCATGAACTGCGATGCCAGCAACATCAGCCTGGGAACAACACTGTATCAGGAGGACGAGAAGGGTCAACCTCAAGTAATTAGCTTCGCAAGCAGATCCTTGAACCACTGCGAAAGGAATTACACGGTAACGGAAAAAGAATTACTGAGTGTGGTATTCGCTTGCGGTAAGTTCCGCACTTACATTTTGGGATACCCTGTGACTGTCCGCACTGACCATAAATCTATTTCATTCTTAAAAAGCTGCAAACTGAACCATGGCAGACTAACGAGGTGGATACTTGCCCTTCAAGAATACCATCTACAATGGGAGTACATCCCTGGTAAGAAAAATATAGTAGCGGACGTATTATCCCGGGTCAATGTGGAGGAACAAACTTTCGAAGGGGAGAAAGAAAGCGTGCTGAAAATATATCATCTTCTTAGCACCAGAGCCGATTTAACAACAATATTAACCAACATGAGTACCCACCAACAAGCGGACCCAAAATTGAGAAACCTCAGACTTCGGCTAGAAGAGGGAGATGAAACCGTTACTATATATTACCAGATGAATAAACAAATACTGTTCATTAAAACATCTTTGAAGGAAGAGATCTGGAAGGTAGTGGTCCCGACACAGATCGAAAAGGAATTGATAGTGAATTACCATATACGTTACGGGCATATGGGCGCCCTCAAGGTAATAAAAGCTCTGGAGGAGAGCTGCTATATAAAAAACATCAATAGAAAGGTCCGAATGTATATAAAGAATTGTAAGATCTGCCAGCTGGTAAAAACTAATAATGAGAAGAAGGAAGGTGTGATGATCCCAATCACTTCCAAAGCGAAATTGGAGAAGGTGTTCCTCGATATCTGCGGACCATTTCCCCGTAGTGGAGGTCGACACCGGTATCGGTACCTAACCATCATAATGGACCACTTCACCAAATACATTAAGCTATACCCTACTAACCGAGCGACTACCAGGAAAATTCTGGGGATACTAACTGAACAATATATCCCACACCTGGGGAAACCATCTTCGATCATTACTGATCATGGAACTCAGTTTAAAGGGGTAATTTGGAGGGATACGTTATTGTCAATGGGCATTCGTACATACAAAACCTCGGTCTACCATCCGAGCAGTAATCCGGCAGAGCGGGTGTTGCGAGAAGTGGGGAGGATCCTCAGGACTTATTGTCACCATCAACAAAAAAGGTGGCAAGACTATTTAGAAGCCACGGAGGAATTCCTCAACTTAGCTTACCATCCAGCTATAGGGATAACCCCATATTCTGCTATGTACGAGAAACCACCCCCACGAGAGATCACAGATATCCTCGAATTCCCCAGTAGCCATGTGTACAGATTTGATAAAGCTAAATTCTTCAACAAGGTGGCAGAAGACCAGTTAAAACGGCAGAATAAATATCAAAAGGCCAGTGGCAAAGTAATAATATATGAGAAGGGAGAAAAAATTTTACTAAGAAATCGTGAACTTCCCAGCACACTGGAAGGAATAACGAAAAAGTTATTACTATTATACACCGGACCATATATAATATCCAATGTGAAAAATAACAATACCTATGAAATAAAGGAGATCGATTCAGACAGGATAAAGGGAGTATATAACCAGGCTTCCATGAAAAAATATTATGAGTAAGGGAAGGTATAGAAGAAGTAAGAAAAAGTAAAAATTCAAAAATGAAGTAATGACTACTTACTACCTATTATTTAGAAAACAATTTATGGACAAGAGAAAATGAATTTTGAATTAAACCACTAAATTCAAAAATGAAGTAATGACTACTTACTGCCTACCATTTAGGAAACAATTTATGAATCAAAGAGAAAATGAATTTTGAATTAAATCATCAAAATTCAAAAACCCAAGTAAAAACAATTTACTACCTTATTTTAAAAACAACTTTTAGAAATGAACAAGGAGAAAAAGAATTTGGATAACACATTACAAACAATTATATATGGGACCAATTCTGAAAAACTTTCCAGAATAAAGAAATGGCAATACAAACCACTGATACCATTTAAATGAATAAACTTATTGTGAAGTGAAATTAATGAGAATTTTATGTCAAATAAACAGAGATATTAAACATATGACATTAATAATAAAGAGTGCATTTGGATAAAAAGCAAGAGCAGAATAAAATTTTAAAAAAGAAAGAAAAAACCATATATAAATAAGTCCATAAGAAAAAGATGATCATATATAAATGTCAGTTATAAGAAAGACAATTAAAAGAGTAATTGAAAAAACATAATACTAGTGGAACGATTCACAAGAATTAATAAAGGAACAAAAATATAATACAAAATATATGCTACCAATGACCAGAAGGAGATTGTGATAACAGTCAAAAAATGACAGAGAATTAAAAACTTTACACTGAATAATAAGTGATGATTATATTATACCAGCTTCCAATCACAAGGAGAAATAAAATGCCAGCAGAGCTAACCATTGAGAAAAATAACTGAGATAGAGATTCACTAAGATAGATATATAAATAGATCTGTTCGTATACGAAGTGAAATATCCAAAGATATTTAATTTTTTTTTTATAGTCATAAGGTGGACTATTCTTATATAATTTTATTAATGACTGTCTGAGATAAGTCCAGCAGTATTATTATGTATTGGTCAGAGATGATTTACCTCTGTAATCAATAAATGACGTAGTATGGCCAGCAGAGTGAGATGCCTACAGAGCCCCTCTGGACACTGCCCCAGCTAACGTGTTAGGGAATTTTAGGGAATAAATATCCCAAGGATAAAGAAACGGGTTAAGAAGAAAATGGAAAAATAAAAAATAACGAACCTCAGATGACTATTACTATCAGTAAGAATCCAGTTAATAATGAAATATAGATAAGCTCAAAAATATAGGAGAAAAAATTTTTAGAAATGTGAAGGAAGTAAAAGAAATATAATTTATAATATAATGTCATAAGCAATTATTTCAGACAAACTAAGTATGATCTGAACTAATCACTTCTGGAAGAGAGCAATCTGTAGCATGACAGATAATCCACACAAATACATTACTCAATGATCATTAATAAAGCTCTAAGATATGGAATATCCAGATGAGAATTAATTAAAATGCACTGTTTAATAATATATTCACAAGAAAGGTTGAATAAAGAAAATTTCTGCAAACAATATAATATAATACAAATTTAAAAACCCAGAAGACTAAAAATGATAATAACAAAATTACCCAGGTAAGATAGAAGCAGGCAATTAATATACCCCGTCAAAGAAACCAGACCAGAAGAAACGAAGCCATACACGGCGAAAAACTACAGAAGAAGGAAGAATAGTCAAAACTACCACTACAGAAGACAGAAGAAAGAAGACTAATTAAAACTACTACTACTGAAGAATGAAGACAGAAGAACGATCAAAGATACAGAAGACAGAAGAAAGAAGAATAATTAAAACTACTATTACTGAAGAAGGAAGAACAATCAAAGCTAAAGAAGAAGGAAGAACAATTAAAACTCAAAGAAGAAAGAAGAACAATTAAAACTCAAAGAAGAAAGAAGAACAAACTAAATCTAATGAAGAAAGAAGAACTAGTTAAAACTACTACTACTGAAGAATGAAGAAAGAAGAACAATCAAAGATACAGAAGACAGAAGAAAGAAGAATAATTAAAACTACTATTACTGAAGAAGGAAGAACAATCAAAGCTAAAGAAGAAGGAAGAACAATTAAAACTCAAAGAAGAAAGAAGAACAAACTAAATCTAATGAAAAAAGAAGAACTAGTTAAAACTACTACTACTGAAGAATGAAGAAAGAAGAACAATCAAAGATACAGAAGACAGAAGAAAGAAGAATAATTAAAACTACTATTACTGAAGAAAGAAGAACAATCAAAGATACAGAAGACAGAAGAAAGAAGAATAATTAAAACTACTATTACTGAAGAAAGAAGAACTAATTAAAACTACTATTATTGAAGAAGGAAGAACAATCAAAACTCAAAGAAGAAAGAAGAATAATCAAAACTAATCTACAGAAGAAGGAAGAATAAAGAAGAACCAAACTCAAGAAGAAAGAAGAATAATTAAGACGACCCATATAAAACAAAAACCCCATAGGGAAAGAACCCCCAAAAAACCCCAAAATCAATGAATGCCCAAAAAAGAAAGTATAACACAATAAAAAACCATATCACTGTAAAACTGACAAAAAACTAAAAGTGTTAGCTGTAGTAAATATTAGTGCATTCAAAAAGTTATTGTGTAATGTGCATAAACAAATCTTCACAGTTCCCCCATGGTTGAATATTTCATATTAAAAACTAGAAAAAGACTAGTAAATATAGTAATAATTTACCATGGAAAGGTGCAAGTGATCAAATTATAAATAATAAACTTTAAAAGGGTACATGAGTTGCAGTACATAGTAACAAACTTTAAGTTTTGTGAACAGTGCCTACTTTGATAATGAAGTAGTAATATTACTAAATAAAAGCTACTAAAGCGATATGAACATTCCATAGAATGGAATATAACTTAGATAGCTAGGGGTATACTTTAAGAGGGGGTATAAATTTTATAAATGGGGAACTACAGAACAAACTGTTTATGAAGAAGTTTATAGAAGGTGTTAACAATTATATATGGAACCAGGATGTTAGGTTCCTATTACATATAACATTTAGATAAATAAGGGTTAGTCATAAGAAATATTAGTATTATAATTGTTATTTTATTGTTCATGTTAATTTAGGAATGCATTATCTAAAATTAGATAACATTCCAATGTTGTAGAAATACTTTTTATTATGTTATTAGGTGATATACCAAAACAATGTTATTAAGAACACCAGTTTTATATATCTGGGTGTTATATTTTAATTGTATAATCTATAATTACTGTTATGCCAGATCAGAGAACTAATTTTTAATCAAATATATCAGAGTCAGAAGTCAGAGAAGGAAATAAAATAATTACATTAGTAAAACATTCTGCAAATAGCCACAATTCAAATCTAGGCAATATAATAAAGTTAAAATGCAGAATAATTAATAAACCTAATCTTATAAACCAGTCAAACTGACAATATTTAGGCAAGATACACCCAACATATTAAATACTATGTAAATAAGGCTTTCTAAAGATATGGTCATTCTATGAGTAAAATTATTTATTTGTATAATGAAATACCATTTGAAACTGAAATAGGTTCACTAACTTTATCAGAAGGGGAGTCATATACAACTGAATTATATTAAAAAACCATCATTAGTATACTAAATTGCCATAAAATAAGTGAGAATTGATAATTATACAAATTTCAGATTTCATAGAATAATAATTATATTAGTTAAAATGGCTATTATTTACATAGAAGACAGGGAAGTATAATTTTAGGCCTACCTCCCAGAAAATTATAAGAAATAATTTTCAGATAAAACTTTGTAATACTAACTTAATTACTATCAAAATAAGTAGAATAGAATAGTGAAAACGAATATGTATTTTATATTGCAAACAGTTAAGTAATAACGAATTTACTTTATGAACATAGTGTACTATTTTAAAATGTGTCGGAAGTTATGGCAATTTTTAACAATGTCTGAACTATATTATATAGGCTAAGATTTTCATGAGATGAAGAAAATACAGACAGTTCATTATTATACCTCGAAGAGAGCACTTCTCGTGAATATTTGTTTGAACCAACCTTTAATGGACGTTATGCTACAACGGAGTTCTGAATCATTTTATGTAAATTAAATTTTTAACTATTTTAATGAAAGTGAAGTGGTGAAGTTGACCCACGAACTACATAACACCTATAAACGAAATCACATATAACCAATTACATTGAAATAACACTGAAATCGCATCAAACACCAAGTGAAAATTCGAGGTTAACTGACACATAAACACCAGTTGATATACTTATTTAACAACATTTTTACACCAAGTGAACGTTTCCATCTAACAACAGTGACAATAAACTATACCCCAGAAGATCATATACCGTAGTGAAGAACATTTAACCAAAGAAGGGACATATTATCTCAACAAGTACGTTGTTTACATTAGAAGCTTTCAACGCGCATGCGTCAGGCGGCCATTCTGATCCCATTTTGTCACCTCCATTAGAGACGACTAGGCTGCTTTCTGGTTTGAACAAAATTATATATAAACTTTTATTATTAATAATTACCAGTATATTGTTTAAATTTAAGACCTTTTTTTTTTTTGAATTGTAAGTGTTATACTTTCATGTCCCTGACCTTCTCTGGCTTTTTATATAAATAACCGTTCAAAGAACCTGTTTAAATAATACAATTGTAAAACTTCTAATATCGACCGACCTGAGCAAGAACTCGATATGGCTTGTAACTTCGATTAATTAATCGACCAACCTTATTATTGTATTTAATAAACGTATTTGTCTGTTTTTTGGTAAATTGGAGTTGATTTCTCTTATAAAAGGACATAATCATTAATTAACCAAGAAAAATAGATAATCTTTAAAGGCAGTATATGCGAAACTACAACATTTCAAGAGTAAGAAGAAGAGAGCCGTTTTCGCCTAACTTGAAGTTAATTGGATTATCTTTTTAACAAATTTACCGAACAGAAATTTATTACCAAATTAAACACCTTACTATTATAATTATAATTACGATCCACAACCTCAATTTATTCCTATTATTAAGCACATAAATACCTCGAAAATATTTGTTCCGAAATTATTTTTTTTTTATAAATATAAATTTTAAATTTATATTTTATTTCAATTTGCTACACAGCAAAATACACTTTATTTAATTGATGGTAATAACATCCCAATTACCAATAACAAAGACCAGGAACTTTACCAAATCGACGATTCCCAGAGCGGAACGTCACTACTGAACATACACACCATAAAAATTATCCTGGATAATATTATACCAGAACACTATACAATTACAATTATAGTAGGGTTGTATTACAAAAGCGAAGGTCAACAGTGGGAGCTTAGAAGACAAGAAGATATTAGCTACGTACTACACATATTATAAATTAAGCTATATTTTGCAATATCGTTTTATTACAAAATCAGCTAGCACAACCAGTGGGACTTACAGGAGAGCACAATCTACATACATCAACCTTTTATTTATTTTTATATTTAATATTTATCGTATTATTACAAACCCCACAAAATACACACACAAATCACAATACATTTACATGTTCCACAATACAGTACAATTATACAAAGATCTCTTGCCACGCCCTTTTCTTACCCCCATGAGGTACATTATTAATTATTTTACGGACATCCATGTTAGGATTACAATTCTTAATTTGCATAACACATGACATGTGTATTAGGTTATACATATGCAACTCCAGTAGTCCCCAGGACATAATAAATTCTAAAATTTGGCCAAGTGCCTAATACTATTATAAAATTCTGCCCCACTGGGCTCTTATACTGGGAGAAATAAAATTTTAGGAAACAATGAACACCCCAGTTATCATAATTAATTAATAGAATATCTATATATAGAAATATTGTTAAGTTGTGAAAATAGAAATATGTCATGAATCTTATAACCCTTTTAAAAAGTAATTTTGGCCCAGAGACCGACATGTTCGTTTGCCAGTCGGTGCATAATTCAACCTGTCTTAACAACATGTTTAACACTGTATGAACAGGCACCAGTGCAGGATTAAACTTGTGAATCTACTTAACTACCCCAGAAATTTCTATCCCAATATAAACCAAACTGAATTTAAAAATGAGAAAATATATATATAAAATGAACACTAAATTGAAACAGAGAAATTACAAATTGAATGAATGACTTAAAAGCGGTAATGAAACCCTTATACTAAAAAGTAAGCAGGAATAGCACGTGTGAAAGGTGACCTGCCAAAGATACATGTCAACCCCTGAGCTAACATATTATACAACAAATTAATAAAATTTACGAATGATTTCCCACCCAGTTCACGCACTATACTGTCCCGTTAATTGGGGATCCAATTAAAATATTTAAAACTTGAAAGTCATGTTGTTGACTGATTGAATTAGTTCACTGGCTCTTATTAAGTGCTTCACTACGTATAAAGAATATAATGGGTTGAGATCACCTTATTTTTGTCCATGGGGGTGAAGTGGCAATCTCGTGGCCTACATTACAGGTGTTGGTGCTTCGTCATGGAAATTCCTCCGGCAGATGAAGTGAGAGAAGTTCTAGGTGTTACATGTTCAGGTTTTGTTGTTGGGCTGTTTCCTCGACTTGCTCGGGGAACCCTAATTACACAACATTATATCAGCCAGAGTACACAAAACAATGCCCCCAGAAAGTTCGCACACACCCAAAACCCATATATAATCTTAACGTAGCTTTAGGGCTATTTAAATGTAATACTTGACAAGGTTATATGGCCAACAGGCCCTATTTGAAAACATTTAGCACAGTTAAATTTTATAATAATAACTTCATCCATGCGGGTTAACATGATTGAATTTTGATAGCTAATTATGGCTTGTTACAATTTTAATAAGCTTTATACATAGTCTGAATATATTGTGCCACGTGGTCGAGATAGGTTAAATCCGATTACATCATCTTTACTATATAAATTAATACCATTTGGCAATTATATGACTCTCAATTGGTGCCTCAGTAAGCTTCCTGATATGAGTAAAGTTTTACAATAATCCCTAGTAAAAGTTGTATGCAACTTACACTGAATCACGCATTGCATTTTAACCATGAGGTACGTAATAAGGAATCTGCTTACATCCATGTCTGCACTATTTAAACTAAAACTTTTAGCATTTATATGACCCTGACTTTTAGTGCCGTAGTTCGGACACGTGAATTTAATATAGTTTTACTGTGTTTTAAAAATATTACCTTTAAATTGCGTATTGCACAATGCCATGAGGTTTTTAAAGGTTATCAGAAATCCACTTGCTGGGGCCTATTAAACAAGTCTTTCTTTAGTAAAACATTAAATACATAACTATGAAATTATTGGCGAGACTTACCGCAGTCGATTTAGATCTTAGCCTGTCATAGGTGGTAGGATGGTTTTACAAATTTCTTCATCTGTCCGGAGAAGAACAAGGCAGCCAATTTTGACGAAGTTCCAAGCGAGACCATCTTAATCAGAATTATTTCCGGCCTTCTCGTTTGCCTACAGCGGCTGGCACTAGGGTGCAGCACCTATTTAGCGCTCTAAATTCAGCGCAGAATTACTTATCTCCACGGCTAGGGTGCAGCACTAATTAAACCGCTTCAAATATCGTACTGCCTTTAACGTTTTCCTGACGTTATACGGTGAATGCACGCCGAATCTCCCAGACTCGGCACAGCCGGGTCATCAAAAACCCGGCACGCCCCACCCCAAAAGGGCAACCTGGTTGCTTCACACTTAAAACCCGGGGTACCCTGCATAGTACCCCTCATAATCTTTTAAAACACACGACTCTCGACCAGTATATCTCCATAATATTCGCTCTCTTGACTCAAAATCTCAACACCACTGCGACCATCCCCACACGAGCCCTCTCCGCCATGCCAACCCCACGGGACCGCCCCAACACGTCACCCTCTCTGGTGACCACCACCTACCTCTACTGATGCCACTCACATACGCGTCCCTAGGACCAAACAAGGTGTCACTAACCTTGGTATGTGAGTGACCCATACTACTACTCTCGTCCACCTCTTGGACCGACCAGCCATATGCCGCAAAACTAGGCAGCACAACCTTGCCATATGACTGGCCCACATCCCTACACTAGGGCAGATGGCCCCGATTCGCCAGGCAGAGAAGACCGCATCGAGGTCACGCGAACATCAATCCCATCTCTCAGTTAACAGCTCGATTACACACCATAACTAGAAGGGGGGATTACTTCTCTACTGAACAGTCCATACAACACTCACACTTAACCAAAAATAAACACCAGGGACTTCAACCGAGGATGCGGCATGGCCATTTAACAACAAAATTCAATGTCAACAATAGATCAGCTGATGAGGCAAGCACGGGTTTATCAGATTAACAAAACAACAATTAAATTCCACCCTGCAGACAGCTATTACCGGCTCAGAGTCCAACTCGCCCAGATAACATAGTTTACAACGATACAGCTGCTTGTAAATTACTAGGTCAATACTTTAACATTTCACCTCCTCTGTTCTTAGAAAATACTCAGAATATAACTCTGCTGGACAATATCTAGAATCCCCATAAAATGACAAACAACGTATTTTTTGCTCTTATACACCAAACAAACTACCTTAAATTATAAAATAAGAACAACAGCACCAACCTACTCACAAAAGTTCCGACCAAATTCTTTCTAACTCCTTTTTTGATTTTTCTTTTTCCTTTCTCTAATTTTTTTATTTATTTTGTTTTTCTAAGGGGAGGGGTAGGAAAATCGGGAATGTGAAAAGGGCAAGGATCATTGAAGGTCAAGAGCGAGGACTAAGGGTAAGGACATGGTTCCCTCCGAAAATGAGAATGACTGGAGAAAACCAAGGCCCGCATGGGCAGGGGCGCATCCCTGAAGTAGACGAACACCACTGGGACTGTGGGGAACATCTACCCGTTACCCGCTTCTTCTTACCTTTCTATGACAGACTTTATGTACTCGTTCCTTCCTGACATCACTCTCTGAGAAATTATCTCGTGTTGAACTGTACTGATTTGTTTCTTCTGAATCAGAATCATGGCAACTTGCATCACTACTTTCACTCCGCCTTGGATTATCCTCATCATCTAACTCCTCTGCTTCTGCCTCCCCTGCTTCTCTTTCTTCCAACCCTTCCTCTTCTTCCCCCTCTATTCCTTCCTCCTTACCGTCCTCTTCTTCCTTTTCCACTTCTTCTTCATGCTCTTCTTTCTCTTCTACCATTTCCCCTTCTTCACCCCCATAATCTAAATCACAATCACAACACTGCGCATCCTCACCATCTTCCAGTTGCTCATCTGATCCATCTTCAACAGCATCTTCACCCAGCTCCTCAACCAGTTTCTTCACCACCCTCGTCACCAGCTCCTTCACAAACTTCTTCACCAACCTCCTCTCCAATCTCATTTTCATCCTCCTCTTCATCAACACGTTCATCATCATAATTTAAATTGTCTTCATCATTAATATCATCGCCATCACGTCCACTACCACCATCATAATACTGCACATCTTCATCATCCTCTAGTTGCTCATCTGGTCCACATGAAATTTCTTTCCGTTCATCAGAACTCTCAGCCTCACATACAGAAGCTGTCCGCAAATCTGCACACACACTACCTCATTCTCACTCGCACACTCCACAACGCTGCCGCCAAATTCATCCTCGACTTCTACCTCATCTCCTTCAACCACACTTGCAGCATGGACATCCCCGTATCCATCCGCAAACTCAGAAACTTCAGTCTTCCTAACACCTATAACTATACTTCCCTGTGCAGCATCTGCAGACCGCTCTTCTGCCTCTTCCTTCGATTCCTCTCCTTCACCACTTTCAGCAACTATAGCGTCCTCAACATTTCCCACCCTGGAATCCAGCTGTCCAGGTCCATGTGCAATGTCTAAATTAAATTCTACTTGCGATGGTAAAGCTACATTATCAAGTGACTTCTCATATCCATGCATAGGCGATGATGATATTACAGGATTGGGATCCATCATGAACCGAGATGGCATACCCACACCACCGGTCCAGGTCCGCAAAACAACGTGGATGGTCGGTGAACAGCAGACGGGATCTCTCTTGGGGAGTCAGCCCTTCTAGTATTACCTGTATTATCTCCCTCTCAGGCAACCCCAACCTTAATACCTGGGCCATTTTGTGTATGCTCTGTACAAAGTCCGCCAGCGCCTCTCCGTTGGCCTGTAGACGATAGAATAACTTAAATTTCAACTGGTCATGCCGTTGACGGGGTATGAAGAAGTCCAACACCTCCCCATGGAGAGAGTCGACACTGCCGCCACGACGCAGAGTGTTGGTGACCAGCCCAGCCAACCAATACGGATATATAAGGGACAAGAGGTCCCCATCGGACACCCCCGAGAAGTCCGCCAACTGCAGGACAAGGTCCAAGAATACCAACAACTTGTCCTCATCTATTCCATCCACCACCGGAAGTTTCTGGAGAACACCGGAAATGGGGTTGGGCAATCTCTGATAACATACCGCCACCAGAATTACACAAGTCACAATACACAACAATAAAACAAATCCCAACGCAATACCTAACACAAACATAACTTACAAAACAGAAAAACTTGAGTACTCTTCTTCCTTCAAGCCGACCTCCGGGTTCCCTACCGCTGCGGAGACCTGACCCACTCCTGAACCAACCCTTGTTCACACCACACTAGAGGACAACCAACCTGGGACACTAACATATACATGAAATACACAACACCTAACACCTATCACGACATATGACATTTCACAAACACGTACCTAACAACCATCATCAAAGTCAACATTTAATGTCCAAAATTTTTTTTTAACAATACACTCAGCCGGCCCGCCTCACGGTACCGACTTCCGATCGGGCCGTACCGCATCCCGCTAATCCAACGCGCTATAATTCGACATTCAATTACTAATACAGTCTACTCCCCATGCAACCCCAGACCTCCGGTAATTCAATGTCTCAAAATATTCCAACTAAAAATGCATGCCTCGTGGCGGCACCAGATTTACAAATACGAAACAGGCTAACAATTATACATTCACATAATATATAAAACATTGAACATGACACCATATCTGCATATATGTTGTAAGTAAACTAGATTCTCCTCTTAAAGCCCCACTGTTGGGCTAGCCAATTTGTAAGTAAACCAGATCCGGTGTGTTTAAAATGTGTTATTATAATTGTTTAATATTTGAATTCAAAAGTGTGTTATAAGTTTACAATTGAAAGTTAAAGTTACAAGTTATGATGAATCGAAAAAATTATAATTGTCTTAAAAGAACTCCTTTGAATGAAAATAAAAAAAATTGCAGTAATGTTGTTTGAACTATAACGTTGCTTAATTCAATTAATAAAGCGTACTAGCTGGTCCCTTGATGAAGGTAGCCGTCGCGTCGATTCTGGTAGCGAAACTCCTCCTCCAGGTTGACCGTCGTCTAAGCACGTAAAGTCAAGTCACGTCTGGACAATAAAATTAATAAAATACACTTCCACGTACCTGGTCGTGATTCTGGAAGTTCAGAAGTTCACTTTTTATACAAATTAATAAGCTGCCAAGACGGTTTACAAAACCAGCTTGCTTTACTTACAAGGTTAGGTTACCTTGTTTAATAATGGGCGCCACACAGGTTTATTTCGGGAAACCGTGTAAAACCCATTCATAGAATCAAATAATTATTAATTCTTTTCTTTAAAAAAACTGAAATTGTGTTTATTGCCCTTATGGCAATTCAAATTCAACAACGTATGATTTCTACTAAGAGTTACTTTGATTATTTTGAATTAATTATTTATTTACTTTTCGAAATAAATTAAGTCAAAGTTATGCTGCTAATAACTGGGTTTTATTGTACCCTTGATGATGAATTCAAACAAACATAATTAAGAAAATACATTGATATACAATTGAAATTGTTTCGTTCACTTACCCTACTGCACTAGCTCAGAGCATGAACAACTTTTCTGGTTATGTCCAGATAAACTTTACTTTAAACATTAATTTTATTTATATCTCGGGCATAAATTCTTTGAAACACAAGAAAGAATGCTCATGCCTACACAAAAGTTAATTATTTCATAAAACAATATTGACTAGTAAGGCCTTGTTGTTTACTAACAAAAAATCAAACCTATTTATAGGTTAGGCGTTCGTCACGCTTGCTTAATTATTCACAAAAGTTATATAGACCACTTAAGACTAACATCATTCTTGAACAGGATTGACAAATCCACTAAATAAATTCAGTCATTGTGTAACACAGAAAATGTTTTGGTGTTATGCGTCAGTACAAATTTTGTTTACAAAAATATATCAGTGCACTCAGATTAATGGAATAAATTGTCACGATGTTACCTCTTTATTTTAATCTTTTAGATTAAAATTTAATTAAACACTCCAGTGGTCGGATTATAGTGACCCTGGCTTTACACTACACACGCACTTTGAACAGGTAATAATTGTCCGCTTCTGACTAAATTGGACCATATATAATACTATTTAATTATTTTCTCCTGTTCAACATATCCCGCACTAAATAAAATAAATACTTCACATCGCTGCACTGATTCTAGGTAGACTGTATTGTAGTTACTTGTTGTTGCCGAAATGATTCAATGGACGCACTATTACATGATACTATAAGTTAATAAAATTTTGAGGTGACGAGCGACACCTGCTTGCTCGAGATGACTGTCAAAAAGTGGTCACGGAAAAACTCGCGTTCCCGTTATATACCCCCTGTTTTGATGAGGCTTAGGTGATTGTTTCATTTAGTAAGCTATTTTCTGATTGGCTCAACCAGACATTACGAAAATGACGCATTGTTTTTCCAACCGTCATTAACCGTCTTTTGGCTAAGATGATTGACAGTTGACGTTGTTGTTATTATTGACAAACAAATTTCTTACTTTCTATTTACAAATGATGCTAACGCATGTCACGCACTTATTATAGTTGCGATCGTGGTTGTATCGCTATCAAATTAATGGATATTTTCTACTCTTTAATTTGATATAGTTTGACACTGGTTTTATTCACACTTTCACTGACATTTCTTAATAAATAATGTTCAGATATATGGCTTCGCGCTGTCGTCTGCTAGCAACGCCGGCTACGATTCTCTCTTATCAATAAATTATTTGTGTTGCACATCGCGTTTTCACTTAAAACGTCTGTGTCGGAACACTAATATATCCATCTTTATACTTATTTAGTGAATATAATTATTAAATCTTAACTAACTGATGTAATACACTGCTATGAACTATCCTTACTTCCTAATTACATTTTGTTTACACTATTTCGCTCTATGCTATTCATTAATAATTGATTTGTTACTTGTATAATACATTAACGATGCTTATTACTACACTTGGTATAATGATTGTTCAGTGTATGTTATTTACACTAGTAGTCCTTTCTACTTATCACCTTACTGACAATCGTTCGTTTTATGCGTTGCCTAGGTATACCTTTTACATCGGGTTTATGCCTTAATAATGTTCATTAGTTACATTTGGTACATTGATGAGGTAACTTACTTATATAAGGTTCCCTCTTACAATTATTTTTACTTCTTATGAGTACATTTGAGATTGTAATACAGTTTCAATTTTATATTGTGGCCATAGCTAATCTTAGTCATAGGCATTGATAGTTACTAGTCATTGTTTATTTATTCTCAGCCGAATACTGTTGCTGATATTATATTATTCGGGTCGTTACTTAATTATTTTTATTAACATGTGAAATTACATTCAAGTTATTCACTGACTCGCTTGACAGCTTATAGTGGATTTAGCGTGTCCATTAGTTTGTGTCAGTTATAGTATTGGTTGTAGTGTCAAGCAGTGTTTTATTTACTGCTTCTTGTGGCACTTCTTCTTCTTTCTTCTTCGTTGGTCCTTCTCTTCTTCGCTACTTTCATCATTATATTATCTACTTACATTACCTTCATGTATTTATTAATTCTATGGGTATATGTCTAGGTTATGTAACATTTGGTCATGTTACATATACTCCCCTCTCAAAGTTGATAATTTGAGAGAAATTTTACATTTGATAAAATTATCATTGCAGTTCAGTTTTTGTACATTATTACTGCTTTTTTTTCTACTCTCTGCATTGAATTGAACATTCTATTAGTGTGTTGCACTAGATTGAGTTCTTGGCTAGTGATATCATTTTTAGCTTACTAGTATTTTTTCAAGTTTCTCATATTCTAAGTCAATTAATTACAATAGGTTTCACTTCTTAAATTAACAGTTTCCTGTCTTACAAAAATACATTTTTTCTTTCTCATTACATATCTTTATTTTCGTGATAAATTCTATGGTTCTTTCATTTTTTACCTCACAGATTTTTTATTAATAATCCTTGATATATTACCATATAATTCCCTAACATTTGTAGTGGGTTCGGAGTCAGAGGGGCTCTATTTGGCATCCATTCTCCACCGTTCCTCAACTACACGTCCTCAGAATCAGAGGCATCCACATCTCTGTCTGGGACAAAATAAAAATTGCACGTAGCAACAGTTGCACTATCACAACACATAAAATATAACATATCATTCATTTTTTCAATAATATAACATATTCAATATAACATTCAAGGTATTAGAGGTTTCATTTGTATCACATTTCATTCCTTTATACTTTCTAACATACTTCTTTTCACAGGTATTCCAATTCCCTTTCAGACTTGACATATTGGCTATGTTCTTTATTAGCCTTGTTGTTAGTTTTCTATACTAGTTGGTAATTTGTTTTGGTTCATTTGCATATTCTTAAATTTACACACTTATATTGATCATCATACGATCATGCAGTTGTTTCTTAAATATAGAGTTTACAATATTTCACTCTTACCATAGTTCACAAGTTTTACTCTCATCAATAGTTTACAATTATCCTGAATTATCAGGGTTTACAGTATTCATATTGTAATAAACTGTTTGTGGTGTGGCCTCTATCGTTTAAGCCCCGCGATGGAAGCCACTTTGTAACTCGTCGTATTTGTGGGGTTGTAAAAATTAAAGTTTAAATGTTGTTTGGTGTTAAATGTGTCAAAATGTATCTTCTCAGTCGTGTACGGGTAAACCGTATTTTGCTCCGCTGCATTCAAATGTTGCCGCCTCGCCACCTGATTGGCGCACAGCTTTCTGCAGTATGACCCAGCTTGCGTCTCGCTTTAACGCCTTTACTTCAATACTTATGAGTCGTTATTCTAAATTAACTGAATCAAACATACAGAATTGCAGATTGAGAACATTTATTAATCCTTTAAAATATTTCACTTGATTTATTATACATCAAAATTTGTTTTCTGCACCGGCTATTACAATTGTGCGGTTGGTATTGGCTCAGTTCAGCTTGTATACAATCCGTCAGTAATGTTAGTTTACAGTAAATATATCGTTTTATCTCAGGGGTGTTAAGTCCTTTCGGCTACAGAAATATATACTTACGGCTAACACACAAAGTTATAACAATTCTTAAGACTAATTACATAAATAAATCGATATCTCATTACGTTTAATTAAGTAATCACCAATGAAAACTTGTAAAGCAATTTTGGGTTAGGTTTCGTTGTCAAAGTTCAGTTATCGAAAGGTTCATCAATTATTTTATTATATTTTACTTTCTTAATAATTGTTAATTGATTAAAGTTAAATAGTGAATTTAAATAAGCATTTATTTTGACTCGGAATAGTGATCAGTGATTTGAAATAGTTATATTTAATTCAGACCAAAAATAGTGAATTCGATTTAAGGGATAATGTTTATACTCATCGGTTAATTGTTGCTGAAGATCCTGATGTCGTCTTCTTCTATGGATAACTCCTGGGCTGTCGTCTTCTTCTACTCTCCCGTCGTCTGTTTCCCTCGTCTCGGCACTTCTCCTCGCTGACTCAGGCCTCGTATTTCTTCAGTTGATGTCGTCTTCTTCTTTCAGGATGTTCCACTGATCTTCATTTAGTGTCCGTGGTCGTCTCTCTTCGTCACGGCGTCGTTTCGTCTTCTTCGGATCACTACGGTTTGTTATTTAATTTTTATAAATAAAGTTTCGTTCAGGATTCCCTGTACTGTTGTCATTGTCTTCCACTGGTTTTAATTAGTTTCGAAATTACTTGAAGAATAACAATTTTAATTTTAATATGAGAGCTCCTCGGTCCACTCTCTGGCGTTGGTTAATAATGACTACTGAAAATCTAACGGTTTTTTGGCGTTATTTTTCTTGTTGCTATGGTTACTTAATAAATTATGCTAATTTTCATTGGTTATTAACTTCGGTCATTGTTATGATTTTTCGTCTTTTTTCGTCTATTTTTACCAAAATATCTTCAACTGAAGATTACTACTTTATACTAATAGCTAGAGTTATTACATTAGCACCATTCTTCCTAATTTTTCATGATGAACATTTTGATATCCCTCATGCCCGCTCTTGAATAGCTAATTACATTTTTACTATTTTCCATATTTATATCTTACATATATTTTATTCAAAATTAGTTGTTAATCACATACTTTGGTACTATGAATACTCACTTACATGGTTTAATCATTTGGCACATTCTGCCTTAACTTTGAATTATTATTTGTACTCAAATTAATAAATTTATATTCAACAGTTTGGCCTAGAGCCTAGATTCCATTCTACTTCCATCAAACATTTCTTACTAACATTTCCGGTAATTCTAATACAATTTATAAACAAAACAAACAATAAACATCAGTATCCCTAATTCTAATTCTTACTATGAAATATTCCTTGTCAGGTTCTAGCCTGAAATAATTTTTAACTACTGTTCTCTGCTTACCCTATAATTTACTCTATGCTATGATTTTCTGAACACTAACAAAACTCTTAATACTTACTTAAAGAAACTCTTATAATACTATTGACAAACTGTTCCTTGCATGATATGTCCTATCTACTATTCCCTTCACTTAAATACAGTGTCAGTCCTTCTTAATTTGCTATTCATTCTAATACCTTAACTCTTACCTTAATATATAATCCTGATATCTTATTACTTAAATTAATAATATTACAATTAGTTCAATCTTACTTACTAACGCACAGTTTATCAAAAATTGTTTATCTGTTTAACATTGTTGGCTTACATAATATTTTGTTCTACACCCCCCACTGCACTTTTCCTTTCATTAGAAAGTTTCTTTAATTACTACCCTGCTCACTTTGTTTTATTATTCTATACCTATCACTTCACTACTTATTTAGTTTTACACACACTTTTGGGCTTATTCACTTGTTTATTCAAGGGTTGTCTAATTACTTTATATCACTGTGTGATTATGGTCATGAATAACTAAGTTACCTCCAAATCACACTGATCACTTTTGGTCATCATTCTAATATTGCTTTTGTTTTGGCTCAAAGTATTGTTTATTGTCTTTGGCCATTATCATTACAAATGGTTTGGGGTATGGTTAGCTTCTAACCCCCTACATTATATTATACAAGTACATTCTTTTAAAAACAAGATACATGTGATACTATTACCCTCCATTAATCTTATTGTCCTAGTTACATCTCATATACTACAGACATCAATTCATTATTAAATTTACAATATTCTGTTCACTTTTTTGGGATGACTTGATTGTACTTAGGTTTTAAACTTCTTCTTCACTGTCTCTTGGTTCCTTTGTTTCTATCCGATCTATTGTGTCAAGTCACTGTCAGGTTAATAGTCATTTGTCATTTATTGGGTTACTGGGTTATTGATCTTTAAGTTTATAAGTTTTTGCCTCTTACTCTTATCTTCAGCTGTTTATTTTATAATTAAATACAATTGAATCTTCGCTACCTTATGTCATGTTACAATATACTAAACATTTTGGTTAGATATTCTCTGACATATCTTGTTGGTAAATACAATTGGATACTTTCTTCATCGCTTAATTAATATTTTTTATATTCCTCGATAACAGTAGTATTTTGACACTTATTTTTGTTATTTATTCATAGACATTTTTCTCTATTATCTCAGATAATAATCATTCAACAATATTTGAACAATATTTGATAATTAAGATACCATATACGATATTATTCTAACATATTATTAGACAATAGTTGACTTTCTCTCCCTTCATTCCATAATACGAGGGCTATCCAGAAAGTAACAGACGTTTTGACCAACCGCGGCGGTGGGCGGGGATAGAGCCGCCATCTTGGTGTCAGAACGTTCCTACACTCAGTACGCATCCAGCTGTGGTAGCGTGCGGTCTGTGCCCCTCTTACTTTGCTCTCTGTGACGTGTTAAAATGTGCGCTGCAATAGAAAATCCCGCCACTTGTGAGGTGCGTTCTGTGATTAGGTTTTTGTTGGCAAAAAATCACAAACCAATTGAAATTTATCGCCAACTTTGTGATGTGTACGGAAAAGGAATAATGAGTGAAAGCCGAGTGAGGCAATGGTGCATTGATTTTAAAAATGGCCGTACCAATGTTCACGATGAGGACCGCAGTGGTAGACCTAGCCTTGTGACTGATGAACTGGTGATGAAAATCAACGACAAAATTCGTGAAGATCGTCGTTTCACGATTACGGAACTTTCAAAACATTTTCCCCAAATTTCACGGAGTTTGGTGCATGAAATTGTGGCGGAAAAGCTTGGTTACCACAAATTTTGTGCTAGGTGGATTCCGAAAATCCTAACGGAAGACCACAAAAAACAGAGACTGGCTGCAGCACTAACTTTCCTCGAAGATTACGACAAAAATGGTAACAAAGTTATCGATCGTATCGTAACTGGGGACGAGACTTGGGTGAAGCATGTCAATAGTGAAACAAAAAGGCAGTCGATGGAATGGGGAAACACAAATTCTCCCAAGAAACCAAGGAAGTGTTTGCAAACGCTGTCACCAAGAAAGATCATGGCTACTGTGTTTTGGGACTCTGAAGGAGTGATTCTCATTGATTTTCTTGAACGTGGCACAACAATTAACTCAGAGAGGTATTGTGAAACACTGAGAAAGTTAAGGTGCGCGATACAAAACAAGCGTCGGGGAAAACTTAGTGCGAAGGTTTTGTTTTTTCACGACAACGCACGTCCACACACGGCCGATCGTACCCGAGAGCTCTTCGATGGTTTTGGATGGGAGGTGTTCGATCATCCACCATACAGTCCGGATTTGGCGCCGAGCGACTATCACCTCTTCCCAGCGATGAAGACATGGCTCGCTACACAACGCTTTGATACTGACACCGAACTGCATGCCGGTGTAAACCAGTGGTTGAAATCGCAGGCGGCAGATTTCTACAGAGACACTATTGAAAAACTTGTGCCACGGTATGATAAGTGCCTTAATTTGAATGGCGATTATGTAGAAAAATAGCTTAAGAGTGTACCTTTCAAATGTATATAATAAAATTTTGTTTTTCCATTTTGTAAATTTTTTATTTCAAAACGTCTGTTACTTTCTGGATAGCCCTCGTAATAATAGCTATCCTTCTAATTAACTCTCTTTGGTATTCTTCCTCTCTACTCCTTCAAAGGTTAGTTGTTTAAACCTTTATTCTGGATGATTTTATATAATTTCTTTAGTTTAATTTAACATAGGAGTGTTAGAGTAATTTTATATCACTATCTTATGTACATTTTTGTTATATGATATCTTTTGTTCTATATAATATAATAGATATCTTTCTTATCATTAAATTATTTGGTTTATAATACACATTTTTTCTATCATCTAATATGATAAATCTGGTTCTCATTTAATATATAACAGATAGTCTTGGTACCCATACTTATAATACAGACTTTTTTATTTATAACACAGTATGGTAAACAGGCTGGCTATAGGCAATTAGACACTTTCAATACCTTGGGTATAATAAATGATTTAAACATTTTTCTTGCCTCCAGAAACGATTAAGACTATAAAAATAGGTAATTACCTTCTGTCAACGTTTCTTAAAATCCTTTTAGGATAACTCGAGTTTCGACACCATTTGGTGTCATCATCAGATCGGATATGAATTAGGTCGAAACATTTTGATGCATATAAATCTCGTCAGATATTAAAAATTTTTAAAAAACAACACATAACATTATATAAATAATAAATAAACTATATCACAACAAAATAACATTACAACAATAAAATATAAAAACAACGCGGCCGCAAACGAACCTGTACAGGAACGCCCCCACGGTAAGACTCACTCACGTAATAAATGATCCTCTTGATCACTAGTCTAATCCTTTTACGGTAGACACTTTTTAAAATTTCTTATACACTAAACACTCTTGTGGTAAACGTTGTACAATAATATAATTAGTCCTTTTATAATAATAATTACATTTATAGTTTATACGTTGGGTTCTATTGGGCTTCTCCATTCTATTGGGTTCATTGGTTGGGACAATTACGTTTCACAGGTACTCTTTTTTATAGCTGTCTCTAGTACAACATGTTTATGATATTTGGCACCCTATAATAACATCTCATAACAAACTTCCTTACATATAGTATTTTTATGGTCCTTTGTTATGGTATAAGGGCCTATGTACAGTACTAGTAGCTTTGGAGATACCTTCCTATCATGCGGTTTTTCCACTTTGCGGCTATCAGATAGTCATCGGCTTCCCGTTTTCTCGCCTTCCTTTTCTCATCATCTTTGGTATCCATGTGTCCAGTGTACTCCTGGTCTTTGTCATTATTGACTTCTAGTACCTCTTCTAACTCTGGTTGATCGTCATTAGTTTTCTGGTTGGATTTTTCCATTGATTGGTCCCTCTTCTTCCGCAATTCTTTTATTTCTTGGGCGTACCCTTCAATGATCCGGTCCAGTTGTTCTTGATACCCTTTCCTTTTCTTGGAATGCCTTATTCTCCCTTTGGAAATATCTGCTTTAAGTATTTTATTGGTTATAGTCTTCTGTGTTGTAGCACATTTCTTCTCTTCGTCCATCTTCATGAAGCTCCTTCGATACTCCTTCCTATAGATTCCTTCTTTACGGTTGATGACTGGGAAATAAATCATATTAATTAAACCACTTCGTGTCATTTCGATTAATTCCTTTGTTACCCTAGTCTTCTTTGGGCGTATTATTCTTCTTATCTTCGCCTCCTTTTCTTCCTTTTTCTTAATTATTTTGTTCCTTTCTTCATGATTTTTAATTTTCAAATTCACTTGTTCGGTGTTTTTATTTCTGGGTAATTCTTTTGTCTCCACTTGATCATCACACATGGGCAGATTATTTTGTTCTAAGTCTTCATTCTCGGCTACTAACTCTTCCGCTTCTTTAATTACCTGAGTTTTCTCTATACTTCCGGTATCGATCTCCCTGTCGTGAATATCTTCCTGGTGTCTGTCAAGCTCATTTTCAGATGATGATGTATTTGAGTCCCCTTCACTCTCGGTTTGTTTGACATCGTCTTCGGATGGCATGCTTAATTCTCCTATGGTTTCATCATTGGGTACTTCTTCAGTTTCTGAGTTGTTGTCGTTTCGTAATTCTCCCCTTATGGTCTGACCCAATTCTTCCGTATATTTCTTATTCATTTCATCCATTTTCTTGCTAATATCCCTTAATGTGGTATTCAACTCTTCCTTCAGCGATCTGTTGCTGTCGTCTATTTTACGGTTCAACGTGTCCATGGCTCTATTGGTATTGTCTATCTTTTTATTCACATCTTCTTTCAATAGTTCGAAGTTCTTATTATGGTCGTCTAATCGTGCATGTAGGCTGGCTCTTAATGACTCCATATTTCTATTATTGTCGTCTAATTTCGTATGGAGATCTTCTTTTAACGACTCCATGTTTTTATTGATTGACTCCATGTCTTTCTTTGAAGTTTCCCTCGCTTGTCCAAATTGCGGTTTGTCTGGTTGTGGGAGTTCTTCAGGCCGTCTGGGTTGGTTGTCGACCGTTACTTCCACTTCCGGTTCTACATAAGGTGTTTCTTCTGGTCGAGTTTCTATGTTATATTAATTGTAATGACTTCCATCTCGGGTGTTGGTTGTGTCTCATGTGTTTCTGTATTTGGTTGTACCTCTTCTACTCGGCTGTCCTTGTATCTTGTGTCGTATTGATGTGTGTGTGGCATGTTTGTTCTTTTGTGTTTGCCGGGCTGATTATAAATATAAAAAATATTTTCGTTTAATATTTTTCAGCCTCACGTTGCTGGTCGCCAATTTGTAAGTAAACTAGATTCTCCTCTTAAAGCCCCACTGTTGGGCTAGCCAATTTTAAGTAAACCAGATCCGGTGTGTTTAAAATGTGTTATTATAATTGTTTAATATTTGAATTCAAAAGTGTGTTATAAGTTTACAATTGAAAGTTAAAGTTACAAGTTATGATGAATCGAAAAAATTATAATTGTCTTAAAAGAACTCCTTTGAATGAAAATAAAAATAGTTAATTAATAAAGCGTACTAGCTGATCGCTTGATGAAGGTAGCCGTTGCGTCGATTCTGGTAGCGAAACTCCTCCTCCAGGTTGACCGTCGTCTAAGTACGTAAAGTCAAGTCACGTCTGGACAATAAAATTAATAAAATACACTTCCACGTACCTGGTCGTGATTCTGGAAGTTCAGAAGTTCACTTTTTATACAAATTAATAAGCTGCCAAGACGGTTTACAAAACCAGCTTGCTTTACTTACAAGGTTAGGTTACCTTGTTTAATAATGGGCGCCACACAGGTTTATTTCGGGAAAATCCCGTGTAAAACCCATTCATAGAATCAAATAATTATTAATTCTTTTCTTTAAAAAAACTGAAATTGTGTTTATTGCCCTTATGGCAATTCAAATTCAACAACGTATGATTTCTACTAAGAGTTACTTTGATTATTTTGAATTAATTATTTATTTACTTTTCGAAATAAATTAAGTCAAAGTTATGCTGCTAATAACTGGGTTTTATTGTACCCTTGATGATGAATTCAAACAAACATAATTAAGAAAATACATTGATATACAATTGAAATTGTTTCGTTCACTTACCCTACTGCACTAGCTCAGAGCATGAACAACTTTTCTGGTTATGTCCAGATAAACTTTACTTTAAACATTAATTTTATTTATATCTCGGGCATAAATTCTTTGAAACACAAGAAAGAATGCTCATGCCTACACAAAAGTTAATTATTTCATAAAACAATATTGACTAGTAAGGCCTTGTTGTTTACTAACAAAAAATCAAACCTATTTATAGGTTAGGCGTTCGTCACGCTTGCTTAATTATTCACAAAAGTTATATAGACCACTTAAGACTAACATCATTCTTAAACAGGATTGACAAATCCACTAAATAAATTCAGTCATTGTGTAACACAGAAAATGTTTTGGTGTTATGCGTCAGTACAAATTTTGTTTACAAAAATATATCAGTGCACTCAGATTAATGGAATAAATTGTCACGATGTTACCTCTTTATTTTAATCTTTTAGATTAAAATTTAATTAAACACTCCAGTGGTCGAATTATAGTGACCCTGGCTTTACACTACACACGCACTTTGAACAGGTAATAATTGTCCGCTTCTGACTAAATTGGACCATTTATAATACTATTTAATTATTTTCTCCTGTTCAACATATCCCGCACTAAATAAAATAAATACTTCACATCGATGCACTGATTCTAGGTAGACTGTATTGTAGTTACTTGTTGTTGCCGAAATGATTCAATGGACGCACTATTACATGATACTATAAGTTAATAAAATTTTGAGGTGACGAGCGACACCTGCTTGCTCGAGATGACTGTCAAAAAGTGGTCACGGAAAAACTCGCGTTCCCGTTATATATCCCCTGTTTTGATGAGGCTTAGGTGATTGTTTCATTTAGTAAGCTATTTTCTGATTGGCTCAACCAGACGTTACGAAAATGACGCATTGTTTTTCCAACCGTCATTAACCGTCTTTTGGCTAAGATGATTGACAGTTGACGTTGTTGTTATTATTGACAAACAAATTTCTTACTTTCTATTTACAAATGATGCTAACGCATGTCACGCACTTATTATAGTTGCGATCGTGGTTGTATCGCTATCAAATTAATGGATATTTTCTACTCTTTAATTTGATATAGTTTGACACTGGTTTTATTCACACTTTCACTGACATTTCTTAATAAATAATGTTCAGATATATGGCTTCGCGCTGTCGTCCGCTAGCGACGCCGGCTACGATTCTCTCTTATCAATAAATTATTTGTGTTGCACATCGCGTTTTCACTTAAAACGTCTGTGTCGGAACACTAATATATCCGTCTTTATACTTATTTAGTGAATATAATTATTAAATCTTAACTAACTGATGTAATACACTGCTATGAACTATCCTTACTTCCTAATTACATTTTGTTTACACTATTTCGCTCTATGCTATTCATTAATAATTGAGTTGTTACTTGTATAATACACTAACAATGCTTATTACTACACTTGGTATAATGATTGTTCAGTGTATGTTATTTACACTAGTAGTCCTTTCTACTTATCACCTTACTGACAATCGTTCGTTTTATGCGTTGCCTAGGCATACCTTTTACATCGGGTTTATGCCTTAATAATGTTCATTAGTTACATTTGGTACATTGATGAGGTAACTTACTTATATAAGGTTCCCTCTTACAATTATTTTTACTTCTTATGAGTACATTTGAGATTGTAATACAGTTTCAATTTTATATTGTGGCCATAGCTAATCTTAGTCATAGGCATTGATAGTTACTAGTCATTGTTTATTTATTCTCAGCCGAATACTGTTGCTGATATTATATTATTCGGGTCGTTACTTAATTATTTTTATTAACATGTGAAATTACATTCAAGTTATTCACTGACTCGCTTGATAGCTTATAGTGGATTTAGCGTGTCCATTAGTTTGTGTCAGTTATAGTATTGGTTGTAGTGTCAAGCAGTGTTTTATTTACTGCTTCTTGTGGCACTTCTTCTTCTTTCTTCTTCGTTGGTCCTTCTCTTCTTCGCTACTTTCATCATTATATTATCTACTTACATTACCTTCATGTATTTATTAATTCTATGGGTATATGTCTAGGTTATGTAACACTTGGTCATGTTACAATGTTAATCTTTTTAAATTTTTCTAAGTTTCAACTTGTCCAAACTGTTTCCGAGTTTGCAAGCCTCGTCACACCAAAGGACCCAAGGGATCAACCCTAGATAGAACCACGCTTTGCTACCATTTGTAACCCGTCTCTCACTCTTTTTTTTTTTTTTTTTTTTAGGAGAGGCCACTTGATATTTAGAAGTAGGCAGAAGGCCTATAAGAAGCATAAAATGCACTGGTAAAACTCTCTGTTAACTAACAATAACAACTTTCATTCTTTCTGAAATCATCTTTGCATATATACATACACTAGAGTCCCGATTAACCAAATCCCAATTAACCGAATTTCCGGATTAACCGAATGATGATGCGGTAATTTTCTTTTTCAAGAAGTTTGCATATTTTAAATTTTACAGCGCTTATAACTCGTGTGACGGACTGTACTGTATGTGGGACTGATTGTACTGTACTTGACGCGTGAGTCACTAATTTTTTCGAAAAGGTAAATTAATGTGAGATTAATAAGGGTTCTTTTCTATTTTTCATTTCATTCATTCATTCACTCATTTTCATTGATTTTTCTTCTTTGTTAATTTTTTAATGTACACCTACTGTAACGACTTAAATACGTACTACTCTATTTGAAATGTCGTATGAAAAATACTTTTTAGTTTGATTAAAATAAAGTTATTCTTTTAAATTTTTAAAGAGTAATATTGTATGATTTAATTACAGTATTTAAAGCCCGTTGATTTTAAAGACATCTGTATGTAACAACGGCGCACGAGTACTGCTAGTTTCCCTAAAAAACGATTAAAGGCGCTTGTTGTTCTTTAGCGTTTTTTCTCACTAAAAAAAGTGTGAATTACAGTACAGTACTGTTTCCGTTTTAACCGAATTTTCGGTTAACCGAATCATCCTTGGTCCCATCAAATTCGGTTAAACGAGACTCTACTGTATAATAAAATATCACATAATATTAAAATATCAATAATCCTATAAATTTTTTAAATCCCCTTTTTATAACGGTTGACATAAAGAACACATAATTGAACATAAATACACATATTCATATACTTTAATATTTTTAACTAAATTTACCTCAAGGTAAATTTAGTTATAAATATTAAAGTATTATATACATCAAGAAACGGACTGTAGCAGAAAGTGATTGAAAAAACATATACATATATATATATCAACTGCAGTTTAAATTAATCATAATAATTCAACAAATTCTTTAATATCACATATAATGTACCCAGATAACAATTATAATTCCAATCACATAATACCCATAAAAGCCTTGCGGTCCGCCTGTATATTATTTCCTTTTTTTTATTACCCCATCATATATAGAAATTGCAAATGGCTGTAACCCGTTAGTTTTCGTTAATTGAGAATTGATATTATTTACTAAAAGATACACAGTATAATTTTTCTTTTTTTTTTTTTTTAATGCCTATAGCCAGCATATAGCTTACTGAGAATATCACCAATCATACTGTAATTTTAAAAAAACTGTAACAATTCTATATTAATTTATCACATACACATTTATAAATCTGAAGGACAATTTGAATGGCCCATAATAGTAAAATACAATTACAAGTTGAACTGTTATTACAATTGTATAGTCCTGCAAAAATGTAAAACCTCTTGATTTTTATAAAGTATAGATTATTAAGAAAAACACAGAATTGCCCGTAAGAGTTCAATTAAAAGGTTTAATTATAATTAATTGACCATAATAAAGGAAAATATAATTGCAAATTAACTCTCAGCACAGCCTGAATAATTTTACAAAAAAAAAGGAAATTGATAATTCTAAGAAATTCGGGTTTGACCCATAATGGCCAGAAAATACAAGTTACAAAATATACGTACCAGTGAACAGCCTGTATAAATATCATAAAAATAGGAGAAGCCTTAATTTCATTAAGATATAAAAAAATTTTTACAGGAATCCGATTGGAACATAACAGCCAAAAAGGTTTTACACTTATACATTGAAATTTCAGTACCGCCTGTACAATTTTATAAAAAGTAAAATTTTTAATTTTTTCCAAAATATATATATATATATATATAATAAGCAAACGCTTATTACACGTTGTTATTTAACGTTAATGTCCCGCGTTGTATACGTCAATTTATAAGAAAACGCGATTCGGGGTTCTTATTTAAAATTATTATGTTTATTTGTTTATAGTAATTGTACTAAAATAATAGTTAAATTCCGTTTAAAGCCACACGGGTTGTCTACTCTATTTATAATAAAATGAAAACGCGTGTGTTTACAATTAACTTGAAGTAAAATAAAAGAGTGGTTGTTGTTTAAATTTAAATTCGTGGTTAAAATATTAAAAGTCTCATTAAAACAAAATTCATCTATGGGTGAAGTGTTCTTTTGAGATAACTCAATGTTGAGAATGGTTATTTCTACTTGAAGGTGACTAATGTAGTAAAGTATTTTACCATACAACATTCAAAGTTACTCACAGTGTTTACAATGGTTTAATTATACTTGTTTTTTAAAGAATTCCCTTGTATTAAATAAATAAATAATGAAGTTGATTATATTTAAATGCTAGATTAACTTAAGTTAAAACATGAAGTATAGCAGTTGATTACTTGATAATAGTTCTCGTCTGGTTGAAACTGGTAGTAGAAACTTCTTCTGATTGCAGGTAGTCTGAGTATGTCAAGTCCCGTAAAGTCTGGACAATATTATAAACAAACATATACTTTTACGTACCTGATTGTGGTTACTTGAAGTTCACTAAACTGTCAACTCAGCTTACAATCATCAACTCCCTTTGGTTGCAAGGTTATGTTACCTTGTTTATTAATTAGTGGGCGCCACACGGATTTATTCAGGGAAAATCCCGTGTAAAACCCACACATAAAAATTACTAGATGAAAAGAAAATTTAAAATAGTTGAGTACCACTTTTTGGCAATGCTATTCCAATATGTTAAACACAACAGAAGGTTGTTTAAGCTTATTAAAAGAAAATATTCAATTATAAAAAAAAATAAATCAAATCAGGTGATGCTGTTAATAATGGGTTTATTTGCACCCTTATAGTGAATTCAAAAAATACACATAATGTAAACATACAAAGTTGTACAATTAAAAGTTAGTTATTATATGCCTCATATGGCTTGCTCAGAACATGAATTATAAATCTGGTTAAGTCCAGATACTATTTATTTTTAATATGAAAATTATGATTATTATCTCAGTTGTGAATTCTTTGAGACACGAAAGAAAACAATTATGCCTACACAATATCCAATAATCCCTTTGATGTAAAATTGATCAACAAGGTTTTAGGTTATCTTTGCCAAGTAACTTAAAAAAAACGATCTGTTGAAAGATCGCGCGTTTCATCAACGCTTGCTTTCTTAGTGACAATATTTATCAATTGAGAGCCCTTACAACTAACATATAGCTTAATTACTAATAACAAATTTGTATAATAAATCGAAACGTGGTGTAATCTTAAACAATGTTTTGTGTTTTGCGTCAGTACAGGTTATGGTTGCAAAAATACAGGTTATTGCACTCAGATCAAGATTAATAATAATTGCACTTTTACCTTCAGAGTTTTAATTATCTAATTAAAACTTCTTATCACTTAAGTAATCGGATTATAATGATTACTTGGTTTCGGCACAAAATTCGCACAAGAACAGAATAATGCGATCCTCTTCTGATTAAAATGGATCGTGAATAATGACAATAAATTATTTTCTGTTCGTTATTCCCGCACAAAATTAAAATAAACTGCACTTAATCACTGTTGTTGGTTGTGGATGAATGCGAAGTAAACGTTTCTTGTTGTTGAACTATTGGTTCCAATGTACTATGTAACTGACGCTAAGTGTTATTAAAAAACGTGGAGACGACGGACGTACGTCTGTACTGCATGCTAGTTGGTAAAGGTCTCTGTCAAAATTCGCTGGTTTGTCTTTATATACCCCTCTCTTGGATCGGCTTTAGGTAAAAATGTTGATTACTAACTAATTTTCTGATTGGCTTTCGCCGGTGAGTCGGCGTGACGTGTCACTTTTTGACAGTTGATAACGGCTTTTCCTAACCGTCAAATGTTGCGGTAGCAGCTAGTTGTCATTTTTGTTATTATTCTTAAACAGTTTCCCGATGTACATTTTTAGAATGATGCTAACATCTCTCCCGCACTAAATACAGTAGCGATTGGGTTAATATTACTATCAAATTAAAGATTGTTCTCTCTCCTTCAATTTGATATCACTCATTCTCGAATTACTTTCACTCTAACCGACATTGTTATAAAACCAACGTTCGGGTACATTATTCTTACTGTCGTCTGCTCTTTATGAGTCGCCGATTTTACACTTTTGGTTAACCTTGCTTGTATCCACATAACATTTTATTAATCAAATGTTTATGCGTGAACACCATTAATGCTATACTGACGTTTTTTTGCTGAACATTACTTGTACACCTTAATTCTATACATTGTAATAAATGATCCTACTGACTATGACATTTCGTTTCCCGTTAATTTGTTTTAAGCTACTATTTAACAATTAAAATTACGATTAAACCTATTGTTTTAATAACATTTTTTGTTATGTCAATGCATAACCATAGTTCTGTGCATTTTAGTTTACACTTGTGATAATCATCGATAGCTATTTTACTGACTAATGTTTGGTCTAAGTTTGCTAAGGCATATCGCCTACATTGAAATTTGGCCTTAATAATGCCTATTGGTTCTCAAATCAGTAAATTGTGGAGACATCTTATTTGTATAAGATTCTCTCTTATAAATAGTTCTCTTTCTAACAAGTATATTTGATGCTGAAATACATCTTAGTTCCTACTATATAGCCATTGTTAACATTGGTTTTGGCATTCATTATCTACTGTTCATTGTCACATTTATTATCAGCAAAATGCTGATTTTGCTTTCACAGTATTTAACTGCTCATTAGTTCAATTTTTTGTTTACAAATGACATTCGGTTTACATCAACCATTTACTGAATTGACAGTTGAATGTAAATTTATTCTGTCCATTAGTTCGTTTTAGTCTCAGTCTAGTTGTAGTGTCAAACAGCTCTTGGGTTACTGTTTCATATGGCACTTCTGCTTCATTCTTCTCTCTTGGTTTCTTCTTTCTTGTTTATTTCGACTATTCTATACCTATTTACATGGTTATTCTGTTTTTATAAAATCTGCTAACATACACATAGGTTAGGTGACATCTTGTGATGTTACATATACACCCTCTTTAAAATTGATCATTTGAAAAAATTTATTTTTTGTAAAATTATCAATTCATGTCAGTTTCTTAGTATACTTCAATAAAAAAATTTTTCTCTTGTACTCTTTGATTTTTTTTAAACATATTATTGGTGTATTACTCTAGGTTGGCTTTTTATAAAATGGTACAATTCTTAATTTACTAGTATTTTCAAGCTGCTTACTCTCTAAGTCATTTAACTATAATTGATCTTGTTTCTCAAGTTAACTATTCCCTGTCTTATTCACATTCTACTTTCTCATTACATATCTTTGCATTCGTGATCATTTTAATGGTTATTATAATTTATACCTCACAGATTCTTTCATAATATTCCTTGATATAATAAAATAATATAATTCCCTAACTGTAGTAGAGGTTTTGGAATCAGGGTGGCTCACTATGGCTAACATCCTCTGCCGTTCCTCACTACACATTCTCAGATTCAGAGGCATTACTCTTCTCTGTCTGAGTAAAAAATAAACATTGCACCTGGCAATAGTTGCACTATTACAACTCAAAAAAATATCACATATCATTCATATTCAATAATATAATATATTCACTATAATATTCAAGGCATCAGAGGTTTTCATTTAGATCACATTTCCATCTTTATACTTGCTAACATACTTTCTTTCTTACAGGTAATTACTTCTTTCAGACTTGATGTTTTTCAGCTATGCTTTTATCAGCTATATTGTTACTTATGTACTAGTTAACAATTTGTTGTGGTTCATTTAAATATTCTTAAGATTATACACTTGTTTTGATGCTTATAGTACTTATGCATTTGGTTTGTTCTATCTAGAGTTTACAATATATTTCTGTTTTCACCATGGTTCATTAAATCTTTCTTAACGAGTTATATTCATCCTGAATTATCAGGGCTTACATTGTTTATATACTAAAAGGGTTTTTTTTTTCTTTGATGTTCTCTGACATATTCTGATGATGTATCATATTTGATAATTGACAAACATTTTTCTTTCCTTTCATTCCATTATAACAATAGTTATTCTTACAATTAACACTCTTTGTTATTTTTCTTCTCTACTCCTTCAAGTGATGGTGGTTTTCACTTATTCTGGATGATTTTATATACTATATACTATGCTGTAATTACAATTTCATTTGACAATATACTAATATCTAATTTCATAGACATTCTTGGGGTTTATATGGTTTGTTTCACAAATATTATTTTTTCTTTCCTTACATTCCATAATAATGACCTTCTTTTATTTTACACACTTTGTTATACTGCCTCTCTACTCCTTCAAAGGTTAGTTGGGTGAACCTTTATTCTGGACGATATAATTTAACATTTGAGCTTTATGAGAGGTATACAATAATCCTTTTATAAACATTAGGTCATATAGAATATTCATCTGGATACATATTTTTCTCTAGGTATAGTACAGTAGTTGTATTTTCTTATTAAATCATTTGATTGACCTTATATAATTTTCTATCCCTTGGGGTTGATAGATCTGGTAAATTTTCATCATTAACAAATGGTTTGGCTTACATCTTAAATCTACACACTTTTGTAACTTGATAAGGCAAATTGACTAGTTATAGTTAATTAGTTACCTTCAACATTTTGTAGTTTAACAACAAATGAGTTTGTTTATAGTAGTGGTTTTTTTTTTTTTTTTTTTAAATATATATATTTTATCTTTTATACCATAAACGTTTGGGTGAGGAATGTTGCTTCCTATTACATCTTATCCATCCTTAATATTAATAATTTTTTACTAGTTCATATTCATGGGATTATTTGTGCTCTTCCACTCTATTCCTATCATGCGGTTCTTCCACTTGGCGGCTACTAGATAGTCGTTGGCTCCCCGTTTCCTTGCCTTCTTCCTCTCATCATCTTTGGTATTCCTGTGTTCATTGTACTCTGGGCCTGGGCTATTATTGATGTCTGGCCCTTCTTCTAATCCGGGTTGACCTTTGTTCTCCTGGTTGGACTCTTCCATCGCTTGGTCCCTCTTCTTCCGCATTTCCCTTATTCTTTGGGCGTACCCTTCAATAAGCTGGTCCAGTCGTTCTTGATCATTTTCCTTCTCCCTGTGAAGCCTCTTTCTTCTAGGAGTATTCACCTTAAATACCTCGTTGTTTATAATCTTCTCCTTCATAACATAGTCACTGGCATGTAACATTGTTTTAATCGTTCCGTCATCTGGGTTATCACTTAAATATTTCAATGGTTGGTTATTCATTAAGGAGTCAATTGATTTTGTTTGGTGTATTTTATTTGTCGGTATATTTACTTGAATTGGATTCTTATTTAATTTTTTACCCACGGTTTTATGGTGATTTATTTTTAATATTTTCATGAAGTCTTGTTTATACTTCTTACCATTGGTTCTTGCTCTATGACGAATAATTGGGTTGTCCACGAAGTTAATTAATCCACTCCTAGTCATTTCTAATATTTCCTTTGTAATCCTCGTCTTCTTAGAGCGTATTATTCTTTTTATCTTTGTCTCTTTCTCTCCTGTCTTCTTAATTATCTTGTTTCTTACATTTTTAATGATAGTTTCTTTATGCTGAATGTTCTCTTCATTCCTATGGTGTGTATCCTCAGGCACCAATGCTTTCGAGTCTTCTTTATCCTCAGTTTGGTTATCAGTGTCTTTGAATTGTATACTTAATTCTTCCATGGATTCATCATTTGATACTTCTCCTATCTCTGAGTTGTCATCGTCCTTTCCTTCTTCATTATTCTCCGGCTCTGGACTCATTTGTTCCATGTTTTTGTCTTCGGATACCTTCCGTTCTTCTCCCCACTTCCGGTTATTCATGTCATCCATTTTTTTGCTAATTTTCATTAAGGTGGTGTTCAATTCTTTTCTAATGGCTTGACAGTTATCGTCGATTTTACTGTTCAGCGCGTCTATAGACTTATGAGTATCGTCAATCCTTTTATTTAGGTCCTCCTTTATCGACTCTATATTTCTATTTAACACCTCGACATTCCTTTGATTTTCTTCCCGGGATTTCTTACCATCTTCCTGTAATGCTTCCATATTTTTATTCATTGATCGACTATCTTCCTTAATCTGTCCGAATTGTTCCATCATCATTCTCATCATGTGATCCCATCTTGCCTCTTCGGATGGTCTGTTTGGTTGTGGGAGTTCTTCAGACCGTCTGGGTTGGTTGTCGACAGTTACTTCTATCTCTGGTTCTACGTGATGTGTTTCGTCGGTACTAGTCTCGATATTGTTGATTGTAATAACTCCCATCTCGTCTGTGGGTTGCTCTTCGTATGTACCTACCTCCCGTTGCATCTCTACTACCTTACTGTCCTTATATCTTGTATCGTACTGATGGGTGTGCAGCATGTTAATTTTTTCGTGTCTACCGGGCTAATATAAAATATAAAAAATATATTTATTTAATATTTTTTAAGCCACACTAGTTGGTGCGCCAATTTATAAGCAAACGCTTATTACATGTTGTTATTTAACGTTAATGTCCCGCGTTGTATACGTCAATTTATAAGAAAACGCGATTCGGGGTTCTTATTTAAAATTATTATGTTTATTTGTTTATAGTAATTGTACTAAAATAATAGTTAAATTCCGTTTAAAGCCACACGGGTTGTCTACTCTATTTGTAATAAAATGAAAACGCGTGTGTTTACAATTAACTTGAAGTAAAATAAAAGAGTGGTTGTTGTTTAAATTTAAATTCGTGGTTAAAATATTAAAAGTCTCATTAAAACAAAATTCATCTATGGGTGAAGTGTTCTTTTGAGATAACTCAATGTTGAGAATGGTTATTTCTACTTGAAGGTGACTAATGTAGTAAAGTATTTTACCATACAACATTCAAAGTTACTCACAGTGTTTACAATGGTTTAATTATACTTGTTTTTTAAAGAATTCCCTTGTATTAAATAAATAAATAATGAAGTTGATTATATTTAAATGCTAGATTAACTTAAGTTAAAACATGAAGTATAGCAGTTGATTACTTGATAATAGTTCTCGTCTGGTTGAAACTGGTAGTAGAAACTTCTTCTGATTGCAGGTAGTCTGAGTATGTCAAGTCCCGTAAAGTCTGGACAATATTATAAACAAACATATACTTTTACGTACCTGATTGTGGTTACTTGAAGTTCACTAAACTGTCAACTCAGCTTACAATCATCAACTCCCTTTGGTTGCAAGGTTATGTTACCTTGTTTATTAATTAGTGGGCGCCACACGGATTTATTCAGGGAAAATCCCGTGTAAAACCCACACATAAAAATTACTAGATGAAAAGAAAATTTAAAATAGTTGAGTACCACTTTTTGGCAATGCTATTCCAATATGTTAAACACAACAGAAGGTTGTTTAAGCTTATTAAAAGAAAATATTCAATTATAAAAAAAAATAAATCAAATCAGGTGATGCTGTTAATAATGGGTTTATTTGCACCCTTATAGTGAATTCAAAAAATACACATAATGTAAACATACAAAGTTGTACAATTAAAAGTTAGTTATTATATGCCTCATACGGCTTGCTCAGAACATGAATTATAAATCTGGTTAAGTCCAGATACTATTTATTTTTAATATGAAAATTATGATTATTATCTCAGTTGTGAATTCTTTGAGACACGAAAGAAAACAATTATGCTTACACAATATCCAATAATCCCTTTGATGTAAAATTGATCAACAAGGTTTTAGGTTATCTTTGCCAAGTAACTTAAAAAAAACGATCTGTTGAAAGATCGCGCGTTTCATCAACGCTTGCTTTCTTAGTGACAATATTTATCAATTGAGAGCCCTTACAACTAACATATAGCTTAATTACTAATAACAAATTTGTATAATAAATCGAAACGTGGTGTAATCTTAAACAATGTTTTGTGTTTTGCGTCAGTACAGGTTATGGTTGCAAAAATACAGGTTATTGCACTCAGATCAAGATTAATAATAATTGCACTTTTACCTTCAGAGTTTTAATTATCTAATTAAAACTTCTTATCACTTAAGTAATCGGATTATAATGATTACTTGGTTTCGGCACAAAATTCGCACAAGAACAGAATAATGCGATCCTCTTCTGATTAAAATGGATCGTGAATAATGACAATAAATTATTTTCTGTTCGTTATTCCCGCACAAAATTAAAATAAACTGCACTTAATCACTGTTGTTGGTTGTGGATGAATGCGAAGTAAACGTTTCTTGTTGTTGAACTATTGGTTCCAATGTACTATGTAACTGACGCTAAGTGTTATTAAAAAACGTGGAGACGATGGACGTACGTCTGTACTGCATGCTAATTGGTAAAGGTCTCTGTCAAAATTCGCTGGTTTGTCTTTATATACCCCTCTCTTGGATCGGCTTTAGGTAAAAATGTTGATTACTAACTAATTTTCTGATTGGCTTTCGCCGGTGAGTCGGCGTGACGTGTCACTTTTTGACAGTTGATAACGGCTTTTCCTAACCGTCAAATGTTGCGGTAGCAGCTAGTTGTCATTTTTGTTATTATTCTTAAACAGTTTCCCGATGTACATTTTTAGAATGATGCTAACATCTCTCCCGCACTAAATACAGTAGCGATTGGGTTAATATTACTATCAAATTAAAGATTGTTCTCTCTCCTTCAATTTGATATCACTCATTCTCGAATTACTTTCACTCTAACCGACATTGTTATAAAACCAACGTTCGGGTACATTATTCTTACTGTCGTCTGCTCTTTATGAGTTGCCGATTTTACACTTTTGGTTAACCTTGCTTGTATCCACATAACATTTTATTAATCAAATGTTTATGCGTGAACACCATTAATGCTGTACTGACGTTTTTTTGCTGAACATTACTTGTACACCTTAATTCTATACATTGTAATAAATGATCCTACTGACTATGACATTTCGTTTCCCGTTAATTTGTTTTAAGCTACTATTTAACAATTAAAATTACGATTAAACCTATTGTTTTAATAACATTTTTTGTTATGTCAATGCATAACCATAGTTCTGTGCATTTTAGTTTACACTTGTGATAATCATCGATAGCTATTTTACTGACTAATGTTTGGTCTAAGTTTGCTAAGGCATATCACCTACATTGAAATTTGGCCTTAATAATGCCTATTGGTTCTCAAATCGGTAAATTGTGGAGACATCTTATTTGTATAAGATTCTCTCTTATAAATAGTTCTCTTTCTAACAAGTATATTTGATGCTGAAATACATCTTAGTTCCTACTATATAGCCATTGTTAACATTGGTTTTGGCATTCATTATCTACTGTTCATTGTCACATTTATTATCAGCAAAATGCTGATTTTGCTTTCACAGTATTTAACTGCTCATTAGATCAATTTTTTTGTTTACAAATGACATTCGATTTACATCAACCATTTACTGAATTGACAGTTGAATGTAAATTTATTCTGTCCATTAGTTCGTTTTAGTCTCAGTCTAGTTGTAGTGTCAAACAGCTCTTGGGTTACTGTTTCATATGGCACTTCTGCTTCATTCTTCTCTCTTGGTTTCTTCTTTCTTGTTTATTTCGACTATTCTATACCTATTTACATGGTTATTCTGTTTTTATAAAATCTGCTAACATACACATAGGTTAGGTGACATCTTGTGATGTTACAATATATATATATATATATATTATAACATCGCCAAATTCAGGTCATATTTGTTATCTATAAGTATGTAAGAAACGATAAAAAAATAATATATTTTGATAAATAAATAATGAAGAAAAAATATAAAATGTAATTAAGAAAGAAGAATTGTAAACCAAAGTAATTATTAAAAGAATAGACTAGACTGACAAACAAACGACTTTGACCCAACCCAAGAGATTGGCCAGATAAAAACCAAAATAAAATAAAACAAAATGGAAAGGAAGGAGAAGAAAAATGAAAATAAAAATGGAACAAACCAAGTATAAAGGAAATAAAGTGAAACAAGATGATAAAACACAGACAAATAATATAGAATAGGGAAGAGAGAAATGATACACTCAAATATCATAAAGGAAACGAAACCAGTAACTAACCAATGTAAAAAATAAGTATTAGTATTGACTAAGTGATAAATGTAATTAATAATTGATAAAACCCGATAAATAAAAGTACACTAACCCAAGAATTAGAAGTATATGTAAGTAAGAACTCTAGAAAGACATGAACTTTTTAAGTATAAATAATATTTGTAAAGAAAGAGAGAGATGGTGAGAAAATAAAAATAACTAAGTGACAAAGAAAAGTAATGGTAGGGATTACTCACTAATAAACACTTAAAAAGTTTAAGAAGTGCCAAAAGTGAAAGTGTAAAAAACCCCAAAATAATGAGTAAATCAGTGATAAACACTAGATAGTCTACAAGTGAAGGTTATAAATAAATAAGAATATTGTAAAGGATAGTATTATGAAATAGTGATAGATAAAAAACACTAACCGATTTAATGGTGAACATATAAGAATTGTATAGATAATAGTAATTAAAAATAGTATTTAGATTAGATATAAATGAAGGATACGATGTTATTCAGGGGAGAAAGCCCATGAAAGGTAAACAGTTAGTGTTACCATGGATTGGAGGTAGAGATTATTAAAGAAATAAGAAATTAAAAACACAATCAATAAACACCCCATGTTATAAGGGATAATCGCTTAAGTAAGTTTAAAAGGTGATGATGTTTATCACCCAAAAAAATAATAAAGAATGAAATGAATTGTAAACCAACATTACCTAATAACTGGTAAAGATTGTTCAATTAAATTTATGAATAGGATATGGCTGAAGGAAGTATACAGTCCACAGGCCTAGTTGTTATATTTTATGTAATAAAGAATAGTAAGAAATAGCCATATTGTTGACAATGGCAAGTTAAATAAATAAGAAGGTAAATCAATACAGAAATAATAAACACTGGAAAATCAGTTAGGAAATAAGTGACAAGCCATGATGTAGAAAATAATGTTAAACACAATCAGTACAAAAACAGATTCAAAACACCTCAACAAATGAACAAATCAATTATAATAACAAAACAAAACACATTAGAGTAAAATGAGATATAATTTGTATAAAATAAGTAAATATAATCAATGGCTGCTTAGGCCTATGAAATGCCTAACTGTAAAAAACAAATAACTACAATATGTATAAAATCAACAAAGAAATTAACAAATCCAAGGCTAGTAAGCAGCCAAGGATAATTTGTAAATCATATTAAAAGAAAAATGTTAGAATAAGGACTTAAATTAAAAGAGAAATATAGTTAACAAATATTAACATAATTGTACAAACATTAATATTTTGAAGAACCCAACCTTATGGGATATCAAAATAATCTTTGAAAGGAAATACAAACAGTAGTGATAATATTTAATACGTAGGGAGGAAGACAGAAGAATAAAAGCAATCAGAAGATATACAGGAATTTTGAATAAAAATTCAAAATTGATAACAATGGTTATAAGACAAGATTAACCAATCAGAATTAATTTGTAACCATGACAACAGACGTTGGTTACGAATTTTCCGTTAAATCTTATTACTTGTAATGTGACGCTCTTGCAGAACAGAAGCCAAGTCGTGAACAACCAAAATTTTAATTTAAAAGGTCAAAAAAGTAAACAAAATTACAACAGATGAACAAGTAAGAAGTAGACGATTACTGTAAACATTTAACTGATGTCGAGGACCAATTAAATAAAACAGAAATGAATAAATTGCTACGATTAACTTGAAAAAGATGCCAGAAGCCCTAGACAATTGAAAATTGAATATGATTGCAGCCCAATTTCTTTTTACCTGAACAACTGAGTACATCCAGTCTACTGATGTGTTAAGTATCATTAAATTACCCAAATTTCAGAATTAAACTCACTTTAAATATTTCTCACAATAATCTGAACTCTCACTATGAACTGAATATAATTTCTTTCAAAGAGTAAATAAAAAAATAAGGCACTGAAAATTTGTCAACTAGTAAAAATAACCTGTTGTTGTTTACGAACTTTTGAAACACTTTTACTACACTCCAGGAACAAATTATAGCTACACATTATATTATTTAAGTATAAATAATGTAAGGTAGTGTATTTTTATTGTTGTAATCATTAATAATCCTTTTATCGTAATCACAAGAATCCAAGACGTTTGAAGGAAAATATTTGTAAACAAATTCTACAGTCGCCATCATTGACTGTCTGATACGTTCAAAATCAATTTGTCAAACCCTAGAGAAAGTGTCTTATATTAATTGCCGGTGCAAATTTATTAAAAAACACAATATAATCTGTGTTATACTGAATAATTAATAATCACCAACTAATAAACAAGTACTGAGTGTAACCACTGTGTTTTATTTTCATTAAGAAGATGTATTATAATTTTTGTACACTTTAGCGAACAGCTAGGATTGACGGCAAGCGCTCATGTAGCAAACTCAATGAACTACCGGCTTGATTAAGAAGGTCGAACCGAGGCGGGAATAAGTTTGAATTCTCCACACCACTTGAGCTGAACTCGCCCTATCATCCTAAATTTTTTTAATTGTTTTAATTAAACAATTTGGCGCCACCCGGGATTTACACACCCCTAGTGAACAACAGGTAAAGACTTCGATACCTGGTTATACGTACGTTCGCAATGGACACAATCAGCATAAGTTACGTTCCAGAGCGACGACGGATTGGTAAGACACGAGAGTACACGTTACACCAACTATACTTTTACCCGTTTACAATTAGACGGACATCGTTTAATTACAATATAAATATATATATATATATATATATATATATATATATATATAGAGAGAGAGAGAGAGAGAGAGCCTTTAAAAAGATGCTGAATTGACCTGGCCGCAGGAGTGTTCCAGCACGTGCCTGACCTGACATTGGATGACACGTCAGAAGCTTGCATGAAATGGCACCAACCCCTTGGTTCGAAAATTTTGTTATAACATAACTAGATCTGATACCGGAATAAAAAACCCCAGCCCTTAAATGGAAAGAAACTGAATGAGAGTTAAAAAAACTTGATAAAAAATGAAGCCAAACCAGCTGGTTCAACACGCTTCCAGACAACACACATTGATTTAATGAGAATAAAAAAATTGTCCCCAACAACCCTTGCACCCATTCTAAAGCATAAACTGAAAGTACGCTGGAATCATCCCGCGGGCGGGTTCACAATTATACTTGTATTAACTGTGTTATAACTCAGATTATATTGAAACTATCCCGCCGGCACACCCTGATTAAACAGCTTAACGGGATAAAGTTAATCTGACTATGTTACATTCACGGCACATAGCGGTTCCTGCAGGCCAGGTTTGAATAAAGAAAATGTTCAAATATCACCTCATTTGATCCAGGCGGTCACATGGTTATAGCTTGCAGTGGTCTCCCTCCGCCGCGGCAGAAGTAAGGTTTCAGAGGTTCAGAGCATGATGAAGATGTATGTACATCATGCGTTGGTCACGTCTCCGACTACCACGGGAACCCTGGTGATTAGTAAAGGTTAATGTACTGACCACAAAGCTTACACACACTTGTCACATATAAGGTGTGTATGACAAACACCAGACCTAGACGCTGTAACGTCACAGAACGTTCCATAAAGGAAATCATTTACATAGTAAGTTATCATAAGAGGAAAGTGAGGTGAACAGTATCGAACCCAAGTAGTCCTAAAAAATTGTGTAATTTTGTCTAATAATTATTTCTACTAACATGAAAAACGACCAGACTTTGACTAAGACACAAACCCCATATATATTATTAAAGTGAATAACAGTGAAAAAACCATAAGACACTATAAGAGAGATGAATAATGTCAGAATCAACCAAAATAAAGTCATTAATTATTAAGTTTTATAACTCTGAATAGAGTATTAAGAACTATTTTTTGTGAATGAATGGGCATGATCCATTATTATATTATGTAATGTAAATAAAATAAATGTATTAAATGACTTAAATACATTATTAGAAAGAGTTTAAATTAAAATAAAAATTATATATTTGTTATGACAAAAAATATTAATGTGTTGGATTTGAGACCATACACCCAGATTTCATGAAAAAAATTAATTATTATCAGATTGAAATAAAAACTATATGTAATTGTCAAGCAGACAAAAGTGAACAATTTATCTTAAATAAAGAAAGCTGTCAAATGAATAAAAAGCAGTCAAAATAGCCAAAAACAGTATTAACTAAAAACATGTGGTAGGCATATAATATTGTATAATTTATAGATTTAATGTCACCAAAATGCATTAGAAAGTTGAAATATGATATAAAGCGACTATACTAATATATCTGACTAACTTTAACATTGTAATAGTCAAGTTAGCAAAATATTTACCTATACCATGTATGGCTGGAGCCAATCAACCAGTACAAAAATAATCATATCTGGCTAAATATTTACAAAATGCTAACAAAAAATAAATAGAATGGTACAATACTTCAGTATACCTTAAAAACGAACAAACTCAGTTGAAAATAAAGTCAATTATAAAAGAATTTAACTTATAAGAGTGAGATTTGTCACACTATGAAAAAGGACATCTCAAGACCAGTCAATGATGCTATGTCATCCTGTAATGATAATAATGTATGTAAAGAGTAACCAGGTATCACAAAAGATAGACAATATAATAAACTCTGAGTGTACACCAGTGAAATACAACATATATTAAAGAAAGAGACTAATTATTGTGTTATAACATTAACAAAAAATCTAGGCCAAACAGAGGCCATGTAAAATTGTAATTATTTAAGTATTATCTGTGTTAAAATTTGTTTGTTTTGTTATAGGAAGGTAGTAATGTTGGATGTTCAGATTGTGGAAGAGACATAATACTTTCACAACAATTTTTTGTTATAAAAATTGAATTTTCATGACAACAACCCAAGGTGGGAGTTGTATATTGTGTTACTTATTAGACTTAATTTAATTAAAAACCAATCATAATTAGTATCGCTAGATTCAGTTGAAAACAGAGAATCTAAATGTAATAATGGCATACAAATTGTGAGTACTAATGTAAAACTGTTTGATAAATACCAGTGTAATTTTTGAAATATCCTTAGTATGAAGAATAAGAAATTCGTTCTAAAAGCTTCTACGGAAGTGAAAATTGTTCCATGACATTCCATTTCGTTTATTCTCGAACAATCTAGAAAGAATTTTTACACAAATATACCGGAAGTCGATGAAAACAATCAGCCTGAATTAGTATACAAGAGAGACCAAATTCGACCCAAAAACACTTGAAACTTGAACTCCAGAACTGATGCATCACCCACGACACTGATCAACGCAGCTAAGGCGAAACCGAGAGGCGAGAAATCGACAAGACGAAGAAAGGCTTTTCCCGTACATTGACAAACAGACTGACATAACCTCTACAAGAATCTACGCCAAAGTGTTGCTGAAATAGAGCAGCGACACGGCAAATTTTAATAGAAATCACGCAGCCAGAACATCAACGGCCCAGGAGGGACCAAAACTTTAAATAGAGAACGAATTCTGCTGTGTTCGCATAGACTGACTAACTTGACAATAATTCCCTTAACGTAAACAAACATACACACAAAGCCTTTCTCTCGACACTGCATGGGAATCAGCGCTGCGGCGGCCAATTTCTGAATCAACGCGAAACAGATGATTCGTAGTGGCGGCGTTTGAACGATAATCTACTGCCAAATGTTTTTACAAAAAGTGCGGAAATAGTAAACGATCGCAATTTTAACTTAAAATAGATTCAGTGCACATATGAAGAGGCGAGATTGAAAAACTACCCGAGAGGAGTGTCCTGTGCGAGATTAATTATTCATTGGAACGTGAGTTACCAAAATTAAAGTCATTTTTTACCTGGTTACATTTATCACACAGTTGTACTTCACACGCCACACACACCTTCAAATCACTTAATTTTTCTTGTAAGGCATCTTATTGATATGTCTTGGTAGTTCAAAGGAGTCACGTCCTGAAAGTAAAGATTTTTTCACATATTAAACTCATGCTTTTCAACTGAGTAAAAAATTAAAAACACTAGCCGATACTTGATTGGATAAATAAAATTGTCAATAATAATAATAATAACTTGTGAATTTTTTTAGTAACTCTGCAATTGTATAATTTTTTTATGAATGTTAGTCCTTCAGACGATTTGTTTGTTTTTGAGGAATCATTAAACTTGCCTGATTTTTCCAAGCTAAACTGACTTGTTTATATTTTTTCATAGAAGCAAGATTTAAAAATTTTAATTTCTTTATTAATCACATTTTATTCTTGGAACAAACGATTCCAAGTGGCGCCCACAAAAAAACATAGTATTAAGTTGTGTTACAGGACTACATCACCGCAGAGGATCCAGTCAACAGTAAGTAACAAAAAGTGCACGGAGGTAATGCCCGACATTTTACAACACAATTACACTCACTATTTCAATTCGTTATAACGCGCCTGACCAATTCAATACAGCTCATCAAATTTTAGGTGACCCATTCCCCTTTTTATATTTTAATTAAAAATTATTATAACTCACTCATGACCTGGCTCAATTATGAGGCACACTCACAGGCATGTACAGCTTTAACATATCACAACAGGCAACAAGTTCATTCGCCACGTGCTATCACAGTCAATCACCAAAATCTCGCAAATACATAATTCTTTTTACGCCTATTAGCTATGGACAATTGGTAAATACAAAATACTATGTGTAGGCAGTTTTAGAGTTTTACAAATGAATCAGATACTTAACAATGAGTACACTTCCGGTCAACACACGTGCATTCATAGACAATCCAACAAACCCCCCGGTTTCACAAAATTACATAATTTCTTAGCTCTCTTTTAAAAACTGAATGACTAGTTACTAAATACAATTAATAGGCGGTAGTAAAGTTAAAAATTAATCCAATATTTCACAATAACCAATACATATCTGGTCACGCGCCACGTGCATTCACATCAGACAATCTGTCCGCCTCTAGATTAATTATAGGTTGAATTTAAAACTTTCACAACCCAATTATTAATATATATTTAAGGTACTTACCGGTAGGTCTTAGGGCATTTTACTTGGCCATTAAAGAGGAGAAAAAACCACAATTAAAGCCTCTGCCAACTAGAAGAGAGATAGACTGCTAGCAGGTCTGTAGCGGGCGGCAGACTGAAACGACAAGCTCACTAATGCAAGCAGCCAAGCTAATTACAAACTCTCCCAACAGGCGGCGCCAGCAAGCAGAGGAGAACACGGTAACACCGACCAGCTCCGCGCACATTTTCGCGTCTGACATTAATTACTACGGCTAAATATCGAATATTCTGCACAGCCTTTATGCAGAAGATTCCCAAAGTCCTCAAGGTTGCCACCACATTTTATGGAGTAAATGTGGAAACCATTCATACTCCCCAAGGAAACAATTTAGTAAATAAACAGAATACCCTTATGTAAAAAACTGCAGGGTCGTCTAGGCAAACTTATTGATACAGAGATAAGGCTATGAGGAGAATGGTGTATTAATTAACTAACACATCATTATGATACAATTATATTTTATTTAGCTAAAAACAATTATTAATTTCGTTTTACTGTTGTAAAATAAAAGTTATAACACACACAAAAATTTTATAAAACAAAAAAGTTATAGCCACAAATCAGTACTTTATACTCCCTCCCCCTTTACTTCCTTATACTCGCATTCTCTCTTTCTTTACCCCCTTTTATTGAGATCTCATCATTTTAATATCTTTAGTGCTTTAAAACAATTTTACAAATAAACAAACTTTAAATAATTTTGATTAACTTTTTGGCCAATTATTTTTGTTCTTTACAGTTACTTATCTGGCACATGCTCTTCCAATTGTTGCATGACACTTTTTCGATAAAACTACTAAATGTATGTCCTAAAACTTTATATTATGATTACCTTCACTGATTGATTATTTTAAAAGCTTGTCACAGTTCTCTCACATTTTTAAACTCAATTTTAGGTAGGCCTACCGTAATTGCCCACGGGCACTATTAGCACGTGTATGCTGTTCTGCTGCTGTCTCGAGACTGGGGCGAGTGTTAGCATCTTTGTTACGCTTCCATTTTAACACCTTTGTAACTGGTTCTCGGTGGATTTCTACTCACGTCCCGTCCTGGTCACTGAAAGTTCCGTTTTACTTTGTATCACCTTTTTGGCGGTAGACTGGCTGTGTCGTTGTCAACAACGTGTCTTTTGTATGATTCACTGGTTAAAATAGAATCACTTGTTAGATTTTTTACCTTATTTGGACATCGCCTGATGAACTTTACTTCTAAAGTTTTAATCAGATTTGCTTCATTACCATAAAAATATTTTACCTTGTGATATAAATTTTGTTACCAAAATTTTGTCGCGTTACAAGACCCCCCCCCCAATGAGAGGTTTTATGTCAAAAAACGTAAAAACTGTCATTGCCTAAACCTAGGAGGACCAGTGAGGATATGGCCCACGACCCCCCTTACTTCCTGATTAATAGTTGGGTACTTATCCCCCTACTCCAGTGGCTGTGGCCGCACCTGCATGACTTTACTGGACTTCCTACATCAGGATCCCAACACCGTAAAGCCAGACAGGCACTTGGCGACCCTACCCTGACGCGCTGGCCAGCACAGGTTCGCCGCCACAGTTCCACACAGATTGTGTAACAACAAAGCAAAAACATTATCAAATGGCCTTTCACTAATCCATATCCTTGCACTGATTTGAGTTCTTCCTAGAAGTAGTGATTTGCATTGACCAAAGTACTGATTTGTGGTATCTTAATACACAAATAACATATTACCCTTCAACAAGAGGTACCCTTATGCTAACAAAACATATTATTTAACTCAAGTAACATGCCAACGTACATAAGTATATGACCATATATCAAAATACAATTGTAAATCCTATCAAAAAACAAAACAAAATACTCAAATTCCATTACAAACTCAATTTTCTACCGCTTCCATTTTACATTTACTTTCACTTTACAATACTTTTGAATAATAAAAAAAAATTTTGTTGATACTTCTGACCCCATTTCAATCTCAATTACCTCATTACAAACCATATAACACGTTTTATAACTACTCACAAATACATCGCATTAAAATAAACCATTTCCAATTTAAATTTCACATTTCACTTATCAAATTTTGATCATTCGTCATTTATTATCAAATTCAAACTTAATTTTTTTTCATTACAAAATTCACATCTTAAAACATTTCAAATCAATTTAATTACAGAATAAAAATTTAGTAATGCCAATTATTATTCAATCAAAATTATAACATTATTACACAAAATAGAATATACACACAACAAAATGTATCCTCAGATACCCTACCATAACATAACCTAATACATTTAACCCCAATATAAAATTATATACAATATACTTCACATAATCCATTGTTATTCCCCAAACTCATTATATTATCAAGCCAAATACTAAAACCATTAAAATCAAATAATTAAATGTCCATCATCAACATATGTTTAATTAACCTCCATCATCATAGATCAACCTTATATTACCCATGCACATTTCTGTATCGTCTAATCTAATCATATTACCTCTTTCAATATAATGACCATTTAAATTTATTTTGTCCACTATACCATAATAACCAACAGAATTACTCCATAGTATTACATCATATACCTCATCAACCTCGTGTATAGTCAAGTGGCCCTTGGGATTATCTGTCACAACCAGGTAAGTCACAAGATCATCATCATCATCATCTACTGCACCAGTTACCCCAGTCTCATTATAAGGTAAGTTTTCAATTTTCTCCCGTCTCTCAATATCTAAACCACCAACTTTTTATAATCTCTATTAGCATAAAAAATCTCTCTCTCTTTCTCCATCTCTCATCATAATACCTATCATAACCCCCCTGATCTACCTTACTCCACGCAAAGGGCACCACAAAATTATTAAAACAACTCCTGGCTCTACCAGGTATACCATAAAAAATTAGGGGATCACTTGGAGACACCATGTCTCCCACATAACCTCTGGAGGAACCTTTGTCCTCATAAACCACATGTGGAGTCCTTACTCCACTTACACCGCTGGGAAAATTGCTCTTTGCCCCCCCCATGCTCACCTAACCTCACTTCACACACTCTCTCAAACTCATTAACAACTACTACCTCATCACTAACTTCTACTCCCACTAAAACTTCATCACTCCCATTATTCAATATACAGCTCTCTGATACCACATTTTCAATTATATCACCATTATTATTTATCATATTATTGTCATTATTACTTTCACTATCAGCATCGCTTACGTTATCATCTATTACCTGGTCGTCTTTGTTCTCATTAAGTTTGCCTGTATCTCTTTTCCACTCTTCAGTTTGTTCTTTCATTTCCTCAATCATTTGTTTTTGTGAATCAAAGAACTCATCAAAATGTTTATTAATATTTTAGCATCACCAAATTATACAGTACTAAAAGCTCCAATTAACAGGTATAAATATGCAGGGAACTGAATCAGATCAACCCCAAAATAACTATTAAAGGGAGTACTACAACTAGGTATGGGTGATATTATGTAAACAAAACAAAAAAATTAATTTTATAAAGAAAAAGGTTTAAACAAATTCAACCACCTATAAATGAAGAATAATTATATCTAAAGAATGAATAGAGTAAAATATAGAATTCCACATTGTAAGAAACATAAGAAAAAGTGACAGACAAGACAGACCAATGGACATGACTATACTATGATTTTGACATAAAATAAAAGTTACCCAACAGATTAGAAGAGTGAAGGGATATTTATTATGATAATGAGATAGATAATAATGTATAGTGTAAGATTATAAGATTGTATTTTGCATTAAGACAATACCATATGTAACAAAACTAACAGCCAAACTGAATGTCAGAACCAAGAATGTTTTGTAATTAAAATGTACTTAGAATTATAGTAGAAAATGAATAATTGTACTCATAAGTATATGTAGTAAAGAGTATAGTTAATAAGTGGAAATAAGTAACCAGAATAAATGATATAGACAAAGTAATGTGAACTAAATATAGCCAGGGAAGGTGAACCTAACAAAATGTGAAATCACACTTGTAAACATAAAACAAGTAGTAAATGTACTATAAACCTATTGTATATAATATTTAAATGAAACTAGAAAACAAATAGACCATTCTAAAACAAGGATTAGGTCACAAGGATGTTATAATTATTGTATAATAACATGATGAAATCTGAGAGGGAGTAAGGACTAATCTTGTACATTATAGAACAACAGAAATATCTATGATAAGATAAAGTAAATACTATTCGTATGACAAATGATAATTGAACTGACTATTGGTCAGTAAAATGAGTAATAACTATTACTGAGAATGAACGATTAAAAATATCTTTAATGAGAAGGACTTATTGAACCAAGATGCAGGTTCGATTAGTAGATTAACCAGTAAAATAATGATATCAACTAGTACAAGCAATTGTAAAACATAAAAAGAAATAATATGTGTAATTAAGAGTAAAATATGAATAGTATACAATGTGTATAATATAGTAATAAGAATAATTAACAAGCTGCCTACTGGTACAAGAACTCAACTTATATTATTGATAATATACAAGGAAAAAGGCATATCTTGAACAATAAGATGTTAACCAAAAGCTGGTATTGTTCATTAGGATTAATGATCAAGTGTTATCAACCCTTAGAATTTAATAATTGTATTGTATGAAGTAAAACTAGTTCATGGTACTATAGGCATTATGGACCCTAGAGACAAGTTCTGGATTTTATTAAAATGTTTGATGTTTATAATGCTAAGTAATAACATTAGAATACTTTGTATGAGTTGAAGACAATATGTATAATAACAGAATCTCAATTATGTATCAAAAGGACATATTTTAAACCAAAATATTGTAGTAGGCCATAAGTTAAAAAGATCATCTTTGTTATCATTAGACAGAATGATGCCTTGTGAGATTTCAATTTGTTCAGCAAAACGAAGGCAATGTGATGGGAACATTCTAGTTTTAATCATAAGTACCACAAGAAATAAAGGTCAATTGTAAATTATTTTTATAAATTTTGATCAAAAGATTGGCGTCTGTTTGATAATCTCGTTCCCAAAAACCCACGCTTAAAACAATTAAATCGTTTTGTTAACGCGGGGGTGATGATTTAATAAAGGAATTCTTTGCAATCCGACCAATCAAAACTCTTATATCAAGAATTCCCCCCGAAGCCCCAAGCGAGAGAGAGAGAGACGCGCAAAACTAGGGCAGTTGGTCATCAGTTTTCATGCAGTACAGGACACCAGCTCCTCGACAGATAATTTACCTGTCATCTCTAACCCAGTGCGGTACTGGAAGTAAATAGAGCGTCCTAACCTAACCACGAGAAGTGACCCAACCGCGAGCAGCGAGTTTGTGATGATTAAGAAATGAAAGTAAATTAAAGTAACAGTGAATATTAAAATGTACCTAAGGATATAAGGAAAGTATAGTGATTATTATAATATACTTAACCGAATTATCATACTATTTTGAATGTTCATCACTTCTTTGTTCACTACTATAATAATTATTAGTATGGTTGGTACTTTCACTGTGAACTTACTTGTATTTTCTCATACGTCGTTTCGGAGTGATGTTCTCCTTCTTCAGTGAGTTTGGATCTTTGTTCACTACTATAATAGTTATTAGTATTGTTAAGTACCAACAATACTACGAATTATCATACTATCTTATAATTCGCTGATAACCTAATGAACACATGTGAACTATTTCTTCCACTACAGATCAACTAAACACTATTAATATTGTAACATTTCCTTTGTTAAACGTAATATATTTGTAAATTGAGGTTAAAATGGTATAACCTACTCAGCCATAGGCTAACCTCTAAAGTCAATGTCAGTCATCATACGAACTTTGTTATATTAGGTTAAGGTATTGTTATGTTTTATGTAATCACTTATTACGAGGTTTTATATTAGTAATAGACATTTTCGTTACGTATGTCTGCAGTTAAAAGAACCCAAATTATATTTAAATAACTTAGATAATTTGTTCACTTCTCTAAGTTTATGAAACCGTATTGCCAACCCTGAGATATGAATTTTAGCAACCATAACCTGTTGTTGTAAATTAACTATAATCACCTTAATTAGTTTGAAAGAGATAATGAATAAAGATAATACCATGAATAAAGAAAATTTAAGCAACATTAATGGAGTATGGAATTAGTTTCTTTAGTCAACAAGATTTTAGTGGTTTGAGTTAATATTATGTTTACATACGAAGTCAGTTGGTAGTACCCATTGTCCGCAGGACTGATGGGTATTGAATTAATGTTAGGTAAGTAAATAGATCAAGGGTAAGAAGAAATCAAGTGCAATTAAATTATGTAATCTAATGAATTATTCATGTAGGATTTATTAGCTTCAGCCTGAGATGTTATCAATACTGTCAAATCAAGATATAACTAAATGCTATGCACGTCAAGAGTGACACAATCAAGTTACATTTCATAAACTATTAGTAATTTGAAGATTCAATTATTTATCAACGAACTATAACTTCATGAACAGTGATGTCGCAATTAGTTCATACACAATCTGAAGTAATTAATTATTCTAAACCCTACATTAATTGACGATTACCAAGGGAGGTGTTACTCAATAAGACTACAATACATTTCATTAAACTCAGTCCATTCATAAAAAATAAATATAACGTTACAAAATTGATGCAACCAACGTGTGGCGTGAAAATACTGGAGTGAATATTATTATTTTTCGTAGAAGTCACTCTCCATTTACCAGTAGTATTATAATATTATTAGACATTGTGCGCAAATCACTAGACATAGTGCGCAACAAATTCATTACATCGTCCCATGATGTACCTATCTGGTTTCCTGTACATCAGCCGTGCCCATAAATTTTTTATAGTACCCTTAACATAAAAACCAATACAGCTCTTCTAATACAAATTAAACAATAACCCTTCAAGTCAACGCAATGAACATAATTATACACATTAAATTAGAATCACTCTAATACATAAATTCATTACCAATATACTAAAACAAACAAATAATAGTACCACACATGCGTTACACTACAAAACATAACCACAAAATATACAAAACAAACACATAATTCCGAAACCTTTTCGTCGTCTACTCAAACCTATCTCTGTGTCCTAAGTAGGCCTAACTTGTATAAAAAAATTTTATATAAGGATCCTGGCAGGTTCGTCGATTATAACTGTACGAACAAAATATAAAAATAGAACACAGAAGAAACTTAACCCCGATTACTACTCTTTACGATTTACGACTTACCTTTACACAGAAGATCCCCAAAGTCCCTGGGCCGCCACCACATTTTCTGGAGTACATGTGGAAACCAATTACACTCTCCGGAGAAACAATTTTGATAAATAAATTATTAACACCTTAACCAAAATCCAGGGCTGTCTAGGCGAACTTATTGATACAGAGATGAGGTTATGAGCAGAATGGCATATTAACTAACACATGATTACGATAAAATCATATTTTATTGTAATAAACATATTATTTATTTCTTTTTTTAATGTTATAGAACAAAAATTAGAATAGAAAGAAAGTTTTTATTACGCAAACCCTTTTATCTCTCTCTCTCTCTCACTCTACATATATTTATGAGATCTCACTTTTAGTTTGATACATTTTATTTTAAAAGTTAATTATGAATTGGAATCAAATTTTGATTAATTTTGGCCAATTATTTGTGTTCTTTACAGTTACTTATCTGGCACGTGGTTTTCCAGTTGTTGCACGACACTTTTTCGATAAAACAACTGAATATACGTCCCGAAATTTTTATATAATGATCACCTTCACTGATTTACTACTTTACAAGTTTGTCACTGTTTCCTCACATTTTTAAACACAATTTTGGGTAGGCCTACCTACACTATTACAATTCGACCGTACGGTTCGACTGTTCCTTGGAGACTGCCCTCGCTTATTAGCTTCTCTGTTACAATTCCATTTTGACAACACCTTTGAAACTGGTTCTCGGCGGAGTTCTACTCACGTCCCGTCCTGGTCACTGAAATTTCCGTTTTCGTTTGCATCACCACTTCAACTAGCTGCCCACATACTCTGATGGTTTTGTTGTCAACAACGTGCCTTTGGTGTGATTCACTGGTTAAAAATAGAACTCGCTACTTCTTGACCTTATATGGAAATCGCATAACGAAAGTTACTTCTAGTTTTAATCATATTTGCTTCATTACAATAAAATATTTTAAATTGGTATATAAATTTTGTTATCCAATTTTGTCCCGTTACAGGTTCCACTGTAAGAATGAACAAACTTTACTTGTAAAACATTTTTGGTTCCTTATGTTGTACAACTGAACAGTGCTCAGTGACATAATATTTCTGATTTCAATATAAATTTTTAGATGATTTTTATTGCTATGTACGAGGGTGGATCAATAAGTACCCGTGTTTGAAGACAGATGGCAGTGCTGAGGAAACTGGCATTACCATCATGTGCTGCCATCTGTCAAACAACGCCAAAACCAAATTTCAGATGATTCATAGCTTATTGTTGATTAGACAGCTGTTTGTATTTAACGTGTTTGTTGTTTTTCAGTAAAATGGAAAAGAGCAATATCGCTCCGTAATACGCTTTTTATTTTTGGATGGGAAAACGTACGAAGAAATAAAGGCGATGTTAGATGCTGTCTATGGAGACCCTTCACCATCCATGACAACAGTAAGATATTGGTTTAATGAATTTAAATGTGGCTGAACATCTGTTTTTGATGAGGAGCGTCCAGGCCGCCCAGCAGACGTGGTTACTGAGGAAATCATTGAAAAGGTCCAGGATATGATTCTTGCTGATCGTCGAACAAAATTGCGCGAAGTAGCAGAAGCCGTAGGTGTTATCGTACGGAACGGTATTTAATATTTTACACGATAGGTTAGGTATGAGAAAGTTGTCTGCCCGATGGGTGACTCATTGCTGACTGTGGACAACAAGTGGATACGGGTGTCAATTTTGAAGCAGTGTTTGGACGTTTTTAAGCGAAATTTGCAAGAGTTTTGGCGTCGAGTCGTCACCGTTGATGACACCTGGATTGCCAGAGACCAAGCAACAGTCGAGACAATGGGTTTTTCCAGGCGAACTTGCTCCGAAGAAAGCAAAGACGGTCCCATCGGCCATAAAAAGGCGATGGCTACGATTTTTTTTTTGGAAAAAGGATGCACGATCACGAGGCAGTACTACAGTGAATTACTGTACCGATTCGACAAGAAATTGAAGGAGACATGGCCCCATTTGAAAAATAAAAAGGGCTGTTTCACTACGGTAACGCACCAGCTCACTCATCCAGAATTGTCGCTGCGAAATTACATGAATTACGTTACGAATTGCTGCCGCACCCACCGTACTCGCCCGATTTGGCTCCCTGCGACTTTTTTCTATTCCCCAACATGAAAACTTGGCTCACAGGAAAAAATTTAGCTCAAACGAAAAGGTCATCGCCAACACAGAAGCCTATTTTGAAGAGTTGGAGAACGTTGGGAAAAGTGTATCCTCCTAAAAGGAGATTATGTTGAAAAATAAAAAAAAATTGTAAAAAACTTGCGTTTTCATTCCTAACACAGGTACTTATTGATCCACCATCATATAATATACAACCCTACCACAGTAAACATGCGAAATAAGTTTCCTATTCTTTGTCATTTATACTGAATACCTACAAACAATAAGCTATTTGTGTAAATAATTATGTAATGCAAGTAATTTGTAAAACACCAAAACCAAATAGAAGAGATCTGAATGTTACAGTGGAAGATTCGGTAACTGTGACAATAATAATAGAAACCCAGAGTATAAACACATGTGAGTATATGATTCATTATACATTTACACATGTAGGAAGTGGATTCATGATTTAAATGAACATGGAACAGGCATCTGGATGTATAGTCCAGTCGCCAGAGATTTTGACTTGATAAAAAATTGGGGCAAAGCAATATTTGGTGCACGTGTTAAATAAACGTTAATAATTAATATAAAAAAATCTTTGCATGTTTACCTTTCTAGGGTTTTCTGAAAATGGTCTGGAAAAATCGTAAAGACAGATTTTCTTAAAGCACTCCGTAAATATGTACAGTTGGAAGAAATAAAAAGGTGTATATTGAAGAGCAAACAATTTCCTTCAGAAAGTCTCCTTACATATTTTTACGTTAAATGGAACTGTTTTCCTGAAAATTGGTAATGATGAGCGCTGCGTTTTAAAAAGAGCGTTTGCCCCCGATCTTGCGTAATTCGCTAAATTAGCCAGGCGCGTCTATTCAAAAATATCATAACTTTCTTTAATCTAAGCATAGCCAGTTAAATAAAGGCTAGTTTTGAAGGGGAACAGTATAGCTTTCAAAATTTGTTGATTTTTACATAAATATTTTATTTGAACATAAAGACTATAGTGTATAAATATTTACTGTAGATACAAAAAGAAGTGAAACCACAAAATTACAAGTACTATACAATAAAATTTTAAAAAATAGTAGTTCTTTACTAATTTACCTTTAAAAGAGATAAACTTTTTATTTTATAATAATGAAAAATACTTTTGAAGTTGTTATTTAAAAAAAAACACCTTTTCAAAAGTGAGTATTTCGACGTATTTTAAATTTACTCGAAAATTCAGAGTTTATCTGCCTTTATTAATCTTAAAAATAGAGATATCGAAATACAAAAAATTGTATTTGAAAGCTGCAAGTGTTCTGCATCAAAAACTATACTCATGAAAATTAAAATCATTTTCGAAATTAAAAAAAATAAATAAAAATTGTGTATACTAAAAAAAGGTGCCTCCTTTGCGTTACATACATGTATCTTTTAAGTGGGTTTATTTGAGTACTTGAAATTAACGTTACAGCTACTACAATACTACATCTATCTATTCATGTTATTTCTCTTACCTGATTATACCTATACTCTAAAAACAAGACCCTAGAAAACAGGTAAAATTTTTAAACGGCGCGGCGTTCTATTCCCCTCGAGTGTGAACTGTAAATGTAGCTGCGCGCGCAACACCCATTGTTGTGGTGTGCCATACAAACATCTGCTATACAAGAACGGAGCAGTAACGCAGTTGATATTTCTTCAAAGGTTATAATCAAAACATTACAAATATTTTTGTTTTTATCATATAAAACAGGTAAAAAAATTGCAGTTTAAAGTTTTTATTTACACTTTTTATACATGCTAATATTTATTTATTTGTGAGCACGTGTAGTGGAGTCAAAATAAAAATCAAATGTGAATTGTTTTGGGAGTCGATTTTTTGTGTGCTAAATTGGTTAATGGGATCAAGTTGAGCTAATAGTTAAGTTTTGTGTAAAAACAACCCGTTTTTTTTTTTATTAACAATTTAAGTTGCAAAATAGCGTTTTTATAAATATCTTTGGACCTAACAAGCCGATTTTAATGTGATTTTTTTTCAGTATTCTATAATAAATTAAGAACATTTCTAGCCTTACTACGGAAGTCGATGTTATTATTATTGTTAATAAATAAATAAAGTGGCGATGGCGTTTATAAACAAATTGCTGTTGTTTTAACGCAAATTAATGAAAGTTGATAAAACTTGAGGGAAAGGTAACCTTTGTGGAGTACTATAAACCCCAAAAATTTCATATTGAAATGTCGAATATTACCTCAAAAAAATCGCAATTCACAAAAAAACTTTGAGTGTTCATAAAGTACGGCAAGATTGTGGCACAAAGGTGTACGACGGCTTAAATTAAAGCTTATTAAAAATACTTTCGGGTGGTTAATTAACAAAATTTTTTGGCCTTTCTGACACCATTTTTTGACCATTAAAAAAAATTAAACGTAGACATGGATAGCCTCAAAAAAAGATGAAAATGAAGAAAAAAGAAAAATCTTAAAATCTGCAGCAGCAATTATTCGAAACGATGTTAATCTGAAGAAAAGTAATACAGAATTGTATCCTCCAAGTGATAATATATTCCAAAATATTAATGAGAATATCCCAGAATCCCTTCAGTTTCTGATAGAAGAAATAATTTAAAAAAATAAAAAAGGTGATATTAGTTCATATGAAACAAAATGCACAGCAATTACTCATTCAATTATGAGTTGCATAAGACCTAGAACCTTTCTATCACCATTGCAAGTTGGTCTGTCTGTAATGTTGCACAGGAAATTTGCTTCAAAACGAATTATAGATATATTGTCGCATCTGGGAGTGTGTTCATCATACACTTTATGAGGATAGTGTATTGCTTAGTCCACGTTCTCCATTTAGATCTGGTTGTTTTGCACAATTGGCATTTGACAATTCAGATATTAACATCAATACTATAGACGGGAAAAATACTTTTCATAGTATGGGAGGTATTATGATTGTAAGTCCCAGAGATTTTTATTATAACAAAGTTCCCTTAAAACGATTGACAGTTAAGCCTACTGCAAAAGAAATTAGCAAAATTGACAAAATACCATTCCAAATTTTTGAAAATATTAATACACATGCACTCCAAAACATTGTTTTTGAAAAAGTAGATAACCCGAGTTTTAATAATATAGATTTTTCTAATGCTGACTTGCTTTGGATTTATGGAGTGACCAAACCAGGCATTACTGGCTGGAATGCCTTTATGTCCAAGCTTTTGGAAAATATGACATATACATTATCTAGAATTGTTTGCTTGCCTTTTGTACACTCTCCTCCAACTGACAAAAATACAATATACACCGTTTTAAAATACGCTGTAAAACTAGTGAAAACTTAAATCTATTTAATTGTTTTGTTACTTTCGATCAACCTTTGTATCAGAAAGCGTTTAAAATGGTCCAATCCTCACCTGATGATGATATACATAATGTAATTGTTCGACTTGGAGGATTTCATCTGCTTATGTCTTTTCTTGGTTCAATCGGTTATGTGATGGCAGGAAGCGGTTTAAAAGAAGCATTAAGCTGTTACTATGCGCCAGGAACTGTAGATAAGATGTTAGATGGCCATGCTTATGCTAGAGCAGTACGAGGCCACACATTAATTTGGATAGTTTTGTGTAAAAAGATTATTGAGGAAATGAATCTTTCAGAAGTTGAATATTCAAATATGAAATTTTTACTACAAGAATTTTTAGATTTTTAGATGATAATCTTACTTACAAAGAAGTACAAGATCATAATTTTTTTAACATCTTAAATGGTAAATTTCTAGAAAAAATTATTGAAATTGAGGAATGCGGTAAAACTGCAAAATTATGGATACAATACATACGAATGATCTCTATTGCAAAAGCATTTGCGCGCTCTGAAAAAATGGGTAATATAAAAATTCAATTACAAGTTATTCAGCAAATGTTGCCATAGTTTTATGCGACTGGACATTTTAATTATACGAAATCAGCCTTATTATATGTACAATATATGAATCAATTTATAAAAGAATCTGAAAAACTTTTCACCTCAATGCAAAACCAAAATGTAATTCCAGAAACTACCGCTTTAAAAATTAAAGAACTTCAAAATTTTATAAATAACAGATTTTGTACTGTAAGACGAACTGAGAAATTCTGGTCAGGAACTCATACTGATATGACAATCGAACAGGACTTAATGAGAGTCATGAAAGTTGATGGTGGTATGATTGGACGGGGAGTAACTACCAGTACTGCAAATAAATGGATTTTAGCGATGCCATATACACATGATATCTGCGAAGAAGTAGAAAATTTTTGTGGTATACAATTTTCTACTTCCGATCAGCATGTAGATGCTAGAGATTCTCGAATAAAACGAGATACTGAAGATATTCTCAAAATAAAATCCTGGTTTGATTGTCACGAGACATTTCCTTATCAAGATTCAATAATGTCTGTATCTACTGGCGTTACTGGCGGTAATAATATTAACTGTCATAATGCTTTTGAGGTTGGAAAAGCAGGGTTAGAAGAAATTGCTGGTACAAACTTCCATAAAGTTTCGTTTAAACGAAAAAATAGAGTACTGTCATTAAAAAGTGTTAATAGTAGTCTGAAAATTCAAGAGGAAATTGTCCCTATAGATCCAATGCTTATATTTCAACGCATTTGTGTAGCAAGAAAAAGTGACGACGAATTAAAAGATTACATGCGTTATGAACTTGCACCGTACCCAACATCTATGTTTTACGAAGGTGTATTTCGGAAAACAGATAAGTCTAAACTATATGATATGTTTGAAGTGGACCGCACTGAGATTAACCTTGAAGATTGCATTTACGTCATTGATGGTGGTATGTTACTGCATAGAGTAGTATGGTCAAAAAATGACAAGTTCAAATGTATTTTTCAAAGATACGTAAATTATGTCAAGAGACACTTTGGATCAAAAGTTACTGTAGTTTTTGATGGCTATACAAACAATTCTAACAGCATCAAAGCTATGGAGCGTTATCGCCGTACCAATCAAAATTCCTCTTTAGATATTTTATTCTATGAAGATATGTGTGTCACAGTGACCCAAGAACAATTTCTTTCGAATAAAACTAATAAAACTCGATTTATTGAAATTCTAACGAGATATTTGGAAGAAGAAAGCTAACGTTAAACAAGCTGACGATGATGCAGACTTATTAATTGTGAAAACAGCCTTAGAATTATATGATAAATTATATGCACGTCAAATTGTTACTTACATTGAAATTCCCTTTAATTTGATACCCCACGTGCGGTATTTTCATATTTTCCATTTTTGACATCACCCCTCCGCCAATTCCACTAATTTATTGAGCCCAAAATTTTTAAAAACCAAAATTTTTAATAGTGCGTATATGCATGTCACATATGATATTTCATATTTTCCATTTTTTACACCCCTCCATTACAACCCATTTATTGAGCCCCAGGGCCCAAATGTATTCAATAGTACGTATATGCATGTAAAATTGTTACTTGCATTGAAATTCCCTTTAATTTGATACCCCACAGTATTTTCATATTTCATATTTTTCATTTTTGACATCCCCCCGGGCCCAAAACACCTATCTTATGTTGGTTCTCCCATTGCGTAAAAAATTTGTGCCAAGTTTGGTGGAAATCGGTCCAGTTTCATATTTTCCATTTTTGACCTCCCCCAAAACCACCCATTTATTGAGCCCCAGGGCCCAAGAATTTTCAATAGTGCTTATATGCATGAAAAATTGTTACTTGCATTGAAATCCCCTTTAATTTGATACCCTACATGCGGTATTTTCATATTTTCCATTTTTGACATCCCCCAGGGCCCAAAACACCTATCTTATGTTGGTTCTCCCGTTGCATAAAATATTTGTGCTAAGTTTTGTTGAAATCGGTCCAGTGGTTTAGTAGGAGGTGTGAAATATAAATACACACAACGACTTTTATGTATATTAAGATACACATATTTAATAATATTATTCAACAGAGGAAGATTTGTTAAAATTGACCATTCCGTCTATCGATTTAATACTCCTAACGATGAAATAATAACAAAATCGTTATTTTGATTTTATTACTATTAATATTTGAACTATTTTAAACAAAAAGAATGAAGACTTTATCATGATCCAATGGTTTATTTAGTAGTAAGAAAAGAAATTCACGGAATGTAAACGTTTTTATCGATTTTACCGCGCGCTGCCCTTAAATAAGGTTTTTTTTTAAAGCCTGACCTTATAAGCATGCAAAGATGATTTTAAACCGATATTTAGACCTTTTTCAATAACTATACCAAATATCACTTTGCCTCAATTTTTTACGAAATTTTACCATTATTTTTACTCTGGCGACTGGACTAGTAGTAGAGAAAAGAAAGCAATAATTATCATTTAGCCTGTCAAATGAGAAAACATACGCAGATCAATAAAAAAACTTGTTTATCAGGATGTCACAATACATATTTATTTATAAAACATACACCATATTACAATGGACATATTACATACATACTGTTACCAGAAAACTCAAATTATACAGTAGATACTTATTTTGTGATACAAAACAAACACAGAGTAAACAAATGAACAAAAAAAAATATTACTACACACATTATACAATTTAAATATTATTCAATATATTACAAATTAAAAAATAAACTTACTGAATTTTTCAGTAATCTAATTAAAACCGTTTTCATTAAATGAAAACTGTGAACTGCGATATTAAATACATTTTATTAGTGGATAAAGTTTAACTCAAGACGATTTCACTGATGTTAGTGATACTTTCTACAGCTGTTTATATTTATGACAAAGAAGTATTGCACATTGTGTGTGTGTGTGTGTGTGTGTGTGTGTGTGAAAGATCTTATATATTCAAATATGTATATGAGAGAACTGTAGAAAAAAACATTAGAAACACATCCAAAGTCATTTATAACACAACTGTGCCATTGGTGTGCAATAGTTAAACACCATCCTCATTATAATACATGACAGTTACTGAAGATCAGTCCACTTCTTCAGGCCGTACTGGGTGGTCTAGCGGTATTACTGATTTCTTGTCTACATCCCTCGACAACGCCTTTCGCATGTCTGTCATAAACACAGATTTAAAAATTAAAAATAAATCATTGTAAATTATATTTAAATCAGCCTTTCGAAGATATGGCTTACAAATTTAATTGCACTATGAAATATCATTTATTTATGAGGAAAATTTGAAAAGATAGGAGAAAAGAAAACATTTGTACATTTTATTCTCATATATAAATTACAATTGGAACATGCAATTGTTTACTTAATAACAAAGTCACCAAAATGGTTATCAATAAATTTCATGACTCCATGGCCAAACTTCTTCATAAATGAGTCATACATAAAAAACAGTGTAATAACGTAAAACCTGACTACACAAACAAACTGAAATGTTAAAACTCAAGCTGTCTGTCTTCAGTTGTTAGTTATATTTACAGTTGTTTTGTAAATTTTATATACCATATTTGTCATACCTGTTGATAAGAAATAAGATGTTTTACAAAACAGGCACAGTCACAGGTCATGAGTCAAATTCTTATTGAATTGAATCATCATGTTGCAATTTGTTGATGAATGTTAATAAATTTTAAAAGAACAGCCAACTCCTGATTATCTAGGGCCAGACTGTCCAGTTTGTGATTAACTGTGACAAGTCATAATTTGGTACAAAATACAATACAAGGAAATGAACTGAAAATATAAGACACGTATGAAAATAATAAACCTCTAAACATCCTAACAAAAAATAAACAGACTGTAATATTATTATGTAATTAGTAAACTACAGTTTCATAATTAACATTGGAAAATGAAATGAGCATTATCTCATATTATATATACAGGGACTGTACAGCTTATCGCTTGCTATATGCCTACATCGAAGTACATTTGCTGACTGTGATTAAATGTGAAGTACTACAGAGTTCTAAGAAATAAAAATTTGAATCACTTAATTCAAACGGACATATTCAGTAATGAAAACATATCACATGAGGTTCCCACTATAAACATTTCAGTATTACGCCATTGTTGGTCTACATATTTCACACTCAGTTCTAGTTTGATATTTGTTGTAATAATGTGTGCTATACAAATGCATAAAATTTGTTTTCTCATAGTACAGGATGTCAGGAAAATGGAAGTGTGTAGTGTTCAGCATTGTTGATAACCTTGAAATTATCCAACAATTAGAGAGTACAGTGAAACCTCACTAATTTGTCACCCACTCAAGCTTTTTTTTCTTTTTCTTTATTAACAGCCAAGTAACAAATACATTCTAATTATAGCTGGGGTAAACCAGAAACATGCTGATTGCGGCTGAGGTTCTAATAATAGCCAGGAGAACGGATAGCAGAAAGTATTGGGTATTTTCTACTTGTGTACACAGCACAATAAGTGTTACATTGTGTTGTTACAGAGTAATAACGTTTCCGAAAATTCAGTCTCGCTGTGGCATTGTGCTGATTCCAAGAATTTGTTGTGTATGTTTCTGATCAGTTTTCAAGTAGAGCTGCTCGCAATCAGTCATGTCTACTAAATGTACTCAATATAAAAGTCGAAATTTACAAAAAAATACAAAATTCTGTAATGGGGCTAAAAGGAGAGGGTTCTATTTTATTTAAAATCATAAACCATCTGAATGGCCAGTCCCGTGTTAAATAGCGTTGTATGTAAACCAAGAACGGCAGAGTGAAGTTTTGAACGTAGTCGGGGCAATGGAATGCGATGTCGAGTCTAACTCCACGGTAATTAAGCATTAAGTCACGTACAGACTACGCGCAATACCAACGGGCGCGCAGCTTATGCGCCTCAGAGACCGAACCGACGCTGCCGAAAATGGCGAAACGACGAAAGTTTTGTGCCATGCGGTCTAATGCTGGCGGATACACTGAGAGGCCACACCTTCCACAGCCTCAATATTTTCGCCGGTTGGCATTGTCAACACCAGGGCACAATGCAAACCCATGTTACCTAAACAGTGACGAAAAACTTTGTAATCAAAGGGGCAGCGTGTGTTACCGGAAGCAGTCAGAGAAGGTGGGAATTTTGTTAGTTGTTGTCTCAACAGTCGACGAAATACTCCCCCCGGCCGGGGTTCATAAAAAAGTTCGCGAACTACAAAATTTTATAACATATCCACAAAGTGTAAAAAAATGTAAGTTAAATCAACAACAAAGCAACCTCTCAGCTCGAAGTGAGTAAAGTGCAGACAGAGAAGTGAAAATGTGGTAAACCTTCGGACATATAATCGGTGCGGCGCGTGGTCATCAGAGTCGCCAAGGGTTAAGTACTCGACTGACAATTATACTAAATAAATAATTTCGTTTTTTGGGCCCTAACTAATTAAAATGGGGTGTTAAAACAGAATGAATGTGAGAGAATAGCAAGCTGGGTCGCCTTTAATTAATAATATAATATAGATATAAGTAATAAAATATGTTAAAATTATTGCTGGTAAAAAGGGACTTCACCTCAATATTGAATACAGTTTAATTTAAATGTGGGAGTTATGAGCGAGAAGTAATGATTATAAAAGAAAGGAGAACAAAGAATGTCACAATATAAAATAATAAATCCATTACATTATTTTATTTGATAAATGTGTGAACGATTATTTCAAATACCTCATTTCATTTGCTGCACTGATCAGTTTCGTCGTACGAGCGGGGTGAGTCCAACACTAGAGATCACATATAACGGGCAACACAAAAGCAGTAAAGGTAGGTGAAAGTTTAAATTATTATAAATATAAATAAATAAAATATAGTTACAATGGTCCCGTGACCGTAGGATGTAATATATAAAATAAATAAAAGAAGAAATATAGTTACAATGGTTCCGTGACCATGAATAAAAATATAGTTACAATTCTCCAGTGTCTTTGGAAATGTGGAAGTGCGACTTAGACTGTCAGAAATTTATGGTGTTCTACATACCACAATAAATGACACCTAGAAGAATGGTGATCGAACTGAAGATTTTATATGAAAAACGAAGCAGCAGAAGGGAACGTGTTGAAAAGAAAAAGATTAATGACAGCCACTCTAGAAAAATTGGATGGTTCATAAGGTTCACTCAGCAACGCACCCAAGGAATTTCATTAAGTAGGCCAATTATCACTGAAAAAGCTGTCCAAATCAATCAAAAACTTAATGGTGACTCAAATTTTAAAGTAAGTCAGGGGCTGGCTCCATAAATTCAAGGAGAGGCATGGTATTCGACAGCTACAAATCAAAGGGGAGAAGCTCAGTGCAAACAGTGAAATAGTGTCGCGATATCAGGAATAACTACGTGCTCACATTAATAACCTGGGTTCGTGCACGGATCAAGTATATAATTGTGATGAGACGGGACTGTACTGGAAAGCTCTCCCACAAAAAAATGCTGGCATCTGGCTCAGAATATTCATCCCCTGGATATAAGGTGAGAAAAGACTGCATTACAATTCTTCTTTGTTCCAATGCTAGTGGGAACCATAAAATGACGTTAGCTGTCATCGGCAAGGCAAAAAAACATGAGCTTTTAAAAATATCAATTGTAATTTACTTGCCATGAAATGTTATGTCAAAAATAACGCATGGATTAGGCCTAACAAAGATTTTTTCCAGCAATGGCTGAAAGAGAAATTTTGCCCTCAGGTACTGTTTTACTTAAGAAAAAATATTGCCAGAAAAGGCTCTATTAATCTTGGACAATGCTCCCACCCATTAGCCCCATGATTTAAGGAAAAAACTGCCCAAAAAATCCTACTGATATCGATTTTTGTATACAGCTTTATTTCAACGTCCTGAATAACGTGTGAAAAGTCACAATGCCAATCATGTATGCGTCTTGAGTTATTAAAGGTCACAAAAATGTTTTTTTTTGCAAATATCTCGCTTCCTATTAGTCAGACGACAATAGAGGTGAATATCAAAATTGTAGATCTCAATATTCTCTATAAAAAAAGGTCCTATGCAATTTTCATGTAAAACTAGCCGTTTCCACGAAATGACCCAGAGAAAATATCAAAGGCGCTCAATGCATTTATACCTGACTGGCATTCAGGTCATTCAAAAAAAAAAAAAAAAAAAAAAAAAAAAAAAAAAAAAAAAAAAAAACTGCATTTATTTCTGCACCACCTTCGAGGTAGAATGGAAGGCGCGTTTTTTTTTTTACATGGTTTCCCCAGTAGGCCTAATCCATGTTATGCAGGGTTATGACATTAATAATTAAAAACAAAAGATCTAAGCTACATGGTCAGAAAGCCGAATGAAGAATACACAAAGATGGGATTGGAAATAAACATAAAAAATACTGAATACTTGGCAATTAGCGATGAAGAAACAATGGATTTAGAAGTAGACGAAAATGTTAAAATTAGAGGAACAGACAAATTCAAGTACCTAGGATTCACACTGAGTAAACAAGGCACAAAGGAAGAGGAAGTAAAAAGTAGATTAGGGCAGACTAGAACAGGGATTAGACAATTACACAGTGTTATATGGAACAAAAATATTAGAAAAAGCACCAAAAAAATGATATATCAGACCATAGTCCAAAGCATTATGATGTATGCAGCGGAAGTATGGGTTATTAACAAAAAGAATGAAAGAAAGATTCTTGCAACAGAGATGGAATATTGGAGGAGGTGCTGTGGAATAACAAGAGTAGACCGAATAACAAACAAGGAGATCAGAAGAAGAATGGAAGCGGAAAGAAGTGTAATTGACTACATCGAAGAAAAAAGATTGGTGTGGTACGGTCATGTCCGGAGAGCCCAAAATAGGTGGATCAACAAAGTGACGGAATGGAGTCCATTAGGAAGGAGAAGAAGGGGAAGACCGAGAAGATCTTGGAGGGACGAAGTGGATGAATCTATGCAACGTATAGGACTTGAGGAAGGACAATAGGAACATCGGAAGAATTGGAAGAAAGCCAGGTTGAAGGAAGGGAGATGGCACTAGCTGTAGCAACCCTATTATATATATGTATAAAATTAAAAACAAATTTTAGTGAATTTCGCTTTCGACTTCATCATGCATGTCCTGAAAGTCATCAATGTTTGGCTTAAGCTCATCATCATTTTCTTCTAATTCTGTCAAGTTTGTGGATAAAATATCTATTGGATTAACATCATTGTCCGTGTCCTAAGCAGATGGATTAGTATCAAATGTTTCACGTGACGCGGCATTAAAACAAGACTGACCATGACAGTACCCACAGACTGTAGAACATTTTAAGCCAATTTTTCTGCAACCGCAACCTTTCGCACAGTTGCAAAAAATTGTATTTAGCAATAAGTCTGGCACTGGTGGTAATAAAGTTGTAATGGGCTCCAAAAATTTGTTCCTGACAATCCATCCCCATTGTTGAGGGTCTAAGTTTTTCCCTAACCAAGTTTGTACCTGGTAATAGACGCAGAGATGTTGAGCGGCTGTAGCAGTAGGAGTAAGAGAGGACAATTTAACAGGTACATTAAGCCTTGTTGACTTGGCAAATTGTAAGTACCTATAATTATCAATGGACTTTTTGGTTTTTGGAGCACCATATACGGCTCAAAGAAAAGTATGCCGTTATTGTATATGGTTTCTGGAGGGCAATTTTTCTGTTGAAATACTTGCACCGCTTGGTCCAAATCAGGACGTTTTTCAAATAATTTTTTCCCTTACCAAAGTTCGCAGAAGTTGTGTCACATCCGGTGATCACGTCTAAAAATAATATGTTTTTTACAATGAATGAAATTGTTGATGTTTGCAGAAGAATATACTTTCGTTTCAATATTTCCTTTACCAGGTTTCATAAAGAAAATGTTCTGATGTGGAAGAGTACGCCCTATTAAAATAATGACAAGATCGACATCTTCCCCAACAATGACAGTGGTGTTAAGTTGTCATTCTTCAATAGCTATTTCGATTATTAATACATCGGCATTGTCACGAGGTTGTCTAGCTGTGATGTTGACGTCTTGTAATTTTTGGAGCAGCATCTGAATTAATCTGTTTTTAATAAATTAAAAACTCACAGACACCATACTATAATGTTCAAACACACTATATAATAACACAATATATAATGTATAGAATGGAGTATACAACTGTATTCCCTCCGAGCCGATGCGTGGTAGGAATTCGTGAATCGACATACCTTCTCATGTTGGGAGAATGTATCGTTTTTTCAGGACGCTGATGCACGCATTTATATGAAACATTTGCTAAAAAATGTGTCATTTTAGTTGTTGTGTGGTAATTTTACTTACCAAAGTTATAATATGTGAGTAAATTTAATAATTAACATAAATATGTAATTCATTTTATTACTTACATTTATATATTTGGTGTATTTTTCAATAATTGTGTATTCTTCATGTTTTTCAATGATGAAACGTGCTAGGAAAACAAAGAAGGTAGAGAATGTAGTCACATGATACGCATGGGCTCGGAGCGAATACAATATAAAGAGTGGAGTATATATGCTTTGGTCCAAAATTAAGATGTGCGTTATTCAATAAACCGTTGGTTTTATGTAAAAATTGTATAGGATCTTTTTTTTGTAGAGAATGGTTAGTTCTACAATTTTGATATCCACCTCTATTGTCGTCTGACCAGTAGGAAGTGAGATAATTGCAAAAAACCATTTCTAGTGACCTTTGACCTTTAATAACTCAAGACACATACACGATTGGCATCGTGATTTTTTATACATTATTCAGGATGTCGAAATAAAGCTGTATACAAAAATCGAGATCAGTAGGATTTTTTGAGCAATTTGGTCCTCAGAATGACTTAAATCACTAGGCTACATCCTCTTAATGATTTAGAAGAATGTACATCTGATTCAAACGGCATTCAATGTATGTTTCTTCCTGCTAACACAACAAGCTTACTACAACCGATGGACCAAGGCATCATTGAGTGTTTTAAGAGGCAGTACAGAAAGTGCTTTTTACAAAATTTGGCACTTTGTGAAAACGTTGTGGACACTAAACAATTTTGGAAGGTGTACACTATAAAGGATGCAATATATAATGCAGCTGATACCTAGTAAAATATTCCGGAAAACACTCTAAAATCCGCCTGGAATAAGTTACGCCATCTAAATTACAACCAGTGTCTACAAAATAAGGTCTTGACCCCACATCGGAATTGTTAGATATCTGCCAATCCTGTAATGGTACGTTATGTAACGAATTCTATTTTTAGCCAGTGAATCACACAAAAAGCATTTTGTTGACAAAGACGAAGTAAGTCAGAGTTTGGGAGCGGCCGGCAAGAAGGCGCTGTGATGGACAACTGAAAAACAAGTGACATCAATCCAAAGGAGGGACAGGTGGAGGTGACCGGAATAAACTGGTTTCAAATGCTTATTTGAACTGAATCGTGGTGCAGAAACGAAAGCGAAGCGTAGTCTCCAGCCAGCCACCGAACGGTACACACGTGTTTTATTAGTGCCCGCAGGCAGTTACGGTAGGCCTACCGAGTTTTTACTCAAAGTTTTGGAAAATGGTAATAAACGTGTGAATTCAATTGAAATGAAAATGTGAACATAAATTTGGACTTTGGAACATTCTTTTTGTAATTTTTCATCGGGAAAGCGAATTGCAACCAGGAGACTCGCCATCAGAAGAGATAAGTAAAAAATAAGGACATAACCAATTTCGCACAATTGTGCAAATTTTTTTTTTTTAATAAAATTACTTTTAAATAAAGAAAAAATATCAAATAGAATATGAGATCTCAATAGCGTGTGAGAACGAGTGAAAGAACAAAGGGTGTGGTAAGCGCTAAAAAAGTACTGATTTGCAATTAAAGATTTTCTTTTGACTTATTTTTTTAGAATTATATTTTTTTTAAACATTAAAAAAAAGGTACAATATGTTTTAGTAGAATAAAATCATATTTCTCATTATAATGTGTTAGCTTAGTTAATTACGCACTCTACCTGAAACCTATTCTCTGTGTCAATAAGTTCTCCTAGACGGCCCTAGAATTTTTTCTGTGAGGGAGTTTTTGTTTATCAAAATTGTTTCAATGGGGAGAGTGATAAGGTTTCCACATTTCCTCCAAAAAAGTGGTGGTGACCCTAGGACTTTGGGAATCTTCTGGCCCTTTTGAAGGTAAGTCGATAAGAATAGTAATAATCGGGATTTCGTTTCTTTTTTTTTTTTTTTTTTGAACGGTTACAATCACTACACGCTTTTAACAGTTTGAATGAAGACGATGTTAAAAATTGCTATGAAATAGACTTACCAGATGTAGGCTATGAAATGTTTAGTGATTATGAAATTGATACATACGTATCTACAGAACCTACAGAAGCTAATTATGAAGAAGATGATCAGCCAATAAAACATGAAACCTCTCATAGAGAGGCCATTCAATCACTGACTACAGCAATTAAGTGATACAAAGGCCAAGATGAAGCAGAACTGCCTTAATTAATTTCACTGCGCCAAATACATAATTTGGCTGTTGAAAAGTATGGTCAACAGAAAAAACAGAAGAAAATTACTGATTTTTTCACAATCATTAAACAATTTTTTCTTTGCAATTATGGTGCTCAACTTGTTTGCTTGTTTCAGTTTGAAAATTTCCAACAATAAATATGTTCGAGCATAACATTAGTGTTATAACAAAACACTGCTAGTGTTGTACATGCTAGTGTTGTAATCAAACATTTAATATTGTCTTTCATGGGTTTGTTTCCTACTCCCTCACAGATTCGTCTATTTCACTAATTTGTCACCCCTTCGGTCCCGTAGGTGATGAATTAGTGAGGTTCTATGGTAGTACAACTATTCAGAAAATTGTCATGTAACTTGGTATTGAACAGACTGTCACATTACAAAAAAAAAGAAGGCGAAACAATGAGCTTTATAACTCTTTCAGCATCTTCAGATTCCTTGGTTACATTAAAATATCGAAAATTGATGAAACAAATCAACACATGATGAGTCAGACAAAGCCATACTGTAATGGTTCAACCAGCAAAGATCAATCAGGACGTAGTTCTATTTGTGGGAAACAAGCGAAGGCCTTTAATGATGCACTTGGAATCAGGGAAATTTCCATACCTCATTAGGCTGGCTGACCAGATTTAAGGAACTTTGTCTAAATTCAATTAGTGCTACACTGTTCAATGACATGACTAAATAGTGTTTTTGTTCCACAAGTACATGACCATTTAAAAATAAATCTATACGAAACAGAGTGCTTCTTTTAGACAATATGCCTTCAAATCCCAGCAAAAATTTTTGAAACTGATGACAGAAAAATACTGGTGAAATTTTTATCTCCAAATGTGACTTTCACTGTCCAGCCTATGGATAAAAGAGTGATTGCTTGCTTGAGAATGTGTTACAGACAAAGCATGCTGCAAAAAACATTCACATGGGCAAGGACTTGAAGTCTTTCTGGAAGGAGTTCACTATTTTAGATGCAGTATATGAATTTGTGGCAGCTTGGCAACATGTTGAACCTACAACGCTCAAAAGTCATGGAGAAAAAAAAAAGTAATTCCAAACATAATCAAACAAATTTCATCTGAGCTGTTCACAAAAATTACAACCTTATAAACAATAACAATTTCATATTCAGTTCCAGGTGGAAAAGATGCTGATGAAGTTAAGTCAAAGAATGGCTCAACATCAACCATGATGAAAAGGGTTTTAAGCAGCTGTCAAGAGAAGAAATTTTAGAAGGGTACAAGGAATTGAAAACGAATCAGATGAAAACCAAAATGATGGAAGAGAAGAAAGGTTTATTCCAACAAGAATCTCTCACGAAACAGAGCAGACTCTTATGCTGTGGGATAGATCAAGTATACCAAGTATCCAGCGACAAGGGCAGTCAGTTGTGAAATTAGTTACGAGCAAATTGCATGCATCAATTAAAAAATAAAATAAATGACAAAAATAAATCTGTTCATTAAAAACCATTAAAAATCTCCGCCTTTTAAAAATTTGTAACAGATTATTTTAAACAGATTTTTAAATTATGAACATAGTACTCTAGTGTTGTAATCTATCAAAAAGAGCACAGCACAGTATTTAAGAAGAATACCGACTTTCCTTTCATTGTGGTTATTTACATAACAACAACTCGTAACACATATTAACACGTATTATGACAACACACTGTTGTACACCATGGATATACGCAGAATTTCATTTTGGGTAGGGTTCAAAGAATGTGGAGGGGATAAATATTATGGTCACCTGTCTCCCATCAAAATTTCTGTAGCAGGACAGAATTAATTAATATCGCTTACTATAAATAATATTTTTAAGACGTACCTTAAAGGAATAATTGGATCTTTTCTGTTAACTGCCAGCAAATGAATTTGCTCGCAGATAATATAGTGCATTTTCAGCAGTTGTACAATTCACTAGGTACGTATTCGATTTTCTTCGTAGTTTTCTGTGTTGTGTCAGTACTTTGCACAGTTCACTAATGGTGTTGTGTTCAGTGCTATGCCAGTGCTTTGTGTCAGTGCTTGTTGGCAATGTATTTCCTACAATTGGCAGCTGAAATTAATACAAAAGAACATGCTATTTCATTTCTACAGTCAACACAACTTCGCAAGACAGGGAAACAAGTGCAGAGAAACAAAGGAATCTTTTTAGATTCCTGTTAAAGATAGGTTGGCTGATGCCACTGACATGCAACATGTTGCTCCTAGTAGCTTAAACAATAAATCATAGCATAGACTTTGTTTATCCTCACACTCTTGCTCACACAGACTGCTGAAAGCACGTGTTAATAACAAGAATAAGAAGCAGTGGGGAACACTGAATTATGGCTGAATCATTTTTGTAAATACATGTGGAGTAAGAACCATCACAGCACACATTTGATTGAGCAGATGTTACAAGATATTGCCCCGTTTATCCCATCACAGTAATGTATAGACTTTCCATTTACACATTTATTGTTTCATTTCATTTTGTCAATAAAATGGTTAATTTTGAAAAGTTTTGATTATATGATGACTGGGAAATCACATTTTACCAAAATAACATTTGCTGGCTGATAACAGAAAAGAAAATGCTGAAAAATTAAATGACAAATATTACTAATATTTTAGATGAGTGGGAAATTTTGGAAGGGGATTGAATCTCTGAATCTCCCCCAAAACTCCTTCAGTCTGTACCACGTTGCACATTATTTACATTTGTTATGTATTTAAGAAGTGATATTTCTTCTGATGATCTGAACATACGAAGTTCTTATAAGCATAGAAAAACTATAGTTAAGCACATTTAGTTTTTTGGTTCCTGTTTACAAAGAGGTTTTTGTTTCCTTACAAAAAACAATTAAAATGCATGACTGAAACAATCAGAGTTTTGTTCAGCACTTAAACAAAATAATAAATAAAGCTAATCCACATACATATAGAAGGAAACATTTACCATACGCATCTTCATCTGGATCTCCAGAATAATATTCAAGGACAGTTCGATAGACAATGTATCCCAGGGCCTTGTACATGGAGATTGCAACTGTGTTGCTCACTCGCACAAATAAGTCTACAAAATAACATTTCTTCCTGTAAAAAGACGTGTTAATTATTTATATAAACAGTAATAACTGATATATTTAAAATGAACAAGCTGTTTTAAGAAACAAAATGTTAGTAACTGTTAATTTACTCAAATAATGTTACTGACCTCAAAATAAATGTTGCTGAAATAAATTTCAAAGCCAACTGTTCATTTTGAACCAAAGAGGTCAAAAATGGGAATATCATAAATAAAATCTCATTTTTTGATAAAATAATATTGAAATCATAATAAAATACAGTATTTATTACTCCATATAATTTTCCTAAGTCAAGCACTGGGGTTACAGATACATTTTATGATCAATCACTTAACATGATGCACAGTAGGATTATGCCCACACAGGTACATCTCCTTATGAGCTGAAGAATTTTACGGGACTCCACATTATCATACTTATGTACTATATAACTCAAATTAATGTATCCTAATCAACATCGACCTTAAATCGGGGGAACTCTGCCTTTTTATCACACACACACGCCCGCGCGCGCGCGCACACACGCACTGTGTTTCATTCTTTCATCCTTCCTTTTGAAAGGATACGCAATCCTTTGACAAACAACTTTAAGATAATTACATAAGGAACCATGTGGCATACAGATTACTGTACTAGTATCAAGTACATCAAAGTAACAGATCATACTTTTCTGACATTTCTTCTAATGAATTCATCAGTGTAGCTGCAACTCCAAGCCTGCGGTACATTGGTGCAACAGTCAATGCTGTAACATGTCCATGCCAGTTCTCACCTCGTCCTTCTGCTTTGCCCATTACTGTATATACATGCAAATATTTAATTTTACAAGTTTGCATTGACAAGCATATTTTGAAGTGTTTGATAATACTTTTAATTACTTATCTATTACTAAAGATTAAATTCCTAATTTCTATTTAGTTTTTATGAAAATTCAGTGCACTTACTGTAGCCCATGATTTCACCATTTGGTGCTTCAGCTACTTGAAAGTATTCCGGCCAGTGAGCAAGGTACTGCATATAAAATGATATGCCATACTAACATCAAAAATTAAGGAAAAACATGCCAGTTACAGTAAGATTTTGTGAAAAAACTACATCAGTCGCAGGATTTATAAAATACTGTCTTCATTGTCATAGCTTTTAACAAAATACAGTGCAAATTTTTGTGAATTTTAGTCTTCTATATGGCAGGAGGTTTCTACGATGTCTCAACGAATGATGACTTATAAGTATAAACGTGACTTATCAGAGTGCATGTTTTTATATCTAAAAAGTGAAGAAAGAATAAATAGGATAAACTAATTATGTAATAATATGTAACTAGTTTATGTTTTTATGACTGAAACAAATTACTGTATATTGTTTTGTTTATATATTACTGACACTGAAAAGCACAAGCTGCGAAAAAGCATGTTAGAGCACATCTAATGTTATTATACTAACACATATTCTCCTTCATCTTGCACTAGCCTTAACTGTGTACCTAGTCACACATTTCAAACACATATAATAAACTTTTTTTTCATCTGATATACAGTTGATAATTTACAAGCCAGTAATCTACAAATAAATTTATAAATAGATTAGATATACGAGGTGTGTTAAAAAAGAATCGAACCTTTATTTTTCATGTGTGATCAAATGAAGTAGGGGCATGTACGCTGAGTACAGGCATGCAGTGAACCCTAGTGTGCAAGCGCTGACTGTTGCCTCCTGCTACAACGAATCAGTCGCTGTCTGGCTGCGTGTCAGTAAGTACGTGTATCAAGTGCTTGTCGGATTTCACTTATTGTAAAATGACAGGAAAACTTGAACAGTAGTACTCCATTGAATTTTGCCAACGATTTGGTGATACCCAAGCGGATACGGTACTATTCAAAAAATTTAGCAGTGTTTTGGGGACAATGCATGAGTCTCACACGTATTAAGGAGTGGTATAATCGCTTCAAAGATGGCTGCACATCAGGCCAGGCCCTCAACAAGGTGTAATGATGAAATCATTGACCAAGTGCAAACTTTGGTCATGGAGGATCGTCGAATTACCATCCGAGAGATTGCAGCAGAGGTGGGAATAAGCACTGGTTCAGTACATTCTATTTTGACCAAAAATCTGGCTATGTGAAGAGTGTCTGCAAAATTTGTGCCAACGATGTCAGTCCAGAAGGTATGGACCAGAAGGTACTCCGTTTACAAGTTTCACAGGACATGTTGGACTGTGTAAAAACTGAACCAAGCTTCCTCAACACTGTGATCACTAGTGATGATACATGGGTGTATGAATATGATCCCGAAACCAAAGTTCAGTCTTCACAATGGATACATTCATCATCCCCACAGCCAAAAAAGAAAGACAAGTGCACAGCAAAATCAAAGTCATGCTGATTGTGTCTTCTGACTCATGTGGGATAGTGCATCATGAGTACACACCACAAGGCCAAACAATTACCAAAGAATACTACTTAGAGGTTATGCGTCACCCCCGTGATGCTGTGTGGCACAAAAGGCCAGACCTGTGGACAGCGCAAACTTGCCAACTCCATCACGACAATGCACCTGCCATTCTTCTCATCTAATTCAGACGTTCTTGGCGAAACACAACACTCCTCAACTACGCCAGCCTCCCTACTCTCCTGACATGGCTCCCTGTGGATTTTTGGTTATTTCCTAAGTTGGAAATGTTGCTGAAGGGGACCCAATTTGAGTGAAGGGAAGACATCATACAAAATACGATGAGACAGCTGTACTCCATACCAAAACATGACTTCCAGACATGTTACCAAAGTGGCAGGACCCCTGGAAGAAGTGTGTGCAACCTAAAGACGACTACTTTGAAGGGGATACATGTTTAAAACCTGCAGATACATAAATGTATTTTTCCTGAGCAAAGGTCTGATACTTTTTGAACACACCTCGTATACATAATCTTTCGTTTTAGAGTAAATTACTAAATTATTTTTAACTACAGTATGTTTGTATACAGTGCTGGAATAATAAGATTGTCTTCTGAAGTTTAACGTTTACTTTTGAAACCATACTCTGTTTCTCTACATGCATTTCTTATGTATTCCCACAATTTTTATGCCAAATATATATACTTATATATATATTTATATATATATTATATATATATATTTATGCCAAATACTATAAACATAAGGACAAAGTGTTTATTGAAGGATCTGTTTTTTGTTGCAGATTAATTAATTTAATTGATTTAACCTGGATTTATTATTTATATGGTTTTATTGACGTTCCTGTATCAGTTTCAGTTATGTTAAAAAAAAATTATTTGCTAAGATACAAATTAATAATCTGAAACATCTTTTTTCCTTTAAATGCTAACATCTTTCTCGTGTAGTTAAATTACAATTTTCTTTTTGGAAAAAATTAATTAGTAATTATTCTTTTTTTTGTAGTTGCTATAGTGTACTGGCAATGAATTATATAATCATCAGAAACAGCAGTCAAACATGATAAGATGAAAAAAGGAAACATAAACATAGCAAATACTTTCTGTGTTATCTATTACTAAAGTATTTATCCATTTTTGTATTTACAAAACTTTTTTTAACAATGTGGTGTTTTAAAAACAAAATTTAAACACATAGTAACTATTACCTAGTTTAATTTACTTGTGTCACACAGACACTTTACAATGTAATCATGTACATGCATGCTGTATTTGCATATAATACCATTCATGCATTTTCCTTAATATATTGTTGTTCACTTAACATCACTTATCCAGGAAGACTGTGCAGATTAAGGAACAGTGAATTGAGCAAGGAGTTCTTCAAACTCAGAAAGTCAGTGGAAAACCAGAATGGAAGAAATCTTAATCCATGTTTACTTTTAACAATGACAGGAATTCAAAACAACTGCACACAACGTTGTCTCACAGTAAATGATGACTAGAGTATGGGTTATATAGTAATGGTATGTGCAGACGATAGCAACCCCCCCCCCCACTCTGTTGTCCCATACATGACAATGACTAATGTTGTGACTGCAAGTTTGGTTGAAGTAAGTTATGCATACAATGTGTGTCAATTAAATACAGAGATTGATTCTACATTTGCATCTAATCATATTTATCATGTAACCCTATTGACTTGAAAATTGCCCTCCTATATAAACATCTGCTATCATTTCATTTTCAAAAAAGATAGCATGCTGTAGCTCACAATCTGTTATTTACATCAAGAAATCAGTTTTAATTTATCTCAGAAACTGATATAAAATGGGTTGTCTTGTGTACATACATATTTGGCTTTATGAGAAAGAAAGAAGTCCCAAGGAAGCATTCTTGTAACTATAAGATAGATTAATTAAATAAATACAATAGAACTCCATTTATCCGAACTAATGAGTCCCAGACATAATTCAGATATGCATAAATTGGTCAAAAATTACTTTTGTTTATTTTATTACATGATACAATATCTTAATAAATAACCAGGTCAAAGCTCACTTTTATACAAACAAATTAAAAATAATACTCACTTATAATTATAATTTTTCAGTTGAACACGTCAAACAAAGTTAATTGTTTTGATGTAGAAACTCGTTGGCGTGCAGCCAGGTCCCGCAAACGCTTGACGGCAAGATATGCACTGCAACCACTTGTTTGTCGTCCGCGTCACACTCAGAACAGGCAGGAATTTGTACAATGATCTTAATTGCAACAAACTCATTACATTTGCTGGCAGGAAGAGCACCTTAAAACGTCCATTCCAAAAGATCTTCATTCCAAAAGATCCGCTGAAGGATGGGTTGGTGCGTTATCAATAAAAAGCAACACGATTCCCTTTTTTCACATTCCTTTTGGTATTTTTTTACCTCCAGAATAAACATTTCCTTGAACCATTCTGAGAACAACGCTGCTGTCATCCACGCTTTCGGTTGATTTTTGTATATGATCGGGAGCTTTTTAAAGTTTTTGAAAGCCCTAGGATTTTTTGATTTTCCTATTAAAAGCAATGGGAGTGGATGACTGCCCACTGAATTGGCGCAAGTAAGCATGTCACACGTTCTCTACTAATTTTGTGACCAGGAACACTTGCTTCTTTCTTTGAAGCTAAAGTTTTACGGAGCTATGCTTTCCAATTAAGTCCCGTTTCATTGGCATTGTACACAAATTCAGAATCGTAGTTTTTAGTTTGATTTTAAACTCTCCAATTAACTTATCAGCTGCATTGTTATCTGCGGAAAGTTTTTCTCCAGTCAAATCTAACTCTCAAATACCGTGCCTAAGCCTTAAAATTACGTAGCCAACCGTTACTTGCTTTAAATTTGAATAAATCATCCATATTATCAGCAAACCTTTTTGTTTTTTCACAACACAGGGGCCAGAGAGGGGATTTTCAAGTGACCGTTGCTGCAAACCATTTAAAACCTGCATTTTCTAGGTTTTTATTTTCAGGCGTTGTCATCACTTTTATGGATGACATTCCATCTTCACCTTCCAAATTAGAAACAAAGTTCAAAATTGAAGAACTATTTCTTTTTATATCAGAAGTAGTGGCTGCACCTACATTATAAGTTTGTCTGCCAACTGTTTACCGTCTGGGTAAATGAGTGTCTACTCATTTTTTAATTGTTCAATTATTTTTACTTTGTCTCTCATTGACAATACGACATGCTTCGTTGTAGAAGACATTTTATATACATACTACATAAACACAAAATGAAAACAACTTGGCAAAATAGTGTGCTATATAAACAGAACGCACAACAGACAGCAAGACACTGGTCAACTGTAAAGACGACGAAACAGTACGTAAACTATGGTGCATAGCTAACATGTATTTCATTTACTTACGATGTTTTCTTGTTAGTACGGTAACTGCAGTATGAATAAACCTTTTGTTTTACAAATTGCATTTTTTAATTTCCTGATATCAATTCGGATAACTGTAGGTCGGATAAATGGAGTTCTACTGTACTTAAAAACGTTATTACTGATACTGTATTTATAGAAAAAAAAACTATTGATAACATTAATAGACACATTAATAACATTAACAGTTATTAAAAACTGTTAATACAAGGTGAGTTAACAACACTGACATGTTTTTCTCATAGTATAGAATGTGTTTGTAGTTAGTCACTATTCCACATTCTAGAACTTACTTTTTACAACTGGATTAAGGATTTTAAAGAAGTAAATGTTCCCACCTATAATGATGTGGGAATATCATTATACAGAGTGATTCAAAAAGGACTTTACAACTTTGAAAGCATACAGAAATTTATTCAGCTAACTTACAGAGTCGGTTGAGGTGTCATTTCAAAGCAAACACATCAAGTTTGTCATCCAACATTCATTGTGGTTCGATATGGCTACCATTTGTAATGCGGCATACATCCCACCTGAAGTCGATTTCAGTCCAGACTTTAGTCAGTAAGTCAGGCGTCACTTCTGCAGTGGCGGCATTAATTCGAAGTTTCAGCTCAGCAAGATCAGCAGGTAAAGGTGGTACAAAAACCCGATCTTTAATGAAACCTCACAAGAAAAAATCTACCGGTGTCAAATCTGGGGAGCGAGGTGGCCATGCAATTGGATCTGCACGACCAATCCACCGACCTGGGAATCGGGTATCAAGAAAATCTCGGACTTCTACGGTAGTGAGGTGGTGCCCCATCTTGCTGATAGTAAAGGCGTCCTTCTTTACTATCAGCAAAGTAGGATGTCTCTATATAGTCTCTTGGTCATCCTCATCTAACTGAGGAATTAGAAAATTTTCTAGCATATCCAGATACACGATACCATTTATGGTTGCCTCCTGGAAGGAGAACACTTTTTGTTTGCTAAGGGCACAAAAAACATTGACCTTAAGGCTACCACGAATATGCTGCAAGGTTTCATGGGGGTTTTCACTACCCCATATTCGGCAGTTATGGGTGTTCACCTTGCCACTGATGTGAAACGTTGACTCATCACTAAAAATTACACTGTCTAGGAATGTCTCATTGTCTGCAATTCTATCAAACATTTCCACACAAAATTGCTGGCGAGCAACTTAATCTTCATCTGTTATGTGTTGAGCCATGGTTAGTTTGTATGGCTTCAAGTGCAAGCGTTTACATAATCGCGCCAAACAGTCGGTTGTGGAATGCCAGTCTCACATGACGCACGTCTAGTTGATTTCTTAGGACTACGGGAAAAGCTTTCTCTGAGTTGTTTCACAGCAGCTTCAGGAACTTGTGGACGTCCTGGTGATTTTGCATGTAGTACAGAACAACCAGTCTTAACGAAGGTTTGGTGCCAAGAGTAAATTGTAGGCCTACTAGGAGGCTCCCTACCATACTCCGTACAGAATTTACATTGAACTGCAGTTGCTGATTGCGTATCGTGAAACCAAAACACACAGCGAGCACGTTCCGCACCAGTAAAAGTAGCCATTTTCAACAAAAATGGCGATAGCGCTACTGGTGGGTGTATTCGGTATTAATGGACTATGTGAGTCAAAACTTGATGTGTTTTGCTTCGAAATGACACCTCAACCGACTCTGTAAGTTATCTGAATAAATTTCTGTATACTTTAAAAGTTGTAAAGTCCTTTTTGAATCACCCTGTATAATGATCCAACCTCATCTCAAAAGATGTTTTAAAACTTAAGAGCAATGTTTCACATACTGTTTTTAAAGTCGCTCTCATTCTAGTAACATCTTGAAGAATGTTACATGCTTGAACAAAACAAATGCAAATAACTGATTCTTCTTTCCTGTCTAATTTAATGGTAAGCTTTCTAATATAATCCAACATAATACATATGTAATTGTTTAAATTTATTGTTACCCATAATTTGAAAAGAACTAATAAAGCAATTTGTTGCATTAAAGATTCAAAGCAAATAAAAGTGGAGGTAAATCTACACACTGTGTTTGAACACTTACACATTTACATAAAAATATAAAGTATATACTTACATCTCTATAATGTCTTACACACACACAATCTTTGACAAACATATTATACTTATTAAATAAGTGTATGACATTTAATCTATGAGCTTACAAAACTGTTTATATACAATGATGTTTATATGTAAAACAAGTTTGTAAATACATAGGCTTATACCTAGCCGGAAGAGTTGTGATTATAAGTATAATACTACTGACTCGGAACACTAAGTTTTTATTGGTAAAAATATAAAATTTAGCCTGAACCAGTTTTGGCTTATTATAAGCTTTGTCATACCTTATAATATGACGAAGCTTATAATACGTGAAAACTGGTTCTGGTTATAAGGTAAAAATTTTACATTTTTACCAATAAAAAACTTATTACCAGTAGTATTATGCTTATATTCAGTTAATCAACGGACATGTCATGGACAACAAAATCCAAGAAGAGTTGTGTTATTAATGAAGAAGAAAGTTATTCCACTTTTTGAGTTTGTTAATTATTTCTACAATGTTTTAAATAAAGTACATTTGTTTAAATAATGCAATTCAATCAGTTGATGTAACCTAGATCTTAAGCACGCAGAACCAAGTTGTTACATCATAACCACTGTTGTTACAATACTCTCCTCTGTCTCACTGTACAGTAGACGACTATAATATACAAATGTTACACATTCTGCCACTCTTCACAGTTTATTCTGTTGGCAAAGCACAAGGTACTAATGTACATATATGTATGTATGTATATATATATATATATATATATTAATATTTCAATCACTTTCTGCTACAGTCCGTTCCTTGATGTATATAATACTTTAATATTTATAACTAAATTTACCTCAAGATATACTTTTTTCCTATTAGGAACATGTTTCGAGAGTTCCTGTACTCTCATCTTCAGCCTTCGCCATCTTGTTTCTGGTGAAGTATTTGTGTGTTGGCTTCTGGATGTTATTAAGGTAGTTTGTTGGTCTTTGGTCTTTTAAAGTTGCATTATTGTGTGTGGTTGTGGTATCTGTTTTTGTATTTTGTGTATTTTCGATGTTGAGTGCTTTGAATATTGTGTCATGTTTTGTATTGATTTGTATTTGTTCTGGTATTAGTTTGTTTTGTGTTTTATGTTTGTAAATCTGTAAATTTTCCCAAATGTTCATTATGGTGCCTTTGTGTGGTATATGTTTTATTAGTGTTACATTGGTTATGTTTGGGAATTCATGTCCTGTGTTTATTGCATGTGTGGCTAAATTGGATTTATATATATTTGGTTTTTTGTATGCATTTAGGTGTTCAAAATAACGTTTTTTCAGCTGTTTTTTTGTTTGCCTATATAACATTTATTGCAATCTTGGCATTCAATTTTGTATATACCGTTGGTTGTTGTATTATCTTTGTTGTGTGAGCTATTTAGATTTTGTAATTTATTTTTATTAGTTTTGTATGCTATTTTTATATCTGTGTTTTTAAATAGTTTTGTTAGTTTTGTCATTTTATTATTTATATATGTGAATGTGGCCCATTTTTTGTTGTTGTTATTATTTATGTGTTGTTCAGTTTGATTAATTCTTAATTGTTCAGTTTTTATTTTGTATTTGATTTTATTTTCTATTTTGATCATAGTATTTTTATTGTATCCATTTGCATAACCAATTTGGTATATTATATTTCTTTCTTTGTCAGTTTCTTGTTTGTTTAGGAGTATTTTGTACATTCTGTTAAATAACGAATAAAATGCTGCCATTTTATGTTGTGGTGGGTGGTCAGAATGGTTAGGTATAATGATGTTAGTGGAAGTTGGTTTTCTATATATTGCATATTGTATGTGTTTGTTGTATCTTGTGATGGTTATGTCTAAATAGTTGATTTTGTTATGTTTTTCTTTTTCTTCTGTGAATTGTATTTTGGGATGTATGTTATTGATTTGTTTCAGTATGTTCTCTGCATTTGTGTTTTTGTTATTTGATACATATAGTCCATCATCTACATATCTTATCCATATGCCATCTGGGTCATGTGTTTTTATGATATTTTGTATTTTGGTGTCTATGTGTTGTAGGAATATTTCTGCTATTATGCTTGATAATGGTGATCCCATTGCTAAACCTTCTTTCTGTTGATAAATTTTGCTATTAAATTCAAAGTAATTTTGTTTTAGTATTAGTTGGAGCTATTTTTTATTTCGGTTATATATTGTTTGTTTTCATTTTGTTCTATAAGTTTGTTTATTATTATGTCAATTGTTTCTTCTACTGGGATATTAGTGTACATGTTTGTTATGTCATATGATGTGAAAAATGTATTTTCATTTATATTTATTATTTTTAGTTTGTCTATTAATTCGTATGTATTTTTTATGTTATATTGGTTATTTGTTAGATGGTTACTTTTTAGTTTTTGTGCTATTATTTTTGCTATTTTGTATGTAGGAGCTTTTTTGAAATTGATTAATGGACGTATTGGGTTGTTTAATTTGTGTATTTTTATTAGGCTGTTCATTTTAGGTGGTTCTGGATTATTGTTTATATATATGTCTATGTTTTTATTGTTGAAAATGTTTTTATTTGTTTTTATTAGTTTTATTGTTTGTTTAAGATAGTTTTCTGTTGGGTTTTTATCTAGTTGTACGCATTTATTATTGTTGATGAAGTCTTCGGTTTTTTTTATGTAGTCTGCTTTATCAATGATTACTGTTGCTTGACTTTTGTCTGCTTTAGTTATTATTAAATTATTGTTCTTTACTTTATTTTTAATTTCTTTTATTGTTTTATTGTTTTTATTTTGTTTATCTTTGTTTTTCATTTCGCTAGTGATTATTTTTTTAATTATATGTGTTGCTTCTGTTCTTTTTTCTTCTTGTATATTGTCTTTTATTAGGTTAATGGCAAATTCTGTTTCTACTATTAAATTTTCTAGATTTTTGTTTGCATTTTGGGTTATGTTAGTTTTTGACATATTGTTTAAATATTCTGTTTCTTTTTTGTTAAATTCTGTATTGCTAAGGTTAATGGTTCGAGGGTAAAATGTGTGTTTATTTTTGTTTTTTTGTTCTTGATTTTTGTTTTGTTGTTTTAATGTGTTAAGTTTTTTGTTGATTGTATAAGTCTTTTTGTTTTTTTCAAATCTTATTTTATTTTCTATGTCATTGTATTTATTATTCCAAGTGATTGGATGTAATAAACTTGTTAGCTCTAAGTGTAGTTTGTATATGTCTAGTGTTATGCTATTTTTCTTACTGTATAATTGATTAATTTCGTTTTGTATCCATAGCCTTTGTGCTTGTTTTATAGTTTTTTGTGCAGTCATATTTTTGTTGTTTGTGTTTATGTTGATGTATTTAGGTGTTAATTTATGTTTTTGGCATTGTCTATTGAAGTATATGTTCATGTTTGTGTTCATTAGTTGTTTTTTTCGTGTTTGAAATTTGTTTAACAATTTGGTAATGTGGTTATATGGAATTGTGGTTATGTTGTTTGTGTACATGTTAATGTATATTTATGTGAGAGATGATTTGTTATCCGTTATTTGGTAGTTGATTTCACTTAATTTGATATTCACTTCACTATTTTTTTCACTATACACTTTTGTTTTTGCATTTGTTTTATAACCTCACTTTTCATTTTTTCACTGTAGGCTTATTTACCTTGTATGGTTATATTATTTCAATCACTTTCTGCTACAGTCCGTTTCTTGATGTATATAATACTTTAATATTTATAACTAAATTTACCTCAAGATATACTTTTTTCCTATTAGGAACATGCTTCGAGAGTTCACCAGAAACAAGATGGCGAAGGCTGAAGATGAGAGTACAGGAACTCTCGAAACATGTTCCTAATAGGAAAAAAGTATATCTTGAGGTAAATTTAGTTATAAATATTAAAGTATTATATACATCAAGAAACGGACTGTAGCAGAAAGTGATTGAAATAATATAACCATACAAGGTAAATAAACCTACAGTGAAAAAACGAAAAGTGAGGTTATAAAACAAATGCAAAAACAAAAGTGTATAGTGAAAAAATAGTGAAGTGAATATCAAATTAAGTGAAATCAACTACCAAATAACGGATAACAAATCATCTCTCACATAAATATACATTAACATGTACACAAACAACATAACCACAATTCCATATAACCACATTACCAAATTGTTAAACAAATTTCAAACACGAAAAAACAACTAATGAACACAAACATGAACATATACTTCAATAGACAATGCCAAAAACATAAATTAACACCTAAATACAGCAACATAAACACAAACAACAAAAATATGACTGCACAAAAAACTATAAAACAAGCACAAAGGCTATGGATACAAAACGAAATTAATCAATTATACAGTAAGAAAAATAGCATAACACTAGACATATACAAACTACACTTAGAGCTAACAAGTTTATTACATCCAATCACTTGGAATAATAAATACAATAACATAGAAAATAAAATAAGATTTGAAAAAAACAAAAAGACTTATACAATCAACAAAAAACTTATCACATTAAAACAACAAAACAAAAATCAAGAACAAAAAAACAAAAATAAACACACATTTTACCCTCGAACCATTAACCTTAGCAATACAGAATTTAACAAAAAAGAAACAGAATATTTAAACAATATGTCAAAAACTAACATAACCCAAAATGCAAACAAAAATCTAGAAAATTTAATAGTAGAAACAGAATTTGCCATTAACCTAATAAAAGACAATATACAAGAAGAAAAAAGAACAGAAGCAACACATATAATTAAAAAAATAATCACTAGCGAAATGAAAAACAAAGATAAACAAAATAAAAACAATAAAACAATAAAAGAAATTAAAAATAAAGTAAAGAACAATAATTTAATAATAACTAAAGCAGACAAAAGTCAAGCAACAGTAATCATTGATAAAGCAGACTACATAAAAAAAACCGAAGACTTCATCAACAATAATAAATGCGTACAACTAGATAAAAACCCAACAGAAAACTATCTTAAACAAACAATAAAACTAATAAAAACAAATAAAAACATTTTCAACAATAAAAACATAGACATATATATAAACAATAATCCAGAACCACCTAAAATGAACAGCCTAATAAAAATACACAAATTAAACAACCCAATACGTCCATTAATCAATTTCAAAAAAGCTCCTACATACAAAATAGCAAAAATAATAGCACAAAAACTAAAAACTAACCATCTAACAAATAACCATCATAACATAAAAAATACATACGAATTAACAGACAAACTAAAAATAATAAATATAAATGAAAATACATTTTTCACATCATATGACATAACAAACATGTACACTAATATCCCAGTAGAAGAAACAATTGACATAATAATAAACAAACTTATAGAACAAAATGAAAACAAACAATATATAACCGAAATAAAAAATAGTCTCCAACTAATACTAAAACAAAATTACTTTGAATTTAATAGCAAAATTTATCAACAGAAAGAAGGTTTAGCAATGGGATCACCATTATCAAGCATAATAGCAGAAATATTCCTACAACACATAGACACCAAAATACAAAATATCATAAAAACACATGACCCAGATGGCATATGGATAAGATATGTAGATGATGGACTATATGTATCAAATAACAAAAACACAAATGCAGAGAACATACTGAAACAAATCAATAACATACATCCCAAAATACAATTCACAGAAGAAAAAGAAAAACATAACAAAATCAACTATTTAGACATAACCATCACAAGATACAACAAACACATACAATATGCAATATATAGAAAACTAACTTCCACTAACATCATTATACCTAACCATTCTGACCACCCACCACAACATAAAATGGCAGCATTTTATTCGTTATTTAACAGAATGTACAAAATACCCCTAAACAAACAAGAAACTGACAAAGAAAGAAATATAATATACCAAATTGGTTATGCAAATGGATACAATAAAAATACTATGATCAAAATAGAAAATAAAATCAAATACAAAATAAAAACTGAACAATTAAGAATTAATCAAACTGAACAACACATAAATAATAACAACAACAAAAAATGGGCCACATTCACATATATAAATAATAAAATGACAAAACTAACAAAACTATTTAAAAACACAGATATAAAAATAGCATACAAAACTAATAAAAATAAATTACAAAATCTAAATAGCTCACACAACAAAGATAATACAACAACCAACGGTATATACAAAATTGAATGCCAAGATTGCAATAAATGTTATATAGGCAAACAAAAAAACAGCTGAAAAAACGTTATTTTGAACACCTAAATGCATACAAAAAACCAAATATATATAAATCCAATTTAGCCACACATGCAATAAACACAGGACATGAATTCCCAAACATAACCAATGTAACACTAATAAAACATATACCACACAAAGGCACCATAATGAACATTTGGGAAAATTTACAGATTTACAAACATAAAACACAAAACAAACTAATACCAGAACAAATACAAATCAATACAAAACATGACACAATATTCAAAGCACTCAACATCGAAAATACACAAAATACAAAAACAGATACCACAACCACACACAATAATGCAACTTTAAAAGACCAAAGACCAACAAACTACCTTAATAACATCCAGAAGCCAACACACAAATACTTCACCAGAAACAAGATGGCGAAGGCTGAAGATGAGAGTACAGGAACTCTCGAAACATGTTCCTAATAGGAAAAAAGTATATCTTGAGGTAAATTCAATTATAAATATTAAAGTAATATATATATATTGCGACAGTACAAATAAGTGATGTACTGAGCATTGAATATAAAAATTTAAATATACCTAATAAACTGTAAATAATTAATAATATATTAGAAATAAGCATGTCAGGGATTGCAAGCTTGGCTCAGACAAAAATATGAACAGGTGTTTCGACCTGAATCGACATGCACACGCACACAAATATAACTGAAAGTGTGTACACCAGTATTTTGCTAGTGTGTGTGAACGCAGGTCTATGCAGGCGAGTTTGCCACCTCAAGATGAATAATTGCACAATTACTGTTTTTCCGTAATTATTCATAAACTATAATTAAGAATTAAAATCCAAAAACACAATAAAATGTAATAAAATTTACTAAATACTGTGTACGAAAACCAAGCGAAAGTGACACACCGTACGAGTGTAATAGTGAAATAACTGTGTACAAATCGAAAGGGTTAAGTTGCAATGTCCAAAATTACAGTGAACATGTGTTGTAAAAATAGTTATAAGATAAGTATAAGAGTATACTTACAGGACTCTGCAATTCGCAGAAATATAAGAAATAGCGAAATTGACAAAGAGTGGGGGAACTGAATCCAGAGACAGTTTCTGACATGTCGATTTCGTACCACTGCAGGTGTCGACCAAGACATGGGTATAAATAGGACACACAAGCTACAGTGGTTCTCTTTCTTAAATCATCCACGGTGCAGCGGGAGCTTATGCCCGTCCGCACGGCGTATTTATTTTTTTGTAAATAGTTTAAATTTTCCAGTTACATACAACTATGTAACTAAGTTGTAAATACAATCATTTTTAAATAATAACAGCAGTACATAAGAAGATCCATTGACGTCAGAAACAGCACGAGGAGAGTTCCAAAGAGTGATTCGACGCTGGACAAGAAGAAGTGATTCGACGCTGGACAAGAGGAGAGTTCCAGAGAATGATACGACGCTGGACAAGAGGAGAAGAGAGACAGCCGACGCTGGAGTGCGAGACGAGGACGACTACAGATGGATCAAAATGATCGAGTATGATTGACGACAATAAGGTGATAAACAACTTATTTATATCTTAATCGTACAATGAACTCAAAGACAATTAAAGACATTTCTATTTTATTTAAAAGTAAGAGCCAATGTTTCTGGTAAAGTAGAATTAAAATCATAGATGTTTTAGAAATACGATTAACGTAACAAGAGCTCAAATTAATATGAAATAAAATGAATACAAAGCATTTAAATGAAAACAATTAGTATTTGAGATAAAACAGTACTGAGAAACAAAAGATAAATTCAATAACTATTAATATTTTGAGTACATTACAATATATAAAACGAGATTTAAATATTGATATTTTGAAACACATTAATCGACTGAGTAGTCTGAAAATGAGATTTTTCTGTAATACAATAATTAGTAGAATAGAATATTTAGTCAGTAAGGATGTATATAGCATAAGCCTTACGGCATAATAACAAATAATAACGAATGTTTTAAATCGAAGTCAGTGCCATGTGCACAATTTTTAATAATATCAAATAAATTTGAAATACCGTTACAAGTTACATAGAGTTCTTATTGCAGATACACCTGAAACCCAATTTAAATGTTATATTGTTACATAATTTTTCAATCTTGAACGTGAGACCGGTCACGCTAAATTTGTGTATATGTATATGTATTGTTGCATATTTGGCGCTCCAAGATCGTGGGGCTCCGCAAACACAAATAGAAGTGAATTTGTATTTGAAATTAATTTTAACAAAAATATAATAATGTTGCATATATTTGTCACCCTGGACGTGGGGCACGACATGCCTAAATTTATATGCAAAAAAAAAAATTTTGTTACATAAATTGTAGCCCATGAACGTATGGCCCGATCCCCATCATTTAACTATTAAAATTTTTATGTAGCTAAATGGTTGCTCTAAAATATAAGAGTGTGTTAAATGAAAAATGTATAATATGTAATTATTATTTATATTAAACAGTAACTGAATGTAATGTTAATTCTTGTGTAATCACACAGCTGGCGCCCACGAATAATATTATTTGTCTATGTAACAGGTGTAACTGTAATGAGTATTAATAATAACTATTAATAAAAATACAGAAATAAATAAATAAGTAGGGAACGGTTATCAATAATAATTGTTAAAGAATTACTACTAAATAAATATTTTAATAATAATTCACCATGGCAATATCGGGAAGTTTAAGGATGGGAGAAGCACTTCAAGCTATGATGCAAGCCGTATTTGGTGAAGTAGAGAACAAACAAACAGAAAAAGTAAAAGAAAATAATATTAGAACGCAAATAGAAGAGATAACAGAATTTTTTACAAAACAGACCGAAAAATTAAGAGAAGAAAGGAAAGCAAAAGAGGAATTAGTAGAAAGAATTGACGATTCTAATACGCACATTGCGGCAGTAGAATATAAACAAACCATAAGAATTAAAAATAAGAGAGAAAATACGTTCGTAATTACTAACGATAATTATAAAAAAGTAATTAACATTAAGGAGGAGAAGCAAATAAAGGTTAATAAAACATACCTTATTAATGGCGATATCCCTATTGTGAGACACACACACACTAGTAAGTCACATAAGATGACACAATTAAGGCACTACACTTACGGAGATAAATATCACTGTAGGTATAACAAGAAACATAATTGTGGTAAATATGACGGTAGATTTACGCACGAGAAATATAAAGCGAACGATAATTATAATAACGATAATTATAACTGTAATTATAAAAATTAGAGGTTATCATAAACGACGGATGAAAAAACAGTCGACAGTTGTTTATATGGGCTTCAAGCAGACTGAATATACGCAATGCGTTAGTGACGAGAGAATTATGGAACGTGCAGAGAGAAGAGAGAGAAGTTATTCATCACAGCTAAGAAACAAATTCTTGCCGTATGAACAGGTGACTTCTACGATAAAAACAAACGTCGCAGTAATACAATGGAACGCGGACGTTGTTTACACAAGGGTGAGAACAATAGTAAGCATGACGACTATGCTACAAAGGAAAAATATACGTCCGGTAGACGACGGACAATGCAATTGTTATAACGAGGGGTGTAAGATCAAACGACACACTGAACTCAGAACTCAATACCCGAATGGAATGAATAATTATTTTTAAAATAAAATAATATAACTATTAATTATTAATAATAAGAAATAATATGTGTAATAATATAAGAAAGGGTTAATTACGAAATGTATTATTGATGGTAAGGAATGCTATTGTAGAGAAATATTTAAGAAAGTAATGGTAAAAGATGTTATTGTTGTTATTAATATGAAGAAAGGGTTAGGAATAGAAATAATTGCCATAATTGTTAGAACGGCTGATCAAGCGAACACTCAATGAAGATACAAGGACACAGAAGAAAGCGAGAGTGAAAAGTCAAAAGGGCAGAGACTACTTAGGATTAAGGACTTCGAGAAAAATATCGTTGTTTTCCAAGACAGTTCCTCTGTAACCGATCATGCGACACACTACAAAGTTAAAAGAGTATTCTGTTACGGAAGTGTATTTCAGGAAAGTAGTAGCGATCAGAAAGGTAATGTTAAAGAAATGTAATAAAAGGTAATGAATCTTAATGTATTGTATAAGTAATGTATTAGATAAAGTAATGTCATGTTAAGAAAAGAGTTAAGGAAGATTAGAAGCGAAGGTAAGAATGTATGAAGATAATGTAAAATTAAGGACCGAATTTACACACATATGTAGGAATGCAGAGTATACAGAAGGAGAACAAAGGAGAGCTAATTGCAGTGGATTTTCTGGGACCACTACCACGATCAAGTCGAGGTGTGAAGCACATATTGGTATGTATCGATGTGTTTTCCAAGGCAGTCCGACTGTACCCAATTATGCGACCCACACAACCAAAGTTGTTCTAAAGATACTACTGCAGAAATATATTCCGTTATATGGAAAAATGAAGAAGGTACTCAGTGATCAAGGTGTACAATTCCAAAGTGAAAAATGGGAGAGGACGTTAAGGGAAAATGGAATACAACCTGTACTCACGTCCATAAGACATCCTCAAGGAAACCTTGCTGAGAGAGTTAACAAAGAATTAGGTAAATATTTACGAATATATTGCCATGATCAACACAATAAATGGGCAGAATATTTACCATTTCTTGAAAACGCCATTAACGAAAATTATAGTGAAGCAACAGGATACACTCCCATGGAATTAGAAGAAGATAAGAAGCCAAACAGATTTTAGACTAAGTATATAAACAAACCTAATAACCAAAATGTACCTGTACCAATAAGTGTGAAAATTGAATACGCAAAGCAACGGATAATAGAAAGAGGTAACAAGAGAGTAGAGAGATTTACTCTAACTCACAAGCTACAACAATTCAACGTGGGAGAAAGTATACTACTCAAAGCTAATCCAGTTGGAAAACGGAGTGATAATACGGCAAAGAAATTCTTCAGACTTTATAATGGACCGTATACGTTAAGACAGCGAGTAGGACAACACACTTTCATCGTATATGATGAGATACAGAAGAAAGAAATTGGTAAATTCCACGCAACGTCATTTAGGAAGTTCTACACATGAAAACGACGAGGTCAATGAAACCAGTCAGATCAGCTGTTTGTTAAAGCCACCCTACTATAAGGTCACGAGCAGTGAGCGTGTGAAGAGGGGAGGTAAGACATTTGTATACACTCCAATTAAGGGTGAAATGACAAATATTATTCTTTATTATGTGTTACATTTTTTTTTTGCAAATTAATAATAATAAATAAAAAAAAATTATAATAAATAAATTTATTAAATTTTTTTTTGTTACCAAGCAGAGGGATAATGCGACAGTACAAATAAGTGATGTACTGAGCATTGAATATAAAAATTTAAATATACCTAATAATCTGTAAATAATTAATAATATATTAGAAATAAGCATGTCAGGGATTGCAAGCTTGGCTCAGACAAAAATATGAACAGGTGTTTCGACCTGAATCGACGTGCACACACACACAAATGTAACTGAAAGTGTGTACACCAGTATTTTGCTAGTGTGTGTGAACGCAGGTCTATGCAGGCGAGTTTGCCACCTCAAGATGAATAATTGCACAATTACTGTTTTTCCGTAATTATTCATAAACTATAATTAAGAATGAAAATCCAAAAACACAATAAAATGTAATAACATTTACTAAATACTGTGTACGAAAACCACGCGAAAGTGACACACCGTACGAGTGTAATAGTGAAATAACTGTGTACAAATCGAAAGGGTTAAGTTGCAATGTCCAAATTTCAGTGAACATGTGTTGTAAAAATAGTTATAAGATAAGTATAATAGTATACTTACAGGACTCTGCAATTCGCAGAAATATAAGAAATAGCGAAATTGACAAAGAGTGGGGGAACTGAATCCAGAGACAGTTTCTGACATGTCGATTTCGTACCACTGCAGGTGTCGACCAAGACATGGGTATAAATAGGACACGCAAGCTACAGTGGTTCTCTTTCTTAAATCATCCACGGTGCAGCGGGAGCTTATGCCCGTCCGCACGGCGTATTTATTTTTTTGTAAATAGTTTAAATTTTCCAGTTACATACAACTATGTAACTAAGTTGTAAATACAATCATTTTTAAATAATAACAGCAGTACATAACAAGATCCATTGACGTCAGAAACAGCACGAGGAGAGTTCCAGAGAGTGATTCGACGCTGGACAAGAAGAAGTGATTCGACGCTGGACAAGAGGAGAGTTCCAGAGAGTGATACGACGCTGGACAAGAGGAGAAGAGAGACAGCCGACGCTGGAGTGCGAGACGAGGACGACTACAGATGGATCAAAATGATCGAGTATGATTGACGACAATAAGGTGATAAACAACTTATTTATATCTTAATCGCACAATGAACTCAAAGACAATTAAAGACATTTCTATTTTATTTAAAAGTAAGAGCCAATGTTTCTGGTAAAGTAGAATTAAAATCATAGATGTTTTAGAAATACGATTAATGTAACAAGAGCTCAAATTAATATGAAATAAAATGAATACAAAGCATTTAAATGAAAACAATTAGTATTTGAGATAAAACAGTACTGAGAAACAAAAGATAAATTCAATAACTATTAATATTTTGAGTACATTACAATATATAAAAAGAGATTTAAATATTGATATTTTGAAACACATTAATCGACTGAGTAGTCTGAAAATGAGATTTTTCTGTAATACAATAATTAGTAGAATAGAATATTTAGTCAGTAAGGATGTATATAGCATAAGCCTTACGGCATAATAACAAATAATAACGAATGTTTTAAATCGAAGTCAGTGCCATGTGCACAATTTTTAATAATATCAAATAAATTTGAAATACCGTTACAAGTTACATAGAGTTCTTATTGCAGATACACCTGAAACCCAATTTAAATGTTATATTGTTACATAATTTTTCAATCTTGAACGTGAGACCGGTCACGCTAAATTTGTGTATATGTATATGTATTGTTGCATATTTGGCGCTCCAAGATCGTGGGGCTCCGCAAACACAAATAGAAGTGAATTTGTATTTGAAATTAATTTTAACAAAAATATAATAATGTTGCATATATTTGTCGCCCTGAACGTGGGGCACGACATGCCTGAATTTATATGCAAAAAAAAAAATGTTGTTACATAAATTGTAGCCCATGAACGTATGGCCCGATCCCCATCATTTAACTATTAAAATTTTTATGTAGCTAAATGGTTGCTCTAAAATATAAGAGTGTGTTAAATGAAAAATGTATAATATGTAATTATTATTTATATTAAACAGTAACTGAATGTAATGTTAATTCTTGTGTAATCACACAGCTGGCGCCCACGAATAATATTATTTGTCTATGTAACAGGTGTAACTGTAATGAGTATTAATAATAACTATTAATAAAAATACAGAAATAAATAAATAAGTAGGGAACGGTTATCAATAATAATTGTTAAAGAATTACTACTAAATAAATATTTTAATAATAATTCACCATGGCAATATCGGGAAGTTTAAGGATGGGAGAAGCACTTCAAGCTATGATGCAAGCCGTATTTGGTGAAGTAGAGAACAAACAAACAGAAAAAGTAAAAGAAAATAATATTAGAACGCAAATAGAAGAGATAACAGAATTTTTTACAAAACAGACCGAAAAATTAAGAGAAGAAAGGAAAGCAAAAGAGGAATTAGTAGAAAGAATTGACGATTCTAATACGCACATTGCGGCAGTAGAATATAAACAAACCATAAGAATTAAAAATAAGAGAGAAAATACGTTCGTAATTACTAACGATAATTATAAAAAAGTAATTAACATTAAGGAGGAGAAGCAAATAAAGGTTAATAAAACATACCTTATTAATGGTGATATCCCTATTGTGAGACACACACACTAGTAAGTCACATAAGATGACACACTTAAGGCACTACACTTACGGAGATAAATATCACTGTAGGTATAACAAGAAACATATTAAATTGTCTAGACAAAACACTACACAAAATTGTGGTAAATATGACGGTAGATTTACGCACGAGAAATATAAAGCGAACGATAATTATAATAACGATAATTATAACTGTAATTATAAAAATTAGAGGTTATCATAAACGACGGATGAAAAAACAGTCGACAGTTGTTTATATGGGCTTCAAGCAGACTGAATATACGCAATGCGTTAGTGACGAGAGAATTATGGAACGTGCAGAGAGAAGAGAGAGAAGTTATTCATCACAGCTAAGAAACAAATTCTTGCCGTATGAACAGGTGACTTCTACGATAAAAACAAACGTTGCAGTAATACAATGGAACGCGGACGTTGTTTACACAAGGGTGAGAACAATAGTAAGCATGACGACTATGCTACAAAGGAAAAATATACGTCCGGTAGACGACGGACAATGCAATTGTTATAACGAGGGGTGTAAGATCAAATGACACACTGAACTCAGAACTCAATACCCGAATGGAATGAATAATTATTTTTAAAATAAAATAATATAACTATTAATTATTAATAATAAGAAATAATATGTGTAATAATATAAGAAAGGGTTAATTACGAAATGTATTATTGATGGTAAGGAATGCTATTGTAGAGAAATATTTAAGAAAGTAATGGTAAAAGATGTTACTGTTGTTATTAATATGAAGAAAGGGTTAGGAATAGAAATAATTGCCATAATTGTTAGAACGGCTGATCAAGCGAACACTCAATGAAGATACAAGGACACAGAAGAAAGCGAGAGTGAAAAGTCAAAAGGGCAGAGACTACTTAGGATTAAGGACTTCGAGAAAAATATCGTTGTTTTCCAAGACAGTTCCTCTGTAACCGATCATGCGACACACTACAAAGCTAAAAGAGTATTCTGTTACGGAAGTGTATTTCAGGAAAGTAGTAGCGATCAGAAAGGTAATGTTAAAGAAATGTAATAAAAGGTAATGAATCTTAATGTATTGTATAAGTAATGTATTAGATAAAGTAATGTCATGTTAAGAAAAGAGTTAAGGAAGATTAGAAGCGAAGGTAAGAATGTATGTGTAAGATAATGTAAAATTAAGGACCGAATTTACACACATATGTAGGAATGCAGAGTATACAGAAGGAGAACAAAGGAGAGCTAATTGCAGTGGATTTTCTGGGACCACTACCACGATCAAGTCGAGGTGTGAAGCACATATTGGTATGTATCGATGTGTTTTCCAAGGCAGTCCGACTGTACCCAATTATGCGACCCACACAACCAAAGTTGTTCTAAAGATACTACTGCAGAAATATATTCCGTTATATGGAAAAATGAAGAAGGTACTCAGTGATCAAGGTGTACAATTCCAAAGTGAAAAATGGGAGAGGACGTTAAGGGAAAATGGAATACAACCTGTACTCACGTCCATAAGACATCCTCAAGGAAACCTTGCTGAGAGAGTTAACAAAGAATTAGGTAAATATTTACGAATATATTGCCATGATCAACACAATAAATGGGCAGAATATTTACCATTTCTTGAAAACGCCATTAACGAAAATTATAGTGAAGCAACAGGATACACTCCCATGGAATTAGAAGAAGATAAGAAGCCAAACAGATTTTAGACTAAGTATATAAACAAACCTAATAACCAAAATGTACCTGTACCAATAAGTGTGAAAATTGAATACGCAAAGCAACGGATAATAGAAAGAGGTAACAAGAGAGTAGAGAGATTTAATCTAACTCACAAGCTACAACAATTCAACGTGGGAGAAAGTATACTACTCAAAGCTAATCCAGTTGGAAAACGGAGTGATAATACGGCAAAAAAATTCTTCAGACTTTATAATGGACCGTATACGTTAAGACAGCGAGTAGGACAACACACTTTCATCGTATATGATGAGATACAGAAGAAAGAAATTGGTAAATTCCACGCAACGTCATTTAGGAAGTTCTACACATGAAAACGACGAGGTCAATGAAACCAGTCAGATCAGCTGTTTGTTAAAGCCACCCTACTATAAGGTCACGAGCAGTGAGCGTGTGAAGAGGGGAGGTAAGACATTTGTATACACTCCAATTAAGGGTGAAATGACGAATATTATTCTTTATTATTTGTTACATTTTTTTTGCAAATTAATAATAATAAATAAAAAAAAAATTATAATAAATAAATTTATTAAATTTTTTTTGTTACCAAGCAGAGGGATAATGCGACAGTACAAATAAGTGATGTACTGAGCATTGAATATAAAAATTTAAATATACCTAATAATCTGTAAATAATTAATAATATATTAGAAATAAGAATGTCAGGGATTGCAAGCTTGGCTCAGACAAAAATATGAACAGGTGTTTCGACCTGAATCGACGTGCACACACACACACAAATGTAACTGAAAGTGTGTACACCAGTATTTTGCTAGTGTGTGTGAACGCAGGTCTATGCAGGCGAGTTTGCCACCCCAAGATGAATAATTGCACAATTACTGTTTTTCCGTAATTATTCATAAACTATAATTAAGAATGAAAATCCAAAAACACAATAAAATGTAATACAATTTACTAAATACTGTGTACGAAAACCACGCGAAAGTGACACACCGTATGAGTGTAATAGTGAAATAACTGTGTACAAATCGAAAGGGTTAAGTTGCAATGTCCAAAATTACAGTGAACATGTGTTGTAAAAATAGTTATAAGATAAGTATAAGAGTATACTTACAGGACTCTGCAATTCGCAGAAATATAAGAAATAGCGAAATTGACAAAGAGTGGGGGAACTGAATCCAGAGACAGTTTCTGACATGTCGATTTCGTACCACTGCAGGTGTCGACCAAGACATGGGTATAAATAGGACACGCAAGCTACAGTGGTTCTCTTTCTTAAATCATCCACGGTGCAGCGGGAGCTTATGCCCGTCCGCACGGCGTATTTATTTTTTTGTAAATAGTTTAAATTTTCCAGTTACATACAACTATGTAACTAAGTTGTAAATACAATCATTTTTAAATAATAACAGCAGTACATAACAAGATCCATTGACGTCAGAAACAGCACGAGGAGAGTTCCAGAGAGTGATTCGACGCTGGACAAGAAGAAGTGATTCGACGCTGGACAAGAGGAGAGTTCCAGAGAGTGATACGACGCTGGACAAGAGGAGAAGAGAGACAGCCGACGCTGGAGTGCGAGACGAGGACGACTACAGATGGATCAAAATGATCGAGTATGATTGACGACAATAAGGTGATAAACAACTTATTTATATCTTAATCGTACAATGAACTCAAAGACAATTAAAGACATTTCTATTTTATTTAAAAGTAAGAGCCAATGTTTCTGGTAAAGTAGAATTAAAATCATAGCTGTTTTAGAAATACGATTAACGTAACAAGAGCTCAAATTAATATGAAATAAAATGAATACAAAGCATTTAAATGAAAACAATTAGTATTTGAGATAAAACCGTACTGAGAAACAAAAGATAAATTCAATAACTATTAATATTTTGAGTACATTACAATATATAAAAAGAGATTTAAATATTGATATTTTGAAACACATTAATCGACTGAGTAGTCTGAAAATGAGATTTTTCTGTAATACAATAATTAGTAGAATAGAATATTTAGTCAGTAAGGATGTATATAGCATAAGCCTTACGGCATAATAACAAATAATAACGAATGTTTTAAATCGAAGTCAGTGCCATGTGCACAATTTTTAATAATATCAAATAAATTTGAAATACCGTTACAAGTTACATAGAGTTCTTATTGCAGATACACCTGAAACCCAATTTAAATGTTATATTGTTACATAATTTGTCAATCTTGAACGTGAGACCGGTCACGCTAAATTTGTGTATATGTATATGTATTGTTGCATATTTGGCTCCCAAAGAATGTGGGGCTATACAAATTTAAAGTACATATAAAAATTCACACACATAAATACGTTGCAATATATTTATACATATGTTATATATATGTTACAACACAAAAAGCCGCCCAATACCAGGGAAAAAACTATGATGAATTAACTATATTAAACTAATGAAAATAAAATGACTATGATGAGACAAATGACTATGACCCAACTCAAGTGATTGACCCAATAAAAGAAAATAAAATGAGAAGGTACAAACTCAAATAATGAAGAAAAAGACACAAACAAATAACAAATGTAAATGACAAGTATTAAAATCAAATAAAATAATCTCAATTAAAGTACACTAACCAAAGTAATAGATATTATATGTTATGAATAAATCTATGATGATAAGTAAATCAGAACATGAAATTTGTTAACATACTAACAATTGTGAATAAAACAATAAAAAACCAGAAGTGAGAGATAGGTAGGAAGTGAAAGTCATTAAGTGAGTAAAAGAAATCAATATTAGGGAATACCACTAGTAACACTAAAGTACAGTAAAAAAGTGCAAAGTGCCAGTGTAACCCAAAATAAATAGAAAACACAACATATAGGTAAAGACACCAAAACCAGTGATTAACACTATAGTTTACGGGTGAAAAAAACCAAAAAATAAGAATAACCAGAATATTGTTATTATAGTTAGTAGTGATAGTAGATTAGGAATACAGTGGTATTCAGGATAAAAATCCCATAATGATTAAGAATGTTATTGTTACAATGGTTAAATAGTAAAAATATATAGTAAATGTTGAAAGAAGAATAAACTAAATAATATGAGTGCAAAATAAATAAAACATCCTATGTTAATAAAAATGTTCAAAGGGATGATTAGCAAGATAAAATAAATGGTGTTATATAAAGTTATTCACCAAGATAGTTATTTGTTCAATTAAGTTTATAAGAAGGAATATGGCTGAAAAAAGTAAACAGACCATAAACCTAATTTTTGTGTTATGTTTTATAAGTAATATTAAATGATAAACAAGTTATAAGAAATGGCAATAGATATGAGTAAGGAGATAAAATTTTACAAACATAATAATAATCTTTAGAGTAAAGACAGAAAAAGAAATTAGAGAATAACAGACAAGCAATGATTTTGGTAAAGTAATAACAACACACAATTATTGTAAAACAGCCCAAATTAATTCAAAATGTAAACAAATCATAAGTGACACCTAGCAAAACATATGTAAATGAAAAATAATCTTTAATTTGTGTAAAATAAGAGGATATAGCCAATTACTACTTAGGCCTATAAAATGCCTAACTGTATAAATCCAAAATAAACGAATTATAAGAAATTAACTATTGTATTAGAAAATTCAGGGCAAGTAACAAATTAAGTACAATTAGTGAACCATATTAAGATGTCAGAGTTAGATTAAAAACATTAAATAAGAAAGAAATGAAATAACATAATATTAACATTATTGTCAAAACTTTAATACATGAACAAACCCAGCTTTGTGGGATGTCAAAATGTTCTTTGAAAGAAAATATAAACAGTTGTGATAATATCTAATACATAGATAAGAAGACATAAGAATAATAGCCACCAGAAGATATTTATTCATTTTGAATTAAAATTCAAATATAACAATAGCAATAAATATGATCAACCAATGAGAGTACATTGGAATCATGATCATAGTACATGTCTGTACTATGGAACAGACAGTTGCCATAACAACGGAACGTTATTTAATATAATTCCGTTATAAAACAGTTAGTCCATTATTGACGCTCAAGACATACAGAAGCCAAACCATATTCGACTCAATTTTAAATTAAAATAATCAAAAATAAGTCAAAATTTAATAAAAGGAGGATGCAAGATGTCTGATGAAGAATTAGTCAAATCAACAGAGACAATAGACCAGATTTTCATATTCTAAATTAATTATTTAATCCACATTATTCAAAAAAGAAGCCAGACGTAATCCAAATTATAAATGATGGAAGATTGATGATCGTATGGACCCAACCTAACTCAGAACTGAGTGACTCTTCACCCGAATTCAACAGATTTGTTAAGTATATCTGAAATACCCGAATTTATGGAATAAATTCTAATTAACTTTTCTCACAACACAAATAACTCTCACTCCGAACTGATAACTAAATTTCTTTCAAGGATTAATTGAGAATAAAAACTAAACTTTTATGTAAACAGAAAATAACCTGTGTACAAATTACGAATTCTTATCACACAATTTTTAACACTTAAAAAACGAATTGTAATTAACTCTAATAGTGTATAAGTACCATTGATGTAAGGTAGTGTACTTTATTATCATCTTATTAATATTTTTTCGTAATCTAAAGAACTCCACGATTGAACGAACTGTAGAAAATAAACACTGCCGAAGCCATGTCGATTTAGAATCGTTTCAATCATCTTAGCCAACCTGAGAAAATTGTCTATTTATTGCCAGAGCAACTTTATTTAATAACAGTATATAATTTAGTATTTAAATGAATAACTATTAACTATTTCACATTAATAAACTACTACTGAGTAGTAATAACCGTCCTTTATTTCATTATAAATTGCATTATAAAGTTTGTGTACTTTAGCGATGAGCGAAATTGTCTGCCAGCGTTAGACGTCGGCAGCACAACGAACTACTAGCGAGATTCATATGCCCGCCAGTTGCGAGGGTAATTTGAATTAGTCAACACCGTCTAGAACGACCGCTCAATTTCACATTTTTAATTGCTTTGATAAACAATTTGGCGCCACCCGGGAATTAAATTTACTCATTAAAGGTCAGGTTGTTACCAAACACTTTTTTGAAATTATAATTGACTTACCTTTCATAAGTTTCTCGTTAACATTTATACTTTTGTTTACATGATGGTTCAGGCAATCGCCATGTGGTGTTGTTGCCAACATAATATTTTACGTTCGGGTCCAGGTTCTTTTTAAACGAGCTAGAAACGGAATGGTTATTGAGAAATAATCGACTCTATCATTTGGTAAAACTTGTGTTTTAATGGTCTGAATTTCTAAATGTTTGAATAACAAAAACAAGATGGAGTCTTTCTCCTTTGCCAAATACAAATACAAAATGGCTGCAAAATATTTCTGCTACATCAGCCTTACATATGATACATTACACAATATATATTTTAACTCCAATTTATTCTGGTTACTTATTTAAATGAATCTACACCATTACTGCAGTTTTAAATAATTTCAATTATGAAGTTACATGAATCACGTAACGTGAACCAATGCTTGTGATTTTATATGTACTGGTACGCACGCACACATGCTCACACACATATTAATTGAAACGGTACATTTTACAAATTTTCTTGAGCTCAATTATTAAAAGGTTTTGGTGGTTGATATTTTGAAAGTGTCTACTTCCCTGAATTTGCTGGATTGACGATCGAGTCAGGCGTCCCTCATGGTTCAGCTGGTGTTCGGCCGAATTATTACTGTTTCTCCTTTTTAACTGCACACACTGACTCTACATTACATTTTATACTTTTAGTTTGCAAATACTTTTAATTTCACATAGTTGATTACATTTTGTGGTTCTTTTTAAATACTTGCTGGCCAGCAATTTATGTAGCATGCTGTTCGCACGGAAGATGTTAGGCAACTGAGAACGACAATATGCCGCTTATTTCCCAAGTGGAAGGGTTGTCGTGTCATCGATTCTATTGTTTTTGGTGATGACGTCTTTGTTTTTTGAAGTGCAGCGATTACGTCTGGCATTCCTTGAGTGACGTTTACATAAGATCGGCAGGTTGTTTTGGCAAAGTAGCTGCCACTCAGCACGTACGCCACTGACCTTGACGCCGACCCTTCATGACTTTCTGCGTTGTTTCATATGTTTGGGAAAACTTTACTCTCACACATACAAAATTTTAATTCACAATAAAATTATATCTGTTGCTTATCCAAAATCCCTACATGGACCTATTTGTACCGTTACAATACCCTCTCAATGAGAGGTTTTATGACGAAGCATAAAAACTCTCATTGAAACATTCATACTTCCTAAAGGGATCAGCTAGGATATGTCGCCACAACCCCCTGTACTGTTCATATAAAAAGGATATCAATCACTTACCCCTTGGTCCAATGATGGTGACAGTACCTGGATTGTGATGTCTCCCTTGTTAAGATATCACAAATGTCAGGAACCAGTTCAATTTGTTACCTGTTAATTGAACTAGCTGCCGTTGTTAGTAAAAAACCTTAATCACTAACAAATTATAACACTTTATTATTCAGGAATTAAGCAAGGATTGTATTAATTTATTCACTCGTTGGGTGTTAGCAAAAACATCTCTTTATTAACATATATATCTCTCATCCTTTACTTTACTTTTAAAACTCAGATTCTAAAATTTCTGCATTAATTATTTTGAAAATTTACTTCTTATTCTTTTTATATCAAAAGCATTCAGCTAGATATTGTTTTTTAGTACCTCGGATCCGGGACTCAACTTAGTTATGTTTTTATTACAACTTCAACCAAATTATTAGAAGAATAATTTTGGTTGTAAATTTTAAAATTAATTTAAATCTAAACATCGTAATGTCCTTACTACTTCATTACAGTGATTACAAAAATATATATATTAAACTTTAAATTATCAAAAGTTCTTTACTGTTCTTTTGTTACTGGTCTTGTTGTTTTACAATGAATTTGTGTTACAAATATTATGTTTTGATATCACCTGAATATAACAATGCGTATGCTGTGGGGTCCATGATGGTCATCTTCAGTCCTCTTCTAGGGTGTGATCCACGGTTGCTCTTGAAGTTCCATGAGGTTGATTGTTTCTGGTAGTCTCTTCCTAGACGATTAGATTTTGGGTTCTAGAAGTTCATCCGGTTGCTGTTTGTGTTATCTTCTTTCGGAGTCGGTAGTTTACATTTTACTTTTGGTTACAATTCATATTTTATCAGCACTAAAATCTGGTAATTAACATTTCTCACCATTTACAGCTTGCTAAGAGATGTGTCGGCTAAGTTTCCTTTTTCTTTTTTATTCTTTACATGTTTCTTCACGCACTACATTATAATTTAGTTTTTATTATTATTGTTATACTACATAGGTCAAATCGAACTCATTATAAACTTGATTAAATATTGTTTAACGGTATACACCTATGTGTATGTTCACAACACAGCAGCTACATCCTTACATCTCGGTGTCTATCGGGCGAGTGATCGCAATGTTTAGCGGCAAGGGGTCAGTAAGCTGGCGCGGTTTTACGCACTGAGAAAATAGTTCGTTCTTTTAAGTTATATTAATTATTTACTAATTAAGTCATAATACATTATTTTACCTTTTGGTTACGAATTATGAATTTCTTTATTTATTGTGTACATACTTTATTTAAGTAAAATAATTATTATTATTAGCTAAATAACACCGTTCTTAACGTGTTGGTACGGGACAATTTGCACGTTGTTGCATGAATCTAGGCATAGGTAAGGGGTGGATAATACTCTTACTTATATTGAAAGCAATTTTTTATTTGTGCGATTTAAACATTTTTTTAAAATCGTCACATCCTCCTGCACTTAACGATGATGTTCGGGTGGTGGGGTAATAATTAAAATCTAATAAACACAATTACATTTGGGCACAGAATTTCATACTGAAATTTCTCTCTCTCAGATTATTTCTATCTATCAATTGATTATCTTACAACTTATACAAAATATTTAAATTCTAATACATCTACTACACATAAAATACACAAAACATAAATCTACCTTATATTTAATTCTTACATCTACTACCGGTTTTTTCTTTGTTTGATTTCTTCACTCGTTTTACGGAGTTATACTCATGAGTAGGTTACTAATAATAATACCATATTGTAATCACAATCGAATTACTTTTAGTTTACTTCGCTAGGAATTAGTTTTTTCTTTCTCGTCAGTTGACTTCTCATTCTTTATATCATTCTCGCAGGACTTTAGCTAAGGTTGATCAGGCCTCGCTATTATTCTTACGAGGGTTTTGAGTTTATACTCATTTACGATATAGTATGTTGCAAAGTCTTATCGTATTCCTGTATAAGTACATACAACATATTTTATTCTCAATACTTAAATAGTATTCTCGGTTTTCTATCTTTCTCGTAGTCATGCTTCTGTATTTTGACACAAAAAACTTTTTTTTATTTGAGACAGATGGCTTCTGCGAACGTAATTTTCTGTATTGGGTTCATACAGAGCTACAGTAACGGGGGTGATGAACTTATGAATTTTGTAGGGGCCACACCATCGGTATGATAGTTTCGCAGTGGTCCTATCAACGGCTTTACTCATTGGATGCGTTTTATACATTACTAAATCACCTACCTTATATTCTATTTGCCTATTATTCCGCTCATGGTATTTCCGTAATTTTTGTAAATTCGCTCTCAAATTTGCACGAGCTTCGTTCCATATTTTTCTTACGTTATTCGTATTCATGTCACGGGGCAATAACTCATGGCTTTTCTATTTCGTGGTTAAAGGATGGTTGGGTTTATATTTGTACAGTAAATCAAATGGTGTTGATTTATGGCCTTCATGATACGCTGAGTTGAACGCAAATTGTATCCACGATACATTTTGATCCCAGGTTGTCTGGTCTTTGGCGCGATAAGATATTAGAGCTGATTTTAAGTTACGCAAGTATCTTTCTGCTAGATTTCCTTGCGGTCTGTACTCGGTCACTGTAATATGATTTATCCCTAATTTAAAACACATGTCGTTACATTCTTTCGATTTAAACTGAGGTCCATTGTCAGATATTAGGTTTAAGGGCGTACCATAATCTTTAAATAGTCTTTCTTGTAGAATTTTTATTGTCGTAGATGCTAATGCACGTCGCATAGGATACATCCACACGAATTTAGTGAAGGAGTCTACACAAATTAATAGCATGGTATTTCCGGATTTAGAACGGGGATAAGGTCCAGAATAGTCTATGTATATCTTCGAGAAGGGAGTTGTGGGTATCTCTGAGATTAATTTTCCTACTTGACTGATTTTTGCTGGCTTGCTCAGGGCACAGATTTCGCATTCTTTCACGAACCTTTTTATTTCACTGTTCATGTTTTCCCAATGGTATTCCCTGCGAATACGATGTATAGTTTTCCTAATTCCCATATGAGCTCCAATGGTAGATGAATGGTAGTATCCATTAGCATAGGTTTGATTATTTCCGGGGCGATTATTCTCAGTAATTTTCCGTTAGCCTTTTTAAAACAAAGTACTCGTTTACTCAATGTATATTTGTCAGAATAATTTCCCTTTTCTATTTGTTCTATTATTTTGCACAATTTCGGATCCTTTTGTTGGTGGTATGCGATATCCTTAAATGCAAGGGGAAAGTTAGTAATTAGTATATTAACGGTAGGGGTTTCAACATTTTCTCCGCCTGATCTAGTATTGGGTAGTTGGAACATGCGGGATAGAGTATCGGCTACTACATTTTGAGTACCACGGATATGTTGTACTTTGAACTTGTAGCAATTCAATCTTAACACCCACCTTCCGATACGACCTAACTGTTTTGGGTGGTTCAATAACCATGACAAAGCTTGATTGTCGGTTTCTAGTAGAAATTCCTTATGTTCCAAAAATGGTTTGAATTTGTCAAAGGCGAATACTACGGCTAAACATTCAAGTTCATAGGCTGAGAACTTCCTTTCTTGCTCGGTCAATGTACGGGATGCATAGCTGATCGGGAGTCTAGTATTATTTATTTCCTGGTATATTACGGCTCCTAATGCTACACTTGAACTGTCGGTCTGTACGACAAATGGTTTACTGAAATCTGCTAACTGCAATACCGGTGGGGATATTATGCTTTCTTTAAGTGTTTCAAACGCGTCTTGGTATCGAGTAGTCCACTCGAATTTCGCTCCTTTCTTTCTTAAAGCATTCAATGGGGCTGCTATATCCGCTAAGTGGGGTATGTACTTGTGAAAATAATTAATCATACCTAAAAATCGAGCTATACCTTTGGCGTCTCTCGGTGGTAAGAATTCTCGTATTGCGCGTGTACGTTCGGGATCGATGCTAACCTTACCTTCGGCAGATACTATGTGACCTAAGAAGGAGAATTGTTTTACTTCGAAATTCACTTTACTCAGGTTTACCGTTAGTCCAGCTTTCTTTAACCTGGATAATACTTCACGCAAGTGATCAATATGTTGATCCATTGACTCACTATATACTACTATATCGTCGAGATAGTGATATACAAATTTAAATTTAACATCATGAAAAATTTTTTCTAACAGTCTGCTACATACTGAACTTCCTTGTGATATACCGAGTGGTACCCTAGTAAATTGGTATAGATTAAATGGGACAGCAAAAGGAGTTAAATGTTTTGATTCCTCAGCTAGTGGGATTTGATGGAATGCTTGGTTGAGGTCCATTATAGTGAAGATTTTCGCTTTTGTAAAATAGTGAAACGCGCTGTGAATATCGGGCAGAGGTATCGATTCAAATTCTATACTCTTATTTAGCTGTCTATAATCCACGACTAGTCTATGTTTGTCAGTTCCTTTTGGTACTAGGAATGCAGGTGATGAGTATGGAGAAGTTGACGGTTCAATGACGTGCTGATCAAGGAGTTTGTTAACGTGGTTTCTCATTATTTCCATCTTGGGCGGTGATAATTTGTATGGATGAAGTCGTATTACCTTGTTGTCACTAAGATTTATTTTATATTCGATTAAATGGGTTAATCCTAACTTGGGAGTGAGTACTGTAGAAAATTCCCTTATTAACTTTTGAATTCTTAGTCTCTCATTTCTTTTTAAATGACTCAGACTAGACTCTTGGTGCTCTGATTGAATAGTTGAGGTTTCACAATTAACGTCGTTACTTAACTCGGAGTCGAACTGATATTTTCGAGTACGATCAAATCTGAAGAAATACTGTTTTGCATACATATCAAGGATTAAGCCAGTTTTACTTATAAAATCAGCGCCTAGTATTAAGTTTTGTCCTAACATTCAGCTACTAGCAGGGGAATATACCAAGTAAAATTCTTTATTTTTAATTTCACCGTAATACTGCGCGATATCTTTAGGTTTTGTTTATTTGCGGTGGCACACTTTATGTTCACGTTTTGGCTACGTTTAATCAGACTATGATTATCTAATACTGTGGCTAACTGTTGACTAATTATACTACGGGTAGATCCGGAATCAATTAAACCAAGGGTATTTGTTGCTCCAAGGTCTATCTGTACATAGGGTAGTTGGCAGATACTTGTTTTACATGCACCAATAGAGTTGCACTTCTCAATAAATCTTGTTAGGTAAGGGTCTATGTGTTTATTTTTATTTATTTTTACTCTATGATTATTATTGGTTTTACCTTTCCTTCTTTTGCTGCGGAAGACGTAGGATTTTTCTTCTTCCAGCTTCACATGTTTTTTGATTGGTAGGGTTTTCTGTTGGTAGCGCTTTTGTTTACATACCTTGCTAATGTGTCTGGCCTTTCCACAGTTATAACATCTTCTTTCCTCATTTACTTCGCTCGTAGGTTGTCGGGGTTTTGATCTAGAATATGAAATATGGGGGTAGCTTTGGGTTTTATATGTACTTACGAATCGCTTATCGCGGTAGGTTCGGGTATCTGTTCCAATTGGTAGAGTTCGGAATGAATCTCTGTGTTGAGTCAGGGACATAGAAACGCATCTGTGCTGGTCAGAATATCAGACGTTGGACGAATGTATACAACATAGTTCTAGTTCGGTGAAAGTGGTTGGTCGCTTCATGAGTGCTAGGCGAGATCGCTCCTCGGGGGATATTCCGACTAAGATATTGTCTACTAACTGTTGTTCACTCCATTTGACTTGCAGCAATAAGGCAGATTCTCTTATTTCAGATATACAATGAGCTAATCTCTCGTATGCTCCTTGTACACGAAGTACTAGATTCCGCTTCAATTCTTCGTAGATACCGGAGGGAATGAAATGTCTTATTAGGGTGGTATGAAGTTCTTCTACTGGGTGATTATGCCTTAAGGATTCTAACACACGATCTTTTAAAGGAGATCTACGTTTAGGTAAAATTACTTGTAAAATCTGGTCATCTCTTAGTTGTCACAGATCCTTTAATTGCAAAAGATACTTGAGAAAATCTAGGAGCTTTGTAATATTCAGCCCATCAGTTATTGGTATGTCCGACAAAATATGTTCTACAGGGTGGGTTATCTTTCCATAAAGCTCTGTAGTTAGATTAAATGGAGTCGTCATTCTCGGTTTTTCAGGAGATTGATTCGTCGGCAAGTGAGAAGGTAAATCGCAGTTACGAAACATATTCTCTAGTTCATTAGGGAGTAACGTAACGTTTGCTGGTTGGATATTTACTTGACTATCAGTTAACCGTTCTTTAAATGGATCTATATTGGATTCCTTAAGAAACTGAAACTTTACAGAACGATTCGGATCTTCTACGTAATTCGCACATTATCTCGGGTAATTGTTGTAATGCTTCCTCCGCGAATTTTTGTATATTCGGTGGGGTAACTTTATCACCGGGCCAATTCAACAAATTGGTGATACGGCGGGTCAGATGTTCGATTCTTTGGGTGGTGCGTAAAATTACTGCGGGGGATTTTTCATCACGCAGGGTTTTTGCGATCGAAGTTAGTTCTGTATACTTGTGATAGCATGTTTCTTTTTCGCTTTCAAAATCTAAAACACTTAAACGATTTGTGTAATCGTTAATACACTTTAACAGTGAGGGTTTGTCCGGTTTATTTTCACGTAACGTTTTGCGAAGTTCCGCGACAGTTACATCTGAGTATGGAAGACCACGCAATAATGCTTCATAGCTTAATTCGTCTTTCAACAACAAGTCGGGGTTAAATTGAGCCATTTTTGTTAATAACATCGTTTAAATAAACGAAGTATTATGTATGACAAATCTTATATCTGCTTAAACACTTGTAAAGCTCGACTTCATTTAAACACATACATATATCTCTTATTACACATAGAATCTTATATTAATTAATTAAAATAAACTTATCTAACAACAATTCAATTTTCTGTACTGTCATATATAATTAGTCAAAACAAAATGCTAATACCATTGTATAGTAGAGAGAAATTTCACGTACGAAAAGTTCATTCCTTTAACAATAGCACAAAGGGTCAGCTGTTTTGGGGAGTCGCATTGTTTGCATAGGGTGGTAACACAGGTAGGACAATTCAGAACAGGAAAGACTTCGTGTCTAGGATTATCTGTTAGGTTAGAGAGGGGAGGTTTTGAATGAGATGCGTGCATACAAAAGGGGAGAGTTTACATTCCTCAACACGTATTTAACATGAACTAGCTTGTTCATACCGACAGGTTTAGAATGGAATATTTACCAGCGATGACTTGTTTATTACGGCAAAGTCACAATACTAATATTATTAATCTTAATTAAAATTTTACTCATTTATTTTTTTTTTATTTCAGAGTGAATAAATTTATGTATCTCAAAGTTATTGTTAAAGAATTATAACAATATACAATATAATTATTAAAACAACAACACAATACATAATTATTATTTTTACAAAACAGCAGAGTGGCGCAATTTTGTGACGTCTCCCTTGTTAAGATATCACAAATGTCGGGAACCAGTTCAATTTGTTACCTGTTAATTGAACTAGCTGCCGTTGTTAGTAAAAAACCTTAATCACTAACAAATTGTAACACTTTATTATTCAGGAATTAAGCAAGGATTGTATTAATTTATTCACTCGTTGGGTGTTAGCAAAAACATCTCTTTATTAACATATATATCTCTCATCCTTTACTTTACTTTTAAAACTCAGATTCTAAAATTTCTGCATTAATTATTTTGAAAATTTACTTCTTATTCTTTTTATATCAAAAGCATTCAGCTAGATATTGTTTTTTAGTACCTCGGATCCGGGACTCAACTTAGTTATGTTTTTATTGCAACTTCAACCAAATTATTAGAAGAATAATTTTGGTTGTAAATTTTAAAATTAATTTAAATCTAAACATCGTAATGTCCTTACTACTTCATTACAGTGATTACAAAAATATATATATTAAACTTTAAATTATCAAAAGTTCTTTACTGTTCTTTTGTTACTGGTCTTGTTGTTTTACAATGAATTTGTGTTACAAATATTATGTTTTGATATCACCTGAATATAACAATGCGTATGCTGTGGGGTCCATGATGGTCATCTTCAGTCCTCTTCTAGGGTGTGATCCACGGTTGCTCTTGAAGTTCCATGAGGTTGATTGTTTCTGGTAGTCTCTTCCTAGACGATTAGATTTTGGATTCTAGAAGTTCATCCGGTTGCTGTTTGTGTTATCTTCTTTCGGAGTCGGTAGTTTACATTTTACTTTTGGTTACAATTCATATTTTATCAGCACTAAAATCTGGTAATTAACATTTCTCACCATTTACAGCTTGCTAAGAGATGTGTCGGCTAAGTTTCCTTTTTCTTTTTTATTCTTTACATGTTTCTTCACGCACTACATTATAATTTAGTTTTTATTATTATTGTTATACTACATAGGTCAAATCGAACTCATTATAAACTTGATTAAATATTGTTTAACGGTATACACCTATGTGTATGTTCACAACACAGCAGCTACATCCTTACATCTCGGTGTCTATCGGGCGAGTGATCGCAATGTTTAGCGGCAAGGGGTCAGTAAGCTGGCGCGGTTTTACGCACTGAGAAAATAGTTCGTTCTTTTAAGTTATATTAATTATTTACTAATTAAGTCATAATACATTATTTTACCTTTTGGTTACGAATTATGAATTTCTTTATTTATTGTGTACATACTTTATTTAAGTAAAATAATTATTATTATTAGCTAAATAACACCGTTCTTAACGTGTTGGTACGGGACAATTTGCACGTTGTTGCATGAATCTAGGCATAGGTAAGGGGTGGATAATACTCTTACTTATATTGAAAGCAATTTTTTATTTGTGCGATTTAAACATTTTTTTAAAATCGTCACATCCTCCTGCACTTAACGATGATGTTCGGGTGGTGGGGTAATAATTAAAATCTAATAAACACAATTACATTTGGGCACAGAATTTCATACTGAAATTTCTCTCTCTCAGATTATTTCTATCTATCAATTGATTATCTTACAACTTATACAAAATATTTAAATTCTAATACATCTACTACACATAAAATACACAAAACATAAATCTACCTTATATTTAATTCTTACATCTACTACCGGTTTTTTCTTTGTTTGATTTCTTCACTCGTTTTACGGAGTTATACTCATGAGTAGGTTACTAATAATAATACCATATTGTAATCACAATCGAATTACTTTTAGTTTACTTCGCTAGGAATTAGTTTTTTCTTTCTCGTCAGTTGACTTCTCATTCTTTATATCATTCTCGCAGGACTTTAGCTAAGGTTGATCAGGCCTCGCTATTATTCTTACGAGGGTTTTGAGTTTATACTCATTTACGATATAGTATGTTGCAAAGTCTTATCGTATTCCTGTATAAGTACATACAACATATTTTATTCTCAATACTTAAATAGTATTCTCGGTTTTCTATCTTTCTCGTAGTCATGCTTCTGTATTTTGACACGAAAAACTTTTTTTTATTTGAGACAGATGGCTTCTGCGAACGTAATTTTCTGTATTGGGTTCATACAGAGCTACAGTAACGGGGGTGATGAACTTATGAATTTTGTAGGGGCCACACCATCGGTATGATAGTTTCGCAGTGGTCCTATCAACGGCTTTACTCATTGGATGCGTTTTATACATTACTAAATCACCTACCTTATATTCTATTTGCCTATTATTCCGCTCATGGTATTTCCGTAATTTTTGTAAATTCGCTCTCAAATTTGCACGAGCTTCGTTCCATATTTTTCTTACGTTATTCGTATTCATGTCACGGGGCAATAACTCATGGCTTTTCTATTTCGTGGTTAAAGGATGGTTGGGTTTATATTTGTACAGTAAATCAAATGGTGTTGATTTATGGCCTTCATGATACGCTGAGTTGAACGCAAATTGTATCCACGATACATTTTGATCCCAGGTTGTCTGGTCTTTGGCGCGATAATATATTAGAGCTGATTTTAAGTTACGCAAGTATCTTTCTGCTAGATTTCCTTGCGGTCTGTACTCGGTCACTGTAATATGATTTATCCCTAATTTAAAACACATGTCGTTACATTCTTTCGATTTAAACTGAGGTCCATTGTCAGATATTAGGTTTAAGGGCGTACCATAATCTTTAAATAGTCTTTCTTGTAGAATTTTTATTGTCGTAGATGCTAATGCACGTCGCATAGGATACATCCACACGAATTTAGTGAAGGAGTCTACACAAATTAATAGCATGGTATTTCCGGATTTAGAACGGGGATAAGGTCCAGAATAGTCTATGTATATCTTCGAGAAGGGAGTTGTGGGTATCTCTGAGATTAATTTTCCTACTTGACTGATTTTTGCTGGCTTGCTCAGGGCACAGATTTCGCATTCTTTCACGAACCTTTTTATTTCACTGTTCATGTTTTCCCAATGGTATTCCCTGCGAATACGATGTATAGTTTTCCTAATTCCCATATGAGCTCCAATGGTAGATGAATGGTAGTATTCCATTAGCATAGGTTTGATTATTTCCGGGGCGATTATTCTCAGTAATTTTCCGTTAGCCTTTTTAAAACAAAGTACTCGTTTACTCAATGTATATTTGTCAGAATAATTTCCCTTTTCTATTTGTTCTATTATTTTGCACAATTTCGGATCCTTTTGTTGGTGGTATGCGATATCCTTAAATGCAAGGGGAAAGTTAGTAATTAGTATATTAACGGTAGGGGTTTCAACATTTTCTCCGCCTGATCTAGTATTGGGTAGTTGGAACATGCGGGATAGAGTATCGGCTACTACATTTTGAGTACCACGGATATGTTGTACTTTGAACTTGTAGCAATTCAATCTTAACACCCACCTTCCGATACGACCTAACTGTTTTGGGTGGTTCAATAACCATGACAAAGCTTGATTGTCGGTTTCTAGTAGAAATTCCTTATGTTCCAAAAATGGTTTGAATTTGTCAAAGGCGAATACTACGGCTAAACATTCAAGTTCATAGGCTGAGAACTTCCTTTCTTGCTCGGTCAATGTACGGGATGCATAGCTGATCGGGAGTCTAGTATTATTTATTTCCTGGTATATTACGGCTCCTAATGCTACACTTGAACTGTCGGTCTGTACGACAAATGGTTTACTGAAATCTGCTAACTGCAATACCGGTGGGGATATTATGCTTTCTTTAAGTGTTTCAAACGCGTCTTGGTATCGAGTAGTCCACTCGAATTTCGCTCCTTTCTTTCTTAAAGCATTCAATGGGGCTGCTATATCCGCTAAGTGGGGTATGTACTTGTGAAAATAATTAATCATACCTAAAAATCGAGCTATACCTTTGGCGTCTCTCGGTGGTAAGAATTCTCGTATTGCGCGTGTACGTTCGGGATCGATGCTAACCTTACCTTCGGCAGATACTATGTGACCTAAGAAGGAGAATTGTTTTACTTCGAAATTCACTTTACTCAGGTTTACCGTTAGTCCAGCTTTCTTTAACCTGGATAATACTTCACGCAAGTGATCAATATGTTGATCCATTGACTCACTATATACTACTATATCGTCGAGATAGTGATATACAAATTTAAATTTAACATCATGAAAAATTTTTTCTAACAGTCTGCTACATACTGAACTTCCTTGTGATATACCGAGTGGTACCCTAGTCAATTGGTATAGATTAAATGGGACAGCAAAAGCAGTTAAATGTTTTGATTCCTCAGCTAGTGGGATTTGATGGAATGCTTGGTTGAGGTCCATTATAGTGAAGATTTTCGCTTTTGTAAAATAGTGAAACGCGCTGTGAATATCGGGCAGAGGTATCGATTCAAATTCTATACTCTTATTTAGCTGTCTATAATCCACGACTAGTCTATGTTTGTCAGTTCCTTTTGGTACTAGGAATGCAGGTGATGAGTATGGAGAAGTTGACGGTTCAATGACGTGCTGATCAAGGAGTTTGTTAACGTGGTTTCTCATTATTTCCATCTTGGGCGGTGATAATTTGTATGGATGAAGTCGTATTACCTTGTTGTCACTAAGATTTATTTTATATTCGATTAAATGGGTTAATCCTAACTTGGGAGTGAGTACTGTAGAAAATTCCCTTATTAACTTTTGAATTCTTAGTCTCTCATTTCTTTTTAAATGACTCAGACTAGACTCTTGGTGCTCTGATTGAATAGTTGAGGTTTCACAATTAACCTCGTTACTTAACTCGGAGTCGAACTGATATTTTCGAGTACGATCAAATCTGAAGAAATACTGTTTTGCATACATATCAAGGATTAAGCCAGTTTTACTTATAAAATCAGCGCCTAGTATTAAGTTTTGTCCTAACATTCAGCTACTAGCAGGGGAATATACCAAGTAAAATTCTTTATTTTTAATTTCACCGTAATACTGCGCGATATCTTTAGGTTTTGTTTATTTGCGGTGGCACACTTTATGTTCACGTTTTGGCTACGTTTAATCAGACTATGATTATCTAATACTGTGGCTAACTGTTGACTAATTATACTACGGGTAGATCCGGAATCAATTAAACCAAGGGTATTTGTTGCTCCAAGGTCTATCTGTACATAGGGTAGTTGGCAGATACTTGTTTTACATGCACCAATAGAGTTGCACTTCTCAATAAATCTTGTTAGGTAAGGGTCTATGTGTTTATTTTTATTTATTTTTACTCTATGATTATTATTGGTTTTACCTTTCCTTCTTTTGCTGCGGAAGACGTAGGATTTTTCTTCTTCCAGCTTCACATGTTTTTTGATTGGTAGGGTTTTCTGTTGGTAGCGCTTTTGTTTACATACCTTGCTAATGTGTCTGGCCTTTCCACAGTTATAACATCTTCTTTCCTCATTTACTTCGCTCGTAGGTTGTCGGGGTTTTGATCTAGAATATGAAATATGGGGGTAGCTTTGGGTTTTATATGTACTTACGAATCGCTTATCGCGGTAGGTTCGGGTATCTGTTCCAATTGGTAGAGTTCGGAATGAATCTCTGTGTTGAGTCAGGGACATAGAAACGCATCTGTGCTGGTCAGAATATCAGACGTTGGACGAATGTATACAACATAGTTCTAGTTCGGTGAAAGTGGTTGGTCGCTTCATGAGTGCTAGGCGAGATCGCTCCTCGGGGGATATTCCGACTAAGATATTGTCTACTAACTGTTGTTCACTCCATTTGACTTGCAGCAATAAGGCAGATTCTCTTATTTCAGATATACAATGAGCTAATCTCTCGTATGCTCCTTGTACACGAAGTACTAGATTCCGCTTCAATTCTTCGTAGATACCGGAGGGAATGAAATGTCTTATTAGGGTGGTATGAAGTTCTTCTACTGGGTGATTATGCCTTAAGGATTCTAACACACGATCTTTTAAAGGAGATCTACGTTTAGGTAAAATTACTTGTAAAATCTGGTCATCTCTTAGTTGTCACAGATCCTTTAATTGCAAAAGATACTTGAGAAAATCTAGGAGCTTTGTAATATTCAGCCCATCAGTTATTGGTATGTCCGACAAAATATGTTCTACAGGGTGGGTTATCTTTCCATAAAGCTCTGTAGTTAGATTAAATGGAGTCGTCATTCTCGGTTTTTCAGGAGATTGATTCGTCGGCAAGTGAGAAGGTAAATCGCAGTTACGAAACATATTCTCTAGTTCATTAGGGAGTAACGTAACGTTTGCTGGTTGGATATTTACTTGACTATCAGTTAACCGTTCTTTAAATGGATCTATATTGGATTCCTTAAGAAACTGAAACTTTACAGAACGATTCGGATCTTCTACGTAATTCGCACATTATCTCGGGTAATTGTTGTAATGCTTCCTCCGCGAATTTTTGTATATTCGGTGGGGTAACTTTATCACCGGGCCAATTCAACAAATTGGTGATACGGCGGGTCAGATGTTCGATTCTTTGGGTGGTGCGTAAAATTACTGCGGGGGATTTTTCATCACGCAGGGTTTTTGCGATCGAAGTTAGTTCTGTATACTTGTGATAGCATGTTTCTTTTTCGCTTTCAAAATCTAAAACACTTAAACGATTTGTGTAATCGTTAATACACTTTAACAGTGAGGGTTTGTCCGGTTTATTTTCACGTAACGTTTTGCGAAGTTCCGCGACAGTTACATCTGAGTATGGAAGACCACGCAATAATGCTTCATAGCTTAATTCGTCTTTCAACAACAAGTCGGGGTTAAATTGAGCCATTTTTGTTAATAACATCGTTTAAATAAACGAAGTATTATGTATGACAAATCTTATATCTGCTTAAACACTTGTAAAGCTCGACTTCATTTAAACACATACATATATCTCTTATTACACATAGAATCTTATATTAATTAATTAAAATAAACTTATCTAACAACAATTCAATTTTCTGTACTGTCATATATAATTAGTCAAAACAAAATGCTAATACCATTGTATAGTAGAGAGAAATTTCACGTACGAAAAGTTCATTCCTTTAACAATAGCACAAAGGGTCAGCTGTTTTGGGGAGTCGCATTGTTTGCATAGGGTGGTAACACAGGTAGGACAATTCAGAACAGGAAAGACTTCGTGTCTAGGATTATCTGTTAGGTTAGAGAGGGGAGGTTTTGAATGAGATGCGTGCATACAAAAGGGGAGAGTTTACATTCCTCAACACGTATTTAACATGAACTAGCTTGTTCATACCGACAGGTTTAGAATGGAATATTTACCAGCGATGACTTGTTTATTACGGCAAAGTCACAATACTAATATTATTAATCTTAATTAAAATTTTACTCATTTATTTTTTTTTTATTTCAGAGTGAATAAATTTATGTATCTCAAAGTTATTGTTAAAGAATTATAACAATATACAATATAATTATTAAAACAACAACACAATACATAATTATTATTTTTACAAAACAGCAGAGTGGCGCAATTTTGTGACGTCTCCCTTGTTAAGATATCACAAATGTCGGGAACCAGTTCAATTTGTTACCTGTTAATTGAACTAGCTGCCGTTGTTAGTAAAAAACCTTAATCACTAACAAATTGTAACACTTTATTATTCAGGAATTAAGCAAGGATTGTATTAATTTATTCACTCGTTGGGTGTTAGCAAAAACATCTCTTTATTAACATATATATCTCTCATCCTTTACTTTACTTTTAAAACTCAGATTCTAAAATTTCTGCATTAATTATTTTGAAAATTTACTTCTTATTCTTTTTATATCAAAAGCATTCAGCTAGATATTGTTTTTTAGTACCTCGGATCCGGGACTCAACTTAGTTATGTTTTTATTGCAACTTCAACCAAATTATTAGAAGAATAATTTTGGTTGTAAATTTTAAAATTAATTTAAATCTAAACATCGTAATGTCCTTACTACTTCATTACAGTGATTACAAAAATATATATATTAAACTTTAAATTATCAAAAGTTCTTTACTGTTCTTTTGTTACTGGTCTTGTTGTTTTACAATGAATTTGTGTTACAAATATTATGTTTTGATATCACCTGAATATAACAATGCGTATGCTGTGGGGTCCATGATGGTCATCTTCAGTCCTCTTCTAGGGTGTGATCCACGGTTGCTCTTGAAGTTCCATGAGGTTGATTGTTTCTGGTAGTCTCTTCCTAGACGATTAGATTTTGGATTCTAGAAGTTCATCCGGTTGCTGTTTGTGTTATCTTCTTTCGGAGTCGGTAGTTTACATTTTACTTTTGGTTACAGTTCATATTTTATCAGCACTAAAATCTGGTAATTAACATTTCTCACCATTTACAGCTTGCTAAGAGATGTGTCGGCTAAGTTTCCTTTTTCTTTTTTATTCTTTACATGTTTCTTCACGCACTACATTATAATTTAGTTTTTATTATTATTGTTATACTACATAGGTCAAATCGAACTCATTATAAACTTGATTAAATATTGTTTAACGGTATACACCTATGTGTATGTTCACAACACAGCAGCTACATCCTTACATCTCGGTGTCTATCGGGCGAGTGATCGCAATGTTTAGCGGCAAGGGGTCAGTAAGCTGGCGCGGTTTTACGCACTGAGAAAATAGTTCGTTCTTTTAAGTTATATTAATTATTTACTAATTAAGTCATAATACATTATTTTACCTTTTGGTTACGAATTATGAATTTCTTTATTTATTGTGTACATACTTTATTTAAGTAAAATAATTATTATTATTAGCTAAATAACACCGTTCTTAACGTGTTGGTACGGGACAATTTGCACGTTGTTGCATGAATCTAGGCATAGGTAAGGGGTGGATAATACTCTTACTTATATTGAAAGCAATTTTTTATTTGTGCGATTTAAACATTTTTTTAAAATCGTCACAGCATGACCTTACTGGACTTCTCTCTCGAGATCCCAACACCGCAAGGTCAGTCAGGCACTTGACGTTCCTGCTCTGACGCGCTGGCCAGCGCAGGACCGCCGCCACAGCATCACCAAACTCTGAAACATCGAATAAAAAATCAAATAGTGGCCTTGTATAATGCCATATCCTCAACTGATCTGTTTCCCCTTAGCTACATTGGTTTACGTTAATAAGCATTGGTTTTTTCTTAACTCCTAATATCTCTAATACATAGACGCAAACAAGATTTATTATAGATGTATCCTTCTCTCATTTCATTCCTACATATTTATCAAAATTTCGACTCTAATCGATAATTTTTTAACTCTTTTCCATTTCAACAGAAAAAAATATAATATAAATCTTTACACTAATGCAATGATGTTTAAGACAATTAATTAAGTTTAACAGAATCAACAAAACAATCTATTTATATAATTCTTACATATAACAAAACACAAGTTCACTATTCAGAACACCCTATCTATTAAAATTATTGATCATCTTTCATGATCCTAATCCTTTAAAACAAAATCATAACTATCTTTCTGACCAACATCATCATTATATATGTTTAATATTTCTTATCCATTAAACGTTACTACCCAACTAGTAACCTCCTTCCACACACACTATGGCCCCCCACTGGACTGTAGCGCCCAGTTGCTTCCACAAGGACTGAATTTGGGAGGAATTTTGGCATCTCCTGTCCTTGCTTCGGCTTTACATTTTAAACTGCCAGATGTCATAATATCTGAATTTATATAGTTATAACCTTAAAACGGGTCTATCACCTTTTTTTTTGCTGTTCCTACTCGAACAAGGTGATAGCCACTGTTCCATAGTTCCGGGATTTCCCCTAAGTTCCCCCCCCCGTTAATTTCAATTTTCACCAATTTCAAGGGCAACCAACCATGGTCAGGTTTACAATTTCTGCCCACAGCTGGTTGTCGTCCAAAACCACAATTAGTGCTGGTAAAACAGTAATCGCCCGAAAAGGCGGGGAAATCTTCTCTCATTCGCATGTTTTCACTTCATCAATATTAACGCTGCACGGTATCAATTAACATATAATATAAAATTATATAAGTGGTTGTGCAGTGTATATACGCCCTCTTGAGGCCTCTGATGGTGGTAACGTGCCTTGACGTTACCACTATCTGCAGTGGCACATGCCGCCACTGCAATAGCATAACTAAATTCTAAACTTATGTCCTTCTACAGGTACTGTCACTACACTCCATAATTGATTTTCTCTTCTATTAACACCAAACAACCCCCCAAAATCACCCATTAATCTTGCATAATAACATAATAAACATTAACATTGCTACGTTCAACTAAACAATTCACCTTTAAATAATTTGTATAACAAATTATCAACATTACAACTTGAACTTTCTATTAACTCTTTTTATTTATACTCTTAATTATTTAACATTTATTGTATCATTAGATTTTCCAAAAAAAAATTCAAATTTATTCTCAACCTTTAATTTACATCACATTTCACTTATTATTCCATTTCTACCATGAATTTTCTCTTAACATTTTGATCATTTATTTGTTTGGGTGATTATCCCTCATTCACAATGATTCAATTTATATGGGCATTTATATATAACCTTACTCCCTTTTCCTTCTAACAACCACTAACAGATTTACATAGGGTGACACCAATCTCTCAATAATAACCCCCTTCAACACTAATTCCACTTAAATCCTTCCCCTCTTATAATAAAATATCTAGTACCCTCTTTGTAACTAGGATGTGTGTTCCCAACCTTGGCAATTCCATTCATAACCTTTTGCCCTTCCCATAATCTTGGCAAACACTCCTCGACCCTTCACAATTACCTGCCCAACGACGCATGTTGATCACTCCTCACCACCTCACCCTCACTACAAAATTTCACCATCAACTATTTAATCTCCATTTACATTACTCTCTCTTTCTACATATATGCACTCCCACTAATGTGTCCCTACTACTCCCTGTTGCTGTATTACGTGTATTTTAAAATTCTTATTTTCTCTAACTCCCATTTAAGTTAACTCTGATTTACTCAAAATGCCTCATTTAAATACTCATCATAACCCAAACTCCATCTTTATAACATTTTACATTACTATGATCTTTGACAATTACCCTACAAAATTCATCACTTACCTCTTAATAACAATGTAACTCAATTTTCACACATATTATGTTTAATCATTTACTAATCATTAGATAATCTAAATCTCTTAAAATCATTTAACTTCATTATCAAATCTCTTTTATACAACATTAATTGATTAATCTCAAATACTTTAATTCAATCAATTATTTAAAACACCAGTTATTTTTAATTACCTTACTCCAAAACAATTACAATACATTTATTACAAACTCTCATTATTTATTTAGTCTGAGAAAAAATGTTATAAGTATTATTAAAGCAATTCCTATTACATACATACATAGTTTACATAAAATACATTTCCCAACACAAACAAAATTAATTTCACTATAAATTTATTTACAATTTTTTGTCATTATTTTTCTGTTTACCACACCTCATTTCATAAGTTAGCAAGGTCATCACCATAAACTAAAATAATTAAATGTTCATGAACAACACAATATCTACCCTCCATCATCAAATAATAACCTGATCTTACAGCTATACCATTCATTCACAATTACAGACACATTTTTATTATTATAATTATAACAATCATCATCATTGCCTTTTTCCATTGTCTCAATATTATTGAGAATACAAATATTATCGCATACCATTATTTCAAAATTCCTGTCGACATCGGGTATAATAATTTCTCCTTTAGTATTTTCTGTTACAGTCAGGTAAGTTACATTATCATCAACTATTGTTGTTATATCCGTTTCAACCTAAGGTAACTCACTATAATTATCAACTCTCTCTCTTAATTCTGTATAATTCCTCCCAACTTCAAACAACTCTATCTTCCTATCACCATACCTCTCTCTCTCAAAATATCCCTCATCATAACCCCAAGTCACACTCTCTCTCTCAATATATGCAGGGGGCACTACAACTTTATTACTCCATCACCTATCAGATGCACAAAAAATCAAGGGACAACTATTTGCAGACCATATGTCTCCCAAATACACTCGTGAAGCCTTTTCTTCACCCCCAACTACAACATCACAGGAAAAATTTACCCCCTGCAACCCCTCTACCTGTATACTCTCTCTCCACTTTCTCTCTGACTCATCAACACACACTAACATTCCATTATTACATTCTATCTCCTCTAAAATTTCATCACCACTATTTTTAATTATATCATCATAATTCTCACCCCTACTTACCTCATTATATGTCATCTGACCGTCTTTCTTTTCATTTTCGTTTAATTTATCGGTCTCTTTACTACTTTCTACCCCCATTTTAATATCACAATTGTCATCTACTTTATTCATTTTAAAGTTATTAATTATGTCATCTACCCTTGCATTTTGTTTATCAAACTTCTGACTGACTACTGCTACTATCTGTTCTCTCATGTTATCACAACGTGTATGTATTTCATTAATATGCTGATTCAAATTAAAATTTTGTTGTTTAATTTCATCTTTTACTTCTTCAAATTTGGTATTTATTTTATCGTATTTCATATTGGAATCGCTTTTTTCTTCATCCAACTTATTATTTTGAACATCGAATTTAAAATTCATGTCCCCTCTTAGTTCATTAAAATTGCTACACATCATGTTATATAAACGTGTTAACATCTCGTCTGTTTTGTTTTCAGACCGAGTTGAGATGGGTGTTACGTGTATTGCGTCTAATTCAACAGACTCGGTGGTGCTAGACTCACCGATCTGGCTAACTGGGGTTGAGCGAACCCCCATCTCACTCGTAAATGTTTTGTCAGTCACGCTGACATCTACTTTTTTGTCTGCCATCTCAAAAAATTTTAAATGTATTTCTTTTCAAAATATTACCATATATCTAACATATATTACAATCACAACATAACCTTATTATTTACGTATTAATTACATACCCATTTCCAACAACCATTCTGTTTCTGTACGCAGGTTTATTTTATATAAAATTTATTTATATAAAGTCCATCCGTAAGGGCGCCATTTGTTAACAAACAGTTTTTTGAAATTATAATTGACTTACCTTTCATAAGTTTCTCGTTAACATTTATACTTTTGTTTACATGATGATTCAGGCAATCGCCTTGTGGTGTTGTTGCCAACATAATATTTTACGTTCGGGTCCAGGTTCTTTTTAAACGAGCTAGAAACGGAATGGTTATTGAGAAATAATCGACTCTGATATCATTTGGTAAAACTTGTGTTTTAATGGTCTGAATTTCTAAATGTTTGAATAACAAAAACAAGATGGAGTCTTCCTCCTTTGCCAAATACAAATACAAAATGGCTGCGAAATATTTCCGCTACATCAGCCTTACGTATGATACATTACACAACATATATTTTAACTCCAATTTATTCTGGTTACTTATTTAAATGAATCTACACCATTACTGCAGTTTTAAATAATTTCAATTATGAAGTTACATGAATCATGTAACGTGAACCAATGCTTGTGATTTTATATGTACCGGTATGCACGCACACATGCTCACACACATATTAATTGAAACGGTACATTTTACAAATTTTCTTGAGCTCAATTATTAAAAGGTGTTGGTGGTTGATTTTTGAAAGTGTCTACTTCCCTGAATTTGCTGGATTGACGATCGAGTCAGGCGTCCCTCATGGTTCAGCTGGTGTTCGGCCGAATTATTACTGTTTCTCCTTTTTAACTGCACACACTGACTCTACGTTACATTTTATACTTTTAGTTTGCAAATAGTTTGAATATCACATAGTTGATTACATTTTGTGGTTCTTTTTAAATACTTGCTGGCCAGCAATTTGTGTAGCGTGCTGTTCGAACGGAAGATGTTAGGCGACTGAGAACGACAATATGCCGCTTATTTCCCAAGTGGAAGGGTTGTCGCGTCATCGATTCTATTGTTTTTGGTGATGACGTCTTTGTTTTTTGAGGTGCAGCGATTACGTCTGGCATTCCTTGAGTCACGTTTACATAAGATCGGCAGGTTGTTTTGGCAAAGTCGCTGCCACTCAGCACGTACGCCACTGACCTTGACACCGACCCTTCATGACTTTCTGCGTTGTTTCATATGTTTGGGAAAACTTTACTCTCACACATACAAAATTTTAATTCATAATAAAATTATATCTGTTGCTTATCCAAAATCCCTACATGGACCTATTTGTACCGTTACAAGGTAAGGTTTACACTCGCGAGATATTGGTACTGGTAATTCATGAGTTCGCGATGGACATCGTCAGCGTGGAAAGTTAAAAAAAAAAAGTAAGTAAACATAAAGTAACGACTACAACGTGTGGGGCTAACACACGATAAAACATATTTTTACAGAGACGATAAGAGTTTCGTCATTACAATATATATTTAAAGGATACAGTTTCTGTAAGTGGGTCCAAATTCCTGCAACAAAAACATAATTAACTGTACATACACACATTTATATAAAAATATAAAATATACTTACATCTCTGTCTTCACACACACACACACACACACACACGCGCGCGCGCGCACACACGCACGCACGCACGGCTCAACAGTGCTATAATAATGTAATGCAGTTATTTATATTTTTTCATTAAAATGAGACCACTATTTTTCTTCAACTCCTTTCTTAATATAATAGAGTATTGAATGTCTGTAATTTAGTGCATTAATTTAATCAGGAAAAAATAGATACTTAGTTCATAGGTAGCATATAGGGCTGGCCAAGGGGATGAGATAAACCAGCTGTTTAGTTAAGATACTTTGACAGTGACTGGATTACTTCCCGCTTTTCCACATTCATTTTGATTCATGCTGTCTTGTTAGTAGCACACAGACCATTTATTTTTAATGCTACAATGTTAAAATTATGGGGTCTACCAAATGGTAGGAAAACTTAAGAATATCATACACTACCATCAAGATTTTTGTGAAGATTGGTTAAGGGAAAGGGGTAGTTTACCTGCAACGTATTTTTTTTTTTTATCAAGGGTAATTTTTGTCTGTGGCAAACGATAAGAGCCACAAATTCAAACAGAATCCAATAATGTTTCGCATACAGCCCTGAATTGTAGAGTTCTCAAGACCTATTGTTTTTTGTGAAGATCGGTTAAGGGAAAGGGGTAGTTTACCTGCAACGTTTTATGTTTTAACAAGGGTAATTTTTTCTGTGATGAACGATAACTGCCGTAAATTCAAAGAGAATCAAATAATTTTTTGCATACGTTCCTGAATTGTAAAGAACTGAAGGCCTATTGATTTTGGTGAAGATCGGTTAAGGGAAAGGGGTAGTTTACCTGTCACCTTTTTTATGTTTTAAAAGGGTAATTTTTTATGACGAATGATACCTGCCACACATTCAAAGAGAATCAAATACTTTTTTGCATACCTTCCTGAATTATAGAGAACTCAAGGTCTGTTGATTTTTGTGAAGATCGGTTAAGGGAAAGGGGTAGTTTACCTGCAACCTTTTTTTGTTTTAACAAGGGTAATGTTTTCTATGACGAATGATAACTTCCGTAAATTCAAAGAGAATTAAATAACTTTTTACATATGTGCCTGAGTTGTAGAAGACTCAAGGCCTATTGATTTTGGTGAAGATCAGTTACGGGGAAAGGGTAGTTTACCTGAAACATTTTTTGTTGTAACAAGAGTAAAGTACTTATTTTGATAAATAAAGTATCCTGATAAGAAGATCTTAATAATCCACTGTAGAAACGTAGATGCAATATCAATAAATGAAGAGGCTAGTTGAACGGGGTGGGGGTAATTTTCTATTAATGAAAATTATAGTTAATGGTGGAGAGGAGAATTTTTATGTGTACTACGTTATCGGGAACAAAGTAGTAGTTTGTTGTTAAAATTCCTTCCCGGGCTGTTTGGCCGTAGTCCAATGTTTTCTGCAAAACCAGACGTTTTGGCAGTGCCGTTGACTGCCATCATCAGTGAAAATCGAGTGCGACAACGTGAGGTGGTATACGTTAGTTACCACAGTACTGTGGTTAAGGCTGAAGCAATAGAAAGAGGTAGTTTCTATGGAAATATTTCATTTCGAATATGATTTTAAATATAAATCTTAGAACATGGAAGTCATGTATGGTTCTCCATACCGATATTTTCATGTTTTGAGGGTAGTACAATCAGAATCTGCAATTAATTATCTCGAACACGATTTTTTTTGCCGTCACCATACTTCCATTTCCTTATGGAACATGGAAGTAATAGTGGCCTGGAACAACTACATGTGTGATGTGTGCAAATGGATGTTAATTGAGGAAAACATGGCTCGAGTAGTACGTGTTTGTTATCCAAGAAAAAACATCATTAGAAAAGTGTTCCGTGAGCAAGTGAATTTTGGCTGTTTGAAGAGAAAGATTAATGTGTTTTCTTATAGAGGCTATGTTTCCTGATTGTTCTTTTCCACTTTAATGGAACAAACTGAGCTTCATGTTAGGGAAGGCTCTGAAATCTATTCAGAGCTACAGGTTGTACATAACATACCAAACAATTTAACACCTTTCAGGTTCAGTGAAATGGCAGAATAAAAAAGTACCAGCAAATTCTGTCTTCTAGATATGCATATGGTAAACTGAACTATCAGTGGAATCCCATTAATCCAAAAGTAGTTAAAAAAATAATATCAAACGGAATACACGGTTACTTACGTACAAGAAAACAAGTTGTTTGGTAAGGTTGTTATGATCTGTTATTCATAATTTTGGATTGATTTTTCAGAAATATTAGTTTACACACACACTAAAGAATGTTGCATATGATTATAACTAGTTTAATTTAGAATTAACAAAATAACTGTAACATTAATAGTCATTCGCATTACTGTCAGAATCTTTCTCATTCTCGACATTGTTACTCTCACCATTTCCATTTTGTTGATTAGTTTGAACCTTTCATTATTCCCCCTTTGTGTATGTTGTGTTACTTTACCAAAATATATTTCCTCCAATTCCTCTCCATAAGTGTTTGATATGTTGAATATGGGTTCCTCTGCCTGGCTCTAAGAGATTGTAACTAATTGATACTGAGGTATACATAACCCTTCAAATTGTAGGCAGTCATACCAGACCACAGACATTTTGTTATTGTTTTCATTAACATATATTTTTATTTTTGATAGATATTACAGCAACATAAACCAAGCACAAACAGAATCTGAGGTACACTTTTCGCACAATTACCAAAAGGAATGTTTTGTAATAATAAAATTTGATGTACTGAATTATTGTGGTAAACATGTAATGAAATTTGTGAATAATAGTGACTTGATAATTATTTTAATGTAACTTAACGAACTATATAATAACATGTTATGTCTATTTCTGCAAGGCTAGGAGGAAAATCCTTTGAACTAAATTGTTAAAAATTATGCGTTATTCATAGTGTCACAATGCTGTTCAACTTAGATACTGATGCTACGAAAGGCCCACAAAATATAGGTACTGAAAGATAAACTAAACGCACATTACATTATAACATAACCTAAACCCCCCCCCTTAATACTTACACATTGTTATATCTGAATAAATCGTTACATGTGAATGGCCGTAAAGTAGTCATTGTTGATAAATTTAAAACAAAATGAACACAGAAGATCAGGTAACCAAAACTTAAACACCATAGACAAACCAAAGCAGCGGTCTACGCTATGACTGCCCGCGAACTAACAAAAATGAAGAAAGAAACTGTAACAAGTAAATTAAAAACACAAACAAAACAATGATATGTCTTATAACTTAATAAATAATGTTAATACTCAAAATACATAGCAATAAGTTATTAATTTCCCGTTTCGTTATTACTGAAATCTTTAAATGCATACATTGTTTAACATATGATTTGATACTATGCAACAGCTGTAGTCTACAGTATGCACCAAAACTAATTTAGTTACCAGTGTGAACGTAGATAAGCGGTTTTTAATATCACCTGTGCGTGTGAGGCGTTCAAGTCTTCCAGTGTGTGGTAATTTGAATTTATTATCTGTTCAAAGAACTGAGGTTATTTATGTAACGTTTTGGCCTTAATTGTTTTAAAAATAACACCCCCTCAAAGTTGGTCCGTTTCTGTGTGGTAATTATAATTCGAGATGTTTTGTCGCCGTCTTTTTAGTTTTTTGGTTTTTAACATTGCGTATCTTTGAAGAGATCCTAAGGTGAAGTAGCTTTTCACATATAACAATTTTTAGTAGGAAAATGGTTATACGGGTTAGTGTTCGACGGAATGTTCGAATACTTTTGGTTGGTGATAGAGGTGTTGGAAAAACTTCATTAATTTTATCACTTGTCAGTGAAGAATTTCCTGAAGATGTGCCACCGAAAGCAGAAGAAATCACAATTCCAGCCGACGTTACTCCCGAAATGGTTCCAACGAGTATTGTAGACTACTCAGGTATGTAGAAATAAATATATATTTTAAAATAGTAGGTGTAGCGTTAATGCTTTGCGGTTGAGAGCATCTTTTTTCTTATATAGTTGTTTTATGGATTCATAAATCTTTATGGATCCATGGTAAAACTTTATGCTTTTACTTATAAAAAACCTAGTGTTCCGAGTCGTTAATGTAATAGTGCTATTTATTTAAAATCGTATCTAAAAGTATCAGTTATTTTCTTTAATAGTATGAATACCTACGTAACTTTTGTTCATCCAATAATATTCACTACAACATAAAACACGTTAGTTTTATTGCAGTAGTTTCTTCAGTCAGTGTGTATGTCCGAGTGACACTTTTTGAAAAACATAATCATGGAACGATAATTACATAAAACTATAAGTACAACAGTCTGATTTGGGCCTTGGCGTGATAGATAAGTTTTTATCAAGAAAATCATCCATAAGTATATGATAATACTGTTGAACATTCTCCCAATCATTCGATAAATGTTCACATTTATACATGTTGTCAAACTTCATCTACGTGATTATGTGATTATATATCCACCAGTGATACCTCTTATTTAGTAAATGTAGGATATTTCTTATTATGATACATCATCTGTTGTAATGTGTTGTGCACAGCTAGTTATTACCACAATGGAATTAAATAGGTCATTTGAAAAAAAATCATATAACTAAAAACACATGCCTAACTCTCATCAACATTTTTTTTACAATTCATATTATGCTGATAATTAAAAATTTGTAACCTGTTTGAACTTTTAAAGTATGTAAGTTATGAGAGCATAAAATCATAAACTTTGAAGTAGTAGTATTCGTTGTTTTTGAATGCTTCTGAATATGTTTACTAAAGTATATCCGTCATAAGATCAGAAATTACCATTTTGTAAGTCAACATTCTATATTATTGTGATCATGTATTGAAATATCTGACAGAAATAACACAGGTATAATCCACATATATTGCTCTTGAATTTCTATTTTTATGTGGTTAGGATACACACAGAAACAAATTCTTTGGTAGCCTTGGTATAGTCCAGTGGTTCGCAACCAGTGTTACTTGGAGGGATCCAAGGTGGCACACAAGAAGACCTAGCTAGTAAAAAAGTATTTACAGTGGAGTCGCGATTAACCGAGTCTCGATTTACCGAGCTTACGTGTTATCCGAGCCTAAACCAAGAAATAATGAAATCTCTATTATTGTAACTGTCATTCTTACACCGGCGCCAGACGCTACACGACATTTTAATTTACACCAGACTGTACACAGCGACCTGGACTGCGTGACTCACACTTCCTACCGTCCCCTGCTCAAGCTCCCTGACCTGAGTTAGTTTGCTGTCAACCGTCGCGCTGTTAAAATATAATCGACTGTGAAGTGTGAGTAGCTGTGCTTTGTATTAAGGTTTCTCATGATTTTGTTTTACAGTTTCATTTGGCAATGAGTGAAAAAAGAAAACATGTGGTATTATCACTACAAGATAAGGTCAGTGCTATCGAACGATTAGATCGCGATGAAACCATTAAAAAAGTGGCAAGTGATTTAGGCGTTGGTGAAGTGACTGTCGGAGACTGGGGAAGATAAAGGGTGCAAATTGAAGAGTGGTTGTCTCAACGTGCACAAATGACTGGGAACAAAGAAATACAAACTGTCTCATAGAAGAGAAAAACAATGAAAAATAGGGAATACGAACAGACATCGAAGGCGTTGTTTTTGTAGTTTCAACAAATGAGAGAGAAGGGAAGTCCCTTGTCTGGTCCAATGTTACAATCCAAGGCATTGCAATTCTTCGATCACTTCAAAGATGGAGAAGAGGAATTTACAGCAAGCATCGGTTGGCTTGATCGATGGAAAAAGCGGTGTGGCATGAGACAGTTAAATATTACAGGTGAAATATTGTCAACTGATGGTGGTGCAGTAGATTCCTTTGTTGACAAGCTAGACAACATCATTAAAAAAAAAATCTTGGCCCACAGCAAATTTATAACTGTGATGAAATGGGCCTGAATTTTAAAATGTTGCCCACCAAGACTCTTGCAGCGCAGCAAGAACACTCAGCACCTGGCTACAAAAAAAGCAAAGAAAGAGTGACAGTTTTGGCATGTGCAAATAAATCTGGTGACCACAAGCTTAAACTCTTGCTAATAGGCAAATCAAAAAAGCCAAGAGCGTTCCAAAATGTGAATGTTGACAATCTTCCTGTTAAGCTAACCAAAACCGCAAGGATGGATTCCTCAATTTTCAAGTCATGGTTTCATGAACAGTTTGTGCCGAGTGTAAACAGATTTTGTGATGAAAATAATCTGCCCCATAAAGTACTCTCAATTGTGAACAATGCTCCCACTCATCCCAACGAGTGTGAATTGGTCAGTGAAGATGACATCTGGCCCCTCTTTTTACCTCCCAATCTAACGTCCCTTATTCAGCCCCTAACCTAAGGCCGCAGTGCAGGTGGGTAGTGTGTAGGTTGGTGGGTAGATGGTGGAGGCAGGTGGGTCGAGGGTGGATACATGTCGCCTGCACTGTCGGATGTGTTTCATTCCAACCTCCCTTAGTCTGTTGTTGTAGTTCAATTGTAAGATGTCACTCTCAAGAAAACTTCTTTTATGTGAATGTAGTCCTTATGTACGAAATTCATTTTTGAATAATGTAAGGTTCATGTGGGTGCATCGGTACTATAGTGATAGAGAGTGTGATGGTGAATTCTTGCGTGTTTATAAAAAATTAAGAAGTTATCCTGAAAAGTTTTATAGCTATGCAAGGATGAGTACAGATACGTTTGACAGTCTACTGGATAAAGTTAAAGACAAGCTGGAAAGAACATCAACAAACTTCAGGGAAGCAATTTCTGCCGAACAGCGACTAATTCTTACAATAAGGTAACTAAAATTATTCATAAGAAATTATACACCAGCTGTCTAGAAAGTCTGAAAACAGCTTATTAATTCGTAATTTGAAGCTATCAGAAGTATAAAAAAGTTACACATGCATTAGGACATAAAATATGTAGGTTATAGCGTGTTTAAATTTTTTTCCGCTATCTTGTATCCGCCATTTTAAATTTAACTTCATTGTTGTATGGCACATGATGGTCATATGATACCTGATTTCAATGAAAAATTTTATATATCACATTGAAAAGTCCTTTTTCCACACTTTTTGGACACCCGGTATTATAAATATTTATAGAGACAAAGATTTTGGGTTTTAATTAAAATAACACATTTTACATGAACATGGTATTTATTTTGAAAAAAAAATGACAATCTTAAATTTTTTCTTTAATTCTGTGGCTGTTGATTATACGTTGGCCCCATTTCCCAGTTTACCTCTCCCTCAACAGGTGAGATGCTGTTGATTTCAGTGTACGTCAATTGGGTAACTGGAGATGGATTATACGAAGAACTGTCGAGAGAGGTGTATGTCTCTGATGATGCTCGAGAATATCTCGCAGTTGCTTCTCTTCGTTCATATTCAGTCAAAATTATGTCCTGAATATTCGAACAGATTCGCAGTTTCTGGGTAGGATTGAAGTCTGCCATGTATGGTAGCAAACTTTTAAAAAACTGCAGATCACGGTCATTGTCTGCATTAATTTCTTTTTCAAGCAGCCCTACCTTCCGTTTTTCAACTGCCAAAAATTCTGCTGGACATTTAGCTGCAGTGTAGCGTTCTTCTAACCCATTTTTTCCTAATTTTCTTTTGTTTGTGTTCGATCTATGAAGTGAAAAATTGCTACTCGAAGATGGAGTGTATTCTTTATATTGTGGGCCGTTTTCATTACCTTGGGCCGTTGTAGGTTGTGGGGTGGTGTTAGTTTGTGGTTGCTCAGCAGTCGGAGGTGAAGTTCCTTCCGGTTCGTCAACACTTTCTTCTGCAATCAAAGTTTGCATCGAAATTTGCTGTGAGCAATCAGTGTCCTGGGTTCCGAGACTGTCATCCCTTGTTTCGTCGTAAGTGCCAAGAGTATCCCTAAGGAACATGAGTTGGTTAAAATATGACCAAGAACTTATCAATTTCACTGAACAATGGCTTCCAGTTGGCGGCTTGTTTATTTTACGTTGTTCAGCAACGAAGTAAGCTCGTAAGTTTTTCCATTTTGATTTGGCAGCCTTCACTGCAACACAAAGAAATAACAATTCTTTGTTTAATTATAGTAAAAAAACATTGGTGTATTTTATAGAAACAAAGTGTAAGTGGGCATAAACAACATTAATGCCTGATGTATGCCTAACTTATTTAAAAAAACATTCATTCGTTTCACTTATGCACAGATTTACTATTAGTTATTTACTTATTAAATTTAAATTGTAAACTAAGTGTGTTTTTTTTTTTTACTATTTTTTGTTATTTTTCAATTTCAGTTTCCTGGCCACTGGAGACTCATTTGCTTCTCTTGCGAGATGATTTAAAATGGGAAAGACTACCGTATCAGAGATTGTTATTGACACATGTTGGTTTTGTGGAATGAGTTGAGAGAAGAGTATTTCCCTGTCCCTTCCGAAGAAGAATGGCATTCTATTGCTCAAAGGTTCTATGAAAAATGGAATTTTCCAAATTGTATAGGGACTTTAGATGGAAAACATGTAAGAATTAAAGCTCCTACTCACTCCGGATCCCGGCATTACAATTACAAACAATTTTTTTCCATTCTTCTACAAGCAGTAGTAGATGCCGATTATAAATTGATCGCTATTGATGTAGGTACTCCAGGGAGGGAAAGTGATAGTGGAAACTTTCAGACATCCTCTCTCTTTCATGCACTTGAGGCAGGGTCACTCAATATTCCAAGTGAACAAAATCTTCCTTTCACAGATATAAAAGCACTATTCGTACTACTCGCAGATGAAGGATTCCCCTTGCTTCCGTATTTGATGTGACCCTATCCTGTTAAATCTCTCACTTATAAGAGAATTTTTAATTATCGATTAAGCCGCACTAGAAACACTGTAGAATGTGCTTTTGGCATAATGGCAGCAAAATGGAGGATACTGAATAAGTCCATTGAAACCAATGCCCAGCATGCTGTTGATATAACAAAGGCTATTTGCATATTGCACAACTACATTATTACTCACGAAAAAAAAGACCCTGTTGTACAAGGTGGGGTAATACAGAGAAGCCAAATGCAAAATGACATGACACCAGTAAATCACCGCTTTGTAAGTCGTGCAGTAACAATCCGAGATGTATTTAAGGACTACTTTAATGGCATCGGTACAGTCCCATGGTAAGAAGACTACGCTATCCCGGAAAACATCATTCGGAGGGGACAAGCCACTGCAATTTGACACTCTTCCTCATATGTGAAGTACAGTAATTATTAGCGAAATCATTTTCTTTTGTACAGAAACGTTAATGTAGAAATAGCTATTTAATACTGTTCGAAATAAATGTTGATTTTTTTTAGAAATGCTGCATCTCGTTTTCTTTTAATAAAATAATCGTAATACATCCTCATTTTTTGAGAATTGATGACAGTAAAATTCATAATACATGACATACAGATTACATAATGTAATAATTATAATTATGTCTAATTCCGAAAATATAACTGACCGTCAAGTCCCACTTCATTGGCTACTTCTGCCCACAGACTTCTGAGAATTTTGGAATTCCTCCGTAGCTTGTCAGTTGGGTCCCAGATGGCTTTGCGCGTGAAAATCGCTGCGATGAGTGACTCTTCCATACAGCTTAGTTAAATCACTGAATATTATGCTGAATATAATATAGGTAATTGAGTAAATGGTAATAATTTAAAATAATACACTTTACAGGTATTACAGCACAGAATAAATTACACTGAACTAAATACACGATGGTGGGTGAATAATTACACTCAAGCATGTGGTGGGTGGCTGGAAATAACGAACTCGACTGTTCACCTCGCTACACGCCAGGCGACTCGCCAGGTGGGTAGGATTGGATGGAGGGGGCAATGCGGCCGGCTCCATAAACAATAACGTGGCAGATACTTGCCTGGCGGGTTGTTTGGATGTTAGCTACCAGCTACCCTCCAGGCAACCATCCTGCACTGCAGCCTTAGCCCTAGATCAAGGAGTTTTTGAAAACTTGAAAAGAAACTACCGAAAGAGACTACTGAGGCATTGCTTGACGATTTAGAAGATGGTAAAACAATTGTTGAAAGTCTGAAACATTAACCTAAAAGATGTGATTTATTGGCTGGCGGAATCATGGGACGATGTGAAAGAATCTGCTGTCCTCAAAAGCTGGAAAAACATTTCGCCAAAAAATGATAACAGAAACAACCATCAAGAGAATGAAGATGATGTAAAACTAGTGGAACTTTTAAATCAGCTACCAGTTACTGAGGTAGTGATGAATCAAGACGTTAACAACTGGATGAATGACGAACAATGTGAACTATCTGAAGAGCCCATTGTAAATTTGATTACTCAAAATAAAAACAGTGACGATGAAGAAGATGACACTCCTACTGTGGACAATAAGATAAGCCATGCTGATGGCTTAAGTGCAATTGAGAGGGCATTGTTGTACACTGAGCAACAAGAAGACACGTCACCAGCTGACATTCTGGTCCTGCGGCATCTGCGCAATATGGTGGCAAAGAAGAGAGGCAGCGCTATCAAGCAAAAAAACTGTTAAAGACATTTTAAGAAATTATGAGATTTAATTTTATCTAAAAATGAAACTTTTACTTGTGAACTTACTGTTTTTTCTTCTCGAGATTTAATTGTTTAAGATTTTAATCTGACGAGAGCTGTACTGTTAGTTTTTGCCGCTTAGTGTAATTAATAAAGGATTACATAAGTCATAGAATAGGCTCAGTTTCTTATTTTTCCTTTTTTCCAATTATTAAATGTTTTTGTGGCAAAGTATCTCTTATAATTTGAAGCAATTACGTGTATTACAGCAAATAGGTGCAATAGAAGAAAAGAGCTTATACTAATGCAATTTTTCTTTGAACCTTCCGTTTTTTCCGAGTTTTTGATTATCCGAGGAGGTCTTGGTCCACGTTACCTCAGTTAATCGCGACTCCACTGTACTTAAAAAAATAAATAAATAAAAATTGGACATGATTTAAAACCATTACTCTTATAAAAACACAACCTAAACACTTTCCGGTAATATTTCATTAGAATTAATTAGCTTGTTGGTACATCCTCTTCATTCACTTATTAATATTTATATAAATGTATATTAACACTTTCACTGTGAACTTACTTTTAGGTTTTGATTACCCAAACGTTTCGACGTAGTATTCGTCTTTCTCAATGGGTTTTTAAATACTGAATGTCTGTACAGTAACGGTTGTGGAATGTGGGTGTGTGTGGGAGGGGATTGGCACTAGGATTCAAATTTTGTGTAGGTATCAGTGTATGAAAAGTATGTGTGATCTGTAATGTAATTGTTCAAACTTGAATTAGAACAAAACAATAGCATAAACTTCTTGGACCTTACAATCACCAAAACAAACACACACACATACAAAATATACAGAAAACCTACCACATCAGACATGGTCATACATAACTCATCCAACCACCCAACTCAACACAAACACGCAGCTTTCAACTACATGCTCCATAGGCTCATTTCAATACCCCTAAACACACACGACTACCAAGAAGAATTCAACACCATCAAATATATAGCTATCAAAAATGGATACAATCCCGATTTAATAAGCAAATTACACAAACGCATCCTAAACACAAAAAGTAAAACACATAAAGCCAACAGCACAAAACCCAGTAAATACATCACACTCACATACTACAATTCCAACACACACAAAATTGCTAACACATTTAGGAAACAATTATAAAGTAGCCTACAGAACCAACAACACCATCAGGAAACACATAAATAATACTAACAAGGACATTGACACATACAGCAAAACAGGGGTTTATAAATTAAACTGCAATGATTGTCACCAATTCTACATCGGCCAGACGGGAAGATCTTTTTCCTCTAGATATTCTGAACATCTAAAAGCCCTCACCACAAACTACATACATTCCACATATGCCACACATTTACAAAACGAAAACCACAGTTACACAAACATAGAGCACAACATGGAAATACTACACTACTTACCTAAAAGTAGAAAACTAAACACAGCAGAACAATTTGAAATTTACAGATATCACACACTACAACCAAACAACATATTAAATGAACAATTACATTACAGATCACACATACTTTTCGATACACTGATACCTACACAAAATTTGAATCCCAGCGCCAATCCCCTCCCACCAGCAACCCCCACCACACACACCCACATCCCATAAACGTTACTGTACAGACATTCAGTATTTAAAAACCCATTGAGAAAGACGAATACTACGTCGAAATGTTTGGGTAATCAAAACCTAAAAGTAAGTTCACAGTGAAAGTGTTAATATGTATTTATATAAATATTTCATTAGACTCTAACAGGATATCTATTGAGTGTGATATAAGGTTAAAAATAACATCAATAGAACCTGACATTAACTCTCTGATACAAAATAAGCAGCAACAAATTTTACATTAATTATTTTCTTTTTAATATGTTGTTATTTTTTAGTGCCAACAAGAAAATCTGTAATGAAAGTAAACAACTGTCTTTTAAAATACATTATACTTTATTTTAGCATAGAACCACCTGGAAATTACTTTTAAAAATCATTTCCCGTTTTGTAAATTCTATGTATTAAATTTAAATAATTATACATAACTGGAATAATAAGATATATTATTCATTTTATTTTGTTTTTATATAGTATTCCAGTCACTTTTTCACAATAATTTAATTACCTTGTATCCGTCAGTGACTTCGTTCTAGCATTTTTTATATAGACGCGTTTCGTGACATGTGTCACATCATCAGTAATCCTCGTCAAATGTTAAAATTCACATAAAACACATAAAAACACATTTGCACATATTTACTAAATCACAATAACGACACACACATAACACGATGTAACTTCAGCTCCGTTGGACCGGTCGGAACCGGTTACAATCATTATTCCATCGGTCGGACCGGTCCAACGGAGCCGAAGTTACATCGTGTTATGTGTGTGTCGTTATTGTGATTTAGTAAATATGTGCAAATGTGTTTTTATGTGTTTTATGTGAATTTTAACATTTGACGAGGATTACTGATGATGTGACACATGTCACGAAACACGTCTATATAAAAAACGCTAGAACGAAGTCACTGACGGATACAAGGTAATTAAAATATTATTCATGTTGTATCAAGGTTTTATAGAGTTTTATTGTATCGATTTATTGGGAAAGCCCCAATAACCTTTCTTTAAGCTCCGGTGGACTCGAAATGAACGCAGAAAACCAAAATGGTATGCGGGTCTGGAAAGGTTGGGAACCACTAGTGTAGTCACACAAGTACTTACTCAGCTAAATACAAAACATAGTATATGGTTTAAGTTTTCAAGGCATTATGGAAAGGTTGCTGGATTATTGCTTTAATGGATTATTACATTTTTGGTAGATAATTTACATTTATGAAAATTAAATCTGGTATAAGTTTTATACCACTCACAAAATGTCCATAACTAAACAGGAGGTAACTGAAAATACGAGAATCACATTGGCTGGTGATTAATAACAGGCATATTTGACACCAGTTCCCATGAAAAAACCCATTTATTAAGCTTGGAAGGAGTTAAATATCGGATGTTTAATACGAAGTGAGGCATAAACAAAATGATATAGCCTATGTTTCATGATAATCTTGTACCAGTTATCATTTTTGAGACTATGTATTTAATAAATATGAATATGCAAAAAACTTCTATACAGCACATAGAGAAAGTTTATAAAATCCAACAATCAATACAAACAGCATTATTTACTAATAATCCAAGCTGATAAATTATTAGTAAAAATAAATAGAATTTTTATGTACAGCATCTAAAGAAAAACAATTAAATCTAATTTAAAGTTAATGATTAATTATTTGTGATATACCATATTTAAAATTTCAGTTTTACAGATTTTCCTTGATTTTTCAACTTTTATTTGGAACACAGACATAGGTTTTTCATGACTTAGGCGATCTTTCCGATCATCATTATTCCATCTTAAAAATAAAAATGTTTCAATTAAACCACATGGCAGATCATGTGAAGGAAACATACAAAATGTATTGATGATTCAATGGAAAGACAACAAATGGTTAACATAAGAGTGTATTACCTGGCAACATATTGTACTGATATTGCGTATGTGTGAAGTTTGCAACATTTTGCAGTGGGAGTGCTCAGGAGTGATGTGCTTTTGCCATGGCAACCGTTATATATACAGCTTTGTAACTGATGTAGTAGTGTTAGTGCAACTTTCAATGTTATGGATTTGCTGCTTCAGTATTGATGGAAGGTTCAGTGTTTAGGCTATATTGTACCAGTTGTAGCTGAATCACAATGTTGTCTTATATTCACGATGCTTGATAAAATGAAGATGGAATATTATACTTGTATTGATGGAATTTAATAAATAAAAGGTATTTTCAAAATTAAACTTTATAAAAATACTTAAAACAGTTAGAGTAAAATAGCGTATTCAGTTTGCTCCATATGCCTCACCTGATAAGCCACCGCGTCTCTCAAGGCCCAGATAAGGAATGGGGTAAGCCAGTGCTGTCTCTTGTCATTGTTTCTGTTCTGTGTATGTTGTGAGGTGATCAGTTTTGCAAGAAAAACAACTGTAGAGAAGTGAAAATAACGGGGTGAAATTATCATTCTGTTAATATTTTCAAATGATAAGCCTTTAGCTTGAGGTAAAGAGTGATCTTTGAGGTACTGTGCCTACTAGGAAAGGACACACTATAAGTCTGGTATGAAAGAAGATAGAAGCAATGATAATTGAAAATGTTACAGGCAGATGTATATTCTTCTGAAAGATATGAAATTCAGACAAGAATTCAAACCCAACTCAGTGAATATAAAAGTCTGGGATAGAACAGGTAAAAGTATATTTCTGTTGCCAAAGAAACATTGATCTTAAAAAATGAAAACATATTATAGTACCTTTCACATGAAATGTATATCTGTACGACTCTGAATCAATGGACCATGGGGAATAGAAACAAATAATAATTAGAGGTATGGTGCTGGTGGAGAATGCAGAGGAATTAATGGAGGGAAGGGTAGACAGTTTTTAAAGGTGAAAAACCTCATCAAAAGGAAATACTGATGCGTTCAATGCTTAATAAGCTATACATAGACATAGCCTACTGCTCTCTCTCTCTCTCTCTCTCTCTCTCTCTCTCTCTCTCTCTCTCTCTCTCTCTCTCTCTCTCTCTCTCTCTCTCTCTCTCTCTCTCTCTCTCTCTCTCTGTGTGTGTGTGTGTGTGTGTGTGTGTGTGTGTGTGTGTGTGTGTGTGTGTGTGTGTGTGTGTGTGTGTGTGTGTGTGTGTGTGTGTGTGTGTGTGTTTTCACAGACTCTGAAATATGTAAGAGCTGCAATTTAATTCTGACTGCAAATGACAAGGTACATAGGTATCACGTAACTGCTTTATAATTTCATTATAATGTGAGATTGATCATCTAAAGGGAGGTTATACTCTTGCTCGTGGTGAGAATCAGACTGAATCAGAAAGGTTGATGGAAGAAATGCTAAGAGAAGGGTAAGAAAATTGGACCAAATAATAGATCCAGAGGTGTGTGTGTGTGTGTGTGTGTGTGTGTGTGTGCGTGCGTGCATGCGTGCGTGCTCGTAGCTTCTTCTGTTCTCATTTTTTTAATCATAGAAAATTATTATTAAAAAACAATTATTTTGTACAACTGGGACAATCATGTATGGCTCATTGATTTTAGTGTCTTATATTGACCGATCTTTTTTTTATAACTAATGAATACAGTTATGCTTTTAAAGCATTAAATTTGACTACTTAAATAAGTAATTAACAGTGTAGCACAACTTATTATTTTTTAAACAGTAATCCATTGTAAATGGCTCAACCAAAAAATTTGGTTCATTCAGTATGGTTTCTCTTTGGTAATGAATATATGATTTAACAGAAAATGTGTGGTTAAAAGTTAAAAGTATGAAAAGAAAACATAATTTATTTGTTTCTTATTTTATTATGACAATAGAATTCAAAACTGCGGACTCAGAAATATTTTATTTCAATGGCTTTATGTAAAATTTTAAATTATGTTTATTACGAATTTGAATTGAAAAGTGTAAGTGGAACTTGTAAAAAACGACACACAAAATATTCAGTTTTTTTGTGTGCTGATTATAGACTTTATTTGGGAATTTTATTTGTACATTAGTTTCAGACATGTCTGAGGTGTTGGCACAGAGTTGTGAGGTGATAATAATGGTCACTGCCTTTTAATTACATTTGTACTGTTACATAAGTCATAATCTCCTTATGTGTGAATTTTTCACTATTATGTAAACTACATGTTAGCAGAAACTGAGTGTTAAGTCGATTTGTGTAACTGATTATACAAATTATTACGTATGACTTCAAACATAATCATCATATTTACATTGTTGAGTTTGTAGAAGTAGAGAAACAAGTGACCACAGTTGAAAACTATTTTCTTACTAAATAATTTATAAACCATTACTGCATGATTGAGATAGATTTTTTTGTTATAATCACAAGCTGTTGTAAGAGTGTTTTCATTATTGCTAAAAGAATATTTTAATGAACAGATTTTAGCATAATTAAACTTCTAAACCATAATAATCTCATATAGACTTAGTTAATTTGAAATTATCTCTACTCTATTATGCACTCATTTAATAAGACTTTTTGTGGCCTTGGTATAAGAATGACAGTTAAAATATATGTATACTATCTGTTTGAATAAAAACACACAAGAGAGTCCATGTATTCATCTGTACCACTATACCAATTTTGTATAGTGGAAAAACACCACTCAGATGTAAATTAATGTAAAGTTTTACAACAGCTGTACATCCAAAAGTGATAACACAATATTAATAAATATTGTATATTTAATAATATTGTCCAAACTATTTAGAAATATCTGTCCAGTCTGTTTTAACAAACATTGCACATTTCACATTGTACTTCCATCTTCTTCTACTAGCATTACAAGTAATGGGTTTGAGCATCTTCAACATTTTTTTTTTTTTTGATTCAGCTGTCTTATTACATAAATTTCTCCATCTTATCCCCATATTCTTCAGACCCTCCTCAACATCCTTGATCCATCTCTTCCGTGTCCTTCTTGATCTCCTACATACTGATCACCATTCTAGAATTTTCTGGAAATTCTGTATTGCTCCATCCTCATTGTGTGTCCTAGCCAGGTTATCCTTCTACTCTTTATAAACCTTACTACGTCAGCTCCATGTATTTGATTATTATTTCATGATTCCTTCGTATTCCCCACAAGAGTCAGAGTTCTCCTTGGTAAGTTCTAACATTTTCTATATATGAGGCTCATTTCTTAGAAATTAATATGTTACCTATGTGATTTGTATCATTAGTGCCCGGGTTTTCCATGCTCATTTGTGAATATCTTGTCTAGGAAGCCATGTACTGAAGACTTTAAAACTATTAAATGTTTTGTATTGTGCCATTCTGTGGCTTAATAATTATTTCTTATGTCATGTAGGCTGTGTTTGCCGAATAAATCCTTGTTATATCTTCTTTGCCTAGTTTAGCATTAAAATCACCCAATATGATAATGAAGTTCATTGCACACTGCTTGTAGTTCTTCAATAAATTCATGCTTTCTCTTCTGCCTCCTCTTTCAGTGTGTATATGTTAATACATGTTATATTGTGAAACATACCCTTTAATCTTAGAGTACAAATTCTTTCAGGGAATAGTGGAAAACCCCAGCACTGACTTATTAATCTTTTTGGATGTTATAAAGCCAGCTCCCTGATTTCCTTGTCTGTCATTGTTTCCAGAGTAGTACAGAGTATATTTTGATTTCCTAATTGACCCTTTACCTTGAATTTACTTTTCCACCTTATTTCTTGAAGAGCTACCACTTCCATATTATATCTTTCAACTTCTTGTGCCAAACTGTACATTTTACCAGCCTGCAGCAGGATGCACACATTTCATTTACAAAATTGTATCATTTTTTGTAGTCCAGGTTGTTTCCATGAGGGCAGTCCAATACAGGCATTGAATTCTTCTCAACGGTAGAACTTTTACAAGGCAGGGTTGTCAGCCCCGCGCTCAGCACCCAACCTGAAGGATCAGGAACTTTGATTTTGGGCTGTTCTTCACCTAGGGAAGTTGCCTTCACTTTGGGTCATGAGTGTTCCGTACCCAGTCACACTAGGCTAACTAACTAAGCCCTTGTGTGCAGCCCATTGATCCAGTAGTGGCTCCTCTGCCCCACACTTGGTGTACATCCTGTTCAGTTTGAACAATAATATAAGTTTCTCAGGTCACCCCTCTGCCTCTCTACCCTTCTCTCTCTCATTATTGTCTTATCACTTATTTCACATATTGATACTATTATAAATTCTGTAGCATGTGAATATATCTTAATAATAGGAAGAGTGAAAATGTAAGCTGAAAGGGTGATAGCAGACGGGTCAATCCATTTGAAATCACCCAATTTCAGATTAAAAGGTTGCTGACAAAATTTATTATTTTTTAATTTTTTTACACAAAGTTGTACTATATTCAGAGAGTAAAAAACAAGAATTCATTCATTTTTTAGATGTTCAGTTTTTTTTTGAGCGGCCATTTTGTATAGGTGCGTTAGCCTATTTTGCACTTTACAAAGGTTTGCGGTAAACTCTGTAGCTCCTTTATTTTTGAAGATATTGATTTCAAACAAAAACCATTTTAAAGAGAATTAAATGTACAACATGTTATGACCAGTGCACATGTAAGCCTACTGCACTACAAATACCTTAAAACAATTGTTGAAAGTTAAAGTTTTAAAAACGCAAATTGTCATTTTTGAAATTAAAAATTTTAAAGAAAAAACTAACACTTACCTTTAATTTTTTTACTAGATATAGGCTTCATAGTATACTACTTCCTAAAAATGTTTGATACCTGAGAGTCTCATCCCTTTTTTTTATGGGTCTTCAAACATTGCGATTTTTCTAAAATCGGCTATATTCAACCTGAAATATCTCAAAAGGGACACGCTTGAAAAATCTCAAATTTTCACAAAACAATCTTTATTTGTGTAGTAACAAGTAGTTAAAATATGATCACTGAGACTTTACTAGATTTTGAGTTACTTTTTTTTTTATGTGGTGAAATGCGGTTTATTAGCAACTAAACGTATGGTTCATTCTACAACTAAACTATATGTTTAAACTAAAAATTAAAAAATAATAAATTTTGATAGCAACCATCATTGGTTGATTTGATATGGATTGACTCAGACTCAATATAGTTTTATAATAGGGAGATCACTTACACATGTAATCCATATGGTGTGACAAATAATGAAGAAGTGTTATGATCAGGGCATTGAGCTTCAGGTAGTTTTTTATAGATTTGCAGCAAGCTTTTGACAAGCTGAAAGAGGTAGGGTGATAAATGATATGAATCGTTGGGAATTCCAAGAAAGTTAATAAGACTGATTGACTTGACACTAAAAGAATCAAATGTAAACGTAGTCAGACATGAGGGATTGACAGAGGAAGTAGAGATGAAGAGGGGCGTAAGACAGAGTGACGGGTTATTAGCAAAACTATTAATTGGGAGGACATAAGCCTAACAAGACATTGTAGCACTACAATGCACAATAGCACAGAAGGCAGTGCAAATTGTGCCACATCTGAATCATATTATGACAGTAGTAAGAGATAGGTGGAGTGTTGATGAGATGATAGCATAGATAGAAAAACAGGTACATGATAGGGTTTAGATGTAAACCAGATGGAAATAAGTTTATGAGAAAGGGAGAGTAGGGAGAGACCCAGACAAGAGTGTAGTTGAAAGTTGAATATAGATCTAAGGAAGAGATGCATTTTAAGTACTAAGGGATAAGCTATCAAAATGAGAGAAGGTGAGAAATTATGCAGGGGATTTAAGCGAGCACATACTACAGAAGAAAGGATGGTAAGAGAAGTAGCAGGGCCAGTAAAATAAAGTTGTACAGTACAGTGATTAGACCAATGGCAGCATACACAATAGGGACGATGAGTTTTGCTATAGAAAAAGAGGAAGGATTAAGGAATAATGGAAAGAAGAGTGAGAAGAGGGATACATGGATTTAAGAAAATAGAAAATGTATGTAGAAGGTTATCAAATAAGAAAGTAAAGGTGAAATTAGAAGGATAGCATATTGTGAAGATAATTAAAGCACAACAAATGAGGTGGTATAGACATGTTTATAGACAAGAAGATCAAATAACGTTAAGAAACAATACAGAATGAATAAATATAGTGAAAGAGACATAGAGGAAGACCAAAGACAAAATATCAAGAGGTTGGTTGTGCATGAGTGGTGGAGGGGGATGGTGAGATATGGAAATGAGTGGAAGAGGCTGAAGGGAAGTGACTTGTTACAACCACTGAGGTTGGCAGTTAAAAGAATGACTCTGTACTCTTCAAGATATGTAAAGGACTGATGAAGATGATGGTGGTGATGGTGATGATGATAACATACATATCTTTTTTTCATGGTTGTGTCATGGCCCGTGGAGTATTTGTATTCACTGTTTCATGTGTCTTGTATTTGTCTATGACATAACACATTCTTTGGCAACATTCTGAATTCACAGCTCTATGATGCTTTTGTTTTTTAATTTGATCATAATATGATATTATAGTTGTTCTGAAAAAGGTTTATTTGGATCCTTAACATATCATCATGAGACAACAATACTGGTAATGAACAAAAAACATATATACATGTGTTTTTTGTAATACCAAAGTCACATAAAAATCAGATATTGATATTTTTGATTAAATAGAATAAATAAAGTTTGTGTTTTTGTAGTATTATATAATAGTTTTGGTATAATTATTGACTCCAAACACTTTTGGTCTTTTATTTAATCACAATCACATTTATAATAATAATAACAATATTATAATACGGGGTCTGGCAGAAATAACTCCCACATTTCCCAACCCTCCTGTTAAAGCACTAGTAGAGCGATTTAGGGTGGAGTTATGCCATGTTATTGAGAATACCCTACCATTTCAGTTACAATCATGGTGTAAGTAGTGGCAGCATGCATTCATTATTGAGACTTATTTTTAAAATGGCAATTCTGGCATAACAACACAGCAATATAATTATTATTTCACGCTCGCCTTAGGCTAGGCTGAAAATCTGTGGTTCGTGATAGGAAGATCATATTATTATGCATTTCAGATTGTAGAGCTACAGGTTCGGCTTTGAAGAATTAGTCCTTGCCATTACATATCTCCACAAACCTCAGCTCTTAAACCCGCTGCTGTTTTGGGATTGTCAGATTGGACTGTGAGAAGAATTTTATACACGGACTTAAATTTTCATCTGTATAAGATTATAGTTATACAGCAACTAAGCACACAAGACTGGGTGAACTCCATTGCATCTTGCTAGGGTATTCTTCAAAATGTTGAAGCGAACTCTGTTGTACTTTCAAGTGACAAATCTCATTGTCATTTAATTGGTTGTGTTAACAAATAGAATTTTTAGTACTGGGCAGAAAATAATCTTTGACAGCTCCATGAGGATCCACTCCACTATGAAAGTGTCACTATTTGGTGTGCTGTTGTGGATTTTGGAGTGATAGGCCTGTACGTTTTTGATGAGGGAATGCAAGCTATTACCATAACATCCGATTGTTATGTTGATATGATATGCAACTTTCAATAACCAAAGCTTAATGAACTCAGAGAGCAAATTGTGTGGTTTCAACAAGATGGTTGCTCATAGCGCTAGATGATCCATGGATGCTCTGAGAGAAATGTTTCCAGGGCGTCTTAATTTCATAATGCGGTGATATCCTGTGGCCAGCACGTTTACCCGACCTCACAGTGTGTGATTTTTTCTTTGGGGGGCATCTGAAGTCTAAAATCTACCAGCATAAGCTGAGGGTAATATATGAACTAAATACTGCTATCCGACAAGAAATTGCTGCAATACCATGACAAATGACCAGAAGCAATGCGGAACATCAGGGAGAGGTTGCAATAGACAGTATATATACAATGGAGATCACCATATGGATGGTATAATTTTTTAAACAAAGTAATTCAGAAAAATGACAAATATTATTCTTTTAGTTTATAAAGTAAATTTTGTATATCTTCTATGATGTCTATTTTCTTATTATTTAAAAATTGGGAGGTATTTATGCCGGACCCTGTAATTGATAATAATAATATTATTATTATTGTTGTTGTTGTTGTTCTTGTTATTTTTAAAGGTTGAAACTCCTAAACAGTTATGGTTAGAAGCTTTATTGATTGTATCTATGATTCATAGTGTAATCTCTGTTAGTTCCAATTACTCTGCTGAGTCAGAGTGAGTGTACAACTAGAAAATGATTCGCTCACGTTGATTTATTTTGAAGTCACTATATTATGGCCTTATTTCACAGTAGCAATTACATCTATGTTTACAGTTTGGTAAATCTTCATTATACAGATTTGGATTTGCTGTTTTAAGGATTTTGTGTTAATATGGAGAACGTTACATAAATTTAATTAAATGTAACGTGTATCCATATTTATTGATGTATATTAAATATACTTTGAACAGTTGTATAAGAAACTAATTTCTTTGTTTACTCTTCCTATAATTACAGGAATAATTTTGATATACCACAGTATTTCTGTACAAAAATTGAAATGTATTTAGGTCCATGTAAAGGTGACATCCATGAAACTTGAAATGATCATTTAACATAAGACATGTTCATGTGAGTAACATATTCATGTTTTGCTAACAGAAAATAAGATGATAAATAATTATGAGTCTCATACAAAGCAGACGTAATTAAGATAAATTTAAGAATAGGAGGAAACTAATAAAGAACCGAGTATAATAAATATTTTTTTAAAATCATTATTGGAGGCAAATAGAAACATAAACAGTTGGACTTCAAAAAATTACTAATAAAGAAAGTGTATCCAAGGAAGAGTAAAGGTAGTACTACAATGTGGCCTAATAATTTAGCCAAAACCTATTTCATAGGTACCCCTCTAGTTCCTGGACAATTAACAATTAAGAAGACTAAAGAGAACTAAACTATTTGAGTGAGTTTAATGAATTTATTGTAGGATGTAGTTTAAAAAACAATACTCGTGTTTTTTTTTTAGAATAGTGTTGAGTGACATGACTAAGTGAAATTATATATTATATATATACCATTATATGATTCTGTTTGAATTTGCGGCTGTTATCGTTTGCCATATAAAATACCCTTTTAAAACATAAAACGTTGCAGGTAAACTACCCCTTTCCCTTAACCGATCTTCACCAACACCAATAGGTATTGAGAACTCTACAATACAGGGCTGTATGCAAAACATCATTTGATTCTGTTTCAATTTGCGGCTGTTATCGTTTACCATAGAAAAAAATTACCCTTGATAAAAAACCGTTGCAGGTAAACTACCCCTTTCCCTTAACCGATCTTTACCAAAAACGACAGGTCTTGAGAACTCTACAATTCAGGGCTGTATGCAAAACATTATATGATTTTGTTTGAATTTGCGGCTGTTATCGTTTGCCATACAAAATACCGTTGATAAAACAAAAAACGTGGCAGGTAAACTACCCCTTCCCTTAACCGATCTTCACCAAAAATAAAAGATCTTGAGAACTCTACAATTCAGGGCAGTATGCAAAACATTATTTGATTATGTTTGAATTTGCGGCTGTTATCGTTTGCCATAGAAAATACCCTTGTTAAAACATAAAACGTTGCTGGTAAACTACCCCTTTCCCTTAACCGATCTTTACGAAAATCAACAGATCTTGAGAACTCTACAATTTCGCATAATGTTTCGCATACAGCCCTGAATTGTAGAGTTCTCAAGACCTATTGTTTTTGGTGAAGATCGGTTAAGGGAAAGGGGTAGTTTACCTGTAACGTTTTATGTTTTAACAAGGGTATTTCCTATGGCAAACGATAACAGCCGCAAATTCAAACAGAATCAAAAGATTATTTGCATACAGCCCTAAATTGTAGAGTTCTCAAGACCTATTGTTTTTGGTGAAGATCGGTTAAGGGAAAGGGGTAGTTTACCTACAACGTTTTTTTAACAAGGGTATTTTCTATGGCAAACGATAACAGCCGCAAATTCAAACAGAATCAAATAATTTTCTGCATACAGCCTGATTTGTAGAGTACTCAAGACCTATTGTTTTTGGTGAAGATCGGTTGAGGGGAAGGGGTAGTTTACCTGCAACGTTTTTTTGTCAAGCGTATTTTCTATGGCAAACGATAACAGCCGCAAATTCAAACAGAATCAAATAATTTTTTGCATACGTCCCTGAATTGTAGAGGTCTCAAGGACTTTCGATTTTGGTGAAGATCGGTTAAGGGGAAGGGGTAGTTTACCTGCAACCTTTTACGTTTTAACAAGAGTAAAGTACTTGAAAATTTATTTAAATTTTTTGAAACAATGGTAATTGTTAAAAATAAAATAATTTTGTTGCCAGGCAATATAATTATAATTTTTACTTCCATATTCCTTAAGGAATGGAAGTATGGTGATGGCAAAAAAAATCGTGTTCGAGATTATTGCAGATTCTGATTCTACTACACTCAAAACATGAAAAAAAGTCGTTTTCCGAAAAGTGTGTGTGTGTGTGTGTGTCTGTAGATTTTTTTTCTATGGCAAACGATAACTGCCGCAAATTCAAACAGAATCAAATAATTTTTTGCATATAGCCCTGATTTGTAGAGTACTCGCGACCTATTGTTTTTGGTGAAGATCGGTTGAGGGAAAGGGGTAGTTTACCTGCAACGGTTTTTTTTTATCAAGGGAAATTTTTTTTTGGCAAACGATAACAGCCGCAAATTCAAACAGAATTAAATAATGTTTCGTATGCAGCCCGGAATTGTAGAGTTCTCAAGACCTATTGTTTTTGGTGAAGATCGGTTAAGGGAAAGGGGTAGTTTACCTGTAACGTTTTATGTCCTAACAAGGGTATTTCCTATGGCAAACGATAACAGCCGCAAATTCAAACAGAATCAAACGATTATTTGCATACAGCCCTAAATTGTAGAGTACTCACGACCGATTGTTTTTGGTGAAGATCGGTTGAGGGAAAGGGGTAGTTTACCTGCAACGGTTTTTTTTATCAAGGGAAATTTTTTTTTTTGGGAAACGATAACAGCCGCAAATTCAAACAGAATCAAATAATGTTTCGCATACAGCCCTGAATTGTAGAGTTCTCAAGACCTATTGTTTTTGGTGAAGATCGGTTAAGGGAAAGGGGTAGTTTACCTGTAACGTTTTATGTTTTAACAGGGGTATTTCCTATGGCAAACGATAACAGCCGCAAATTCAAACAGAATCAAAAGATTATTTGCATACAGTCCTAAATTGTAGAGTTCTCAAGACCTATTGTTTTTGGTGAAGATCGGTTAAGGGAAAGGGGTAGTTTACCTACAACGTTTTTTTAACAAGGGTATTTTCTATGGCAAACGATAACAGCCGCAAATTCAAACAGAATCAAATAATTTTCTGCATACAGCCTGATTTGTAGAGTACTCAAGACCTATTGTTTTTGGTGAAGATCGGTTGAGGGGAAGGGGTAGTTTACCTGCAACGTTTGTTATAAAGCGTATTTTCTATGGCAAACGATAACTGCCGCAAATTCAAACAGAATCATATAATTTTTTGCATACGTAAGTGAATTGTAGAGGTCTCAACGACTTTCGATTTTGGTGAAGATCGGTTAAGGGGAAGGGGTAGTTTACCTGCAACTTTTTACGTTTTAACAAGAGTAAAGTACTTGAAAATTTATGTAAACTTTTTCAAACAGTGGTAATTGTTAAAAATAAAATAATTTTGTTGCCAGGCAATAAAATTAAAATTTTTCATTTTAATGTAAATCATGTATAAGAGAAAATATATCGCGCTTGGCAGGCGATATTAAGATTTAAATATAAATCTTAGAATATGGAAGTCATGTATTGTTCTCCATACCGATTTTTTTCATTTTAATGTAAATTATGTTTGAGTTAATATCTTTATATATACAGTGGAACTTGGTTATTACGGCCTCGGCTGTTACGTCAACTCTGGTGTAGCGTTATTTTGTCATAAGTCCGGTCAAACTGATATCTTTAACATTATAAAAATTCCCGTTTTTACCGTCACTAAATATTGTACTACTCTGTTATAGCGTCAAATATTTCTCAGATATTTTACTCTAAATTTCATATAAACGTATATATGTGCGCGCGCGCGCTAGCCCATGGTTACAGAGATACATTGTATGCAAGCGATAAGCACTGTAACAGGACTGCCGGCGCCAGCCATTTTGCGTGCTCCAACGGATGGCTAGATCGATTTAAGGCCCGACACTCGATTTCCTTTGCAAAAATTTGTGGTGAGGCAAAATGCGTAGATCTGAACGTTACAGGCGATTGGGTGCATAACACTTGGCCAGAAATTAGACGATCATATAAAGATGAAGACATCTTTAATGGACATGAAGCCGGAATTTTTTATAAATTAACTCCAGATAAGACTTTCAAATTTACAAATGAAAAGTGCGTTGGTGGGAAGCTCTCTAAACAAAGAGTTACAGTTTTTGTTTGTGCGAACATGACGGGAACCGAAAAAAGGAAACTTTTAGTTATCGGGAAAAGTTTGCATCCTAGATGTTTTAAAAACATCAAAAAACTTCCTGTAAGTTACACTGCCAACATAAAAGCGTGGACGACTTCTAGTATTTTTGATGATGACTTCTGTACGTGTGTATGTCACTGAACTCCTCCATGTATAAAATAATATATCGTTCGTGGCAGGTAAGCATATCTCAGTTATGTAATATTTACGTTTCCATTTTATTATTATGCCTACAGCAATAAAAAGGCAGGTAAGACACACACACACACACACACACACAATTCACGTTATTTCTGGCCTCACTCATGTTTATTTTCTTACATTTGCACGCTTTTTAAATGGAAAGTGCCGAAACCCATACCAACATAACGCGTGCAAGCCGAAAAAATGGACATCAATTTGCTTCCTGTGGATCGCTGGGCAGTGTAACTGCACGTGTTTACAGAGGAACGATTCATAGACAGACTTTTCGTCTTTAGGGAATGAACCCTCTGCAAGATGCTGAGGGTCCATGAGTGACTTCGGAGCGCTCCTTCTTTTTCGCGTGTTTGTTCTGTGAAACATACACTGTAGATTCGCAGCTTTACTCTAAGCAACGCTCAATAGGAAATGTTGAAAATTTTTGTCCACAATGTACCCTCATTCACACTAAACCTGCTCTGATGTTTTAATTGCGGACATCATAATATAAAAACTTTGGAAACTTGAGCACTACTTAATGGAGATCAATCATTAACTTATACAAGCCATTAATTTTATGCATATTTTTTATATAAATATATGTGTACAACGTTATCGGCAACAAAGAAGTAGTTTTTGTTAAAATTCCTTCCCGGGATATTTGGCCGTAGTCCAATGTTTTCTACAAAACCAGACGTTTCGGCAATGCCATCGACTTCCATCATCAGTGAAAATCGACTACGATAACGTGAGGTGGTATACGTTAGTGACCACAGTACTGTGGTTAAGGCTGAAGCAGTAAGTAGAAAGAAGTAGTTTCTATGGTAATATTTAATTTCGAAAATGATTTTAAATATAAATCTTAGAATATGGAAGTCATGTATGGTTCTCCATACCGATATTTTTTTATGGCAAACGATAACAGCCGCAAATTCAAACATAATCAAATAATTTTTGCATACTGCCCTGAATTGTAGAGTTCTCAAGACCTGTTGTTTTTGGTGAAGATCGGTTAAGGGAAAGCGGTAGTTTACCTGCAAGGTTTTATGTTATAAAAGGGTATTTTCTATGGCAAACGATAAGAGCCGCAAATTCAAACAGAATCATATAATATTTTGCATACAGCCCTGAATTGTAGAGTTCTCAAGACCTGTTAGTTTTGGTGAAGATCGGTTAAGGGAATAGGGTAGTTTACCGGCAACGGTGTTTACTTCCATGTTCCTTAAGGAAATGGAAGTATGGTGATGGCAAAAAAAATCGTGTTCGAGATTATTGCAGATTCTGATTGTACTACACTCAAAACATGAAAAAAAGTCGTTTTCCGAAATGTGTGTGTGTGTGTGTGTGTGTGTGTGTGTGTGTGTGTGTGTGTGTGTGTGTGTGTGTGTGTGTGTGTGTGTGTGTGTGTGTGTGTAGATTTTTTTTCTATGGCAAACGATAACTGCCGCAAATTCAAACAGAATCAAATAATTTTTTGCATACAGCCCTGATTTGTAGAGTACTCGCGCCCTATTGTTGTTGGTGAAGATCGGTTGAGGGAAAGGGGTAGTTTACCTGCAACGGTTTTTTTTTCAAGGGAAATTTTTTTTTTTTTTGGCAAACGATAACAGCCGCAAATTCAAACAGAATTAAATAATGTTTCGTATACAGCCCGGAATTGTAGAGTTCTCAAGACCCATTGTTTTTGGTGAAGATCGGTTAAGGGAAAGGGGTAGTTTACCTGTAACGTTTTATGTCCTAACAAGGGTATTTCCTATGGCAAACGATAACAGCCGCAAATTCAAACAGAATCAAACGATTATTTGCATACAGCCCTAAATTGTAGAGTTCTCAAGACCTATTGTTTTTGGTGAAGATCGGTTGATGGAAAGGGGTAGTTTACCTGCAACTTTTTTTAACAAGGGTATTTTCTATGGCAAACGATAACAGCCGCAAATTCAAACAGAATCAAATAATGTTTCGCATACAGCCCTGAATTGTAGGGTTCTCAAGATCTGTTGATTTTGGTGAAGATCGTTTAAGGGAAAGGGGTAGTTTACCAGCCACGTTTTTTGTTTTATCAAGGGTATTACTTCCATATTCCTTAAGGAATGGAAGTATGGTGATGGCAAAAAAAATCGTGTTCGAGATTATTGCAGATTCTGATTCTACTACACTCAAAACATGAAAAAATCGTTTTCCGAAAAGTGTCTCTGTGTGTGTCTGTAGATTTTTTTTCTATGGCAAACGATAACTGCCGCAAATTCAAACAGAATCAAATAATTTTGTGCATACAGCCCTGATTTGTAGAGTACTCACGACCTATTGTTTTTGGTGAAGATCGGTTAAGGGAAAGAGGTAGTTTACCTGCAAGGTTTTATGTTATAAAAGGGTATTTTCTATGGCAAACGATAAGAGCCGCAAATTCAAACAGAATCATATAATATTTTGCATACAGCCCTGAATTGTAGAGTTCTCAAGACCTGTTAGTTTTGGTGAAGATCGGTTAAGGGGAAGGGGTAGTTTACATGCAACCTTTTACGTTTTAACAAGAGTAAAGTACTTGAAAATTTATTTAAACTTTTTGGAACAATGGTAATTGTTAAAACTAAAATAATTTTGTTGCCAGGCAATATAATTATAATTTTTACTTCCATATTCCTTAAGGAATGGAAGTATGGTGATGGCAAAAAAAATCGTGTTCGAGATTATTGCAGATTCTGATTCTACTACACTCAAAACATGAAAAATATCGGTATGGAGAACCATACATGACTTCCATATTCTAAGACTTATAATCTGAAATATGCTTGCCTGCCAAGCACGATATATTTTGTAATATATACATAATTTCCATTAAAATGAAAAAATTATAATTTTATTGCCTGGCAACAAAATTATTTTATTTTTAACAATTACCATTGTTTGAAAAAGTTTAAATGAATTTTCAAGTACTTTACTCTTGTTAAAACGTAAAATGTTGCAGGTAAACTACCCCTTCCCATTAACCGATCTTCACCAAAATCTAATGGACTTGAGTCCTCTACAATTCACTTACGTATGCAAAAAATTATTTGATTCTGTTTGAATTTGCGGCAGTTATCGTTTGCCATAGAAAATACGCTTTATAATAAACGTTGCAGGTAAACTACCCCTTCCCCTCAACCGATCTTCACCAAAAACAATAGGTCTTGAGTACTCTACAAACCAGGGCTGTATGCAGAAAATTATTTGATTATGTTTGAATTTGCGGCTGTTATCGTTTGCCATAGAAAATAACCTTGTTAAAAAAACGTTGTAGGTAAACTACCCCTTTCCCTTAACCGATGTTAACCAAAAACAGTACGTCTTGAGTACTCTACAAACCAGGGCTGTATGCAGAAAATTATTTGATTATGTTTGAATTTGCGGCTGTTATCGTTTGCCATAGAAAATAACCTTGTTAAAAAAAAGTTGTAGGTAAACTACCCCTTTCCCTTACCCGATCTTAACCAAAAACAATAGGTCTTGAGAACTCTACAATTTAGGGCTGTATGCAAATAATCTTTTGATTCTGTTTGAATTTGCGGCTGTTATCGTTTGCCATAGGAAATACCCTTGTTAAAACATAAAACGTTACAGGTAAACTACCCCTTTCCCTTAACCGATCGTCACCAAAAACAATAGGTCTTGAGAACTCTACAATTCAGGGCTGTATGCGAAACATTATTTGATTCTGTTTGAATTTGCGGCTGTTATCGTTTGGCAAATAAAAAAAATTTCCCTTGATAAAAAAAAAAACCGTTGCAGGTAAACTACCCCTTTCCCTCAACCGATCTTCACCAAAAACAATAGGTCGTGAGTACTCTACAAATCAGGGCTGTATGCAAAAAGTTATTTGATTCTGTTTGAATTTGCGGCAGTTATCGTTTGCCATAGAAAAAATATCGGTATGGAGAACCATACATGACTTCCATATTCTAAGATTTATATTTAAAATCATTTTCAGCCAAACAGCCAGGCTGTGTCTTACCTGCCTTTTTATTGCTGTATTAAATGAAAAATATTATATTACATTAAAATGAAAAAATTATAATTTTATTGCCTGGCAACAAAATTATTTTATTTTTAACAATTACCATTGTTTCAAAAAGTTTAAATAAATTTTCAAGTACTTTACTCTTGTTAAAAGCAGATTCTGATTCTACTACACTCAAAACATGAAAAAAAGTCGTTTTCCGAAAAGTGTCTGTGTGTCTGTCTGTCTGTGTGTCTGTGTGTCTGTCTGTCTGTGTGTCTGTCTGTCTGTAGATTTTTTTCTATGGCAAACGATAACTGCCGCAAATTCATACAGAATCAAATAATTTTTTGCATACAGCCCGGTTTTGCAGAGTTCTCGCGACCTATTGTTTTTGGTGAAGATCGGTTGAGGGAAAGGGGTAGTTTACCTGCAACGGTTTTTTTTTAGCAAGGGTAATTTTGTTTGTTTGGCAAACGATAACAGCCGCAAATTCAAACAGAATCAAATAATGTTTCGCATACAGCCCTGAATTGTAGAGTTCTCTAGACCTATTGTTTTTGGTGAAGATCGGTTAAGGGAAAGGGGTAGTTTACCTGTAACGTTTTATGTTTTAACAAGGGTATTTCCTATGGCAAACGATAACAGCCGCAAATTCAAACAGAATCAAAAGATTATTTGCATACAGCCCTAAATTGTAGAGTTCTCAATACCTTTAGTTTTTGGTGAAGATCGGTTAAGGGAAAGGGGTAGTTTACCTACAACGTTTTTTTAACAAGGGTATTTTCTATGGCAAACGATAACAGCCGCAAATTCAAACAGAATCAAATAATTTTCTGCATACAGCCCTGATTTGTAGAGTACTCAAGACCTATTGTTTTTGGTGAAGATCGGTTGAGGGGAAGGGGTAGTTTACCAGCAACGTTTTTTATCATGCGTATTTTCTATGGCAAACGACAACTGCCGCAAATTCAAACAGAATCAAATAATTTTTTGCATACAGGCCTGGTTTGTAGAGTACTCGCGACCTATTGTTTTTGGTGAAGATCGGTTGAGGGGAAGGGGTAGTTTACCTGCTACGGTTTTTTTTATCAAGGGAAATTTTTTTTTTTTGGCAAACGATAGCCGCAAATTCAAACAGAATCAAATAATGTTTCGCATACAGCCCTGAATTGTAGATTTCTCAAGACCTATTGTTTTTGGTGAAGATCGGTTGAGGGAAAGGGGTAGTTTACCTGTAACGTTTTATGTTTTAACAAGGGTATTTCCTATGGCAAACGATAACAGCCGCAAATTCAAACAGAATCAAAAGATTATTTGCATACGGCCCTAAATTGTAGAGTTCTCAAGACCTATTGTTTTTGGTGAAGATCGGTTGAGGGAAAGGGGTAGTTTACCTGCAACGTTTTTTTAACAAGGGTATTTTCTATGGCAAACGATAACAGCCGCAAATTCAAACAGAATCAAATAATGTTTTGCATACAGCCCTGATTTGTAGAGTACTCAAGACCTATTGTTTTTGGTGAAGATCGGTTAAGGGAAAGGGGTAGTTTACCTGCAACGTTTTTTTATCAAGCGTATTTTATATGGCAAACGATAACAGCCGCAAATTCAAACAGAATCAAATAATTGTTTGCATACGTCCCTGAATTGTAGAGGTCTCAATGGCTTTCGATTTTGGTGAAGATCGGTTAAGGGGAAGGGGTAGTGTACCAGCAACGGTTTTTTTTAATCAAGGGTAACTTTGTTTGTTTGGCAAACGATAACAGCCGCCAATTCAAACAGAATCAAATAATGTTTCGCATACAGCCCTAAATGGTAGAGTTCTCAAGATCTGTCGATTTTGGTACAGATCGGTTAAGGGAAAGGGGTAGTTTACCTGCAACGTTTTATGTTTTAACAAGGGTATTTCCTATGGCAAACGTTAAAAGCCGCAAATGTAAACAGAATCAAACAATGTTTTGCATACAGCCCTGATTTGTAGAGTACCCAAGACTTATTGTTTTTGGTGAAGATCGGGTAAGGGAAAGGGGTAGTTTACCTGCAACGTTTTATGTTTTAAAAGGGTATTTTCTATGGCAAACGATAAGAGACGCAAATTCAAACAGAAACAAATAATGTTTTGCATACAGCCCTGATTTGTAGAGTACCCAAGACCTATTGTTTTTGGTGAAGATCGGTTAAGGGGAAGGGGTAGTTTACCTGCAACGTTTTATGTTTTAAAAGGGTATTTTTTATGGCAAAAGATAAGAGTCGCAAATTGAAACAAAATCAAATAATACTTTGCACACAGCCCTGATTTGTAGAGTACTCAAGACCTATTGATTTTTATGAAGATCGGTTAAGGGAAAGGGGTAGTTTACCTGCAACTGTTGTTTTAAATCAAGGGTAATTTTTTTTTATTTTTTATGGCAAACGATAACAGCCGCAAATTCAAACAGAAACAAATAATGTTTTGCATACAGCCCTGATTTGTAGAGTACCCAAGACCTGTTGGTTTTGGTGAAGATCGGTTAAGATAAAAGGGTAGTTTACCTGCAACATTTTATATTTTAACAAGGGTATTTTCTATGGCAAACGATAAAAGCCGCAAATGTAAACAGAATCAAATAATGTTTTGCATACAGCCCTGAATTATAGAGTTCTCAAGACCTGTTGATTTTGGTGAAGATCGGGTAAGTGAAAGGGGTAGTTTACCTGCAACGTTTTATGATAAGTTCCGATAAAACTAACTTATGATGTTTTAGGCCAACTTAAGCCTAGAACTAAACATTGTATTTTTGTCAATTTAAGATGTTTATTATGTTAAGAATTGTTATAAAAGAACTGTATACGTATCCTAGTTATTTTAAGTAACAATCTTTCAATCATTAATTAGTTTTAAGGCATACGTTTATCAAAATATTGTTTCGACTAATCGATCGACTATTAGTTTAAAAAAGTGAATTTTGATATTAATGGACGAATTTATGCCATGATTTGCAATTTCAAGATGCATAAGGGAATCATGTTTGTAATAGTATTTATTGTAAATTTTATTCCATAGAAAATGCTTTGTGAAATCTATCATATTTAAGGATCATATTTAAGGAAAGCAGACGTCTATTTGTTTTGAATAATGTTACCCAGACTCGTTTTATGTTTTAACAAGGGTATTTCCTATGGCAAACGATAACAGCCGCAAATTCAAACAGAATCAAAAGATTATTTGCATACAGCCCTAAATTGTAGAGTTCTCAAGACCTATCGTTTTTGGTGAAGATCGGTTGAGGGAAAGGGGTAGTTTACCTGCAACGTTTTTTTAACAAGGGTATTTTCTATGGCAAACGATAACAGCCGCAAATTCAAACAGAATCAAATAATGTTTTGCATACAGCCCTGATTTGTAGAGTACTCAAGACCTATTGTTTTTGGTGAAGATCGGTTAAGGGGAAGGGGTAGTTTACCTGCAACCTTTTACGTTTTAACAATAGTAAAGTACTTGAAAATTTATTTAAACTTTTTGAAACAATGGTAATTGTTAAAAATAAAATAATTTTGTTGCCAGGCAATAAAATTATAATTTTTTCATTTTAATGTAATATAATATTTTTCATTTAATACAGCAATAAAAAGGCAGGTAAGACACAGCCTGGCTGTTTGGGTGAAAATGATTTTAAATATAAATCTTAGAATATGGAAGTCATGTATGGTTCTCCATACCGATATTTAACAATTACCATTGTTTCAAAAAGTTTAAATAAATTTTCAAGTACTTTACTCTTGTTAAAACGTATAAGGTTGCAGGTAAACTACCCCTTCCCCTTAACCGATCTTCACCAAAATCGAAAGTCATTGAGACCTCTATAATTCAGGGACGTATGCAAAAAATTATTTGATTCTGTTTGAATTTGCGGCTGTTATCGTTTGCCATAGAAAAATATCGGTATGGAGAACCATACATGACTTCCATATTCTAAGATTTATATTTAAAATCATTTTCAGCCAAACAGCCAGGCTGTGTCTTACCTGCCTTTTTATTGCTGTATTAAATGAAAAATATTATATTACATTAAAATGAAAAAATTATAATTTTATTGCCTGGCAACAAAATTATTTTATTTTTAACAATTACCATTGTTTCAAAAAGTTTAAATAAATTTACAAGTACTTTACTCTTGTTAAAACGTAAAAGGTTGCAGGTAAACTACCCCTTCCCATTAACCGATCTTCACCAAAATTGAAAGTCATTGAGACCTCTACAATTCAGGGACGTATGCAAAAAATTATTTGATTCTGTTTGAATTTGCGGCTGTTATCGTTTGCCAAAAAAAAAAAATTTCCCTTGATAAAAAAAACCGTTGCAGGTAAACTACCCCTTCCCCTCAACCGATCTTCACCAAAAACAATAGGTCGCGAGTACTCTACAAATCAGGGCTGTATGCAAAAAATTATTTGATTCTGTTTGAATTTGCGGCAGTTGTCGTTTGCCATAGAAAATACGCATGATAAAAAACGTTGCTGGTAAACTACCCCTTCCCCTCAACCGATCTTCACCAAAAACAATAGGTCTTGAGTGCTCTACAAATCAGGGCTGTATGCAGAAAATTATTTGATTCTGTTTGAATTTGCGGCTGTTATCGTTTGCCATAGAAAATACCCTTGTTAAAAAAACGTTGTTGGTAAACTACCCCTTTCCCTTAACCGATCTTCACCAAAAACAAAAGGTATTGAGAACTCTACAATTTAGGGCTGTATGCAAATAATCTTTTCATTCTGTTTGAATTTGCGGCTGTTATCGTTTGCCATAGGAAATACCCTTGTTAAAACATAAAACGTTACAGGTAAACTACCCCTTTCCCTTAACCGATCTTCACCAAAAACAATAGGTCTTGAGAACTCTACAATTCAGGGCTGTATGCGAAACATTATTTGATTCTGTTTGAATTTGCGGCTGTTATCGTTTGCCAAACAAACAAAATTACCCTTGCTAAAAAAAAACCGTTACAGGTAAACTACCCCTTTCCCTCAACCGATCTTCACCAAAAACAATAGGTCGCGAGAACTCTGCAAAACCGGGCTGTATGCAAAAAATTATTTGATTCTGTTTGAATTTGCGGCAGTTATCGTTTGCCATAGAAAAAAAATCTACAGACAGACAGACAGACAGACACACAGACACACAGACAGACAGACACACAGACACTTTTCGGAAAACGACTTTTTTTCGTGTTTTGAGTGTAGTAGAATCAGAATCTGCAATAATCTCGAACACGATTTTTTTTGCCATCACCATACTTCCATTCCTTAAGGAATATGGAAGTAATACGCTTGATAAAAAAACGTTGCAGGTAAACTACCCCTTCCCCTTAACCGATCTTCACCAAAAACAATAGGTCTTGAGTACTCTACAAATCAGGACTGTATGCAAAACATTATTTGATTCTGTTTGAATTTGCGGCTGTTATCGTTTGCCATAGAAAATACCCTTGTTAAAAAAACGTTGCAGGTAAACTACCCCTTTCCCTCAACCGATCTTCACCAAAAACAATAGGTCTTGAGAAATCTACAATTCAGGGCTGTATGCGAAACATTATTTGATTCTGTTTGAATTTCCGGCTGTTATCGTTTGCCAAAAAAAAAAATTTCCCTTGATAAAAAAAACCGTTGCAGGTAAACTACCCCTTCCCCTCAACCGATCTTCACCAAAAACAATAGGTCGCGAGTACTCTACAAATCAGGGCTGTATGCAAAAAATTATTTGATTCTGTTTGAATTTGCGGCAGTTGTCGTTTGCCATAGAAAATACGCATGATAAAAAACGTTGCTGGTAAACTACCCCTTCCCCTCAACCGATCTTCACCAAAAACAATAGGTCTTGAGTACTCTACACATCAGGGCTGTATGCAGAAAATTATTTGATTCTGTTTGAATTTGCGGCTGTTATCGTTTGCCATAGAAAATACCCTTGTTAAAAAAACGTTGTAGGTAAACTACCCCTTTCCCTTAACCGATCTTCACCAAAAACAAAAGGTCTTGAGAACTCTACAATTTAGGGCTGTATGCGAAACATTATTTGATTCTGTTTGAATTTGCGGCTGTTATCGTTTGCCATAGGAAATACCCTTGTTAAAACATAAAACGTTACAGGTAAACTACCCCTTTCCCTTAACCGATCTTCACCAAAAACAATAGGTCTTGAGAACTCTACAATTCAGGGCTGTATGCGAAACATTATTTGATTCTGTTTGAATTGCGGCTGTTATCGTTTGCCAAACAAACAAAATTACCCTTGCTATAAAAAAACCGTTGCAGGTAAACTACCCCTTTCCCTCAACCGATCTTCACCAAAAACAATAGGTCGCGAGAAGTCTGCAAAACCGGGCTGTATGCAAAAAATTATTTGATTCTGTTTGAATTTGCGGCAGTTATCGTTTGCCATAGAAAAAAATCTACAGACAGACAGACACACAGACAGACACACAGACACTTTTCGGAAAATGACTTTTTTTCATGTTTTGAGTGTAGTAGACTCAGAATCTGCAATAAGCTCGAACACGATTTTTTTTGCCATCACCATACTTCCATTCCTTAAGGAATATGGAAGTAAATATCGGTATGGAGAACCATACATGACTTCCATATTCTAAGATTTATATTTAAAATCATTTTCACCCAAACAGCCAGGCTGTGTCTTACCTGCCTTTTTATTGCTGTATTAAATGAAAAATATTATATTACATTAAAATGAAAAAATTATAATTTTATTGCCTGGCAACAAAATTATTTTATTTTTAACAATTACCATTGTTTCAAAAAGTTTAAATAAATTTTCAAGTACTTTACTCTTGTTAAAACGTAAAAGGTTGCTGGTAAACTACCCCTTCCCCTTAACCGATCTTCACCAAAATCGAAAGTCATTGAGACCTCTACAATTCAGGGACGTATGCTAAAAATTATTTGATTCTGTTTGAATTTGCGGCTGCTATCGTTTGCCATAGAAAATACGCTTGATAAAAAAACGTTGCAGGTAAACTACCCCTTCCCCTTAACCGATCTTCACCAAAAACAATAGGTCTTGAGAACTCTACAATTTAGGGCTGTATGCAAATAATCTTTTGATCCTGTTTGAATTTGCGGCTGTTATCGTTAGCCATAAGAAATACCCTTGTTAAAACATAAAACGTTACAGGTAAACTACCCCTTTCCCTTAACCGATCTTCACCAAAATCAAAAGACCTTGAGAACTCTACAATTCAGGGCTGTATGCGAAACATTATTTCATTCTGTATGAATTTGCGGCTGTTATCGTTTGCCATAGGAAATACCCTTGTTAAAACATAAAACGTTACAGGTAAACTACCCCTTTCCCTTAACCGATCTTCACCAGAAAAAATAGGTCTTGAGTACTCTACAAATCAGGGCTGTACGCAACACATTATTTGATTCTGTTTGAATTTGCGGCTGTTATCGTTTGCCATAGAAAATACCCTTTTTAAAAAAACGTTGCAGGTAAACTACCCCTTTCCCTCAACCGATCTTCACCAAAAACAATAGGTCTTGAGAACTCTACAATTTAGGGCTGTATGCAAATAATCTTTTGATTCTGTTTGAATTTGCGGCTGTTATCGTTTGCCATAAGAAATACCCCTGGTTAAAACATAAAACGTTACAGGTAAACTACCCCTTTCCCTTAACCGATCTTCACCAAAATCAAAAGACCTTGAGAACTCTACAGTTCAGGGCTGTATGCGAAACATTATTTCATTCTGTATGAATTTGCGGCTGTTATCGTTTGCCAAACAAACAAAAATATCGGTATGGAGAACCATACATGACTTCCATATTCTAAGATTTATATTTAAAATGATTTTCAGCCAAACAACCAGGCTGTGTCTTACCTGCCTTTTTATTGCTGTATTAAATGAAAAATATTATATTACATTAAAATGAAAAAATTATAATTTTATTGCCTGGCAACAAAATTATTTTATTTTTAACAATTACCATTGTTTCAAAAAGTTTAAATAAATTTTCAAGTACTTTACTCTTGTTAAAACGTAAAAGGTTGCAGGTAAACTACCCCTTCCCCTTAACCGATCTTCACCAAAATCGAAAGTCATTGAGACCTCTACAATTCAGGGACGTATGCAAAAAATTATTTCATTCTGTTTGAATTTGCGGCTGTTATCGTTTGCCATAGAAAATACGCTTGATAAAAAAACGTTGCAGGTAAACTACCCCTTCCCCTTAACCGATATTCACCAAAAACAATAGGTCTTGAGTACTCTACAAATCAGGGCTGTATGCAAAACATTATTTGATTCTGTTTGAATTTGCGGCTGTTATCGTTTGCCATAGAAAATACCCTTGTTAAAAAAACGTTGCAGGTAAACTACCCCTTTCCCTCAACCGATCTTCACCAAAAACAATAGGTCTTGAGAAATCTACAATTCAGGGCTGTATGCGAAACATTATTTGATTCTGTTTGAATTTGCGGCTGTTATCGTTTGCCAAAAAAAAAAAATTTCCCTTGATAAAAAAAACCGTTGCAGGTAAACTACCCCTTCCCCTCAACCGATCTTCACCAAAAACAATAGGTCGCGAGTACTCTACAAATCAGGGCTGTATGCAAAAAATTATTTGATTCTGTTTGAATTTGCGGCAGTTGTCGTTTGCCATAGAAAATACGCATGATAAAAAACGTTGCTGGTAAACTACCCCTTCCCCTCAACCGATCTTCACCAAAAACAATAGGTCTTGAGTACTCTACAAATCAGGGCTGTATGCAGAAAATTATTTGATTCTGTTTGAATTTGCGGCTGTTATCGTTTGCCATAGAAAATACCCTTGTTAAAAAAACGTTGTAGGTAAACTACCCCTTTCCCTTAACCGATCTTCACCAAAAACAAAAGGTATTGAGAACTCTACAATTTAGGGCTGTATGCAAATAATCTTTTCATTCTGTTTGAATTTGCGGCTGTTATCGTTTGCCATAGGAAATACCCTTGTTAAAACATAAAACGTTACAGGTAAACTACCCCTTTCCCTTAACCGATCTTCACCAAAAACAATAGGTCTTGAGAACTCTACAATTCAGGGCTGTATGCGAAACATTATTTGATTCTGTTTGAATTTGCGGCTGTTATCGTTTGCCAAACAAACAAAATTTCCCTTGCTAAAAAAAAACCGTTGCAGGTAAACTACCCCTTTCCCTCAACCGATCTTCACCAAAAACAATAGGTCGCGAGAACTCTGCAAAACCGGGCTGTATGCAAAAAATTATTTCATTCTGTATGAATTTGCGGCTGTTATCGTTTGCCATAGGAAATACCCTTGTTAAAACATAAAACGTTACAGGTAAACTACCCCTTTCCCTTAACCGATCTTCACCAGAAAAAATAGGTCTTGAGTACTCTACAAATCAGGGCTGTACGCAACACATTATTTGATTCTGTTTGAATTTGCGGCTGTTATCGTTTGCCATAGAAAATACCCTTTTTAAAAAAACGTTGCAGGTAAACTACCCCTTTCCCTCAACCGATCTTCACCAAAAACAATAGGTCTTGAGAACTTTACAATTTAGGGCTGTATGCAAATAATCTTTTGATTCTGTTTGAATTTGCGGCTGTTATCGTTTGCCATAAGAAATACCCTTGTTAAAACATAAAACGTTACAGGTAAACTACCCCTTTCCCTTAACCGATCTTCACCAAAATCAAAAGACCTTGAGAACTCTACAGTTCAGGGCTGTATGCGAAACATTATTTCATTCTGTATGAATTTGCGGCTGTTATCGTTTGCCAAACAAACAAAAATATCGGTATGGAGAACCATACATGACTTCCATATTCTAAGATTTATATTTAAAATGATTTTCAGCCAAACAACCAGGCTGTGTCTTACCTGCCTTTTTATTGCTGTATTAAATGAAAAATATTATATTACATTAAAATGAAAAAATTATAATTTTATTGCCTGGCAACAAAATTATTTTATTTTTAACAATTACCATTGTTTCAAAAAGTTTAAATAAATTTTCAAGTACTTTACTCTTGTTAAAACGTAAAAGGTTGCAGGTAAACTACCCCTTCCCCTTAACCGATCTTCACCAAAATCGAAAGTCATTGAGACCTCTACAATTCAGGGACGTATGCAAAAAATTATTTCATTCTGTTTGAATTTGCGGCTGTTATCGTTTGCCATAGAAAATACGCTTGATAAAAAAACGTTGCAGGTAAACTACCCCTTCCCCTTAACCGATATTCACCAAAAACAATAGGTCTTGAGTACTCTACAAATCAGGGCTGTATGCAAAACATTATTTGATTCTGTTTGAATTTGCGGCTGTTATCGTTTGCCATAGAAAATACCCTTGTTAAAAAAACGTTGCAGGTAAACTACCCCTTTCCCTCAACCGATCTTCACCAAAAACAATAGGTCTTGAGAAATCTACAATTCAGGGCTGTATGCGAAACATTATTTGATTCTGTTTGAATTTGCGGCTGTTATCGTTTGCCAAAAAAAAAAAATTTCCCTTGATAAAAAAAACCGTTGCAGGTAAACTACCCCTTCCCCTCAACCGATCTTCACCAAAAACAATAGGTCGCGAGTACTCTACAAATCAGGGCTGTATGCAAAAAATTATTTGATTCTGTTTGAATTTGCGGCAGTTGTCGTTTGCCATAGAAAATACGCATGATAAAAAACGTTGCTGGTAAACTACCCCTTCCCCTCAACCGATCTTCACCAAAAACAATAGGTCTTGAGTACTCTACAAATCAGGGCTGTATGCAGAAAATTATTTGATTCTGTTTGAATTTGCGGCTGTTATCGTTTGCCATAGAAAATACCCTTGTTAAAAAAACGTTGTAGGTAAACTACCCCTTTCCCTTAACCGATCTTCACCAAAAACAAAAGGTATTGAGAACTCTACAATTTAGGGCTGTATGCAAATAATCTTTTCATTCTGTTTGAATTTGCGGCTGTTATCGTTTGCCATAGGAAATACCCTTGTTAAAACATAAAACGTTACAGGTAAACTACCCCTTTCCCTTAACCGATCTTCACCAAAAACAATAGGTCTTGAGAACTCTACAATTCAGGGCTGTATGCGAAACATTATTTGATTCTGTTTGAATTTGCGGCTGTTATCGTTTGCCAAACAAACAAAATTTCCCTTGCTAAAAAAAAACCGTTGCAGGTAAACTACCCCTTTCCCTCAACCGATCTTCACCAAAAACAATAGGTCGCGAGAACTCTGCAAAACCGGGCTGTATGCAAAAAATTATTTGATTCTGTTTGAATTTGCGGCAGTTATCGTTTGCCATAGAAAAAAAATCTACAGACAGACAGACACACAGACAGACAGACAGACACACAGACACTTTTCGGAAAACGACTTTTTTTCATGTTTTGAGTGTAGTAGAATCAGAATCTGCAATAATCTCGAACACGATTTTTTTTGCCATCACCATACTTCCATTCCTTAAGGAATATGGAAGTAAATATCGGTATGGAGAACCATACATGACTTCCATATTCTAAGATTTATATTTAAAATCATTTTCGAAACGAAATATTACCATAGAAACTACTTCTTTCTACTTAGGCCTACTGCTTCAGCCTTAACCACAGTACTGTGGTCACTAACGTATACCACCTCACGTTATCGCACTCGATTTTCACTGATGATGGAAGTCGATGGCATTGCCGAAATGTCTGGTTTTGTAGAAAACATTGGACTACGGCCAAATATCCCGGGAAGGAATTTTAACAAAAACTACTTCTTTGTTGCCGATAACGTTGTACACATATATATCAGTGGCGAAGTTACATGGAGGCAATTGAGGCAATGCCTACCCTAAAAATTCTGTAGAATAAAAATTATAAATACGTATGAACTACATAACGTAAAGATTATACATTGTTACTGCGACTGTCAAATTTATTAAACCGAAACGTGCTTTATTGAGCGACCGCTAGATGGTGACAGGTGAGATTCGGCATAGTTCGTTTAAAGCGAATGAGGCAACCTGAACTTGCCTCAGCGTTTTTTGTATACATCGTATGTAAGCAATGTAGTGGTGTGATAGGGAAGTGTAGGGAGGGGGGATTGTCCCGCGCTGTACACATAGAGCGTTGAGGCATGCCTCACTTCTGTGGTCCAAACAGTTAAATTAAAGCGCCTGTGTTGTTTCTAAGTGTTTATTTTATGCGGTTATTAAAAGTGTCACTATTATTCCGCTGAACTAACAGATGATCAAGATTGTTATTTGAATTATTTGTAACATTAAACATATATATAGAAACTAATCAAGTTTAAAAATTTGAAGTTCAATCAGTTGTATTATTGTGTATGACTAATACAAGGATTGTTCAATAGAAACACGTATAGAGCTGTAAAGCATTTTTTATTCAACGATTTTAAAAGAAGTCTCCAATAACATTAAGACATGAGTTCCACTGTTGCGCTAACCTGTAGATTCCCTGCTAGTAAAATTCTTACGGCTGTTTGTGGAACCATTCGGTTACAGCAAACTCTACCTCAGCGTCCGATTTGAACCACCGCCCTTTTAGTGATTCCTTAAAAAAAATTTAAGATAAGATTTTTGCCTACCCATTCATTAACTACTAGCTTCGCCAGTAAGCAAATTGATGTCCATTTTTTCGGCTTGCACGCGTTATGTTGGTGTGGGTTTCGACACTTTCCATTTAAAAAGCGTGCAAATGTAAGAAAATAAACATGAGTGAGGCCAGAAATAACGTGAATTGTGTGTGTGTGTGTGTGTGTGTGTGTGTGTGTGTGTGTGTGTGTGTGTGTGTGTGTGTGTGTGTCTTACCTGCCTTTTTATTGCCGTATTAAATGAAAAATATTATATTACATTAAAATGAAAAAATTTTAATTTTATTGCCTGGCAACAAAATTATTTTATTTTTATTTAACAATTACCATTGTTTCAAAAAGTTTAAATAAATTTTCAAGTACTTTACTCTTGTTAAAACGTAAAAGGTTGCAGGTAAACTACCCCTTCCCCTTAACCGATCTTCACCAAAATCGAAAGTCCTTGAGACCTCTACAATTCAGGGACGTATGCACAAAATTATTTGATTCTGTTTGAATTTGCGGCTGTTATCGTTTGCCATAGAAAATACGCTTGATAAAAAAACGTTGCAGGTAAACTACCCCTTCCCCTTAACCGATCTTCACCAAAAACTATAGGTCTTGAGTACTCTACAAATCAGGGCTGTATGCAAAACATTATTTGATTCTGTTTGAATTTGCGGCTGTTATCGTTTGCCATAGAAAATACCCTTGTTAAAAAAACGTTGCAGGTAAACTACCCCTTTCCCTCAACCGATCTTCACCAAAAACAATAGGTCTTGAGAACTCTACAATTTAGGGCTGTATGCAAATAATCGTTTGATTCTGTTTGAATTTGCGGCTGTTATCGTTTGCCATAGGAATTACCCTTGTTAAAACATAAAACGTTACAGGTAAACTACCCCTTTCCCTTAACCGATCTTCACCAAAAACAATAGGTCTTGAAAACTCTACAATTGAGGGCTGTATACGAAACATTATTTAATTCTGTTTGAATTTGCGGCTGTTATCGTTTGCCAAAAAAAAAATTTCCCTTGATAAAAAAAAACCGTTGCAGGTAAACTACCCCTTTCCCTCAACCGATCTTCACCAAAAACAATAGGTCGTGAGTACTCTACAAATCAGGGCTGTATGCAAAAAATTATTTGATTCTATTTGAATTTGCGGCAGTTATCGTTTGCCATAGAAAAAAAATCTACAGACACACACACAGACACTTTTCGGAAAACGACTTTTTTTCATGTTTTGAGTGTAGTAGAATCAGAATCTGCAATAATCTAGAACACGATTTTTTTTGCCATCACCATACTTCCATTCCTTAAGGAATATGGAAGTAATATCGGTATGGAGAACCATACATGACTTCCATATTCTAAGATTTATATTTAAAATCATTTTCAGCCAAACAGCCAGGCTGTGTCTTACCTGCCTTTTTATTGCTGTATTAAATGAAAAATATTATATTACATTAAAATGAAAAAATTATAATTTTATTGCCTGGCAACAAAATTATTTTATTTTTAACAATTACCATTGTTTCAAAAAGTTTAAATAAATTTTCAAGTACTTTACTCTTGTTAAAACGTATAAGGTTGCAGGTAAACTACCCCTTCCCCTTAACCGATCTTCACCAAAATCGAAAGTCATTGAGACCTCTACAATTCAGGGACGTATGCAAACAATTATTTGATTCTGTTTGAATTTGCGGCTGTTATCGTTTGCCATAGAAAATACGCTTGATAAAAAAACGTTGCAGGTAAACTACCCCTTCCCCTTAACCGATCTTCACCAAAAACAATAGGTCATGAGTACTCTACAAATCAGGACTGTATGCAAAACATTAGTTGATTCTGTTTGAATTTGCGGCTGTTATCGTTTGCCATAGAAAATACCCTTGTTAAAAAAACCTTGCAGGTAAACTACCCCTTTCCCTCAACCGATCTTCACCAAAAACAATAGGTCTTGAGAAATCTACAATTCAGGGCTGTATGCGAAACATTATTTGATTCTGTTTGAATTTGCGGCTGTTATCGTTTGCCAAAAAAAAAAATTTCCCTTGATAAAAAAAACCGTTGCAGGTAAACTACCCCTTCCCCTCAACCGATCTTCACCAAAAACAATAGGTCGCGAGTACTCTACAAATCAGGGCAGTATGCAAAAAATTATTTGATTCTGTTTGAATTTGCGGCAGTTGTCGTTTGCCATAGAAAATACGCATGATAAAAAACGTTGCTGGTAAACTACCCCTTCCCCTCAACCGATCTTCACCAAAAACAATAGGTCTTGAGTACTCTACAAATCAGGGCTGTATGCAGAAAATTATTTGATTCTGTTTGAATTTGCGGCTGTTATCGTTTGCCATAGAAAATACCCTTGTTAAAAAAACGTTGTAGGTAAACTACCCCTTTCCCTTAACCGATCTTCACCAAAAACAAAAGGTCTTGAGAACTCTACAATTTAGGGCTGTATGCAAATAATCTTTTCATTCTGTTTGAATTTGCGGCTGTTATCGTTTGCCATAGGAAATACCCTTGTTAAAACATAAAACGTTACAGGTAAACTACCCCTTTCCCTTAACCGATCTTCACCAAAAACAATAGGTCTTGAGAACTCTACAATTCAGGGCTGTATGCGAAACATTATTTGATTCTGTTTGAATTTGCGGCTGTTATCGTTTGCCAAACAAACAAAATTACCCTTGCTAAAAAAAAACCGTTGCAGGTAAACTACCCCTTTCCCTCAACCGATCTTCACCAAAAACAATAGGTCGCGAGAACTCTGCAAAACCGGGCTGTATGCAAAAAATTATTTGATTCTGTTTGAATTTGCGGCAGTTATCGTTTGCCATAGAAAAAAAATTACAGACACACAGACAGACAGACAGACACACAGACACTCTTCGGAAAACGACTTTTTTTCATGTTTTGAGTGTAGTAGAATCAGAATCTGCAATAATCTCGAACACGATTTTTTTTGCCATCACCATACTTCCATTCCTTAAGGAATATGGAAGTAAAAATACCCTTGTTAAAAAAACGTTGCAGGTAAACTACCCCTTTCCCTCAACCGATCTTCACCAAAAACAATAGGTCTTGAGAACTCTACAATTTAGGGCTGTATGCAAATAATCTTTTGATTCTGTTTGAATTTGCGGCTGTTATCGTTTGCCATAAGAAATACCCTTGTTAAAACATAAAACGTTACAGGTAAACTACCCCTTTCCCTTAACCGATCTTCACCAAAATCAAAAGATCTTGAGAACTCTACAATTCAGGGCTGTATGCGAAACATTATTTGATTCTGTTTGAATTTGCGGCTGTTATCGTTTGCCAAACAAACAAAATTACCCTTGCTAAAAAAAAACCGTTGCAGGTAAACTACCCCTTTCCCTCAACCGATCTTCACCAAAAACAATAGGTCGCGAGTACTCTGCAAATCAGAGCTGTATGCAAAAACTTATTTGATCCTGTTTGAATTTGCGGCAGTTATCGTTTGCCATAGAAAAAAATCTACAGACACACAGACAGACACACACACAGACACTTTTCGGAAAACGACTTTTTTTCATGTTTTGAGTGTAGTAGAATCAGAATCTGCAATAATCTCGAACACGATTTTTTTTGCCATCACCATACTTCCATTCCTTAAGGAATAATATGGAAGTAAAAAGTCGTTTTCCGAAAAGTGTCTGTGTGTGTGTGTCTGTAGATTTTTACTTCCATATTCCTTAAGGAATGGAAGTATGGTGATGGCAAAAAAAATCGTGTTCGAGATTATTGCAGATTCTGATTCTACTACACTCAAAACATGAAAAAAAGTCGTTTTCCGAAAAGTGTCTGTGTGTCTGTCTGTGTGTCTGTGTGTCTGTCTGTCTGTCTGTCTGTCTGTAGATTTTTTTTCTATGGCAAACGATAACTGCCGCAAATTCAAACAGAATCAAATAATTTTTTGCATACAGCCCGGTTTTGCAGAGTTCTCGCGACCTATTGTTTTTGGTGAAGATCGGTTGAGGGAAAGGGGTAGTTTACCTGCAACGGTTTTTTTTTAGCAAGGGTAATTTTGTTTGTTTGGCAAACGATAACAGCCGCAAATTCAAACAGAATCAAATAATGTTTCGCATACAGCCCTGAATTGTAGAGTTCTCAAGACCTATTGTTTTTGGTGAAGATCGGTTAAGGGAAAGGGGTAGTTTACCTGTAACGTTTTATGTTTTAACAAGGGTATTTCCTATGGCAAACGATAACAGCCGCAAATTCAAACAGAATGAAAAGATTATTTGCATACAGCCCTAAATTGTAGAGTTCTCAAGACCTTTTGTTTTTGGTGAAGATCGGTTAAGGGAAAGGGGTAGTTTACCTACAACGTTTTTTTAACAAGGGTATTTTCTATGGCAAACGATAACAGCCGCAAATTCAAACAGAATCAAATAATTTTCTGCATACAGCCCTGATTTGTAGAGTACTCAAGACCTATTGTTTTTGGTGAAGATCGGTTGAGGGGAAGGGGTAGTTTACCAGCAACGTTTTTTATCATGCGTATTTTCTATGGCAAACGACAACTGCCGCAAATTCAAACAGAATCAAATAATTTTTTGCATACAGCCCTGATTTGTAGAGTACTCGCGACCTATTGTTTTTGGTGAAGATCGGTTGAGGGGAAGGGGTAGTTTACCTGCAACGGTTTTTTTTATCAAGGGAAATTTTTTTTTTTGGCAAACGATAACAGCCGCAAATTCAAACAGAATCAAATAATGTTTCGCATACAGCCCTGAATTGTAGATTTCTCAAGACCTATTGTTTTTGGTGAAGATCGGTTGAGGGAAAGGGGTAGTTTACCTGCAACGTTTTTTTAACAAGGGTATTTTCTATGGCAAACGATAACAGCCGCAAATTCAAACAGAATCAAATAATGTTTTGCATACAGCCCTGATTTGTAGGGTACTCAAGACCTATTGTTTTTGGTGAATATCGGTTAAGGGGAAGGGGTAGTTTACCTGCAACGTTTTTTTATCAAGCGTATTTTCTATGGCAAACGATAACAGCCGCAAATTCAAACAGAATGAAATAATTTTTTGCATACGTCCCTGAATTGTAGAGGTCTCAATGACTTTCGATTTTGGTGAAGATCGGTTAAGGGGAAGGGGTAGTTTACCTGCAACCTTTTACGTTTTAACAAGAGTAAAGTACTTGAAAATTTATTTAAACTTTTTGAAACAATGGTAATTGTTAAAAATAAAATAATTTTGTTGCCAGGCAATAAAATTATAATTTTTTCATTTTAATGTAATATAATATTTTTCATTTAATACAGCAATAAAAAGGCAGGTAAGACACAGCCTGGTTGTTTGGCTGAAAATGATTTTAAATATAAATCTTAGAATATGGAAGTCATGTATGGTTCTCCATACCGATATTTTACTTCCATATTCCTTAAGGAATGGAAGTATGGTGATGGCAAAAAAAATCGTGTTCGAGATTATTGCAGATTCTGATTCTACTACACTCAAAACATGAAAAAAAGTCGTTTTCCGAAAAGTGTCTGTCTGTCTGTAGATTTTTTTTCTATGGCAAACGATAACTGCCGAAAATTCAAACAGAATCAAATAATTTTTTGCATACAGCCCTGATTTGCAGAGTACTCGCGACCTATTGTTTTTGGTGAAGATCGGTTGAGGGAAAGGGGTAGTTTACCTGCAACGGTTTTTTTTTAGCAAGGGTAATTTTGTTTGTTTGGCAAACGATAACAGCCGCAAATTCAAACAGAATCAAATAATGTTTCGCATACAGCCCTAAATTGTAGAGTTCTCAAGATCTGCTGATTTTGGTGAAGATCGGTTAAGGGAAAGGGGTAGTTTACCTGTAACGTTTTATGTTTTAACAAGGGTATTTCATATGGCAAACGATAACAGCCGCAAATTCAAACAGAATCAAAAGATTATTTGCATACAGCCCTAAATTGTAGAGTTCTCAAGACATATTGTTTTTGGTGAAGTTCGGTTAAGGGAAAGGGGTAGTTTACCTGCAACGTTTTTTTAACAAGGGTATTTTCTATGGCAAACGATAACAGCCGCAAATTCAAACAGAATCAAATACTTTTTTGCATACAGCCCTGATTTGTAGAGTACTCAAGACCTATTGTTTTTGGTGAAGATCGGTTAAGGGAAAGGGGTAGTTTACCAGTAACGTTTTATGTTTTAACAAGGGTATTTCTTATGGCAAACGATAACAGCCGCAAATTCAAACAGAATCAAAAGATTATTTGCATACAGCCCTAAATTGTAGAGTTCTCAAGACCTATTGTTTTTGGTGAAGTTCGGTTAAGGGAAAGGGGTAGTTTACCTGCAACGTTTTTTTAACAAGGGTATTTTCTATGGCAAACGATAACAGCCGCAAATTCAAACAGAATCAAATACTTTTTTGCATACAGCCCTGATTTGTAGAGTACTCAAGACCTATTGTTTTTGGTGAAGATCGGTTAAGGGAAAGGGGTAGTTTACCAGTAACGTTTTATGTTTTAACAAGGGTATTTCTTATGGCAAACGATAACAGCCGCAAATTCAAACAGAATCAAAAGATTATTTGCATACAGCCCTAAATTGTAGAGTTCTCAAGACCTATTGTTTTTGGTGAAGATCGGTTGAGGGAAAGGGGTAGTTTACCTGCAACATTTTTTTAACAAGGGTATTTTCTATGGCAAACGATAACAGCCGCAAATTCAAACAGAATCAAATAATGTTTTGCATACAGCCCTGATTTGTAGAGTACTCAAGACCTATTGTTTTTGGTGAAGATCGGTTAAGGAGAAGGGGTAGTTTACCTGCAACGTTTTTTTATCAAGCGTATTTTCTATGGCAAACGATAACAGCCGCAAATGCAAACAGAATCAAATAATGTTTTGCATACGTCCCTGAATTGTAGAGGTCTCAATGACTTTCGATTTTGGTGAAGATCGGTTAAGGGGAAGGGGTAGTTTACCTGCAACCTTTTACGTTTTAACAAGAGTAAAGTACTTGAAAATTTATTTAAACTTTTTGAAACAATGGTAATTGTTAAAAATAAAATAATTTTGTTGCCAGGCAATAAAATTATAATTTTTTCATTTTAATGTAATATAATATTTTTCATTTAATACAGCAATAAAAAGGCAGGTAAGACACAGCCTGGCTGTTTGGCTGAAAATGATTTTAAATATAAATCTTAGAATATGGAAGTCATGTATGGTTCTCCATACCGATATTTTTCTATGGCAAACGATAACTGCCGCAAATTCAAACAGAATCAAATAATTTTTTGCATACAGCCCTGATTTGTAGAGTACTCGCGACCTATTGTTTTTGGTGAAGATCGGTTGAGGGAAAGGGGTAGTTTACCTGCAACGGTTTTTTTTTATCAAGGGAAATTTTTTTTTTTTGGCAAACGATAACAGCCGCAAATTCAAACAGAATCAAACGATTATTTGCATACAGCCCTAAATTGTAGAGTTCTCAAGACCTATTGTTTTTGGTGAAGATCGGTTGAGGGAAAGGGGTAGTTTACCTGCAACGTTTTTTTAACAAGGGTATTTTCTATGGCAAACGATAACTGCCGCAAATTCAAACAGAATCAAATAATTTTTTGGATACGTCCCTGAATTGTAGAGGTCTCAAGGACTTTCGATTTTGGTGAAGATCGGTTAAGGGGAAGGGGTAGTTTACCTGCAACCTTTTACGTTTTAACAAGAGTAAAGTACTTGAAAATTTATTTAAACTTTTTGAAACAATGGTAATTGTTAAAAATAAAATAATTTTGTTGCCAGGGAATAAAATTATAATTTTTTCATTTTAATGTAAATTATGTTTGTGTTAATATCTTTATATATATAATTCTTCTGTACGTGTGTATGTCACTGAACTCCTCCATGTATAAAATAATATATCGTTCGTGGCAGGTAAGCATATCTCAGTTATGTAATGTTTACTTTTCCATTTTATTATTATGCCTACAGCAATAGAAAGGCAGATAAGACACACACACACACACACACACACAATTCACGTTATTTCTGGCCTCACTCATGTTTATTTTCTTACATTTGCATGCTTTTTAAATGGAAAGTGCCGAAACCCATACCAACATAACGCGTGCAAGCCGAAAAAATGGACATCAATTTGCTTCCTGTGGTTCGCTGGGCAGTGTAACTGCACGTGTTTACAGAGGAACGATTCATAGACAGACTTTTCGTCTTTAGGGAATGAACCCTCTGCAAGATGCTGAGGGTCCATGAGTGACTTCGGAGCGCTCCTTCTTTTTCGCGTGTTTGTTCTGTGAAACATACACTGTAGATTCGCAGCTTTACTCTAAGCAACGCTCAATAGGAATGTTGAAAATTTTTGTCCACAGTGTACCCTCATTCACACTAAACCTGCTCTGATGTTTTAATTGCGGACATCATAATATAAAAACTTTGGAAACTTGAGCACTACTTAATGGAGATCAATCATTAACTTATACAAGCCATTAATTTTATGCATATTTTTTATATAAATATATGTGTACAACGTTATCGGCAACAAAGAAGTAGTTTTTGTTAAAATTCCTTCCCGGGATATTTGGCCGTAGTCCAATGTTTTCTACAAAACCAGACGTTTCGGCAATGCCATCGACTTCCATCATCAGTGAAAATCGACTACGATAACGTGAGGTGGTATACGTTAGTGACCACAGTACTGTGGTTAAGGCTGAAGCAGTAAGTAGAAAGAAGTAGTTTCTATGGTAATATTTAATTTCGAAAATGATTTTAAATATAAATCTTAGAATATGGAAGTCATGTATGGTTCTCCATACCGATATTTTTTTATGGCAAACGATAACAGCCGCAAATTCAAACATAATCAAATAATTTTTTGCATACTGCCCTGAATTGTAGAGTTCTCAAGACCTGTTGTTTTTGGTGAAGATCGGTTAAGGGAAAGAGGTAGTTTACCTGCAAGGTTTTATGTTATAAAAGGGTATTTTCTATGGCAAATGATAAGAGCCGCAAATTCAAACAGAATCATATAATATTTTGCATACAGCCCTGAATTGTAGAGTTCTCAAGACCTGTTAGTTTTGGTGAAGATCGGTTAAGGGAATAGGGTAGTTTACCGGCAACGGTGTTTACTTCCATGTTCCTTAAGGAAATGGAAGTATGGTGATGGCAAAAAAAATCGTGTTCGAGATTATTGCAGATTGTGATTGTACTACACTCAAAACATGAAACAAGTCGTTTTTCGAAAAGTGTCTGTGTGTCTGTCTGTCTGTGTGTCTGTAGATTTTTTTTATGGCAAACGGTAACAGCCGTAAATTCAAACAGAATCAAATAATTTTTTGCACACAGGCCTGATTTGTTGAGTACTAAAGACCTATTGTTTTCGGTGAAGATCGGTTAAGGGAAAGGGGTAGTTTACCTGCCACGTTTTTTGTTTTATCAAGGGTATTTTGTATGGCAAACGATAACAGCCGCAAATTCAAACAGAAGCATATAATATTTTGCATACAGCCCTGAATTGTAGAGTTCTCAAGACCTGTTGGTTTTGGTGAAGATCGGTTAAGCGAAAGGGGTAGTTTACTGGCAACGGTTTTTATCAAGTGTAATTTTACTTCCATATTCCTTAAGGAATGGAAGTATGGTGATGTTTACTTCCATATTCCTTAAGGAATGGAAGTATGGTGATGGCAAAAAAAATCGTGTTCGAGATTATTGCAGATTCTGATTCTACTATACTCAAAACATGAAAAAAAGTCGTTTTCCGAAAAGTGTCTGTGTGTGTGTCTGTCTGTCTGTGTGTCTGTCTGTCTGTCTGTCTGTCTGTAGATTTTTTTTCTATGGCAAACGATAACTGCCGCAAATTCAAACAGAATCAAATAATTTTTTGCATACAGCCCGGTTTTGCAGAGTTCTCGCGACCTATTGTTTTTGGTGAAGATCGGTTGAGGGAAAGGGGTAGTTTACCTGCAACGGTTTTTTTTTAGCAAGGGTAATTTTGTTTGTTTGGCAAACGATAACAGCCGCAAATTCAAACAGAATCAAATAATGTTTCGCATACAGCCCTGAATTGTAGAGTTCTCAAGACCTATTGTTTTTGGTGAAGATCGGTTAAGGGAAAGGGGTAGTTTACCTGTAACGTTTTATGTTTTAACAAGGGTATATCCTATGGCAAACGATAACAGCCGCAAATTCAAACAGAATGAAAAGATTATTTGCATACAGCCCTAAATTGTAGAGTTCTCAAGACCTTTTGTTTTTGGTGAAGATCGGTTAAGGGAAAGGGGTAGTTTACCTACAACGTTTTTTTAACAAGGGTATTTTCTATGGCAAACGATAACAGCCGCAAATTCAAACAGAATCAAATAATTCTCTGCATACAGCCCTGATTTGTAGAGTACTCAAGACCTATTGTTTTTGGTGAAGATCGGTTGAGGGGAAGGGGTAGTTTACCAGCAACGTTTTTTATCATGCGTATTTTCTATGGCAAACGACAACTGCCGCAAATTCAAACAGAATCAAATAATTTTTTGCATACAGCCCTGATTTGTAGAGTACTCGCGACCTATTGTTTTTGGTGAAGATCGGTTGAGGGGAAGGGGTAGTTTACCTGCAACGGTTTTTTTTATCAAGGGAAATTTTTTTTTTTTGGCAAACGATAACAGCCGCAAATTCAAACAGAATCAAATAATGTTTCTCATACAGCCCTGAATTGTAGATTTCTCAAGACCTATTGTTTTTGGTGAAGATCGGTTGAGGGAAAGGGGTAGTTTACCTGCAACGTTTTTTTAACAAGGGTATTTTCTATGGCAAACGATAACAGCCGCAAATCCACAAACAGAATCAAATAATGTTTTGCATACAGTCCTGATTTGTAGAGTATTCAAGACCTATTGTTTTTGGTGAAGATCGGTTAAGGGGAAGGGGTAGTTTACCTGCAACGTTTTTTTATCAAGCGTATTTTCTATGGCAAACGATAACAGCCGCAAATTCAAACAGAATCAAATAATTTTTTGCATACGTCCCTGAATTGTAGAGGTCTCAAAAGACTTTCGATTTTGGTGAAGATCGGTTAAGGGGAAGGGGTAGTTTACCTGCAACCTTATACGTTTTAACAAGAGTAAAGTACTTGAAAATTTATTTAAACTTTTTGAAACAATGGTAATTGTTAAAAATAAAATAATTTTGTTGCCAGGCAATAAAATTATAATTTTTTCATTTTAATGTAATATAATATTTTTCATTTAATACAGCAATAAAAAGGCAGGTAAGACACAGCCTGGCTGTTTGGCTGAAAATGATTTTAAATATAAATCTTAGAATATGGAAGTCATGTATGGTTCTCCATACCGATATTTTTCTATGGTAAACGATAACAGCCGCAAATTCAAACACAATCAAATGATGTTTTGCATACACCCGTGTATTGTAGAGTTCTCAATACCTATTGGTGTTGGTGAAGATCGGTTAAGGGAAAGGGGTAGTTTACCTGCCACGTTTTTTGTTTTATCAAGGGTATTTTCTATGGCAAACGATAACAGCCGCAAATTCAAACAGAATCATCTAATATTTTGCATACAGCCCTGAATTGTAGAGTTCTCAAGACCTGTTGGTTTTGTTGAAGATCGGTTAAGGGAATAGGGTAGTTTACCTGCAACATTTTATGTTTTAACAAGGGTAATTTTTTCTGTGACGAACGATAGCTGCCGTACATTAAAACAGAATCAACTACTCTTCTGCATACGTTTTTGAATTATGCAGAACTCAAGGTCTGTTGATTTTGTTGAAGTTCGGTTAAGGGAAAGGGGTAGTTTACCTGCAACGTTTTATGTTTTAACATGGGTAATTTTTTCTATGATGAACGATAACTGCCGTAAATTCAAAGAGAATCAAATAATGTTTTGCATACAGCCCTGAATTGTAGAGTTCTCAAGACCTATTGTTTTGGTGAAGATCGGTTAATGGAATAGGGTAGTTTACCACAACGTTTTATGTTTTATCAAGGGTGTTTTTATGGCAAATTCGAACAGAATCAAATGATGTTTTGCATACAACCCTGTATTGTAGAGTTCTCAATACCTATTGGTGTTGGTGAAGATCGGTTAAGGGAAAGGGGTAGTTTACCTGCAACATTTTATTTAATAATATAATTAATGCTTGATGCCTTTACTTGGTGAAAATCCATTGTAAATTATAGTAAAAAATAAAACCATAAAATAGTTTTTGTGATTTCCACTCGTCAATTTATTAAAAATTATAAAACCATGACAGCTGTTTCGGCAACACAGTGCCTTCATCAGATGGTATAAGCTGACTAATTTTCGTACAAACGATACAGAATATAAAATATAATACAAGTGCTGTTGTATAGAGAGCGATAGTAATCTCGTGTCAATAAGATTTATACACATTACACAAACATATAACATAACATATACCAAGTCTATTTATACAAATTAAGCAGAGGCGAGCTATTTAGATCTAACTGATCATTTAATAATACATTTAAATATTTGTGTTTATTAATTTCAAGGGTTTCTAATAAATCAAGCTTTGGACCTTTATCAGATAAATGTAAAATTTCAAAATTGTCATTATAACTATGGTCTTTTTCTAACAAGTGATTTGCATAATTTGATTTGCCATCATTATATCTAAAACTATAATTGTGACCATACATTCTTTTTTCGAAAGATCTACCTGTCTGTCCGATATACACTTTATTACAAGACCCACAGGATAATTTGTAAACACCAGACTTTTGCAGTTTACATGTTTTACTCTTATTATTTTTAATATATTTTCCCAAAGAAGACTGCGTCTTAAAAGCTATATTTACATTCCTTTGTGTGAAATATTTACCAATATTATCAGAAGCAGAACCTATGTAGGTGAGAGTGTGATATCTTTTAATCTGTGTTGAGGGAGGGTAAACTAGTTTTAAAGCTTGTGAATAAAATTTTTTGTTTAACAAGTGATCTATGAGGCTAGGTTGGTAACCATTGTTGACAGCTATTTGTTTAATAATGTTAAGTTCTGATTGGAAATTTGAGTCTGATAACGGAATACTAACTAGTCTGTGGATAAAACTGTGAAAAGCAGCCAATTTATGTGAGTATGGATGTGTGGAAGTAATGTGTATTGTCATATCTGTATGTGTAGGCTTATGAAAAATACCAAAGTCTAATTTATTATTGCATTTTGTTATTGTAAGGTCTACAAAATTGATACTATTGTTATCTTCTAATTCTAAGGTAAAGCTAATATTTTTGTGTAAATTGTTAATAAAATTAAGAAAGATCTGTAATTGTCTACGTGTACCTAGAAAAATTGCTAAAATATCGTCCACATATCTATACCAAAAAATAAACAATTTGAAATAAGGGTGTGCTCTAATTTTAGTTTCTATGTAGTCCATAAAGATTTCAGCTGCCAAAGGGCTAAGTGGATTTCCCATTGCAAGCCCTTCTTTGCCAATATAGATCTTTCCGTTAAATTCAAAGTAGTTTTGATTAAGGCAAACCTTCAGTAAATTCAAGATATCCTCTCTCATAAAGGGGTTATTACAATTTTCAATTAATAATTTTTCTACAATATCTATTACATCAGTCGGTGGAATACTCGGAAACAAATTTTTCACATCAAATGATAATAAAACAGCTTTGTCTGGTATATGTGAATCTTTAATTCTGTTAATTAAGTCTAGTGAATTTTTAATACTATGTGTTGATTGAAATTTGCATTGTGTTTGTATAATCTTAATTAGTCTTTTAGATAATTTAACAGAAGGAGCAGTTACATATGATACCACTGGTCTAATTGGATGGTTATCCTTATGCAATTTAATTAAAGAGTAAAGCTTTGGTGGCTGAGGATTCATTACCGATAAAAAATCCAAATCTCGATTCCATACCGATATTTTTTCAGTCCCTGGTCTCTAATAACACACAGTAAAATCTCTTACAGTATATAAGTTCTCTGGCTTTTTACTGTGAAAGACCATCTATCCCACTTCTTTCACCACTGTATGGTGATCACATAGATCATGATCTTGGGGGAATAAATTATAGAATGCCAGAGAAATTGACAGATTTTTATGAACACTTCTGTGAAATAGAAATACTTAAATTACAACAGTTCTAGTTTTATGATTATCCAACATACACTATCACTATAAATAGTGAAAGTCACCAAGTAAGTAAAATTATAATGGTCCATAATACGAACAAACAGTTGATCACTTGAATACTTTCACTAATACAATTGTAATAACGTTTTACACAGAACTCATAACTGACTGCATTGTCATGGCACACCTTATGTAAGCATGTCAGGTTGTGTTCAGAAATATTCCAGTTGGTGGAGATTAATTGATTAATGTCTTGGATGGTACAGCAGGAGTAAGAGTTTGCCACACAGCACAAGAACTTTGCATTATCCTGCTCCTTGCAAAATACGAGGTGCTATCGGAAAGTTCCCGGACTGTACTTGGCATGGCTGTTGGACGTGACTGTACAACCTGGCGTCCCAGTGTCCGATTCCGTAATACGTAATGAGTCAGTCTGCCGAGTTTCATTGCATTGTGAGGTTGTGTTCGGTCTACGCGTTGTGTTTTGTAATCGTGTGTTAACGTTCATTTGCTAATTTTATGATAGCTGATAAATTCGAGCAGCGCGCGTGCATTAAGTTTTGTTTTAAACTTGGTAAATCGCCTACTGAAACTTTGCAATACTTCGAGAAGCTTTTGAAGAACATTCCCTACACAGAACACAGGTTTTTGAGTGGTACGCTCGTTTCAAGGCCGGCAGAATGTCACTTGAAGATGATCACCATTCAGGACGACCTTCCACGAGCAAAACGGATAAAAATGTTGAAAAAATTCGACAACTCATTCACGAAGACCGTCGTCAAACAATCCATGAGTTGTGTACAAGTGCCGGAATAAGCTATGGAAGCTGTCAAGAAATTCTAACTGAAAATTTAGGCATGCATCATGTTGCTGCGAAATTCGTCCCTCGGCTTTTGTCTGTGGATCAGAAACAGCACCGTGTTGATGTGTGCAGTGAACTCAGAGAAACGTCTGAAAATGACCCTACCTTCATCTCCAGTGTCATAACCGGTGATGAAAGCTGATTTTATGGTTATGATCCAGAAACAAAACAGCAGTCATCACAGTGGAAAAGTCCACAATCACCGAGACCAAAAAAAGCACGGCAGGTCAGAAGTGCAACAAAAACCATGCTCACTGTGTTTTTTGACATCAAAGGCATTGTCCATCGCGAGTTCGTGCCAGCTGGTGTTACAGTGAACTCAGATTTTTATTGTGACGTTTTGAGGCGGCTGAGACAAAATGTGTGACGAAAAAGGCCCAAATTGTGGGAAGACCAAAACTGGCTGTTGCATCACGACAATGCACCTGCTCACGCTTTACTGAAACAACAGAGTTTTTGACCAAAAACAATATGGCCACCGTCCCACACCCTCCATATTCACCAGATTTAGCCCCTTGTGATTTTTCTCTGTTCCCAAAAATAAAAATTCACATGAAAGGTCACCGTTTTGACACTGTAGAAGACATTAAGAAAAAAACGCAGGAGGTGCTTGACAGCCTTCAGCAAAAGACTTTTTTTGACACTTTCCAGGCATGGAAACAACACTGGATTCGTTGTATCAATTCGCAGGGAGACTACTCCCTGAAGGAGATGGGAGCCATTAATGGCCTAGGTAAGCAAAAAGAATTTATTAGACCTAGTCCGGGAACTTTCTGATAGCACCTCGTATGTGGCGTGTGTCATGTAAGCTGCACATTTTTTTTATCCCACAGCATAACAATATTCTATTTTTATTACTTCCACTCTGCGTGTGTGTGTACACGTAAGTTTTGATAAAATAATGATGAATCATACGTAGGCCTTCTTGCACATACCATTGTCAAAAAAACAGTACCAGCTGTCAGTTAGATTGTTTGGCAGCCATTATCAGTGTTATTGTTCTCTAACTGTATATTGGAATTCTACAAAGAACACAACAGCCAGCCATTGAATGAGTTGCTTACCATGCATATTTTATAAGTTATAAATGTATTGTAAATTATTGAGTATGTTCCAGACACCATATTTGACATATAAATATATATATATTTGTTGAATTGCTAAAAATTGCTACTTTAAGTTTGAAGGCAAAATTAGTGTCCACCATCTGTAGAAGAGGTGGACCTGTTTGTAACAGGAAAAAATTGACAAAACAGTCTTGAGGTTTGGTTATATGGTGGTATTATAAATTTGAAGAGAAAGGCTATTATTGTTTTGTAAACTAGATACTTTTTTTGCACACTCCCCCACCTCCTGTGTGTGTAATAGCTAACATAGACCAATATGTTGTAATAGTTGCTGACTTATGATTGTTTATTTTGCAGCAGTGGAACAAAGTGACCTGCAATTGGTTGAACAGGTTCAAAGAGCTCATGTCATCTGCTTAGTGTATTCAGTTGATGATGACGACAGTTTGGTTCGTGTAACATCACATTGGTTGCCATACATTAGAGACGCTCTGTCTCATTCACGATGTCCAATCATACTCGTTGGAAACAAAGTTGATCTCGTAGATTATTCCACTGTTGATGTAAGTAGATTCAGTTGATAACAGTGTTATTTAGCTAGTGTGTTAAAGCTGTTTAGATAATTATAACACAACAATATTTAAAAGTGAAATGAATCGCATTGATAACTAACTGTTGTTATTGTTCAACATGTTTCTCATACATTTTAAAAATTTGTAAAGCAAATTTTTTTAAATAAAAAAAAACAGTTGTATAAAAAATTTAGATCTGATCTGAAACTTTCCTTCGACAAACTTGTTTTAGCCTAGATAGGTATAACCATAGTAACATGTAAATATATGATTCAAAGTTGACTTTTAAAAATTACACAGATGTAAAATGAATCTGTGTAAGCATGAATAAAATTTTTATTGATTTAATTTTATATTTTTTGAAGAAATAAATTGGAAAATAAAAAAAAAGTACAAAATAGGAATATGATTATTAATTAATATATTTGCCAAAACAATATGTATTATGCAAAGGATAATTTTATAAAACATGTTGGTATTATTATTATTAGTAGTAGTAGTAGTTGTTGTTGTAGTTATAGTAGTAGTAGTAGTTGTTGTTGTTGTTGAAGTTATAGTAGTAGTAGTAGTGGTAGTAGTAGCAGCAGCAGCAGCAGCAGTATCAGTAGTGGCAGCAGCAGCAGTAGCAGTAGTTGTTACGGTATTTTGATTCTTACCCTCATTTTTACATATCAGTCAAGATTGTCTGAATAAATTTATTGTAATTTGATAATCGCATACAGCACATGATTTTTTGCAAATTGCTTTATTCAGACTTTGTAAACAACTAGCAAAGACTTTCCGTATTATGATCCCTGGCATAAGGGATCAAAATTGTGAAAAGATCGGAAAAGCATATGGGGTATCAAATTAAAGGAAATTTTAACCACAGTCTGTGTTCGTTTTTGAAAATTTCAAAATTTTTGTACGTCAAGGCCCAAAAGGTGGGTGGGGTGACAAAATGACAAAAATTTTGATAAAATCACAAAAATTCATGAGGGTATTTTTAACTAGAGTATTTTTTTAATTAAAGTGAATTTTAACTAACAGCTGAATGTAGTGTTAAGTTTTTGAAATTTCAAAATTTTGGAACTCCAGGGCCCAAAAAAAAAGAAAAGTTTACAAAATTGTGAAAATCCAACGGGGTGTCAGACTAAAAGGAACCAGAGCCCAAATCTGAACGCTTAAAATTTTTGGTATTTATTGTAATGATTGTGTGCTCTACAATTGTTAACACTGGTACCAGAGTGGTATGTAATAATTAAGTAACATTTTAAAAGAGTGTTTAAGAATTGTTCAGCTACTGTTTACTTCTGTACCACTTCCAACAAAATCCAACTCAAAAACTGCAGGTGAATGAAATTCTGTGGTGAATGAATAGCATGATGTTTTTTTTTTTTGAGATGTGTACAAACTCTGTAACAGAAATTGGATAAACAGGTTACAGGTTACAAATCATGTAAAGAAAATGAAAATGTAATATTAAGAAGCTTATGAAATTATTAATACTGTTAATGGTATTATCGTAGTATGATATTACCTGCTGCATTGTGGATATATAATTTTAAGTATGGTTTGCGAGAACAGTAATGCATTGTCCCATTTGGCGACCTCTGGCAGTGTCTTAAAAATCCATGTGAATTTAAATTTTGTAATAACAGTGGAAAAATAAAGACAAATTTGGATAGATCAGCACACAAAAGTAAACAGTAATTATGTTACGAGTGTCACTGTACAACTGAAAAATTAGAAGTGTCATAAGTTTCTGTAGTCATGCCCACTAGTGTTACATGTGAGAAACTGTATATTAAAAAAATGTCTATCAAAAGCCATGGACGTTAAAAAAAAAATATGCTTTCTGAAAGGAGAATATTTTATTGAATTATGTGGTAGTTGTTAACACTATCAAATAGCAATGGAACATTTTAACATTTGATGTCATGAGAGTTGAAAGATATTGTGTGTTCAACATACCACAGTAATATTGTAGGAAACAATAAGGAGTTAAGCCTATACTGTTGAAGAATCTGGCAGAGGAGAATGAAAAGTAAAACCTTGACTTATGGGAAGTTGTCCATGGCAAAGTTGTCTAATCACTGTAATAATCAATAAATCAATTAGTAACCACAAGTTCATCAATAAACACGTTAATAAGAGCCAGTATTTCAGTACTGTATAAATAAGACAGAGAATTGTAGGGTCGTATGATACAAGTATTAGAGAAATAGTTCCTGCTGTGATCTATAAATATAAAATACTGTAGTAATAAAATAAAAACTTAAACATTTATTAAGCAATTCTACTGTACTGAAATGAGAGAAGTATGTGATTATAGTCTACACAGTGTTAGACTGCAAAACTCGTAAACTTAAAATAAAATTGACACTACAGTTATGTGGAGAATTTTAAATAAACAAAAGTCTCAAAGGTCAACGTACGCCTTCACAATTCATATAAAGGAATGCAATAAGACTTGGATAAAAATCCTTAACTGGACAAGGTCAGCCAGTTTGTTTCTCATCTTGTACTTCCTGATAGCGTACACTCAAGTACACCTGCACTTAACAGTAACACTTTCCTCTTGAAATATAAAAAATCTTTAAGCCTAATTCTTTATTGTACCATTTTGTGCTTCTCGTATGGGCATAGAATTTTTTCAGTGCGTGTTATCACATTTTGTTGTTGTTTTCTGTCTGTTGCATTAAAACTTGATATGGTACTGCAACAGGGATAGGTGAAACAGAAACATACCTCCATAGAAAGATAAAAGACTTATTCTGATAAAGAAACAAAAAATACAAAATTGGATGAAAAAATACTGGTTTCTTTTTTACATGTACACATGTGTAAAGCCTATAAATTGTGTGATTTACAGGGTATGTTGGCTAACCACTTTTTCGAACTTCCTTCTTTTAAATTTAGCAGAAAAGGTACCTGATGATTATAGAGATAGATTAAGTCCAGATGTTGTTGGCAAACTATCTTTCATTTACATATTGTGTTTGTTGTTAATGTTTTTATTATTATAAAGCAAGCAAGAAATTTGTTTGCTTTACCACTCACTATATTATTTATTTTTGTCTTCTTGTTTGGGTTATCAAATCAGTCACTAATGAATAGTAGATCAGCTCATCTAACAGCCCGCAAATAATGTTTCATACTAAATAGATCAGCTCCATCACAGTTTTATAAGACTATCAAAACTGTGTTGGTATAGCAAAAACATTTCTTACTAATGATGGAAATTGTCTTTGGTTCATGGAAAAGTTAATTTAGATATGAGTTGCTTTACCAGAAAGAAACAAAGTCAGTTGTCATTTACAGTAAGTAAATATGCTGAATTTTATATTTTCATGTTAACATTGAACAAAATAGTGAACATTTCTAGTTTGTCTGATAGAGAAATGGGAATCATTCAGCACTGAATTCAGGGGCATCCTACAAGGAAGTAGGTGAACTGTACTTTTAAGTAAACATTACATTGAAATTAATGAATTCAGTGCTATTCTTTCTATGGCTGTCTCTCACAGTTCTACACACTCACACGACTCACGACACTCAAATACTCCTTCTCTCACAACAACTTTCTCTCATACTCCTTTTTGTCCCTTGTTACTCTGTGTGTGTGTGTGTGCGCGCGCGCACGCACGCACGTTAGAGGGAGAGAGAGAGAGGAGGGAGGGAGGGAGGACCTGTGTGCACAAGGTGATGAGAAAAATTGCTATAAAAATTATAAATATTATTTATTTTAATTAATTATATATGAACATTAATTATTTATAATTTATATAGTTAATTAATATTTTCTGTTGTCTTCCTAATTGTTCCATTTAAAAACCTGTATGAAAATTTAGCAAGTTACTGTGAGTGTTATCTGTAAGAGTGAATTATATTTATTATTAATTACTTCACAATCTGCTGTTCAGAATTTAAATTGGATGTGTATTTCTAATGATCAAAATAAATTATTTTTTAAAGTGACATGTAAATAGAGATGTAAAAACAAAGGCTGCTTCCTAGTTTCACAAAATTTATTGTCAAACTCTGACAATTGTTTCAGCAGTTTAGGTTATTCTCAAAGAGCTGGTAAGAGTGACCAGCTCTTTCTTACTAGTTATTGTTGCTAAAAAATAACCAGCCCTTTCTTATGAGGTCTTTGAGAATAGCCTAATCAGCTGAAACAATTGTTAGAGCTTAATGATAAATTTTGTGAAACTACCAAGCCTTTTATAAACAACTAGCTGGATACCCGTGCTTCACTATGGTGATTATAAGAAGAAAACTGAATGTAAAATCAGAAAATAAAAATAGGTTATTTGTGAAGCTTAGATACCGGTATTTTAAAACTAAGAGAAACTATTTCAGCTCGATCAGTTTGAAGATGATCAATTTGATCAAGCTTGATCAGTCAACTATTAAAGCTTAAAACTTAATGAGTTGTTAAAAATGACGCTGTATTATTTAGTTAGAGAGGGTAAGCTAAGTCTCTGTTAGAGATTAAGACAGTCATTTATTGTAAGTCTAACAACAATAAAAGGGATGGGCTTAAACCCTCTGATCCCACCACCACCCTTGGTTTTTTGGTCTATGTAGCCAGGCTAATAACTTGCTTAGCATATACTTTCAGTTGCTCCCTCAGATTAAGTGCTCAGGACCTCCCTGTAAACAACATTCCTGGTTTTGCTCTGTGGCTGGAGGATGACCAGTCTGTCAGGTGAACTGACTCTGGAGAACGTCACACACAACTAGCCGTGGGAGAAACAGTCACTCCTCAGATCCACACTAGCCACTATCAAACTCTGTCCTTGTGCCTTATTGATGGCCATGGCGTAGCATATCTTAACGGGAAACTGCAGATGTTTGAACTGAAAGTGGTAGGCTGATGCTATCAGAGGAATTTGGGGGATGATGACGGTTTCTCCTTACCGATGCCTGTGAAAATCGTGGCCGATGACATGTTTGTGCAAAAGCCTGGTGCCATTGCACAGTTTCGGAGGGTTTAGATTGTGCAACACCATGATTGGAGCACCAACCTTGAGGTAGAGGACGTGAGGTGGTACTCCTGGTGGGTCGACAGTATGCAAGAACTCCACAGGGTAATGTAGAGCATCCTCAACCTCCACCACAGAGTCCACAGACTCATACCTCATATGCTTAGTCGGCAGCCTCAGTTGTTGATGCTGTTGGCTGAGTCGTTTTTTGGAGTGAGAATAGCTCTTTCCCTCAGCCATGAAGTGCAATCCTCTCTAGCGTGATGAATGTTGGGGTATATTCTGTCACTGAAGCTGATCAGATCTCCCACAACATCGCAAAGGTTACCAGAATAAATTCTTCCCTCCTCTTCCAAAATCTTGCCATCATCAATATCAAGCAATAAGTTAGGAAACTCCTCTGCCCTCAAGTCACGTAGGAGGTGGACACGCATGTTAACTTCAAGGACAGGACTTTGACATTAGACCATAAGAGAGATGACTTGAGACAGGCCTTGACTTCATCTACACGTGTCCCCCATGGCACAACAGGCACGGATTGTCTGAAGTCACCAGCCAAAAGCACCGTAACTCCACCCATAACTCCAACCCACGGTTGCGGCCCCTAATGTCCTGGAGCGTCCTGTTCAGAGCCTCACATGGTGCACCCATCCCACACAATAACTTTGGCTTCTCGAAGCACCTGAGCCATGTCACTTGCTTAGAGATGTTACAAAGTGCAGACTCAGAATGATTCAGGTTGAGAGGTAACTTGAAGGCAGTGTGAGCCGTCCTGCCTCCGTCGATCAAGGAAGCTCCAGTACATGAGGAAGCAACGGCAACAGCGATGTTCCTTTCGCCCCTAATTGTGGCTACCAACAGATTGATCAAGAACATTTTACCAGTGCCACCAGGAGCGTCAAGAAAGAACAACTGCCCAGAATCAGAAGCAATGATGTGCATGATTTCATTAGATAGGCCTACATATAGGTGCTGTGTTTCACCAGCATTGAACCATTTGCAGTACAATCGAAACAGGATTTATTTTGTTTGCTTGAACGGTTTTCATATGCAACTGATCAAACAGTGTCTCCGTGCCCTGTGCGGAATATATGTGCCGAAATTAGAACTCAAATTAAACCCTCAACGCCACATAGCAAGGAATAGAGGGACAGGGTGAACTGTTTCGCGATTATTTTCGCGCCTCCTCGTGGTTTTAGGTTAGATGAAAAAATACTGTTTTAGTAACTCCCCAAAATCCTAAAGGAACATGAAAAAATAAACATGCGTTTATGACCAGGACGAAGAACTGCAAAGTTACCGTCAACGAGGCGAGCTCCGCGGTGCTATTCTCCAAGCGCCGGAAGGAATCGCGAGGACGAGTGAGAATCGCAGAATGTACTTGCCCTGGTCGAGAGAAGTCAAGTACTTCGGTGTCCACCTAGAGCGTCGGCTCACCTGGCGTACCCTGCCCATACAGTTAGAACTAGAACGTCAGTTCGTCTGGGCTCTCTGTTTCCAATACTTGCCAGCAAGACTATGACCCGTAAGCTAAGTAAGTTGATCATCAACCCGTCTTTTGCCAATCATCGCCTATGCTACCCCCATCTGGGGTTACCTTGCCGCTATTCATAAAATAAAGCTGCAGAGCGTTCTCGACAGGGGCTTAGTTTAGCGGCCAAAGCCCCCTTTGTCGGTTCCCTTCTCGTCTTCTGAGAAGTGGACTCGGTGTCCGCTCCTTAGATGAGACCGTTCGGCATCGTGGACATAAATTTTACGTTCCAGCGGCAAGGACTCAGACAAACCCTCTCATAGCCGGTCTTGGCAGATACCGTATACGACCAGGTGATTCTTGGAAACGGCCTCGGCAAAATACTGTACTAGAACGACCTAGTACGAGCATGCCGTTGTAACGGCCCCTACAACAACAAAATATTCCGTTTTGGACCGGACCTCATGGCAGGAGCTTCTACCAGAAACTCGGTACATGCAACCCCTAGGAAACGTGTGACAGGCGCACATCCCCTCAGCCATGACGGTCCTGTCTAGTACACCAGAGCTTCTGTCTAGAGATTTGGAGATTGTTTTTTTCGATGCACACAGGAGGGTAGTGGCGGGCGACCTGAACTATAAGCATCCCTATTTGGGAGGGGGGCCGATTGGTGAACCGAAATGGGGACCGTTTATGCTGATGCAACTTGGGTAACATTCATGAGCCTGACTAAGCCTACATACCTACTATCCAAATAACATTAATGCCCGGTCCGATGTACTGAACATAGCCGAGCTCTGAGGCATTTATTGCCCGGTCCATGTTTCCGTCATTTCGTAACTGTCATCAGAGTGCTGTGAAGTTCGACAAGTTAATTAGGTTATTAAAATCTGTAAATTTGTATTACTTACCTTTAAAGGTAATGTACCAAGGTGTCCTCTGATGTACTTTGGCAGAGAAAAACAACAGGTGGTGCAAAATAAACAAGTACATAGTTATAATTCATACAACCCACTGCTTTATTGTGTTTTTATCTCTTCTCCTTCTCTATTTGCTAACATTTCACTTACACACAACTACATATTGAGGTGACAACACCATCTGATTGAAGTAACAAACTTATCTCTTATTTCTTATAATTAAATCATTTACTTAAAATTATGAAAAGCAACCCAGACTGCTTTCTCACACTCAGAGACATACGTAAATAATTTCCCCAAAATATAGTGCTCTTTACTTGGACATGTTTTATGATTGATTTTTTATGTAATAAATAGTTACTCTTTTGACACGTTTTATGATTGATTGTTACGTGATAAATAGTTACTCATTCGGCGTCTCCTCCAACCACACGTCGCACTTTGTTGATCTAGTTCGTCCACATTTTTAGTCACCCCGCACTTTTAGTTATTAAATTTGATGTCGTATGTTCCCTTCCGTTTTGTCTCACTTCAAATTAAACTCTCAACTGGACTTTTCCCACATTTTATTTAAATTTTGAAAAGGTTTTCGACTCGCGAGTCTTGATACACACCTGGCCAGGCGTATGATGTGTCGACGACTGGTCACACTACCTAAAGGCTGGCGAGCATTTCCGTTTGCACCGCCTACATGATGTTGGCAGGAATACAATGACGTTCAGACAGCTCATTGGTTCTTTTCGATCATTGATGCTGTTCTATGGTAATACAACAGGCCGTGGCTCACCACTTCCGTCGTCTTCCAAAACACGTGGCAAGAAATCCTTTGGCTTAGCCATTTTTTGTTACGGCATCCTTTTTGCTTGTGCAACGCAGGTGATGCGCTCGTGCGTGCGGACTCACATTCCACACGTAACAAACACTCCGTTTCCCAACAGTATTGCGTTCTCTAGCTACAATCCGTTCAAAACGTTACGTCACTGTTCTTTGTTTGAATACAGCCGTTCTACTTGGGACTTACAATGATGACATTGAATAATTTCAATAAAAATAAAAAACTCCTTTTTGCCCCATTACAATACCCCCCCCCCATGAGAGGTCTTCTGCCGAAACAGAAGAACTCTCATTGCTACCCCTAAGAGGATCAGTGAGGATATGGCGCCAACAACCCCCCCGTTAATTTCTTAAATATGTCATGGGTAACCTATCCCCCTAGCTCGGCGGCTATGGCTGCACCTGAACGAGATTACTGGACTTCTCTGTTCGAGATCCCAACACCACAAAATCGGACAGATACTCACCATAGTACCCCTAACCTTCTATCATTCCATAAAAAAAAAATCAAAATTGGCCTTATACCATACCAGATCCTCAACCGATATGTTCCCCCTTACATGCATACTGGGTTGCCTTTAGCAAGTACTGGGTGTATACACCTACTCATTATTTCATTGTACATAAACTCCCTACTCAAAATTCATAAAATGTTTTACCTTTTAAATTTCATTTCCTTTCTCAATTTACTTATTCAAAATCTTTTAATTGAATTTATAACTTTTCTTACTTTTTTGCTAACAATCATGAACAAATAAAAATACACAACTTATTTCTACTATAAATTCAAAATTCAAAATAAATGCACTTGAGTACAAAAGAGAACATAAAATACACCTCATAAATCAGCTGACACCTTCCCTACTTATAAGGAACATTACAATTTACAATAACGTTCTTTAATACAAAGAATTTTTTTTCCGAAAAATTTTAATTTCCCAAAATATTTCTTTTATTAATTTCAAGAAAAAAATAAAATTATTTAATTTAATTGAAGTAACAAAATTCATGAGTTAATCACTAAAAACCTATCCTGTCTCTAACATCAGTTATCAGCTGATCTCTCTGGGTCAGGTGAATGACCTTACCCTATATACATCATACAAAACTATATCATGAAAATTACACAGCATCTGTTCATAATCCTTACACTCTAACATAATAACAATAATGACACAATAAAACATAATAAACAAAATCTGATAAACATCTTCTATACTTGACATAGTCTTTTCAGAATCAGTAGAGTCCTTTATGAAATTATTACACAGAAGTCAATTGCTTCTAAACATCTACTGCAATAGCATTTCTTGAATCAAAAATATAATCATTTAGTTAGCTCATCACCTAGTCAGCATCATTAAGTTCAAATTTTAGTTCGTTACTCCCCTGAGTAACCCCCCTTACCACACACACTATGGCTCCCCACTGAACTGTGGCGTTCAGCTGCTTCCACAAGGACTGAAGTTTTGGAGGAATTTTGTCATCTCCTTGTCCTTGCTTCTGTGTTACATATTTTAAAAGGTCAGATATCATAATATCTGAAGTTTATATTTATAACCTTAGAGACGGGTCTATCACCTGTTTTGCTGTTCCTGCTCGAACAAGGTGATAGCCGCTGTTCCATAGTTCCGGGGATTTCCCCTAAGTGCCCCCCCCGTTAATTTCAAAGTTCACCAATTTTAAGGACAACCAACTATGGTCAGTTTTACAATTGCTGCCCACAGCTGGCTGTCGTCCAAAACCACGATTAGTGCTGGTAAGACAGTAATCGCCCGAAAAGGCGGGGAAATCATCTTTCATTAGCATGTTTTTTCGTCAGCATTTCTATACACTGTACAATAGCAATTAACATATAACATAATATTATATAAGGTTGTACAGTGTATTTTACGCCCTATTTAGGCCTCCGATGTACATGGATACATACTTTGATGTTACCCATCAACCCATAACACTATCTACAATGGTACATGCCACCACTGCAATAGCTTACTTAAATCTAAACTTAATGTCCTTCTACTTTGCAGTCTCTACATGCCATAATTGATTTACACTTCGATTAACACCAAACAGCCCCCCCAAAATCACCCTTTAACCTTGTATGATAACAAGTTCTTTTATTTTATTTAACATATTTTCACATAGACACTTTTGCAAGTCCAAGCTTTCATTTTTCCCTAACATTTTCTCTATGACCAAAATAGGAACTACAACAATGGATCATCTTACAAATTTACATTAAAAGTAAAATACATTTTGTTTTCTGAAGGAAAACAACTCCTTTGAAAAGTTAAGTATTTAAGTTACATAATTTTGATTGTTTCATTTTCTGTTTCTAATTTCTAAAATTTTCCTAATTTTCTAGTTTCAATGTCTAAAACAAACTACTGTAGTTCGTGGAAAAATACTACCATCAGTTTTTTTTTTTTTTTTTTTTTTTTTTTTAACTACCTTACCTTTCTACGAAACTAGGGGTCCCCCTCCCCGTTCAATGACAGTGTTAAATTTCTAGTTTACACCAATTTATGGATGAGGACCATCGTTGATTTCACCCTTTGCGGGGCTACCGTCAACCATGGCCTGCCTCCAGAACGCCAAAAACCACGATCAGAGGTGGTGAATCTGTGACCGCCAAAAAAAAAAAATGGGGGAGGATACCCTCTCCCTTAAATATACCATAATGTGTGTTTATGTGTTAAAATTTTAATAATAAAAAAATGTCTAACATCACTCAGCTAGATAATACTTTCTTAATTGGGTCACATTATATGTTCCTTTTATTTCTTGGGTTTGCAAATCTACTAAAATGTAAGCATTCTCCATTTTCACTTCGCTAACCTCAAATGGACCGTCGTACAATAAGAAGAATTTTTTAATCTCTCTGTCTAAGGCTGATGATTGATCGTGATTTTTTATCAATACTAATTGTCCTACCTCGTATTGTATGGGTGTTAAATTCCGGTCATGTCTTCGTTTACGCTGTTCAGCTTTACTTAGCAGCCTCTCCTTTGCAATCAACAATTTTCTACCATGTGGTATATCCGTCCGGTTCGGAAATTTTATTAGTTCCTCTAATATGCATGATGGCCTTCTCTGAAACATCAACTCATATGGGCTGTAGCTGGTAGATTCATGTAAACTACTGTTAATATATCCTTTTATCTTGCCCACAAACGTAGCCCACAATGAATGTTTTTTGTGGCAGAAAGTTCTAAACATTCGCCCTAACTCCCGCATAACACGCTCACTAGGATTTGATTGTGGATGGTACACTGATGTATGTTTAACTAAAATGTTTTCCCAACCTAAAGTTTCCCGCCAGGTGTTGCTGGTAAACTGAGAGCCATGATCTGATAATATTATTTTGGGTTTACCTACTTCAGTAATGTACTCATTTACTATTTTCCTAGCTAATACCGAGGAGGTAGCTTTTTTAACCGGGTACAATTTTACAAATTTGGTAAAAACATCTAATACAACAAATAAATAATTTACCCCTCCTCGACCTTTGGGTAGGGGGCCGTATAAATCGACGGCAACTATTGCTAAAGGACTGTCTGGTATCACATGTTGCATTAAACCCTCCTGTTTACGATTGTTTACTTTGGCTTTCTGACAAATTTCGCATGTTTTTAATATTTTACACACTGTTCTTTCCATATTATTAAATTTACATGACTCTTTCAATATGTCACTACATTTCTTAGGGCCTACATGACCATACCTTAAATGACAATCTCTCACTACTTCAGGTATTATAATTTTAGGCATGCACACTTTCCAATCGTCTCCCTGTTCATTGGCCCGGTAAAATAAATGTTTATTATACAAACTAAAATGCTTTTCCCACTTGTGAGGTATGTTGGGTATCTGATTTAAAGCTAACATTATCTTGCCAAGTTCGGCGTCTTTTCTTGGTTTGTTGCTAGGTCATTTATTAATTTTTTCATATCTACTCCCCCCACTTCTTTTATTATGAATATCTTATAAGTATTGGCTATGCCTACTTCGGTACTATTGTCAAAATCAGTTCTGGACAGGACGTCAGCTACTGCGTTTTCTTTACCCTTACAATACTCGATGGTTAAGTCATATTCTTGTAATATTAGCATCCAGCGCACCAATCTATCATGCGTTAGTTTACAGTTTTTTAAAAATGTTAAGGCTTGATGGTCTGATCTTACTATTACTTTATTTCATAATAGGTATGTTCTAAACTTTCTACAGGCGAAAACTATTGATAACGTTTCCTTTTCCGTTGTCGTGTAGTTCTTTTCACTAGTTAATAAAGACCTACTAGCAAAAGCTATTACTTTATGGTTACCATTCCCATCTAATTGGAACAATTCTACCCCCAAAGCAATGTCCGATGTGTCTGTGTGTATATAAAATGGTTCTAGAAAATTAGGGTGAGCTAATATTACCGTGTTTAAAAATTTATTTTTTATTAGTTCAAATATAGTTTGCTCTTTTGCATTCCACTGCCATCGATTATCTTTTTTAACAAATGCCCCAATTGTACTGTTCAATAGGAATATTTGTCTACAAATTGCCTATAATAATTACAGAAACCTAAGAAACTCTGCAACTGTTTAACATTTTTTGGTACTGGAAAATTCCGTATTATTTCTACTTTCTTAGGGTCCGTACTGATACCCTGGGCTGAAATTATATGGCCTAAAAAATTAACTTGTTCTTTCAAAAATTCTGACTTCTTAAACTTAACTGTTGTATCATAGTCATGCAGCCTACTTAGCACTCTATCTAACCTTTTGCAATGTGTATCAATGTCTGGTGACGTAATAACTATATCGTCCACATATACGGTTGTGAATTCTAAAATCTCCCTCCCTAATACGTAGTCTAAACATTTAATGAAAATTGCAACACTTACATCAGTCTGAAAGGTAACCTGTGCCGATTGAATAAAATCGGCACGAATACAAAAAAAATTCTTATACTGCATTTAACGAATACGCTAAAGAAAAATAGGTTTCTGTATTTAGCGGTGGCGTTCTCCCGTACTGTGTTTAACGGTTAGCACAGAATCTACAGGTGGTAATGAAGCTGCGCTTGATCGGTGCTGCTCCCTTGCGGACGGGTTACAGCCCGAGTTGAAAAATGCCAGAATAAACGTTTCCGTTCTTGTCTGAATTCTCTGCTGCAACTGAACGCCTCGCTCTCCAACAGGGAAGTTTTTAATTGTTCCATCTTCCACCTATGGCAGGCTAAATTAAAACAGATCTGCGGGTCCCTCACTTCACGTTGAGGGACAGCCCCAACCTGAACGACTGAACATCCAAGGCTCTCAGCTTCATCTGTCGGAGGAGAACAGCGAGGACAGGCCACACCAACACTAAAATGCTTTAGACCAGGACGTCAGATTTCACACAAGGGAATGTAACCCACTAGAACTCGTAGGCGTATTGCGACACACCCTAAAATGACTTTAAGCTTTAAACATTTTAATTGGGTCTCCGGTTAACGGGACAGAATAGTGCGCGGACTTGGGGGGGGGAATCTTTTGTACATTTTGTAATACTGTTTATATTAAATGTGAGCCCAGAGGTTGCCATGTATCTGTGGCTGATTACCATTCAGGCATGTAAATTTCTTTCTAGTTTTCAGTAAAAGGGTTACCTTAGTGCTAGTAATTCTATCATTCATCATGTAATTTCACAGGTTAAATTTAGTTTTCAATTGATTCATTAATTTCACATATTTATATTCAGTTTGGGTGCTATAATGGATAGGAGTTTCTTTTGTTAGTTTCAGTCGGGTCCCCAGTTTAATCCTGTATAGGCGGATTTTTCATGCAGACTGGAACATGCTCCTGGGACAGGTTTAGTTATGCACGATCTTGCCTAGGAACATGTCGGCCTTTGGGCCAAATTAATTCTTAAAGGTTATAAAGCATCGTGGCTTATTACTGTTATTAATATTTCACAAAATTTATCATGCTTAAATTCTTTTTAATTTATTATGGTCACTTGTATTTTAACTGAATTATGATTATATTTCCTCCAAGTCTAAGTGCTCAGTGTGGGAGCACTTTGTAGTAGTATCAGGCATTATGCCAAGCCCTAAATTTTAGTATGCCCTGGGGGCACTGGTGTTACACACACACATATATATATGGGTTATTATGTATTAAGATCTTGCAATAGGTGTTGCGTTCAATGATATTTATGAATTGTAAATTATGTACCTCCTGGGGTGAAAGAGGTGTGGCAAGATATTAATGTTGAAAGTTGTAATTGTCCTGTGATGTGGAACGTGTGTTTGTGTTGTAGTTGTAGACATATATATTTATATGTCCATTTATATGTATTGTATATTCATGTGTATTTCTGGGGGTTAGGTATAGGGCTAAGTGGGGAAAAGTAACCCCAATTGGAAAAGAAAATCTTTATATTCATTTCATTTAAATTTTATATTTATTTTTCAAGTAAAAATTTAACCAAAAATATTTTAAGGAGAATACACTGATTTTGTTGGGAGATAGATATTTAAAGTTTGGTTATAATAAAAATTTATTGGTTGTTAATTTTGTGAGTTTTAATTGCAAGTCCCGTCTCACTGGATCCAGCGCATTTTGGCTTCTCTAGGCTTTTGGCCTAGTTTTAATTATCTTGTGGCCCCTCTTTAGAAGAAAAAAAAAAATTTTTTTTTATATAAGTCAATAAAATACTTAAAGAGGGGTTACATTTGGTAGCAGAGCGTGGTTGAGATTGGGGTTAACCCTTGGGTCCTTTGGGTGTGACGGGGCTTGTAAACTCAGGAAACATTTTGTGGTTCGAATCGGACTTGGAATAATTACTAGAAGTCCCTATATCTATAAGTACCTATGTCTTGTTATGTTTAAGGTTTTGTTAATTATATATGTGTATCATTGCCCGCCTGTTGGTATTGTTGAACTGTAGGTTGCCACGGGGTGTGAAATTTTAGGGGGGAAATTCCTTGGAAACTCGAAATATCGCAGATCTGGGCCGAGGTGGAGACATGGTTTTCGCGTATTACCTTGCCAATAATAGGGAAGGCGTTTTTAGTTATGCGGTATGGCCCGATCGGCAGTCGGTCTCCTCCGAGATACGGGAGCCGAAGTTATTGCAAATATTTATGAGAATTTGTTGTTGTTCGTTGGTCGGTAATTTTGTCATGTCGTGTGTTAGTATGTGTGTTGCGTTCCTTCGTGTGTAGTGTTGTTGAGAGCTAGTTCAGGTAAGTGGGCTGGGTCCTCGCAACGGTAGGGGGACCCGCAGTCTGCTTGAAGGAAGGACAGTACTCAAGTATTCCTGTGTTCTTTATTGTCAATTTTTGTACGGTGTTGTGTTTTTGTGTGCCGACCGCGAAGCTCGAGGATGAGTGTCCTAAATCCAGAGTTGTTTCTGCGTGATGAAATCGAGTTCGAGTTACGAGCCCGGGGGAGAGACCTGAAAGGGACGGTAATTGCATTGCGACGGCAGCTCAGAGAAGCGCTGTCCGCGGGCGAAGCACTCTCAACGGTCGCCATCGCTGACAGAGAGAGTGAACTCGAAAAATGCAACGAGAAGTGGGAGGAGCTGCAGGAATTAGCTCGGTGTGTAGACAGTTTGGAGGAGGGACCGGGGTGCTCCATCGGCGTCCGGCGAATCCGGCAACGCCTGCAGCATGTAAAACACAGGCTGCAGAATCTTGACCAACAATGGGGCGATCTTGAGCCGGCCCATGATGTAAAAGGTCTGATCCAACAGATCACCTCGACCCTGCAGGGATCTCAACCAGGTAGACCACCTACGCCGGCTCCAGTTGCTGAGTCCGAGGTCTCGGCTGTAGCGTCATTTTATAGAGCAATCGAGCCTGCCGCAAGTACCTCGGTTTTCTCCGGTTTGGGGGCGGCGTCATATCACAAGCTGCCCAACCCACTGTCTCATATCATCCAGCAATTACCGGTCGTGGATGGTCTGGATGTGGACAAATTATTGCCATTTTTTAAAATAATATTCCAATTGGTCGATTTCCCGGGTATGTCAGATCGCACCGTGCTTGAGCTCGTTTTTCCTTATTGTCGCGGCCCCATGGCTGAGAGGGTGGCGGATGTAATGAGGCGTAGAGGTGGAGTGGCGGAGTTCCACCAGGAGGTGTTGGAGGCGTTCATGCCCGGGAGACTAATGCAGCAATTACGTCACCGACACTTTTATCGCGTGCAGGCGAGAGTCTTGCCCAATTCATGCAAAGTATTCGAGAGGTAGCGCGCATACTGGGACTGGGCATGTCGGAGGAAGAGGTTGTCCAGAATATTCTTGACGGCGTCTCCTCAGAAGACAGATTGCGACTCGTATTTGCTGAGCGGCCGCGGTAGTTTGCAGACTTGGACTGGCTGTGTGTGATGACCAAGGCCATTCAGATGAGCGACGAGGCGAGGGGAGACAAGAGGGGAACTACCAAGACCTCAGAGAGCGGAAGGACGCAGTGAACTTCCCCCCCCCCCCCCCGACAGGCCCAGTCAGTTCAAAATCGTGAGCGACGGGGGGACATCATCTGTTACAATTGTAATCGCCCGGGGCACGTGGCTCGATCATGCACCCAAGGGCGCGCGCGTCCAGCACCTCCATCGTCAATACCCATCCCAAAAAACTTAAGTAGACAGGGGAAGATATGTCGGAGGATGTCTTCCCCTCGCACTAAATCTTTACTAGTTCCAACTACCTCCAGGCAATTGCTAAGATCCAACTCTTTTGACATCAAGGTCCGGTCCACTACCTCTCAACACCTTTCAGTATGCCCCTTTCTGTCGCTCGAGGTAAAAGGGGGTCAGCTCAGAGCATTAGTTGACTCCGGTTCAGCCCAATCCATCATCTCATCTCGGGTATGCGCGGACCTTGAAAAGCAGGGCTTGATCAAGGGGTCAAACCTGTCGTCTGTGGTATGCTGGACTGCATCTCGAGAAATCTTGCCCATCTCCCAGGTGATTACCTTTAAATTTAAAATCGATGGGTTTTCTTGGGTGTGGCCTTTTCTGGTTTCTCCTGCTCTGGGAGTGGATTGTATCATTGGTGCCGATTTCATCGCGAAACGTGGTCTCCTGCTGGACATCCAAGCGCACCAATGCTATTTCAAGTTTAATCGGGGAGCTCTTATTCCGTTCCTTGGGTACCAGGGAGCTAAGCCAGGTATCCAAGAGGTGGCTTGTCCCGATTCTGCACGAGATCATCTCACTCCATCCCAGCAGAGGGCCTTAGACCAATTGTGTGAGGAATTTCCAGGTGTTAACTCCTACATTGGGACTTACATACCTGATGGAGTATAAGATCCGTCTTACAGACTCAAAGATAGTAAGGTCGCACCCTTACAAATTCGCACCTCCGAAGATGACCATTCTGCGAGAGAGGGTTCAAGAGTTGTTAGAACAAGGGGTGATTGAACCTTCTCATTCTAGCTATGCCAGTCCAGCGTTTTTGGTACCTAAGCCTGGGGGTAAACAGCGTATGGTCATTGACTATCGGAAGTTGAACGCAAATATCGAGGTGGATTCTGTTCCCCTCCCAGACTTACATTCGGCCTTTGATTGGTTCAGTGGGGCCAGGTATTTCACCATAATCGATCTCAATGCGGCCTATCACCAGATTCCTTTGGCCAAAGAGAGTAGACCGTACACGGCCTTTTGTGTACCATGGAATTTGTACCAATACACAAGGGTTCCCATGGGTTTGGCTGTGGGGGCCCAGACACTCACTCGTCTTCTCGATACCGTTTTTCACGACGTGAAATTCAGGTTCGTCTTTAATTATTTAGATGATTTGTTGGTGTACAGTGAGACATTCGAAGATCATCTGGGTCATCTCTGAGAAGTGATGTGTCGGTTGAGAAGATCTGGCCTCACTGTCAATCCCGAGAAGGTTCGTTTCACCCAGGAGAGTATTTCTTTCTTGGGCCATTTTGTTTCACACCGGGGCGTTACGGTCGACCCCGAGAGGACACAGGGCATCCGTGACTTCCCCCCTCCTAGGGATGCGAAGGAATAGCAAGATTCGTAGGTATGGTCAATTTTTATCGACGATTCGTACCTAATATCGCTGAGATTGCCGCACCCTTGAACGAGCTGAGGAAGAAGGGCGCTAAATTTACATGGGGTGAGAGTCAATAGAAGGCTTTCCACACCTTGAAGGAGGCCATCATCTCCCCACCGGTGTTACGGATGCCCGACTTTTCAAAACCCTTTATCCTACAGACGGACGCAAGTTCGGTTGCACTCGGGGCAGTTCAGTCCCAAGTTGTTGATGACGCTAGGCAGCCTGTGGCTTTTATTTCCCGGACATTGACCCAGCAAGAACGAAAATCATCCGTCTATGAGCTAGAGTGTTTAGCTGTTGTGTACGCTCTAGACAAGTTCAGGCGTTTCTTGGAACATGCTGAGTTCCTGCTCGAGACTGACAATCAGGCTCTCTCTTGGCTTCTGGCTCATCGCCGGCAACTGGGTAAAATTGGTAGATGGGTGGTGAAGATCTCATCCTTTAAGTTAAAAGTGCAACACATTAGGGGATCTCAAAATGTAGTTGCAGACGCCTTGTCCCACATGTTTTCCCAGCCCAGTGATGCCCAATCTGAGCAACCCTGTTCCGTTCTGATAGACTTTACATTAGCCTTCACTGATGTGTTACCCCATCAGTTAAACAACGAAGAGCTGGGTCCAGTCATCCAAAATATAAAGGAGGGTAACGTACAGGCCCCTTACTTCTTGTCCAAGGGAGTCCTATGTCGTAGAGAAAGAAAAGGACGTGCCCCTAAGATCGTGCTGCCTAGCAAGTTAGTGCCCATGCTCTTCAGTTATTACCACAATTCCCCAGTAGGAGGCCACAAGGGAATTTCTAAGACCATTTCCAGCATTAGGAGACATTTTATCTGGAAGGGCATGGATAGGGACATCGCGACCAGGGTTAAGAGCTGTCATCTATGTGGCTTGAGCAAGCCTGCCCAGAACACCAAGTTAGGGTTGTTGTCATCTGATGTGACGAGCAGACCGATGGAGAAGTTGTTCATCGACTACGTGGGGCCATTCCCCCATAGCAAGTCAGGTAATGCTTACCTGCTTGTTTGTGTGGATGCTTTTTCAAAGTTTGCCTGGCTATTGCCCTTACGACAGGCAACGGCTCGTTTAACCATAAACGCGCTCCAAAACAATATATTTCAGCATTTCGGTCTTCCGACCATCATTGTCTCGGACAATGGCCCGCAGTTCATTTCGGGTGAATTCCGGCGGATGTGTTTCGCCAGTGGGATCAAACACGTAACCACTCACTTCCCCTTATTACCCACAGCCGTCCCATGCGGAGAGATTCAATCGGAATCTCCGGTCCGCCCTGATTGCTTATCACGCTGAGCAACAAACCACCTGGGATCAGAATCTGAAGTGGTTACAATTAGCTTTTAATACGGCCCGACATGACAGTCATCAGGCCGTGCCCTTTGAAATCCTGTTTGGATTCTCGCCCGCACTCCCGTAGACCAATTTGTGGAACATCGAAGATCTTCTGCCACGGGAGCCAGATAATAAAACTGCAGAGAGGTGGAAGGAGGCTCGGAAGAATTTACTGCGAGCGCACGAGCGGGTCCGTCGACGATATAATCAGGGGCGAATTCCTAACCCCTTCCGGATTGGGGACTGGGTCTATTGCCAGAGCCACCCACTCAGCTCAGCCGCTCACAAACGTGCCGCAAAGTTATGTTACCGCTGGTCAGGGCCATATCGCATCCTAGGGTTCACGTCACCGGTGACGGTCCGGCTGGGCGTACCGGGGGGCGATTCTAAAGATATTGTTACACATGTTTCCAAATTGAAGCTCTGTCGGAGGGAGTAAGCTGACTAATAGAAGGGGGTAAGATTTGGGGGTTTCCATGTGTGTAGGGATGGTGATCCTTCGGTGGTGTGTGTTCCGGGGAAAAGGTAAGAACCTGATATGGTAGCGGGTAGATGTTCCCCACAATCCGGGGGGTGTACGTCTACTTCAGGGCTGCGCCCCTGCGTACGCGAGCCTTGGTTTTCTCCACTCCTCCTTATTTTTGGAGGGAACCCTGTCCTCACCCTTGACCTTTAAGGATCCTTACCCTTTTCATCCTCCCGATTTCCTACCTTCCCCCCCAAAAAAAGCAGAAAACATAAAAATTAGAAAAAGAAAAGGAGAAAAAATCAAAAATAGGAGTAAGTAGAGCAGGGGTGGCGTTGTACCCCCCTTTTTGTAAAAAAAAAAAAAAAAAATTATATAAGTCAATAAAATACTTAAAGAGGGGTTACAGAATTGATAGTTCCTGCTGTTGTATAAAAAAGCCACAATTTGACGGGATTCTCCCTCCAACTCTATCTGCCAGTACCCGGCTGTTAAGTCCAATGTTGTTATGTACTTGGTTCCACTGAAACATTGAAGAATTTCACTCACTGGTTCTGGTGATTCTCTGTCTGGAACAATTATTCTGTTTACTTGTCTTGCGCCTAAACACAGTCTTATCGGTATATCCTTCTTGGTAACCACTACTAAAGGGTTGGAATATGGTGAGGTGGATTTTTCTATTATACCTTCTGTTAACATCTTATTTATTTCTTCCTGTACTAACCCCCTCTTGGAGTATGGTACCGGGTAGGTTTTAGGTGCAAAAGGTGTTTTTTCTTTAACGATTAATTTACCCTTAAAATTTTGTTACTAAACCTGGTTTGTTTGAAAAAACTAACTTATTTTTTTTTATTATTTGTACTACCTTTTCCCTATCTTGATAACTAAATTCCCCATCTTGATATAAGATTTTATTCATTTTTTCACCCCATCTATCTTCAGTTTCAAGTAATTCCTTATTATTTACCCTCAGGTTACAATAATTAATCATCAAGGGCCTACATTCGTTTATATCATTTTCAGAAATTAAAATTCCCTTACTAATTATTTTTAGTGCTTTCATTTCTACAGTTTTCTTTTGTATAAATGGTATTTCAATTATATTATTATCATTGTTTAATTTCATGGTCTGTGTGTAATACGAGGGCTATCCAGAAAGTAACAGACGTTTTGACCGACCGCGGCGGTGGGCGGGGATAGAGCTGCCATCTTGGTGTCGGAACGTTCCTACACTCAGTACGCAACCAGCTGTGGTAGCGAGCGGTCTGTGCCCCTCTTACTTTGCTCTCTGTGACGTGTTAAAATGTGCGCTGCAATAGAAAATCCCGCCACTTGTGAGGTGCGTTCTGTGATTAGGTTTTTGTTGGCAAAAAATCACAAACCAATTGAAATTTATCGCCAACTTTGTGATGTGTACGGAAAAGGAATAATGAGTGAAAGCCAAGTGAGGCAATGGTGCATTGATTTTAAAAATGGCCGTACCAATGTTCACGATGAGGACCGCAGTGGTAGACCTAGCCATGTGACTGATGAACTGGTGATGAAAATCAACGACAAAATTCGTGAAGATCGTCGTTTCACGATTACGGAACTTTCGAAACAATTTCCCCAAATTTCACGGAGTTTGGTGCATGAAATTGTGGCGGAAAAGCTTGGTTACCACAAATTTTGTGCTAGGTGGATTCCGAAAATCCTAACGGAAGACCACAAAAAACAGAGACTGGCTGCAGCACTAACTTTCCTCGAAGATTACGACAAAAATGGTAACAAAGTTATCGATCGTATCGTAACTGGGGACGAGACTTGGGTGAAGCATGTCAATAGTGAAACAAAAAGGCAGTCGATGGAATGGGGACACACAAATTCTCCCAAGAAACCAAGGAAGTGTTTGCAAACGCTGTCAGCAAGAAAGATCATGGCTACTGTGTTTTGGGACTCTGAAGGAGTGATTCTCGTTGATTTTCTTGAACGTAGCACAACAATTAACTCAGAGAGGTATTGTGAAACACTGAGAAAGTTAAGGCGCGCGATACAAAACAAGCGTCGGGGAAAACTTAGTGCGAAGGTTTTGTTTTTTCACGACAACGCACGTCCACACACGGCTAATCGTACCCGAGAGCTCTTCGATAGTTTTGGATGGGAGGTGTTCGATCATCCACCATACAGCCCGGATTTGGCCCCGAGCGACTATCACCTCTTCCCAGCGATGAAGACATGGCTCGCTACACAACCCTTTGATACTGACGCCGAACTGCATGCCGGTGTAAACCAGTGGTTGAAATCGCAGGCGGCAGATTTCTACAGAGACGGTATTGAAAAACTTGTGCCACGGTATGATAAGTGCCTTAATTTGAATGGCGATTATGTAGAAAAATAGCTTAAGAGTGTACCTTTCAAATGTATATAATAAAATTTTGTTTTTTCATTTTGTAAATTTTTTATTTTAAAACGTCTGTTACTTTCTGGATAGCCCTCGTAGTTCAACTCCACTTTGAAATTATTTAAAAAATCATTACCCATTATAGCCCCCATATTTAATCCTGGAATGACCAAAAAAGGCACATTTATTGTGTTTTTATTTATCTTTAGTTGTAGCATTATTTGTTTAGTTACCTTCTTACTGCTAACACCCGTTACCCCTATAACACTAATTCCCAGTACTGGTAGTTGTGGAATTGTCTCTGTAGTTTGACTTTTTATTTTTTCAAAAATTGTATCATCTATTGCGGTCAGTTCACTCCCTGAATCTACTAGAAACGTGTATTTAGCATTAAACACTTCGGCTTCAAATTCTGCCATCCCAAAGGTATTGCTACTCTCCCCCTCTTCTTCATCGGATAAATCATTATGTATAATTTAATTACCTTGTATCCGTAAGTGACTTCGTTCTAGCGTTTTTTATATAGACGCGTTTCGTGACATGTGTCACATCATCAGTAATCCTCGTCAAATGTTAAAATTCACATAAAAACACATTTGCACATATTTACTAAATCACAATAACGACACACACATAACACGATGTAACTTCGGCTTCGTTGGACCGGTCCGACCGCGTGTGTAGTTGCTGAACCACTAATTAAACTAAGTTAATCCTTATCACCAGTCATTACCATCATGCGCGATTATATTTAGGGCTGTATCATATAGTGAGTGAGATTGAAACCTTAATTGTTCGTTTAATATACTGTTATTGTTGATATTCTTGTTTTTAAATGATTTATAAATCTCAAACTCCTCGAGAGCGTCCATTAACCTACCCTTACCGCATACATGGATTGCTTTGAAATTAGTATTGAAATCTGTGTAATTATGGGAACCCATAATTCCCTGTGTTAAGAATGGGTACAAGAGTTCGATGATAGATAGACTTCTTAAGCGACACCTATATAAAACTAGATCCAACCATAATACCATCGATGATAATAAAGTTAACAAAAATAAAAATAATAAAAAGTATATAACGACAGTGTACGGTAGCCTTTTACCTAACATTATATCCAATGTGTTTTCTAAATTTAATATAAAAGTCGCGTTTAAAACAAATAATAATATTTCTAATTTGTTACGCATAAAACAACCATTCCCGTTAGAAGAGAAAACAGGTGTTTACAGGATGTCATGTGATGATTGTGATTGTTTCTATCTGGGTCAAACTGGCAGGTCTTTCTTGAAAAGATACAAAGAACATCTACCGAGGAATGATTTAGACAAGACCAAATCTAATTATGCGCGCCATCTAATGATGCATAACCATAATTTCCCCGTGTCTGGTCCCTAAATATAATCGCGCATGACGGTAATGACTGGTGATAAGGATTGACTTAGTTTAATTAGTGGTTCGGCAACTACACACGCAGTCGGACCGGTCCAACGAAGCCGAAGTTACATCGTGTTATGTGTGTGTCGTTATTGTGATTTAGTAAATATGTGCAAATGTGTTTTATGTGAATTTTAACATTTGACGAGGATTACTGATGATGTGACACATGTCACAAAACGCGTCTATATAAAAAACGCTAGAACGAAGTCACTGACGGATACAAGGTAATTAAATTATTGTGAAAAAGTGACTTGGATACTATATAAAAACAAAATAAAATCATTATGTATGTTTGTAATAAGTGACCCTATTGTCATGTGATTTCTAGATGGCTGGGGGCTTTCCTTTTCAACCGCCCTGATTAGTTTAACTGAACTGGAGGTGGTGGTTCGCTGCAAACCCCCCTATGATCCCCTCTACTGTTTTGGTTATTAGAAGGTGCTTCTACACCCCTAGTGTCGTTCGGGTTACCAACATATCCCCCTCTACCTCTGTGGTTGAAATTCCCCGATTACTGGTGAAGCCTCTCCCCCTGTGACTCCCTCTAAACTCATTATGATCGAAACCTCTATTATAATTCTCTACTCTCCCTTGGGCACTAGCCCTCGGACCCTGACACCTATAACATTGATTCCGCGAACTATTGTAGTTATTAGCTCTACAACTAGGGTTTGGACATAACCATGCCCCCTCCCCCGATCTACTCATATTACTAACAAAATGGTCTGGTTGTCTTACTTCAGTATTTATTTGATTTGATTCATTAACTCTAAACTGATATTTATTATCTTCTTTCTCCTTCATACTCTGATATGCTTCTAGTATCTTTTCTAATTCTGCAATATTAGCAAACTCCCGGGTTCTGATTGTGGACCGTATGTCCTTAGGTAAATGCTTACTAATGTATCTTATAAAAGATGAAAGAGGCATTGGTGGTTCTAAATATTTAACCTGACTGTATAGTCTTGTCACGTATGACGTAATACTCATGTGTTTAATATTAAAATTACCCCATCCCATTATAGTACTGCGTAAACCCTCTTGTTTTTTTCCGACCAGTATTTATTTTTAAATGCTTGTTCAAACTCATTAAAATTTGCCCAGTTATCATTATGAGCGTCCGCCCATATTTTTCCATCCCCTTTAAAATATTTTAAAATTCGTACTAAATTAATTTCCCAACTTTCTTGGTTATATTTATTGAATCTTTTAACTGAGTTCAAAAATTGTATGGGGTTCACCCCCCTACTTTCATTACTAAAATAACCTAATTCCACTTCCATGTTCACTCTCTCACTCACATTAGTTTAATTTTTGGTTAATTGCTACACTTAAGTCTTCTCTGACTTTAATTATTTCTTTTTCGTGTTCTGTTTATTTATTTTTCAAACTAGTTACATTAATTTTAATTGCATCAACTTGCTCAAAGTTACTTCTGAATTCGTCATTTATATTCTCTTGTATTTTATTTGCTTGTTTAATTTGTTCACACTCATCAATTACACCTTGAACATTACTGTCAATTTTGTCATTTTGTTTTTTAATTTTATCGTTAAATTTATTTGTTAATACGTCAAATTTTTTATTTGTCTCTAGCATTTTCTCATTTTGTTTTTCGTTAATTATTTTTATGTCATTTCTCATTTCGGTTTGTATTTTATTTATATCTATAGTTAGTTCATCTTTCACTCCCGCAATAGTCTTATTCTGTTCTTCTAATTTATTGTCTATTTCTCTTAATTTTTTGTCTTGTTTGTTTATTTCCGTTTTCAGTTTTATGTTACTAGCATTTATTTCTGACTTAATTTCAATCTTAAATTCATTCAAACTCGTTTTTAAATTATCATTTTCTGATTTCATTTCAGTTTTAAATTCATTTAAACACGCGTTTAAATTATTATTTTCTGTTTTCATTTTCTCGTCTTGTTTGTCAAGTTTATTATTTACTATGTTTATTTCTGATTTGATCTCAGTTTTTATTCCTGACATCATTTCCATCATCAACGCTAATTGGTTAAATATATGTACATTATGGCTCTTACTACTACATTCAACTTCGACCGTTTCATTTACATTCGGTATTTCTAATTGTACACTCTCATCAATATTTTCGTTTGTTGAAATTAAATTGTCTTGCGTAACGTTTAAAATTGACCCCTCCACAATATCTTCATATAAATTTGCACTCTTGCCTTTCTCTGCCATTTCAATCAGGTTGTAAATTAATTTACAGTAAAGCCCCGATTATCCGCGAGTGCCGTGCCGCGAAAATTTTTTTAATTACGAACCTCAAAAAAACCAATTTTAATCGAAGCCAACAACAGGGAAAATACAATAGGCCCTACAGTGCGAAGGTCGAAAATTTCTGACAGGTTTATTGTGCATCGTAATCCTATAGGCCTTCTCGGAATTTTGTTTTGGCTCTTGCTCTTTTGTTTTGGTCAAGTTCACTAACCTTCCCCCTCTACGTACATATTCTCTCGGTCTGCCAGTGGTATCAGTTGTCAGTAAACGTGCTTAGTGATCAGTCGTGATCAATTCGTTAATTCCTGAAATTAATAATGGCTGAAAAACGAAAGAAGGTTGTGTTAACGATTGCACAAAAACTTGAAATGATTTCTAAAATAGAAAACGGCGCTTCAAGGAAGCAGATGTGTTTGAATTACGGGATCGGGGAAACAACAGTGCGAGACGTTTTAAAGCAAAAAGACAAACTGTTAGCCTTTGCATCAGTGTCGGACAGTGCTTCTGGGATGAAAAAACGAAAAACAATGAAGAAATCCACCTATAATGAACTTGACTCGGCATTAGCGGAATGGTTAGCTCAGGTGCGAAGTGAGGGCACCCCCGTGTCTGGTCCTACCATTGCAGCTAAAGCAAATATCTTTTTTGATTTGTTAGGCCTGGAAGGAAATTTTGGTGCGTCGTCCGGTCGGTTACATCGTGTTAAAAAACGTCATGGAATTAGAGAGATTGGTCTACACGGAGAGAAGCTGAGTGGTGATCAACAAGCAGCTGATGAACGTGATTTTGAAGAGTTTGTGTTGTCTGAAGATCTGTCATATGAACAAATTTATAACGCTGATGAATCAGGGCTTTTTTGGAAGTGTCTTCCCACTCGTACTTTAGCATTTGAAAGTGAACATCAAGCGGCAGGTCACAAAAGTAGCAAGGAAAGTATTACAATCTTGCCATGCAGCAACGCTGCGGGTAGTCACAAACTATGGCTTCTTGTAATCGGTAAATCTAAGAAACCGAGGTCTTTTAAGGGGACAAGAGCAGAAAATTTACCAGCTGATTATTTCAACAAAAAAAAAAGGTTGGATGAACCAGCAGATTTTTCAAGAATGGTTTGAAAACATTTTTGTGCCTCAAGTATGTAAACATCTTGACTCAAAAAATTTGCCAAAGAAGGCTGTTTTGTTAATTGACAACACGCCTTCACACCCAGCTACATGTGTGCTTAAATCTTCTGACGGGCAAATCTTCGCAAAGTTTTTGCCCCCAAATGTTACTGCGCTGATACAACCTATGGACCAGGGAGTCATTGCAACCATGAAGAGAACACAGAACAAAGTTGTTACTGTCAAAAATCGAAGAAGGCTGCGATCTCAAAGAATTTTGGAAGAATTATACAATTTTGGATAGCATTTACGATATTGCGTCTGCATGGGATTACATCAAACCCTCAACCCTTGTTAAATCATGGAGAAAACTCTTTCCGAGTATCGAAACAAATGTCAACCAGAACATTTGTGAAGAAGAGAATGAAGTCATGCCGACCGCTACACTTGTTGACCTAGTGACATCCGTTCCGGGAGGTGAGAATGTCGACGAAGAGAACATAGAAGAGTGGCTGGAATGGGATGCAAGTGAGCTGGGGTTTGAACGACTGACTGACGTAGAGATAACGAACAAAGCAATGGGAGTGAACGAGAACGAAGAAGAACAAAGTAAAAGTGAAGAAGACGAGGCGCCTGCGCGGATGACACATGAAACTGCTTTGCAGCACGTAGACGGATTGCTTCAATATTTAGAGGAACAAGACGACGACGCACATCTGGCAGAAAAACTCATGTTAAGGTAAGTACAATCTAGAATAAAGAAAAGGTGTTTCCAAAGCAAGAAGCAAAAACGAGTGACTGATTTTTTTAAAAAGGCGTAACTGAACACTTTTTGTTAACAGTACAGTATTGTTTTTTGTTTACTGTTCTTTATTTTAGTGATTTAGACGTACAGCAAAGGTTTCTGCTGAACTGTACATATTTTAAAAGTTTTACATATTATGTTTTTTGTACAATAAAACATAGTTTTTATGCTGAAATATTTTTTTTCGTGTTTACACCTCATTTTTAGTCTTTTTTCGGGTTACCCTCGATTTTCACTATCCGCGGTGCCCTTGCCACCCAATTCCGCGGATAATCGGGGCTTTACTGTATTTTAATTTTTAATTCACAACGTCGCTGTTTACGGGCGCCATTTGAAGTACGACAAGTTAATAATTAGGTTATTAAAATATGTAAATTCGTATTACTTACCTTTAAAGGTAATGTACCAAGGTGTCATCTGATGTACTTTGGCAGAGAAAAACAACAGGTGGTGCAAAATAAACAAGTACATAATTATAATTCATACAACCCACTACTTTATTGTGTTTTCATCTCTTCTCCTTCTCTATTTGCTAACATTTCACTTACACACAACTACATATTGAGGTGACAACACCATCTGATTGAAATAACAAACTTATCTCTTATTTCTTATAATTAAATCATTTATTTAAAATTATGAAAAGCAACCCAGACTGCTTTCTTACACACAGAGACATACGTAAATAATTTCCCCAAAATATAGCGCTCTTTACTTGGACATGTTTTATGATTGATTTTTTATGTAATAAATAGTTACTCTTTTGACATGTTTTATGGTGATTGTTACGTGATAAATAGTTACTCATTCGGCGTCTTCTCCAACCACGCGTCGCATTTTGTAGATCTAGTTCGTCCACATTTTTAGTCACCCCGCACTTTTAGTTATTAAATTTGATGTCGTATGTTCCCTTCCGTTTTGTCTCACTTCAAATTAAACTCTCAGCTGGACTTTTCCCACATTTTATTTAAATTTTGAAAAGGTTTTCGACTCGCGAGTCTTGATACACACCTGGCCAGGCGTATGATGTGTCGACGACTGGTCACGCACTGGTCACATCTACGGGGAGATCATCAGAGCTGTTAACCGACTAATCTGGCGACGTGGTGGGGGCACTGGAGGGGCAAGTGCCTGACCGACCGTGACACCGACACACCGTGCCACCTGGCGGGCTCAGCTGATTTTGTTAAGTTTTTACCGCGCGCGCTTTTGTTCCTATTTTGGATGCGTGTTTGAGTAACCAAGTTAAAGGTAAGAATTGTCTTCTATTATGTTTTCTATATAACTAATATAACTATATTACAAATATATTTACTATATAACAAACATCATGTTAAATTGCTAAACTCAATGTCAGCAGCGATTATTTCTGTCTTGATGCGTTTACATATCAAATGTAAAACTGAAATACAAACAATTCAATGAAAACTAAAAGCAATTAAATATCAGTATGGAGAACCATACATTACTTCCATGTTCAAAGATTTATATTTAAAATCATAATGGAAATGAAATATTTCCACAGAAACTACTTCTTTCTACTTATAGATGCAGCCTGACCACAGTACTGTGTGGTCACTAACATATACCACCTTACATTATCGCACTCGATTTTCACTCATAATGACAGTCGATGGCACTGCCGAAACGTCTGGTTTCGCAGATAACATTGTACTTTGCTCAAACAGCCCGGGAAGGAATTTTTACACTAAACTACTTCTTTGTTGCCGATAACGTAGTACACATATAAAAACATAAAACGTTGCAGGTAAACTACCTCTTCTTCTCCACCGATCTTCACCAAAATCAAAAGACCTTGAGTGCTCTACACATTAGGGACGTATGCAAAAAATTATTGATTCTGTTTGACTTTACGGCAGTTATCGTTCGTCATAGAAAAAATTACCCTTATTAAAACATTAAATGTTGCAGGTAAACTACCCCTTTCTCTTATCTGATCTTCACCAAAATCAATAGGTCCTGAGAACTCTACAATTCAGGGCTGTATGGAAAAAATTATTTAATTCTGTTTGAATTTGCTGCTGTTATCGTTGGCCATAGAAAAAAATCTACACACAGACACTTTTCAAAAATATTGGTATGGAGAACCATACATGACTTCCATATTCTAAGATTTATATTTAAAATCATTTTCAGCCAAACAGCCAGGCTGTGTCTTACCTGCCTTTTTATTGCTGTATTAAATGAAAAATATTATATTACATTAAAATGAAAAAATTATAATTTTATTGCCTGGCAACAAAATTATTTTATTTTTAACAATTACCATTGTTTCAAAAAGTTTAAATAAATTTTCAAGTACTTTACTCTTGTTAAAACGTAAAAGGTTGCAGGTAAACTACCCCTTCCCTTTAACCGATCTTCACCAAAATCGAAAGTCATTGAGACCTCTACAATTCAGGGACGTATGCAAAAAATTATTTGATTCTGTTTGAATTTGCGGCTGTTATCGTTTGCCATAGAAAATACGCTTGATAAAAAAACGTTGCAGGTAAACTACCCCTTCCCCTTAACCGATCTTCACCAAAAACAATAGGTCTTGAGTACTCTACAAATCAGGGCTGTATGCAAAACATTATTTGATTCTGTTTGAATTTGTGGCTGTTATCGTTTGCCATAGAAAATACCCTTGTAAAAAAAACGTTGCAGGTAAACTACCCCTTTCCCTCAACCGATCTTCACCAAAAACAATAGGTCTTGAGAACTCTACAATTTAGGGCTGTATGCAAATACTCTTTTGATTGTTTGAATTTGCGGCTGTTATCGTTTGCCATAGGAAATACCCTTGTTAAAACATAAAACGTTACAGGTAAACTACCCCTTTCCCTTAACCGATCTTCACCAAAAACAATAGGTCTTGAGTACTCTACAAATCAGGGCTATATGCAAAACATTATTTGACTCTGTTTGAATTTGCGGCTGTTATCGTTTGCCATAGAAAATACCCTTGTTAAAAAAACGTTGCAGGTAAACTACCCCTTTCCCTCAACCGAACTTCACCAAAAACAATAGGTCTTGATAACTCTACAATTTAGGGCTGTATGCAAATAATCTTTTGATTCTATTTGAATTTGCGGCTGTTATCGTTTGCCAAACAAACAAAATTACCCTTGCTAAAAAAAAACCGTTGCAGGTAAACTACCCCTTTCCCTCAACCGATCTTCACCAAAAACAATAGGTCGCGAGTACTCTGCAAATCAGGGCTGCATGCAAAAAATTATTTGATTCTGTTTGAATTTGCGGCAGTTATCGTTTGCCATAGAAAAAAAATCTACAGACAGACAGACAGACACAGAGACAGACAGACAGACACACACACAGACACTTTTCGGAAAACGACTTTTTTTCATGTTTTGAGTGTAGTAGAATCGGAATCTGCAATAATCTCGAACACGATTTTTTTTGCCATCACCATACTTCCATTCCTTAAGGAATATGGAAGTAAAATGACTTTTTTTCGTGTTTTGAGGGTAGTACATGTATACATGTACATGTATTTGATGTCATTTTGATCAATTTTGCTGCAATTGTAATCAATGTTATGGAACAAACAAGTAAAAAATAAGTACTGTGTGTGTGTGTGTGCGCACGCGCGCGCGTGTGCGCAGGTGCATTCTCATTACATTCAGTTACTTGATATGTAATGCTTTCACAATTGAAATACATTTCAGTGAGATAACAATTGGATTCGTTCCAGGGAAATGTAAAATTCCTGTTACAATCACACAATTTCTTGTAAAAGTAGTTCTTGACTTTTCCGTATACAGCAAGATGAACAATATAATTCACAAGTCTAACCACTCTTTCCTTCTCAAAACACTATTTAAAAAAAAAAAGTGACTAACAAAAGATCTGAGTATTCCTTCTTCTAGTTTGTTTGCCAACAGAAGTAAAATTAGTGTATACAAATATAGTATTATTTTTTGTACATTTCAAAATTTTGGGACACCAGGTTTCAAAAAGTGGGGCAAAAGTTTGACAAAATCACAAATTCCATGTGGGACATCGATTAAAGAGAATTTTAACGAAAATCTGAATATACTGTACAGTTTTAGAAATTTCAAAATTCTTTGACCCCATGGCTCAAAAATGGAATCAATAATTTGAAAAAAGTGTAAAAATCCATCTAGCTGTTAGACTAAAAGAAATTATAACACACATTTAACTGTGTGGAATTTATACTGTTTATTGTATGATCGCTCTATAATACTGTTACTTTACTAAACAAAAATTAGTCAGTCTGCCTGCACACCCATATTGCTGAGTAATAATACAGCAGTCTTGTCTGGCGTCTCTGGGCCCCACACATACACACACAGTTGCTATGTAGCTGATTTCTCTCTGGCAGTGGTGAAATGTCAGTTCTGCCATGGTCAAAAGCATAACAAGCAGCAGGCCTAATGTTTGAAAGAAAAGAGAATAAGAAGAATTATCTTGTAGACATTTGTAATTTATAGTTATTTTTAGAAATAAAATTTAATGTTTTGTTTAATGGGCAGTTAAGAATACTTTGTGTGTATGTGCGTGCGTGTGTGCGCACGCGTGTACAACTTTTAATCTGAACAATAATCTGCTGTTAGAACCCAGCTGCCAGAAGTGGAACATGTGGTAGGATAGCACAATGCAGCAGTACTGTATTCCCAAACTGTCACTTTAGAAAGTATATTAAACAAAATACAGGACCATTATGGGAAGAATAAATAAAGTTTAGTTGTTACCGTTTCATCTGAAATTTGCTTATTAAATTTAAGTTCAATGAAAACAATGCTATGTTTATTTTCAGATGAATACTACTGCCGTAAAATGTGATTTATGCAGCAAAGAGTTCAGTAAGAGACTTTTATTGTAAACGCCATATTAGAATTCGCATTCTGTAGCGTTGAACGATTACATAAAATATTGTAAGTATTTCTGCTTACGAGAGAACACACGTAGGAACACCGCACACAGCTAAACAAACCGAAAATAAGTTACAGGTTTATCGTCAAGCCTACAAAGACTCGGATAGAGCGCAGCCGCATCCCATCCCATCTATTAATCGTACGGGCAGACGCTTGTCAGCCCAGAATGCGAATGTATCACACAAGCAGCGTCTGCCCGTACGATTAGTAGATGTGATGGGACGCACCTTCGCTCGCCCCTCCAGTGCCCCCACCACGTCGCCAGATTAGTCGGTTAACAGCTCTGATGATCTCCCCATAGACGCAAGTCTGGTCACGCTACCTAAAGGCTGGCGAGCATTTCCGTTTGCACCGCCTACATGATGTTGGCGGGAATACAATGACATTCAGACAGCTCATTGGTTCTTTTCAATCGTCGACGCTGTTCTATGGTAATACAACAGGCCGTGGCTCACTACTTCCGTCGTCTTCCAAAACACGTGGCAAGAAATCCTTTGGCTTAGCCATTTTTTGTTACGGCGCCCTTTTGCTTGTGCGACGCAGGTGATGCGCTCGTGCGTGCGGACTCACATTCCACACGTAACAAACACTCCGTTTCCCAACAGTATTGCGTTCTCTAGCTACAATCCGTTCAAAACGTTACGTCACTGTTCTTTGTTTGAATACAGCCGTTCTACTTGGGACTTACAATGATGACATTGAATAATTTCAATAAAAATAAAAAACTCCTTTTTGCCCCATTACAACTGTCCTGTCAGTGTGCATCTGGCTGTCCACCACCTCACCGTTCACGACCAACGGTGGATAGTCGAGTGGGAACTCTTTGGCCCGGCATTTGGCTTCATTTGCCCGAGCAAGTACCAATCGAGACTTCTAACAGGTCGACGAGGCCTTGTTCGATACGTATGTGTCGACAGCCTTGTCGTCTCAGCTGTGTACGTATCCTCACGGATGAAGCCTCAGGAGATGCCCGATTACCAGCGTATCCCCGCCGATGTGACTCATTAGCTCACGAGAGGAATCGCCTTCGGAGACGCTGGCAGCGGTCACGTGACCCGGCCGACAAGGCTGCTTTCAACAGAGCAACTGACAAGTTGCACCGACATGCTGGTGTTCCATAGACACAGCTGGGAGCTAGCTGTAGCACAGATGGACGATCCCGTTGAGGATCGTAATGTCTGGAGGATTCCAAGTAGTCTTATGAGTAAGCGCTGACGCGCGCCGCCCTCAAACTGGAAGGACCCGGTGGTGAACCCCTCGCCCGCCCCGAAGAGATAGCCGAGTACTTGGTTGACTGTTTCGAGCGACAGTTCTCTCCCAACCCGGCCTTCGCTGAGCATATCCGATACAAGGTAGAGCACTTTCTTTCGGAGGGTATCACTGCCGAACCGAAAGCCATCTCGTCGGAGGAGGTCACTGAGATGTTCAGCTCAAGCTCCGAAAGGCGCCTAGCCCTGACGGTGTTAAGAATACCGCACACTCCTGTGCCTTCCAGAGCATGGAACTCTATTCCTAACCGAGCTGTTTAACGCTTGCCTCAGGTTGGCATACTTTTTGCGAAATGGAAAACGGCTGCCGTTGTCGTTACATCGAAGTTGGAAAGAACTCTTCTCAAGCGGAGAAACTCAAACTCATCAGCCTCTTGTCTGCGGCGTCAAAAGATTTCGAATGACTCGTCCAGCATTGGATTCGAGACCACCTGGAAAGACTGGACGTGCTGATCCCCGAACAGTTCGGCTTTCGTGAGATGCACTCTTCCACTCATCGGCTAATGAGAATGGTGGAGAGCATCACCGAGGCCAGCTGCCAGGGCAAATAGACTACCGCGTTTTCTAGACGTGGAGGAAGTTTATACCGCGTGTGGCACGAGGGTGTCCGTTACAAACTTACAGAAGTCCTTCTCCCGGATTGCTACGTTCGTTTGATTGTCAGCTTTCTGCGAGACCGTAGCTTCCGTGTGAGAGTAGACAACGCTCTCTCTTCGGAGAGGCGTATTAACGATGGTTCTCTTAAGGCAGCGTCCTTGGGCCTGTCCTGTTCTCGATGATCGTCAATGGCACACCCCAAGTGGTTGTGGTTGGAGTAAAGCTATCTCTATTTGGAGACGACCACGCGGTTTTTGCTGCAAACTACAATGCAAATTTTGTGGCCTCAAGCTTCAGCGCCAACTCGTTGCGTATGTCGGGTGGGCCAAGAAGTGGAGGGTTGCTGTCAACACTATTAAGAGCGCAGCGGTAATATTCTTGCGCCGCTTCAACCACTAACGATAGGCTCAGTTGAGTTGTCCTGGACCAAGAACATAAAGAACCTCAGGCTTCACCTAGACTCCCGACTCACCTGGTGCACCCATATTCAGACGATCCGTCAACACACTTCGGCGCAACTCTATAGACTCTGACCTGTTTTTTCGAGTCCTATGACCCCTCGGCTAGGTATGCTCATTGTCAACACGTGTTGCTGGTGATTACCTATGCCTCTTCTGTTTAGTCATACCTGGCCGCCTACCATACTGCCACAGAAAGTCACTCCAGAGCCTGGGCTTGACCGGAGACTTAAACTAACATGTAAAATCCCCTGAAGGTTCTCTTCATGTGCACTTTGAAGAGGGTTGGGTGTCCATGCACTTGATGACGCTCAGAGGCACCTACGCGTAGACTCTATGGTCAGGTGGCCCGAGTTACCCACAATCCCTTGATCGCCAGACTCGGCAAGTATACTCAAAGGCCAGGTGACTTTTGGTGGCCCCATTTGATAGCCCTAGTGGTATAATTTATTATGTGTGCAATCTTACAGAGAGATTTTTGTTATCTTAGGGGGCCTCTGAGTTATCACCACATTTTATTGAATCTCATCTGACTGTATCTCATCTGAGCATCTAGACCAACACCATTTAATGAAACATCAGGATGTCTTTATTTTAAATTCCAATGATACCATAAATTTGACAAATCTCTGAAGTTCATTTGCATTTGAAATTAAGTTTGTACTGACATTTGTAGTAGTGTATTCTGTTATTACATAACCATTAACAATTATGTCTAATATAATATCTTATATATTAAGCGAAGAATCCTTTTATACATGCACAGCTTTCTAGCACATCATCTTATGTTCTATTGAATTTTCACCTGTATAAACCTGAAAAGAAACTACATCCTCGTGTAAATTGTAAACTGATGATTTTTAACATTGAAAATGTTTATAAGGATGTGTCGCACATTTGCGGCCGATCGCTGGTGCGTGATCGAAAATGGGACCGGTGAGTTTCCATAGAAACTACTTCTTTGTTGTCAATAACGTAGTACACATATAAAACTTCGCGTATGAATGTGACTACATTTAACTTATAATCTGTACATTGGTAAATGAAGAATGAATTCATTGATTGGTGAATGAAGAATGAATTCATTGATTGATGAATGAACATAAATATATACATTTTTTAGATTTATTGAAGCATTTTCAATGCCCTTCTCTGTGCATTGCATTTGTATAATGCCTGTAAATTTTTTTCTAGTTTTCATTTGCATGTCATTGTGTATAATTGCTGTCCTACACATAAACTCTGTAAGGCTTTCATTAGACGGATCAAGAAGCCCCTATATCGTATTAAACCCTGCAGCTTAATTCTACTTACTTTATCAGATGCTTAAATAATTCTTATAGAAGCCTATTTCTTGTTGCAGTTCATTCATATGTTCCAAGACACATATACACTTGACCTATCGGTACAGATCTAAAAGGTATCTGTACTCGCATTCATTAAAGATTGTTAAAATGAAAGTAATCATCATAATACTACGTACATTTGTTATACCTACATTTCAAACAAAATTTAATCATCATGTTTTGTTTTGTTCTGTAAAATGAGAAGAATAAAAAGAAGAATTTAAAGTAATATTAAATTCCTTTAGAACATCATAATTACTTATAAACGTGCGTATGTGTATTTTAGTATACTACAAAGTAAGCCTCAACAAATATCCCTATCAGATTCTATTCTGTGCTGTTTATTGTGCTTATTACTAAATAAGATGGTATACTAATTTGTTTTACTGCATTCTTGATTCCCCTTTGTGCTCTTGAGCACTACTCTAGTGTAGTTTTACGGATGTGAGTTCGTAATGTGAATGCAGTGCCCTGAAATGTGAGTTCTGTTTATTTGAGTCTGTTTGATTTATATCCATTTTTGTTTTGTTGAATTAGAGTGTTTGTTGTCCAGTCGCATTCACAAAGTGATTCATAGAGACCTATAATTTAGATTCTGTGATTAGTAACATTTTACCATATTCCATAAATGTCTGTGCACTGCACAATATTCCAAATGCTCAGCTGCCTGGTTAGTGCAATTTATTATATTTCTTTCTGTTTTATGGTTTCATTAGTATGCTATTTAGATTCATTCACTCCCTCTCTTGAGTTCTTATTTATAGTAAATGTATTATCATTCTGGTAAAGTATGTACATATGTTTTGTTTTCCAGATTGTTAATATTTAGTTCAATTGTTGATGTGTGGCAGATTAGGCAGTTTTGTTGTAATTAGCTAATTGAGTAAATAGGTATCATCTGTCTTTTACTTCTGACTTTGTAAATAGGTTCCTTTGTACTCTGTGTTTTCCATAGGTAGCGTTACTCGTGATTTAATCAAGCAAGGTTACAGGAGGAGTAAAAGTACAGAGCCTTGTCACACTACTTTCTGATCTGTAATTCTGTGTTACGGATTGGCTATACAGATCTTGTACTATTGTAACTCTCTACTTTTATTGTTTAATTAGTTACATTTATTTTGTGTGTACTATTAATAATTACTTTCACTTTTAAAATCGGACGCCATGTTGTCAGATTGTGCAGCATCATACAAGTTTACATTTAGGGCCAGAATTCGGGTAACACGAACCAGGGTTGTGGAATATATTACCTGAAATAATCGTACTCAAGATAAAATGTACCAGTGACCTTTTATTTTTAAGATGACTCTAAATACATATTGAAAAACTGACTCTAGCTGTACCAAACACGAACATATTACGCCATGGGGCGTTTAGCAAACATCAAACCCTTAGAACATTTTAACCCTCCAAAATAAACAGTTGTTACCACTATGGTATAATGAACATGATAAACAATACAATAAATAATATCTGCACAACCCAGCACTTGTTAAATGATTTTGTTCACACCACGCTCTCTCTCTCTCTCTCTCTCTCTCTCTCTCTCTCTCTCTCTCTCTCTCTCTCTCTCTCTCTCTCTCTCTCTCTCTCTCTCTCTCTCTCTCTCTCTCTCTCTCTCTCTCTCTCTCTCTCTCTCTCTCTCTCTCTCTCCTCATTCTCTGGTACAAATTTTTAGTTGTTGTACGAGCTCGTTTTGTGAATTTAAATGCAAAATTTGGTCATTTTAAAATTTTGTAATTATGAATTTACTGTAAGGTATAAATATCGGTCAGCTGATACTACCCGGTTTTTTGGGTAGGTCTCACCGTACTGCTTAGATCAGTCCACCATGCCAAAATCGGTTGTTTTACATCGTCTTCGGGGCACACAGTAGTGTCCCTCGGATAACACTTTGGCCGATTAAGCCGCACGTAAATGCCGATCCCTTGGCCGATGACACCTACTCAAAGATCGGTTACCGCACCAACATTTCCGATCTTTTGAAATAGTTATTTAACCACTTTTGGTGGTGTAAAAGTTAAAATTCACACTTGGCGAACCTTTTGCCGGCCGGCTGCGTTCACACTCCAGAAGAAAATGACCCAGAGTCTTTGTTTCACATTGCGTAGGTGGGGCAAAACCTACGTCATCAGGCTTTTGTTCTTTGTTTACAGCTTCGACTTGTTTGCAGAAAATGTGCATTCCTTCCGCTGACGTCATCAGGGCTTGTCTCGTTATCGCTATATGTTACATACGGTTTTTTGCTGTGTTTGTCGTTTTGCAATGAAAACGGTCGGAATCCTGTCAATTCACATCTGCGTTTTATAAAATAATTATATAGTCCACTCACCAAAACTTTACAGGGATTATGAAATATTTAAATAATTATTACCAATAATTGTCAAAATTTAAAGAAATACAATAATTATGGTCTTTTGTACCATGTTTTTATAAATTTAGTATTGTACCAGAATTGTACCATCACAAAACCCCCTCAATGAAAGATTTTGTGCTGAAGCATAAAAACTTTCATTGACACACTCATACTTCCTAAAGGGTTCAGCCAGGATATGTCGCCACAACCCCCTTACAATTTATATAAAAGAAAATCAATAACTCACCCGTGGTCTGATGACGATGACAGAACCTGCATGACCTTACTGGACTTCTCCTTCGAGATCCCAACACCATAAGGCCAATCAGGCGCGTAACGCTCCTGCTCTGACGTGCTGGCCAGCTCAGGACCGCCGTCATAACATCACCAAACACTGAAACAATAATTTAAAATATCAAAATAGTGGCTTGGTATATTACTCTATCCTTAACTGATCTGGTTCCCCTTAGCTATGTGCTGGTTTGTGTTAATAAGCACTGGGTTTGCTTGAACTACTAGAAATACAAATATAAAAAAAATATAAAATACAAGAATTACATAGAATTGCCATTCTCTTTATGGACTACCCTGAATTGTAAAAATTGTTTCGATTCCCATCGATAATAATTAACTCTTTCTGTTTCATAATTAATGTAATTATAAAAGAAACAAATATTTATATGAAAAAGAATTTAATTTAATTATAAAAGAAACATGGAAATCCCCATATAAATCCCCAATATTACTCAAACATGGAGAAAAACAAATTATAGAAAAAAATAATTAATAAAATCTTATTGAAATTATTATTATTATTATTAACAGTTAATAATTGGCGCTATTAACAATATTTACCCCTCTTTCTCCTCCACACACACACTATTTCCCCCCCCTGAACTGTTGCGTTCAGTTGCCTCCACAAGGACTGAGGCAGAAGGAGTGAGCACTTTTTTTCTTTTCTCTCTCTCTCCCATCCTTGCTTCAGCTTTATAAAACCTTCAGGGTATGTACCCCTACTTTTACTCTTATAATATGCCCCTAAGGTCTACCACCCCAACCGAGGTGCAGTAGCCTATGCAAACAAAGAATCTTAGATTCCCCTGAACCTCCCAATAAATTTCAAAATTTTAACCAATTTTATAGGCAACCAACCATGGTCAGGGTTACAATTGCTGGCCACAGCTGGTTGTCGTCCAGAACCACGATTAGTGTTGGTAAGACAGTAATCGCCCGAAATATGGGGAATCGCAATTATATGACACATTGTGTCTTATGTAGTCCCAATTGGAACTACCCTACAACTAACAGATTATACACATAAATCCATTATAAGACTACCATATATTACAAACATAATAATAATATTATCACTGTTCATAAAGCAGTCTCAATATATCACCATAGTATCACTATGTCCTTTTAACCCCGTAAGGTTGTTACTTCAATATAAAATTTAAACATTAAAATTCAAAAAATCATCTCAAAAAATTTTAATTCTTTCTTTAGTTTACATAATTAAATTTGTAGACACTTTCCAAGTCCCAACTTTCACTTTTCAAAAACTAAAACCTTCTCACTATAGGATAACAATGGATCATCTTATATACCTAGGTTATATATAAAAAAAATATAACTCCTTGATGAGTTAAAATATTAAGTTACAAATTTTCTAAGTTCTATTCTATAATTTCTAGAATAAAATCAATGTTCGTGGGAATATGCCAATCCGTTTTTTTTTTTTTTTAAATCCCACGAATTAGGGGTCCCCCTCCCCGTTCAACAATAAGATTAAATTTCTACTTGCAACCAATTTTGTGGAGTAAGACCATCGTTGCTTTCACCTCCTTATGTCAGTTCCGCCAACCATGGTCCGCCTCCAGAATTCCAAAATCCACGATCAGAGGTGGTGAGTCTGTGATTGCCCGAAAATGGGGGAGAGTCCCTTCTGAAAAACAATAATATACCAATTTAATACTCATACACTCACTAAATAAAACAAAAATATTTAGAAGAGATACCTAAGATGACCAGTACAATTTGAAATTTGTAGCATTGTGTGTTCCTACTATCTCTCCAGTTACGTTGTTCTGCAACACATAAGAATTTTGCATTTTAATCTCTACTACCTCATACGGTCCTTCATATAAGAGAAAGAACTTCTTAATTTCTTTGTCTTGCGCACTCGATAAGTCATGCCTTTTTACTAATACCATTTGTCCTATATTATACTTAACCCACTTACCTCTTGCGTCGTGTCTACGTTTTCTTTGTTCACCTTTGCTGATTAAGTTTTCATTAGCCAACCGGATTTTAATGTTTACATCAGGTGCCCTGCTCTCAGGTGGATAGTCGAATAGTTGTTCCAAAATTCTTGGGGGGTGTGTTCCTCTTACCAACTCATGGGGTGTATAGCCGGTGGACTCGAGGGTGGTACTGTTTAGCCAAGTTTCTACCTTTCTTACATAAATGGCCATTCGCTGTGTTTAGCGTGACAATAGGCTCTGAAGATCCTGCCTATTTCTCTCATTACACGCTCAGCCTGGTTGGACTGGGGATGATACACAGCCGTATGCTTCGTGAGGATGCCTTCCCATCCTAAGGTCTGGCGCCATCTTCCACTGATGAACTGCGGCCCATGGTCTGATAAAATTACCTTTGGCTTACCCACGTTAATCATATAATCTTTCGTCACCTTTTCACTCAATACCTTACTGGTAGCTCTTTTCACGCTATACAATTTTACATATTTTGAGAAAGTGTCAAGCAATACAAATATATAAACTACTCCGCCTCTACCCTTCGGCAATGGTCCAAACAAATCCACAGCAACTAAATCAAAAGGTCTTTCTACCTTAATATAATTTAACTCACCTTCTACTCTGTAGTTTACCACCTTCGACTTTTGACACAAGTCACAACTCCTCAGCAGCTGTCTCACTCGCCTCTCCATATTCCTGAAAATACATGAGTCTTTTAAAACATTCACACACTTTTTAGCCCCAAAATGACCATATCTTATATGACAATCCCAAATAATCTTCTCTTCCAACACTGCTGGCACCATTAATCTCCAGTCACGCTCACCCCCTACTACCTTCTTAAACAACAACCCTTTGTAGATTTGAAAATATTGATTGTACTCCGATTCATCCAACTCCGTCTCCAAACTGTGTATTATTTTCCCAGACTTACCATCTGCTCTCTGCATGGTTTTGATATCCTTCAGCTCTTCTCCAAAGATTCTGTCTTCTCTGCTAATCTGAAAAATTTCATTTTCTTTTAAATCCCTACCTGTTTTATTATTTTCGCAATCTACCCTGGAAAGAGTGTCGGGTACCTTATTCTCGGTTCCTTTAATATACTCCCACTCGAAGTTGTACTCCTGCAAAACAAGTACCCACCTGGTTAATCGACTGTGAGCAAGTTTACAAGTGTTGATGAATGACAAAGCTTTATGATCGGTTCGAATAATCGTTTTGTTGCCTAAGATTTAAGTCCTGAACTTGCTGACTGCAAACACAATACTGAGCAATTCTTTCTCCATTGTGGTGTAATTCTTTTCTGCAGGCAATAATGATCGGCTGGCGAACGCAATGGTTAGATGTTCCCTCTCCTCATCCTCCTGATACAGCTCCGCGCCTACTGCTACATTGTTGGCGTCCGTCTGTAAATAAAACATTTTATCAAAATCCGGATGGTTCATCATAATCATATTACTAAATTTTCGTTTTATTTCTTCAAAGGCTCCACGCTCCACATCTCCCCACTTCCATTGCCTGTTCTTCTGCAATACCGCACTTAACTTTGCGGTAATATGCACGTAGTTCCTTTGAAATTTCCTATAAAAGTTGCACAGCCCAAGAAAACTCTGAAGTTGTTTGATGTTTCGTGGTTCAGGGAAGCGCATAATAGATTCGACCTTGTCCGGGTTGGCGGAAATTCCTTCCGATGTAATAATGAATCCTAGAAAATTAATCTTTGTTTGTAAAAATTTGGACTTGTCCCAATTTACGGTTAAGCCTCCCGCTTCTAATTTTTCTAACGCATACTTTAAATGTTCTAAATGGTCTTCAAATGTCCATGATGCTATCAAAATGTCGTCCACATATACTGTGAGAAAATCTAAATCTTTTGGTCTCAAAATTCTATCCAAACATTTAATGAAACTAGCTACGCTGGTATTTAGCCCAAATGGTAGTCGCTTGAACTGATAATTTTTCCCATTAAATAAAAATGCTGTGTATGGCCTACTTACCTCTGCTAATGGCACTTGCCAATATCCGGCCATCAGATCCAATGATGTCATGAACCTCACTCCACTAAACTTTTGAAATATTTCATTAATGGATTCTGGTGATTCTCGGTCTGGTATGATGATCTGATTTATCTTCCTTGCATCTAAACACAATCTTACTCCTCCGTCCTTTTTAATTACCACCACTAATGGATTTGAGTAGTGAGATACTGACCTCTCGATGATTCCACCTTCCATCATCTTATCCAACTCCTCTTGCACCGCTCGTCTTTTAGAGTAAGGCACTGGATAGCTCCGCTGCATGAATGGTGTGTGTTCCTTAATCTGTAACATACATTCATAATTTTTTGCCCTTCCTGGAATATCGGCAAACACTCTCTTAAACTGCTCTATTACCTGCCATAACGCTATACGTTGGCCACTCCTTATCACCTCACCCCCACTACAGAATTCATCCGCCCTTATCTCCCATACTGCATTATTAATATTGCTCATTTCATTATCAACATCTTCCAAATACTCACCCTCTCTACAAAAATTTATTTTAGTATCTAAGTTATTCTCAACTACTCGTTTCTGTAACAATTTCACACCAGTTGTTCTAACTTTATTTATCACATTTTCAAAATTAATTTTAACAGACCGTTCACCCCCATCTAATTCTAACACCTTCTCTTTAAAATTTATTACAGCTTTATTTCTTTGTAAAAAATCATTTCCCAAAATGATGTCTAAACTTAACCCCTTGACTACCAAAAATGTATTATCAAAATTCATATCTCCAATTGAGAAACTTAAATGTATCTGTTTTGTCATCCTTTTACTACGTACCCCCGTGACTCCTATTACTGTAACCCCTGCTACGGGTAAAACTGGAATATTCTTTTTAAATTCTTTTAACTCACTTAAAATGTTCTCGGCTATTACTGAAATTTCACTTCCTGTATCAACAAGTGTTTTAAATTTCCTATTTTCTATTGTTAGCTGGATTTCCGTGAGTCCAGCTCTCACCTCCAATGTTGTGTTGCTCTCCTCCTCCAACAAGTCAGCAACGATATCAGTTGTTATTACGTTCGATTGTACGTCTTCTAATGGTCGGACCTCATGTGCTTCCCTGAACAGTGGTCGGGTCCTATTTACCACTGTCGACTTTAGTTTTCCGGCTGTGACCTGTTATTACTGGTGGTGGGTACCTGGTGTCCCCTTGTTGGTCCCTGATTGTGATGTGGTATTCCTCGGGTACTCGGTGCTCCCCTGGTTGTAGGTACGAACTGCTTTGGGTTGTTACTCCTTGGTTCATTTCTTGGCGTTTTGCATTGGTAACAGTGTTGCATGTTGGCACGATTTCCCTTCCTGCAACTAGAACAACTCCAATCGCCTGGTTGCTGTAAATCAGTACGATAATTAAATTTATTACCATTATTATTGTAATAAGGCCTTGGCCGATTAAACTCGATGTTATGATTAGGCATATTTTGTTGAATGGGTCATCTACCCATTTCGCGGTCATTGATGCTTTGTAGTATATCTAATACTTTTTCAAGCTCGTCTAAATTTTCTATTTCTTTGGTCATTAGAGTAACCTGCACCTCTCTTGGTAAGTGCTTACTCACATATCTAATGAATGACTTAAACGGTATGGGCGGCTCTAAATATTTTGCCTCATTGTAAAGTTTGGTTACGTATATTGTAATGTTGTTGTTATTAGGGTTACGTCCCATGAAATTACCCGCTCCCATAATGCGGCTTCTTAAAGTCTCCTGCTCTTCTTCCGTGCAATATTTACCCTTGAATGCTTTCTCAAAAGTGTCATAGCAATCCCATTCTAACCTATGAGCCTCAGCCCATATTACTGAATTGCCCTTGAAACATTTGACTATTTTAGTTAATTTCACTTCCGAACTACTACTACTAAAATAATTGTAATCCCGTGTCTGATTTAAAAAACGCATGGGATGTATCACCCTGTTTTCCTGGCTAAAATTTTCTAGTTCTATTTCATTATAGAAATCCCTAGTCACTATCACTCTATCATTAATACTCGAAATATTTTTATGAATTTCCCCCCGTAACTCATTTTTTACACTGGTTAAACTATTAGCAATTACATCACATTTATCATGCACATCCATATTATTTTGTATAGCTAAATCATCAATTTCTTTGATCTTACTTTGTAACAGACTTAATCTACTCTTGGTATTTCTTTCATGTTCTGATATGGCATTATCTATAGTTTCGATATTCTTTGTAATATTTACTACATTTGACTCAATTTTCTCTAAGTGACTTTGCAAAACATTTGTTTTCAGTTCTACTTGGTTACTCACTTCAACATTTGTTTTAATCTCTATTTGACTTTCTACAAAAGTTAAACACTTCTGTTCTATTTCTGTATTTTGTGACTCTAACTGGCTTTTAACTGTATCATTAACTGTGTCATAAATTTGATCAATTTTAGTATCCAAATTACTTATTTTATTATTGAATTTCTCATTGACAATTTATAATGTGGTTTTCTGGATATTATCACAACGTGTTTCTATTGTGTTAATTCTCTCATCAAAGTGGCAATTTTGTCTTTTAATTTCATTTTTGATTTCGTCAGACTTCTCATTGAAATCACTTTTAATTTGAACGTTTTGGGTTGTAATTTCATTTTTTATTTCAGTAATTTCACTTTTTTGAACATCCATCTTTTTGTCTAACTTTAACAATAATTGCATCATTGCATTAATCTCATCTGGTTTATTTTCTGACCTAGTTGAGATGGAGGTAGTGACTTTATCTACAGATGCAAGCGTATTTGCCTCGTCAATCTGACTAGTTTGGGTTGGCGGAACATCCATCTCACTAGTCAAATCTACATCAGTTGTACTGATTTCTAATGTAATATTGTCATTAGTACTCATGTTTGCTATTTTATCTTGCTTAAACATATATGTTTATAACCTCGTAACTTAACCCTACCTTGCGCACGTGGTTGCGTACTTTCGCACTCTTACCTCAGGTAATCATTCCACATTCTGGTAAGTATACTCCACATAAAATTAGGTTTTATGTAGAGTCACTGTTGGGCACGCGCCATCTGTAACTCTCTACTTTTATTGTTTAATTAGTTACATTTATTTTGTGTGTACTATTAATAATTACTTTCACTTTTAAAATTGGACGCCATGTTGTCAGATTGTGCAGCATCATACAAGTTTACATTTAGGGCCAGAATTCGGGTAACACGAACCAGGGTTGTGGAATATATTACCTGAAATAATCGTACTCAAGATAAAATGTACCAGTGACCTTTTATTTTTAAGATGACTCTAAATACATATTGAAAAACTGACTCTAGCTGTACCAAACACGTACATATTACGCCATGGGGCGTTTAGCAAACATCAAACCCTTAGAACATTTTAACCCTCCAAAATAAACAGTTGTTACCACTATGGTATAATGAACATGATAAACAATACAATAAATAATATCTGCACAACCCAGCACTTGTTAAATGATTTTGTTCACGCTCTCTCTCTCTCTCTCTCTCTCTCTCTCTCTCTCTCTCTCTCTCTCTCTCTCTCTCTCTCTCTCTCATTCTCTGGTACAAATTTTTAGTTGTTGTACGAGCTCGTTTTGTGAATTTAAATGCAAAATTTGGTCATTTTAAAATTTTGTAATTATGAATTTACTGTAAGGTATAAATATCGGTCAGCTGATACTACCCGGTTTTTTGGGTAGGTCTCACCGTACTGCTTAGATCAGTCCACCGTGCCAAAATCGGTTGTTTTACATCGTCTTCGGGGCCACACAGTAGTGTCCCTCGGATAACACTTTGGCCGATTAAGCCGCACGTAAATGCCGATCCCTTGGCCGATGACACCTACTCAATGATCCGGTTACCGCACCAACATTTCCGATCTTTTGAAATAGTTATTTAACCACTTTTGGTGGTGTAAAAGTTAAAATTCACACTTGGTGAACCTTTTGCCGGCCGGCTGCGTTCACACTCCAGAAGAAAATGACCCAGAGTCTTTGTTTCACATTGCGTAGGTGGGGCAAAACTACGTCATCAGGCTTTTGTTTTTTTTTTTACAGCTTCGACTTGTTTACAGAAAATGTGCATTCCTTCCGCTGATGTCATCAGGGCTTGTCTCGTTATCGCTATATGTTACATACGGTTTTTTGCTGTGTTTGTCATTTTGCAATGAAAACGGTCGGAATCCTGTCAATTCACATCTGCGTTTTATAAAATAATTATATAGTCCACTCACCAAAACTTTACAGGGATTATGAAATATTTAAATAATTATTACCAATAATTGTCAAAATTTAAAGAAATACAATAATTATGGTCTTTTGTACCATGTTTTTATAAATTTAGTATTGTACCAGAATTGTACCATCACACTATTTGAACAATTTTATTAGATATCCCTGTAATTATGTGGTTTACATCAAGTAACATTTAGTAGTGTAATTAAATTCATTTAAAAATCACTATAAAAGAGCTTTTTTATAGAAAATCCAGTTACCTAGTTTACTCTTGAGATGCCATGTTATAGAACAAAGCCATGAACACTTTATAACACTATAAAATTACATTGTTTATAGCAAGCATATAATATATAAATTCGTATTAATGAAACACACAGAATACTGAATTTTTTCTTTTTTTCTAAATAAGAAAAATTCCTGCTGCTTTCAGTAAAAAAAAATAATGGAAAAAAACAGGTAAATGTGTCTAAATATAATAAAATAATATTATTTGTTTATTTTGTAAATTATAGTATTAAAGTGAAAGCAAAGTAATGCATAAACTATACGATATTATAGAAAAATTTGCTGTTTATGTATGTGAATATATTTTACACTCTGAGGGAGGGAGGCAAAATAATTTTATTGGTATTGTTAGGATGAGTACTTCAGATATAAAAATAATGTTCTCTGCATGCAAAAGTATTTAATAAGGCATAAGCAAGTAGCTGCCTGATAGCCAACTGACTAACATAATCATTGTTCTTATCTTCAAGTGTGCCTTCATTTAATTATAATGAACTGTGTATGAAACAAAAACATTCATTCTGATTACATCATCTGATATTAATGAACTGTGTGTAATGTGCAGTATTTGTAATTAATAAATTACAGTCAAATCATAAGTGTTACAATACACATTTCCGGTATTTGCCAATCAATTATAAGTTCAATACAATTTTGCACAGATTTTGTAAATTGTATTATTTTCATCTTCAGATGTTATTCCCAGCTTGAAATGTGTATTGTTATCTCTAGTGGTTAACAATATACTTTTCAATATGAAATCATCACATGTTAATGTTTATATAGGAAACTCAAAAAACAAACTTAAGCATGAAAGTAATCCATAACTGTGGATTAAGGATTTACAAGAATTATTATCAGAAAAGGATAAATAGTCAGAAATGATTAGGTATGTGGAGACTGAGAAAGAAGCTCTTAAAATTTACTTATTTTTGATAATTGTGTCCCAAATCATTTATAACATGATAACATCTTTAAAATAGAGATATGAAAATAATTCTCTTTAAAGTCAGAAAAGATTTGTTGAATGATAGATTTTAAAGAAAATTAAACAGTTTTCAACTGCTGCGTGTATTAAGCCAGAAAAGAGTGATTGAATGCAGGTTTTAATGAAAAATAAACATTTTTAGCTACTAGTGTACATAATAAAAAAATGAATTACTGGTGCGTGCGTGTGTGCGCGCGCGCGTGTGTGTGTGTGTGTGTGTGTGTGTGTGTGTGTGTGTCCTCACAGTAGTGAGATGTTTACATATTACATTATTGATCTCCTTTTTTGTTTCAATTATATAGCATTATTTGTTTGGTCTTATCAGAAATGCTGAACTGTCACATCACATTAATGTTATCATCTTTTGATTGAAATCCGGATAGCATTTCTTGTTGAATTCTCAATATTATATTGCACCTGACAGTACTAAACTGTAATCTTACCTCATATAGTATACATAGATAAGTAGATAGTGCCTACTAATGAGGCATAGATAATACCAGAGCTCTTCATAACAGGTATTTCTCTGTAATGAAAAAAACTGGCTGGTCCCTTTGAAAATTCCTATATAGAACAACATACGTAGTTTGAATTCTTCCTGTGTATCACAATTTCTGTCTATTGGTAAAATGTAAGGGTTCAATTATATCCATTATAGGTATATTTTACTGTATTTGATTTTGAGCATTTTCTTTAAATTATATATATATATAAATCACATTATCCTTACCTATCACTATAGTATGAAGGAAAGGATTATGAGACATGGTTGGTAATCTTTTCACACGAATAAAACAAATGCATGTGTCACATGTTAACTCGGTCTGAAGTATAGTACCAACAGTTGTGTGCTACTCAAATGATACAGGAAAATATTAGTAGGTTACGACTACTGTTAATGTGTCCACCTCTTAGTAGCCTACGTATATGTGAGTAGTTTGATGTTCTATTGTTACAGTGGACAGGTGGTTTTATTACATTGGAGTATGATTTATTGAAAACCATTCTTGGTCGTTATCATCATCATTATCTGTATATCTGAAGGCCCTGTTATGGTACCTGTATTTTCTAAGGTCTACCAATACTTTGGTAGACCACACTTACGACTACAACCTTCACTCTTCATTGAAATTTCATTTGTTGAGCCTGTATTCAATTTTTAGTCACATTCAGTGTTACCCACACTTTGCTACCTTATATTAGTAAAGGAACCGCAATATAAAGTATAAGTCTAGTTTCTTTCTGATTTTTCTTCAAAATTTTGCTTATAGTTCTTCAAATACAAGTAAATTTATTTAATTTGACTCACTGTCCTTGCTATAACCATAAGTTATTTCAGAGCCTAGATAATTTAAGTGGTTGACCTGCTGTAGTGTTCTGTTTGTACCAGTGTTCTTTATTTGTCCATAAATTTGCCCAGTGGGCTCTTTGCCTATAAATGCCACCATTTTTTGTATCAGAATTGTCATTTTTTACCCCTTTCATGTGTGGACAATTCTGAATTTTATTTCTGCCATTAATGTGAGCGATCCACATACATGAGTACATTAAGAGACATGTTATGGTAGTTTGATTATTAATCATAATATGATTTTTTCAACATGTACATATATTCTTCAACTTATGTTGGTAAAGCTTTGATTAGACTGACTCCTAGTAAAGCTTACATAAAAATTTACAATTAAACTGTGATATGTGAAAATTGATTGTAAAGAAATTTGTAAATAATTAAAAAAAAAAACTAATTTTCAGTATTGACTTGTTTTCTTATTTTCAGATTAAACTGAAATTGTAAGGAAATGCTTCTTCATGTTTCACAATTTTCTTACATCCAATTCCGATAATTTTAATGTATTTTAATCCCTTAAAATACACATATTTAAAAGTAGTATTATAGTTTTAGAAAGTTAGTAAGGGCGAAAAAGGTACAAATTGCATATACTACATGCTGCATATCTCATATCATATTTTTCAGCTCATATTCTTCATGGTTGTTGTCTGTTTCTTGGTTTGTGATAAGTTATATAGCATAATTTCTGTACATAAACTCTGTAAAATGTAGTTTCTGCCAAGTATTTTAAAAAAAAGTAAGGTGTGTGTTGAAAGCAGTTATAACATTTTTTTCCAACTACGTCAAGAAAATATAACCCCTTTCTATTTGAGCTATATCGTTTTCTTAACAGATTTCTTTTTTTTTTTTAAGTTGCCTTCTGTGTAAAAAACATTTTCTCTATACTGTCAAGTGTTAAATATGTGTTTATGTTATACATTCATCAGAAAGAAAGTTCTATTTGTTTGTTGTTGTTGACTTAATTTACGGCTTCTTTAATAGGAAACATCTGTCGAGACTAGACATTCGTGTGTCAGTTACATTTCTCCATTTTTGTTATAAATAAGTTCTCATGTCTTCTAAACACAGTTTAGGCTTACCTAACAGGTAACGTTTTATTAAAATATGTCAATTTTTTATAAAATATGAAGACATTTTTTGTATAAAATAGTTTACTTTTTTACCTTACTTGCTAATTAGATCATATTTTTTCACCTTCTGTGTGCAAAGCTTTTTTTTAATAACTTCTTATTTATAACAGGGAAATAAGAAATGATTAATTAAAAACTTAATTAAATGTAAGTTTCTGCTGGCAGTCATCAGACTGAATTTAACATAAATCATGTAGGTCATATGTTAGATATAGCTCAATAAATTGCGTATAGCCCAGTCAGTAGATATATTATTTACAATCAGGTGGTTCTGGTTTATAACCAAAAATTATAATTTAAAATAATGTGAACATTAATTTTAGTGCCGTAGTGGCCATGATAGGCATTTGTCCAAGTGTGTGTGTGTGTGTGTGTGTGTGTGTGTGTGTGTGTGTGTGTGTGTGTGTGTGTGTGTGTGTGTGTGTGTGTGTGTGTGTGTGTGTGTGTGTGTGTGTGTGTGTGTGTGTTCCCTGTATTTAAACATTAAACCCCTTTTGTAGATTTTTGCAGCCTTATATTTTCAACTGGTCAGATTATAACTGCATTCGTCTTCTTCATTCTTCATTTTCTTTATATTTTTTATAAGGTTGTCTTGTACAGGAGTGTCTGTTATTCAGTGTACATGTTTATATTTTTAGTACACACTGTAGTCGTCACTTATGGTTAGTTCACAACAACCACAGTGATTGGATTTCAGTAAACACTGTAACCTAGCATTCCCTTATAGCACAAAAATATCTGTTTTCCAGGCATTCTGGATCCGTGGGAGTGAAAATTCTGAAAATGAGTAGGAGTGAGAGTGGGAATGGGAGTGAAAATGAGAAATGTTTTATTGTTTATAAGTATAATCAGAAAAATATGACTTTTTTGTAATCTTTAAAATTTATAATGAAATTTGCTAAGTAAGTTAACAACTTAATTTTTTTCTAAACTGATAGATATTTGAAAGAATTCAGTACACTTTGTGCATACATTTGTACCTATATGAACATTATATTTGTGCAGGAATAGATTGTAGAGGGCACAGTAATTACTTGTTGTATCAATAAAGTTAAAAAGCAGATTAATTTTGATCACATCTCCGTTTTCATGTATGTGAATTCCAGTTTGTGTAAATTCCAAGTCATATTAAAAACTGCAGGTTTAACACACTGCCAGTTCCATTAAAACTTGCTGGTGTAAAAATATTTACCTATCTGCTATTTATTTAATACTATATTATAGTGTGCTGCATAACCCAGCACTCGATGTTGCGTGTTTATAAATACAAACATATTACGTGAAAAAATATTTTGGGGATAAATTCTTTTATAAGATGACAGTGTGCAAATATTTTTGTCATCTTTGTTTATATTCTCAAATTAAAATTCTTTCTTGGATTTCGTTGTCCATGACGTGTCCGTTACTTAACTAAATATCACTATTGTATTAACGACTCGGAACACTAAGTTTTTTGTATTACCCAATACAACACAAACTAGCTGCTTTCAGAACCATGATACATAGACTTAACAACATCCCCTTAGATGAAAAAGACTACAAAGACGAACTAAACACGATAAAATATCTAGCAGAATCTAACGGATATGACAGAACAATAGTCATTAAACTCCTACACAAAACAAACAACAGACAAAGACAGAAAACAACAAATTCATAACACTAACATACATCAACAAACAAACTGAAAAAATAGCCCACAAATTCAAAAAAGCAGGATACAGAATCGCTTACAAAACTACTAACACAACACTATCTACTATCCACTGTCTACTAAAACAGAACACGCACTATCAAAACACACACAAAGCACAAAACAAATTCGATCTACCCGGTGTTTACAAGCTAAATTGCTCAAATTACAATAAATTCTACATAGGCCAGACAGGACGTAGCTTCAAACAGAGATACATTGAACACACAAAGGCACTCCACTCCACTACAGAATCCACCTTTGCAAACCACCTCATTGAAGCAAACCACACATATAAAAACATCGACAATAACATGAACATTCTACACGTACACACAAAAGGCCGAAAACTAGACACTCTAGAACAATTAGAAATCTACAAACACACAAAAACAAATAAAAACGACATCCTAAACGAACAGACACAATTCAAATCGCACGCATTATTCGAACACATCTCACCCAACACACACAGCATCGATCTTTCGAAAATCTATCCCGTCGCCAACATCAAGACGGACAGTGCTACGTACGGCAGCCTCTGAAGAAGCCTTTTAAAGGAGAAAACCGGTTTAGACTTTAAGGTAAATCTTTATGATTTTACTCATAAAAAACTTAGTGTTCCGAGTCGTTAATACAATAGTAAAATTCTTTATTAAATCTTTACAATTCAAGAACATTTCTTTTTTTTTTAACTAAATATTAAAAGGAATTTAAAGTATACTTAAATACTTTCACACCTAAAATGCTTTAAAACTGATGCTTTTCAATTGTCTTTATAATTTTTTGTATTGTGTTACAGGCTGCCATGGATATTATGGAAGAATTTCCTGAAATAGAAAGTTTTGTGGAGGTAAAAAAATTACACTGTTTTGTTGTAATAGATCAGATGAATTATATTTTTGGTAGCTATCGATTTGATATTGATAGGTTATAATAATGTGTATTGATTTGTTCAGCCTTGAAGAGGTACAAAAGTGTACGTAATTTTAAAGTATGGCATAAAGTTAAGAAACATTTTTCAGTACTCAGAACTGATATGAGTTTGGGCATTGTAAATTATGTTCAGATAAAGTATTTAAATAAAAATTCTGAATATATAGTGCCATATTTTCTTCCATTTAAGGATCAATGAAATGCTCTTTAGATTCATAGAAGGAACAAATGTTTTAGACATTTCCACCTCTTATGCATAGTCCCTGTGCTTAAAAAGGCATTTATTAATTAAAAGAATACATTACAATAAAAAATAAAAAGATTTCAGAGAAATGCAGATATTTAATACTGCTAAAAAATTATCACATTGCAAAATGGTATGGAAATAACAAGATATAAGCCTATTTTTGGCAATTAACCCCCAAGATACACAGTATCTTTGTATATTTGTGTAAGTAAGAATAAGTTTATTTGTGAGTCAAGTTGTCGATGTGTAAGTTTCAGTTCTCAAGAAATATTTTTAATAGGATGTAAACTTGTAGTTGTTTGGTTCTTTAACAAATTTTTACCTTCAGATCCAAAATATTCTTTTCCTTATATGTATAGCCTGTAGCCTGTTCCTTATATAGATATATGTAGCTGCCCTTGGCCTGCTCAACCACTGTCATCCATCTATATTGGTCTTGAGCAAGGAAGATGTTTATCCTAAACTGCTCGAGATCACTCAGCGTACTGTCTCTCCACCAACTTCTAGGCCGTCCTCTAGGTCACACTCCACCAGGAGAACCCTTGTACAGTTTTCTGACTCTCCTGCCATCTTCCATTCTCAGGATTTGACATAGCCACTTAAATCTTTGTATTCTGATGAAGGAGGTAATGCTAAGATCATCGTACGCTGTATACAATTTCCTATTTTCCTCTGCTGCCATATATCATTTTCACATGTTGGGTCTATAATCCTCCCAAGTAATTTTGTTTTAATTCTGTCTACCTCTGACCTATTAAGGGTCCAGGTTTCACCTCCACACACAATGACTGGTCTTATCCAACCTTACTAACATATTCTTCAAGATTTTATTCAAGAAAACTTATGATCCTGTTCCCAGCTGCTATTCATCTCTTTACTTTCTCCTTTTCATCAAAGTCTGCACTGACAGTAGAACCAAGGTCAATAGAAACTAGAAACTAATAAGTGAACGCAAACTCTCACAGCCCGAGTTGTCATAGCTGTATGATGAGATATATGGTGTAAAGGAACCTTAACAAATTTAAATCTACCCGCCCAAAATACCACCTACCTGGTCGATCTCTGCTCACCTACCTTATAATTCACCAGCACGTCATTTGGGTCGCCAGCAAATTTATAGATAATATTCAACTATTTCCCACTTGGTTTTAACTAACGCTTTATTGACAATTGATTTCCCTGGCCTAAGATTCTAGTATCCGTTTAGATGAGAATTAGATGTTGCAAGCAGATTGAGGAGGCTGCGCAATAAATTACGCTACACACGTGGTCTTTGTTATTTGAACTTTGTATTTTAGTTGCAATTAAAACATTATTGGGGTTGCCCCTATATCTCTGGGTATTCACAAGTCACACCAATGAACATACGTAATTATTAATAGATAGAAATAATGCTACTTAATTAATAGGAAGACTAACCAGTACTTCGCACTCACGCTCACTCTCATTCTTTTAAACCCCCCGTAACTTTTGAGATCTCATTTATCTGTTTTTAATGTGGTGATCTTGTATACATTGTTGTTGATTGCTGTTTAATCATTTCGGTTTCAGTTTTACTTATCTGGTGATGCTAATCCATGTGTGGTATCATCTGTGGTAACACTCACGGAACTGTTAATAACTGTTAATTCGTTTTGCTGATTCACTAGTATCGCCAAAGGGACTTATTGAGCACTGTTTTATATACTTGTTTCCACTGTTTAAAGCCCAAATTGAATTTGTAGACCTACACGCCAATTTGTTGAGGAGGCCTCGTGACGCTGTTGCACAGTCTTCAGTTGTTCGTAGATTGTCATGGCGACTGACGAACGTATATCGCCTGGGCAGGTCACGTGGTACCCCTACCACACCAGTCGAAGCTTTTGGAACCTGGTAGAAGTTTCTATTTTGTTTTCTGTATTACAAACACGTGTTCGGTTTGTGATATTCCTCTGATGTCAGTCATCTTGCTAAATGCTGTGCCTGTATATGGTTACGTTTATTCGTCCTGTGACGTCAATGACTTCATCACACTGACTGACTCATGCCCCTCCCAATTGTTAAAGTCATATTTTGTTACAATTTTGCGTTCATTGGATTATTGCACCACATCAAATAATTATGTCCCCTTTTTGTACTGTCACAACGGGTTATTAGCCCGTGCACCAAAATTCAAATTTTCTGAAATGCCAGATGTTTCATAAGCACCAACACTGGACATCTTCAGTGGAGCAGGAACAAGGTAGTACTGTCTTTTCAGTTTTTTCTCTAGCGGGCAGTACTACCTTGTTCCCGCTCCACTTAAGATGTCCACTGTTGGTGCTTATGAAACTTCTTTCATTCCAGAAAATTTGAATTTTGGACCACAGCCTAATAGCCCAGGTAACATGTAATATAGCTATGGAAACTAGAGACTCCTTCAAAACAGTAATCACCAAATACGTAATGCTGCTGGTGTTTTACATCTTCCTTCTTGACACCATTACTTTGGTCTTATCTTATTTAACTCCTACTTTGCATGCCTGTACAGATGGTTTTAGGAAGACATAAAAAATATTATACTTTGATTATAGATTTTATTAAAAGAAACTATATTCTCTTCAACACTATCTTACCAAAAATCTAAATAAAAATGTTGGTAAACACATTTTTTTCATATCAACTTGCAGCATGAATCCAAGTGGCTATTTGTGATACATACCTCCTGGCAGAGGCCAAAGTTACAGCTGGAGCTAATCAGCAAGCTTTCTACCCACTTCTAAACCATAAAGTGGAAAATGACAAAATGACAAGTTAAATGTCTTACCAGGCTGTTATTCTATAATGTTTTGTTGTTGCTCCTATAATGCTGAAACACCATGTACTTTTATATGAAATGATGCTTAATTCATGTTTAACAGTTGCTGCCGACTCCTCATGACCAAAACTTTTGCTATTAATAGTAAAGTATATTATTCTGCTCCCGGAACGATTATGTATTTATTAAATAACAATTCTTATGTCCGTATATTCATTATATTTAGAAGATGACACTAATTACTTTAACTGTTTCATTACCATTTTCAAACGCATTTGTAAATTATAAGCTGCAACTCATTTTTTAAAGTATAAAATGTCTTCAGGTACTAATCATCACAGAGTGTTCTCTCCAGTCAATTTCTTATCACTATCAGTTGAGTAATAGTAAGACATTAAATTGAACATACTGAGACCTCGTTTGTAAAACTAATCCCTTATGTAACACTTATAAAAGTACCATATAATATTTTTTTTGTACTCCATCTTATTAAAATAGTTGTTGCAATATTCCAGAACTGATATGTTTGCAATGTTTAAGTTGTATCCAGAAGCAAATCAATAGTAAAAAATAATGTCTCGTTTTCTTTCATACATAAGTAACAATATAGTTTCTAATAATCATGGACATTTCGTTGTGTCCTTATTTGTCAGTAGGAATTTGTTCAGTTTTTCAGTGTAGTTTTTATATTTAAAAAAATTGTGATGATTGTACAATGTAGGATGAGAGTCATTCATAGTTATGATTTGTTTTCAACTACACAATTAAATCTTTGATGCTGTATATAACACCAAAGGTGAAAATTCTCATTGGAGTGTTTTCTATAAAATGAGATTGTGTTTGGAATGCTGATGCGTAATGGGAGGAGGGGACATTCTGTTTAGTTTTAGCGTGGCTACAAAATTATTTTTAGTTATTTGCAGGACATCTGGCTGGCCCCAAACAGTGGTTTGTTCATTGTCAGTTTGGAATGCTTAACTCTGAGAAAATTTTGGAAATCTGTAAACTGTGAAATAAATTCTTGGTTAATAATATTTTGTTTTTAATTAATAAACTCAGCTTTTGATTAATAAAGATAACAAAAATGTAATACTGATGTTTGGTTCATAAATAGTATGTAATATTTTGCCGTACTGTGCGCACGCGCACACACCCGCGTTTTTCATCTGGCTTCACATTTTCAGTATTGTGTTGTAACAACACTGTTAACACTCCCTATGAACTCTCAGCACAATGCTAATATAAATATTTCCATTGTGTGAAGTAATAATTATATTTTTATACCGTATGAAGGTCTCTTAACAATAACAAGAAACTTGCGCATGAGAATGTCCTTATTGCTCCAAACCAATTTATTGCATTATTTCAGATCAACGTTTCAACAACGTGTGAGTCTAAAATCAAATTAGTGAACCTCCGACAGTTATGTGTTACTCAGTTTGTTACAGTAACAAGAGAGGATAATGTTTCTTCATTATACATTGTATGCTTTTTAGCCGTACAGGACTCCTTGATAATGTAATACGTATCATTTTAATTTTTTTCCAAGTGAGTTTTAAAAAATTATATGCAGTAATAGTAATTTGTATGTTATATGGTTTAATTCTTTGATCATCAGCCACCTCTTCACTTTTGTCTATATCTCTTTTTATTACTACTTAAAACTTAATTGAATATTTCTTGTTCTTGTGCCCCTTCTGTAACTCAGTTGTATGGTTTAATTCTTTGATCATCAGCCACCTCTTCACTTTTGTCTACATCTCTTTTTATTACTACTTAAAACTTAATTGGATATTTCTTGTTCTTGTGCCCCTTCTGTAACTCAGTTGTATCAGTTGTAGAACTTTGTTGTTTTTGCACATTGGTTTATAATATAATCATATAACCCATTTCTCTAGTATGTCAATATCCATTTATCAGTGGTGTCTGGTAGTGAAATAGTCACAGAATGTTGCAGTTTTGAATAATAAATAAAACTTACCATAAACCACAATAAACGTATAGACAAGTACAGGAACTCAACCACAAACAACAGCACTGTTGTCAAAAACAACAGGTGATTATAACACAAGCGTGTCAATAAAAAAATTAAAACCTGCTTCACAGGCAGAATACTAATAAATTAAATCCTACATGTAATTTATTTAAGAAAATTTGTCAATAGTCATTAACTTTTGTATTGAAGTCCTTATTTTGACACAGTAGTTAAAGCATTTAGCCTGTTTTCATTCATTGTTTACCTAAGAAATGTTTGTATTCTTTTAAGTATAGAAAAGCACCTTTCAGATTCTGATGTTGTCATGAGTGTTGTTCCAAAACTGTTAGCAGATTAAGTTTCTGAATATATTTTCTTCAAGTTATTCTGCAGTAGGACCCTCAAATAAGGCATAGAACCTACTGCTGAATGAAAGTCTGCTTGAATGTAAAGCTTTGTTAGTTCAGTTGTAAGTTTTTTATTTATCAAGAAATTAATAGGCTTTCATAACATTACTCCACTCAGCATACAGAAATTTCTATAAATAGCTACAGTACATGTTACTACAAAAAATTCTGAATCTGTCAGATGGCCAGAAAAAGAGAATCTGTCTTTAGCTTGAACTAACACAGTGTCGCACACTTCTTTTGCCACAGTTTGCGTATTCATTGGTTCACAAGTGGATTTTATTCTTAGTCGTGGGGCTGCATAATCAATTTCATCGTTCAGACTATGTTGTAGGCAGCCTACTGCATTTTGAAATTGCTCAACATTTGAAGAAATTCGTATTTATGATCGGTGTCACCTTCTGCATCTGTGCATATACAATATCAACATGAGGCATAATCTTATAAAGGAGGTTTAACCAGAATAAAAAGAAGGCATTGGACTCTTAAAAGTACAAGCAATTCTGTAGCTTCCCAAACTGTAATTGCATTAAATCCACCCCTTGTGCACGTTTTCTTGAAATATTCAGTCAGTCCTTCTTTATGTTCATAAACTGTTTCCCTACAAGTCTAGCGTTGAAGTTCCACCATTTGCTTGACTCTTTAGGAATGCAATGTGGTCCACAACTGATTCTAAAACCTATGTACATTGAGGAGATCTTTTGAAGAAGGCATGAAACCCACCAATGTTCATAAAAAAACTATACTGGAAGAAGCTTGTAACATTATAAGGTTTAATTGATGAACATAAATGGATATAATATGCAAAAGGGTACTGCTCCTTTCTTAGCGTGTTTACTCCTCTTTAGACGCCAAATCGGTACAGCTTCATCATATGTCTGAGCTGTTAATTTACTCTATATATGACCTAAAGAAAGTTCAAGCTCATTAGAGATAATGTGTGTATTGCTTCAGCAGAGGCACTTAGTAGTTTGTAAAAACAAAAACAAAAAAAACTCAACAGTCTCAACAATTCCTCTGTCTTCTACAATGTAGCTATAAATTAACAGCTGTAAGCAACCTGTTGTTTCATCACCTTGAATGCCTATCTATTTTAATGATTTAATTATTTCTAGTTTGTTTTCCACATACTTGAAACATACAATCCAATGGAAACATTATCTGCCAGGTTGTTAGGCCATGGTCTATCATTTGTGTTTACAGACGTTTTGGCCTTACTATTGGAGGGCCGTCTTCAGTGTTGAAAACAATTGGGACAGTGTGCGCCAATTCACCCCAGTGATGAGGTAGAGACTGTGGTTTTGTATAAGAATGCCCACTTGTATAAACTTTCATGCCAGCATGATCTACACTGGAAAGCAGCATCAACCAATAAAATTAATTTATTTAGTTAAAATTGCATAGTCAGATGGTACATTTATTTTGTTTTTGGTTTCAGTGTTCAGCCAAAACCTTGAAGAATATAAGTGAAATGTTCTACTATGCTCAAAAAGCAGTTCTTCATCCCACAGGGCCCATTTATATTAGTGATAAACAAGATGTAAGTATAGGTATACTTGTACATTGCAGTAGAAGTACAGAATATAGTAATCTGTACATGACAGTTTACATCCAGATTTCTGTTTGCCTATTTATCAAATTTGCTTTGAAGTACTACTTGCCTTGTGTATAAAATTTCTCTAGAAAAGAAAAATGATATACACATTTTAAGATAATTATTGAAAATTATGTTTTTATACATTGTGCATACAGATTTGTTGTTATCGTATTAAGATGGTGATTGTTAATTTTGCTTTGTGCGTGTGTCAAAAGTGGAAATATTTGGAGAAGTGATCAAGTACAATTTTATGTATTTTAAAGTAGAACTGTAAGTTTTTAAGAATTACAGCTTTCTTTTCCGGTCCTTTAAATAATAAATGTGTAATAAATTCTTTGTACTATATAGTTCATTCTTATTAATTTATATAGTTCATGCCATGTAGTTAAGACATACTTTCTTCTATATTTGTGAAAACTATAAATTTTCTTCAATTGTATTCACATGATAGTATAATGACTTATAGAGGGCTATTAAATTAATAGAAGTTTCCACTCTCTGCAGAGAGTTTAATTCAAGATTTAAGACCCCACTGCTGATAGGTTTCGTTAAATTGTGTATTTAGATATAACTTGAAGTTTTTGTAAATTAATTTTAATCTAATGCTAGTAAATAAGTAAAGAATATTTTTTCACTACTATATTGTTGGCATAAAAAGATTGTGTACAGAATAATGAGTCTCATACATTTTTTTTTTAATTTTCAGCTTACTGATGAATGCAAAAAGGCACTCACTAGGATATTTAAGGTAATAGTTGTCATCCTTCTCACATGATTAATGTAAGATTTATCTGGTTTTAGAAATTTGTTACGAATCTGGTAGTTATCAATAAAACCAATTGTAAAGGTGTACAGTCCCTGTGAATTTATAATAACTGAAAGTGTACTATAAACATATATTTGACAAGGGAGATTTACATTCATAATTGAAATACCATTTTCAGAATAGATTAAAAAATATCCTGTGAAGGGATAGATAAATGAACCTGTGCATGTAAATTAAAAGATTTTAAAATATTTGAGAAAAGTTTTTTTTTTAAAGTAGTATTTGAATTTAAAATACAGTAGAAACTCAATTAATTATTGATGCTTAAATTACTGTATAAACAAAAGAAAGACACTGATATATTATTTAATCATACAAAGTTAAATATATTAATACTATATAAAGGAATATTTCATGACCAAACTACAGAACAAAATGGTATGTAGCAAAATAACTACACAGTTTGTTGATTTTTGCTTATGGTAGATAATTCCTTCTAATTTATACAGAAAATAGAAGTTTGTTTGTTATAAAAAGTTTCTGTGTGTGTGTGTGTGTGTGTTTTCATTTATTGATGCTTGTTCCTTACAAAGCACTGTTCAGGGTGTGGTCCATCATTTATTGATTCCCCACAGTCGTATGGATAACAAAATTTGAATATTTTAATTGACACAAGGGAATTTTATGCAGTAAATGAGACACTATAGACTTGCAATATCGGTACATAAAAGACTGTTTATAATGTGATTTCAATGATATTATTAATGTTACTACAGTTATAGTTTAAAATATTTGTTACACATTTTGGCAATGAAAGAAATAACTAATAACTATTTGATATTGATCAATTAAAAACTTTGTTCATTTGAAATGGTTATCTTAAAATAGCTTGAGATTGTGTCAAATATAGTTTTATTAAATTTGTAGGAAACATTTTGTGATGTATAATAGCACAAGCAATATTCATGTGTGTCTGGTCTTTGAGTGATCCATAAAAAATAAGTTAAACAATAGTTGTTTAACCATTTCTATATTGAAATCTGTTTATATTAACATACTGTAATCATTTATTTTCTGTGTGTTACTGCAGTATTTATATATAACAATTTATCAGTTATGAATTCATGCATTTACCCTTTGCATCGCACGCATGCATACACACACACATGCGTGCATGCAAACGCACGCAATTGTGTATGTGTAACTATTTTATATTAATCACATATATATTATCTCTAGTTGATAGCAGAATATTATCAGCTTAACAGCTTAAAAGTTATAGTAATAGGAAGTGATTCATCACATCAGTTTTTGTTATTAATTTATGCAGTACTGAGTTGTTATTACGTATGAAATCTGTATAGCTAAGCTAAGTTAAGCTAACTTTTCACTGCAGAAACTGAACATTAATTTTTGCATGATTCTATTAAATAATACTCTTGAATACTAAAATTCATTTAACTACTGACTCGGATCACTAATTTTATATTAGTAAAAATGTAAAACTTTTACCTTGTAGCGAATTGTAGCCTCAACTAGGTTTTGCTTATTACAAGCTTCATCAGAGGCTCCCACTAAGAGCGCTTTCTGTCTTGTTCTTGGTGACGGCGTCATCATTCTAAAGATCGATGTTGTGTGTGTGTAGTGTGATACGTTCAAATAGTATGTGTGATTTAAATTGTGTCTGTTATTTAGGATGTTGTTTTTGTGTGTTTGTATATTTCTAGTTGTGCAAGAGTGTCTAGCTTTCGGCTTTTTGTGTGTACGTGTAGTAGAATTTCTATCTTGCTGTTTATATTTGTGTGTGTGTGTGGTTTGCTTCAATGAGGTGGTTTGCAAAGGTGGATTCAGTGGTGGAGTGGAGTGCCTTTGTGTGTTCAGTGTGTCTCTGTATTTCATGTTTTGTGTTTTACTATTGTGTTGACACAATGTTGATGGTTATTATATAATCTCATTTTTATTAAGTGCTTTTGTTGTATGCTGAGGTAGCAGATTCAGAACAGGCAAAATTATTGTATAGGATCAGACAGACAACCTTGGCCATGTCAATGAGTGGTATGACCTTTCTTAACACAGTCTGTTATCTCTAGTTAGTACTTAATTGAATTTAAAATAATTGTTTACATATTGTGTTACAATTGTGTTTTATGTTTATTATGTTGTGTTCATTTTTGTAGTTCATTGATATGATACTAAGTGAGATAACAGTCTGTCTCAATTTTTTCAGACATTTTCATGTAAAGGCTTGAATAAAACATAATCCATTTTTTGTTATAGTATTTAACCTGTTTCTTTATTCTTATTGTCTTTAACAGTATTAAAATACATAGTCATTGGAGAACATTTTGTTGATATTGTTACAACAGTCTAACTGATCGTCGTATGGTACGGTGGAAAACAAAATACAAGATACCATTTAAATCACTAATAACCAGCTTTAATTATCACAATTAACAGTTTGTAATCAACATGATATTCAACAAGATTATACTCGTACAATAATTCAAGTTAATTTGTTCACACCCATAATAATGCCAACTAATAGAGTTATGCATATAATCACTTTTCACTAATAACTACTTGAACGCACAGAGTAATCACCTGAAGTAAACTCGAACCTAACTTGAATAAATCACCACTTATACTGAAACTAAGTGTCGGTGAATGCTTATATTTGTACCCCTCTGAGATTCCAGAATAATCCACACTACACGTCAATGCTACTAGAAAACAGTAGAGCGTAATTGCTTGCTGCCTTGAACACAGTGCGCACGGACCAGTGAAGTCTGGAACAGTTTCGGCTACAGACGTGTGACAAGTGTCACGTAATTGTCCTTCATCTCCAAGTAGCAGCAGTATGTACGCGCACACACATTATAGCCGGGCTCTGCTGGAATAGCCGAGAAACACATAGAATGGTGTGTAATGGCCTAACACTGCCGCTCCTTAAGCCTGTTCATCCTGAAATGGCAAACCATCTCTGAAGTAATACTTGGCCAGGCGATCTACGTAATTGGTCTACTTGCAAAAGATAATTCTCCGGTTCATCGAATTCAGTCTTGTGTAACCCGAGCATCCAAGTTCCTAGGAATATGAGTCTTCAGCTCAACCACTAGTTTTGCTGGAATTACTCTCATTGCATCATGTACTGATGACCTATACACCATTAGCTGGTCCAAGTCTGATTGGTTCTCAGCAACCACCTCTTGCATAACTTCATCTTAAGCAGCGTTTCACCCAGGCACTTCCATTAACTCAGGAACAAGCAAGAGTCTTGTCTCGACACACATAGTTGGCTTTCCAATTACTTCTTTTGTCGTTACACTTATTTGTACTTTCTCTGCTAGTTCTTCTTCCATTTCCATGTGCAATAAGAAAGGTTCTTATTGACCAGACCTGTTTACTTTTTCTTCGGCCAATGCCACTTGCTTAATCAAATGGTTGGCAGACCATGTCATTTTAGCCATGTAAATCTGTATCATCTCTTGGCCAACCCTCAGGACATTCTCTCATAAGTCCACAACGAATCCGTAGGCATTCATAATGTCCGTGCCAAGAATCACTTCATCGACAGTGTCTGCAACGAGCATTTGGTGGCTAAACTCGAGAATACCCAGATGTACACGTACATCTACCTTTCCTAACACCTTGACGGGGCTTCCAGTCACAGTCTGATTTGTACAAGAGCTAATTTGAGGCCGGCGGTTGCTGACTAAGTCGGGGTGCACAATGGACACTGTTGTGCCCGTGTCAACTGTAAATGATATTGGTTTACCTTCCACAAATCCATTAATGATCAAGTTTCCACTGGTCTTATGTAACGTGGAAACTGTGCTGTTCTGGGGCTTTACTTTTCCAATTGGTGCAATCACTCTCTTCTCTCGGTATTTTCTTCTCCCAAAAGTCGACCTGTAGATGACCACGTTTCCCACAGTTGTAACACTTCGGTCTTCTGTCTTTTTCCCATCATTCAAATCGCTGCGACGCTCTTGAACTTCTGAATTGTTTGTCCGACAACATTGTTTTTCTACACCCATTGTAACAGCATTCTACTGGGATCTTCTGACTACAATGTGATGCCATAAACCCATTAATGTAGTGGGACACTGACTTGGGAGCTTCAAACTCTAGGGCGTGAACAAGAGTTTCTGAGCTATTTCAGTGTCTTGCCATTCGTAACACTTGCTGAAGTTCACAATCTCCAATGCCATCAATAAATGTCTGCACCACAAACTTCATTCATAAATCTTCTGATGTTTCAGGATAGGCCAATCTAATCAGTCTGTCGAGAAACACATAGAATGTTGCGTAATGGCATAACAGTATATAAAAAAATTGTACAATTTAACCTCATGCTTTCACTATTCTACAGCAAGTATTATTCTGAAGCACTGGTTTAGATCAAGTAATAAGTTTACATCCAGTTAGCTCTTACTGCTCCCTTTAATTAACAGCTGTATACTGGAAAGTGTATTAGGACATAAGGGACTTAGTAGTCTAGTAGGTATAATACCTGGCTCCTAATCTAGAGGTCTGGGTTCGATTCATGGGAGTACTGTATGAAAGTACATTTTTCAGCCCCCAGAACAAGTCAGCCTGTAGTAATGAGTACGTGGGGCAATATCCTGGGGGTAATAATGGGCATCTTAAGCATAGTGCTGGCTGCACTACCTTCATTGTCCGCCAAACAGTTCGCACAAGGCAGCTTATCCCGCCTAACTTTGGATTGTTTGGTGGTAAAAAAGAAAGGCGCCATTATTATTATTACTATTATTATTATTATTATTATTATTTATGGCATTTAATAAAAATCAACATATCACATGTACATAGTATATTATGTAAGATGGATGCAATACAAACTATACAGAGCATAAGCTATTTTTCAAATGTCCTCAGATATGTGACACAGACAATGATGGATTGCTCAATGACTACGAATTAAATGCATTTCAAAAAAGATGTTTTGATACACCGTTGAGGCCAGAGGCTATGGAAGACGTCAAATCTGTACTGAAAAAGAACATTTCCGGTGGTGTGTCCCCCAACAATTGTATAACTCTCACAGGTATAATTATATTTGTTTGAATTTTAGGCTAGTGTGTATGATATTTGCAGTACCTTTTAATGTTTACTGTTAACTACTATTAACATATTTATATTTACATATACAATATTACATATTTATTTTTTAATGCAGCAGTTACTAACTTTAAGTTCTGGTATAAAGACAGTAACAACAGTACCAACTTAATAAACTAATAACTGTTTATAAATGAAGATTTTGCAATATTACAAACCTGCTTCAACACATCTGTTGGCACTTTTTTCTTGTTACCAAAGAGTGCCAGTGTATCATACTGATAGTGCATACTTTGTCAGGCTCTGTACCTCTTGCCAAGCTATGCACCTGCGTGTGTGTGTGTTCTTATACAACCCTGTTGTATTAACATTTACTGCTACCCACAGTAGTAAAAATTTGTAAAAGATATTAAGTAGTAAGATAGTGGTAGTATTGTACTAACAGGTTCTTAAAAATGTTAATCACATCATGTTCAGCTAAAGCAGCTTAATATCACTAAAAAAATTTAAATTTCATCACAGATAGTGTGCGCTCATATATAAGTAAAACATGTAAACATGTAGAAGTGAAGGTATACTACACTTTTGCTGGAATTTGTGGGGAGAGTGACTGTACAGTATTGGGAGTATACAAATACAGAATCCAAAGATTGTAAGTGGAAACACTACATCAGTCCCATGTACAGGCAAAAAACTTGTGGACAACAACACAAAAGTGCCATAAAAAGATACAATACACACACACACAAATAAATATAAAATTTTTAAATAATGTATTAAACAATGTACAAATAATGTGAACAGTTTAACTCTTTGTAGAATATCATTTGAATAATGTGCAGTAAATACTGTTGCAAGCTGCCTGCAGAATTACAGCAGCATACATGTAGAATTATGTATGCAAGAGCAGAATTATGCTCATGTACTAATTCTAGATGCATATTTCAGTTTATGGTCAGATTCCCTTTGTCCTTCCTGTTTTCAAGGTAATTTAGTCATTTCTGTACTTGTACAAGTTTTGTGACGTTTCCCTTGTTAAGACATCACAAAAGTCGGGAACTAGTTCAATTCGTTACCGGTTAATTAAACTAGCTGCCGTTGTTAGTAAAACTTCCTTACTAACAAGTTATAACACATTATTACATAGGAAATAGACAAGGATTGCATAAATTTATTCACTCGCTAGGTGTTAGCAAGAACATCTCTTTATGATTATTCAGATCTCATGGTTTACTTTGTTTTTCTTTAAAGAATTACTCTAGTAAATTCAGCTTTTAATGCTGTAAAAATATTAAATGTCTTATTTCTTTTATCTCAAAAGTATTCATCTAGAAATTGTTTTAAGTACCTCGGATCCGGGACTGAACTTTGTTAAGTTTTAATTTATCACAACTTTAACCAAATTATTTGAAGAATAATTTTGGTTGTAAACTATAGAATTACCTTACCTTTAGATATCGTGATGTTACTACTACTTCATTACAGAAATTACACATCTTATAAGTTATTCTTTACATTATCAAAAGTTCTTTACTGTTCTTTTGTTACTTCTCTTGTTGAAACAAATTTTAACAAATGTTATGTTTAGATATCACCTGAATTTAACATGAGGTTGTTGTGGGGTCCATGATGGTCATCTTCTGTAGTCTTCTAGGGTGGAGTACGTGGTTCGTCTTGAAGCTACTTCGGGTTGATTATATCTGGTAGTCTCGACGATCGGATTTTTTACTTGAAGTTCATACTGTTGTAGTTTGAGTTTTCCACTTCTGAAGTTTGTAGTTCACATTTTACACCTTAATTATAGTTCTTATTTTGCAGTACTAAAGTCTGGGACGTTACATATCTTACCACTTACAGTTTTATTTTTTAATTAAGAGATGTGTCGGCTAAGTTTTCCTTTCTTTTATTTTTTATAACTCTTCACACACTACATTATATATTTTTTGTTATATTCTTCACACGCTACATTTTTCAAAATAATATCACCACAACTGGATATATGTTTTTAACGGCATACACCTACGTGTATGTGGACAACACAAAACTGACATCTTTACATGTCCAAGTTCTACTAGCGACTGTGTGCATAGTTTAGCGGCGAGGGGACAGTAAGCTGGCGCGGTTTTACGCACTGAGAAAATAGTTCGTTCTTTTATTTAGTATTAATTATTCCTTAATTAAATTGTTAATTATACTTTATGTTAACTTTGTTACGAATTAGAAATTTCCTTATTTATATAGTCTTATTTTAAATAATTAATGTAATTATTATTATTATTTAAATAACACCGTTCTTTGCGTGTTGGTATGGGACAATTTCAAGTTGATGCAGGAATCTAGGTATAGGTAAGGTATAACACTTACTTGTTAGAAATTAAAATTTTTTATTTGTGCGATTTAAATATTTTTTTAAAATCGTCACATCCTCCTGCACCTAACGATGAAAACAGGGTGGTGGGGTAATAATAGAAAATCTAATAAACACAATTACATTTTTATCTTTCGTGAAATTCCCTTTCTCTCGTTTCTTAACATCTACCTTACTATTATTTACATATAAATAGATATTACTTATTTGTTAATCTATTTGTTACTCTTAGTTTCCCGTAACTTCACAATATAGTGGCCCGACTGATTACATTGCATACTCTAACTATATTGGTTAGCTTTCTGCGCTTTTTTAACCCTTGTAAAGAATTTTTTCAGTGCGGCGCCATTGTGACTGTGTTACGTATTTATCCCTATATCTCTTAATTCTACTACAGTAATCTAAAGCCAATCCCATACTTGACCTTAGATTCATTCTTAATACTAATTTCTTATTCTACTGAGATACGCGGAATTTCACAAAGGGGGAATCTTTATTTATTTTTAAACAATTAGCTTTTACAATCTAAGAGGGGTCAAACACTGGACACATTGTATTATACACTAGGGAGGTTTTCATTGTTTACTTCGGTACCAATTCAAGACAATAGGGGTGGCTTACTACAATATTTCCGGTACGAACGGGTTTGTCTCTGTTACTGTCAGGCTGGGGGAATTATTTTGAACAGGCCACGACCGGGCGTTTACACGACTCAAATATACTTTTATTATTATTTTCTCTTTACTCATTTTACTACTAAACTTTATACTTTTATTACACGTTATTTTTATTTAAGCTACTATTAAACCTTTTTATTTAAAGTACTTATTATTTATTTTATTTCAAACACTTATAAAACTTGAATTTATTTACACACACATATATATCTTTTATTACATATAGAATCTTATATTAATTAATCAAAATAAACGTATCTCACAACAATTCAATTTTTTTTTTTTTTTTTACTGTCATATATAATTAGTCAAAACAAAACGCTAATACCATTGTATAGTAGAGAGAAATTTCATATACGAAAAGTTCATTGCTTTAACAATAGCACAAAGGGTCAGTTGTTTTGGGGAGTCGTATTGTTACATAGGGTGGTAACATAGGTAGGACAGTTCAGAACAGGAAAAGATCGTGTCTAAGGTTGTCTGTTAGGTTAGCGAGGGGAGGTTTTGAATGAGATGCGTGCATACAAAAGGGGAGAGTTTACATTCCTCAACACGTATTTAACATGAACAGGCTGGTTCGTACCGACAGGTTTACAATGGAATATTTACCAGCGATGACTTGTTTGTTACTGCAAAGTCACGATACTAATATTATTATATCTCAACCAAAATTTTACTCATTTATTTTTATTTTTATTTCAGAGAGAATAAATTTATGTTTGTCAAAGTTATAGTTAAAGAATTATAACAAGATACAATATAATTATTACAACAACACAATACACTATTATTATTATTTTTACAAAGAGCAGTGACGCAATTTTGTATACGTCACGATGCTTACAAACCCTTTATATAAATCAGCAGAGTTGCGCAATTTTGGTACCGTAAAAGCTTGGTACGACATTACAAACATCGGGGATAGGTTAATTCGTTACCGGTTAATTAAACTAGCTGCCGTTGTTAGTAAAACTTCCTTACTAACAAATTATAAAACATTATTACATAGGAAATAGACAAGGATTGCATAAATTTATTCACTCGCTAGGTGTTAGCAAGAACATCTCTTTATTATTATTCAAATCTCATGGTTTACTTTGTTTTTCTTTAAAGAATTACTCTAGTAAATTTAGCTTTTAATGCTGTAAAAATATTAAATGTCTTATTTCTTTTATCTCAAAAGTAGTCATCTAGAAATTGTTTTAAGTACCTCGGATCCGGGACTGAACTTTGTTAAGTTTTAATTTATCACAACTTTAACTAAATTATTTGAAGAATAATTTTGGTTGTAAACTATAGAATTACCTTACCTTTAGATATCGTGATGTCACTACTACTTCATTACAGAAATTACACATCTTATAAGTTATTCTTTACATTATCAAAAGTTCTTTACTGTTCTTTTGTTACTTCTCTTGTTGAAACAAATTTTAACAAATGTTATGTTTGGATATCACCTGAATTTAACATGAGGTCGTTGTGGGGTCCATGGTGGTCATCTTCTGTGGTCTTCTAGGGTGGAGTACATGGTTCCTCTTGAAGCTACATCGGGTTGATTATATCTGGTAGTCTCGACAATCGGATTTTTTACTTGAAGTTCATACTGTTGTAGTTTGAGTTTTCCACTTCTGGAGTTTGTAGTTCACATTTTACATCTTAATTATAGTTCTTATTTTGCAGTACTAAAGTCTGGTACGTTACATATCTTACCACTTACAGTTTTATTTTTTAATTAAGAGATGTGTCGGCTAAGTTTTCCTTTCTTTTATTTTTTATAACTCTTCACACACTACATTATATATTTTTTGTTATATTCTTCACACGCTACATTTTTCAAAATAATATCACCACAACTGGATATGTTTTTAACGGCATACACCTACGTGTATGTGGACAACACAAAACTGACATCTTTACATGTCCAAGTTCTACTAGCGACTGTGTGCATAGTTTAGCGGCGAGGGGACAGTAAGCTGGCGCGGTTTTACGCACTGAGAAAATAGTTCGTTCTTTTATTTAGTATTAATTATTCCTTAATTAAATTGTTAATTATACTTTATGTTAACTTTGTTACGAATTAGAAATTTCCTTATTTATATAGTCTTATTTTAAATAATTAACGTAATTATTATTATTATTTAAATAACACCGTTCTTTGCGTGTTGGTATGGGACAATTTCAAGTTGATGCAGGAATCTAGGTATAGGTAAGGGGTGGATAATACACTTACTTGTTAGAAATTAAAATTTTTTATTTGTGCGATTTAAATATTTTTTTAAAATCGTCACACAAGGGTTGTCCAATAAGTTTTGGCCTCACAATAAAAAGCCAGTTTTCAATTCAAAATAAATTATATTTCTCAATTTAATCTACTTTAATGTCAACACACTTAGTCCACTGATGCTCCAGTGCCATTATCCCATTCCTGTTGTGATTTTTCAAGAAGGTCTGAAAATACCCTCAACAACTGCTACCATCTCATTTGATCGGAAAAGCTTTCCACTTACTGATTCCTTGAAATATATTAATAGATGAAAGTATGAGGTGAATAGGCTGGATGTTCCATCACTTCATACTTCAGATCCCGGATTTTCTCCATTGCCAAAGCAGATTTGTGTGCCTTGAAACAATTGAAGCAGATTGTCTGGATGAAACAAGATTATTCTTTTTCTATTCCAGGTCTTTTGTCACTAATTTTTTTTTTTCAGTTTATCAAGAAGGTGTGCATAACATTCACCATTAACATCTTGCCTTTTTCATAATAGTCGATTAATAATATTCCTTTGGCATCCAAAAAAATGGTGCCATAAACTTACCTGTAGATGAAACAGTATTTTTTTTGTGTAGAACAACAAGCTTCTATCCATTGTTCTTACTGTGCCTTTGTTTCAGGTATGTAATGATAAACCCAACTTCATCCATATTTACAAATTGGCAAAAAAAATCAATTTTGTTTTTCTTAAAATTATACAAATTATCTTGACAGACTTTCATTCACACACATTTTTGATCATGCATTAGCAAATGTGCCTCCCACCCCACACACAACTTCTTCAAACTTAAAATATCAGTTCGTATGTGATGTACTGACCGTTTTGAGAAGCCTATGGCCTCCACTATTTCGTGTTGCTTTATTAGTTGATCATCCAAAACCATGGCATACACCATTTGAACAATTTCTTCAGAGGGTGAAATTTTCAGTTATCCTGAATGTGGATCATTGCCAATGTAGGTGTGACCACATTTAAATTCAGTTGTTTTTTTTTTCTAAGGATGGAGTTGTATCGTATCTCCATAAACCTTTACTAACTTGGGATACATTTCTGTCAGTGAGCAGAACTATCTATATGAGAAGTTGACAAACAGTCTGAATAAGCTTGTTAATGGCTGTTAATGTAACACGCACGGAAGGCTGTAACTTGTAAATCCATTACTTCCGCCAACGTCTCTACCCCCATTTGTTTGTCTTCAATTACCCCTTCCCAGGAAAAGAATTAGGTCAGTAACTGCGATGGAAAAATCCTAGTCATTATCATCCTCCATAGAAAAGTCCTGGCTACACCACTGACTCACATGAAATCTGATAGAATATAAATGATCCGTCAGTGGCTGAGAGGTGGAAGATAGCAAGAGACAATTCATAGGTACACAGATAATTAAAGACTAGTGTTTACATTATACTTCAGTATTTTATTAGCAGTAATCTTGGTAATCAAGAATGTGATTGCTTGAAATATCAAATGAAAGAGGAAAAAACCATACATTGGTAATAGTAATTATTTGGTATAATTCCATAAATGTTAGGATTGTGAAAAAACTAATTTTACAAATGAAAATGTACTGTATGGAAAAGATTATAATCTTCTTCTTCTATGGCATCACAGTTCGAAGTCGAACCTTAGCCTCCATAATCATCCACCTCCATGATGTCCATCGTTTTATTTTAAGTAAATTATCAGCATCCCTCGCCACTGCATCAATCCAGCATGTCTTGGATCTTCCGACAGGCCTTCTACCCTCGATCTGACTAAACAGTACCTTCCTAGGTATTCGGTTGTCTTCCATCCTAATGATGTGTCCTGCTCATTGCAATCTATGCAGTCGGATGGTGGTGCCCCAGATCATTGTCTTTGTACAGCTTGTAGAGCTCCTAATTGTGACGCATTCCCCATATCCCGTAAAAGATTATAATATCATATTAAAAATAATGTTCTAAAATATCCGTGAATTCTAGGCATGGCATTTTCAATTTTTTAACAAAATTGTTAATGAATCATTTGTTTAAAATGTTTTACCTGTCCTGCATAATAGCATTATTATACAAAATTCACATGTTTCGTATTGTAATAGTTTAAAAGCACTAAATGGAATTTTTGTAATCATGTTTTTTATGACAAAGTAAACATTTCTCATTTGTCATTTTCTAGTACAAACAAAAACTATATTCTGTACACGTGAAGAAGTGTAAAGGTTGGCAAATTTTGTTTTTATCTTGGCAGTGTGGCAAGTTACTAGCAGGTGTACAGGAAAAATGCCAATAGATGTGTCTGAGATATTATATTTTCTTTTCAGTGTGCAAAACTGTCATTTGTAAGCACTCTTGCCAGTTATTAACACTGATTGAGTTTAGTAGGCTTTTTACTATTTGTTTGCTTGTATTGGAGCTTAAGGCATAACTATTTGATGATAATTGGTGTGGCAATACCTTTTTCCATATGTATAAAGTTACCATTAAAATGGCAAGTTACATTTGTTGGCTATTACTACCCTCTTTAAGATGATTTTATAAATATTCATTTTTACACACACACATACACACACACACACATGACATTAATTAACAATTGTTTTACTTCTGTTTACTTTTGCAACCATATGTTTATTTTATAAAACTTATGTATAATATATGATCGATTAACATCACAAATCAAAGGAATATATTAAGAATATTGATATTTAATTTAGTATTTAATAATTTAACTACTTCTGTACTTTAGTAATAGTTAATCAAGGAAAAAATGGTTAATGTAAAGGTTTAAAAAAACGAAAATAGTTATATCCTTCCAAAAGAAACTGAAATTATTTTAAATATTGTAATGGGGCAAATTAAAAGGTTTTCTTTACTTTATTAATTTTGGTTTTGATTTTATTAATATTTCAAATTCATTCCATGTATGTGGCCAGTCCCCAGTTTTAATCTAACTCGCAGTCTAAACAATGCAAAGGTACGCTGTAACTGTGTTGAAATATTTGAAAAGAACGTGTTGTCAACTGCAGCACACTTCCTAGAACTTTGCGGCTGTGACATCTACGCCAACGCGCAACCACCAGCCTGTGCGCAGACCCACGCCAAGAAGCATAAAACGGACTTGGCGCAAAGACTCTATTTTTCGCCTCATGGTCTTAAGACGCAGGAAACATAATTGTAAGCCACACCCATTTATGTGACGAGAGTAAAGGCAGTGAAATATCGTCGACGGCCAACACTCAAAAAATCCTGTGTGTCATAGGTACAGCCACTAAGCACTGACAATGAAGGCTGTGTGCGGCGACGAAATTTGTTCGCCGGCAAGGCAGTGATGCCCGCCCGGATGTAACATCGTCAAATAAAGTTTTCTTCCCAGTCAACTAACAATATCGGCCACGCGTGGTCCAACTAAATTTTCTGTCCGGGCAATTTTAAAAGTCGGCTGACTATAACACTATGTATAAATAAAAAGTATAAATCAGTATAAAATAGTATGAACCAGTGACTAAGTGCAACTTCAAAAACCAATGGAATAATAACATTTTTATCAAAAAAAGAGTAGTGTGTGTGACGCGCCATGCGGTCGACGGAGACGCCACGGTAAATTGTAACTGTATCCAACTCAAAATTATTATGAAAATATATAAAAGGGGGTTTAAAGTAAATATATACAAGGGGGTTTTCGTATGAGTGAGTGGATGTGCAATCTGGGTCGCTTTGATAGATTCATAAATATATTAGAATACGTTAAGATGTTAAAATAAATGTTTATGTTATATCTGTTTTAAAGAAAAGAAAGTAGCAGTAATATGTGAATTGAGTTAGAAGGATGAGTAAGGGGTGTATTTGAAAGAAAGTAGAGAATGAAATTAAATGAAATTTGTTTCAAATGAAAACCGAGTTGAGTACGTTATTCAGATAACCTGAAGGTCATACTTGTATGTTGCAGTTTCGTGCAACGGACATTGGAATAAGAGGTAAGGCATAAAATGAATAAAATTTTAATAATTAAAGGTAATAATAAGTGATTACACAAATGGCGCTGTGAACAGGGACTCGATTTGTAAAATAATTATAAATCGGCACCTAAAAGAGAATACAAGTGTGGTTGAAGGTTAAATAACGATACGAAAAAATTACGTAAAGTACGCAAGACAATGAGTTAAGATTAGAGCAAATATAAGATGTTGTAGAAATAAGTCTAAGAGCAGTATATGTAAATTAAGAAAATTAGTAAATTCACAATATAAAAATGGCAGACAATAATGAAGTCAGCTTCTCTGACAGTGAAACAGAGAGTCAAATAAATACCGACTCAGGTATTCAAACAGAGTCACTATCAATAGATGACCGTAATGTAGAAGAATCTGTAATTAGTACGCCGGGAGCGATTTCCACTCCCGTGACAATTAAAACAAATACAAAAGAAAAAGAGATGTCCATGAATGACTTATTTAAACTTCTCAGTAAACGATTTGATAGTAATGACGAAAAATTTAATGAACAGAAAAATGAAATCCAAGAAATTAAAAGTAGTGTCAATGAGAAATTAGATGTACAGAATGACAAATTTAACGAATTAAATAATAAATTTTACGAATTAAATAATCGTTTTGACAATAGCGATGTAAAATTGAATGAAATTAAGACCGAAATTATAAGAGAATTTAATTGTAAATTTGATGTACTTAAATTTGACATTGAGGAGGTAAAAATGAAATGCGAAAGTAATTTTAACGAATTGAAATTTGAATTCAACGAGAAGTTGAGTCATTCATTAAATAGTATGAATAATAAAATTGACGAAATAGAGAGTAATATGGTAGAAAAACCCGATAAACAAATACAGAAGGTAACCGAAAATTTTGAACGTAAAATAGATGAATGTAATGTTAGTAGTGAGTACAAGTTGAATTGTGTAGTTGACAAGATTGAAACATATGAAATTAGTACTAATGTCAAAATCAATGAAATAGAAAGTAATTGCAAAACAGAGATACAAGCTATACAAAATACAGTGAATATTATAGTTATTTATTTTATGTTCAATTACAAGATTTAATGTATTATTTTATTTTAACCAATACCTTTTTAAATTGGTGGCGTTATGGGTACCCACTATTTCCCCCGTCATTTGGTTTCGTAAAACGTAGGCATTATCTTCAATATACACTTATAAGTGAAATGATTATATTCCTTAAATAGGTGTTGCTTTCTTTACAAAACATGTAAATTCATTAATTACAGAGTGGGGGTTATATAGCACTGTGGAACTTAAACTAAATAATATTGAACAGAAACACTTAAATTCTACAAATGTCTTCTGTTCCAAAAATGAATGTCTTCAAATAATAAATATTCTGCAAGCAAAATTTATCAAGTTATATTATTGTATTTTCACCTGATGCATGTTTCACAGAATTATTCTGTATCTTCAGAGATTTCTTTTTGAATTAACGAGTAATCAATTTGTTTCAGTTGTAATATAAATTAATGAATAATTAATATTATTTCGATTTAAATTTTAGATTGTTATAATGTTTGTTTACGTAGCTGTTTACTAAAGTATTTAATGTTTTTATTTGAATTTGTTCTTTAATTAGTAACACAAATTTTTATTGTGTTTGTAACTGTTTTTTAGTTTTATATCAAACCTTCTCTGAAAAGTGTTCTTTTGAGAAATGATTCACTGAATTATGTAAAGGAATTTTTTAAATAACATTTTTTAATTTTTATAATGTATTTAATTTTAGACTATTTGTCTGGTTCCTGTTTTTCTTTTATGGAGACTGCAAAAGTTTTACTGTTGCATCAGTACTTTTTAATTGATCTTCTTCTGTTTCGGATGTTGGGTATCATACAGACTATTTTAACTTTCTGCACTGCTGCACGGAATAAGTCAGTTGTATTCATGCCAAACCAGGTCCTTAAATTGATACATTTTAATTGATACAAGTTCAATTAACTTGCTTCTACTCTGTGATTGTGAATGAATGCTGGAAAATGCCAGTAGGTGTAGTCATGTGGCTTTGTGACCTTGTCATGCTGCCAGATTGTGATACTCCGTGTTCACTATATTGTAGTGACTCACTGTTGATTTGCTGCCAAATTATGATCAGATTTACAACAGATATTTTAATTACAAATTATTGTGTTAAAAATATCCATGAATCAGCATTAATAATAAGTAGTAGTAAATTTTGTCCATGCGTGCATGTGTGTGTGTGTGATACACACAATTTGTACAAACATCTAGAGATTCATCAGGTAAATGTGGTCATACATTTTTTAATACATAAATGACATGTACAATATTATTGTCTTTTTTAAGTGACTGGTATTTGGTTGATTGTCTCAGATACAGATATCTGATGTCATTTTGCATCATAAATTCTCTTGTATTGTTGTAAAGAAGGTATGGATGGTTTGAGAAATTGGGTCTTGAGTTTTTCAAGGAAATTATTTTATATATGCATTTAAAAACAGAATTAACACTGTTGCACACCACTGTAGAAAATAATTCCAATTAGCCCTTTCAAGCTTCACAGCTCATCATCAGATCGGAAATAACAATAATGGAACTAGACAACTTCTATCTATGTTTTTGAAATAAGGGTGAGTGACCGCGCCCATAGATGGGACAAAAAGGGTGTTTATCTATATTGTTGTTTGTGTTGAATTATCAAAAGAAAGAGGCAAGGTTTGACAATATATCGCATTCTAAAACTGTGCCGAAAAGGAATGTATAGTTAAAAGTATGAATGAGAGAGGTTTTAAAACATTAGGTATTGAAAAGAATGTACACACAAAACAAGTACACACACACACACACACACACACACAGAATGTACTAGAAAAAAATGTAAAAGGTGACTGAACTTGTTAGTTACTAATAGCCAGAAAGTGTGTTTAACTTAAACCTTGTTTACAAAAATGCGTACACACTGTAGGGCAAGTGGGGGTATATAGAAGTTGTTTAGTTCCATTATTGTTATTTCCGATCTGATGATGAGCTGTGAAGCTTGAAAGTGCTAATTGGAATAATTTCCTATAGTGGTGTGTAACAGTGTAATTCTGTTTGTGATTATAACCACTAACACAATGTTATTAATTAAATATATGCATTTAGTCGGCATGTAATTTGTGGTTTACTTTTTGTATTCTGTAGATTACATGATATATAATTGATAGATCAATACTTTCTCTTTCTTTTGTATGTTATTTTCTGAAACAATCTTTCTTGACACATGTTGATGTTAGATTTTTGAGATTTGTGTTGTTTGATTTTTATCAGCTGTAACACTACCAGCAAGAGGTTTCAGCAGGTAGTTACACATTACAGTCATGTGAGTGAACAGAAAACAATTTTTTTTTTTTTTTTTTGCTGAAATCTTTCTTGTTTTTAAGTGGCACTGAACCTCACTGTAATCAAGAACACAAAGCGTTTCTGCATTCTCATGTGGCAGAAGTCTACCTGTGCTTCACTGGATACTTCTTGATTTCTTCTATGACTGTGCCCGCCTGTAGGTCAGTGACTACTCTGTTTTCTAGATGGGAAGCTGTTTTAGGCACAGTCAGTGATTTGCAATTGGTAGTGCAACATTACCAAAATGCACCCTCCTTTTCTCTCTTATAGTATTGTGCACCTCATTTGTTCATTCATTCCAAAGATAAAGGAGTAAACATACTGTAGGGAATTTACATTTATGATATTGACACTACACTATAAAACAATATCAAAGCCCTTATCTGTAACTTTAGTCCATTGTAACTGTCAGGGACTCTTCGTTGATGTCACTGTTATTCTGATCACTTCAGCAATCTAGTAATCTTCATTGTCCTCATCATATGAGTCTGACAAATTTATAATGATATACTGTAATATTTCATCACATCCAGTTTCTTTTATAAATTTCTCTTCGTGATGTTTTTCAGGATATTGTGTGTAGATTTCAAAGGCTTTCTGATTCATATTCTCAATTTCATCGTAATCAGGTTTTCAGTATTGTTCATTTTGAATGTGGTATTCCTTTTTGCAACCCTACACTTTACTTACAACCACGCAAACTCAGTGGGATTGTAGTAACAGTGATAAGGGCGTATCATTTCACTCCGCATTTCGTTTGCAGACTAGTCGAGCTTATACATTGTAGGTTGGTTTGTGTAAGGTAACAGGCATTGCAGAAGTTCAGTTTTATAGTTGTCTTGTTTGTTCATCATCTTCTTTCACAGCACTACACTTTATATAATATTGAAACTTTCTCATGTGAAAACTTACTTGTCTTTTTCGCCTTCCTCTACACACCACCCCCACTGTACCTTCCAAGCAACAACCGTTACTAAGTACTGGCAGTCTGTTTCTAAGCTGACGAAGGCGAATACAATGCCGAAACGCGTTCGACGAAAAAGACAAGTAAGTTTTCACATGAGAAAGTTTCAATATTATATAAAGTTCAGTTTTAGTTTCAATTCCCAAAAATAGGATACCCTTTTGTTGCAACCATTCAATAATGACATCTTTTATTTGGATGTGACTACAAAGGCATCTAATTCAGAAATATGTCTTCCTTATCTAATTTATAAATGTGTTCAAAAATGACTCCTTGAATCTCACAACTGTAATTTCCACATTAAAACTGTTTTTGTTTCTTTTTGTTCACTTAAACATTCACTTGCTCTCTATAAAGCATGTTGTTGCTGAACCTATATGACAGAGTGTGAGGCAGCTACCTTTTCCTATAGTACCTTCAGTCTAGCATGCAGGGTTGGGAATTTACCTTTATCATAAAACTCAAAAGCAATGCTATGTACTGTGTCCTTGTCAACAACAACATGATTACAGAAGTTCGTAATTCTGTTTGGAGCTCCAATGTGTGCTTCCTAGGGATAGGAATATTAGCATACTGCTGGAATCTGACTTTGTGGCCTCACTGCATATATGCAATAGTAGCTTTATATCCTACAAACACACACACACACACACACACACACATTCAAAATAGTCTGTTCACTACCAAGAAATTGAACACTGGCGGTATGTATGAAAGGAAATAATCTCTTAATTTATGTGAAACACTGCTACTGCATGTTCAGAGGGAGATAATTAACTTTTAGTACACCTGAACCTATCTCTTTGTTACTTTGTTTATCTTTAGAAAAGTTGCAGAATGCGATAAGATAAGTGCATTCTTAATAGAGATATAGCTCAATAGGCTTATCTTCAAATGTAAGTTGTACATAAATAACCAGTAATGAATAAGATACAGATATTGCACAATAAGCTAAATTACGCGTATATGGAAACATTAAAAAGATTTAAAAGACTAAAACTTGAAAAGTATGCAGTTTGGTCATATATATGTGGGGAATTGTTGCCTAATAGCCTCATAGGGTGATAAATGTGAAATGAGAACATTTACTCCTACTGCAAATTTTAATGTGATTCTCCAAAGAGCCTTGTACTGTAAATGCGGCCATACAAGTGTAGTCAGCGTTGCAAACTGTTAGGCACTCCGGTTTAGGGAATGCTCGGCACACATGAAGGACAAACAGCTTCCCACATGAAAATTAGTGTAGTGTCATTACACACGTACAGGTAGCCCCCGTTATACGCGGTAGATGCGTTCCGGCAAAGTGCCGTGTAAAGCGAAACCGCGTACAATGGGGACTATTTATAGACTGGCTCGATAGCGGCAAAAAAATGTCATACAGCTTAGTATTGATATTGATCAAGTAGGCTTACGTTAAAAAGGATTTTAGTAATTAAAACAAATGGTTTTGTTATTGAAATTAATTTTATTTATTGACGAAATACACAACAAAATCAGTATAAACAATACAGCAGATGAAAAATTTGTATAGTATCACACATATAAATTGAGTAAATTATGTTAAATAAAGGTACAGTAAGAGGTTATAAAAATAAAAAAGTTATACAGTACAATAGTTTTTACCAAATTAAAATTACTGTAAAATATTTTGAAAGAAATTCAGTTTTTTACTTACATTTAAGATTATTACTCATGACCAACATTTTCTGTAGACTCAGAAGAGCTTGTTTCCTGTTCATTTGACACAACACTGCTTTGTGAAAAAAAGTTTTTTATGGACAGTTGAGTTGAGGATTTTAACTTCGAGTTATACACGATAGCAGTTCACGGTAGCACTTTATAACATGTTCAACTTGTCTTTTAACTTTTCCACTTCTTGTTTCATCGGGATCATTGTTCTCAAAGTAGCTTAAAGCATTATTGATCATTTGGAAAGCCTCTGACATCCCTTTACCGGTTAACACTTTAACACATTCAGGTTCTTCATCTTCCTCGGACACTTCCACACAATTTTCGTCTTCCATGGACAGCAGGTCCTCGTTGCTCAGATAATCTTCTTCTTGTAGAAGCGCAGAAACATCTTCCTCGTCAACATCAGTGAATCCAACTTGGTGAGTCAAGTTCACTATTTCTTTGGTCGTTTGAGAGACACCATCAATTTCTTCACTGTTGTTGATTGATTCCACCGTAACCTGAGGCCGTAGTTTTTCCACACCCTGTTCATACAGTGAAGTGTCAGTCCTTTCCAACATTTATCTATGATTTCAATAGCCATCTTAATATTGAACTGTTTCCAGAATTCTTTAATTGAAAGCTGGTCATTAGCATCACATGAGTTTATGAGTTGTGAGAGTGTCTCCTTAAGGTAGTTGGCTTTGAACGCTGAAATTACGCCTTGGTCCATAGGCTGCAATATGGAAGTAGTGTTAGGGGGAAGAAACACAACCTTGATGCTTTCATTCACCTCACATATTTCTGAGGGATGGCTCGACACATTATCCAAAAGAATCAAAACCTTAAACTCAATGTTTTCCTTTTCACAGTAGCGTTTTAGTTCCTCTTGAAGCTCTTGTGAAACATAATCATAAAATATTTTTCCTGTCATCCAACCTTTCTTACTAGATTTCCAAACCACAGGCAGTTTACTTTTATCGTAACCTTTAAGTGCTCTGGGGGTTTCTGATTGATAAATCATCAATGGTTTTAATTTGTAATCGCCAAAGGCGTTGCCCCCAAAAAGCAATGTGCAACGGTCTTTAGCAGCTTTGAAACCAGGTGCAGTTTTTTCTTCAGTAGACATAAAAGTTCTGCTTGGCATTCTTTTCCAATATAGGCCAGTCTCGTCCAAATTGAAAACTTGCTTTGCCATATAACCACCTTCTGCAATAATATTTTTAAATGTAGTTTCTCTGAATTCATCAGCTCCTTCATTATCAGCAGAAGCAACCTCACCCGTAACTTTTAATCTGTGAAAAGCGCTGCGAGCCTTAAAACGGTTGAACCAACCTCTACTAGCGTTAAATGTTGGTGGATTTTCATTGTCTTGTGTTACTTCTGCATAAAGACTTTTAGTTTTTTCTTGAATGATGGCCATAGAAATAGGCGCATGTTGTAGACTAAAGCTTTTCCATTTTTTCCATTGCATCTGATCTCGATGTAGCTACTCTTGCGACACTTAAATTCGTACAAAATTCAACACTTTTACGAATTGCGTCTGCGTTCGATCGGATCGTCCTTATAGACGACTCTGGAAGACCCATTACTCGCTGAATATCGACAACACGTTCGCCTTTATCGATACATTTTAAAACTTCCAGTTTAATCTCCAATGAAAGAGAATTTCTCGCACGTTTTTTAGTACTCGCACTTGAATGTTCCTTGCATTTTTGTGACATTTTCAATAACTCGACAACACTGAACGAAATGTCACACTCACCACTCAATGAAACGTGAACAGGAAATAATTGTTAGACGAGGTACACAGCGCAGTGTTACTGACAGCGATCGGTAGCGAGAGGTGACTGACTATGTTGTAAAAATAGACAAACACAGACAATGACAGAGCAAGTAGGGGTAGGGAGAGGCAAGCGGTATGAGACCACTGACCTTGAGGAGAGAGAACAGCGCGTCACCGCCCCTCCATTACTAACTGTACACTTCAAACAATCACCGCTTTGGCGCAACTCAACTCAAATACAAAACCCTTCAAAGAAATTTTTTTTTTTTTAACCGCGTAAAAGCGAAATCGCGTAAAGCGGGACCGCGTATAACGGGGACTGCCTGTACAATGGCATATTGACAATCCTCCTCACTACCTCATTCTGAAATATTTGGATGAGTTTGAAATTAAGCCCCTTTCATGTAGCCCCAGATCTATATTGCATAGGTAAATAGCCAGTATTATCTTCTGAATTTAATATTTAGTTAATCTTTTTTCCTTTGCGCCTTGCTTATTCTATCTAAGCTCAGTGCTCAGTGCATCTCATATTTAAGTATTTAGTAATATTTGCATAAAATATGGTTGGTGCATTGATCTTGACCAGAACTTGGTTTATTTTCTTGTCAGTAAAAATTGTATGAGATTTGATTTTCATCATCATCCGTTGCAAGTCTGCTACAGCTACTGCCATCTCTTGCAATCTGCACATCATATGAGGTGCTTTGTATGTATGGTTCTACAATTCTTTTATCAATATTGTAACCAGACATATGATCCCAATATTTTAAGTAACAAAATATAAACACATGTCATGATAATTGAGATAACAAGGCACATCAAGTATTTACTCTGAAAAAGCCAAGCATGAAACTACATAAGCAACTCATCAAGAAGTATGAACTCACAACGCAGGAGTTAAAAAATGTAATGGTAATAATGATAATAATTTATAAGAAGAAAGAAGATACATTAAACAGTGATTGTACAACAGGAACCAATAACCCAATAGATTCGGTCAGTAAGGAGCAAATAAAAACAAGGAAGAAACATATTACGAGAAAGACACATAACAACCATGGCATAAGATAAATTCGAAGACCCAGTCAACTATAGATTAACATCTTACCCGTATAAATACTAACTGAGAGACTTACAGATTGAAAATAAAACAATAACTGACTAACTTAGATGACCCAGTACAAAAACCAACTTATTTATACATTTATTTCATTTTTTCGTACTTACCGTTGTTCCTAAGGGTCCCCCCAGAGCTCTGTAAGCGAGATCAGAAACAGTGTGAGGTTACGAAAGAAGTATGAATACACATTTTGAATGAAGAGAATTTAACTTTTCTTTTAATTTGGCATTATTTCAAATGGTTATAAATTTTACTGTATATGACATATTTCGTCAGAAATGATTTTTTTGCTTGTTACATGACCACACTATTATTCGAACTTATATTCTAGCTTACCTTACATTTTAAACTCATTCACTCCAGACTGCTCAGCCTGCAATTTTTCACCCACACAAAATTTATTCAACCCTTTACCATTTTATATTAAAACCCCTTAGCCCTTACGTCTCAACCGCCGGCAACGTGACTCGCGCGCACTCATCGTTTCGGTAAATGTTTGATTTCTTATTGTCCGAAAAAATACTTGAATTGTTTCTACATTTTGGATTGACCGCGGTCACAAACTTTTTTACTGATGTTACACTCTTTACTGGTAAAAAATTAAAAAAAAACTTTGTATAGAGCCTACTTCGCTCCGTGCCGGCCGGCACCTATATCTATACTGGGAAGTGTGCTTCGTTGAGCGGGAGGAAACGCGTATGCACTGCCAACAGGTTTTAGTCGCCGTTCATGCTTAATTTGTTGTGACGTATTCCTTCTATGCATGGAATATCGTCGTTATATGTGTGTTGACCGAGGACGATATTCGCCTCTGCTACACTGATGTCACTAGTAGTAGGCGTGGCTTAATGACATTTCCTGTAGTTGGCTGGTTGCTGCTACAAACTGTTCGTTCCAGCGCCATGTTTTACAGCTTCTTTGGCGTTTTTCACAGCGTCACTAACAGCGCCCCGTCCTGAAACGTTACGTGTGGGCGTCTGCACACACATACAGAGTTCTTAGAATTTTTAGGGTGGCGCGAATTCCTCGCCGCGTTAATCGACAACAACTGCGTCTTACTGCTTTGTTACACCACTGTTTCACTTGCCATGCGTTCTGTTGTAATGGAAATAACGTTCGCCGGGAAATAAAACTTTCACAATAAATTTATATAATCCCACACAAAATGAAATAAATAAAAATACAAATGCCCCCTACTGTAAGAAATAAATTTACCCAAATTTTGACACGTTACAACCCATATATAACCAATAATATTGTAAATGAGTAGGGCATCCAATATTAGCCAAAAGAGTGGAAGTAACAATAATGTTAACCCAATAAGAAGCTGTAAATAACAGCATAATGACATATTATGCACAGCATTAATGTAATATAAAAGAGAATTAAAATTGTCTCATAACTGTAATAATTGTTAGTTAAGTAATAGAAAAATCATGTAAGATAAGAAAAAGGAACTAATTAATGAATTACCAGTAATCATTAATAACATAATACTTGAAAAAACAAGGTTAAAAAATGTAAATTTGTATCAACTCAATTCACCCATTGTTGCTACAAATAAGGGAACCACATAAACTAGATACAGGTACTTTCCACCGAGTTTCATCTTTAATAATAAATAAAACATGTCTAAACTGAAATATTTTGTACACTAAATCAAGTAGAGGTAATAAGGTTTCTACCAATACCAAAATCAGATACCAAGAGTAGTCTTTATATAAGAATTAATGTAAACAAAGTGAACAAAAACAGTCAAAATGAGAGTCACCATGTGAAACATAGATAAAACCATATTGTAAAGTTAGATAGGAATAAAAGGAGAATACCTATATAATAAATAAGATATAATATCACTATTATAATAGTGTAAGAGAATTATAAACAATAACATAAAGTGTAATAAGAATAAATAAGCACATCTGTCATGTGATACAAGATGTAACTACTATTATCCAATTATCTATACAAAAGAACAGACAAATGTATAAAAAACACAAGATTGATAATCAATGTACTAACTATAATGAACTATTCTAAACTAGATAGTGGACTGAAAGGACACTACATTCTTAAACAAGAATTAAAATAAAGGTACACTTCATAGTGCCATACAGAGATCATATTAAAGAATAAAATAACAAGGAATAATAATATATTCCCATAAACAAAGACAACCAGTAGTTGTAATAACTCTGTGTATACAATTGGGGCAATATAGAAGTTACCCAGATACTCTTTATTACAAATAATTTGTTAATATAATTAGTAGACTCCTAGGCTAAACCAATGTTAGTATAAGAGTAATATTTTATCCATAAGTATAAGTGAACAATAAGTGAGAAGTGTTGATGGACTTGGAAGGCATGCTCTCAAAGAGATATGATTGCCATTAAATAGTTATAATTCAAGAATAAATAAAATTAATAGTAAATAGTGTAAAGTGATAATCTCAAACATGAACTCCCTTAATAATGGACGAAAGCATATCATGAGTGGACTCTAAATGAAGAGCCAAATGTTCGCCATACAGTGATAAGCTTAGATTCAAAATCTATGCAGTAATAAGAAAGTTATATCAATTATAAACTGTTTGTGTCAATTTGGAAAATGTTTAGCATCAATGTATACTCTCAAACCCAGCTACCCCACGCTTAAAACAACAATTGAAATATTTTGCGAGGGGGGTATGTGTGTTAGATTAAAGATCGCCAGCCAGTCAAATCAGAGAAATTGGCGAATTTTACAATGGTCGCTCGAAAGAACGGCAGCATCACGCGTCGATTCAAGGCACTTTTTAATCAACCTTTCATGTGTACAGACGGCAGCTCGACACCGGAAGAAAACAGGTGTTAACCTAGTTTGTGCGTGTCATCAATGTCAACATAGCAACATAACCTAAATTTGTGCAACCGTAATTACACTACTATTGAAGATATTTGAAGAATAAACAGTGCGTTAATAAGAATTGCTAAGTGTATAATCCCTAGCAATTCCGGGATTTAAAGGGAGTACAGTGATTTTCTAATATTAGTTAGGAATTGAAAACATGACGATATAATCGAACAACATTTTTGTAATGTGTGTAAAATAAATTATATAGGTCATTGCACCTAATTAATATCACTCAGTCAACAGTTATAATGATAATTCTCAATTTAATTTAAATAATTCAGAAATAAGCATTTTTTAAACAGTAATTGTTTATTATGTATAAACACTGAGTGTGCTATAACCACATACCTGATTGAAGTTATTGTACAGTAAACCTAGATTAAACTAACAAGCATTAATAAGAGATTGAGGATTATCGACTGACTGAATGAATTAACGAAAGTTAACAAACATGCAAATATTATTTATGTTTCTTAATTAGAAGAGTCTACTACTATTTTGAATATTTCTTTCTATTATGAATAAAAGCTAGTGGTATTAAGCTATATAATTACTGACAGCTAAACGATTACCTTTTACGGAATCCAGTATGATGATTCAGATGTTTCTTTAAACAACACTGTTTCGAGTTATTATTTTATTATGTTCACATTTTAGATATTATCAAAAGTTCTTTTAATGTTAATAAACATTTATTAAACCATTTAATATTTATTGTCGAATGACTATTAAACCATTTAACCTAAAATGCCAAAGCAGGCATGGTTATAATTTTATATGCTATGTATTAAGAGGTGATTGAATTGTAATCAATCTCCGACTGCCTAATAATGGTAGAGTAAGATTTCTAGTAAATTATTTGGTATTCTGCAGGCTAAAAGAACCTACACTTGAATTAAATTATTTAACCAAAAAGTATGTTAACAATAGTCTGACGTTGTAGGTCAGTACTACCACCCTGAGATAATTTTTTATAAAAACAAATTACCAGTGTTAAGTAAATTTGAACCAAAAATGGTTAATGATATTTTAAATCATTAAAGAAGTGTTAACAAGGAATAAATTCAAATTTTATACGACAAATCAGAGTCTGTTCGTTTATTTCAATAGACTAGAGCTTTATAGGATAGGTGAACATCTCTCATTGGACGGCACGACAGACAGCGGTTTTAAAAAAGAAAAGACGAATGCCCAACTCACCAACACACAAGTAGAGAAATTGATAGGCATCTACAACGATTACTGACATGTATTCTCTGACTCGCCTGGCAAGGTAAAAAATTACCAATGCGAAATAAGATTCAAGGAACCGGTGAACTTCAACCGAAAATCTTATCACATCGCCTATTCGCTGAAAGATGCAGTACGAGATGAAATAAACCGTTTGTTGAGAGAAGACATAATTGAACCCAGCCTGTCTCCATATACCAGCCCAATACTAGCAGTTCCAAAGAAGAACGGGAAAGTGCGAATTTGCTTGGACGCACGAGAGATAAATAAGACCATAATTAACGACCGTACATCCCCGGGAGAGATAGAAGAAATCCTCAAAAAATTTCATGGGACCCAATTTATAAGTACAGGTGGAATTACACCCAAACAGCTGCCAATACATGGCTTTCATATTCGAGGGTCGCAACTACCACTTCTAAAGACTACCCTTTGGACTGGTCAACTCCGTCGCAGTGTTCGTGAAGTGCATGGACCAAGTGTTAGGACAAGAAGCACTTCAATTCACAACCATTTACGTATATGACTTACTCATAACCTCAGCGAACTGGGAGGAACATTGCCAGAGAGTAGAACATGTGTTGAAGAAACTGTCTGAGAACAATATAACGTTGAAACTGGAAAAATCGAAATTCATTGCGGATGAAGTGCAGTTCCTGGGTTTCAACTTATCTGAACATGGGATCACACCAGCCAAAGACAAAATCGAAGCGATTCAGAAATTCCCAACACCGAAGAATAAGAAACAGTTGCAATCGTTCTTAGGAATTTGCAATTATTACCGAAAATTTAAAGAGAATTATTCCGAATTGACATCACGATTTGCACACCAGTTATCGTCAAAGAACAAATGGACATGGGGGCCAGACTAAGACACAACACTACAATTGATAAAAACTAAATTTCTTGAAACCATTATGTTACATCATTCTGATTTTTCAAAACCATTTTACATTAATTGCGACGCTAGCGACGTCAGCCTAGGATCCATATTATATCAGGAGGACGATGAAGAGAACCATCTAGCAATCAGCTTCGCTAGTAGAGTGCTTAATAGTTGCGAGCGCAATTACAACGTAACATAAAAAGAGTTACTGAGCGTCGTATTTGCCTGTAATAAATACCGAACATACATTTTAGGATACCCCATAATGGTTCGAACGGACCACAAGTCAATCTCTTTCTTGAAGAATTGTAAACTGAATCACGGCAGACTAACGAGATGGAATCTAGTACTGCAAGAATATAACATAAGTTGGGAATACATCCCAGGTAAAAAGAATATTGCAGCAGACACACTGTCCAGAATTAACATAGAGGTTCAGACATTCGAAGGAGAGAAAGAAACAGTGATCAAATTATATAATATCATTAAAAGCAGGTCTGACATATAACATAGTACAGAAGATTGGCCAACACCAAAAACAAGACAATAAATTAATTAGAATCCTACAAAGACTAACAGAACAAGATGAATACATTACATCCTTCTATCGTGTACACCAAGACATACTCTTCATAAAAACTAAATTTGGTTACAACACCTGGAAAATAGTGATACCTCGATCCATAGAAAAAGAATTGATTCTCAACTATTCACATCCGATATGGACACATGGGAGCAGTGAAAGTTGTCAAGACGCTCGAGGTGCATACATATATCAAAGATATGAACAGACGAGTGCGAAACAGTATTAAAAATTGTCACATTTGCCAGCTTGTTAAACATAACAATGACAGAAAGGAGGGGGATGATGATACCCATCACATCATCCAGACTAGAAAAAGTTTTCATAGATATATGTGGTCCATTTCCACGCAGCGGAGGTAGACACCAATATTAATTTCTGATCATCATGTTTGACCACTACACCAAATTTACCAAGTTATATGCAATAAACAGTGCAACAACACAAAAAATATTGGGAATAATCATCCAGCACTATCTACCCGAAATAGGAAAACCAAAGTCAGTAATCAGCGACCACGGAACACAGTTTAGAGGAAGACGATGGAAGAAAACACTGATGAACAATGGCATAAGAACATACAAAACTTCTGTGTATCACCCAAGCAGCAACCCAGCTGAGAGAGTGTTAAGGGAAGTAGGAAGAATACTCCGAACCTACTGTCACAACCAACAGCGAAGATGGTCAGAATATTTGTCAAATGCAGAAGAATATTTCAACCTATCACATCGCCAAGCTATTGATACCACTCCATACGCAGCAATGTTCGAGAAACCTCCACCAAGGGAGATAGCAGAATTAATTAATTTTCCTCAAAGTGAAGAATATAAGTTCGATAACGTGGAGTTTTACAATAAAATACTAGAACGCACAGAGAAGAGGGGAAAGAAGTATCAGGAACATCAACCTAAACCCATAGAGTACAATGTAGGAGACCAAGTATTATTAAAAAATAGGGAACTGCCAAGTACGATAGAGGGAATAGCAAAGAAATTGTTACTGCTATATACCGGACCCTATACTATTACAAAGAAGAATGGGAATAATACCTATGAACTTATGGAAACCCAAACCCAGAGAAAGAAAGGGACATATAACCAGTCATCGATAAAGAGATACCATTCACAACCAGTACCAATTTTGTGAGGAAAATATTACAAATAAAGAAAAATAAGTAGTTAAAAAACTTGAAGGCATAATCAATAAGACCAGACATGAAATATAAAATCAACTAAAGTTACTACAACTGATACAGTTACTAAGCATAAGGTAGTAAAAGAAGTTCAATAAAAGAGAAAATAGATAAAAATAACACCTATCAACAATATTTTTTCAAATAGAGTTATAGAGAATAAAATGAAGTCGATAAGAAATAAGATATTATCAAATCTGAGCAGCAACTGCGTGATTAACCCCTGAATATTTTTTATTAGTCACACATCGACTACTTTAAAGTTTTTATGATTGTTTGTAGAGATAAGCTCCAACAACCATTTACCTGAGCAGATGGTACGTCCCTCTGGTCTCAGAAGATGTAGGATGGACAGCAGAGTATGGAAGCCAAGAGTGCCCCTCTGACCTGTACCAACTACCACGATAGGGAAATGATAGGGAAATTAAATACTACAGGGATATAAACCACCAAGCAAGAAGATAGTAGATCAGATCAAAGATAACAATGTATAAAAATATGAAATAGAAGAAATAAGAATTAGATGACGGAAGCTCAAGTAAATAAGAAACAATGTAACAGATAATTTCTCAAATCCCATAAAGGAATTATACAAAATGATCTATTTTCGAGTGGGGACAATATGTAACTAGAGATATGATCCCAATATTTGAAGTAACAAAATATAAACACATGTCATGATAATTGAGATAACAAGACACATCAAGTATTTACTTTGAAAATGCCAAGCATGAAACTATATAAGCAACGCATCAAGAAGTATGAACTCACAACGCAGGAGTTAAAAAATGTAATGGTAATAATGATAATAATTTATAAGAAGAAGAAGATACATTAAACAGTGATTGTACAACAGGAACCAATAACCCAATAGATTCAATCAGTAAGGAGCAAATAAAAACAAGGAAGAAACATGTTACGAGAAAGACACATAACAACCATGGCATAAGATAAATTCCAAGAGCCAGTCAACTATAGATTAACATCTTACCCGTATAAATACTAACTGAGAGACTTACAGATTGAAAATAAAACAATAACTGACTAACTTAGATGACCCATATATAACCAATAATATTGTAAATGAGTAGGGCATCCAATATTAGCCAGAAGAGTGGAAGTAACAATAATGTTAACACAATAAGAAGCTGTAAATAACAGCATAATGACATATTATGCACAGCATTAATGTAATATAAAAGAGAATTAAAATTGTCTCATAACTGTAATAATTGTTAGTTAAGTAATAGAAAAATCATGTAAGATAAGAAAAAGGAACTAATTAATGAATTACCAGTAATCATTAATAACATAATACTTGAAAAAACAAGGTTAAAAAATGTAAATTTGTATCAACTCAATTCACCCATTGTTGCTACAAATAAGGGAACCACATAACCTAGATACAGGTACTTTCTACCTAGTTTCATATTTAATAATAAATAAAACGTGTCTAAACTGAAATATTTTGTACACTAAATCAAGTAGAGGTAATAAGGTTTCTACCAATACCAAAATCAGATACCAAGAGTAGTCTTTATATAAGAATTAATGTAAACAGAGTGAACAAAAACAGTCACAATGAGAGTCACCATGTGAAACATAGATAAAACCATATTGTAAAGTTAGATAGGAATAAAAGGAGGATACCTATATAATAAATAAGATATAATATCACTATTATAATAGTGTAAGAGAATTATAAACAATAACATAAAGTGTAATAAGAATAAATAAGCACATCTGTCATGTGATACAAGATGTAACTACTATTATCCAATTATCTATACAAAAGAACAGACAAGTGTATAAAAAACACAAGATTGATAATCAATGTACTAACTATAATAAACTATTCTAAACTAGATAGTGGAATGAAAGGACACTACATTCTTAAACAAGAATTAAAATAAAGGTACACTTCATAGTGCCATACAGAGGTCATATTAAAGAATAAAATAACAAGGAATAATAATATATTCCCATAAACAAAGACAACCAGTAGTTGTAATAACTCTGTGTATACAATTGGGGCAATATAGAAGTTACCCAGATACTCTTTATTACAAATAATTTGTTAATATAATTAGTAGACTCCTAGGCTAAACCAATGTTAGAATAAGAGTAATATTTTATCCATAATTATAAGTGAACAATAAGTGAGAAGTGTTGAAGGACTTGGAAGGCATGCTCTCAGAGAGATATGATTGCCATTAAATAGTTATAATTCAAGAATAAATAAAATTAATAGTAAATAGTGTAAAGTGATAATCTCAAACATGAACTCCCTTAATAATGGACGAAAGCATATCATGAGTGGACTCTAAATGAAGAACCAAATGTTCGCCATACAGTGGTAAGCTTAGATTCAAAATCTATGCAGTAATAAGAAAGTTATATCAATTATAAAGTATTTGTGTCAATTTGGGAAAATGTTTAGAATCAGTGTATACTCTCAAACCCAGCTACCCCATGCTTAAAACAACAATTGAAATTTAAACATAATTAATGCGGTCCAAGTCACTGTATGAATGTTCAATTCAATGTCAATGAATGTTCATTCATTGTATTTTACGTATTTGTTTATTATGTGTTTGTTTTAATATGGATTTTATTATATAACGAGCTCCTTTGGAGTGAAGGTCTGAAGATGGGACATATGGCCTGAAACGCATAACCCAGCACAAATTACGCTAGACATCACTTGACAGAAATTATAAGGTAAATTATGTAACAATTGAAATATTTCGCGAAGGGGGTATGTGTGCTAGATTAAAGATCGCCAGCCAATCAAATCAGAGAAATTGGCAAATTTTACAATGATCGCTCGAAAGAACGGCAGCATCACGCGTCGATTAGAGGCACTTTTTAATCAACCTTTCATGTGTACAGACGGCAGCTCGACACCGGAAGAAAACAGCTGTTAACCTAGTTTGTGCGCGTCATCAATGTCAACAAAGCAACATAACCTAAATTTATGCAACCATTATTACACTACTATTGAAGATATTTGAAGAATAAACAGTGCGTTAATAAGAATTGCTAAGTGTATAATCCCTAGCAATTCCGGGATTTAAAGAGAGTACAGTGATTTTCTAATATTAGTTAAGAATTGAAAAAATGATGATATAATCAAACAACATTATTGTAATGTGTGTAAAATAAATTATATAGGTCATTGCACCTAATTAATATCACTCAGTCAACAGTTATAATGATAATTCTCAATTTAATTTAAATAATTCAGAAATAAGAATTTTGAAAACAGTAATTGTTTGTTATGTATAAACACTGAGTGTTCTATAACCACACACCTGATTGAAGTTATTGTACAGTAAACCTAGATTAAACTAACAAGCATTAATAAGAGATTGAGGTTTATCGACTGACTGAATGAATTAACGAAAGTTAACAAACATGCAAATATTATTTATGTTTCTTAATTAGAAGAGTCTACTACTATTTTGAATATTTCTTTCTATTATGAATAAAAGCTAGTGGTATTAAGCTATATAATTACTGACAGCTAAATGATTACCTTTTACGGAATCCAGTATGACGATTCCAATGTTTCTTTAAACAACACTGTTTCGAGTTATTATTTTATTATGTTCACATTTTAGATATTATTAAAAGTTCTTTTAATGTTTATTAAATCATTTAATATTTATTGTCGAATGACTATTAAACCAGTTAACCTAAAATGCCAAAGCAGGAATGGTTATAATTTTATATGCTATGTATTAAGAGGTGATTGAATTGTAATCAGTCTCCAACTGCCTAATAATGGTAGAGTAAGATTTCTAGTAAATTATTTGGTATTCTGCAGGCTAAAAGAACCTACACTTGAATTAAATTATTTAACCAAAAAGTATGTTAACAACAGTCTGACATTGTAGGTCAGTACTACCACCCTGAGATAATTTTTTATAAAAACAAATTACCAATGTTAAGTAAATTTGAACCAAAAATGGTTAATGATATTTTAAATCATTAAAGAAGTGTTAACAAGGAATAAATTCAAATTTTATACGACAAATCAGAGACTGTTAGTTTATTTCAATAGACTAGAGCTTTATAGGATAGGTGAACGTCTCTCATTGGACGGCACGACAGACAGCGGCAATTTGAATTACGGTAAGTCAATCTAAAAAATTAGATTGCCACATCGACCCTGCGAAGTCAGCCAGACTCAGCCCAAGTAAGTGATCATTTCTTACATAAATATATGTACTTTCAGTGAGGAATCCACATAACCGATTCGCCTAGTCGACAGAAGAAAAATAGATTGAAATAAATTATCCATATTTTAAATACCTTCGTTAACCAACATCAAGAGCAATTCACCGGATTTATTTATATTGGGTTCAATTAAACAATTGAATTTGATTAAATAAATTATAACCTAAACTAAATTAAAACATTCGAATCGAAAAGTCTTTAAACATAAACTTCAAAAAATAAATTAAACTAAGTGAACGGATATTTAACACCCTGTATGCGGTTTACTTACAATATGAAGTTGCCTCCTGATGTTCTGATTTCTAATGCACTGGAGGCTGGATACCCCACAAGACCTTCTCCAGAAGTCCATTTCTACTGCTTGGAGCCTTTGGAAGTTTTGTTTTCTTCCTAGTTTCAGATGTGTAGGTGACTTTCTAAGATGACAGAGTAAATCATCTTTTTGGTTTTGTGGGATACTTTCTCATATCAAAACACAAGAATACAGCTACCCTATTACCATTTTCCCTTGTTTTATTTTGCAGCTTATGGTAATGTCTCCATAAGATTCATTAAAAAAGCGCTACTTTTTAAAATGTGTGGATCTTCTCTAATAGTGACTCCCTCACCTCCAATAACCACTTGATTAATTTTTCAAAATTTATGTCAAGGCCCCAATATCTGTATTCTTCATGGGTTTTCTAGATCATGTAATTGGATCCCTGTTCATCCATTCTACCACAATTTGATCGTCTGTGAACAGAAGCGTGTAGAGATATTCATTGTTTATTAAAATCTCTATTTCATAACAGTGTATTTCCACTCACTTAAGGCTTCTATAATATCAACTTTTAAATCAAGTAGGTGTTGTAGAACACCTTTGCCATAAAAACGTATTGTTACAAAGTGTAAGGTGCCCAGTACACCTTATTTCCAACTTGAGCAACACTGACACACCCTTCATAAAAGTTTCGTACTGCTGTAATATAAGCAGTTCTAATACCAGTTTGATGCATGACTGGCCAGAGTTTTGAAATGGAATGCTATCATAAACTTATGCAAATCAATACTTGCGACGTGCAAAACAGCAACCAAAGCTATACCAATACAGGACTTTCCCTTATACAAGCTGCTTTGTTTTTCTGCATCATGTGTTATTTTCATTTTTCTTTTCTTAGAATTCATCCATATAATTATCCAGTATACCATAATACAGTTCAACCAATCACACTAAGTCCTCGATAAATCTTACATTTTTACCGATCACCCTTTTCATATAGCTATGTTATGTTGGCTTATTTCCATTTATACACGACATTCTCATTCATAAGGCACTTTGTGAAAAATCATGCAATAACATTTCAAATATATCTTCTGGAGCATTCTTTATTTGTTCAATTGGTACTCTTGTAGGTTCAGGAGTTTTGGCATTCTTCATTGCCTTTAATGCTAGTACCATTCATCACCTTTTGGATCCCCAGTATCCTTATTTTTGTCATGTCCATCTTAATTTTCTTATGACATTATAAATTCTACCATATCTTCTACAAAAATTTGTGATAATATTCTGTCTATTCTGACAAAGTAATCAGTGTCACCTTATTAATTTCTTTTGTATTTGTTCTTTTTTTTTTCAAGAGTCCCCAAGGTAGGTTCATTTGACCATGCACCTCCCATTTATGAATTTATCTCAAGATATTTTTGCTCCCATGTTACATTCTTTACTTTTTTACCTCCTTCTTTATTTCTGTTATAAAATAAATGTAAGCAACTCTGTCATTTCTGTCCTTTGTAACAAGCCAGTTTTTCTTGTTTCATTTTTGTATTCAACTCCTGAAATTTTATGTTGCACTGTATTGGATTTCTGTCTCTTTTTGTTTTTTCACTTCATAAACCTCTACTTTAAAAGCTGGTTCACAAAGTCAGTTTTACTAATTTAATTTATCTATCATTTTTTATAAGATGCTTACTTTTATAAAAAGTATATTACTGAGTCTACAAGTTGATGTAAATTAATGTGTACATATTTAGTAAAGTAATAAATAAATATACGTATATTCTCTGTAGGTATTGAGTCCTTCAATGTATCTTTGTATTTCCTGTGCAGTATTTTAGGAATGAATAATTTCATATTTACTACTGTGGGGAGGGGAGGATGCAGTAGATTTTTTGTAAATCTGGACTTCATATTATGTTTTATTTAACTGGAATCTGAAAACAATAATACTTTATGTATGTGTGTTGTGATTTTGCAGGCTTTCTATTTCTCCATTGTTTGTTTATGCAGAGAGGGAGAAGCCATACAACGTGGACTGTATTGAGAAAGTTTGGCTATAATGAGAATCTGCATATATCCAAAGCATACCTCTTTCCTCCGTAAGTATCATGTAAATCATCTACATAAGTAATTTTTTTTAAGTATTTTGGCAAATCTTGAAAAAATAGTAAGAAGGAACCATTCCCTCTCACTGTGTGACATATTGTCCACTAATTCTATATCTTGTAGGTTTCCACAGCCCAGCGTATTAGAATCCATATGACTGTGTGGATATTTGTTTTGCTCTTTGTGTTTTAGACATCCTTCTTCTCCGAAAGGCATGTAACTATCCTTCAAGGCCATGGCTATGTAACAGCTGTAGTTTTTGTTTTTTACTTTGTTTGGCAACCTCTGTTTACTCTGTTGTCTGGTTCACACTCTACATTGTTGCTTTAGTGACCTTCCTGTTGATATATATGTGAGGAGAAAATATAACCATGGTAATGGTATGTTTCCATGCTATTGGTTGCTGATGTTTAAACAGTATTGTGTTTATGAATCTCCAGAGCTGTTTTTTTAGTCTCTTCTGTTGGTGATAATAGCTTCTCTATAATTTTATAGTGTGTCTAGTTTTTGTGTTATGATGAGTCAACTGACAGTTTGTTTCTTTACTTCATGGAGCTATATGTTAATTTGTCACTGACATAGTCATTTGTTTACGTAGCAGACAGCTAGAGCTAACAACTCGCTATTGAAATTATTTCCTTTATTCTGATTATTAAAACTATGACAATAGTCAAGTGTTGCAGTCATGGATAATTGAATGTTGTGATTGATACGTGCTAATTGGTTTCCACTGTAGATGCTGCAGCAGTCTCATGTGACTACCACATGCAGCCATTGCACAATGACACATCAAATGGATTTCATCAGAAGCAGTTACGTTGTGCGCTAGACAAATCATACAACTACTGCATCAATTGCACTGAGGATCAGTCAGCTATCGCTTGTGTTCGTATGTGGCCATTGTCATTCAAGAATAATGGAATAATTAACAAATGCTAATATCTTTAATACTAGGAAATTATTAAAAATATAAATGTACATCAAACTCAACCAATAAATAAACTGTAAAATAAACGAATAAATGTGTTTTCAAGCAAGTAAAATATTAACAAAACAGTCATTAATCATTAGGTAAATAAAAAAGAATATGTGGAATAAATACTGTCCAAATTATTAGGCCACTCATTTAAAAAAAGAAAACTGACAGTTTTTGTCAGTGAAAAGTTCCCTTTATTCAGATTTAATGGCTGTTACATAGTGTTAAATTACTATGATATTAATTGGAAAAATAACTTTTTTTGCCTATGACGACGTATGTTGGCAACAGTGTGAGAGTGTGTACACCCTTTGTTAGGTATTACACAACATTGCAGCCACCCATGTGATTTACAAAGTTCTTGTAAAGTTGTGTCATTACAGTTTATGTTTTGCATTGTTATTTTTTGGTGTTTGGTCTTTATAACTTTATGAAAATGTTAATCATATACTACAGTTCTAAATTTGTTTACTTTTTGTTGCTCAATAACGTTAAGCTCAAATATTCTGGACAACTGTTATAGGTAAAGTGAAGGATGTCAATGCTAAACAAAAAGCTATTGTAAAGCATCTGCTTGAAGTTGAAAAGTTTAATAGTAGTGAAAATGCTAGAAAATGTAACATTTCCGAACAATCTGTGAGAAGAATAAAGGAAAATTTAACAACGTTTCACTTTATAGTAAGAGGAAAGGAATGTGTGATCATAAAAAAATAATTTATCCAAGAAGTGATAGAAAATTAACGAAACCCATAAAAGAAAACAGGGCTGCCACTAATGCAGTTATCACAGAAGCACTAAATGATTCTGGAGTAGCAGTATCTGAAATACCTGTTTGCTGAAGTCTGTACACACTGGAAGTCAAAAGTCAACAATGTGTTAAGAAACCCAAGTAGACTGCAGCTATGAAAGAAAAGAGGCTACTATAGGCCAGGAAGTACAGGATGTTCACTTCTGATGGCTGGGATAAGGCAACTAACTACATCAGATTATCAGATTAGTTCAAGTAACATTACGGTAGTTAATAGTTGAGTAAAAAGTATTAAGCAAACTATTACAAAGGCTAATTCGTCAAGCTGACAGTAATATTTTTTTTTAAGGTGTGCTTCAGTAATGAGTACACATGTAAAGTCCTCTGTGGCAAAAAACTATTATGAAGACCTGAAGAAAAATTTAATGAAGATTGTGTTATGAAAACTATTGAACGTCCACCATCAGTGACGATACAGTCAGTCGTCAGCTCTAAAGGACTCAGATGGCTTTATGTTGTTGAAGGGACAATGTGACAGGGCCAATACACTAGAGTTCTTCAAACCTAATTGATAAAATGGTTTTCCAAATAGTGAAAAGAACCTATTGATGCAGGATTCAGCTCCCTGCCATACAGCGGAAGGTGTTAAAACATTTTTTGCAGAGAGCGGGATACCAATTCTTGAGTGGCCAGGAAATTCACCAGGTCTCAACCCAATTTCGAATGTATGGGAACTTTTAAAATGAGAAATTGGAGAGGAATGTATAACTAATAAGATACAAATCATTTCCAGAATAATTCTGCATTGGAATTATAATGACAATTTAAAGGAAAAGATATAAACTGCATTGCAAGCATGTCTAGAAGAATTGGCAGCATTATCAAAGCTAAAGGAGAGATAACAAAATACTAAATACATTAGACAAATGAAATTTTATGTGTATTTAATGTCTAAAGTTTGTGTAAAAATAAATATTCTCAATTTTTCACTATTTTTTATATAATATTTAATTAAAATAAAACTTGAAAAAAAATATTTTTTATTTCATGACTAAATGTTATGTAACAACAAAAAATACCCAAATTTATAACTATAGCATATGAGATACACTTTAAATAAAATTACAAAACCAAAACACCAAAAAGTAACATTTCAAAACATAAACTGGTAATGAAACAACTTCGCAAGAACTTTACTGAATCTCACATCTGACTATGATGTTGTGTAATACTTAAAAAAAGGATATAAACAATCTCACAGTCTTGCCAGCATACATAAAAGGCATAAAATGTTATTTTCCTAATGAAATATCAGTAAATTAATACTACGTAATCTAAACAACGTAGAAGACCAATTTCACTGTCAAAAACTGTCAGGTTTTCTTTTTTTTTTTTTAAGGGGTGGCCTAATAATTTGCCCAGGGACTGTAATTCATTGAGATTAATTTATACATGAAAGAATGAGTTTTTTTTTTGCAAACATAGTTCAAAATGTATAGAATCGATTGCAGTTAAAATTGCGATCCTTCCTATGAAGACTACAAAGACGTACTACTTTAAAATGTACAAACACATTTGTTTCCTGATTCAATCTATTGTAGACTTCAGCTGTAGCTGTCAGCTGCAATCTGTTATATATAAACAAAACTGCATCGTAACTGATACCCAGTGCATTGTACAGTAGTAGTAGCGACATAGTTGAATTCCACCTACAAGTTTTGAAGATTTTATTGGGTCACTCACTCCACCTGAAAAAGTAATGGCAAACTGCAAGTCCTAATGTACCTTAGTAAAATATTTACTTTGTTATTCAGAACCAGTAAAATTTAAGAAATTTTATACATGTAATAAAAGGTATGAATTAAATTTTTGACTAAGGTCTATTTCAAATTGGAAGCTGTTTTACTCACAGCCAATGATACGCAAGCAGTCATGTAAGGTTGTTGGTGTGCATCCCCTCTCTCTCTCTGTGACTCTGATTCTGCCTCCTATGATGTTAACATCATGCCTGTCTCACTAACTCCCGTGCAGAAGACTGGTGATAACCATACTTTCCACAATAGTGGTGGTCAACATTTTTGTAACTATGAAACTTGGTTGTGCTTTTTAATATAAGCAAACTTAAAATATTATGTAAAATGTAAGCTTTTTAAAGATACTATAAATCCAGTAAAACCTTTTAACCAGTAATACAATTAAAGAAAAATACATTTTTGTGTTACACCTTGTCCCTTAAAATGTATTCTAGCATGCCACTAATTGGTACATGTTCTATAGGTTGGTCATCACTGTTCTACAATGATAATAGATTGTAATTTTGTTACTATACTGTAAGATAATATCAAGGACAGTGATGTCTCTTGTAACAAGACCTGTAAACTGTAGTTACAAATACAAGAAAAGAAAAAAAATTATATTTAAAAAAAAATTTTTTTCAAAAAAAAAATTTGTTTGTTTGTTGTGAATATAATTTAGAATTAATCCTGGTTTTATGTTTTGTTCAAATTTTTAAAATTCTGTAAGGTATTTTTGGTTTAATTTACACTTCTGGTAGAGCTTAACAAAATCTGGAGTTAATCAGATTATCTCCTTTCAGCAATCGATTAATGATTTTCAGTGCTGCTCCAGTATCTCACTTTTAGTTAATATTTCTCGTCTTCCAGGAAGTCTCGTAGTTAATTAAACCCTTAAATTAAAATGTGAAATAATTTTATAATCCAAATAGTTGAAATAAATTGATTTATTAACAATAATTAATAATAATCGATTTTAAATCGATTTAGAGCAATTGTTCGACTCCGTCACAGGGATATATCGATATGTGATTACAGGTTAAATTTTTATATAAGTACTAAAAAAGGTTCTTTAACGATTATTTTATATAGTCAGAGAAGGGCAGGCCTAGAAAGTATAACATTTACAAGAAATAATCTTAATAATTAATATTTAACAAATTGTGACTAATATATAATGTTTAATATATTTGATTTTTCAAACCAAAGCTGCAGGCTATGAAATCAGTCGAAGAAGGTTGCAGTGCATCTTGGGACCATCATGGCGGCTAGCTGAATTGATGAGGTTATACGTATATATGGTCACTGGAAAATCTCACAATAAATTCACCTTTATAACTGTTTTATGGATCTCCGAAATTGTGTATACTGTCTATTATGTTGTTTGAGGTATTCTGGATAAGTGTTCAGTGTTCACTGGTGTTAATTGTTTTCTGTTAGAGGTGTTCACTTTATGTCTGTTTGTGGCGAAGAATCGTTAATATGTTGTAGAGTGAATTATTAATATTATGTAATTTCAGTGGTTTAAATCACTTGTATTATGTGGTTTATTGTTCTTTTTCACCGTTGTCGTAGAGTATTTCATAAGTTTTAACTCGAAAAGTGTTAATTTATGTAACTCCCGTTTTCCACTGATTCTAGGCTTTAACCTTTACACTCCATTATACGGTTTTAAGAACGCGATTCTGCATCGACTGTTCCGTTTGAATGTTAACAAAGAACTCTTACTTCCTTCACCTTAGGAAATATCTTGCCAAGTTAATATTGGAAAAGTATTGTTAAAATAATTTTCACTTCCCATGTACATAATTCCAAAGTACATTATATATAGAATATTTTTAGTTTATTGTTCGCTTTCATGAACTATTAACCATATAATTGGTTTATTTATCTCATTCTGTTTCATTTGATATGTCATAGTCCATATTTGTTGAGATTTTTGTTAAAATTAACATATTTCTGTATTTTTGGAAATCTAGGCCCAAAAAACCTGTTTCCGTTCTTGTACACAATTACTGCCATTTTAAGTGTTATTAATATAATTATAATAAATTTCAAATGGTCACCAATCTTTTCCATTCCTTAATCCCTTATAAATTTAACATTTGAACTGTCTTTTAGTGATAATTTATTAATTTACTATTTCTCCTCTGAAATATTTAATTATTACATTTCGAAAATTTTCAATAATATAAGATATTTTTCTATATTACTCTTTTAAATCATAGGATCATTTACAGTAGTTGTTAATTGACCTACCTTACATAAATCTTGTTAGTTTACATGGTTCATTGGTGAATTAACTGGTTTATATTAATTTTTGTGAATTCATTATTTGGCCTAGAGTTTAGTATTTACATGTATTGTTTTTTCAAATAAATTTAATTCTACTCCTCCTCTGGCTCTTAAAAGTTAACATGACATAAAATAAAATTCAAAGGTTTTGTAAAATATATAAAAACACTTGGTAAGTTTCACAAATTTTTAATTAACTCTGACAGCTGTTTCGACTAACTTAAGCCATTGTCAAAGAGCGATGAATGAAATTACTGAACACAGGATGTTAGAGTAGTGTAGGTGGTAAACATCTGTTTAGGGCGTATCTGGAACATCTGTGTTGTGATGGCGAGGGGTGGGGAGTGTGTGCATGAGACAAGGGAAGGTCTGGTGTCTTTAAAAACTAAATACAATCATGAATGCAAAATATAAAATTAACTGAACTAAATATAAACTGAATGCAAAATTTAAAATAATGATGAATAATAATAATTTTTCTTTATTATTGACTAGTAGTGAAAAAAGATTACGTGATAATAAAGAAAAATCTAATACACTGGAGAAAAATGGAGTTTATGAAATACACTGTGCAGAATGCGATGCTATTTATATCGGACAATGTGGCCGTGCTCTGAAACATCGCATTTCTGAACATAAGAAGGCGATTTTAACCAATACATCTAATACAGGTTTTGCAGATCATTGCTTACAACACAATCACTTTATAGACACAAAAAACATAACACTACTCCACAACATACAAAAAGGTAGAAAAATGGATTTGTTAGAAATTTTAGAAATTAAAAAAGCAATAAAAAATAACAAAAATTTAACCAATGAACAGACTGAATTTTGTGTATCCCCTTTATTAAAATCTGTTATTTAGTTTAGTTTATTTTATATTATTTTGATTGTTCATCATTATTTTAAATTTTACATGCAGTTTATATTTAGTTCAGTTAATTTTATATTTTGCATTCATGATTGTATTTAGTTTTTAAAGACACCAGACCTTCCCTTGTCTCATGCACACACTCCCCACCCCTCGCCATCATAACACAGATGTTCCAGATACGCCCTAAACAGATGTTTACCACCTACACTACTCTAACATCCTGTGTTCAGTAATTTCATTCACTCGCTCTTTGACAATGGCTTAAGTTAGTCGAAACAGCTGTCAGAGTTAATTAAAAAATTTGTGAAACTTACCAAGTGTTTTTATATATTTTACAAAACCTTTGTATTAATATGTTTCACCAAGTGCCCAACGAGTCATCAATTAATATCGTAAAATAAAATTGTTTACATAATTATTGAGATGTGTAGCATCTAATTCATGCTACTGTTACAAAAAATAATAATTAACATTAATCAGCAGTCTTTAAAGTTAGACTTGTTTGCTTAAACTGTTTTGAACATACATTTAACACATTTGTAAATTAATACAGCATCCATACTGAAACATTTTAATTTGCATGTATGCTGTTATATAACTAATACAACTTACTCTAAACATATAGGTACCTTATTCTATTAGAACTCTTAAAATATGGAGTTCATGGCTTTGAACAATATCAGCCATTTAAACTTCTTAACTCTATTAAAACTTAAACTATTTCCAGTCCTTTCTGATTTTACTATTATTATCTAACATCCCTTTGTACAGTAAACATTTCCACCCACACTTTCTTTGTTATTGGCATTTCTTTGAATGTCTTGAGATAACAAAGTGACCTTATTTAATGAAATATTGGAAATATTTTCCATTTTAATATTTCATTATTTGTTAATTATAAAATATAAAAGTTACTTTATAGCACATTGTTTAAGTTATAGATACACTACAACTTGAAGTTTATTACATTTCAAAACACTTCCACTAGTACACTTTCACTGTTGGTTCTGACTTCTATTTGAGTTTTATTATTCTCAGACCAGACCTTTAGTCATAATGGACTGTGAAGATTTGTTTATTTTTTATCATATAATAACTTTAATTGGTGCACTTCTTATCATACTACACAATACTTTTGTTTATAAATAATTACAATTTCATAAGGTTTTGGGATGTTATACTTACTTTAATGGTATCATTTGGTTTGGGGTTTAATGGTAGTTAATAATAGGTTTTTATGGTGGTTCTTCCATCCTATTTCTTCCTTTCTTCTCGTCTTCCTTCTTGTGTTCATTCTTGGGTAAACCAAGGTACTCAGTGTTATCTTGTCCGATGGTTGATTCGGAGTATCTTCTTTATCCTCTGCTTTTAAATTTCTTCTTCCTTCTTGGGTTTGGAGTATCTTCTTTATCACCTGATACTAACTTTACTCTTCTTTCTTGTTTCGGGATATCTTGTTTATCACCTGATACTAATCTTCCTCTTCTTGTTTCTTCTTGGAACCATTTGGGGTATTATATTTCTCACCTGCTCCTAACCTCCGGGGTAATCTCCTGATATTTTAATATGAGTTTCCTTTAATTTATTTTCTTTGACTTTTATGGTTGCATTTTTATTATTTAATTATTGTTTTTCTTTTATAGTGGTGTTTTCCTTTGAAGTGTAATTGAATTTCATTTGACATTCTTTGAGTATATGTAATTTAATTATTTTTATGATCTTAAATGAATTAATTATTGGTGGAATATCTGTCATGCTACACTCTTCATCTCTGTTGTTCTTATATGTCAGTATTCTTCACTGGCCTTTGTGTGAGTCTTGCAAATTTATAATTATGGACTTTCATAAACTCGTCTTCTTACAGTTTGTTTTAGCATGTCCTATATAGGTTTCCCAGTCTTTCTATTGTCAATTTCTTTGTAAACAAATCTTTCCACTTTGTTCATTTTGAATGTAGTACTCCTTTTCGCAAGCCTGCACTTATAACCACATGACCTCAGTGGGGTTATAGTAGCAGTGGTAAAGAGGCAGTCATATTATTTATGCCCCATTTCATTTGCAACCTGATTGAGCTTGTGTATTTCAAGCTTCCTTTGTAAGCTAATACGTGTGTAAGAGTTAAGTTTTAGTTACAGTACCCCAAAATTAGATAGCCTTTTGTTTGCAACCATTTACTAATGACATTTTAGTAGTTGTGTTAGTAATTTTTTTAAAGTCACCAAATGATTAAGGAGGGTTATCCATTACTGTTATGTTTACTACTTCTAAATTTTTTAGTAGTCTCTTCAAAAAACCAGTCCTTAAATATCATATCTCTAATGTCCACACAATAATCACAAGTTATTTTGTTGTAGACCAATTTATCAATTTGCTCTCAGATATAAATCCTATTGTTGGTGAACTACATGACTTTCGAAACTATAGTAATTTCTTGCAGTTTTGATAATTCACATTTACCATATAACATCTTTATTAAATCATTGAAGTTGGTAATTCTCTGTTGACACTAATGTTCTTACAGGACAGAAATTCTGGAACCTGCCTTCAATGACCTCATTACATTACACGACTCAGTGAATTTACATATCCACGCACATGTGTGATGAGGCTTTTTGACCCTTAGCCAAGTCAAGTGTTTGCTTCTCTTCCTCTGTTAAATGAATTTAAAAAAATGAACAAACAGTGAACATAATAAAACAAGCCTGACTACGCAATACTTGTTTTTGAAGCACCACCATCATTGTCCTTTGTTGTGCTTTCATAATGACATCTTGTAAAACAACCATCACAAATACTCTATGTAAACAGTCCATTCACTACCACAAGAACCTGACAGTGCATAGGAAAGGAAACAATCTGTCTACAAGGAACAGCTACTGATTGTTCTGAAACTGATGAAAAAACTTATAACATCTGCTTTTTTTGATAAAGCATGGAATGTGCAGTAAACGTATACCTGATACCTGATTAAGGAGGGGAAAGGGTGTATTTTTGTTTTCAGTAGTCTTCAAATGTGAGTTATATATAAAAGCAGAATCAATTGTGTAAAATATAGATGTTACACTGCAAGTAGGGATTGCAATTCCTGGATTCAGCGCATTTTTTGGCCTGCTGGATCCAGCACCGGGTGCTGGATCGAGCGCTGCGGATCCGCAAGTAATTAACTTTCCAAATAATGGCGCAAAAGTCTACATTGCCGCTTTGCTAGGTGCGCTACCGCTCGGCGGGAGCGACGTTGCCATTCTGTCGCACTTGCGGCACGTGCTACACCCCCTCTCTACACCGCACCGCCCGCCCTTTGACCTCTGCTGCTGATCTGATCGCCAGTTGACTTTCCGCTCTCGCTAGATAAAGTGTCTTCGCGCTAAATAAGTGTCTTCTTCGCTCCGCCATGGCCCGTGTTGTTTGTTGTGAGAATTGTGAGTAATTTGACTGAATTTTCATTTTTATTTATTTATAAACATTACATTACATTACAGTATTTACAGTTTCATAAATTAGTGCCACCTTTCCCTCAAACTTCAACTTCGATTGCTGAATTTGTGTTCTATATCATTAGTAATTTAGTACATACCGATAAACGATATCTGTCAAAAGCATCTGTCTGTCCGTCCGTCCGTCGCACAGTGGGGCAGTTAGCCTCCAAAGCTGGCCATAATTCAATCAGTCATCTGATTTGCCTAAAAATTTGCATATAACTGTTTTTTGGGTCGCGGATTTTGAAAATGGTATAAAAACATAAAAATTTCAAACGACTGATCCAATAGCAGCAGAATGTCATATAGCCGCTCACTTTTCATGTGTCTTGGATGAAGTAGCAAAAAATTTAAAAAAAATTTATGTAGCCTATAATTCTTTTATTAATGTTTATTATTGAAACGTTGTTGAAATGCGCAACTTTTTTTTTGATGTTTTGTTAAGAAGAACTATTATAGAGAAGAAGAACTATTATAGAGACGTGCAAATATAATTTCAAGCACACGATATCCCCTGACATTTATTAAATGTTTACATACACTCACTAAAAACTTGGAAATCATTCAAAAACAGCGTGTCATTATTCAACACGTTATTAAGTACACATATAAACAGTCAATTATAAATATAAGGGTATTATATACTAACCTGATGGTAGAGACGACATTCTATGTACACTTTTTATAACAAAATGAAACCAACACAACCAACGCACAACTTAATGTTTTGTTACACTTGATTCGGTGGACTACACCAGACGTGATACCGCGTTGCGGACTAGTCCATTCAAGCAACTAGTGGGGGGATTTACGACTTCTCCCCACCCTAACTCAGCCAGTACTGCATTCGGGGAATCATTGACTGTCGATTTCATGTAGAATTGGCGGGATATTACCAACTTAGTTTTGGGAGTTTTTGCCAGGTTTTCTCGTGTTTGGCCCCACTGTGCGTCGGTCGGTTGGTGATTTATGTATATTTATGAATCAAATATTTCTTATTTTCATTTTCCAGATTTCAAGCCAGTTCAGTTCAGTCAGTTCACAGTACATATATAATAATAATAATATAACTGCACAATTCATATTTGTACAGAATAATGAATAATGTCTCTTTCAAAGCCAAGTCAGTAAGAGAAATGTGGTGAGGATGATGATAAAAAAAACTTATGGGACTATTTTAAAAAACTGGATGATGGTCGAAGTGCAAAATGTTTATTATGTTCAAATACTTTGCTGATCAGTAACCGTTCAACAACAGGCTTAAAAGGCCATCTACAAAAGATACACTCCGTCAATCTTACTTCTGCAAACAGCAAATTACCACTTCGTAATACAGATACAGTAGTTCCCACAGCAATAGCAACCACATCAAAAAATGATGATGATCAGGAAGTAGTTATTATACCGAACAAAAAGGCTAAGAAGACTATTGATGCCTGTTTTGTAAAAGAAAATTCGATGGAAGCCATTGTAATTATACAAAAAAATGATCGAAATACCTAAATAATTAAAATACTGCCAGAACTTACCTGCGATCGTTTTCACTTACCTGCTGCATAAATTTTGCTCAGAAGCCCAGAGTCGCCACCTATATCTTTGAAGGACAGATATGGAAACCTTTACACTCTACCTTAATAAAACGGGACAATTTCGCAATCTGACTACCCCCCACTAATAATTCAGAAGACATCCGGGAACGTTTAGACGAATCTTGCCGCACAGAAATGAGAAAGTGGTAATGACAAAATAACTAGACTAACACATGGTTACGCAGTAAACTAAATAACTTTAATTAATTAAAAACAAGGACACTAAGGACAAATTTTGAAATATATTTTTTAGGTACCATATTTAAATATTCTTACTTCAACACACGCTCACAACGCTTCAATATTCTGCTCACACACGCTTTCACACAATTTAATATGTTACCCTTATTTATTATATGTTACAAATATGTTTTAAATTGTTTATTGTTTTAAAACTGTTCACTAACGCGTCGCCGGCCAAACACGTGTTTTTGTCCCGAGCTTCCAACGTCCGATTTAACTGTTATCAATTCACAACTCCACTGCACCAATTATAATCTTGTTACGTCCGTTAATTCCTCGGGTCCCGGTCGGTACTAAAACGGTATTATATTTTGTTATTCACATGTTATGAAATTCGGCCGACCGGGCCCATACCACACGATCAGCGTCTGTTAGTGAACTGGGTAGCGGCGTCTCTCTCTCGCGGCCAACTATATTACTTCGTTTTTGATGGAACTCAAAGCCTGTTGGTTCTTCGTCGCAGCTTCGTCCTATTCAACCCATGTACGTGTTTGCGTGCCGATCATATAGGATATTCGCTCGGCACTGGCTGACGTCACAAGATAGGGGGACTTAGGCTTTACGTCCGGCCGCATGGTAAACTAAGTGAACAGAAATTGTTCTCTTAGCCATCTCTGCTTTGCACAAAACGGCGTCACTCCGCGCGCATGGTTGTGTAATGCATACAAGCGCACGGACACATTCTCGCAAAGTTCTTGGAAACTGAGGCTGGGTGCATTCTTCTGTACTGATTGCACAATTGTGGACACGTATTACTCCTTTGTTAACACGGCTCTTACAATACAACACGTGGTCTGGTCACAGTTGAAAAGTAAATTTACAAATATTTTAATAAAACCCCAAAAATTTAATAAAATGAAATAACCCTCAAATTCGGCCCGTTACACCATGGTTACCAGGATGGTGTGCAAAAATGGTTTTACACTGAGTTCGTTTTGTACATCTTCTGATTTAAGACGTTTGTTCGCAAAAAGTGGATTCCAATTGCCGACTTCTCCCAACACCATAAGGTCGATGATTACCAATTATGCGAATAATATCGAAGCTGATTTAATAAAAGAATTCGCAAATTTAAAAAAAAAGGGACAAAGATTTTCGTTAAGCTTTGATGAGTGGACATCTCAAAAAAATCACAGATACATAAATCTCAACCTCAACGTGCACCATAAAGAGACTCATTTTAATCTTGGCCTGATCAGAATTTACGGATCCTGCACTACCAAACATTGCATTGAATTAGTGTCAGAACGGTTGAAGAAATTTGGCTTAAACTTTGAAACCGACATCATTGGTATCACTACTGATGGCGCAAGCGTTATGGTGAAAGTTGGTAGGCTCTTGCCTTGCTATCAGCAACTGTGCTTTGCACATGGAATCCAGTTAGCTGTGGTAGACGCTCTGTATAAAAAGAAAGCTCAAAAAGAAGTAGAACAAACAGAGATAGACGAAAGTGATGAATATGATGACGAAGACACGGAGACCAATGAAGGCTTAGAAGTAGTAATTGAACCAACACCGGCTGAACCTCAAGTGATTCCACGATACAGCGAACTTCTTAAAACAGAACGAAAAGTTGTTAAGACTTTTAAAAAATCACCTACCAAAGATGATATGTTTTTGCAAAAATATGTAAAGGAAGCGAAGGGCAAAGAATTGAGTTTGATTCTTGACTGCTGCACTAGGTGGAACAGTTTGCTCAGCATGCTGGAACGTTTCTACAGTGTAAAAGTTTGCATCGATAAAGCCTTAATAGACACTGGCTCAGACACTAAATTCTCCGCTGACGAGTGGTCACTAATCAATAAGTTGATCGCCAGTCTTCAACCGGTTAAACTGGCCGTAGAAGATCTCTGTAGAAGAGAGTCGAGTTTGATAACTGCCGACACAACCCTAAAATTTGTCTTAGACAAACTAAAAAGCCAGGACACAATCTTGAGTGCCGAGCTTTCTGAGGCACTCCGCAACAGAATTGGAGAACGCCGTCTTACCGAGGTCACAGGGATGCTGATTTACCTACAGAACCCGAAGAAGTATGAACAAGAAGTTAGAAGTATAACGCCCGATTATACTTTCACAATGCCGAAAAAATATGTAATGCGCCAGGAGATGCTGAATCGTATAAATACGTATGTAGTGGAACCAGCAGCAGTGGAAGAGGATATAATGGAAGTAGAATACGATGGCCCGGATAACCCGGATTCCCTGAATTTCACATTGGAACAAGAACTGGAGATCCAACTAAAGCGTGAGAAACAAAACTTCATGAAACGGAAAGAAACGAGAACTGAGGATTATGATAAGATATTAAAAAAGGAAATGACTGTTTATGAAAGTGAGGGAGTCAGAGGTGAAAACCTAACTTTAATTTATGATTATTTGATGACCCTGAAACCAACTAGCGTAGAGGCAGAAAGAGCCTTCTCTGTAGCCGGATATATATGCAGTTCATTAAGAAGTAGGTTGGGAGACAACACCATCAATACCATTTGTTTCTTGAGATCCTACTTCCAGAAAAGTCAAAAAAATTAAATTTTATTTTATTTAATCCTTTAAGTCAAGACAAGACTAATATTTTATAACTTCTACTCTACTCTACTTCTAATAAGTAAGTGTTTATAACTTTAATTTTATAAGTGGTTAGTGGGCTAGGCTAGACAATTTATTGTGAAAATTATATATTAATATAAATTAATTAGTAGAATTACATTTGATATTATATAATTTGTAGATTACATTATATATAATTATAATACTAACTAAACATTTAAAGTTAATTATCTCAAGTGTTAAACCGAACCAAAGTTAAGTTTACTACCTAAATGTGTAAGAAGTTTTACTGATTTGTAGTGACCTGTCGAAATAATAAAAGTTTCTTAAGTATTTTTAAAAAAAAAGTTTCATTTCTTTAAAAAATCGATAAATTGCTGGATCCAGCTGGAATGATGTTGGTCCAGCAAAAATCCAGCTGGATTGAAAACGCTGCTGGATTGCAATCCCTAACTGTAAGCTAATATACAGAAGCATACAACAGCATTTTAAAATATTTAAAGGCTGTAAGTTGAAAACTGTTAATGCTAAAAATGCTGTTCGGACATACAGTACATATGTGGTAATTTGAAACCTAACAGCTTAGTAGGGTGTTACGTTTTATTACTTTCCCCCTCATTATTTTTTACTTACCTCGTACGATCTTTTTACGTACTCGCCCTGACTTACCAAAACAGAAAATTCCAAATACTTTTAGGTCGCCACCAATATTTTTAAACAAAAGGACAAATATGGAAACCTTAATACATTTTCCCTTTATTTACTTTTAATTACTTACCAGGTTCGATTAGGCGAGATTTTCCATACAGGACAGGTTATGTTAAACGGGCGTAATAACTACTCTAACACATACTTTATATTAAACAAAATCTGAATTTATTTTAAGTCAAAATCTGAATTTACGAATTAGTAAAATAAACATTTCTTAATTGACTAGCCTATTACAAATTATTTATATTTTTTATGAACCAGTACGTAATTCATATCTGTTCCCTTAGAGATCTCTATTATTTAGAAAAACGTCTGTAAATGCAAATGTTACAATATAGTTAAATATTAATGTAGTTAAAAGTTCTGAATTGATAATATGGTACTCATCCTGGTAGTGTCTTCTCTCCAACTGGTGATGCACTTGTTTTTATCACTCACTTCGAAAGTCGATGTATGCTCATTCACGTAATTTTATCTTTGTACAGTTACAAATTTTTACTCTTTACTAAAACCATATCGTGTAACCATAAAAAAGGGCCGAAATATATAAATTACATAAAATACACTACCAGGACTTACCTGTACTCAGCCGCAACTACTTACCTATTTAAAATTTAGGTCGCCACGATTATTTTTTATAGGTAAAAATATCGAAAACCTTTACACTCCACCTTAAATAAAAAGGACAATTTTGCTATCTGACCACACCCAATTAATAATTCAGAAAGATTCCGGAACGTTTAGACGAATTTCGCAACACAGAAATGAGAAAGTGGTAATGACGAAATAACTTAGTCTAACACATGGCTATGCCGTAAACCAAATCGCTTTAATGAATTAAGTCAATTTTCATTATTATTATTATTACAAGAGAATTAGTTATAAGTAATTATTATAATTACAAGAATTAGAGTACTACAAAACCAAATTTGAATTACATTTAACTATTCTTATATCTAAGGCAGCCCAATCTGCTCACGCATGCTTCCATACATTTTTATACATTACCCTTTATTTATTAAATTTTATACATTCCGTGGTTGTTATACGAGATACCCGTCCACGAACACGTTGCCGGCCGAACACGTGCTTAGTCCCGCAACTTCAATGTCCGTACTTTATCACTTTAATTCCCCCACATCACTGTACCGATTTATGACTGCGATATGTTTATTAATTTCTGGGGTCCCGGTCGGTCCTATTGAATTAATTACATTTTATAACACCACCGACCGGGCCCTAAATAAAACCGTAAGCGTCTGTATCTGGAGTCGGCTTCTAGTGGACTGCTTGGCGTCTCTGCCTAATGTAGACTGTGTTTGGGCGGTAGGAAGTTCGTATCCACGGCCCATTTGATTTCGTCGTCATTCAAGGTGGATTTGTTGTGGCTTATGAGCTCTATGCATGAAACATAGTAGTTATATCAGCCCAGTGTGTAGACGATATTTGGCGCTGCTAGACTGATGTCACTAGCAGTAGGCGGGGCTTAACTACATTTCCTGTAAGTCGGCCAAGGAGACGGCGAATAGATTTGTTCTCCCGGCATCTTGGTTTTTTGGGACGACGGCGTCCCCCGAGCGCGGACTTGTACTGCTCGTGGGTGCGTGGTCACATTTATGCAAAGTTCTGAGAAATTTAGGGTGGTGCAAATTCCTTGCCGAGTTACACAACAGAAACTGTGTCTTGTCTTTGTTCTAACACTGTTCCTTACCATGTGTTCTATTCTGATGGAAATAACGTTTGCCGTAAAATAAAACTTTTACAATATTTTTATAAAATCCCGCAAAATGAAATAAATAAAATACAAATGCCCTATAACCGCAATAACTGAAATTACCCAATTTTGACACGTTACAATACCCCCTCAATGAGAATTCTGCTGTCCAGAACAGAAGAAATCTCATTGATAAAACCCCTAAGAGGACCGGTGAGGAACTGGTGCCAACAACCCCCTGGTTCTTACTCCTCATGGGCACACGACCCCCCTGGCTCGGCGACTATGGACGCATCTGAACGAGATCACTGGACTTCTCCATAAGAGATCCCAACACCGAAAAATCAAACAGACAAGTACCACAGCACACCTCGCCGTCTAACATGCTACCCCCAAAAAATCCTCAATCCCTGGCTCAGACTATGCCAGATCCTCCACCGATATGTTTCCCCTTATACGCAAGCTGGGCTGCCTTTAGCAGATACTGGGCTCACACACACTCACATTACATATTGACATTACCTCTTACCAAATTGGAAGCCTTTTAAAATTTATTTAAACTGCAACCCATTGGTTGTTTTCATGTAAAATTGATTCATAAATTTTTGTATAAATTTTAAATTATTCTCTTCCTTATTTTCTGTTTTATTTAAAATGAGTTAATTGAAACATTTCTTCTAATTAAACATATCCTTACCCTAACATGTGAATACTTAGTGTCTAACAATACAAGCCAATACAATAAATCACTAAAATAAACATGGTCAATACACAAACAATCAAATACTCAAAGCTCAAAAATATTCATAAGCTGGCAGGCGCAAACTCACTTTTTTTTTTTTTTTCAAAAAAAATTATTTTCCAAAAAATTTTAAATTCAAAAAAAATTTAAATTTATTAAAATGTTGCCTTTACATATAGAAATTGTTTAAAATTTGTTTAAATTGATCAAAAACAAAAGTTGAATTGACTTACTACTAACTTATATGACCTCACTGTCAGCTGATCGAAACTAGGTCAAGTCCACAGCCTTGACCTACATACGTTATGTACAATTTCTATCGGAAAATACACTTAACATCGGTAAAATTCTGTCTTGACACACAAAATATAATAAAATAAAATATTTAAAATAACTAAATATTATTATGAATAATAATCAAGTTGACATTTAAATTATTCAAATAAACAATTCTTAATTTTACATTATTTCCACATTCTATCAAAATTTTGTCACTGGTTTCAAAATAAAAAAATTTCATATCTTTATTATAAATCTCTCTCTCTTTACTTGACAATCTTATTCTCCATTACTTCGGGTGATTTAACTACTTATAACAATTTAATTTACTACTTGCTCTGTATGCATATATAATTAACATTGCTATTATTACCTCAAAATAACCAAATCACATTTAACTTTGGTCAAACTCTACACACCCTACGCCCTTCAAAAATATTCGTAACCAGCTTGGTTTACCATAAAAATGGGGAAAATTTACCCTTTGCCCTTTATTCACAAAATCATTCTCTTCAAACTCTCTCTGTAACTTACAAACACTCTCTCCTCTCTCTCTCACTGTTTCTACATTATTATGATCCCTAATTATTTTCACTGTATTATTTTTACATACCTCGTTTTCAACTATCTTACTACTATCGGTTGTTAATTCATTTTCGTAATTATTTGTTATCTTATTATTACTCTGGTTGTCTGTTATTTCGTCACAATCACTCGTAACTGTGTTATTTTCTACCTCCTCCTTCCACGTTCTACTTTTGTTTATTTCGTCTTGAATATTATTTGTATTTATAATTATCTCACCTCTCATGCCCACAATAGTTTTATTCATACTTTCTAATTTGTTATTCATATTTATTTCACTCGCTCTCAATTCGCTCCTCACACTTATGAACTCGTTATTTAAATCAGTCAGTTTAACACTTATAGTATTTACTTCTGATTTGATCTCTTTTTTAAATTCATTTAAACATGTGTTTAGATTATTATTTTCTGACTTCATTTTCTCGTCTTGTTTGTCAAGTTTATTATTTACTACATTTATCTCTGATTTGATCTCAGTTTTCATTCCTGACATCATCTCCATCATCAATGCTAATTGGTTAAATGTATTTACATTATCGCTTATTTTTGCGTCTACTGTCTCAATCGTTAATTCGTGTGTTGTCTTGTCTACACTCTCGTTAATATTTGTCGATACTAAATCGTCTTGCGTAACATTTAAAATTGACCCCTCCACAATATCTTCACCTAAATTTACACTCTCGCTTTTCTCTGCCATTTTTCGATCAGGTTGTAAATTAATTTATTTTATATTACATTAAAATTTAATTTACAATGTCAACTGTTCAGGCGCCAATTAAAGCGTTACGAGCTTTAAATAAATATTTGAATCTAGAAAACTGTGTATACATCTGAAACTCTACTTGCTTTTTAAATCAAAATATTCGAATTTGTCCCACTTACCGTCATTGCGAAACAACCAGGGTGTCGTCTGATGTACTTAGGCAGAGAAAAACAACAGGTAATGCAATGACACACACGTATTTTACAAACATAAATAAAATGATATTTTATTTATTTAGCATGACAATTTTTCTGTTTACCTTCCAGTTTAAATTTATTAAAATATGCCTTATGACTGAATTGTGAAACTACGTCAAATTATGATTTCTACTGTAGTTATGCTTTTTCTACAAATAACACTCCGAACAATATTTGATTCACCTAGCCATGCTATCAAGATTTAGTTATTACTGAATATATATATATATATAGACTTACGACTAACTTATTTCTACTCAAAGAACGACCCAGTAATGCACACGCACAACTCACATACTATTTTAATTCCCCATAATTTAGATTTAGCGCTTTTAAATTGATTTTAATTAGTTAATAGATGTTTAAATGACTACTTTCCTGAACTTAGATCCATAACGACCACGTGGTGAATTTAGTTCATTGTTTTTTTCCTTGTTGTCTGAATAGGGTTCACTTTTTATGTCAGAAAAGTTTCTGCTGTTAATTTAGATATTCACCAATCACATTTTGCACTGCTTTTTTGTTTCTGCACTCACATAATTAAAATTTTGCTTTAACACATGGTACTGTTGTACAGCCGGCCGGCTCTGTGTGTTGAAGGCGACAACGTAGTTTTCCTAAGCGTCTATATAAACCACGCCTTCTCCATCCATGGCAACTATGTTCGTGATTGGTTGGTAGAAATCACGTGATGCTTTAATGAGTCGTCACGTGATATCACTTGTGGAGCGAGTTTAAATAGTTTCGTTCTGTCTCTGGGCTCGCTAAAAAGTTTGTGCTTTTTGCCAACGGAAAACGCAATCATCCGCGCACCGGTTCGCATTCCAACACCTCAAGGAGCAGTGCTTATTGCAGGGCGCTGACAAAATATGCGTCTTGGTGCCCCGACGAAGTAAAACAAGGAATGTTAATTGTTCAAAACTGAGGCCCTGTTTGGGTAGACCTTATGTTACACTTATAATTGCAATAAAAAATAAAACCCCTCAATTTTGTCCCATCACAATACCCCCCCAATGAGAAATCTTCTGTCGAAACAGAAGAAATCTCATTGCTAACCCTAAGAGGATCGGTAAGGATATGGAGCCAACAACCCCCCTTTAATTTCTTAACACATCATGGGTAAACTACCCCCCTGGCTCGGCGACTATGGATGCATCTGAACAAGATTCCTGGACTTCTCTGTAAGAGATCCCAACACCGAAAAATCGAACAGACATGCACCACGGTGCACCTTACCTTCTATCATGCTACCCCAAAAAACCTCAATCCCTGGCTTACATCATGCCAAATCCTCAACCGATGTGTTCCCCCTTATCATGCACACTGGGTCGCCTTCAGCAATACTGGGCGCATACATGTTAATTCCTACCTATCAAATTTTAAAAGTTTCAGTTAAATTAACATAAAAAAAAAAAAAAAATTTTTTTCTTCAAACCAAAAAAATTTAAATTCAAAAATTTACATTTTATAAATTTTTTTTTTCAATGGGAGATTTATTTGAACTTATTTAAATTAATGAATAAACAAAATTGGCCTCGCTTCCTTGCCCAAACTGGTTTAGTATAGAACATCACCCATCAGCTGACCAAAACTGGGTCAAGTCCAGATCCTTGACCTACATACGTTATGTACAAGTTACATCTGTGAATACATTAAACTCCTGTAAAAGTCAGTCTTGCAACGCAAAAACATAATAAAATACAACATTTAAAATTAACAAAATATTATTATAATTAACAATTGGATTGACATTTAAATTATTCAAAATAAACACCTTATACTTTTACATTTTCAAATTCTGCTAAAATTTTCCTTGGTTTCGATCAAAATTTTACCTTTTTACTATGAACCTCTTTTCTTTGATAATCTCATCTCCACTACTTTGGGTGATTTAGTTATTTATACTGGCTTGAACAAATTGCAAATCATTCCTAAGTGATATTCTACAGCTGGTCAGCTGACATCCCTAGCTAATTGTAAACACATTTCAAAATTGAGCAAATTGCATGAAATATATTTTTATCAATTCTTATATCTAACGTACAACAATAAAATAATACACTTAAAATTATAGCATGAACAACTTGTATTGACTTGTCTGAGCAGCTAGTTATTTAACAGAGCACAAGCAGTTTTTTATAGGATCAAATTTGAATTAGTAAAACATTTTTATGTTATAAAATTTACATTCGTGGCTCCTCTGAGCCACCTCCCGGCCACACACTCTATTGCAAATTGTGTAAGACTGTGGCGCCTTTTCGCTTCCACAAAGACTGTATATTTTGGAGCAGGTTTTGCCTCTCCGTATCTTTGCTTCCGCTATTCAGTTTTAAACGTTACGAACATCATCATGTTCTTGTTATAATTATACACCCTTAATACGGTTCTACCACCTTTCTTGCTACCCCAAAGCGGGCAGAGTGGCAGCCGCTGTTCCATAGTACCGGAGATTTCCCCTAAGTTCTCCCCCCCATTGAATTTCAAATCTGTACCAATTTCAAGTCAGCTATGGTCAAGGGACTTGATATGACCATAGCTGGCCGCTAGCCAAAACCACGGTTAGTGCTGGTAAGGCAGTAACCGCCCGAAAAGTCGGGGAATCACAAGTATAATATTTCCTTTTAAAATTAAAATTGATAATTTATATTACATGACATTTCTAGTCTTGGTGGTGTTTTAACTAATACATTTCTTTCTTAACTATCTTAATGTCCATTTACATAAAATACATAATGTGTGTATAAACAATAATAACAATTTATAATAATAGAATATAAAAATGTCTGTTTAGGTATGAAAATATTAATATTCATAAATACATCCATCATCACTCAGCTAGATAATACTTTTTTAACTGGGTCACATTATAGGTTCCTTTTATTTCTCGAGTTTGCAAATCTACTAAAACATACGCATTCTCCATTTTCACTTGGCTAACCTCATATGGACCGTCATACAATAGGAAGAATTTCTTAATTTCAAAATTATTAATAACATTTATTTTTAACCTTTATGTTATTAAATTGAAATTGAAATTTCATCAAATAATTTAAATATCTCATAAAAATTCAATCATACAACATTAAATCACAGTATTTAACCATCTCAAATTATTCACTTCAATTGATTATTAAACTTTACATTTTTCAATTATTATCAAAATTTACAAAGCATCGATTATTGTCTTCATAATTATTCAACTTCATAATTATTATTATGCTAATTATTCATGTAAACTGCAAAATATTAATAATATATATACACAAATGAATTCACAAATTATTTACAAATCATTCGTCAAGAACTGTTCAGTTGTTTCACACTTCATTTGGTAAAGCAGTCCCTTCCATAACCATTAATTACATGATTAAACGTTCAATAAACATTTATTGTCTCTACCCCCAATCATCGTACAAAAATCTGGTTTTACGTGTACACAGTTCATTCTTTACTAAACACACTATATTATTTTTATTAATATAAAGATTATCCAAATTCTTATATTCTTCCACAATATCAACAGGATTATTCTCTGTTATTAAATTATATAATTTATTATCATCGAGTATAGTCCAGTCGCTTTTAATACGATCTGTCATAGTTATGTCAATTACAGTTTCATTATCATTATTATCTGCTGCTGTATTGGCTTTGTCATAAAGTAAGTAGTCTATTACATCAATTGCTGTACTAACTATTTCACAAGGTAAGTACTTATTATTAATAACTCTTTCAATGTCTAATCTCTGCAATAATTCGTCATAATCTCTACTAACCTTAAATAACATTACCTTCTTGTCAACATCTCTTTCATCATAACACCAATTCACACTTTTCCTATCATTTCGTACAGAGGGTATTAAATCATAAAAATGCTTACTACAAATTAAAAAATTGTTTAGATATATATCGCTTTCTTGTAAGGGACTCTCGCCCTTCAAAAATATTCGTAACCAGCTTGGTTTACCATAAAACTGGGGAAAATTTACCCTTTGCCCTTTATTCACAAAATCATTCTCTTCAAACTCTCTCTGTAACTTACAAACACTCTCTCCTCTCTCTCTCACTGTTTCTATATTATTATGATCGCTAATTATTTTCACTGTATTATTTTTACATACCTCGTTTTCAACTATTGTAATGGGTCAAATTAGAAGGTTTTTTATTTTTTATTAATCTTGGTTTTGATTTTGTTAAAAGGGTACAATTCACTTCATATATGGGAGCTACCACAGTTTAATTTTATATTAACATAGATCACCCATTCAATCACTTTTAAATTGCCAGACTTCACCTGTAAGGAGCCTCCAGTACAGCAATGCAACATACACACAGTCAGTCAAAACAATTCCCAGACGCATTGCGTAATCACATAGCAGCAGGCTTGTGTGACACAGTCTCCAGTGTGCAGTTTGGTATCAGAGAGTAAGCAGCACCAGACAATAGAATTGTGAATTTAAAACAGGGGCCTCGGGTTTACAAGATAGGCCGTTAAAACAAATTTGGCCTATCTTAGAAAGGGTGAAAACAGTCATTAAAAGTATTAACAGTGTACAAACAAAAGTTTGCACCAGTCGACAAGCAACAGTTCCCGTTATCGGGTTGGCCTCTGTAGGCTCGTCACACATATTTAAATATTTTAAAGTTGTAGTACAGCAAAACTGTTAAGTGACCGCGGTCAATACGACTAGGGAGTCGTATCAAGAGTTTTTTTCTTCAGAACAGTGAAACCGTGTAACCGAACAATGCGTGTGCGGGAAGACCGAGTGGCCGGCGAAGGGGGCTTCTGATTTGCATAAAATGTTAAGGGGTTTTTAATTTAGTATAAATGTGAGTGTGGCAAAGCTGGGCGGCTTTCTGTTTATATTTGTGTTTGCATTTTATGTTTGTGTCCTAGAAAAAATAAGGTAAGCCGTAGATTGTAAGTCATATTACAACAGAGTCACGTGTTGCACAACACCTGAAACATGTATTTACTAAATGTATGTTCTTAAACATACACTAAGTACATACACTGTACTAAAGTAACAGTAAAACATTAAAATGGAAATTCTCTTCTTAAACTTGTGTTATGTAAATTATTTACGCAACCTTCAAAATTGTGCTTGTATCTTGGTGTTCGTATGAGACCCTGGACCCAAAAGAGCATGTCTGAATGGTAAGTGAAAGTCATTCTAGGTATTTCTATGTGTATGGTACTCAAAATAATTGTGATAAATAAATAGCTTCACACTATCTTACTACTATCGGTTGTTAATTCATTTTCGTAATTATTTGTTATCTTATTATTACTCTGGTTGTCTGTTATTTCGTCACAATCACTCGTAACTGTGTTATTTTCTACCTCCTCCTTCCACGTTCTACTTTTGTTTATTTCGTCTTGAATATTATTTGTATTTATAATTATCTCACCTCTCATGCCCACAATAGTTTTATTCATACTTTCTAATTTGTTATTCATATTTATTTCACTCGCTCTCAATTCGCTCCTCACACTTATGAACTCGTTATTTAAATCAGTCAGTTTAACACTTATAGTATTTACTTCTGATTTGATCTCTTTTTTAAATTCATTTAAACATGTGTTTAGATTATTATTTTCTGACTTCATTTTCTCGTCTTGTTTGTCAAGTTTATTATTTACTACATTTATCTCTGATTTGATCTCAGTTTTCATTCCTGACATCATCTCCATCATCAATGCTAATTGGTTAAATGTATTTACATTATCGCTTATTTTTGCGTCTACTGTCTCAATCGTTAATTCGTGTGTTGTCTTGTCTACACTCTCGTTAATATTTGTCGATACTAAATCGTCTTGCGTAACATTTAAAATTGACCCCTCCACAATATCTTCACCTAAATTTACACTCTCGCTTTTCTCTGCCATTTTTCGATCAGGTTGTAAATTAATTTATTTTATATTACATTAAAATTTAATTTACAATGTCAACTGTTCAGGCGCCAATTAAAGCGTTACGAGCTTTAAATAAATATTTGAATCTAGAAAACTGTGTATACATCTGAAACTCTACTTGCTTTTTAAATCAAAATATTCGAATTTGTCCCACTTACCGTCATTGCGAAACAACCAGGGTGTCGTCTGATGTACTTAGGCAGAGAAAAACAACAGGTAATGCAATGACACACACGTATTTTACAAACATAAATAAAATGATATTTTATTTATTTAGCATGACAATTTTTCTGTTTACCTTCCAGTTTAAATTTATTAAAATATGCCTTATGACTGAATTGTGAAACTACGTCAAATTATGATTTCTACTGTAGTTATGCTTTTTCTACAAATAACACTCCGAACAATATTTGATTCACCTAGCCATGCTATCAAGATTTAGTTATTACTGAATATATATATATATATAGACTTACGACTAACTTATTTCTACTCAAAGAACGACCCAGTAATGCACACGCACAACTCACATACTATTTTAATTCCCCATAATTTAGATTTAGCGCTTTTAAATTGATTTTAATTAGTTAATAGATGTTTAAATGACTACTTTCCTGAACTTAGATCCATAACGACCACGTGGTGAATTTAGTTCATTGTTGTTTTCCTTGTTGTCTGAATAGGGTTCACTTTTTTATGTCAGAAAAGTTTCTGCTGTTAATTTAGATATTCACCAATCACATTTTGCACTGCTTTTTTGTTTCTGCACTCACATAATTAAAATTTTGCTTTAACACATGGTACTGTTGTACAGCCGGCCGGCTCTCGGTGTTGAAGGCGACAACGTAGTTTTCCTAAGCGTCTATATAAACCACGCCTTCTCCATCCATGGCAACTATGTTCGTGATTGGTTGGTAGAAATCACGTGACGCTTTAATGAGTCGTCACGTGATATCACTTGTGGAGCGAGTTTAAATAGTTTCGTTCTGTCTCTGGGCTCACTAAAAAGTTTGTGCTTTTTGCCAACGGAAAACGCAATCATCCGCGCACCGGTTCGCATTCCAACACCTCAAGGAGCAGTGCTTATTGCAGGGCGCTGACAAAATATGCGTCTTGGTGCCCCGACGAAGTAAAACAAGGAATGTTAATTGTTCAAAACTGAGGCCCTGTTTGGGTAGACCTTATGTTACACTTATAATTGCAATAAAAAATAAAACCCCTCAATTTTGTCCCATCACACTCATCTCTACATATACTCACTACTACTGTGTCCCTAAATATCTAACACTATCTCTGTGTGTTACCTGTATTTCAAATTCTTATTCTCTTTAACTCCCCTTACAATTAACTCTGCTTAACTCACCTACCTTATTTCATTATCACCCAAAATCTATCTATTTACAACATTTCACCTTGATATAACACTAGAAAATTCATCACTTCTTCCCTTATAATAACATACCTCAATTTGAACGTATTATCTGTTTAATCATCTACCAATCATTATAGAATCTCAATTTCATAAAATCATTTAACTTCATTCTCAAACTTTCTTTTATACAACCTTAATTAAGTAATTAATTTTCAATTATTTAATTCAATTCTTTAAAAGTTCACAATTATTTTCATCGCTCAATTAGTCTGTCAAATTTTATAATTATTGTTAATTTATACTGGTTAATTGCAAATTCAATTTAATTGACAGTTATCACTTTCTCCTATACATACACATTGTTTACATAACACATAGTATACCATAATGTAGTATACAAATACACTTAACATAATAACATCTACACAAAAGAATATACAGTCCACTTATTATTTCTTATCATTAACCACAAATCGTTCCATTAAGACAATGCACTTCAAAACCATATTATTCATATAATTAAATGTTCATGAACAATAAACAATAAACAATTACCCCATATCGTCAAATAATAGTCTAACATATTTGTAACATAGATCAATCTTACTTATATCAAATTCATTATTATTATTATTATAATAATCACTTACTTCTATGTCATTCATTATCACTTCTGTTGGTTCATATACCTGTTCAATATGGTCAATTTTGTCCAGTCTCCGTTAGAATTATCTGTTAAAATCAGGTGAGTTATATTATCATTGTTAACCTCATCTACTGCTATCTCAGTTTCACTGTAAGGTAAGTACTCATTCTTATTATTACTTCTCTCTAACTCTAACCTTTCTACGAATTCTTCATAATTTCTCTTTACTTTAAATACCTCTATTTCTCTCTTTCTCTCTCTCTCAAAATATGCAGGGGACATTAATTCATCATTATGGCACCACCTATGGAGTGCACAAAAAACCAAGGGAAATTTATCTGTAGACCTATCGTCTTTCACATACTCACGTGAAGCCATTTCTTCACCCCCCACTACAACATTACGGGAAAAATCTACCACCTGCATCCACTCTACCTGTAAATTCTTTCTACTCTCTTTCTCTGATTCATCACACACAAACATCTTATTAACTTCTACTCTTTCTACAATTACGTTTATCACTCTCAACATCTACACAATCATTTTCTAACACCATATTTTTATTTGTATTGTCATTGTTATTACTTGTAAACCCATTATTTAAATTATCATTTCCACTACTACTTACCCTGTCATCTTTGTTCGATTTTAATTTGTTTATTACTTTCTCATTTTCTAATTCTATTTCGCCTAACCGCGTCTCTATTTCACTCAATTTCTTGTCATAAATACAGCTTTGTTCTTGAATTTCTTTTTTCATTTCATTAAAATGTACGTTAAGATTATTTTGGATATTTCTAATTTCACTTTTCTGTTCGCTAAATTTTTCATCCAGTTTACTAAATTTCTCATCGAACTTACTATTTTGTATATTAAAAAGCGTCTGCATCATTTTTATTATTTCGTTATCATCTGCCATTGTTTTATCTGGTACTTATACAACTGTAACTCATAACACAAACCTAACCTACGTGCGTAATTATATACGATAAATCATTTTTATAAATTCGTCATTACCACATCCTATTTTCTGTGCATTAAAATAGGTCTATTGTTATCTAACAAACTTATATACAATAATAATGATAATATTTTTATATTTATATTTGTAAATGCTACCTTTGTCAATGAACTTTACATACAATCAATTCACTGTGAGGGCGGCACTTGTAATATTAATTAACTAATAAGTTACTGTGAGGGCGGCAATTGTAATCTTCCCCTCTCTCTCAAAACTACTTATAATATTATTACATATATTTAGCAAGATATGTATGACAAATACCATGATTTGGTATTACGGGTACTCACCAATTCATTATTAGCCGGGCTCATCTTCTGCTTTTATACACTGTTTTATACCTAAGGGTTCCAGGGCTTCGGGTACAGGAAGATTTCGAAACACAGTGGACGACACAATTGATAACACAATATTCAGGAGGTTAACCATTAATTTTAATCTCACTCTACGTTCGTACATACAGCACCAGGTGTTTTCTATAATGACGTCAGGTGGCCTGACTCAAACAAAATGACGGTTGCCTTTTTATATCTCTTGGTATTCTTTAATTGTTTTATTGCTGGATTAATATCAGTTAACATTACTGCTGCAGCTTCAAATTATGAATGAATAGAGTTTAAATTTATTACACAAACCAATGCCCTCGGCATATGTTTTTTTTATGGCCATACATCCACTCTCTCAATTGCACACTCAGTTTTAGACCCATACATTTTTAATTAACAATTTAATATTAATGAGCTCATAAGATAGAAAATAATGAAAGGAACTTCTCTGGTTAATCGGTGCTGATGTCCATCCGTTGATTGTGCTTGCTGCCCATGGTGATGGCCGGTGTTCGCCCTTTTTAGTCTGCCGTTTAATTAAGTTGATATTACACTGAATTTACATTTTAAGTAACTGTATGTTAATAAATCATATGAGCCTTTCTTGCTCCACTATAATGGCCAACATTTTGCCAGTTGTATTTAAATTATTGTAAAATTTTGTGCTCACAACGATACATCGCTGTGGCTGCTATAAAGAATGGCGTCGAAATGAGAACGAGGCAAATGTAAATTTTTGCTTGTGTGTATGTAGTTCTTACGTCATCCCGCTTTGTCTTGCTGGACAACGCCTCGTTACACACATTGTACTCAGTGCGTCATTGTTCTCAGCGATGACGGAGCTGTGTTATACCCCAATCATAATGCATATTGTTGTACTTCGTCATAAACACCGCCATGGTATATTTTGATGTTTTCACGTCCACCGGAGACCTTGGTGTTTCACTCTGGCCGAATTTGCGTTGTTCCTTTTTCCAGAGGGACAATGTACCTAACCATTCTGTCTGTTTAATAATTACATAATATAAACATTGAAAATACCCATAATTCCCATAATTCTGGTACTGAGTCAGTCTGTACTGTTACAAACCCCCTCAAGGAAAATTTTTGTGTCGAAACACAAAAAATTTCCTTGACTCATTCACCCTTTCCTAAAAGAATCAGTCTAGATACGTCACCACAACCCCCTGTAACATTACACAAAAAAAATTTATCATCACTTACCCTTGGTCCCATGATGTTGGTCGCACCCTCTGACCTTACTGGACTTCTCCTGAGAGATCCCTACACCATAAGGCCATGAGGCACTCTACACTCCTGTTCTGATGCTCCAGCCAGCCCAGGACTGCGGTCACAACACCACAAAACTCTGAAACATTCAATACAAAATTCAAAATAGTGGTCTGATACACTTACATATCTACAACTGATATGTTCCCCTTTAGACGCATTGGTTTGTGTTTGGGGCATTGGTTTGGTCTTAAAATCAACAGGTTCAACCTCACAACTACAAGACTTAGAATACCTTGATTTTTACCACCACCTAAATCAATTTCTTATTTGTAAGAAAATAACAACATATCTATAACTACACACATAACACAATATATATATAATTCTTTCATATACCCCCAAAATACCTTCACCTAATTAATTCTACAAATTCAGCTTACAACTATCATGGCAGATACTTTTATTATTTGAATTCTATTGCTCAACTTATAATCCTTTATCTATTTTGTAAATGGCAGCTTACTAGAATATTTTTTATCAATCTTCACTTGTAACTTTAGATTTTCAACTTTAGAATATACTATCTCTTAACACTGTTATCGTCATTACCCCTGTAACGACCTCCTAACCACACACTCTATTGCCCCCCAACATAATAAAACATTGTACATTACATATTAACATTGTTACATTTACCTTACATTAAACAATTTAAATTTACATGATTTGTACCAAACTTTATCACATTACTACTTCAACAATTTTCTATTAACTTTTAATTATTTGACATTCATCAGACTCTATACAACAATTTCAAATTTGTCCTTACCTTTCTGTTACATTTACCTTCCCTTGTTACCTCACCTTCCTACCATGAATTCTCCTTTTCTAACCCTTCTATACTTACTCATTTGGGTGACTCTCTATTATTCATTATTTTCTCTGTCTTATTTTGGCATTGTCAATCTAACCTTACTACCCCCTTTTCTCTACTAACAACCGCTTCTAACCATTAATATACATTTTGACACCAATATCTCTTAATAACCCCCTTCACAAATCCCATTTAAAACCTCTGGCACCGCGCCTTTTTGTACTAGTATGTGTGTATTCCCTCTAACCAACTCATTCCCTTATCGGTTTCTGACCCTTTCAGATAACCCTTTCCGGCACACAACGATCCCTCCTGTCTCAACATCTCTCGTTGGACTCCTACACCAATACCCTTATTACAAAATATCACCATCAACAACAAATATAATTACCACTCACATCACTCAACTCTACATATAATTACTAACCACTGTGTCCCTAAAATATCTAACACCTCTTTATATTTTATCAGCATCTCAACACTTTATTTTTCCTAACTCCCAATAACTCTATCTAACTAACTCCCATGCCTCTATTTATCACTATTCCCAAACTCTTTACAACATTTCAACTTAATACACCATTAGAAATTCATCACTTACCAACTAACAACACCTTTCATATCCAAATACATTACCTGCTTAATCATTTACTAACCCTTATAACCTGAATCTCATAATATCATTTAAACTTTCTTCAGTTATTTAAAATCCTACAATACATGTTTACATAAAAATACACAAAATACACAACGGCAAAAATACACAAATACATAGACATCAATACACAAAATATACAATTCACATAATCACTAAATCATTTACCATAATCAGTCCATTTTTAAAAACACTGTCCACACAATTAAATGTTCATAGCACAGTAGAAGGTCTACCCTCCATCGTTAAACAATAGTCTTATCTTCGGTCTGTACAATTTATTTTTTATTAAATACATTATATTAACATCATTAATATAATACACATTTAAATTCTTATATTTTATAAAACCATAATTAATAGGGTTATCACCTATCAATTCAACATACAACTTGTCACAATCGGTTATGGTCCTGTCACCTTCAGTATAATTCGTCACAATCAGATAAGTTACTAAGTCATTATTTTCATTATCATCTCCTACTACTATTATATCAGCTTCATTATAAGGTAAGTATTTCATATAGTTTGTTTTCTTCCATCCTACTCTCTCTATCAACTCTTTATAACCTCTATCTAACTTAAATACTTGCCTCTCACCATCTACACACAACTCTTTCTCTAAATATCTCTCAAAACATTTCTCACCATCATACCAAGCTACACACTCTCTCTCCATATATGCAGGGGACTCTACTACTTTATCATTGCACCACCTGTGAAGTGCACAAAAAAAACCAGGGACCACTTTATTTGTAGACCTTTTGTCTTCCAAATACGCATTGAAGGCACTCTCGTCCTTCCTAAACACACGTGAAGTCTTTACTTCACCCCCTACTACAACATTACGGGAAAAATTTACCCCCTGCAACCCCTTTATCTGTAAATTCTCTCTATACTTTCTCTCTAATTCATCAACACTTTTTATCACTTCATTATCAAATTCTACTCCCATTATACTTTTATCACCACTCTCAATACTCACACAATTATTTTCTAACACCATATTTGTAATTCTATCATAATTCTCACCACTACTTACCTTGTCTTTATTTCTATCTGATTTGTCTACCTTGCAATGTTACAATTTTGTTTCTGTATTTCGTTTTTAAATTTTTCTAATCTCTCTTCTAATTGGTTCAATTTTACATCTTGCACATTATTTTGTTTTTTCAATTCATTTTCGAGGCTATCAAACTTCTCGTCAATCTCCTTTAACACACTATTTTGTGTTTTAATCAATGCGAACAGGTCTTCTAATGATATTTTATTTTCGACTACTTTGGGTGTTGAGCTAATGTGTCTTTCCAGTAAAATGGATTCTGTCTCTGAATTTTCTATTTCTATGCTATTATTATTTTCTGCCATTTTGTATTTTAGTATTTTAAATGGTTATTTATCTCTATTTGTATTTGGCTACGCAATTTACTCAACTCGTATTTAACTATTTAACTTCAACAACATAACCTCTCATTCATTATATATCGTCTTCTGTGTTTCCCCATCTATCTGTTTTATATAAATTAATTTTATATAAAGTCCCTGTTCGGGCGCCATTGTTATCTAACAAACTTATATACAATAATAATGATAATATTTTTATATTTATATTTGTAAATGCTACCTTTGTCAATGAACTTTACATACAATCAATTCACTGTGAGGGCGGCACTTGTAATATTAATTAACTAATAAGTTACTGTGAGGGCGGCAATTGTAATCTTCCCCTCTCTCTCAAAACTACTTATAATATTATTACATATATTTAGCAAGATATGTATGACAAATACCATGATTTGGTATTACGGGTACTCACCAATTCATTATTAGCCGGGCTCATCTTCTGCTTTTATACACTGTTTTATACCTAAGGGTTCCAGGGCTTCGGGTACAGGAAGATTTCGAAACACAGTGGACGACACAATTGATAACACAATATTCAGGAGGTTAACCATTAATTTTAATCTCACTCTACGTTCGTACATACAGCACCAGGTGTTTTCTATAATGACGTCAGGTGGCCTGACTCAAACAAAATGACGGTTGCCTTTTTATATCTCTTGGTATTCTTTAATTGTTTTATTGCTGGATTAATATCAGTTAACATTACTGCTGCAGCTTCAAATTATGAATGAATAGAGTTTAAATTTATTACACAAACCAATGCCCTCGGCATATGTTTTTTTTATGGCCATACATCCACTCTCTCAATTGCACACTCAGTTTTAGACCCATACATTTTTAATTAACAATTTAATATTAATGAGCTCATAAGATAGAAAATAATGAAAGGAACTTCTCTGGTTAATCGGTGCTGATGTCCATCCGTTGATTGTGCTTGCTGCCCATGGTGATGGCCGGTGTTCGCCCTTTTTAGTCTGCCGTTTAATTAAGTTGATATTACACTGAATTTACATTTTAAGTAACTGTATGTTAATAAATCATATGAGCCTTTCTTGCTCCACTATAATGGCCAACATTTTGCCAGTTGTATTTAAATTATTGTAAAATTTTGTGCTCACAACGATACATCGCTGTGGCTGCTATAAAGAATGGCGTCGAAATGAGAACGAGGCAAATGTAAATTTTTGCTTGTGTGTGTGTAGTTCTTACGTCATCCCGCTTTGTCTTGCTGGACAACGCCTCGTTACACACATTGTACTCAGTGCGTCATTGTTCTCAGTGATGACGGAGCTGTGTTATAGCCCAATCATAATGCATATTGTTGTACTTCGTCATAAACACCGCCATGGTATATTTTGATGTTTTCACGTCCACCGGAGACCTTGGTGTTTCACTCTGGCCGAATTTGCGTTGTTCCTTTTTCCAGAGGGACAATGTACCTAACCATTCTGTCTGTTTAATAATTACATAATATAAACATTGAAAATACCCATAATTCCCATAATTCTGGTACTGAGTCAGTCTGTACTGTTACACTATCTCGTATAAATAACATTAAACGAAAATCCTGGCAGGCGAGAGCCATTTGTAACCATAAAAATATACGCCGAAATATATTTAATACCTGAAATACCCTACCAGGACTTATCTGTACTCAGCCGCAACTACTTACCTATTTAAAATTTCTTCAGAAGACCAAGGTCGCCACGATTATTTTTTATAGGTAAAAATATCGAAAACCTTTATACTCCACCTTAAATAAAAAGGACAATTTTGCTATCTGACCACACCCAATTAATAATTCAGAAAGATTCCGGAATGTTTAGACGAATTTCGCAACACAGAAATGAGAAAGTGGTAATGACGAAATAACTTAGTCTAACACATGGCTATGCCGTAAACCAAATCGCTTTAATGAATTAAGTCAATTTTCATTATTATTATTATTACAAGAGAATTAGTTATAAGTAATTATTATAATTACAAGAATTAGAGTACTACAAAACCAAATTTGAATTGCATTTAACTATTCTTATATCTAAGGCAGCCCAATCTGCTCACGCACGCTTCCATACATTTTTATACATTACCCTTTATTTATTAAATTTTATACATTCCGTGGTTGTTATACGAGATACCCGTCCACGAACACGTTGCCGCCCGAACACGTGCTTAGTCCCGCAACTTCAATGTCCGTACTTTATCACTTTAATTCCCCCACATCACTGTACCGATTTATGACTGCGATATGTTTATTAATTTCTGGGGTCCCGGTCGGTCCTATTGAATTAATTACATTTTATAACACCGCCGACCGGGCCCTAAATAAAACCGTAAGCGTCTGTATCTGGAGTCGGCTTCTAGTGGACTGCTTGGCGTCTCTGCCTAATGTAGACTGTGTTTGGGCAGTAGGAAGTTCGTATCCACGGCCCGTTTGATTTCGTCGTCATTCAAGGTGGATTTGTTGTGGCTTATGAGCTCTGTGCATGAAACATAGTAGTTATATCAGCCCAGTGTGTAGACGATATTTGGCGCTGCTAGACTGATGTCACTAGCAGTAGGCGGGGCTTAACTACATTTCCTGTAAGTCGGCCAAGGAGACGGCGAATAGATTTGTTCTCCCGGCATCTTGGTTTTTTGGGATGACGGCGTCCCCCGAGCGCGGACTTGTACTGCTCGTGGGTGCATGGTCACATTTATGCAAAGTTCTGAGAAATTTAGGGTGGTGCAAATTCCTTGCCGAGTTACACAACAGAAACTGCGTCTTGTCTTTGTTCTAACACTGTTCCTTACCACGTGTTCTATTCCGATGGAAATAACGTTTGCCGTAAAATAAAACTTTCACAATATTTTTATAAAATCCCGCAAAATGAAATAAATAAAATACAAATGCCCTATAACCGCAATAACTGAAATTACCCAATTTTGACACGTTACAATCGTTCACATTTAATGATTGTGTCGGTCAACGTAACTTTATTGGTACGAGCACTAATAGCTTTTTAACTAGTTGACCGTTACATTGTTTATGCACTTTAATAGTTATACTGGATAGGCCGATTATATTATTTTTTGCCTATCTTGCGCCCGAGGCCACTGTTTTTTAATTCACTTGCAGACGACTGTAATCTGTTACTGGCTGATACAAACTGGTAATTAACAACTGAACGTTTTAGTTAACAACTGACTGATTGCTTAAAGTGACCGTCTGATGCAAACACTGGAGTGACAAAGTTCTTACTGTGATTCACAAAGACTGCTGGTAGGCTGTTGCGTAATCCGTCTGGGCTGGGCAGTCTAGACATCAACAGTTTATTATAACATTGTATGTTGCTGGTTACAATGGGGCACCTCACAGGTGACTACTAACTGCTTTCAAATTAAAACTGAATTGAATCTTTACTGTCTCTGACGCACAATTCTGTACCGTTACAAGGGCAGTTAATGTGAAATGATAATAGTTAGGCATAGCACAATTGTTAATCATACATTGGTGCACTCTACATAGCATAGCACTGTGACTTGAGCCATATGAGTGGGCAACAATCCAATCAGTTATGCACTCCAGATTGGGTAACGCTCAATACATACCTCAAGGACTAACAGCTTTCCATATGAAAAACGCTATGTGTAAAAGACAAGTATATATTCAGTGAGGTTGCAGCTAGTGAAATGTTACGAGAGTTTTATGAAATGTAAAGACTATAAATTTTGAGTAAGGTTTTTCAAGTATCAAAATATTTAATTGTAAAACTTCTAAGAATGTCATTCTTTGGACCTAGATTTCTTGTGTTTTGTATAATGTGCAATTTTTTTCAGATTAAATGTACTCTCTGGTTGTACAACAGAACTGAATCATAAGGGACAACAGTTCTTCACAGCTCTTTTTGAACGCTTTGATAAGGACAAAGATGGTGCGCTCTCACCATTTGAACAAGAGTGTTTATTTTCAATGTGTCCAGCACCTCCTTGGGGTTCAGATATACATCACATTGTTCCTACAAACCATCAGGTTTGATGTTTGTTAAGTTCATGATTCATAATAGCTGTAAGTAATAATAAGCTAATCACATATTATTGGAGTATAGAAAATGAACACATTTATAAATACTTTGAAGTAAGTATAATCAGTATAATTTCTGTTTTAATTGATGAAACTGTAGAGAAATTCCATGTAAAGCAGTAATCTGGGCTCTGAGTAGGTTGTTTCAAAAAAAAAAAAAGTATATGACAGACAATTATTAAAGACAAAAAATATATATTTATAATTTATTTTAGTATTAACGGGTTTGGGTTTATGTGACATGTCATTTGGTCATTTCTTTAAAAATTGTTCTTAACAGGAAATTCCCGTTTTTTGGAATTTTTGTGTACGTGTACTCCACTAAATTGAATGGAGAAGGGGTTTGTTTTGCTATTAAATCAGCATTTTTACATTTAAAATGTTAGAAACCAACATTTTGAGTTAGGGATAATTTCGAACATGTGATCTAGAATTTCATTTTTACAAACTTCTTGTAGTCGACATTAATTCTCTAAACAGTGCAACATTGTACTTCTGAATAGTCAAATAGTCTTACTAATTGTTTTCATAATTTAAAACTATGTATTTATAACTTGTTTTCTGGGTTTTCCCAGTCATTTTTTTGTTATACTTATGAGTCAGTAGTATTACTAATAATTTAATATATTATTTCTTTGCAGGGCTGGGTGACGTTACAAGGATTCATTTGCTTCTGGATACTAACAACGTTTTTAGATGTTTCCACCACTTTAGAGTACTTGGGGTATCTTGGTTATCCAGTCAACGACAATGAAAATCAGTTATCAGCAATTACAGGTAAATGTTTGTTATAATAAACATTTACAGCATTCTTATTTCATTCTCCTAGTGTTCATACTGTGTCCCTTCATATTATAGTAATCTCTAAGGGATATTATGGGTGCCTGAGCACCCATACACAAAATGAAATCTTTCATGACATATATTGCTATCAAAACAGTATTAAGTACAGGTTTCAAAGCTCATGTGACTAAAATATTTCACCCCATTCAGTATAAACAGAATAAGTTTCTTTTTCACTACCAGCAATCAAAATGTCATTATGTGTCAGCATCAATAGTCTGTCTCGCCTTTTTTCTGATTTTAGTTGATTTACATACACTGACTTTTAGTAAAATAAAGATTTGCTTCTTTCTTTTGATTGAATCATTATAAAGTTTATGAAACATATTATGGATTTGATTACACAGTTACAAAAAAAAAATCTATGTAAAACCATCTTTCATCGCATTATTAAATAACCAAAACATACCTGTACACGTAATCTTAATTGAAATATACACATGGATGTTTATTTTGTAGACTCATTGTATGTATTTTTCATTTAAGGGTACCCAATAGAAAAAATATTTTCACTTTTTATTAAAGAGGGATCTTTCCTGAACATTTTGATGTATAATATATTATTATATTTGGTTGAGTACGGCATCTTTAAATGTTATTTGAAGGTAAATGCAAGTCCCAATTTGAGCATGTGAAGAGGAAAATTTGTGCAATAACCAAAAACCATGCTGTCATAAAAATAGTATTTCTTTACCAGTTATGATGTTCAGTAAGTCTAATTTTAAACATTTATCAGAAACTGCTGCTAAACAAATCCTACATAGTAAAATACAAAGCCCTAATTAAATAGTGTCAGTTGGGTAAGATGCTGAAAATATTTGGTTAAGTTTGGAAAGTTCTTTAATTCAAAATCTCATTAAGAATGAGCATACAATCAGTGCATTGTAGGATGTGGATAAAGACTCCACATCTGAGCAACTGAAAGTTCATCTGATCAGCTGCTGATGTGAAGAAAAAAAGCAATGCAGAAGAAACAACAATTAAAGACAAAGAAAACTATGAAGAAAATTGTTACAACTCAACTATGGCTGGCAAGTTCTATAGTTCTTAACAAAAGTAAAAACTTAATAATTTAAACATGTAGCTTTAATAATCCACTTGTAATAATTTACATATTTTGGCATGTACTGAAGTTCTTAATAAAAGCTGTAATTAAACCATACCTTCTGAATTTTGATCTTCTGCCTTCTGCAGTTTCCCCCAAACTGTTTTTTTTTTAACTTAGTGCCCCAAAGTGCCAGAATGTTCCAGAACATTATCTGCGAATGTAAGAGCCCCAATTTTAACAAGGGAAAATTAGACTAAAAAAGATATTGTTGGATTGTTATATGTTTATGTGACAAAGTTTAGGGTAAAACAGTTGAATTACAAAAAAATTGTTCTGCAGTGAATGCCCAATTAAAAAAATTCTGCTTATTAAAACATACAAATAATTGTCTAAAACCCATATCTTTTATATGCTGAAAGAAAAGTGTGAACTAAAATAACCTGTTTTACACACCAGGCCTTTCCAGATCCCCTTAAAATATTAAAATTTATATCGTATTATTCATTTTAGTGACAAGAGAAAAACGAATAGATCTTGCCAAAAAACAATCAACAAGAACTGTATATAAGTGTCACGTGATGGGTGCAATAGGGGCTGGAAAATCCATGTTATGCCGTAGCCATATTGGACAGTGTCTTGAGGTATGTAAGTTAGAATAATTCGATTGCAATTTTTGTTATACTTTTTAAACTTACAAGACAAATATAAACAATTAAAATGTCAAGATTTAAGAATGCCATAATTCTTAAGACTTCTGTAGTCACTGTCATCATCTTTGACTTCAGGTAGAAACAACATTTATGTTCTCGAACTCAGTGTCAAAGTAACATGACATAATTTTCGTTCCTCACTGACAGAATGAAATCTTGTAACAATCTTGTATATAATCTCCAAGTCTCTTTATACATTATATAAAAAGGAAATTTTTTGGATTTTGTACAAGAATGTCTTATACGTAGCATAAAGAATTTTTTTAATCAGTAATTTTTTCATGATTGTTGATGGTAAATTGTAGAGCTCCTTGAAATTTCTCTTTGATATGGGAATGGGATTTAGCAGGAAGACTTCACTTGTCAAAAGAGCAAATTGCAGAAATCTAGAAACAATTTATTCTATCATTACAGACAAAATTTGTCAATTTTTCTTCTTTGTTTAGATTACAAATTATGAATCTGCAGTTATCTCAAATGTTTGTGCCATTACCATATTTGCTTCTCCTACCAAACATACCAGTAAAAAGAGTTGTGTATATACTGGACTATTACATAAGTGGAAAGTGTATATATATTGTTTGACAGCCCAGGAATGGATGAACGATTTTTATATAGTTTTCTGATCACGGAACATCTCAGAAGTTCTAAGTCCATCTACAGGGTCCGGCATAAAGACCTCCCCCATTTGGAGAGGCCACTGGACGAGCAGTGGTGGGGGTATGGCTGTGGAGGGGGTATCAATCGCTAGTGGTGTACTTGCCGTTTTCAGTGAGCGCAATGGCTTGGCTTGGTGAGCATCGCGCTTTTGTTTGGAGGAATTTATTCGTAATGGTGGTTCTGTGATTACTACACAGCGTGCATTTCGTATTCGATTCGCACTTGGCTGACATGAGTCTGTTCTGGATAGAAAATCAATTCATGTTTGGGTATCGAACTTTAGAGCAACAGGTTCAGCATTAAAAAGAAAATCTCCTGGCCGACCTCGGACCGTAACAACGCCGGACAGTGTGGCACGTGTGAGAGCTTCCGTCCTGCAATCTCCAAAGCGTTCAGCAGTGAAACACACAGCTTCCCTGGGCCTGTCTGATCGGAGTGTAAGAAGAATCCTGCACAGCAATCTCAACATGCATCCCTACAAAATGATGGTTACACAAGAACTAAGCATAAGAAATTTTGAAACTCGCAGAGCTTTGTGTGAAGACATTCTTCAGAACATTCCCCCTACAGCTGTTGTGATTTTTTCTGACGAGGCTCACTTCCACTTGGCAGGCACTGTAAATAAGCAAAATTTTCGGTACTGGGCTGAAGGTAACCCTCAAGAACTTCACCAGCAACCATGAAGGTTGAAACTGAGAGTGTTTATAACACCAGTCTGGCAGACTATTGATGATGTAAACAGGTGTGTTGTATGTTTTGACTAATGTTTGCAGACAGGTGTTGAAGTTGACAACTGTTTTATTCTGCTGAATCATTGCCATGAGTAAATCCTATGATGAAATAAAAGAAACACTAGATATGATGAAATGCAGGTAACATTTTTATGTAGGATCATTTTGAAAAATGTAATTAAAGTAACTGAAATTGTTTTGAATGAATGAAGAGACTAAATTAAATTCAAAATGTTAAATTTTATTAATGAAGCAAAATTAATCTTGGTACGAATTGGTACAAGTGATAAATATGTTAACTAAAAGATTTATAGAAACCAAAAATTTGTAGGATGTATATGTGTTAGTAGTGGCAACCAGAATGTTTAGACTGTGTGAGTGTTTATAACAGTACTTATAAAACAAGTCTTGCAGACAACTGTTAATGTAAACAGGTGTGTTGTATGTTTTGACTAATGTTTACAGCCAGGTGTTGAAGCTGATAACTGGTGTATCTTGATGAATCAGTATCTTGAGTAAAATCTTATTGTGAAATAAAAGAAATGAAGTTAATTTTTTCTTTACAGATAAAATAGTAATGAGGTAATTAGTGTAACTTAGAGTTTGAGAAATTAAATATAATTAAATTAATTTGGTAATTAAAGTAATTGAAAAGATGATTTTTAATAATGAATTTAAATTTAACTTGATTCAAATTTCACATGTAATGGTAGATCAAATAATAATTGATGAAAAATATTCATTTAAAATTGCAAACTGAAAGAACATTCAAGCGGAGATAGTGTTTGGGAAAATAAGATGTACATATAACTGTTTATATAATAGAAATTAAGGATAACTTGTATACTCAATGTATTCATATGATTGAACTGGAAGTAGACTGTAAGTTTATATTATTATTTTTAAACTAAACCAGCCCTTGGTATAAGCAGAACCAGTACTTTGCAAAGAATGAGCCTGGGGTAACCGAGAGTGTTACCTCCATCGGAGGCCAACATGGCGAAAATGCACGGCACACCTTTTGTACAATTTTATATTGTACCCTGATAAATTGCCGTGTCGTGCATAATAATAATGATGTGTACATGCCTGAAGGAAGAGATGATTTCCCCGACTTTTCGGGTGACTACTGCCTTACCAGCACTAATCGTGGTTTTGGCGAGCGGTTAGCTATGGTCATACCAAGTCCCTTGACCATAGCTGGCTTGAAATTGGTCTAAAATAGAAATTAATGGGGGGCGAACTAGGGGAAATCCCGGGAACTATGGAACAGCGGCTGCCACTCTGTTCGAGGAGGAACAGCATAGACAGGTGGTAGAACCGTATTAGGGGCGCATAAATATAGACAAAGATATGTTGATATCTATACTTTTGAAATTTAACGCAGAAGCAAGGACACGGAGATGTAACATTCCTCCAAAACCTCAGTCCTTGTGGACGCAACTGGACGCCACAGTCCAGGGGGGTCATAGTGTGTGTGGCTGGGAGGTTATCCAAGGGGATAACGTATTAAAAATTTGCTATATTTTAATTAATAATGATGATTTGCTACTCAATAATTTTGTTTTGATTTGAAAAATAGGGTTTACTGTGTTCATAATTGGAGTACAAAGTTTGTCCAGTCAGTCAGTACAATCGAAAGAAGACAACACCCTACGTACCAACTGTGTCTAGAATAACAACTAAATGAGATAGGTTGGAGCAGTGTTACGATGGACGGTAAATTCCTAGAATATGGAGTGTTATGATGGACGGTTAATTCCTAGAATATGGAATAATGTGTAGGCTATTCATAGAAGCACACGGGAGACAAGATCTTTGATTAACGGAATAAGTTGTAGCGGGGCATTTTGGGGGCCTACCTGAGGCAATCTAAAGAAATTTGTATATTTTTTGTAATAAATAAATAAAAATCTTCATTTGGGACGAAACATACAAAACTTAGGTAAATTTGTTATTTGGAGCGATCGCGACGATGGCAGCACTGCTTGAGACGGTGAAGACAATATTATTATTCAATGATATTTTGTAAAACAGCTTCAACAGACGCAGAATTAATAAACTGCCACTGTGTCAAGGTCAGACAATGACGAACACGAAACCAGTAAACACATTATGTAACGGTAAACAAGTTATATAACCAGTGTCAGACGATCTGACGTCAGAGACGATCTTTGTTATGAAATGCCGTTACATAACGGTGACATGCAGCTGGCGGAGTGATACAAACTCTAAGACAATACGAATTGAACACCCAACAACAGCCGCTTCACAAAATAGCGCCTATTTCTCAGCCCAGTCTAATGCCATCACCACTCGCGAGTGGTATATATAAAAGTTTTGAAACGTAAGTGCGGGCCCGCAAAACAATAAAATGTGAATACTATATTTCAAAACATGACTTAAAATCAAAATTTCGTATTAAAAGTGTGATTAACAGTTTTCATTATAATCTAACAGTTCGATAATCATGAAGTAAAGTAAAAGTGCGCACGTAAAACCATGTGACGGCTTCAGGACTAATAATCGGCTTCAAATTCAGCTAAGTAGCCATGTATCAATGAGATTTTAATAAGGGTTTTTCAAAATTACTGGCAGAATGGGGAAATAAATTTTGAAGAAAGTATAAAATATTTAAAAATGAGATCTCTAAAGTAGCTTTGTGTGTGTATGTGAGAATATAGTTTTACTATAGTTTATAGTAATAAGAAGGCTGGTTTGCGTTCCCATTATAATTCTTAATAAATGTATTTCAAGAGACATACACCCTTTTCCACCCGAAGGAAGATCTGCCAACCATGGCCCGCCTCCGAGTTCCGAATTCCACGGCCAGGACTGGTAAGATCGTGACCGCCCGAAAATGGGGGAGGAATCCCTTCTGTAAACAAACAATAATATTTGAAAAACTTATTTATAAACATAACATAATTAAGGTGACCTATATAATTTTAAATTCGTCGCATTCTGAGTACCTACTATTTCCTGCGTCGCTGGGTTCCTCAGCACATACGCATTCTGCATTTTTATTTCTATGATTTCATACGGTCCTTCATATAACAAGAAAAACTTTTTTATTTCTCTATCTTGAGCACTGGACAAATCATGTCTTTTTACTAACACTAACTGACCTACCTCATACTTGGTCCATTTACCCTTGGCATCATGTTTCTGTTTTCGTCGCTCTCCTCTCGTGAGTAAGTTCTCGTTGGCCAATCTAATTTTCATGTTCCTGTCCAACACTTGACCTTCAGGTGGGTATGTGAAAAGTTGTTCCAATATCCTGGGCGGCCTTGTTCCCCTGATCAACTCATGCGGCGTAAATCCCGTGGACTCATGGGTGGTACAATTCAGCCACTCCTCTACTTTCTTTACGTAGGATGGTCATTCTGTGTGTTTGGCGTGACAGTACGCCCGAAATATCCTGCCAATCTCTCTCATCACCCGTTCTGCTTGGTTCAGCTGAGGATGGTACACTGCCGTATGCTTGGGTATGATGCCCTCCCATCCAAGCGTCTGCCGCCACTTGCCGCTTATAAACTGTGGACCGTGGTCAGATAATATAATTTTCGGCTTTCCCACATTGAGCATGTAGTATTTTACTATTTTCTCACTAAGTACTCTACTCGTTGCTCTCTTAATGCTATATAACTTTACAAATTTTGAAAAAGTGTCTAGAACTACAAATACATATAACACACCCCCTCTACCTCTGGGTAACGGTCCATATAAATCAACCGCAACTAGATCAAAAGGTTTATCTACTTTTATGTAATTCATCTCTCCTTCCACTCTGTAATTCACTACTTTCGATTTTTGACATAAATCACACACTCTCAACACTTTTCTCACTCTCCTCTCCATATTCTTAAATATACATGACTCTTTCAAAACATTAGCACACTTTCTCACACCAAAATGACCATATCTTATATGACAATCCCAAACAATTTTATCTATTAACCCCTCAGGTATAACTAACCTCCAATCACGCTCCCCACCATCTACTTTTTTGAACAAAATACCTTGATATACTTGAAATCGCTCATTATATTCAGATCCCGCTACATCTGTTTCTAAACTAACAATTATTTTACCCAGTTTGCTATCAGATCTTTGCAAGTTTTTAATATCGCTTAATTCCTCACCAAAAATTCTATCTTCTCTAGTTAACCTAAAAATTTCTATTTCTTTAAAGTCCCTACCAGTTTTATTATCTATAACATCTATTCTAGAAAGTGTATCTGGTACCTTATTATCTGACCCCTTTATGTACTCCCATGAAAAGTTATATTCCTGTAAGGCTAGTACCCACCTAGTTAATCGGCTATGTGTTAGCTTACACGAATTCAGAAATGACAGTGCCTTGTGGTCCGTCCGGATTATCGTGGTATTCCCTAGGATGTAGGTGCGGAATTTACCCACGGCGAACACAATACTTAGAAGTTCCTTTTCAGTTGTCGTGTAATTCTTTTCCGCCGATAACAACGATCTACTGGCGAAGGCGATCATCAGGTGTTCCTTGTCGCAGCTCTCCTGGTATAACTCCGCCCCTAGCGCTACATTGCTGGCGTCGGTCTGTAAATAAAAAATCTTATTAAAATCGGGATGATTCATCATGATCATGTGACTGAACTTTCTCTTAATTTCATTAAACGCAGTCCGTTCCGTATCACCCCATCTCCACTGTTTATTCTTCTGCAGTACAGCACTCAGTTTGGATGTTGTGTGTGCGTAGTTCTCCTGAAATTTCCTGTAAAAATTGCATAGGCCTAAAAAACTCTGTAGTTGCTTAATGTTTTTAGGTTCAGGGAATCGCATTATAGCTTCTACTTTGTCCGGGTTGGCTAATATCCCCTCCTGTGTAATAATAAATCCTAAAAAGTGTATTTCTGTCTGCAGAAACTTAGACTTGTCCCAATTCACTGTTAAACCCCCTCTTTGTAGCTTATCTAATACATATTCTATGTGTTCCAAATGTTCAGTGAAGGTTCTAGAGGCTATCAAAATATCATCGACATATACAGTTAAAAAGTCTAAATCCTTAGGTTGTAAAATATTATCTAAACATTTGATAAAACTGGCAACACTGGTGTTTAATCCAAAAGGTAAGCGTTTAAACTGGTAATTCTTACCGTTAAAAAGAAAAGCTGTGTATTTCCTGCTCTCTGTTGCTAATGGTACCTGCCAGTATCCAGCGGTCAGGTCTAAGGACGTCATGTATTTAACTCCGCTAAACTTTTGTAAAATCTCATTTATGGGTTCCGGAGATTCCCTGTCAGATATAATAATTTGATTAATTTTCCGTGCATCTAAACATAACCTTACCTTGCCATCCTTCTTTATCACTACCACCAAAGGGTTTGAATAAGGTGATACTGAGCGTTCAATTATGCCTCCCTGCATCATCCGGTCTAATTCCTCCTGGTCAGCCCTCCTCTTCGAAAACGGCACCGGGTAGCTCCTCTGCATACATGGTGCGTGGTCCCGAACTTTCAACGCACAGATGTAGTCCTTCGCTTTCCCTGGTGATTCATCAAACACCTCTCTGTACTGCTCCACAACTGCCCACAGCTCCTCTATCTGAGTATTTCCTACAATTGTATTTTCATTAAAAAATTTATCGGCTCTATTTGCCCACACACACTCATTACGCTCATGCATATCTCTCTCCTCATTTTCTAGACTATCACTCTCTAGACATATATTTATTTTATTTTCTAACTCTCTATCGCTTATCTGTTTATGTAACATTTTTATCCCCGTGACTTTAGCTTCATTTACTACTTTCTTAAACTCTATTCTGACTGGTTTATTCCCCTTTTCAAATTTTACTATTTGTTTATTGAAATCTATTACTGCTCCGTTTCTTTCCAAAAAATCATTTCCCAATATTACATCTAGACTTAACCCTTTAACTACTAGGAAAGTGTTTTCAAATTCAACTTCATTTATTAAAATATTTAATTGTACTTGTCTGGTTATCCTTTTACTTCTCACCCCAGTTACCCCCACTACTGTAACCCCTGCAACTGGTAATGACGGTATATTCTTGTTTAACTCTTTTAATTCACTCATGACATTTTCAGAAATTACTGAGATCTCACTACCGGTATCAATTAAAGTTTTATAATTCTTACCTTCAATGTCAATCGTCACCTCAGTCAATCCTGCTTTGTGTTCCATCACCTTGTTCTCCTCTTCTTCTAACAGTTCCTTCGCCATGTCCATCTTGATAACGTTATTATGGTATCTGTTGATTATTTGGACCCTCCTGTGTTCCGTAGACAATGGTTCGGCCCGCTTCTCCATTGTCCTCCCTAGTTTTCCGTGGAGGGACCCGCCACAGCTGGATGATTTCCCCCTCTCCCTCTGTTATAATGTCCTCCTCCTCTCGGCGCTCCTCTATGAAATTCTCCTCCTCTCGACTGTTGATTTGGTGGTGGGTTTGCTCGCTCGTTCCTGGCGCACTCCCTGTTTCGATGACATCTGAAACAATTTGTTCTATTAGCATAATTGTCGGTTTCACATGCTCTACACCTCCAACTCTCGCCCCTGTTATCAAAACTTCCTCCCCGCGCTCCTCTATGAAAACTCTGTGTACCCCTGTTCTGATAGTAATTATTATTATTATTGTGGTGTGGTACTACTGGTGTGTTTGGACATCGCCCTATGTCGCGTTCCCCTATATTCTGTAGCACATCTAGCATGCTCTCTAATTCATTAATATTTGTAATCTCTCTAGTCATTAACGTGATTTGCACCTCTCTGGGCAGGTGTTTGCTAATATGTCTTACAAATGATCGGAATGGTAACGGTGGTTCTAGATATTTAGCTTCGTTATATATCATCATTACATATACAGTAAACCCTCGATTTAACGGACTAATTGGGGATGAGGGGTGTCCGTTAAATCCCAAATTTTGTTTTTTGAGGATATATTTAAATCAAATAGGCCTATAACACTTGAAATTTTTATACTATTAATATCATGCAAATACGGTATTGTTCCGAATACAAGCCGCACTTTTTCTCCTAAAAACATGGTCGCTAATTTGGCCTGCGGCTTGCATTCGCGCACTAACGAAATTCGAAGTTATACCTGACTTCTGGCGGGATGAACGCTTTTGGTATCTATGAGTTGTTTACTGCGTAAGCAACAGCAATTTGCCTGGCTGTTGTTAACGCTGGCATTATGATTTATGACTGCAACCGTACGTTTTAACAGCAAACTGAACAATGAATAGGAAGAAAAGTGTAAGTACCTGCGCATGCGTGCGTGCTCGGACCCTTCCGTAGGCGGCAAGACAAAGGATGAGTAGAGGAGGTGTGAGTAACATGTTTCTAAATAACGGGTAAACTGCCAGTGTGGTTTTCTATTGTAACAGCGACAACATCGCTTATCTGTATTTTAATACGTACTATTAATATCATGCAAATACAATGTTATGTACACACCTTTATTTATTCTGGATAAAAGCATCAAGAGTCAGTTGTTTTCCACTAGAATGTTGCTTCTTTATTATTAAAGATCTAAACTGTCTAAAATGGTCATAATAAGCACACACTTCTGGATCTGAAGACTCCCCAATGTACGCGATAATTTCGTCCATGCTGTTTCTTATCGCTGATAATTTAGGGCCTCCTGTAACAGATATTTCTTCATCGTCATCATCTCCATCTTCTTGATCGTCGTGTAGAACAGATTCCGCGATCTCTTCCTGACTCAGGATTTGGTAGCCTGGATCACCCTCGTCCAAGTTTAGCCACTGTTCTATGTCATTCTCGTTTACGTCTTCACCAGCCTTCTTTACGGTTTCACAGAAATCAGATGTTTCAAATCCTGTGAAATCGTACTCCGGTTCAGTCCCATTCAGTAACTGTCTCCACCCATTAGCCAATGTTGTTTCCTTCATCTCCTTCCATGCGGCAGCAAAATTAAAGATGGCGGACTTGATGTTGTATGCACGCAGATTTTGCAGCGTTCTAGCTCCTCTTGTCGTTTTCATGGTCTTGTTCGTCCTCCAAGACAACCATCACCTCTTCAAGAAACTTCTTCTTGTACAGCCTTTTGCAGGCAACAATGACTCCTTGGTCCATTGGCTGTAAAATTGAAGTGGTGTTCGGAGGGAGGAAGACGCATTTTATTTTTCCGTCGTTGCTAACTAACTTCTCGGAGTTGCGATGGGCCGGTGCATTGTCCAGTAGTAAGACGGCTTTCACTGCATGCGATGGAATTTTCATAGTCTCTTCTTGAAAACGTCGCACTTCTGGCACAAAATGATTAAAAAACCAGTCTGAAAAAATACTGAAGGTAAACCAAGTATTTTTTGAACTTTCATAAATGACTGGCAACTGGTTCATTATGTTCTTTATCGCACGAGGTTTCTTTGCGTTTCCGACTATGACTGGAGTAAGTCGATGCAAACCATCAGCATTCGCACACAGTAGGGCAGAAAGCCGCTCCTTGTTGAGTTTACGGCCTGGTGTGCTAGTTTCATGTTTGTGTGCCAGAGTATTTTCAGGCACAGCACGAAAGTAGAGACCAGTCTCATCAGCATTGTAGACCTGAGACAAAATGAGACCCTCAGATTCGATCGTTTCCTTTATATGTTGACGAAAAGCCTCAACTTGTTCAGTGTCTGCACTTAGCGCTTCACCACATGTTGATCTATTTGTGATGCCATGCCGATTACGAAAACGCCAAAGCCACCCATCACTCGCCTGAAATTGGATACCAATATGTTTCGCCAGTTTATCAGCAGCAGCCCGCAACTCGACACTACGAACAACGACGCCACTAGAACGTTGTTGAATAAACCACTTGTACACAGCATCCTCTAATTGTTTGTGTTTGGCTAATTTAATGTGTTTTCTTTCTCCCTCATTCTTCGAACTATCAACACTGTACTTTAGCGAAAACTGAATAAGTTTATCTTTATTCTTTCGAATGTCTGAAACGGTTTGTTTCTTTACACCGTACACTTCACAAACATGTGCAACAGATGCGCCACCTTCAAGTTTATTTATTAGTTCAAGCTTTTGCTTTATACTCAAGTTCACACGTTTTTTCGTAACGCCAGACATACTTATGCTGTAATTCACTAATAAAGTAATGGACCTTGCTGTAACAACGCAAGTATAAACTCGTTAAGACTCTCTATTTAACACGTGCAAGGTTCGTACTATAGAAACACATGTAGCGTACACGCTGTATTCTCTGAATAAACTGATGCGACGCTGTACGAATGTGAACTGCGCGTGCATACGAATTATCACGAAAATAGCCGAATATTCAAGAGTGAAAATGCGTTGCTATGGTTATGAACTACCACCAAATTTAAATCACAACCATGGACTTCAAAAACTTAATCGTGATTTTTTCGTGTCAAAATTTTTTTTAACATGATAATGTTTTTAGGCTGGGGGTCATTCCACAAAATGCGTGATGCAAAATGTGTAACGTCATCGAAAAATGTAATGCTCCAGGTGACGTTAGTAATAAATAAATTTGGTCACAGTGAAATAAGATGCATATCAGTGTATATTGTCAGTGTTAGTCGCCGTGATGTCTTCCACTGTGACGCCTGCGTCAACGACAACGCAAAGACGGGGATCGTGAAGAATTAAATGAATTCTTATCTCCGTTCTCATCAAATACAATTGGAGATGAGAAAATTTGCGTGTTTCAAAACAAGAAACGAAAGAATGCTGCGATAGCCAAGCAACATCGCCAGAACAGGAGAGTCTGCAGTTTATGCACATTATACGTTTCAAAAGCCTAAAAACATTTTCATGCTTTTTTTTTTTGTCTGTTAAATTCTGTCCGTTAAATCCGAAGTCCGTTAAATCGAGGGTTTACTGTATAGTTAGGTGGTTATTACTCCTACCAAAATTCCCAGTACCCATTATTTTACTTCTTAAGATTCCTTGGTCTTCTTCTGACCAGTATTTGTTTCGAAAAGCTACTTCAAAATCTTCGTAACTATCCCATTCGGTATGGTGTACTTCCGACCATATCTCGGCACTACCTTTAAAACATTTGATAATCTTCAGCAATTTAACCTCCCAGCTGCTACTATTAAACCGATTAAACTCCCTAACCCTATTTAAAAATTGCATTGGGTGTACTCTACGATTGTCACAATTAAAAGTTTCTAATTCTATTTCATTATTTGTATCTCGTGTCATAAATATGCGTTCAGTAACATTGTTTACAGTTTGATTTTGTACTAAACTTAATTCGTCTCTTATACTACTAATGTTTTGTTCAAGTGAATATAATTTTTTGTCATTACTACATTCAGTCTGTACATTATTTTTTGCTATTACTTCAATAGATTCATTTACTGCTTGTATTTCTGTCTTATAATTACTTTCAATTTCATTTATTTTAGAGTCTATCTTATTTTGGTGTTCATCAATATTCTGACTAAATTTTTCAACTGTCATTACTACACTACTCAACTTACATTCAGTTTCAATATTACATTTAATAATTTTAGATTCTATGTCATTGTTATACTCATTCATTGACTTTATTAATATTTCATTATTTTCATTGATTTGCTTCTCAACTCTATCTATCTGGCTATCTATTTCATTAAATTTAACATCTATCTTTTGTATTGAATCATCTAACTTGGTCGCTACTTGGTTGATTTTATCAGTAAACTCTACTTTAGTACTTTCACAATGTCTATTAATTTCTTTAATTTGGTATGTTAACTCATCGAATTTACTGTCAAAACTATTCTTTTGAACATCGAATTTCTCATTCTGTATATCTAATTTCTTATTTATACTACTTTTAAATTCTTGCATCTCGTTTTTCTGTTCATCTAATTTATTGTTCTGAACGTCAAACTTTACGTTAAAACTACTCAAGTTCTCAGACATTGTCTTCATTACATTGAATATATCTGCCATCGACAACTCTGCAACTTGTGTTGTCGACGGGGTAGATTGAGCCGATACATTGTCAATTACCATCGACTCCGTAAGAGTGTTTTCTAAATTTAATTCTTGATTCTCCATTTTGTAATAGTAAACTTATTACTTTAAATAAAAATACTAATATATCACATCTACTTTCACATAACAATGTATTCTACTTATATAACGCTTTGCGCTACTTTACATAACTTTCTATGCACTTTATTTATACTTCAATCATTTCAAAATTTATTTATATAATACCCTTTATATTACTTAATAATTATCATACATATTAATTATTATGCATATTGCTGCACAATACTCGCTACAAAATATCAACCTCAACATTTCACACTTATCACAGCATAACCCCTATCTACGTCTATTTTACGTATGCATAAAAATTTTATTTTCTACTTCAAACAATCATTCTGTTCTCCCCGAAGGCCGTATTTTATATAAATTTATTTATATAAAATTGTCCCTGTTCGCAGGCAGCCATTGTTATGTTTTATTACTCTTGATAATAATAAACTAAATATAATGTGATTGATTTTCGAATTCATTAAAGTTTTACTATCTACTTTTGTCGGGCGCCATCTTGCCTTACCAACTGCAAGAAAAATTTTACCAAGGTTCGAATCAGCGAACTAGGAGAACAGAATGTGGTTGCTGAAATAATAACAGTCATTTATGTTCATCAATAATTAAATGTTATTAATACTTTATTATTATTCATATTTCATATTAATAAAATCATACAGACAAAATTTGTTCGTGAATAATAGTTGTTAATTACCTTGAATCTCTTTTAATTTACTTACTCGCAATACAATAACAGATTCTTGAAATACATTTATTAAGAATTATAATGGGAACGCAAACCAGCCTTCTTATTACTATAAACTATAGTAAAACTATATTCTCACATACACACACAAAGCTACTTTAGAGATCTCATTTTTAAATATTTTATACTTTCTTCAAAATTTATTTCCCCATTCTGCCAGTAATTTTGAAAAACCCTTATTAAAATCTCATTGATACATGGCTACTTAGCTGAATTTGAAGCCGATTATTAGTCCTGAAGCCGTCACATGGTTTTACGTGCGCACTTTTACTTTACTTCATGATTATCGAACTGTTAGATTATAATGAAAACTGTTAATCACACTTTTAATACGAAATTTTGATTTTAAGTCATGTTTTGAAATATAGTATTCACATTTTATTGTTTTGCGGGCCCGCACTTACGTTTCAAAACTTTTATATATACCACTCGCTAGTGGTGATGGCATTAGACTGGGCTGAGAAATAGGCGCTATTTTGTGAAGCGGCTGTTGTTGTGTTCAGTATTAAACTAATTGATATTTGATAAACCTAAGGGATTTGGTTTTTTAATTCAATTATTTACTAAATAACTCCTTCGAGCGCCATCTTGTTACCAACTGTAATAAGAAAATTACCAAGGTTCGAATCAGCGAACTAGGAGAACAGAATGTGGTTGCTGAAATAATAACAATCATTTATGTTCATTAATAATTAAATGTTATTAATACTTTATTAATATTCATATTTCATATTTATAAAATCGTACAGGCAAAATTTGTTCGTGAATAATAGTTGTTAATTACCTTGATTAATTACCGGGATTTACTTACTCGCAATACAATAATAGATTCTTGAAATACATTTATTAAGAATTATAATGGGAACGCAAACCAGCCTTCTTATTACGATAAACTATAATAATAACATATTCTTACATACACACACAAAGCTACTTTAGAGATCTCATTTTTTTTTTAATATTTCAAAATTTATTTCCCCATTTTATTTAAATTTTTTAAAAAGAAAAGATAAAAAAAAAAACCAGCATTTTTAATTATTATTTTTTAATGGCTACTTTCCTGTTTACGAGTAGAAGTTCGACTCCTGGGGTGTCTCCTCATGGCGTGTACTGTTTTACTGTTTTATAGTTCGCACTATCACGTTTTTCTGCCGAACTGTTAATTTTGGATGAATATTGTCCGAAAACTGTTTGTATTCTACATATATATAAAAAGATTCACATTTTTGGTTGTATGCGGGCCCGCACTTATGTTTCGAAACTTTTTTGCAGTTGTTGCTCGCGCGAGCATGGAATTTTGACTGGGGGCGAACTACTTGCGCTAATTTGTGAAGCGGCTGTTGTTCGCTCAACTCTCATTGGTTTACAGTTTGTATCCTTGCGCCAGTGGACTGTTTTTTCTTGTTGACAAAACTGGTGACACACATCGTTATATAAATTGCTGATGCAACACATCCCCTGATGTCTGGTTGTGTAACGTGTTTACTTGTTTCGTGTTCGTCATTTGTTGACCTTGGTACAGTTGTTGGCTGTTATTAAAACTGTCCACACAATATTATTAAACAATTGTCACAGTCAATGCTGCCACTGTTATTCTTGTTTTAAACAGGAAATTTACCCAAGTCTATAATTTCTGTCCCTATTGCCAATTATGTTATTTATTAACAGAAAATACAAATTATGTTATTACCCCAGGTATGCCCAAAAATGCCCCGCTACAATACCCCCTCAATGAGATATTTTATGCCGAAGCATAAAAAATCTCATTGACACATTCATACTTGCTAAAGGGATCAGCCAGGATATGTCGCCACAACCCCCTGTATGGTTTACACAAAAGAATAATCAACTCACCCTTGGTCCGGTGACTGTGACCGCATCTGCATGACAATACTGGACTTCTCTCTCGAGATCCCAACACCGTAGAGTCAGACAGATACTCAACGCCCCTGCTCTGACGCGCAGGCCAGCTCAGGTCCGCCGCCACAGCACCACCAAACACTGAAACAACAAATCAAAATATTAAATAGTGGCCTTATACAACACCATATCCCCAACTGATCTGTTCCCCCCTAGCGGTGCTGGTTTGCGCTAAGAAGCACTGGTTTTGTTTTTACTCACTTATTACTAACATGTATATATCAGAATACCTAACATAACTTAACATAAGAAAACACAGTACATTAATAATTCATTTTAAAATAAACAACTTACAATTAAAATGTTACACACTTTATATCATTAAATTGGCATATAAAATCAAAAAATTACTTTTAAACTTGATTTACTCTTATTAATTCGTTTCTCAAAATTACAAAAATTATTTTATTTATTTATTTTTTTTTTTTCAATTATGGCCATCATTATTCCATTTCATTACTTTGGGTGATTCTACGTTATTCATTATAATTTACTTTATCCACTTGGCATTTACTCATAATCTTACCCCTTTTATTACTCTAACGTTCCCTTACAAAATCTCTAACTAGTATGACACCCCTCTATCAAAATTTTACTAACCCTTCTCTACCTCTAACTACTTACTATTTTAACTCCAATCGCCACCTTCTACTCTTATATAAAAAAAATACTCTCTAACCCTTTGTACATAGGATACGTGTTTCCCCCCCCAAAAAAGCTCAATTCCCGTTCTATGGCCCCTGGATTTTTACCTAAGGCGGCCCCTTCCCACTAAAACTATACCAAATCCCGTCCCAACCCTTATGTTGCGGACTCCCACATTACACTACCCCTACTACAAAATTGCCATCCCCAAAAAATCTCAATCTCATAACCTCACTACAATTACAACAAATTAACATCAACAAATAAACAACAATATATCACTCAAAACTCTACATAAATTCTCCATTTCTACTGTGTCTCCACTTATACTTCTCAAAATTCTATAACATACATTAACTCAAAACAACATTGCATTATTTTCATTTCCACTATTACTTTAACTCTTACTTCGATTTGGACAAATCTATGTCCCACAAAATTCAACTTGAACTGATTCAAACATTTTATTCAAACAATTACTATCACCCACTTCTATCTTTTACAACCTATTGAAAATTTTACTTATTACAACTATTTTTCATTTTATTTTAAAATCTATAAACACATTGAAAACATATTATTATATTTTTATAATACTTATTCCTAACATACTAATGCAATTAACACAATAAGACATAATAACACAATATAAGAAGTATTTAGTGCATCTATTTTTTAAATTCAAACAAAATTATTGAGTAGCAAATCATCATTATTAATTAAAATATATCAAATTTTTAATACGTTATCCCCTTGGATAACCTCCCAGCCACACACACTATTATAATACATCACATAACACAATACACAAATAGCAATCAACCTGGATTATTAGCATACACTAAACAAACAATTCTCTTTTAAATAATTTATCTAAAAATTTATAAACATTATTATTTAAAATTTTTCATTAACTGTTTTTATTTATCATCATTATGAATTTATCCTGTGTTGCAATCAGATTTTCAAAATTGCTTAAAATTTATTATTAACATATATTTTTAACCATTAAGTTATTCCACAAAATAGACCATTTAACATTTATTCACTTATTAATTATTATTAAATTAAAATCTCACCAAACAATTTACATTCACAAACAAAAAATTCAAGCATATAACATTCAATCACAATATCTAAACATCTCAACTTATTTAATTCATTTGATTATTAAAATAACATATTTCCATTATTATCAACATTCTACAAATCATTAACTATTGTCTTCATAATTATTTTGTTATTTAATTAGAATGCAAAAATATTAATAATATTATTATTATTAACACAACATTTTCCAAAACATATACACATTACTTATCTAACATTTCACAATACACACAAATGAATTCAATATTATTTACAAAATATGCGTCAAAACTGTTCAAGTGTATCTCACTTCAGATGTCCAAATCAGCAAGGTCATTACCAAAAATTTACAATATTTAAAAATGTCCCAACACTGATCTTTTAGCTCACCCACCATCGTCATATATATATCTAGTGTATTTGTAACATTCATCATTTTTATCAACACACAAATTATGATAATCATTACTATCATAATAATCTATCAACTCTATTTCATCCATTGTACCACTAGAAATCTTGTTACCATAAGTTAGGATTGTACCGTCTATATCAGTGTTATTTGTTAACGTCAGGTAAATTATTTTCTCATTTTTGTATTCCTCAACTACTACGTCAGGTAAGTCATCATAGTTAGGTAAGATATTATCAAAATTATTTTCTATCTCTCTTTCAACAGGTACGTATTTCACATGATTCATCATCACCCCTTCTAGTATTTTTATCAATTCATCATACTTTCTTTCTAACTTATATATTTCTATTTCATTCTCAACATATAACTCTCTTTCTTCATAGCACCACATCACACTCTCACAATTATTACGGACAGAGGGTACAACATTATACAACATTACTTCATTTAACAATAAGGGTCTCTTGCCCTGAAAAAACAACATTAAATCATCATCATCATTATAAACAATAAGGGGAAAATTCGCCCTCTGTCCCCATTTAATTACTACATTATTCTTCCACTCTCTCTCTACTTCATAAACACTCATTAACATTTCATTATCGCATTCTAAAACTTCATCAGTACTCTTTGTTATTATATTTTCATCATTTGCTTCTACATTATTCTTCACCCCCACTATACTCTCAAAATTGTCTACTATTTCGTCATTTTTACATTTTGTCTTATTTAAAACATTGTCACCTAATTTCTCGAACTTCTGTTCTAACTTATTTAAACTGTTTCTTATTATTTCGTTAGTGCTTTCTAAATGTTTATTCATTTCTTGTATTTCATGTTTCAACTCTTTATTCTGATTTTTTAATAACTCCTCAAAACTATTCTTTTGAATATCTAATTTCTTATTTATACTACTTTTGAAATCTTGCATCTCGTTTTTTTGTTCATCTAATTTGTTATTGAAATCACTAGTGTTCATGTCAAATTTATTCAACAATAACTGCATCATACTCATCATTTCACTATTACTTTCTCTCTTAATTAAGGCCGGCGTTGACTGACTCATCACACCTTCCATTATTTTCGATTCGGCCAGCTGACTTTCTAAATTATTATCACTCGTTTGAACTCCCGAATCGCTACTAAACTGACTGTCAGATAAGCTGACAGCACTATTATCTGCCATTTTTCTTAAAATTTTTTTTTTTTATATATATTTCTTTATATAATCTTGCCAGATGTAACGCATACTTATCAAAAAAAAAAAATATTCTACTCACCAATATCAAACATAACCTTTAACGTCCATCTTACGTATATACGTAAATACAAACTCCAAACAACCATTCTGTTCTCCCCGTAGGCTTATATTTATATAATTATATTATATAAATCGTCCCTACGTTCGGAAGCCATTGTTCAGTATTAAACTAATTGATATTTGATAAACCTAAGGGATTTGGTTTTTTAATTCAATTATTTACTAAATAACTCCTTCGAGCGCCATCTTGTTACCAACTGTAATAAGAAAATTACCAAGGTTCGAATCAGCGAACTAGGAGAACAGAATGTGGTTGCTGAAATAATAACAATCATTTATGTTCATTAATAATTAAATGTTATTAATACTTTATTAATATTCATATTTCATATTTATAAAATCGTACAGGCAAAATTTGTTCGTGAATAATAGTTGTTAATTACCTTGATTAATTACCGGGATTTACTTACTCGCAATACAATAACAGATTCTTGAAATACATTTATTAAGAATTATAATGGGAACGCAAACCAGCCTTCTTATTACGATAAACTATAATAATAACATATTCTTACATACACACACAAAGCTACTTTAGAGATCTCATTTTTTTTTTAATATTTCAAAATTTATTTCCCCATTTTATTTAAATTTTTTAAAAAGAAAAGATAAAAAAAAAACCAGCATTTTTAATTATTATTTTTTAATGGCTACTTTCCTGTTTACGAGTAGAAGTTCGACTCCTGGGGTGTCTCCTCATGGCGTGTACTGTTTTACTGTTTTATAGTTCGCACTATCACGTTTTTCTGCCGAACTGTTAATTTTGGATGAATATTGTCCGAAAACTGTTTGTATTCTACATATATATAAAAAGATTCACATTTTTGGTTGTATGCGGGCCCGCACTTATGTTTCGAAACTTTTTTGCAGTTGTTGCTCGCGCGAGCATGGAATTTTGACTGGGGGCGAACTACTTGCGCTAATTTGTGAAGCGGCTGTTGTTCGCTCAACTCTCATTGGTTTACAGTTTGTATCCTTGCGCCAGTGGACTGTTTTTTCTTGTTGACAAAACTGGTGACACACATCGTTATATAAATTGCTGACGCAACACATCGCCTGATGTCTGGTTGTGTAACGTGTTTACTTGTTTCGTGTTCGTCATTTGTTGACCTTGGTACAGTTGTTGGCTGTTATTAAAACTGTCCACACAATATTATTAAACAATTGTCACAGTCAATGCTGCCACTGTTATTCTTGTTTTAAACAGGAAATTTACCCAAGTCTATAATTTCTGTCCCTATTGCCAATTATGTTATTTATTAACAGAAAATACAACTTATGTTATTACCCCAGGTATGCCCAAAAATGCCCCGCTACAGTTGGGTGTTCAATTCGTATTGTCTTAGAGTTTGTATCACTCCGCCAGCTGCATGTCACCGTTATGTAACGGCATTTCATAACAAAGATCGTCTCTGACGTCAGATCGTCTGACACTGGTTATATAACTTGTTTACCGTTACATAATGTGTTTACTGGTTTCGTGTTCGTCATTGTCTGACCTTGACACAGTGGCAGTTTATTAATTCTGCGTCTGTTGAAGCTGTTTTACAAAATATCATCGAATAATAATATTGTCTTCACCGTCTCAAGCAGTGCTGCCATCGTCGCGATCGCTCCAAATAACAAATTTACCTAAGTTTTGTATGTTTCGTCCCAAATGAAGATTTTTATTTATTTATTACAAAAAATATACAAATTTCTTTAGATTGCCTCAGGTAGGCCCCCAAAATGCCCCGCTACAACTTATTCCGTTAATCAAAGATCTTGTCTCCTGTGTGCTTCTATGAATAGCCTACACATTATTCCATATTCTAGGAATTAACCGTCCATCATAACACTCCATATTCTAGGAATTTACCGTCCATCGTAACACTGCTCCAACCTATCTCATTTAGTTGTTATTCTAGACACAGTTGGTACGTAGGGTGTTGTCTTCTTTCGATTGTACTGACTGACTGGACAAACTTTGTACTCCAATTATGAACACAGTAAACCCTCGATTTAACGGACTAATTGGGGCTGAGGGGTGTCCATAAAATCGAAAGTCCGTTAAATCGCAAATTTTGTTTTTTGAGGATATATTTAAGTCAAATAGGCCTATAACACTTGAAATTTTAATACTATTAATATCATGCAAATACCGTATTGTTCCGAATACAAGCCGCACTTTTTCAGCTAAAAACATGGTCGCTAATTTGGCCTGCGTCTTGCATTCGCGCGCTAACGAAATTTGAAGTTATACCTGACTTCTGGCGGGACGAATGCTTTTGGTATCTATGAGTTGTTTACTGCCTAAGCAACAGCAGTTTGCCTGGCTGTAGTTAACTCTGGCGTTATGATTTATGACTACAACCGAATGTTTTAACAGCAAACTGAAGAAAGAATAGGAAGATAAAGTGTAAGTGCGTGTGCACGCACGCGTGCTCACACCCTTCTGTAGACAGCAAGGCAAAGGATGAGTAGAGGGGGTGTGAGTAACATGTTTCTAAATAACGGGTAAACTGCCAGTGTGGTTTTCTATTGTAACAGTGACAACATCGCTTATCTGTACTTTGTTTTCATTTGGCGTTTTTGTAGTGCGTTTGCGGTATGAGTGATATTGTGGAGACTAAAGGCACGCAGTCAAATCAAATTAAACGTAACCCGTACGATGCAAATTATAAATTAATTGTGATACAAAATGTAGAAAAACATGCAATCTCGAAGCCGCAAGGAAATTCGATATTGATGAATCCTGTATTCAACGATGGAGAAAACAGCAGGAACGACTTTCAAATGCAAATACTGCGTGACGAGCATTCGCAGGACCTCAAGTTGGGTGTTTTGTAGCAGTAGAGTCCAGCGTCTGTGAATACCTACGGCTTTTAAGAAGGCAAGGACTGCCTGTCACTAGATATGTTTTAAAATTAAAAGCTTTAGAAATCGCAGAAGAATTAAAAGTCTCCGGTTTCAAAGCCAGCTTCGGGTGTATAAGACGAATGATGCGGCGAAATTGATTTGCGCTTAAATGACGTACATCACTCGCGCTAAAACTACCGAGTGACTACGAAGAAAAACTCCTACAGTATCAGCGGTTTGTCATTCATTTACGCAAGAAGCATAATTATTCACTTGAACACATGGGAAATGCCGATGAAATGCCCATATTTTTTATTTACATATATTTACGGTGGACCAAAAGGGAACCAAATCTGTAACAGTAAAGATTAGGGGAAATGAAAAATTACGTGCCACTGTAATGCTTGCTGTATTAGCTGATGGACGAATATTTCACAGTGAAATAAGATGCATATCAGTGTATATTGTTCAGTGTTAGTCATCGTGATGTCTTCCACTGAACGTGTGCGACGCCTGCGTCAACGACAACGAAAAAACAGGGATCGCGAAGAATTAAATGAATTCTTGATGAATACTCCGTTCTCATCAAATACAATTGAAGATGAGAAAATCTGCGTGTTTCAAAACAAGAAAAGGAACGAAAGAATGCTGCGATAGCCAAGCAATATTGCCAGAACAGGAGAGTCTGCAGTTTATGCACATTATACATTTCAAAAGCCTAAAAACATTATCAGCTTTTTTTTGTCCGTTAAATCCGAAGTCCGTTAAACCAAGGTCCGTTAAATCGAGGGTTTACTGTATTTTGTGTAAAATACAAACTGTTACTGAAGTTTTTATTACAACTATTTATACAGTATTTTGTATAAGATATAGTCTAACTGTTCTTAAAGGCTGTACTGTTGTCTGTTTTATATTAATGCAGTAAAAAAAAAGCTTCTACTGTATTATCCACATAGTTCAAATGAGTCATATCCATATTATAAGGATATGCTATATACAACAGACACCTCAGAGCCCCTAGTAGTTCGTTATAATGGGGGATTACTGTAGTATGTTTCTTAATACACATGAAAAGTGAAATCAGTGTAAATTGTATTGTTAGTGGTGTGAAGGTGATGCTATTTACATAGGTGTATATACTTGTAGAACATATATACATTAACTTTACTTATAATAATATGTAACATGTAGGATGTCTCAGACAGTGAACTCGAAGGTGTAACACAGTGTACAATCAACATGGTGCATGTGTATGGACAGGAGAAGTTTTTGGTGCTCAAAGACATTGACTTACCAAATGTCAGTGCGTCACTAAATCCAGCAGATGTAAACTGTGATGTTGTCTGTTTAGTATATGATGGCACAGATTCAAAGTCATTTGAATACATTGCAAGGGTATATCTGGTAAGTGCATACTATTCTTATTGACCAAATATGATACTTCTGGTTATGTTTGTATTGAGTATCCTGCATTTATCCTGCGTGATGCTTTATTATATAATTTTTTGTACTTTTAAAGTAAATGTAAATAAAATCCCTTATTTGTTTTTATATACACTATTGTTGTTGTTGTTGCTATTGCCTTTGTGGTGGTAGTGGAGGTGGTGCCACTGCCACCATTCTTACTGTTCCTGTTGCTGTTAATTGAAAACAACTTCTTAAAGAACTTGCTTTGTATTTATTTTGTAAAATGCTTTTGGAGACCAGTATCCTGTTCCTCAGTTCTTGGCAATCTCTAACTTTTCACAGGAAACAGAAAGACTCTCTTTTCTGTCTTCAGAAAATACAGAGATTTGATATACAGATTGAGGAGCTGGATATAACTAGCCACAGAAAACACTGCAGAATAAATAAGTAAGTTTTTTAAGAAAGCGGTTTTTAATATAATAATTTACTTCAAGAGAGTGCAAGACATTGAAATAAATCATAGAGAAAACATCTGTAGCAGTGTGCGTGCATGCGTGCATACGTCTAGTTTAATGTTAATGATTCTCTCTTATTCGTGGATTGTTTGTCTACTAAGATTCAAGTTGCAGATTACTGTAAGACATATGGCATGTAGGTAGAGTAAGTTATAACTCATAATAGCAGACATGAAGCAGTTGTACAGAGATAAGGCAGGTGATAGAAAACTCAGTACTGCCACATTTGAAAAAATTAGCCTGTTCCCTGAATAATTGTCAATGTGAATAAGGTTTGATGTGTATATTCCACAAAACATGTGTACGTATACTTTTATATAATATTTGCTTTCAAAATATAATTTTTTGTCACTGTACTGCCATCACAGTAAACACGTGTCACCTTATCCAAATAATTCTCCCCCCCTCATTTGTCATTCATTGTATATATCTGTATGAACACATAAAGTGCTCAAATTTCTGTGCTTCTAAATTTATAACACTGTCCATAGAAGTGCTTTTTTTTCTTTCAACACGCTCCTTAATGATGGTCAGCATCATTTCTACAGGAATAAGACTGGTTGGTAGATGGAAGTCATTAAACAAAATGTCCATGTTTTGCCAAAGAAGCATCTGTTTTGTTTTATTAGTGCAGAAACCTCATATTTTAACATATAGGTATATAAGGAATGTCATGGTTTACTACCCAGTTATCATGTCTGCATTTTATTGATGATGTTAGGGGTGGATTTATGAGTATATAAATTGGGGGAGTTCCTAATGAATAAGTTGTGTGTGTGTGTAAAATTTAATTTTTCTATTACTTTCAGTACATTTCCATCAACCCCCCCCCCCACCACCACCACCACCACCACAGACTGGTAACACAACTGTGATAATTAATTTGTTATTTTAAAATACGTAAAATCACTTTTAATGTTGGTCTTTCCCCTTCTATTGTGTGACATTCAAGAGTAATTAATCGAATAGTACACTTGTCAAAATCATCGAAATTGGTTTTTACTTTCTTTCTTGGGCATTTTTTGTGGGAAGTGGGGATTGCTATAAAAGATTCTATGTCTCCCATACATGGTGATACTTCTTTAATAATTAGAAATGCTGCACACCAAATATCCATTCTCTTATTTCTTAATTGTCCAATTTCAAAAACTTTACTCTTTATAAATTATTTTCTGATTTTGACAGCGTATGACTTCCATTCCAGAATTTACAGAAGTCGCTCTAGACTAATCTACTTCACTTTGCAAACTGGAAAACATAACAGTAAGACTAAATATGTTAATTAGCAGTAATTATAAAATGTCACTCAGTCAGTAGGTAAAAGAGTCCTCATGATATAACTTAATAAACATGTTTCTTACATTGGAGTAGTTGAAAAAGTTGTTTGTTGTTTTCAGAAATATTATGTAGACAGCAAAATACCAGTGCTAATAGTCTGTACAAAGGCGGACAAACCTCAAGTGAAGCAGGACTATACTGATCAGCCTGCACAGTTCTGTGATAACCATAAACTCTCTCCACCTCACGCCTTTACAGCTGCAAGAGATGCTCGTAAAGAAGTGTTTGTGAAACTGGCAACAATGGCTGCTTTCCCGTAAGTGTGGATTCGTATAATATATATTTCAAGAATTAGTTGCTTGGTACAGTGTGGTGGATTAAGGCTTTTTTGGACTTGGACTGTAGAAGAGCATTATGCATATCCTGTTCCCATACAGTACTCATGTGGTCCTACTGGGGTCAGCCTTTTTTCCTAATCAATTTTTGTATACAAATCCCAGTTTTATATTTTCTGTTTTCATGTAACTTGTGAGTATAACTATGGCTTTATATTAAACAGTTTATGTCAGTGACAGGTATTCATTTCTTATTGACATTTTTAGTATTTTCTCTTTTCTGTTTGTAGCAGTCTGCAACATATTTATTCAGTTCTTGGATGGTCTATTCATACATTTTGTTACATTCTGATTATTCTATTTCTCAGCAGGACAGATGAAATTCCCTAAGTCTGTGAATTGTTAGAACATTGTCATATCTTGTTTAATCTTTAGTGCAGTTTATGTCCTTTATTATTATTAACTCCTAAAGGCAATGCCTTGTCGCTGTAGCCACGTCACTCTGTCCCTTGCGATATTCTTCATTTCTTCATAGGTAACTATTCACAACACTCATTGTGCTGCGGAAGTATGCAGTTCTTGGTCTTCCTTTGGGCTTCTTCCCCACTACTTTGCCCTCAAAGATGTTAGTTAAAAAAGCACTATGTCTGATCACATGCCCTATCAACTTAATCTTCCTCACCTCTATACTCCTAAGCAGTGTTCTATTCTCATTTATTTCCTGTAAGATCTGTTCATTCATCTTCCTATCTGTCCAACTAGTTTTTGTCATTCTCCGCCAAATCCACATCTCCATTGCCTGAAGTCTGTCACTCTCCACCTTCCCTAAGGTCCACGATTCACACCCGTAAGTTAAAACATTCCATACAAATACCTTAACAAACTTTTTCCTTGTTTCAATACTAATATGGTTGCTTGTTAATAAGTTCCTTTTGCTCTGGAATGCTTGTTTTGCCAGAGCTACTCTCCTCTTAATCTCTGCCAGACACTTATTCCCACTTGTAACTATGCTACCCAGGTAACAAAATTCAGTAACGTGCTCCAATATTGTGTTGTTCAACATAATGGTTGATTTAATGTCTTCTCTTTTTTTACTTACAACCATTATTTTAATTTTCTTAACATTTATCCTCAATCTCCAAGCATGACGAATTTTGTTAAACGTACCTAACATTCGGGTCATATCCTTTTCTGAGTCAGCCATCAGTACAACATCATCTGCGAAGCGAATACTGTGTATCTGTTCCCCATTTATTTTAATTCCCCTAGAACTCCTTTTCATCTGAGTTACATCTTCTATAAACAAATTAAAAAAGTACGGTGACAGTGGGCAACCTTGTCTTACCCTTCTTCTTATTATTGCTTCCTTTTTACATCCATTTATGTCTATTTCAGTACTTTGCAACCTATAAATATTGAAGATTACCCTTCTAACTTTCCAGTCAAGTCCTGACTTCCTCATAGTTTGAAACAACAGCTTCCAATCAACATTGTCGAACGCCTTCTCGAGATCCACAAATACCAAATAGGTTTTCCTATTCACTTCAATTCTCCTCTCCAAGATCTGCCGCAGAGCCAAGATTGCTTCTCTGGTTCCTCTACCTGCTCTAAATCCAAACTGGTCCTCCTCCAAAGTGTGATCAGTCTTTCCTTCCAGTCTGTTCTTCACTATGTTCAGCAAAATCTTAGCAGCATGAGATATTAAGGCTATCGTTCTATAATTAGCACAGTCGTCTACTTTACCTTTCTTTGGTATTGTGATTGTTCTACTTTTAATGAAATCAACTGGCAATACTCCCTCTTCATAGCACCCAGTAATTATTCGAAATAGCTGGTCTTTCGTTCTCTCCCCTACATTTTTCAAAAGCTCTGCTGGTAGACGAGGCTCACTAACGAGGCTCTGACGACCGAGTGACCGCCGGTATAAGTGGTCCCCCTACTACCAAGTGCCAACGGCTTCTTTGAAGGCGGATGAGCGGGTAGTAGGTTAGGGCACTCTCTTGTCCTTGGGGTGTGAAAATACCCCAGAAGGCGGATGAACCAGAGATGGTCAACGGCATAGGATGCAGAAGGCAACGGGAAACCACTGCATTAAAGATCTGAGGATATCCCCAGGCTTTTAGCATGATGGCTACGTCTAATGCAAAATATTCCGGAGTTTCAATTCCCCCATTCGGTTCTCCGGGGGGGAAGGTGTTGGATAGAGTCAATTTTGAAGAAGTAAATCCTATTGTTTATGTCCTTATTTAACTTAAATTCAGTCCAGTATACCTGATAGTATTGGCCAGTATTGTGTGTGCGTGTGTGTGTGTGTGCGTGCGTGCGTGTGTTACAATGTCCTGTTGCTTTTTGTTCAGAGTATTTGTTAATTACGTCTGAATAAATTTAACTGTTTCTGTTGTTGGATTTAGACTTTCAATATTTTCTGTCTCATTGGCGATCTCAATGTCTAGGTCTATGAGCTTCATTCTTCATCTTGTTTGACTTATAAAGACTTGAGCCAATGGAATAACTGGGCAAAAAAGTAGTCTATAAAATTGCCTAGTTGTGTGCTAATTCGGAGCATTTCTATTTTACCTAAGATCATCCACATTACCTACCATATCAGCTATATAGTACCTGTTCTCAGAAACCCAGAGTATCTCCCAATGTGTAAGCTTGCTTGGTGGTCGGCCTGTGATTTAAACACTCAGGTCAGGTATAACTTTTGTTATACATGTTGTGTCAGTTTCTGAACTTCTTATAGCATGGATAGGAGCTCTTACAACGTAACTGTAAGTCCACTAAAACCAGCCACTTTAAGATGAATAAAAAATCCATTACTAGCTACATATCTTTAAGAATTGTTGTTTCTAAAAGCTCTGTTAGGTGCAGTGAAAACAAAAATGTATTTTTATATTACGTATATGGAAAATTCATTTTTAATACAGTAGAGTAAACATTAGTTATGTAACATGTTAGCCTATGTTACTTCTATTTGTAACTGAATAACTTCATTAAAATGATCCATTTGAAAAGAAGTAAAAAAATAGGATAAAATTGTGTCTAATTTTAATTATCACTTTTTCTGAAATGGTCTGTACCTAGTTTTATTATAGTAAAAAAAAAAATGAATTGCTTATAGTTCAGCTGTAGATAATGACTGGAAATAAGTATTAGTAAATTAGGACATAAGTTTATGCGTTCATTATTTGATTTGCTATGTTACAGTTAAGCAAATATATTGATGCTCTGTAAAACTGTTACAAAGCTAAATAAACTTTACTACTTACATGTTTATTAATAATAATCTCTTTCAAATTGTGTTCAGATTCTGTAGCTGTGAATGAAAAATGGGACGTAAGGGATCTCGGTATTGACTATTAACTCTATATAAATGTTTTATTTTGATAATGTTGGGAGTATGGGAATAAGTAATGAATCTACTCATATATACAAAGCATATAAATTTGTTTATTGACTTCTTATTTTATTTTACTTATTTCTGTATTATGTATGTCATAAATACATTTTTTATTTGATTTTTGTGTATAGCTAACAACATAATAAATTGTATGTACAGTATTCACACATTAAGAAAAGTGTTTCAAAACATTTTTAAAGGACAGCACATGGTAAAGAAAAAAGTCCGTATTATGAAGCTTTGAAAATATGAGAAGATTAATTTGTTTGTGGCTAGGTTATGCAGAGTGATAAGTTGCTTCACTAGGGCTGTATATATAACCACTTCAAAGAGTAATTGAAAAAATTAATGTATAAAAACTATATACTTTTTCCTCTGAAATTTGTATACTCAAACACAGGAACACTACGTTGAGAGTAATTTCTGATAGTAATAGTCCTGAAGATATAACGATTCCAGTCACACTAACAGTATTGTTTTATGAAGGCTCCAAAAATAGTATGCAATTATAAATATTACAAAAATCTATAACAAGGCACTGTTAATAGGTAGAAAACAAATTATTCAAAATGTTTCACAACCGTACAGTATTATCAGTCAAGAAAAGTCATTTTGTAGGGGAGTAGTATGTAGTTGCTAGTAATCAGAAACCTAAACAGTAGTATTGTAAACGAATGTGCAGCTAGTGGTAGTGGAGTAATATTATGTATTGTGGAACGGTACAAGTAGAAATGTATATCATTAGGGTTTGATTTTATGTACATGGAAATGAAAAAGATTCTTCTTTATGAATACAGCTATACATTGTAGTAGTCATATGAATGAATTGTTTACTATTCTTTAGCTTTCCAGCCCATTCCATCCAGTCTTTAGGTTGTTCTATTCTGTTTAATGTATATACGCATATGGTTGAGCTAGAGACATTACTTTAGAAATGTTTGGCGTACTTACTTTAGTGCCTGATGTCAAGCTAGTATTAAGTTGTAGGGTGAAAAGTGTGGGTGGGTGAAATTTTTTGTATTATTACTAATATGCATTTTTCAAAATTTTGAAAATATTCATTACTTTCTCTGTTTTTCTTATGCCCTTCTTAATTATCATTTTCATTTATTTAAGTTTGAAGAAAATATACTGAGCTTAAATTATACCTTTCTTAGCTTCCTTTAATACTCTATCGGAACTTACTTTCTGGATACCCCTTGTATTTTCATCTGATGAGTGCATGTTTTATCAGTAGAGGCAGTGTAGGAGTTTATACGACCTCATCCAGTTTCAATGGATATTAATGAAAATACAAGCTCTGAAGATCAGAATGAAGATTACACTGATTGACAACATCGAAGTTTTTAGGTTTCTAATGAGCCTCATCTGTTGACACAAAGAGACCGTAATGATTTAGTGTCTGATATTAACTTGTCAAAAAAACAAACAGAAGTTTTGGGATCCTGACTAAAAGGATGGAACCTCGTTGATCATGGGTCTAAAGTATGCTACTTTTGCATTCCCCAAGTGGCTTTCAAGAATTGTTTATCTCAAGAAGGCAACAATACTGTGAAGAAGATAATTGTGAACTGTAATGATATTTCTTTCGTAATGGATACTCTAGGACATGATCATAAACCAGAGGCATTTATTTATAATTCATCAAAAATTAGCCTAAAGGTTGTCTCCTTTACAATAGAAATAAATCCCCTTCAGTCGCATTAGCACATGCTACCAATATGAAAGAGACATATGAGACTATTAAACTCATTCTAGAGAAGATTCAGTATGAAAAGTACTCATGGAACTTAAGTGGAGATCTTAAAGTGATTGCTATGCTGCTTGGTTTACAGCCTGGGTACACAAAGTTTTGCTGTTTTCTTTGTGAATGGGATAGCCGAGATCATAAAAACCGTTTCAAAAAAAGTCGTGTGTAAATTGCATGAATCTCATAAACCTGGTAAGAAGAATGTTGAAAATACTCCTTTAGTTGACTCTAAAAAGATCTATCACCTCTTCACATAAAATTAGGTTTAATGAAAAGTTTCATGAAAGACATGGATGAGGTTTTCCATATTTGAAAGAGAAGTTTCCCAAAATTAGCAATGCAGAATTTAAAGAAGGAATTTCTGTAGCACCCCAGATAAAAGAACTAATAAAAGATGAAAAGTTTAAAGACAGGTTGAATGACTTAGAAAAACATGCATGGATTTCTTTCAAAAACATAGTGGAACAAAAAGTCTAACAACTATAGGGATCTAATTAATCAGTTGCTAAAAACTTATGAAGATTTAGGATGTAATATGTCTCTTAAAATCCACTTTTTTCCATTCTCATTTGGATTTCTTTCCCGAAAACCTGGGGGCCATGAACGATGAACACAGTGATATTGCAAGCATCCTGGGGAAAAGGTATCTGGGAAAGTGGAATTCAAGTATGTTGGCAGATTACTGTTGAACTCTCAAAAGGCACATTCCAGAGGCAAATTATTCCAGGAATCCTTCAACTACCACCTTTTAGGTGTATGAAATATTGTTTAGTAGCATAAGTGAAAATGTTATAAATGTAAAAGTTTAACCTATATGTCACAAAAAAAACCTTACGTGATAGAAAAAAATGGTTTTCCGTTCTTAATTAAGCAGAGGAAATACTGTAGAGATCAGCTAATAAAACCTTTGGGACAGAAAAAAATCATTTTTTATGAGATGCCTAAAAAAAATCCTGTAGATGTAATTCACAAAATAATCCTTAAGTATGGTATAAAAATAATTTTTACTAACATTTTACTATTTCAGTTTTGTGTTGGTAATGGCTATTGTTATAGACACATTAGTTATATAAAATTACGTATTATATGTGATTTCATCAAGGAATTGAATTCATCTTAAATTCAAGCAGATTAATTTACCTGTTTGTGTAGATAAAATGGTACCATATTTATGAGTCAATAGACTAGTATTTGTAAATCTAAATGCATAATTAACTGCACACTTTAGTAATCTTTTCCACTAGCAATACATTTGTTACCATTTTCAGTGGTCATTTTTGACAGAAATTGAAGATCAAAATGTGGGGAAATAATAGTTGCAGAAACCCAGTAAAAATACAAATTAGTGAAGCAACATTTACTGTAGGCATGTATTATTGTTGTTCATATTACTTTCTCCTCCTCATCCTCCTCCTCCTCCTCCTCCTCCTCCTCCTCCTCCTCCTCCTCCTCCTCCTCCAGGTATAGGCTTACAGCCTGTTCCGCTGTTCTGACTTCACCGAAGGCATCTCTTCCTTGGTATATTACATTAGACTGCCAAAAAACGTTAACTATAAATTATATGAAATATCAGAAATTGAAACAGGGGTATTTAAAAATAATAAATACTTAATTTTTTATGTTGTTCAGATGATTTTTAAGTATTATGTTCAGATGAAATTATGATGTTTTAATTTAAAAGGTTCCTATAGTAGGTAGTCATCGAAAATAATTTATGTCATAATATTCTTTCTACTGTGAGCCAGTGCCACTGTGACCTTCAGCAATAGGAGGGTGATCTAGGTGGCATTGCCTTATAGGTTTCTGCGTACATAAAATATGCTGATAACTTGCTGTCAAACTGAACACAAGGTCTCTCTCTCTCTCTCTCTCTCTCTCTCTCTCTCTCTCTCTCTCTCTCTCTCTCTCTCTCTCTCTCTCTCTCTCTCTCCCCCATGTAGAAATAAATAAAATATAACGCTAACCCCCCATATAAAGCTCTTTTTTGATGATCCCTTAGGATCATTATATAGGGGTTTTACTGCGTTCATTAAAACGGGACTGTTCATTATTAATCATGTGGTGTGTGTGCTAAAACATTTGCTATAATTACACTCCATCATATATTATATCTGCATGCATATAGGAAATCAAACTTTCATATTATTTGTAATTTGCCATTGCATTACTCATAGTTATTAAATTTATATATGTAGACTGATGGTATAGGGATATATTCATTGAATATATTCAACACTGGTCATGTACTGAAACGGAAAGACTTTCAAATGTATAATCACTTTCTGAGGTGTTCAGGATCTCAGTAGATATCCAGTGCAAGTAGAGTTTAAGAGTCTGCCTGAGAAAAATTTAAATGAATTCAGGCTAAAGTATAACCTCCCCTCCATACACCCACACACACACACACACACAGAGTAAATACTAATGAAATTATTATTATAAAATAAAATATAAATAAAAAGAATTGAAGCATTTGTATATTTTGACATGAATTGACATTTTGTATATTTTTTAAATTGATAAACAGTATGTTAAAATATAGATGAACTTAAAGTAAATATAAAGTAATTAAACATCAAATAATTAATTTGTGGGCTGTAAGTAGAAGACTGTGAAGTTAGCAGTGGCAGTAAACACCCAAGAATTTAAATAATATTATGTAATATGAAAATTGGTTTCATTGCTTTTGTCAAAGAACAGTTTTTATAGTAGAAAAATTGTAAGAAGAAAATGAGAATTACAGCATAGTAGACTATATTTTGAAACATCAAAGAATAATTTAAGTAAGTGGAAATAATAATAGAAAAAATAGATATGTTTGTATACTAGGTGAACTTCTTTACTGTTTGGTACTTTGGTACAACTGTGTGTATACCTGTGGCATAAGTATAACAGTATATGCTCTGTAGATGGTATCTTTTGTAGGCCAATTGCTTCTTGGTCAATGACCAATTCATAATAGTAAAGACTATCAAAGCATAAACTGTTCTGTTTGTTACAACTCTCATTGCAACTTATAGTTAATTACAATTTTATATTATTAAATAATTTTAACAATCATTATTACTTAATTAAAAATAGTTAAATTATTTTTCTTAGAAAAGGGTGGAATGTCTTTACACAATTGACCGTTTCGGTGATCTTTTCAATTTACTTTGTGTTAACATAGTTTTTTCAATTTACTCTGTTCCTCTCCTTTGTGTGTTCTGTTTTGTTATTTTAAAGTGTGTGTGTGTGCGTGCACGCGTGCGTGTGTTCATACACATATATGGATACACGCATATATGATCTTGTCCTTGCTAATGTAAATTCATAACTATTTTATTAATAGTCTATTTTTCAATAACAGCTGTCAATGCTAAACTTACAAACTTAATACAATACAAACTTATGGTAAAATGTTATTGTAAAATTTTCAGAGTTCTGTTACCATGAAAATATAGTGTTACTGCTTTGCCTTGATAAATATACCATGATAAATACTGAATACTGCAATTTGTCACACTGCAAAACCTACTGTCATGTAGTTAGTTGCATTGGTGTGTGTAAATAATATCTTGATTGTATGTTTGTATGCCAGTCGATTCCATGCGGCATGGTTGCTGTTCTACCGCCATACCAGGTTGGTATTATCTCGTCAGCATACATTTTTTTATAATCTATCACTTTCTATTTTTTGCCCACAGTGTTCTCCGTCGTGTTGTGCACTTGCTCTTATTGCGTTCATCTTCGCCTTCACACCTCGTCTCTGTTTTATTAAGGTTTCTGTAGTTTGTTGTGTATTATTTTAGTGAAGTATTTATTTTCTTTTAACATTTTCTTCTGTGTGTCACTTTTCTTTAATTCTCTTACTTTTAGCATGCTGTTAATTAGAGTATCATTTGACTTCTTTGTTCTAAAGTAGTACTTAAGTTTCTTTGGGGTGCCTTAAAAATATCTTGAGTTTTATAAAAGAGTATCCTTGAACTCTGTTAATTCTGTTAAACAACATTAACATAAGGCTTATAAAATTATGTATAATATATCTGAATATAATTGAAATGTATTACTCAATTTTTTTCATACAGTATTGCGACATATACTGTACTGTGCATTTAATAGATAAAATAAATATTTAAATTAAATTTATAAATATTTAATAATTAAGCAGGTATGAGATTGAAAGCTTGTTTTATGTTAAAAATACGGAATGTAGACAGGCAGGCGCTGACCTGAACACTCACACAACTGTCACTGGGAGTGTGTACAGTAGTAAGTGATGTGTGTGAGTGAGGCCAGCTCGAGCATGAAAGTTTGCAGTCTCACCCTGAATAATTGTCAAATTACAGTTTTTATTTAATTATAAGAAAACCATAGATGGTAGAAAAAATTCAAAGACTCCAAAATGTGTATAAAATTAATACACACGTGTAGTGAGAAAATGGCATGAAAAGGATGCGCAGTGGGAATTCAGTGCAATTTTAAGTGCATAGTAATTACACGGATTATTCTATTACTATGAAAATTACGTTGGACATGTGTAATTAAATCATCCATCGTTAGAGCACCCTGTAGTTCACGTCAGACTTTGCCATTGGCAGAAATGTGCGAAAATATGAAATTGGACGAGAGTGGGAGAACTGACGCCACCGAGCAATTTCAAACCGGCAGAATTCTGTCTTAACAGGTGCTGTACGATGCTTGATTATAAATAGGGCACGAGAGAAGCCAGCCCTTCTTCTCAATCAGTCTTCAGTCGCGGCGGGACGCTCTGTCCGTTGGCGATGCGATTTTCTAATTTTTGTTAATCGAACAGTAGACACGGATGGACGCTATGTTCGTCATAAGTGCAAAATAGTAACTCTTAATCTGTTACTGAATACGAATGTACGTTGGGTCCGTCAGTCAAGACAAGTTACTATCTTACATCATGCAGAGGAACGCTATGCTGAACAGTAGAGGTGTCTGCTAGAACGACAGCAGCTGGTGCAGAGCAACCTCTCACACTATCCTACATCAACCAGATGGGTCCATGATAGACGAGTAACTGGAGGACGACGAGTGGAACCTGCAGATGTGCAGGGAACTCTGATCAGAAGAGGACATACGGATCAACGGAGGACATGAGTATAGCTACAACATCAAGGTGACAGATAATCCATTTATAAATTTTAAATGAGAGACCAAAGACATTTTGAAATTTAAACATGAATAAGAGTTTTATGTAAAATGGAGATAAAGAGGTTCAGAGAATTTGATTTAAATTTTCTAAAATATTTTTTTTTATGTTTAACGATTAATTTAGTCAATTTAAATTTTATTTTAAAGTTTGTAAAGCAATCAGTGATTACCATGTATGCAATACATAAATTAATGTAGTTGGAAGTTATTAAAAATAAATAAAAACCAATAAAAAAATGAAACTGCAGTAAAGCACACTGTCAGACTGAGCAGTCAAGTTTTAATATTGACAAATAAGTATTTAGAATATAACTTTGTTACTGTAGAATATAAGGTTTATTTAATGTTAAATGTACAGCAACATTTGAACGTTTCAAGAGAACAATAATGAATATTTATGGCGAAGTAGTTGAGATTTTTAAACATGCGTGTGTTTTATAAATAAAATTATGAAAACTTGTTACCATTAAATCAATGACTACTCTTATTACCATTACACCCAAACTCCATTAATTGGTACACTTTACCAGTAATGTTATGTAATGTTATTTTGGCGCTCCAAAATCGTGAAGCTACTCAAAATCAATTTATATTAAACAATGTGTTGTTATAGTATGTTATCACTTTCCTTTAACAAATTTCTTGTACTCCCGCTTAACAATCATCTAATATAAAATATTAAATACTATACATTATCCACTTATTTGGACGTATTCATTATTTTATATACCAGTATGTATGTTTGGTTAAAGGTTAGAAACCTCTTTCTAATGTTACTAAGAAGCCGCCATAAGCCGTTTTCACTAATATTAAAATAAGCAACTAGAAAGTAATTAATTGAGAATATTTTTAAAATTCAAATTTAGAACAATTATATTTAAGTGCTTTATATGCATATCAAGAGTTTTATTATCCAACCTTTTAATAATTAATATGCATTTATAAAACTCAGGGAGAGATATGATTTTAGTAATCATTACTATGATCTTAGTATAAGTTGAATAATACATTTTCTCAATGCACAAGGTCTGTTAGTAAAGTTCATGAAGTCGACTGCAAGGTATTTTTGTGGCAGCACTGTAAATAAACACTGCATTGCTTACTGGTGCCGTCATATTAGCGTTTTACAGTTGTTGTGTTATTGTGTTGATAGTGTTGCTTTGTTTATAAGTGCAATCTCTTACTATCTGTATGTGCTTTAGTACACCATTGCAAAAATGTGAATGTCTAAATGAGTTTACTCATTTAACTTGGCAACAAAGGATGTGAAATTATGCATTAGTTGTACACGTTCATAGGAATAATGCTAAAAAAAATAATAATAAATTTACAAGTGAAAGATGTAAACTCAGGTTTCCTTGCATTCAGTCTTTTTTGGGGAACTGAAAGTATTACTATTGGTGAGAGATCAGAGTGGCCGACAACAAGAAGACTAATAAAAACTTTGTAAAATTTGATCAATTGTGTATAAACATTGTCGACTGACTGTTAAAAGCATAGTAGTACATGTAACATGATTTTTGGGGATAGGTATGCAGTCACAATGCATTTCAAGTACTTGAACATTATATTGTAGTAACCTTGAAGAGAGTGAATAACTTCAGGAATGTTATAACTGGACATTAATAAAGGCTGTAACGTGACCAATAAAGGTTTACAGGTATAAATAAGTGAAGTAAAGCTGTATAATAAAAAAAATTATTAAATAGGAAATGATAGAACAACACCACTAACTGAATTTGACGTAGACAAGGACAATGACGATGACGAGACCCAATAGATTGGAAAAGGTGATCCAGAGAAAATAGTTAAAGTCATAACATAAAAAATACCCAAATGTTATTATGTTGAATATTATATTTAACAGAACCGTTTAAAATACATGTAAAAACTTAGATACTAGCATTAGCCTTGTAACCTCTCTATGCGTTTAGTATTTATTTTATTTCTTTTTAAATTTCTATCTCCTTGCTTGTTGGTTTTGAAAGAGAGGTTACAAGTTATTTAGAACTAGGCAAGAGCCTAGAGAAGCAAAATTATGCTGGGTCCAGTATGACGGGACTTGCAATAAAACTCAGCTGTAACAGAACGATAACAATTTATTTTATTTCATGCCCTGCTTGTATGCCCAATCACAAGTATGAATATGGCAAAAGATAACAAGTGTGTAAAATCTTGGTCATAACAAATGTGTGCAAATATAAACGATCACAAGTGTGTATAAATCTTCAAATCTTCAGCATAACAATATGTATAATATTAAGCACAACAAATATATGTATATAAATCAATGAACACCCATATATATATAATTATAAAATCTCCCATCTCCTGGCTAGCTAGACACATGACAACACACACAGAACACAAGGTACACCAACTCACAATTACATTAATTTTTAACACGTATGCCCCTGGAATGCACCCACCCAACAGGTAGAGTAACTACAATCTTATAACTCGGCAGTAATAAAATATACGCCCTTCGGCAACCCGTTCAGCAGAATAACGTAAAGCCAAAACCCCCAGGAAGAATGATAATAATTCATGAGGCATAAATAACCGGACCACCCCTTTATCTAGCATTCCATTGATCAATGACCCATGTTGAGCGTGTGAACCTTAAGTTCCTTTCACATCATTAATTGAAACTGAAAAACTACGTCACCTACTTTCAGACAGTGTTTATAAAATTCTAGACAGTTATTTGACTTCAAAAAAAAAATCCCAAAAAGGAATCAAATCTCTATGTACCTTAATAAACAGAAATTAATTGCTTGAGGCATTACTATTTCAGACGATTTTGACAATACATAATTTACTCAAAAAAGAAAATGATGAATACATGTTTTATAGTCAAAAATTAAACAGCAAATGCTATAAGTGGGAAGTCAACCCATATGTGTTTGCCAGTTAAGAAACAATCAGTTTAGCCCTTGTGCAAGGGGCAAAATCAGCTAAAATATTTCCATAACATTAGTAAATTATTTCTATTAGCCTCAAATGACTATATAAAATAATTAAAAGAAAAGATTACAATAAGGTGGTTGTGCTCTGGCATCTGTGGGAGCGCGCCCACATGTAGTTGACAAAAGTTGACAGGCATACAACCTGTCTGAAGTTGCACCAGCGTGTCAGAAAACTAAGTCCCACTATGTAACCCCAGAAAAGTCCCCAGCCCTTAAATGTGAAACCCATAGTCAAATTAAATTTTATACACAGCTGTTCCAGCCGGAACAGATCTACCAAGCAATAATTAAATTTTGTAAGGAGTAAAATGAAAATGAGATGCAACAGTAAAATGGTACAAGATTAAATCTCTCTGGCGCGCTCCCCCAGTGCAGCACGCACTTACAGCCATTGCATTTAGTGTTATGTAATTGAGTTATGTAAAAAAGTTTATGAAATTTAAGTTATAGTGTTCAGAGTCATGATCACAGCTCAACTTCCCGGTAAACAGTCTGGACACGGGGTCCCATGGCTTCTAGGCTATTTGCAGTAAACGGGCACACTGCCGGCCCGGCCCCAAAAAAAATGAAATAAAGCATAAATATCACCTCATAAGTGCTGGCGAGTGCAACATAGAAATTCAGTCTCCATCTCCCTCTTCGTATATGATCTTGACATGGTTCACAGCTTAGGCGGATGTTCAGCCATCAGCAAGCCAGGAAACCAGCTTAGTGCGAGAACCCGGGAGTCAAATTTACGCCTAGCCAAGCATGTAGAAACAGCAACTTCGTCGAACAAATATGGAGAGCGGAGACGGGGACAATTCTCTGAGCGAGGCCAAGCGTGGACTGCACACCGCAGCACACAATAGTCAGAGCACATAGCCGAGTTGCGCGCGCAACCACACACAGTGCCGCTCCCCCCCATACCGCGGACCAAAGTTCGCCCCCGCTGCCTCGGCTCACGTTATGTTACAATTACGAAACCTTTCTAGAATTTTGTAACCGCCAGCATCAAACCGGCACAGCCTAAAAGGTTTGTTAAGGAATTATGTTATGTTATATGATGATTAAAAATAATCATATGTTATAATTTAGTCTGGGTTATTACAGTAATTATGTTTAGAAGCACTTAAAATTAACAAAATTGACATGAACAGTGGTAATGAGTATAGGGGAGGTGAATTATGAACTCTAGGCAATTAGGCCTATAACTGGTAACCAGAAATTTGTAAAATTCAAGACAAAACCATAACAATTGATAAAATAAAGTATATAATGTGTTTAGGTTCTATAATAATAGTGTAGGACACAAAACTGGATAGAAAATAATTAGTTTAAAGGTAATTTACAAAAGAAAACCAAATGGAAAATGTATGAATCTGTTATAATTTGAAAAAAGATAGCCTTATGGGATATCAAAATAATTTGTAAACAAAAAGCAAACTAATGGTGTTATTATATTAAGGATTACAGCTAGTATAAAGAAGTTATAATAGTTTAAAGATTTTTAGTAATTTTGTATAGAAAAATGTTAGTTTTATATAACAGTGTTGTAAATTATCAACCAATGAGAATGAGTGTTTGGAAGCTAGAAACTATGGTAACCAGAAAATAAGTTGTATTATTCCATTATTAGCTCTTGATGAGTGCAGACGTATTAAACCGCAGTGAGTAAAGAAAAGAATTAATTAAACAAAATCTATAAAAATTAATGACAAAAATAATAAACTAAATTACAGAAAATAATTAACACTCACATGAATTAAAAAATCACAAGAAGAAATTAAATAATCCATGAGGAATTGCTGAGGAATCCCAAGTGACTGACTACGAACCATTGGAAGGAAGAAAATAACTAAAACCCATAAATGAATTATGGAACTTTCAATAACAAGGATGACTGTTGAAAAATAAATACCTGAACCAAATACCTAAGAAAATAGAAGAACGGAATTAACGAAAAAAGGACAGCCAGCAGTATTCGTGAGAAATATTATCCGGATAGACGAGACAGAGGAATGCTAAGTATATTTTAAAATACGACTTAACAGTAACACACAAGAAAACCAAACAATAAGTGAAAATACACCTTATAACGGAAAGAATTAAAAGCTTGAGGGCGATCGTGTTCCTTCTTTAACAGCTTCACTTTGGAGTCGTCAATTTATAACAAATAGAAATAGTGTAAGTGTTTGTGTTGTAAACTGTCGGGCGTTTCCTCCGCGCACTTTTGTTACTTACCGTTGACTGGATCCTCTGCAGCGATGTAGTCCTGTAACACAACTTAATACTATGTTTTTTGTGGGCGCCACTTGGAATCGTTTGTTCCAAGAAATAAATGTGATTATTAAAGTAATTAAAATTTTCTAAATCTTACTTTTATGAAAAAAAATATAAACAAGTCAGTTTAGCTTGAAAGAAATCAGGTAATTTTAATGGTTCTTCAAAAACAAACAAATCGTCTGAAGGACTAACATTCATATAAAAAATTATACATTGCAGAGTTAATAAAAAATTCACAAGTTATTATTATTATTATTATTGACAATTTTAGATATATCCAATCAAGTATCGGCTAGTGTTTTAAAAATTTTTTACTCAGTTGAAAAGCATGAGTTTAATATGTGAAAAAATCTTTACTCTCAGGATGTGACTCCTTTGAACTACCAAGACATATCAATTAGATGCCTTACAAGAAAAACTAAGTGATTTGAAGGTGTGTGGCATGTGTAGTACAACTGTGTGATAAATGTAACCAGGTAAAAAATGACTTTAATTTTGGTAACTCACGTTCCAATGAATAATTAATCTCGCACAGGACACTCCTCTCGGGTAGTTTTTCAATCTCGCCTCTTCGTATGTGCACTGAATCTATTTTAAGTCAATTTTGCGATCGTATACTATTTCCGCACTTTTTGTCAAAACGTTTGGCAGTAGAATATCGTTCAAACGCCGCCACTACGAATCATCTGTTTAGCGTTGATTCAGAAATCGGCCACCGCAGCGCTGATTCCCATGTTGACGAGAAAGGCTTTGTGTATTGTTTGTTCACGTGAAGGGGATTATTGTCAAGTTAGTCAGTCAATGCGAACACAGCAGAATTCGTTCTCTATTTAAATTTTTGGTCCCTCCTGGGCCGTGGACGTTCTGGCTGCGTGATTTCTATTAAAATTTGCCGTATCACTGCTCTATTTCAGCGACACTTTTGGCGTAGATTCTCGTTGAGGTTAAGTCAGTCGGTATGTCTATGTACGGGAAAAGCCTTTCTTCGGGTCTTGTCGATTTCTCGCCTCTCGGTTTCGCCTTAGCTGCGTTGATCAGTGTCGTGGGTGATGCATCAGTTCTGGAGTTCAAGTTTCAAGTGTTTTTTGGGTCGAATTTGGTCTCTCTTTTATACTAATTCAGGTTGACTGTTTTCATCAACTTCCGGTATATTTGTGTAAAATTCTTTCTAGATTGTTTGAGAATAAACGAAATGGAATGTCATGGAACAATTTTCACTTCCATAGAAGCTTTTAGAACGAATTTCTTATTCTTCATACTAAGGATATTTCAAAAATTACTCTGGTATTTATCAAACAGTTTTACATTAGTACTCACAATTTGTATGCCATTAATACATTTAGATTCCCTGTTTTCAACTGAATCTAGCGATACTAAATATGATTGGTTTCTAATTAACTTAAGTCTAATAAACAATACAATATACAACTCTCACCTTGAGTTGTTGTCATTGAAAACTCAATTTTTATAACAAAAATTGTTGTGGAGTTACTAAGTTCCTTCCACAAGCTGAACATCTAATACTACTACCTTCCTACAACAAAATAAACAAATTTTAACATAGATAAAACACAAATAAATACAATTTTATATGGCCTCTGCTCATGGCCTATATTCTTGTCAGTTTTCTAATACAATGATTAGTCTTTTTCTTTAATATATGTATTATTTCACTAGTGTACACACAGAGTTTATTATTTTGTCTATCTTTTGTGATACCTGGTTACTCTGTACATATATTATATTTATCACAAGATGACATAGCATCATTGATTGGTCTTGAGATGTCCTTTTTTCATAGTGTGACAAATCTCACTCTTATTAGTTAAATTCTTTTAGAATTGACTTTACTTTCAACTGAGTTTGTTCCTTATTAAGGTATACTGATGTATTGTACCTTTCCATCTTATTTTTGTTAGCATTATGTAAGTATTTAGCCAGGTATGATTATTTTTGTACTGGATGATTGGCTTCAGCCATACATGGTATAGGTAAACATTTTGATAACTTGACTATTACAATGTTATAGTTAGTCAAATATATTAGTATAGTTGCTTTATATCATATTACAACTTTCTAATGCAATTTGGTTGCATTTTGGCAACATTAAATTCATAAATTATACAATATTAGATGCCTATTACATGTTTTTAGTTAACACTGTTTTTGGCTATTTTGACTGCTTTTTATTCATTTGACAGCTTCCTTTATTTAAGATAAATTGTTCACTATTGTCTGCTTGACAATTACATATAGTTTTTATTTAAATCTGTTAATAATTGATTTTTTCATGAAATCTTGGTGTATGGTCTCAAATCCAACACATTAATATTTTTTGTCATAACAAATATATCATTTTTATTCTAACTTAAACTCTTTCTAATAATGTATTTAAATCATTTAATACATTTATTTTATTTACATTACATAATATAATAATGGATCATGTCCATTTATTCACAAAAAATAGTTCTTAATACTCTATTCAGAGTTATAAAACTTAATAATTAATGACTTTATTTTGGTTGATTCTGACATTATTTCTCTCTCTTATAGTGTCTTATGGTTTTTTCACTGTTATTCACTTTAATAATATATATGGGGGTTTGTGTCTTAGTCAAAGTCTGGTCGTTTTTTCATGTTAGTAGAAATAATTATTATACAAATCTACACAATTTTTTAGGACTACTTGGGTTCGATACAGTTCACCTCACTTTCCTCTTACGATAACTTACTATGTAAATGATTTCTTTTATGGAACGTTCTGTGACGTTACAACCTTCAACACCATTTATCACTTTTTAACAGACACTTGAACTTTCTTTGATTAAATGAACACCTCAAATTGAAGAATAATCTCAATCTAACATTGATTCCTTAAGTGAATATATTTTAAACGTAAAAATTTACTAAACTCAGATAACCTCCAAACGCTAAATCCAGTAGCTATAGTTCACCACTGTAATTATAAGTGTATCACCTTTTATATGTTATTTATATGGTATTTGTAAAATTTTGTACTTTTATTAGTCCATTTGACAACATTTTCTGTAGTCCCAAGAACTTTGACCTGAGATATAAATAAAACGAAATATCAACACCAATCAATGAGTTTGCTAAGCAACGGCTGGTCAGAATAGCCAACCGCTAATAATTAAACATGCCGGCGCAAAATTAAAATATATAAATTGGAAGAAATTGTAATAGAATAAACCAATTAATAACTGTTAATAAAACATCATACAAGCATTGAACTGTATGTTTGATTTCATTTAACTAAGTTTTTAAAATTGAGTATTCTCTTATCATAAAAGAAAACTTGCCTTTTTGGTTTACCTACAAGAGTTGGCAAACCCTAGTTTGAGGCAGAAAATACGAATTCGAACATCTGAACAGGTGAGTAGACACTCTCCAGTTATAAACATTATAACGAGCAAGATCTCGTGTGGTTATAAGGCATATGTGCAGTTGTAATGGGACATATCAGGGACGGGATTGAATTTTAATAATTGAACATAATTCGAAAAGCAGTCAGGGTTCACCTTTGGTGTACCTCATTTTAACCAACTATACATACAATGCTATTATAAAACACCACGTCTGTGTTTGTCTCTGGAGTCAGCTAGTCCAGACATATTACGTAACTACATACAGTTCGTGGCATCCGTGAATCACGGGAAAAATGAAGTCAACGTGCAGATTTCACCAGGCGGCAAAAGATTCCAGAATTCGCTGGCCTAGCTTCTAGAACTTTTTAAACCCACCAATCAGGGGTAATGTAATGTGCGCCCTCACGCCAGATTAAGAGTCAGTCAACTCGTATCTTTCGACCGCACGGTCATAAAAAGAAAACAACAAGTGCTCGAGCTTAATTAACGTCGGCCAACAAAATGTTATAAAAATGTAATCTAAAATAGTAGTAAACTACTAAATACTGATTGTACAGCTACAGTGAAAAACTTATAAACGTTTGAAACAACAGTTCGGAGTGATCAGTGAAACAGCGAATAACACGTGGCGGTGGTGAAACTGTTTGGAACGCCGTGGATTGGTTAAGTACCATTCATAAACTACCAAATAAATTTTATAAACATATGAAATAAATACAGATAAAGAGCTCTAATAACGGGGGTTAAATATAAAAATGTAAAAAGGGTGAGAGAGTGAGTGAGACAAAGTACTGGGTCATTAAGCATATTAAACACCTTGTTATAGTCATGTAAGAATAGTAATCGTAAGAATTGTTTTATTCTCATTTTGTATACCGATAATTTTATACGTTATTTCCATTTAACAGAAAACTAAAAACTTATAATCGATGTATTAGTTGACAAAAAATGAGGAGAAGCTGAGCCTTTGTTATATAGGTCTAGGAAATAACATAATTTCATTAAATAAAAGAAAAATAATTTGTTTTAGTCAGCATAACATGTGTTAGCTTTATGATTTCGCAACTCAACCCAGATAATCCCTCTCCAGCTGTTTTCGTCTATATGACCCTGGACGTAGAACAAAGGAAAGAAAAAAATTTTTGATAAACTTAGTAAGTTTTATTAACTCATAAAAAGACGTAAAGTTTCACAGTTGCCACAAACATAAAGTTTATGCTCACATGCTGAAAACTCTTAAAATGTAGTGTGTTTAATGTGTACAAATGGTTACCTTGAGCAAAGCACGCATGTTAATGCCACTACTGAATTGGCCAGTCATCAGCAAGAGACCATGATATTCAGACGGCTCAGTCGAAGTATTATCCTTAGCCCTGTGGAGACAAAGAAAATGAATGCGCATATTTTACGTTCAAGTTTCAGTTACTCCATACACCTACATCTTGTTTTTCATTTTCATAAAGGACCACACAGATAAGTAAAATTAAATCTGTGAATGAACAGTAAGTGAGGAAGATGTAAATAAACCAATATTAATCAGCAATTGTAGGGCATGAAAAGGAGGGTAATCTTAATGTCTATAAAAGCTCTGATGTGGGTGGTTTATTTAAGTTGTTTTTATTAAAATTAAATTTCAAAGAGTTGACATATATTGTTAAATTCACTTGTATTTTTTCTTTTTGCAAGTGTTTGAAAATGTGTTTTGTATAAATAATTTACACACTATTGCGCAATATTGGAAGTTAACGATAAATGGGTTAGTAAGATTTGTTGCATTTTTCACAATTATTCAAAATTAATTTATCAATGTATTATAAAGCCACAATTTAAAAGTGCTCCTAGTTTAAAGAGAGAAAGAAAAAGAAAGTCAAGGTGACTTTACAAACACATAATATACGGTAACATATGAGATTTTGGGTGATTGTATAAAATTGTTTTACTTTTGGATAAAATGTAAAATTATTGATAGTTGTAACTGGAATATTCCACTTTAAATAGTGTAATTTAGTGAAAGTTACATAATAAAATGCATACTTGTATTGATATTATATCATAAGTTATTTCAAAGTATCTTGCCAATCTATGAGCTTTGCAGGTTCACCTAACAGAGTTTTTTGTGGGGGGGGGATTTCTATTAATGGAAATTGAAAATTAAATAATGTGGATAATGTTCGGATATCCGCAAACCAACTATTGGCTTGGTTGGTGACTCAATCCTTTCTTTTCTGTTTTTCAGGGGTCTTTGTATGGTAAATTGTAGGGCTCTATTGCTTACTATAACAAACAAGTATACATTTATAGAGAAGCAGTTAGGGAAATCTTAACAGGAGTAGGATGTGTGCAAAAATGATACCAAAACTATGTTGTTATGTTGATGAGGAAAAGCAAAGATGAGATGAAATTTGAGAAGACATTTTGGAAAGGCAACATGATAGTCAACCTGTGACCACCAATATGTTCATAGGTTTATAAGGCGTAAGGGAACAAAGTGCTCAGTGGTAACTACTAAAAATTTGTATAGTATAGGAATTGCTCATTACAAATTTATATCAACTGGGCACACAGTGAACAGGCCTACTGTATGGAAATTTTGAAGTCTGTGTGAAAAAAATAGGTAAATAAATCTTGATGAACTTTTTTTTGGAAACTCATCTGGTCATACACTACTGTCTTATAAGAAAGTTTTGGAAGAGAAAAAATTACTTTGTTAGAACATTCATCCTCTTCACTGTACCTAGCCCATTACTCTTTTTTCTTTATTTAAAGGCAATTTAAACAAAAAGTGCACATTTAAATGACATAAGGAGCAATATTGTGCCACAAAACAGATCCAGAAGTACATTGAAGGATTGACTAGGTATCAGCATAAATGTATAGCTTCACAAGACTTCTTTGAAAGGTAATGCAGTAATAATTGGCAATAAGGTATGTATCAAATTTACAGACTTTATTGGCAGACCTTGTAAAATTTCTGCAAAGTTAGTTTTGGTATTGTAATAAGTAAGTTGTTACACATATTAAAATAAAATGTTGACAAATGGCAAAGTTTTTATTTGTACTGGATACCATAACATTATTCTTTTATGAATTGCAAATGAATAAATTTTTTGTGTGTAAGTCCTTCAGCATATCAAATGATTATTGTGGATGGAAAATATAATGTAGCAAAAAAAAAAAAAAGAAAAAACAGATCAACTGACAGATTCATAACCCTAATAATCCAGATAAAAAAATTTACAATTATGTCACAATTAAAAAAATGTATATTTTCAACAACTTCTGAGTAAGTGTGTACTTACAGTATTCTGTTACAGTATGCTTGTTTTATGTGTTGTCTGTATCTTGTTTGTATATGCACTGCATGGTGTGTGAAACAAAATTGCATTGTGTCTTTAAGTTTGAGAATTCCCGTATTGTAATGCTTCTGGTTGTGGTTTGTAATGTGCTATTTGTATATATTTTTATAAACTGTATATGATTAATTGAAATTATCAAGTATCCTCAATCCATAATGAAGTCTCATTTCTGTGAACTGTTAGCATATTACAGCCTGTTTCTGTACCCGAATAATTACCATTATTTTTGTCAGAACTAAGAAATCCTTGTTCCTTTGGTTTTGCCTGCAATGTGTGTGTATGCTAAGAATATAAAATGTTTGATTTTTTTTTTATGAGTTTGCTACTTACAGTATAGTTACATAAGAATATGTTATACGAATGTTTATTAAAATGTTTCCATATGTGAACATACATCAAATTCAGGTATGAATGTAAGAGAAACCATTGACGCTGACTCATATAATATTTAGAAATAATATTTTGAACAAATTTTTATCAAAGTGGATGTGAACAGTAACATTCTTTCATGTCACAGCAGAATACCACAGCAGTGTGCTTGATACAGCCAACTCGCCTCTGTCTCCCAATTGTTAGAGGCAAATATTATGGCAGTATAACTGGGTCTCCTGAGTATTTATTAGCAGTAGGGCCATCTAGAGTTGACACACACTTGCTTTTCCAGTGTAACAGAAATTGCCCGAGTGGAGCACTCAATGAATGATAATCTTCTCAGATGTGTAAAAGCAAGTGTCTAGCCATTTGAAAACAAATAACACATTATTAAATTCTACCATCCTAAATATCCTAATGTAACTATAAATATTTACTCTTTTCAAGTTTAATATCTTCGTATGTAAATGTGTGTGTGCGTGTGCGCGCGCGCATGCAGACGCGAAATTTACAAAACAATATTTGTTTGTAGTGTATATTTAACTCCTGTACTCATATTGTACTCCACATTCTTTTTCAGTCACTTAAAGGAGCTAAACATTCTCTCAGGGGAATCAGTTCTATTGAAAGCTGGGATTGGAATTGCCCTTGTGACAGCAGTTGGATTACTTGTTGCAAGACTGTTGAAAAGTGATAAAAGATAGTCAGAATAATACTAATAAAAACACTTGGCAAAACTGTATTTTTCTCAGTTTGTTTTCAGGTCTGCCAACATGAAACTTACTTTGTACTCACAAACATGCAGACATATCTAGTTGTATACATTTTTTCATTGAATATTATTTGTGTACAAAATGTTAAATAAAGTAAGTTATAGTAAGTTATTTATTATCACTGAGTTTGTTAAATTATTTATTAATGTGTATTTAATTATATAAATTATTTGTTTGAAAATGAACAAATAGTTGGAATTCAATAATTAAAGGAGGTATAAAGTTTTTTGTGTACATTTTAGTAATTTTGTCTTAATGTTTTAATTATGTGATATTCTGACATGAATATTTCCAGAGATTAGAAGTATTGTAAAAAAGTCTGGTGTAGGAAAAAACACACCTCTCTCTCTCTCTCTCTCTCTCTCTCTCTCTCTCTCTCTCTCTCTCTCTCTCTCTCTCTCTCTCTCTCTCTCTCTCTCTCTCTCTCTCTCTCTCTCTCTCTCTCTCTCTCTCTCACACACACACACACACACACACACACACACACACACACACACACAGCTATTTAAGTGTAGCTTTATTAATATCATTTAGGAAAGAATCGTCAATAAACAACAAAAATAAGTGGAGTGTTATATAAATGGAAACATGTTCTCAAACCCATATTAAGAAATGTCATCACTCTGGGCACTCACAGAGGAATACTAGGTCAGTGAACACAGAAACCGTGGTATTTGAAACAAAGTTGACAGAATTCACAATGGAGATGAATATATGGGTTTGGACAAGAACTACAATAGCAGAAGTCTGAACTCTGAGGAGTCCTTTGTTTGATGGTCTGTGTTATAGGATTCACCAGTTGACTAGTCTGCATTACATTTGGTAAATGTGGGCTTAAATTATCCCACTTCACTAAAGCAGGATGTTTCTTGAAAAACTGGTTGTGCGGTGGAAGAATCTCTGAATATCTGCCTGTGAAATATGTCTGCAAAAACAAAAGGACAATGCTATGATATGCAACAGCGCAAAGAGAAGATGTTACAGATGATAATAATAAGCCTACTTAAACTGGTTAAGTTTCCTACCAGAATTCAGATCCAGTACTGCATATAAGTTATGAATTAAAATTGCATATTAATACAACTGAAATGCCCTCATTATTTCAAAATGTATAGTCTTACGGTTTAAAAAAAAAATGTATTAAGTTTTTTCTAATATATAGTCAAGTCCCGATTATCTGGGGCAGATTATCCAGTTTCCTAATGAACTGTGGAAAATTGTAATGAGATACAGAATACAGTACCTATACTTTTGTTTCTAAAACCTTAATTTTGGCACATAAAATGAGCTTTATCTCATATATACGTATATGGGTATTGTACAGGTTATCATTATGTGCCTATATTAAAGCTCTACCATCATTAATTAAACACGGAGTATGATCCGAGTTCTGAGAAATAAAAATTTGAATCTTTAATATTGCTATGAAATTACATAATGCTCTCGAAAAGTCGACAGGTGCAGTTATGTAAAAGTTCTACACGTCTCTCGGCTAGCCGAGCAGGTGCAGTGTATCTGTCAAGGTTGTGCACTAATGTAGCATCGAGACTGTTCAGTTTCCTTTAACTACACATATTATGTTGGTACACCACCAAAAAAAAATTTAAAAATCTGGAACATCTGCAAGACCTATATAAGCAACAGCGGCTTGCTTAGAAGTTAGGTACACCTGGCGAGATTGTAGAGTGCGGATCAAGTGGTTGTTGAAAGTTATTACAGTATTATAATTAGTACGGAACTCTTAATAGTTGACATTATTATTTCATGTGGACAAATTTAACTTGAATTATTGTAGGAGAGTATCAATGGCATTGGAGATTGTAAACTTCAGTAAGAGTTACAAATGGCAAGACACCGAAATAGCTCAGAAGCTCTTATTCACACCCTCGAGTTTGAAGCTGCCAAGGCAGCATCCCCCTGCATTAATGGGTTTATGTCATCACAATGTAGTCAGAAGTTCGCAGTATCATATTGCCATTATGATGTGGGCAGTAAACAGTGTTGCAGGACAAACAGTTTAATGGTTCAAGAGTGCCACAACAATTTGAAAGATAGGAAAGAGACAGAAGACCGAAATGTTACAGCTGTGGAAAATGTGATCATCTACAAGCAGACTGTTGGGAGAATAAAATACTGAGAGAAGACTGTGATCGCACCAGTTAGAGAAGTAAAGCTCCAGAACAGCACACAGCACTACATAAGACCAATGGAATTTGCAGAAGATAAACCATCATTTATAGTTGATACGGGCACAACAGTGTCCATTGTGCACCTAACTTAGTCACCAACCATCAGCCTCAATTTAGCTCTTGTACAATACGGACTGTGACTGGAAGCCCCATCAAAGTATTAGGACAAGTAGATGTACATGTACACCTGGGTCTTCTCGATTTTAGCTACCAGATCCTTGTTGCAGACATTGTCGATGAAGTGATTCTTGGCACGGACATTATGAATGTGTAAGGATTTGTTGTGGACTTAAGAGAGAATGTCCTGAGAGAGAGGACCTGAGAAAGAAGTTAAGGTTTTGCATGGCTAAAATAACAGGGTCTGCCAACCAATCGATCAAGCAAGTGTCATTAGCCAAAGAAAAAGCCAACATGCTGCCAAAAGAACGGAAAATTATTCTGGAACATCTGTGAAATCTATATAAGCAACAGTGGCCTGCTTAGAAGTTAGTTACACCTGACGAGACTGTAGGCTGCAGATCAAGTGATTGTGGAAAGTGATTATTGTGTTATAATAGTGCGGAACTCTTAATAGTTGACATTATTATTACATGTGGACAAATTTAACTTGAAATATTGTATGAGAGTACCTTGTTGATTTCACATTGTTCATTTCTGACAAATTAAAGCTGGTAATTAGTGTCTGTATTTTGTTTCCACTGTACCATACGACGATCTGAGAGACCGTCGTAACAATGTTTAGATTTAATAATAAACACTTGGTTTAGTTCTACAGATACTTTTTATTTTCATGACAATTATTTCATTAACTACAGCAGCTTCAAAGGTTAGATTTGATAACTAGTTTTTTAGTAACAAAGTAGTGACAGTAACTAAGGACTTTGTTACTAAAAAACTATGTTTTAATATATTTAGGAAGCCCACGATGACTGACGCTGTCATACATGCCTCATCGTTCCACCCCATTTCACAGAAATTAGCTGCATTCCATAGCATGATACATCGCCTATTGTCTATACCCCTTGGCATCGAGGATTACATCGAAGAATTAAACACCATTAAAGTCATTGCGTTTAACAATGGGTACAATGAAAAAATAATAGATAATATTTAAAAAAAACAAAAGAAAAAGAAGAGTAACACTATTAAAAATAAAACTAAAGATATAAATAATAGAAATGAGAACCTCGAAACAAAGGCACGCAAGTACATTGCGGCACCTTATACGCATTTCATGCCATGAATTTTTAAGTCAACCATTAATAAAGTCAACAACATAGTTGTTTCCTATAAGACCAGTAATAACATCTTAAATAATCTCCGCAGCCGTGAACATACCAGTCTTGAAAATAAAACAGGAGTTTATAAGCTAGTCTGCAACGACTGTGAGGCTTTTTATGTGGGCCAGACGGGTCGAGGTTTTTTGAAAAGATTTTCTGAACATAGACCCCCTACACGAGTTTACAACTTTGACAGCATCAAGTCAAATTTCGCCAGGCACCTTATAGACAACAATCACAGTTACATGGATTTTAGCTCGAATCTAATACCCCTTCATTTCTGCAATAAAGGGGGTTATGTGAACGCCCTTGAAGAATATGAGATTTATAAAGCATATAACGACACCAGTACCAAGCCACACGTGTTGAACGACCAATTACAATATAAATCAAATATACTGTACGATACCGCTATGCGATATGGTCAAGATAAAACTTAGATTTCGTCAGTACGGCGCGTGTTGTCTTGCAAGGCACACCTAACATTGACGTGCTCATTTTTAAAGCAAGTTCTGTACATAGTTTAATGCCGTATTGTGTTTTAGTATTTTGACACATGTCATCATTGATGACATACATTAGTTTTTATAAAGTTCTGATGATGAGGCAAGTGCCTCGAAACATGTAAACAACGAAATAACATCACGGAAAGGCCATAGACGGTGAGTAACAGTGTATTTGGTTTACCCATTGTAAACATTTCAGTATTTCATCGGTGTTGTCTAAACAATAGATGTTCAGTTCTAGTTTGATATTAGTCTTAGAGATATTGGTATTTATAATTTGTTATACTACTTTTATTGCTGATAATAAAATACGATATAATATCTTTACACTTAGACAATAATTTCAAAGGTTGGGCGCCATCTTGATATGCAAATATAGAAGTAAATATAAACGTGAAGTTTACTCACCTTTAAAAGTTGTTACAGGGCAGGAATTCGTTTAAGCGAATTCTTGAGTAGCGGAAAGTGTTATGTGAAATAATAATACTTTGTTAAAATTTTTACCAAATGATATTACCCAGTTTATTTATGACATTTACTTACATATATTCTCCACCAGGTGGGGACAAAATTACTTTAAATTTCCCTTTTACAAACCCTCCAAAATACCTACACAGTAAACATTAAACATTTGATATGTGTTTTATAGATATATATATTTTATATTTGCACAACCCAGCACTTTTTAAATAGTATTTTGTTCACGCTCTCTCTCCCTCTCTCTCATTCTCTGGTACAATTTTTTATTTTATGAGCTCATTTTTTATTTAATGAATAATTTTTTTATTGAAATGAATTTTACTGAATTGGTCATTTTCTATTTTCTTTGATATGTAAGTGTGTAAAATTATTGGAAAGCTGATACTTAGCTTCCAGTTTTTTGAACGTCGCACACCGCGAGTTCGCCGATTGCACTGACGATCACATCGTGAATTATTACACTCTTGTGCCGATTTGTTACTAATCGGACAACTGTTATTTAAGCCACTTTTGGTGGTATAAAATTTACACAAACACTTAGTGTATATGCCGGCTGCGTGAAGTGCCGATCGGCCCAATTCACGGTCCAGGCGAAAATGACCCAGAGTCTTTGTTAAACATTGCATAGGTGGGGCAAAACTACGTCACGAGTTCTTTGTTCCGCAGCCAAACCCAGTCGCATACAATGAGTCTTACATTCCTTGCGGCTGACGTAATTGTGAGCTTGTTTGTTTACTGCTTATCTGTGACACATAGTTTTTGCGACATTTGTAGCTTTTCTGCGAATTCGACCGGAATCCTGTTAACTCCAAAGTGCGTTGTTTAAAATATTCTACAGTTTATTCACCAAAACTTTATAGGGATTATGAAATAAAATTATTATTATTACAAAATAAATGGTTAGGGAATAAAAATACAATAATTATGGTTTTTAGGACCATAGATTTACAAAATTAGTATCGTACCAGAATTGTACAGTCACAAAACCCCCTCAATGAAAGATTTTATGCCGAAGCATAAAAACTTTCATTGACACATTCGTACTTCCTAAAGGGATCAGCCAGGATATGTCGCCACAACCCCCTTACAATTTATATGAAAAGAAATACAATAACTCACCCGTGGTCTGATGATGATGACAGAACCTGCATGACCTTACTGGACTTCTCCTTCGAGATCCCAACACCATAAGGCCAATCAGGCGCGTAACGCTCCTGCTCTGACGCGCTGGCCAGTTCAGGACCGCCGTCACAACATCACCAAACACTGAAACAATAAATCAATAATATCAAAATAGTGGCTTGGTATAATACTATATTCCTAACTTATCTGTTTCCCCTTAGCTATGTGCTGGTTTGCGTTAAGAAGCACTGGGTTTGCTTCAAGTCAACAAGAATTATATAGAAGTGCCATTCTCTTCATTGACTATCCTTTATTTTAAAAATCTTTTCGATTCCCATCGATAATAATTAACTCTTTCTGTTTTCACAATTAATGTAATTATAAAAGAAACAAATATCTAAATGAAATACATGGATATAATAAATATATAAATCCCAAATTTATGGATATAATTACCTAAATCTCCCTTTAAATTAATTACTCAAACAGGGAGAAAAACATTTTATATAAAAAAAAATAAAATCTTATTAAATTTAATATTATTATTATTAACAGTTAATTAAACTGGCGCTGTTAATAATATTTACCCCTCTTTCTCCTCCACACACACTATTTCCTATACATCATGTTAAAATTTCCATGTTAATACATGATACATCATAATCCACATTGATACATTAATACAGTTAATACATTGAAATAGTCAATTCATATTTAATCTTGATCAGAATTTACACATTCTACCTATTTAAATTTGCAATTTCAATTATAAAAATTACAATTTCATTTAATTAATTAATAATTCTAAATTTCATTAATTAGCCATCAATTATTTATTGTTTAATATTAATTTATTTCAAATTTATTATTAATATTCATATTACATTATTATTATTTCATTTCCTATTACCTGTCTACTCTGAATATTTTACCTAACCTTTCACATTCTTATCATTGTTTAGTCTGGGTGACTCCTGTATTCACTATGATTTGACTTATTATATAGGCACTAACATTTATAATCTTACTCACCTTTCTCTAACTAATCACCAAATTTACCTATCATGACACCAATCTCTCAATTATAAACACCTTTCACTAATTTCATTCCGATGATAAATCCTATGGCACCGCGCGTCTTTGTATGAAGATGGGTGTTCCCTACCTGGCTATATACATTCATAATATTTTGCCCTTCCAAAATATCGGCAAACACTCCCTTAAACTACACTATTACCTGCCACAACGCTATACGTTGACTACTCCTTATCACCTCACCCCCACTACAAAATATCATCAGCAACAATTAAATGTTTAACCTTTACGTTACTCACCTCTACATATAATCACTAACTACTGTGTCCCTAAATATCTAATACTCTCTTTGAATTATTTTCTTTAAAATTCTTATCTATCTAACTCCTATCTACTTTAATTAACTACCTCACATACCTTTATTTACACCCAGGCTCTATCCCCTTTTTTAAACATTTTACATTACTGTGATCATTGACAGTTGCATTATAAAATTCATCTCTCACCTACTCATAACAATACATCTCAATCTTCAAATATATATATTCTTACTTAATCATTTATTATTCATTAGAAATTTCTTCATCATAAATTAATAATTTAACTTCCTTACTACTGCAATTATAAATTTAGTACAACTTTCCTTTGTACCACATTTATTAAGTAATTGACCTTTAATTATTATTCAATTATTTAAAATTTTCACTATTACTTTCACTTGTTTAGCAAAAACATGTTAATTCTTATTTATTAAAACAATTACTAAAACATACATGGTGTACATAAAATTTACCTGTAATACACAACATCAAAATACATAAATACATTGACATAAATACAATTAAAAATATACAATCCAACTTGTTATTTTATCATTAATCAAAATCAGTCCATAGCAGTCCATTTCAAAATCACTTTTCACATATATTAAATGTTCATTACACGATAAAACAATCTATCCTCCATCATTGAATAACATTCTAATCTTAGGTCTATTTATCTTATTGTTTAGTAAATAAATTATATTATTATAATCATTATAATATTTATCAAACTTTTTATATTCATTCACAATTTCGTTTACATTAATAGTTGTATTCCCTATTAATTTATCATATGCCATGTCACGATCGGGTATAGTTCTGTCTACATCATTATTATATGTTACAATCTTGTTAGTCATATAGTCATCATAATTATCATCATAATTTTCTACTACTACACCTGTTACTTCCCCAGGTAAGTAATTGTTATCTTTACTCTCATCATCTACTGTTATTACTATCTCAATTTTACTACAAGGTAAGTATTTGTTATAATCATTCACCATCTCTACTCCTAACCTTTCTACAAATTCTCTATACTTTCTATTTATCTTAAAAATCTCTATTACTCTCTTATTCTCTCTCTCAATATATTTCTCACCATAACACCAATTTACACTCTCTCTCTCCAAATATGCAGGGGTCACTAACTCATAATTACTGCACCACCTATGAGGTACACAAAAACACCAAGGAACTCTATTTGTAGACCTTTCGTCTCCCAAATATAAATCTAAGGAACTCTCGTCCTTATTAAAAATACGTGAAGACTTGACTTCACCCCCTACTGCAACATCAAAGGAAAATTCTACCCCCTGCATCTCTTTTACAAATGTACTTTCTCTCAGCTCTCTCTCTGACTCAACACACACAAACATCTCATTATCACTCCCAATAATCTCATTATCATTTTCTAATATCATATCATTCTTACTACCTGTAAACTCATTATTCAAATTATCACTGTTACTCACCTTCTGATTCTCTATTTGGATTAACTTCTCATCCAACTTTTTAATTACTTTGTCACATTGTTTATCTAGATTATCGTTACGTCTTTTAATTTCAGTTTTTATTTCGTTGAAATCACTTTTAATTTGAACGTTTTGTGTTGTAATTTCATTTTTTATTTCAGTTTTGAAATTATTAAAATTTTCATTCTGTTTGTCACATTTACTGTCGATCTTTAATAGCAACTGCATCATTGCCGTTATGTTATCACCTTTATTGGTATTCATTTTACTTATTTTAATATTACCCGCATGCATATAACCTTATAACATAACCTCGTGGAAGTTGGGTTATGTTTACGTATTTAAAATTATGTAAAACTATTACTTCAAATAACTTTTCCGCTCTCTTCGTAGGCTTACCCACATAAAACAAAAGTTAACGTAGTGTCCCTGTTCGGGCGCCAAATATTATACTACTTTTATTGCTGATAATAAAATACAATATAATATCTTTACACTTAGACAATAATTTCAAAGGTCGGGCGCCATCTTGATATGCAAATATAGAAGTAAATATAAACGTGAAGTTTACTCACCTTTAAAAGTTGTTACAGGGCAGGAATTCGTTTAAGCGAATTCTTGAGTAGCGGAAAGTGTTATGTGAAATAATAATACTTTGTTAAAATTTTTACCAAATGATATTACCCAGTTTATTTATGACATTTACTTACATATATTCTCCACCAGGTGGGGACAAAATTACTTTAAATTTCCCTTTTACAAACCCTCCAAAATACCTACACAGTAAACATTAAACATTTGATATGTGTTTTATAGATATATATATTTTATATTTGCACAACCCAGCACTTTTTAAATAGTATTTTGTTCACGCTCTCTCTCCCTCTCTCTCATTCTCTGGTACAATTTTTTATTTTATGAGCTCATTTTTTATTTAATGAATAATTTTTTTATTGAAATGAATTTTACTGAATTGGTCATTTTCTATTTTCTTTGATATGTAAGTGTGTAAAATTATTGGAAAGCTGATACTTAGCTTCCAGTTTTTTGAACGTCGCACACCGCGAGTTCGCCGATTGCACTGACGATCACATCGTGAATTATTACACTCTTGTGCCGATTTGTTACTAATCGGACAACTGTTATTTAAGCCACTTTTGGTGGTGTAAAATTTACACAAACACGTAGTGAATATGCCGGCCGCGTGAAGTGCCGACCGGCCCAATTCACGGTCCAGGCGAAAATGACCCAGAGTCTTTGTTAAACATTGCGTAGGTGGGGCAAAACTACGTCATGAGTTCTTTGTTCCGCAGCCAAACCCAGTCGCATACAATGAGTCTTACATTCCTTGCGGCTGACGTAATTGTGAGCTTGTTTGTTTACTGCTTATCTGTGACACATAGTTTTTGCGACATTTGTAGCTTTTCTGCGAATTCGACCGGAATCCTGTTAACTCCAAAGTGCGTTGTTTAAAATATTCTACAGTTTATTCACCAAAACTTTATAGGGATTATGAAATAAAATTATTATTATTACAAAATAAATGGTTAGGGAATAAAAATACAATAATTATGGTTTTTAGGACCATAGATTTACAAAATTAGTATCGTACCAGAATTGTACCGTCACAAATTAATATTTAACATGTAGTACAGAAGTGCATAAAACCATGTGTTTTACATAGTACAGAATGTCAGGAAAACAGAAGTTTATAGTACTCACTGTTGAAGATAAATTTGAAATTATCCATCAGTTAGAGAGTGGTACAACTGTTCAGAAAATTGTGACACAATTTGTTATTGGTGAACAGACTGTGGTATAAAAAAGAACAAAATTAGTTTTTACAATTGTTGGCATCTCTAGATTCCTCAGTTGCATTAAAATGTTGAAAATCGATCAAAAAATTAACATATGATAAGTTAGACTAAGTCATGTTACAGTGGTTCGACCAGTAGAGATCAGTTGGGACGCCCATCACTGGTTCTGTTGTGTGAAACAAACATAGGCCTTTTTTGATAAACTTGGAAGGAAATTTTAATGCCTTATCAGGCTGGTTGACCAGATTCAAGCAACACCGTGGCATTCATGAAATCACTATTCAAGGCAAAAAATTATGTGGTGATGAGAATTATGCAAAAGAACTTAAAAAATTTATTTTGAAACAAAATTTTCATCCTGATCAAACATTTAATTCTGACAAAACTGAACTCCACTGGAAATGTCTGCCAACTAGGATTATTCATTAATGAACAATGGGCACCAGGTAAAGAACCAGTCTAACAGTGAAATTCTGTTTTAATGCAACTGGAAGTCCTAAATTAAAATTGGTTGTCGTAGAGAAAGCAAAAACCTCACCCTTTTAAAGGTGTGGGTGGAATCCTTTGTATCCAATTGGCCAGTAAAATATAATCAAAAGGGCACCTGGTTGGGCAGTATGATCATGAAGCATGTTGCAATAAAGTTTTGGTTCCACAAATACATGACTATTTAAAACCAAAAATAAAATCCTAGAAAAAGCTGTACTTCTTTTAGACAATGCATCTTCACATCCCAGTGAAAATGTATGAACTAATAATGGAAAAATACAGGGAAATTTTTACCTTGAAAGGCAACTTTCATAGTCCAGTCTATGTGAAGGAGTGATTTTTTTTGTTCAAATAGGCATTACAGGCAAAGCATGTTGTAGAAGTAAATTGACCGAAGAAAACACTGTTCTTGGAAGCAGAGGAATGGCAGGAAGAAGAATCTCAATGAGAATTTGATAAACTAATTCGAAGATGCTACAAAGAACAGCAGTAAAGAAGGTTGGCAAGACACAGAAGAATATCACTAAGGATGATAAAAAGGAAAAGAAGCACAGATGGTAAAAAGTTATGCAGTCTACATCTGCAAGCTTCTAAAAGCAGAGTCACCCAGGTACTAGAGTCTTCTTAAAGGCTATGAGCCTTTGAAAGAATTATGTCAGTTGTTGAAAGATTCAACTGGATGCTCCTCAAAGGTTGTCAACAAGAACGAAACAGACTGGAACAGCATTTACTATTATTGTTAAGGACATGCAGTTTATCAGTATGGGAAACAATTGGCATGACTCCAACAAAACTAGTGGGTGGGCATGAGATTCATCTTTCTGAAGACTTAGTGTTGGATGCAGCTGGGTAAGCTTTAGGAGTGCAGAATTATATTCTTCACAGTTAAAGAACCAAATGTGAGAAATAAATCAGTTGGTAAGAGGATGGTTGAATGTAGCTGTTTACAGAATGGAAACATGGGATATAACACCAACAGTAGTAGTGTGTGTTTTGAAGGAGACCAGGATTGGTTAACCCACCACATTGGTCCCCAAAATTCAAGGCTAACTAGGAAGGTCCTTATACTATGAAGATAACTAGTTTCAGTCCCATTTATATGATGCAGCAAGGAAGGGAAACAGAAATTCAAGTTCTTAGGTCTTTGCCACTAGTTGGCAAACAGGGGCAAGTAGACTTAAAGGGGTGGCAATGTTATGCATATGCAATAGGCAACGTTAGAAGCAACCATGACACTAGACACATATTATACAAGCGTCAGGATGATCCAACACTTTCGTAATATGTAGCAAATCTTCAATCCTACTGCACCTTCAAGATGCCACTTGATAATGCTGATTATACATATAACTGGAAGTCCTCGTAAACAATCCTCCACAACAAATGACCTGTCTAACCTATATAAATTACATTCATCATCAATTCAGATAGATCAGTTACACAATTCAGTGCATATTATTAGACAGTGTATGAAGGACAGTCAAACAGTTGCACTAGCATTAAAAAAAAAATCGGGTAGAATACTCATGAAAATTCTTTTACTTGTCTGAAATAAACAGTTAAAGGTCTAATTTTTTACAGAATTGGTAAATTTATTTGAACATTCAGTGTGACATGAGTTTTTCGATGTCTTTGTTGAAAAATTTACATCCAACATTCAGTAATCATTCCCACATACCATTCGGACTCTTATCAGTGCAACATCACTGCTTCACAAGGGCCTCTTTCATGTGACTGAACATGGCACAAGGTTAGGACTGTAATTAAGGTGTTCCCACACCTTCCACTTAAATTTACCATAAGATCCTTAGTTGCACATACTGAACATTACATTGTCAAATAGAAGCACAGTGCCTTTTTTCATCATTCACTTCTCTCAACTGGCCATGAATTTCAGGATGGTTACACCTCTGTGCCCAAAGAAAATAAGTGATTGCTTAGAAATATAAAGGGGACACTTCTTTGTAAATGACATAACATGTTTTGCAACTAATTATGGACTAAATGTTATTACCATTTGGTAAGCATTACTTCAGCTAAGGAAACAGAAGTTTAACCAATGTTGTCAACAATTTTCATCAAAATATCTCTAGGAAAAAAATACGAAGGTGCAACTATCTTTTTGCTGCTCCTTATAAGAAGTGAAGAGCGTTAATGTTGTGATAGGGAGTGCTTAACAGCTGAATAACTAGAACTACTGTAATGAATGTTGAATAGCTGAATAACTAGAACTACTGTAGTGAGTGTTAAACAGCTGAATAACTAGAACTACTGTCAAATGATTTTGTGTTTGTTTCATTAAAGCATTGTTAACGTTTGTATCAATTTCTCTAGTATTCAGTAATTTCTACCACTGACATACAGGATTCTGTGTGATTGTCGTAACAATATATTCTTTCTGAAATACATTTTCCTAGTCTTTATATAAAATATAGAAGAAAGTACGTGGTAGACTACAGTTTATTCAGTTAAATGTATGTACTACTCACAGAATTCAAGTTACAATCTAATATCTAAATTGTGATAACTTTTTGTCACTCCTTACTTCAAGGAGTTCCTTGTGATGTGTAAAGCACCAAACTTGTACTGTATGTTAGGAAGTTTTAAAATTCAGCTATCCATTTGGATCTGACACTGCATGCAGACACCCGTTTTTGATCAGGTTTTGCTCAGTTTGCTAGTCTTGATTTGCTCAAAAATTTCATTTTCACAATAACTCCCTTATCCGGAAGTTATTCTCTTGTCCGTAACCTGATGAGGGACTAGCAACTCCATATGAGTAACATTTTATATAACTCTGTCCTATTACACTTTGTTTCATGTTTGCTTTAGATAAAATTTAAGTATTAAATTTTCTCAGTATTATTTTGTAGAAACCTATATATTATCTTAATGATAAAAATTAATTGGAAATTATGAAATTTGACAGTTTTTAGTAGAATTTCTAACAGACTGCTTTCAAAGCAAATTATATCGATAAGTAATTTTTTGTTCAATTCTTTATGCCTCCTGTATTTTTTTATTAGTACAAACATCTTTTTAAAAATGAGTGCCAAAATTTTGTTTCTCACAAAACTAGATGAGACAATTGTAAATAGTATAAACAATATTTTAGTTTTTAAAAACTGTTGGAATATCTGTGTATACTATATATTTTAAGTGTGCTATTTGATAAACTAGTTGAACTAGTAATGATAGTATTATATATATTTTAACAATATCATCCACATGATGGTAATCTCTGTGTAATATTGTAGAATAATTTAAATTTGCCTTATTTATAACCAGGAAGTTGGTATTAAACTTTTGTCATTTATTTATGAAAAGTAATATGTAGCAAAATATAACTGGTGGAAAAATTTATAAATGCCTTATAGATCTTTTGTAAAAATCGTTTAGATGTTTATTTGTTAGATAGTCTCGAAACACAGACATATCAGTACACACTAAAATGTGGGGAGATGTTTTGTGCATTGTCATAATTTTACTCTTCTTATGAATTATAGACGTATGTGTGTTTTGCATGCAGTGACTGGAGAAAAATAATTTTACTTCCTAATTTAAAGAAAAAAGAAACTTTCCAAATATGTATAAAATTCTTGGATTTCGTTGTCCATGACGTGTCTGTTTCTTAACTAAATATAATTATTTCACTACGACTCGAAACACAAAACGTATATGGGTAAAAACGTAAAAGGGTTGCCTCTGGTAGTACAGTCCATCTTGTTGTTGGCGACGAAATCGATTTTCGAAAGATCGATGTTGTGTGTGTGAGGTGTGATAGTTCAAATAATGTGTGTGATTTGAATTCGTCTGTTCATTTAGGATGTCATTTTTATTTTTTTTTCGTGTGTTTGTATATTTCCAATTGTTCTAGAGTGTCTAGTTTTCAGCCTTTTGTATGTACAAACAAAGATACATTGAACACACAAAGGCACTCCACTCCACTACAGAATCCACCTTTGCAAACCACCTCATTGAAGCAAACCACACAACAAGACAGACTGTACTACCAGCGGCAACCTCTGAAGAAGCTTTTTAAAAGTGAAAACCGGTTCAGGTTGTAAGGTAAAGCTTTTACGTTTTTACCCGTAAAAAGTTTTGTGTTCTGAGTCGTAGTGAAATAATTATATTTATGTATAAAACATGATGATTTTTACAAGAGTTTCCATGGGAGACAGTGTTCTGGTTCCCATTCAGAATTACTTCTACTGTGATCAGTAATTAATGTGTAATAGCTTTTATGTTATACATTAAGTCCTGAGTTTTGTGTCTGCAGTTCTTGAACTTAGACAATCAGTTATTAATCATAGATTGGGAATTTTCGTGAAAAGTGGGAACAAGATTGGTAGGCAGTGTAGTGTATTGGTAAAGTAATTGGTATGCTATTACTTTCACATAGAACTCCGGGGAGGCATGTACACATTATCCCAAAATCCTGTTATAAAAACATTCATAGATAAGACCACTGTTTCAACAGCTCAGATAATATAACATGGTATAAATCTTAATCACTATTATGGGGCTGAAATTTTGCTTGAAAATTGGAATATTGAATCAGTTTGTAATAGATGTACAATTTAAGAGCACAGATATGTGAAGTACTAGTGGGATGCCTCCAAGCTAGGATAGAACCCAGAAATGTGCAAAATAACTAGTTGAGTTGCTTGCCATTTAGTGTATTATGATATTCTGTAACTAAAAACACATCATTGTATTTATTACAATACTTTTGTACTACCTCACATTTTTTTGTCATTTTATTTTTTATATGTAATAAGGATGAGGTGCTATACTTTCTGAACATCTGACATCTGCAGTAACACAAGTTAATTTTTTAAAGGACACAGCCAGTAGAACAGGCTTAAGAACTTCTGCAGAAAAAAAAACAAATTTCTCACGAACATTAAAAATGCGCCAAAATTCCTGGTAACAGATATTGGTCGAATAGAGAGGGTTCGAAAATTTAAGTATCTAGGAGAAAGGATTCATAAGATGGAAAGGGTATATGGCATAACTAAAGATATTTACAGTAAAAAGTGCATATCTAAAAATGTGAAAATAAGGCATTACAGTACAGTAGTGAAGCCAGCATGCCTAGCGAATGTCTAGCATTGAATTATAATTTAGACAGACTAGAAATATTTTAAAGACGAATTATTAGGAAAATATTAGGCCCACGAAAAACGTCAGAAGTTTGGAAATTAAGAAGTGATGATGAAGTATATCAAAGTATATAAAATATAACAGAAACAATGAGAAAAAGAAGACTATTATTTTTGGGACATTTATATAGAATGGATGAACAAAGCAGAATAGGTTAACAAAGCAGATCTTCAAATATCTGTGGGGGAAGAAGTTGTTAACTAACACACTACCTCTGTAACAGTTGTTAAACTTACCTTTTAAAACCATGTGTTCACATTTATTTTTATGTACCATGCTGGTTCAGGCGCCATCTTGTATTGCCAACATAATACTTTAATTTTATCTAAGGGTTCCTGAATTCTATAAGCGATCTCAGAGACAGGATGGTTGTTCGAAATAACTGACTCAGATAACATTTGGTAAACAAAACCTGCTTTTTACTGGTATTAATATTGACATAGTTACAAAAACAAAACAAGATGGAGTCCTTGTTACATATAAAACAAAATGGCGGCAACATACTTCCGCTGCATTAATTTTAAGCACATCGTAATTACCTTCATATTTTTTACTTCATTTTCTAATTTATAATCAAGTGAATTTCTAAGATACTGCAGTTATCATTTATTTAAATTTGTTACGTTTCTTACATTATGCAACATAAACCAACGCCTCGTGGCTTTGCCTGTATGTGCCGGCACGCATTCTCACACACACACTCTCCCCATACAATAATTCAATGGTATATTTTGATAATTTGTAATTTTGAGCTCAAAAATAATAAAGGGTATTGATATAAATTTTGACTTTCCTGAACTCGGAGTATTTAAGTTCTCATCAGACGTTCCACATGGTCCAGCAGGTGTTTGGCCGAACGTTAACTGTTTATGTCTGTTCTCTTACAACACTGAAGTTAATTTACATTTTGTACTCTTCGTTTTTAACTGCTTTGACTTTGTTACACTTTAATTACATGTTTTATCACTTGTTAATACTCTTTGCTGGGCAGCAGATTTTACAACGTGCTGTTGCATGGGCGGAGTTTTGTCGACTGAGAGCGACATCATGGCGTTTATTCTACAGGTGGAAGGGATAATTCGTCATCAAATCTATTGTTTCCAGGCGATGACGGCATTGTTATACGGCTCAGTTATTACGTCTCTCGTACTTTTGATGACGTTTTCGCAGTGTCCGGTTATTGTTTTGTCTGCAGTGCTGTCGACTGGCACGTAGGCCATTTGACCTTGGCGTCAACCCGTTCTGGCAAACTGCGTTGTGTGATATATATTGGAAAATTTTAACCTCATGTCGTTTAATACATTGGATTACAATAAAATTATATTTTCATGTACCTACAAATTCCTATATGGACTTATGTACCGTTACAAAGTCAACATCAAGTTGGGTTAAAGAAGTCCAAAAGGATTTAGAAAAAAATAATATACACACTGAAGAAGCAATTGAAAGAGAAGTTTTTTGGGCAAAAGTGTTAAAAATGGAAGGAGTCCAGGGTAGGAGAGAGAAAAACACAGGTTCAAAAGTGGACTGAAGAAAGGAAGAAGAGACACAGTGAAAAGATGAAGGAATATTGGAAAAAAAGAAAAGAATAAAGAATTGAAATTGGCATGTGGTCCTTAGATGGCCGATACAAAAAAAAAGGATGAAGTGCTACCCAAAAGTTCTCAAAATTAAAATTGAAATGCCTTGCTTAAAAGGAGTGTGGTACAGAATTGTGCTGCTTTGTACCTCCACCAGTATCACTAAGGAATCAAATACTGTTTATCACTGTGCCGTGGAAAGTCATATTTGTTCACCTTGTGTGCTTTCGTGACGTCATATTTGTGATATTTCTTGATGTCTGGCATGACTAATTTGAGTGAACTAAGAATTTTGTAAATTTTGTTTTAAACTTGGGAAGACAGCAGCGGATATACACCAAATGTTGGAACAAGCTTTTGGGTTTGAATTATTAAATTGGTGTGGGCCAGACTCAAATCTACAAGTGTTATTTTGAATGTTCATCCTCTTCTTTCACAGCACTTAATGAATATTAATTACTACACTTTCACATGTGAAACTTACTTTGTTTATTTTCCTCGTACAACATTTCAGCGTGATGTTCACCTTCCTCAGCGAGGTATGATACTGAATGTCCGGAACTTGTAACGGTTTTTTCTAGTTGGTAGGTTATGTGGGGGGTGTGGAGCTGGAAGGGGGTTGGCACGGGATTCCGAAGTATTGTATGTTTTGTGTATTATTGTGTCAAAGAGTGCGTGTGATTTAAAGTATAATTGGTCGTTAAGTATGTTGTTTGGTTGTATTGTGTAGTGTTTGTATATTTCATATTGTTCTGCGGTGTTAAGTTTTCGACTTTTAGGTAAATAGTGTAGGATCTCAAGATTGTTTTTTATGTTGGTGTAGCTGTGGTTTTTTGTCTGTATGTGTGTGGCGAACGCAGAGTGTATGTTGTTATTGGATAAAGCTTGTAGGTGTTCAGAAAATCTAGAAGAAAAATATCTTCCCGTCTGGCCTATATAGAAATTATTACAATCGTTGCATTTTAATTTGTATACCCCTGTTTTGTTGTATATGTCTATGTCCGTGTTTGTATTGTTGATGTGTTTTTTTATGGTATTGTTGGTTCTGTAAGCTATTTTGTAATTGTGTTTCCTGAATGTGTTGGCGATTTTGTGTGTGTTGGAGTTGTAGTATGTGAGTGTGATGTATTTATTTGGTTGTGTGTTGTTGGTATTTTTTGTTTTTGTTTAGAATGTGTCTGTGTAGTTTGTTTATTAAATCAGGGTTATAACCGTTTTTTATTGCTATGTATTTGATTGTGTTGAGTTCTGATTTATAATCTTGTTTACTTAGTGGTATTTTTGTGAGTCTATGGAGCACATGGTTGAATGCAGCATGTTTGTATTGCGTTGGATGGTTTGATGTGTTGTGTATGACCATGTCAGTTGTGGTTGGTTTCCTGTATATTTTATATGTGTGTGTATTGTTTGTCTTGTTAATTGTTAGGTCAAGAAAATTTATACTATTGTTTTGTTCTATTTCAAGTGTAAATTTTAGTTTGTGGTGTATTGTGTTTATGTATTTGTGGAAATTTTGACCTGTCTTGTATTGCCATTATATAAAAGTAATATATCATCTACGTATCTGTTCCAATAAATGATTTTGTTGGTGTATTTGTTGTTGTTTATTATACTGTATGTTTTTGTTCCATGTTGTGTATGAATATTTCAGCTAGTATTCCTGATATGGGGGAGCCCATGGGGAGTCTGTCTTTTTGTGTGTATATCTTGTTGTTGTATGTGAAGTAATTTTGTTCTGTAATTATTTTGGTGAGTGCAATGATCTCATGTATGTGTGTTTCGGGCGTGTTGTTTTGTCTAAGTAAATGTTCAAGTGTTTGTATGGTGTCTTTGATGGGTACGTTGGTGTATAAATTGGTTATGTCAAAAGATGCTAATGTTGAATTGTGTGGAATGTGGATGTGTTCGGTTTTCTTGACCAGTTCTAGTGTAGTGAACAACACACAAGCACCCTCCCACAAAATCGCAAGACACCTAGATAAAATAATCAGGAAAAACATAAATCTAATTAACAACACTTCCGTCAAAAACAACATAGAACTGGTTAAGAAAACCGGTATGGTTTCATAGAACAATTTGTGAAGATTATCAGCAAACAATTCACGGTATTTGCAAAGCTTTAGGTTTCTCATATGGGACTTGCAAGTTGCAAGTTTTCATTGGAAAAAGGATATGGGTCAACCAAACATGGTTGTTGTATAATTACAATGCATTTGCTCATTTTCACTCATTGTGTGTCAGTTCTTAACATCTACAAACATTCCCTGACTACTGTCTATTGACCCCCCCATAAAATTCACCCAACATAGCCCCTTGCAACTTCTTTTTTTCTCAAAAATGGAAATTGAAGTCAAAGGGAAATGATTTGAGATGGTAAAGATATTCAAAAGTTATCGCAGGACATGCTGAAGAGGCTGATGGAAAGTAACTTCCAGCAGTGTTTTTGAGCATTAAAATCATATTGAAACAGCAGCGGGCAGTTAACTCTGAAGTTGATTAAGTCAGTTTTTCTTTTGAATGTGTCTGATTTTTCATAATGAATTTCAGGAACTTTGGTAGGAACTAATTTGCTATAAAATTAGTGTATGTTAATGAATACAAAAAATATTCAAATCACTGCACCCCTAAAAAAAAATTAGTTATAAGCTGTAAAATTTTAAGTTCTACAATTAAAACTTTTAAATGAAAGACCTTGCACTTTTATTTAAGTACTGTATCTAAAAGTGACGGATGGATCACTTCTACCATTTGTGATCAGGAAATCAAAATGTCCTTATGAGTCATTTAAGAAAGGTTTTAAATTTTTATGAAGACTGAAGACTGTTAGAAAAAGAAAATACTAAAACTTTAGATTACACAGGTAGTAAAGTTTGATTTATAAATTAGAAGAGAGTTTCACTCTATAATGCATCATTTGCTGATTTGATAAAAGAACATATTCTTAAAAGAAGATTACCCAATAACATCTTCTGTGGAAGATAGGGGGTTGCTGTGCCAGTGCTTATAGTATCAAAATATAGATTATGTTTATGTGGTTGCACAGGATGTAGATTGAAGTATACATTAGCTACAAAAGAGAAGAATGCTGAAATAGAATCTCAAAAGATGAAACCAATTTCAAATTGATTGTTTCCACTAATTCAATCAAACTTGGTCATGGGTATATGGAGTTTTATGTGAGACTGACATGTCTAATTTCTTTTCTGGGAGACAAACAGTGTTGCCTAGCAAGGCCAGCTCTTGATGGGGTATTAAACTGAAATCTAAAAAATAAAAAAATAAAAGTTGGCTTTTCACTATTTTGTCCTCTTATAATTGTTTAATCACTGCTGCATAACATACCTGAATACTGTTAAACACCTGTTATATTGCACAACCCTTACATATAATTAAAACAATGATTCTGATATTATTGTCAGCGATTTATTAGAATTTGTTTCACTTTACAGTTGACCTTTCAAATTAAATTAAACAAACAAGCTTTAAAGCTCTAAATTGAGATTGCCAGTGTGAAAATATGAATGGTAAAGGTTTCATTGGAAGGGTGGAATGAAGTGTGGGTGCCAAAAGACCAATTGCCCAGGTGAAAATTTTATATTGAGCCAACCCTGTTGCCAAGATGGTAGCAGTTTTGTTTAAAATCAAAGCATTTTCTGTCACTAACAACTAGTGTTCTAATGTTAGCTACAGTGTCATTAAGGCAGTATTTATGCATCAAGAAAGTGCCAACAACTGATGAAAATGTTGGATTTATGGTAAAAGAACTCTATAAAAGGTATATTTTTTACATTGTTTTTGGTGGTGCCTGTAAGAGAATAAGGCAGTCTAACATTATTGGTTTACTAATAACTGTTCTGTAGAATATTCAAACATCAATTCTGTTATGTACTGGGTACTAGTAGATGTGAGGTGTGGATATAAAATAACTAGATTAGTGTTTTAAAATTGTCATTCAGCAACAGTACACAATGAAAGTACTATTCTCTTCAGTGTACTCCTTCCTCGATTTGTACACCACTCCATATGAATTTTCCACTGTTTGCAGCTATGCTACAGATTATCTTATGATAGATTCTTCATGACTTCACTGCTTTTGCCTTTAATGAACCTATGAACTTGATTAGGTGAGTGTGGTGGATGTTTCAACATGGGAGATTCCATACTCTGCAACTGACAGATTTTATATGTCAGCATATTGTCTTGATGAAGAATCCATGAGTTGTTCTTCCATATTTCAAGGTTTCTTGCACATGTTCATAGAGTTGTTAAGACCTTCTTACAACTTCTTAAGAGAAGAGTCCTAATTAACAATTTGACTTTCGGCACCTAATCAACTTTGCTTTTAATTTTGGATTTACTCATGTATGTTTTTTTTTAACCCATCTCATGCATGTACACATCATGGACAACAAAACTCGAGAATCGATACTGTATACCAAATAGAAAATATCGGTATGGAGAACCATACATGACTTCCATATTCTAAGATTTATATTTAAAATCATTTTCGAAATGAAATATTACCATAGAAACTACTTCTTTCTACTTACTGCTTCAGCCTTAACCACAGTACTGTGGTCACTAACGTATACCACCTCACGTTATCGCACTCGATTTTCACTGATGATGGAAGTCGATGGCATTGCTGAAATGTCTGGTTTTGTAGAAAACATTGGACCACGGCCAAATATCCCGGGAAGGAATTTTAACAAAAACTACTTCTTTGTTGCCGATAACGTTGTACACATATATATAAAAAATATGCATAAAATTAATGGCTTGTATAAGTTAATGATTGATCTCCATTAAGTAGTGCTCAAGTTTCCAAAGTTTTAATATTATGATGTCCGTAATTAAAACATCAGAGCCGGTTTAATGTGTATGAGGGTACACCATGGACAAAAATTTTCAACATTTCCTATTGAGCGTTGCTTAGAGTAAAGCTGCGAATCTACAGTGTACGTTTCACAGAACAAACACGCGGAAAAGAAGGAGCGCTCCGAAGTCAGTTCATTCCCTAAAGACGAAAAGTCTGTCTATGAATCGTTCCTCTGTAAACACGTGCAGTTACACTGCCCAGCGATCCACAGGAAGCAAATCGCTATCCACGCTGGACACTTTTTCGGCTTGCACGCGTTATGTTGGTATGGGTTTCGGCACTTTCCATTTAAAAAGCGTGCAAATGTAAGAAAATAAACATGAATGAGGCCAGAAATAACGCGAATTGTGTGTGTGTGTGTGTGTGTGTGTGTGTGTGTGTGTGTGTGTGTGTGTGTGTGTGTGTGTGTGTGTGTGTGTGTCTTCCCTGGCTTTTTATTGCGGTAGTCATAATAATAAAATGGAAACGTAAACATTACATAACTGAGATATGCTTGCCTGCCACGAACGATATATTTTCTCTCATACATGATTTACATTAAAACGAAAAAATTATAATTTTATTGCCTGGCAACAAAATTATTTTATTTTCAACAATTACCATTGTTTGAAAAAGTTTACATGAATTTTCAAGTACTTTACTGTTGTTAAAACGTAAAAGGTTGCAGGTAAACTACCCCTTCCCCTTAACCGATCTTCACCAAAATCAAAAGCCCTTGAGTTCTCTACAATTCAGGGACGTATGCAATAAATTATTTGATTCTGTTTGAATATGCGGCAGTTATCGTTCGTCGTAGAAAAAATTACCCTTGTTAAAACATAAAACTTGCAGGTAAACTACCCCTTTCCCTTAACCGATCTTCACCAAAAACAATAGGTCTTGAGAACTCTACAAATCAGGGCTGTATGCAAAAAATTATTTGATTCTGTTTGGATTTGCGGCTGTTATCATTTGCCATAGAAAATACCCTCGTTAAAACATAAAAAGTTGCAGGTAAACTACCCCTTTTCCTTAACCGATCTTCACCAAAAACAATAGGTCTTGAGAACTCTACAATTTAGGGCTGTATGCAAATAATCTTTTGATTCTGTTTGAATTTGCAGCTGTTATCGTTTGCCATAGAAAATACCCTTGTTAAAACATAAAACGTTGCAGGTAAACTACCCCTTTCCCTTAACCAATCTTCACCAAAAACAATAGATCTTGAGAACTCTACAAATCAGGGCTGTATGTGAAACATTATTTGATTCTGTTTGAATTTGCGGCTGTTATCGTTTGCCAAAAAAAAAAAATACCCTTGATAAAAAAAAACCGTTGCTAGTAAACTACCCCTTTCCCTCAACCGATCTTCACCAAAAACAATAGGTCGTGAGTACTCTACAAATCAGTGCTGTACGCAAAAAATTATTTGATTCTGTTTGAATTTGCAGCAGTTATCGTTTGCCATAGAAAAAAATCTACAGACACATAGACAGACAGACACTTTTCGAAAAACGACTTTTTTTCATGTTTTGAGTGTAGTACAATCAGAATCTGCAATAATCTCGAACACGATTTTTTTTGCCATCACCATACTTCCATTTCCTTAAGGAATATGGAAGTAAAAATATCGGTATGGAGAACCATACATGACTTCCATATTCTAAGATTTATATTTAAAATCATTTTCGAAATGAAATATTACCATAGAAACTACTTCTTTCTACTTACTGCTTCAGCCTTAACCACAGTACTGTGGTCACTAACGTATACCACCTCACGTTATCGCACTCGATTTTCACTGATGATGGAAGTCGATGGCATTGCCGAAACGTCTGGTTTTATAGAAAACATTGGACTACGGCCAAATATCCCGCGAAGGAATTTTAACAAAAACTACTTCTTTGTTGCCGATAACGTTGTACACATATATATAAAAAATATGCATAAAATTAATGGCTTGTATGATTGATCTCCATTAAGTAGTGCTCAAGTTTTAAAGTTTTAATATTATGATGTCCGTAATTAAAACATCAGAGCAGGTTTAGTGTGAATGAGGGTACACTGTGGACAAAAATTTTCAACATTTCCTATTGAGCGTTGCTTAGAGTAAAGCTGCGAATCTACAGTGTATGTTTCACAGAACAAACACGCGAAAAAGAAGGAGCGCTCCGAAGTCACTCATGGACCCTCAGCATCTTGCAGAGGGTTCATTCCCTAAAGACGAAAAGTCTGTCTATGAATCGTTCCTCTGTAAACACGTGCAGTTACATTGCCCAGCGATCCACAGGAAGCAAATTGATGTCCATTTTTTCGGCTTGCACGCGTTATGTTGGTGTGGGTTTCGGCACTTTCCATTTAAAAAGCGTGCAAATGTAAGAAAATAAACATGAGTGAGGCCAGAAATAACGTGAATTGTGTGTGTGTGTGTGTGTGTGTGTGTGTGTGTGTGTGTGTGTGTGTGTGTGTGTGTGTGTGTGTGTGTGTGTGTGTGTGTGTGTCTTACCTGCCTTTTTATTGCTGTAGGCATAATAATAAAATGGAAACGTAAACATTGCATAACTGAGATATGGTTACCTGCCACGAACGATATATTACTTTATACATGGAGGAGTTCAGTGACATACACACGTACAGAAGAATTATATATATAAAGATATTAACTCGTACATAATTTACATTAAAATGAACAAATTATAATTGTATTGCCTGGCAACAAAGTATTTTATTTTTAACAATTACCATTGTTTGAAAAAGTTTAAATGAATTTTCAAGTACTTTACTGTTGTTAAAACGTAAAAGGTTGCAGGTAAACTACCCCTTCCCCTTAACCGATCTTCACCACAATCGAAAGTCCTTGAGACCTATACAATTAAGGGACGTATGCAAAAAATTATTTGATTCTGTTTGAATTTGCGGCTGTTATTGTTTGGCATAGAAAATACGCTTGATAAAAAAACGTTGCTGGTAAACTACCCCTTCTCCTTAACCGATCTTCACCAAAAACAATAGGTCTTGAATACTCTACAAATCAGGGCTGTATGCAAAACATTATTTGATGTAAAAGGTTGCAGGTAAACTACCCCTTTCCCTTAACCGATCTTCACCAAAATCGAAAGCCCTTGAGAATTCTACAATTCAGAGACGTATGCAAAAAATTATTTGATTCCGTTTGAATTTGCGGCTGTTATCGTTTGCCATAGAAAATACGATTGATAAAAAAACGTTGCTGGTAAACTACCCCTTCTCCTTAACCGATCTTCACCAAAAACAATAGGTCTTGAGTACTCTACAAATCAGGGCTGTATGCAAAACATTATTTGATTCTGTTTGAATTTGCGGCTGCTATCGTTTGCCATAGAAAATACCCTTGTTAAAAAACGTTGCAGTAAACTACCCCTTTCCCTTAACCGATCTTCACCAAAAACAATAGGTCTTGAGAACTCTACAATTTAGGGCTGTATGCAAATAATCTTTTGATTCTGTTTGAATTTGCGGCTGTTATCGTTTGCCATAGGAAATACCCTTGTTAAAACATAAAACGTTACAGGTAAACTACCCCTTTCCCTTAACCGATCCTCACCAAAAACAATAGGTCTTGAGAACTCTACAATTTAGGGCTGTATGCGAAACATTATTTGATTCTGTTTGAATTTTCGGCTATCGTTTGCCAAAAAAAAAATTTCCCTTGATAAAAAAAACCGTTACCGGTAAACTACCCCTTTCCCTCAACCGATCTTCACCAAAAACAATAGGTCGTGAGTACTCTACAAATCAGGGCTGTATGCAAAAAATTATTTGATTCTGTTTGAATTTGCGGCAGTTATCGTTTGCCATAGAAAAAAAAACTACACACAGATAGACACACAGACAGACACGCAGACACACACTTTTCGGAAAACGACTTTTTTTCATGTTTGAGTGTAGTACAATCAGAATCTGCAATAATCTCGAACACGATTTTTTTTGCCATCACCATACTTCCATTTCCTTAAGGAATATGGAAGTAAAATATCGGTATGGAGAACCATACATGACTTGCATGTTCTAAGATTTATATTTAAAATCATATTCAAAATGAAATATTTCCATAGAAACTACGTCTTTCTACTTATTGCTTCAGCATTAACCACAGTACTGTGGTCACTAACGTATACCACCTCACGTTTTCGCACTCGATTTTCACTGATGATGGCAGTCGATGGCACTGCCGAAAAGTATGGTTTTGCATAAAAAATTGGACTACGGCTAAACAGCCCGGGAAGCGATTTTAACAAAAAACTACTTCTTTGTTGCCGATAACGTAGTACACATATACAAAATTCCCCCCTCCACTTTCAACTATAATTTTTAATTATAGAAAATTACCCCCACCCCGTTCACCTAACCTCTTCATTTATAGATATTTCATCTACGTTTCTACAGTGGATTATTATGACCTTCTTATCAGGATACTTTATTTATAAAAATTAAGTACTTTACTCTTGTTAAATCATAAAATGTTTCTGGTAAACTACCCCTTTCTCTTAACCGATCTTCTCCAAAATCAATAGACCTTCCGTCCTCTACAATTCACGGATGCATGCAAAAAAGTATTTGATTCTGTTTGAATCTGCGGCAGTTATCGTTTGTCATGGAAACATTTCTCTTGTTACAACATAAAATGTTGCAGGTAAACTACCCTTTTCTCTTAACCGATCTTCACCAAAATCAACAGACCTTGAGCTTTCTGCAACTTAGGAAAGTGTGCAAAAAATTATTTGATTCTCTTTGAATTTACGGCAGTTATCGTACGTCATAAAAAAATTACCCTTTTTAAAACATAAAACGTTGCTGATAAACTACTCCTACCCTTAACCGATCTTCAACAAAATCAACAGACCTTGAGTTCTCTTTAGCTCAAAAAGGTATGCAAAAACCTAGTTGATTCTGTTTGAATTTACGGCAGTTATCGTTCGTCATATAAAATATCGGTATGGAGAACCGTACATGACTTCCATATTCTAAGATTTATATTTAATATCATTTTCAGCCAAACAGCCAGGCTGTGTCTTACCTGCCTTTTTATTGCTGTATTAAATGAAAAATATTATATTACATTATAATGAAAAAATTATAATTTTATTGCCTGGCAACAAAATTATTTTATTTTTAACAATTACCATTGTTTCAAAAAGTTTAAATAAATTTTCAAGTACTTTACTCTTGTTAAAACGTAAAAGGTTGCAGGTAAACTACCCCTTCCCCTTAACCGATCTTCACCAAAATCGAAAGTCGTTGAGACCTCTACAATTCAGGGACATATGCAAAAAATTATTTGATTCTGTTTGAATTTCCGGCTGTTATCGTTTCCCATAGAAAATACGCTTGATAAAAAAACGTTGCAGGTAAACTACCCCTTCCCCTTAACCGATCTTCACCAAAAACAATACGTCTTGAGTACTGTACAAATCAGGGCTGTATGGAAAACATTATTTGATTCTGTTTGAATTTGCGGCTGTTATCGTTTGCCATAGAAAATACCCTTGTTAAAAAAACATTGCAGGTAAACTACCCCTTTCCCTCAACCGATCTTCACCAAAAACAAAAGGTCTTGAAAACTCCACAAATCAGGGCGGTATGCAAAACATTATTTGATTCTGTTTGAATTTGCGGCTGTTATCATTTGCCATAAAAAATACCCTTGTTAAAAAAACGTTGCAGGTAAACTACCCCTTTCCCTCAACCGAACTTCACCAAAAACAATAGGTCTTGAGAACTCTACAATTTAGGGCTGTATGTAAATAATCTTTTGATTCTGTTTGAATTTGCGGCTGTTATCGTTTGCCATAGGAAATACCCTTGTTAAAACATAAAACGTTACAGGTAAACTACCCCTTTCCCTTAACAGATCTTCACCAAAATCAACAGATCTTGAGACCTCTACAATTCAGGGACGTATGCAAAAAGTATTTGCTTCTGTTTGAATTTGCGGCTGTTATCGTTTGCCATAGAAAATACGCTTGATAAAAAAACGTTGCAGGTAAACTACCCCTTCCCCTTAACCGATCTTCACCAAAAACAATAGGTCTTGAGTACTCTACAAATCAGGGCTGTATGCAAAACATTATTTGATTCTGTTTGAATTTGCGGCTGTTATCGTTTGCCATAGAAAATACCCTTGTTAAAAAAACGTTGCTGGTGAACTACCCCTATCCCTCAACCGATCTTCACCAAAAACAATAGGTCTTGAGTACTCTACAAATCAGGGCTGCATGCAAAACATTATTTGATTCTGTTTGAATTTGCGGCTGTTATCGTTTGCCATAAAAAATACCCTTGTTAAAACATAAAACGTTACAGGTAAACTACCCCTTTCCCTTAACCGATCTTCACCAAAATCAACAGATTTTGAGACCTCTACAATTCAGGGATGTATGCAAAAAGTATTTGATTCTGTTTGAATTTGCGGCTGTTATCGTTTGCCATAGAAAATACGCTTGATAAAAAAACGTTGCAGGTAAACTACCCCTTACCCTTAACCGATCTTCACCAAAAACAATAGGTCTTGAGTACTCTACAAATCAGGGCTGTATGCAAAACATTATTTGATTCTGTTTGAATTTGCGGCTGTTATCGTTTGCCATAGAAAATACCCTTGTTAAAAAAACGTTGCTGGTAAACTACCCCTTTCCCTCAACCGATCTTCACCAAAAACAATAGGTCTTGAGAACTCTACAAATCAGGGCTGTATGCAAAACATTATTTGATTCTGTTTGAATTTGCGGCTGTTATCGTTTGCCATAGAAAATACCCTTGTTAAAACATAAAACGTTACAGGTAAACTACCCCTTTCCCTTAACCGATCTTCACTAAAATCAACAGATCTTGAGACCTCTACAATTCAGGGCTGTATGCGAAACATTATTTGATTCTGTTTGAATTTGCGGCTGTTATCGTTTGCCAAACAAACAAAATTACCCTTGCTAAAAAAAACCGTTGCAGGTAAACTACCCCTTTCCCTCAACCGATCTTCACCAAAAACATTAGGTCGCGAGTACTCTACAAATCAGGGCTGCATGCAAAAAATTATTTGATTCTGTTTGAATTTGCGGCAGTTATCGTTTGCCATAGAAAAAAAATCTACAGACAGACACACACACAGACACTTTTCGGAAAACCACTTTTTTTCATGTTTTGAGTGTAGTAGAATCAGAATCTGCAATAATCTCGAACACGATTTTTTTTGCCATCACCATACTTCCATTCCTTAAGGAATATGGAAGTAAAATATCGGTATGGAGAACCATACATGACTTCCATATTCTAAGATTTATATTTAAATCTTAATATCGCCTGCCAAGCGCGATATATTTTCTTTTATACATGATTTACATTAAAATGAAAAAATTATAATTTTATTGCCTGGCAACAAAATTATTTTATTTTTAACAATTACCATTGTTTCAAAAAGTTTAAATAAATTTTCAAGTACTTTACTCTTGTTAAAACGTAAAAAGTTGCAGGTAAACTACCCCTTCCCCTTAACCGATCTTCACCAAAATCGAAAGTCATTGAGACCTCTACAATTCAGGGACGTATGCAAAAAATTATTTGATTCTGTTTGAATTTGCGGCTGTTATCGTTTGCCATAGAAAATACGCTTGATAAAAAAACGTTGCAGGTAAACTACCCCTTCCCCTTAACCGATCTTCACCAAAAACAATAGGTCTTGAGTACTCTACAAATCAGGGCTGTATGCAAAACATTATTTGATTCTGTTTGAATTTGCGGCTGTTATCGTTTGCCATAGAAAATACCCTTGTTAAAAAAACGTTGCAGGTAAACTACCCCTTTCCCTCAACCGATCTTCACCAAAAACAATAGATCTTGAGAACTCTACAATTTAGGGCTGTATGTAAATAATCTTTTGATTCTGTTTGAATTTGCGGCTGTTATCGTTTGCCATAGGAAATACCCTTGTTAAAACATAAAACGTTACAGGTAAACTACCCCTTTCCCTTAACAGATCTTCACCAAAATCAACAGATCTTGAGACCTCTACAATTCAGGGACGTATGCAAAAAGTATTTGATTCTGTTTGAATTTGCGGCTGTTATCGTTTGCCATAGAAAATACGCTTGATAAAAAAACGTTGCAGGTAAACTACCCCTTCCCCTTAACCGATCTTCACCAAAAACAATAGGTCTTGAGTACTCTACAAATCAGGGCTGTATGCAAAACATTATTTGATTCTGTTTGAATTTGCGGCTGTTATCGTTTGCCATAGAAAATACCCTTGTTAAAAAAACGTTGCTGGTGAACTACCCCTATCCCTCAACCGATCTTCACCAAAAACAATAGGTCTTGAGTACTCTACAAATCAGGGCTGCATGCAAAACATTATTTGATTCTGTTTGAATTTGCGGCTGTTATCGTTTGCCATAAAAAATACCCTTGTTAAAACATAAAACGTTACAGGTAAACTACCCCTTTCCCTTAACCGATCTTCACCAAAATCGAAAGCCCTTGAGAATTCTACAATTCAGTGACGTATGCAAAAAATTATTTGATTCCGTTTGAATTTGCGGCTGTTATCGTTTGCCATAAAAAATACCCTTGTTAAAACATAAAACGTTACAGGTAAACTACCCCTTTCCCTTAACCGATCTTCACCAAAATCAACAGATTTTGAGACCTCTACAATTCAGGGATGTATGCAAAAAGTATTTGATTCTGTTTGAATTTGCGGCTGTTATCGTTTGCCATAGAAAATACGCTTGATAAAAAAACGTTGCAGGTAAACTACCCCTTCCCCTTAACCGATCTTCACCAAAAACAATAGGTCTTGAGTACTCTACAAATCAGGGCTGTATGCAAAACATTATTTGATTCTGTTTGAATTTGCGGCTGTTATCGTTTGCCATAGAAAATACCCTTGTTAAAAAAACGTTGCTGGTAAACTACCCCTTTCCCTCAACCGATCTTCACCAAAAACAATAGGTCTTGAGAACTCTACAAATCAGGGCTTTATGCAAAACATTATTTGATTCTGTTTGAATTTGCGGCTGTTATCGTTTGCCATAGAAAATACCCTTGTTAAAACATAAAACGTTACAGGTAAACTACCCCTTTCCCTTAACCGATCTTCACTAAAATCAACAGATCTTGAGACCTCTACAATTCAGGGCTGTATGCGAAACATTATTTGATTCTGTTTGAATTTGCGGCTGTTATCGTTTGCCAAACAAACAAAATTACCCTTGCTAAAAAAAACCGTTGCAGGTAAACTACCCCTTTCCCTCAACCGATCTTCACCAAAAACAATAGGTCGCGAGTACTCTACAAATCAGGGCTGCATGCAAAAAATTATTTGATTCTGTTTGAATTTGCGGCAGTTATCGTTTGCCATAGAAAAAAAATCTATAGATAGACAGACAGACACACACACAGACACTTTTCGGAAAACCACTTTTTTTCATGTTTTGAGTGTAGTAGAATCAGAATCTGCAATAATCTCGAACACGATTTTTTTTGCCATCACCATACTTCCATTCCTTAAGGAATATGGAAGTAAAATATCGGTATGGAGAACCATACATGACTTCCATATTCTAAGATTTATATTTAAATCTTAATATCGCCTGCCAAGCGCGATATATTTTCTTTTATACATGATTTACATTAAAAATGAAAAAATTATAATTTTATTGCCTGGCAACAAAATTATTTTATTTTTAACAATTACCATTGTTTTAAAAAGTTTAAATAAATTTTCAAGTACTTTACTCTTGTTAAAACCTAAAAAGTTGCAGGTAAACTACCCCTTCCCCTTAACCGATCTTCACCAAAATCGAAAGTCATTGAGACCTCTACAATTCAGGGACGTATGCAAAAAATTATTTGATTCTGTTTGAATTTGCGGCTGTTATCGTTTGCCATAGAAAATACGCTTGATAAAAAAACGTTGCAGGTAAACTACCCCTTCCCCTTAACCGATCTTCACCAAAAACAATAGGTCTTGAGTACTCTACAAATCAGGGCTGTATGCAAAACATTATTTGATTCTGTTTGAATTTGCGGCTGTTATCGTTTGCCATAGAAAATACCCTTGTTAAAAAAACGTTGCTGGTGAACTACCCCTATCCCTCAACCGATCTTCACCAAAAACAATAGGTCTTGAGTACTCTACAAATCAGGGCTGTATGCACAACATTATTTGATTCTGTTTGAATTTGCGGCTGTTATCGTTTGCCATAGAAAATACCCTTGTTAAAAGAACGTTGCAGGTGAACTACCCCTATCCCTCAACCGATCTTCACCAAAAACAATAGGTCTTGAGTACTCTACAAATCAGGGCTGCATGCAAAACATTATTTGATTCTGTTTGAATTTGCGGCTGTTATCGTTTGCCATAAAAAATACCCTTGTTAAAACATAAAACGTTACAGGTAAACTACCCCTTTCCCTTAACCGATCTTCACCAAAATCGAAAGCCCTTGAGAATTCTACAATTCAGTGACGTATGCAAAAAATTATTTGATTCCGTTTGAATTTGCGGCTGTTATCGTTTGCCATAGAAAATACGATTGATAAAAAAACGTTGCTGGTAAACTACCCCTTCTCCTTAACCGATCTTCACCAAAAACAATAGGTCTTGAGTACTCTACAAATCAAGGCTGTATGCAAAACATTATTTGATTCTGTTTGAATTTGCGGCTGCTATCGTTTGCCATAGAAAATACCCTTGTTAAAAAACGTTGCAGTAAACTACCCCTTTCCCTTAACCGATCTTCACCAAAAACAATTGGTCTTGAGAACTCTACAATTTAGGGCTGTATGCAAATAATCTTTTGATTCTGTTTGAATTTGCGGCTGTTATCGTTTGCCATAGGAAATACCCTTGTTAAAACATAAAACGTTACAGGTAAACTACCCCTTTCCCTTAACCGATCCTCACCAAAAACAATAGGTCTTGAGAACTCTATAATTTAGGGCTGTATGCGAAACATTATTTGATTCTGTTTGAATTTTCGGCTGTTATCGTTTGCCAAAAAAAAAATTTCCCTTGATAAAAAAAACCGTTACCGGTAAACTACCCCTTTCCCTCAACCGATCTTCACCAAAAACAATAGGTCGTGAGTACTCTACAAATCAGGGCTGTATGCAAAAAATTATTTGATTCTGTTTGAATTTGCGGCAGTTATCGTTTGCCATAGAAAAAAAAACTACACACAGATAGACACACAGACAGACACGCAGACACACACTTTTCGGAAAACGACTTTTTTTCATGTTTGAGTGTAGTACAATCAGAATCTGCAATAATCTCGAACACGATTTTTTTTGCCATCACCATACTTCCATTTCCTTAAGGAATATGGAAGTAAAATATCGGTATGGAGAACCATACATGACTTGCATGTTCTAAGATTTATATTTAAAATCATATTCAAAATGAAATATTTCCATAGAAACTACGTCTTTCTACTTATTGCTTCAGCATTAACCACAGTACTGTGGTCACTAACGTATACCACCTCACGTTTTCGCACTCGATTTTCACTGATGATGGGAGTCGATGGCACTGCCGAAAAGTATGGTTTTGCATAAAAAATTGGACTACGGCTAAACAGCCCGGGAAGCAATTTTAACAAAAAACTACTTCTTTGTTGCCGATAACGTAGTACACATATACAAAATTCCCCCCTCCACTTTCAACTATAATTTTTAATTATAGAAAATTACCCCCACCCCGTTCACCTAACCTCTTCATTTATAGATATTTCATCTACGTTTCTACAGTGGATTATTATGACCTTCTTATCAGGATACTTTATTTATAAAAATTAAGTACTTTACTCTTGTTAAATCATAAAATGTTTCTGGTAAACTACCCCTTTCTCTTAACCGATCTTCTCCAAAATCAATAGACCTTCCGTCCTCTACAATTCACGGATGCATGCAAAAAAGTATTTGATTCTGTTTGAATCTGCGGCAGTTATCGTTTGTCATGGAAACATTTCTCTTGTTACAACATAAAATGTTGCAGGTAAACTACCCTTTTCTCTTAACCGATCTTCACCAAAATCAACAGACCTTGAGCTTTCTGCAACTTAGGAAAGTGTGCAAAAAATTATTTGATTCTCTTTGAATTTACGGCAGTTATCGTACGTCATAAAAAAATTACCCTTTTTAAAACATAAAACGTTGCTGATAAACTACTCCTACCCTTAACCGATCTTCAACAAAATCAACAGACCTTGAGTTCTCTTTAGCTCAAAAAGGTATGCAAAAACCTAGTTGATTCTGTTTGAATTTACGGCAGTTATCGTTCGTCATATAAAATATCGGTGTGGAGAACCGTACATGACTTCCATATTCTAAGATTTATATTTAATATCATTTTCAGCCAAACAGCCAGGCTGTGTCTTACCTGCCTTTTTATTGCTGTATTAAATGAAAAATATTATATTACATTATAATGAAAAAATTATAATTTTATTGCCTGGCAACAAAATTATTTTATTTTTAACAATTACCATTGTTTCAAAAAGTTTAAATAAATTTTCAAGTACTTTACTCTTGTTAAAACGTAAAAGGTTGCAGGTAAACTACCCCTTCCCCTTAACCGATCTCCACCAAAATCGAAAGTCGTTGAGACCTCTACAATTCAGGGACATATGCAAAAAATTATTTGATTCTGTTTGAATTTCCGGCTGTTATCGTTTCCCATAGAAAATACGCTTGATAAAAAAACGTTGCAGGTAAACTACCCCTTCCCCTTAACCGATCTTCACCAAAAACAATACGTCTTGAGTACTGTACAAATCAGGGCTGTATGGAAAACATTATTTGATTCTGTTTGAATTTTGGCTGTTATCGTTTGCCATAGAAAATACCCTTGTTAAAAAAACGTTGCAGGTAAACTACCCCTTTCCCTCAACCGATCTTCACCAAAAACAAAAGGTCTTGAAAACTCCACAAATCAGGGCGGTATGCAAAACATTATTTGATTCTGTTTGAATTTGCGGCTGTTATCGTTTGCCATAAAAAATACCCTTGTTAAAAAAACGTTGCAGGTAAACTACCCCTTTCCCTCAACCGAACTTCACCAAAAACAATAGGTCTTGAGAACTCTACAATTTAGGGCTGTATGTAAATAATCTTTTGATTCTGTTTGAATTTGCGGCTGTTATCGTTTGCCATAGGAAATACCCTTGTTAAAACATAAAACGTTACAGGTAAACTACCCCTTTCCCTTAACAGATCTTCACCAAAATCAACAGATCTTGAGACCTCTACAATTCAGGGACGTATGCAAAAAGTATTTGATTCTGTTTGAATTTGCGGCTGTTATCGTTTGCCATAGAAAATACGCTTGATAAAAAAACGTTGCAGGTAAACTACCCCTTCCCCTTAACCGATCTTCACCAAAAACAATAGGTCTTGAGTACTCTACAAATCAGGGCTGTATGCAAAACATTATTTGATTCTGTTTGAATTTGCGGCTGTTATCGTTTGCCATAGAAAATACCCTTGTTAAAAAAACGTTGCTGGTGAACTACCCCTATCCCTCAACCGATCTTCACCAAAAACAATAGGTCTTGAGTACTCTACAAATCAGGGCTGTATGCACAACATTATTTGATTCTGTTTGAATTTGCGGCTGTTATCGTTTGCCATAGAAAATACCCTTGTTAAAAAAACGTTGCAGGTGAACTACCCCTATCCCTCAACCGATCTTCACCAAAAACAATAGGTCTTGAGTACTCTACAAATCAGGGCTGCATGCAAAACATTATTTGATTCTGTTTGAATTTGCGGCTGTTATCGTTTGCCATAAAAAATACCCTTGTTAAAACATAAAACGTTACAGGTAAACTACCCCTTTCCCTTAACCGATCTTCACCAAAATCAACAGATTTTGAGACCTCTACAATTCAGGGATGTATGCAAAAAGTATTTGATTCTGTTTGAATTTGCGGCTGTTATCGTTTGCCATAGAAAATACGCTTGATAAAAAAACGTTGCAGGTAAACTACCCCTTCCCCTTAACCGATCTTCACCAAAAACAATAGGTCTTGAGTACTCTACAAATCAGGACTGTATGCAAAACATTATTTGATTCTGTTTGAATTTGCGGCTGTTATCGTTTGCCATAGAAAATACCCTTGTTAAAAAAACGTTGCTGGTAAACTACCCCTTTCCCTCAACCGATCTTCACCAAAAACAGTAGGTCTTGAGAACTCTACAAATCAGGGCTGTATGCAAAACATTATTTGATTCTGTTTGAATTTGCGGCTGTTATCGTTTGCCATAGAAAATACCCTTGTTAAAACATAAAACGTTACAGGTAAACTACCCCTTTCCCTTAACCGATCTTCACTAAAATCAACAGATCTTGAGACCTCTACAATTCAGGGCTGTATGCGAAACATTATTTGATTCTGTTTGAATTTGCGGCTGTTATCGTTTGCCAAACAAACAAAATTACCCTTGCTAAAAAAAACCGTTGCAGGTAAACTACCCCTTTCCCTCAACCGATCTTCACCAAAAACAATAGGTCGCGAGTACTCTACAAATCAGGGCTGCATGCAAAAAATTATTTGATTCTGTTTGAATTTGCGGCAGTTATCGTTTGCCATAGAAAAAAAATCTACAGACAGACAGACAGACACACACACAGACACTTTTCGGAAAACCACTTTTTTTCATGTTTTGAGTGTAGTAGAATCAGAATCTGCAATAATCTCGAACACGATTTTTTTTGCCATCACCATACTTCCATTCCTTAAGGAATATGGAAGTAAAATATCGGTATGGAGAACCATACATGACTTCCATATTCTAAGATTTATATTTAAATCTTAATATCGCCTGCCAAGCGCGATATATTTTCTTTTATACATGATTTACATTAAAATGAAAAAATTATAATTTTATTGCCTGGCAACAAAATTATTTTATTTTTAACAATTACCATTGTTTCAAAAAGTTTAAATAAATTTTCAAGTACTTTACTCTTGTTAAAACGTAAAAAGTTGCAGGTAAACTACCCCTTCCCCTTAACCGATCTTCACCAAAATCGAAAGTCATTGAGACCTCAACAATTCAGGGACGTATGCAAAAAATTATTTGATTCTGTTTGAATTTGCGGCTGTTATCGTTTGCCATAGAAAATACGCTTGATAAAAAAACGTTGCAGGTAAACTACCCCTTCCCCTTAACCGATCTTCACCAAAAACAATAGGTCTTGAGTACTCTACAAATCAGGGCTGTATGCAAAACATTATTTGATTCTGTTTGAATTTGCGGCTGTTATCGTTTGCCATAGAAAATACCCTTGTTAAAAAAATGTTGCAGGTAAACTACCCCTTTCCCTCAACCGATCTTCACCAAAAACAATAGATCTTGAGAACTCTACAATTTAGGGCTGTATGCAAATAATCGTTTGATTCTGTTTGAATTTGCGGCTGTTATCGTTTGCCATAGGAAATACCCTTGTTAAAACATAAAACGTTACAGGTAAACTACCCCTTTCCCTGAACCGATCTTCACCAAAAACAATAGATCTTGAGTACTCTACAAATCAGGGCAGTATGCAAAACATTATTTGATTCTGTTTGAATTTGCGGCTGTTATCGTTTGCCATAGAAAATACGCTTGATAAAAAAACGTTGCAGGTAAACTACCCCTTCCCCTTAACCGATCTTCACCAAAAACAATAGGTCTTGAGTACTCTACAAATCAGGGCTGTATGCAAAACATTATTTAATTATGTTTGAATTTGCGGCTGTTATCGTTTGCCATAGAAAATACCCTTGTTAAAAAAACGTTGCTGGTAAACTACCCCTTTCCCTCAACCGATCTTCACCAAAAACAACAGGCCTTGAGAACTCTACAATTTAGGGGTGTATGCAAATAATCTTTTGATTCTGTTTGAATTTGCGGCTGTTATCGTTTGCCATAGAAAATACCCTTGTTAAAAAAACGTTGCAGGTGAACTACCCCTATCCCTCAACCGATCTTCACCAAAAACAATAGGTCTTGAGTACTCTACAATTCAGGGCTGTGTGCGAAACATTATTTGATTCTGTTTGAATTTGCGGCTGTTATCGTTTGCCAAACAAACAAAATTACCCTTGCTAAAAGAAAAACCGTTGCAGGTAAACTACCCCTTTCCCTCAACCGATCTTCACCAAAAACAATAGGTCGCGAGTACTCTGCAAATCAGGACTGTATGCAAAAAATTATTTGATTCTGTTTGAATTTGCGGCAGTTATCGTTTGCCATAGAAAAAAAATCTACAGACACACAGACAGACAGACACACACACAGACACTTTTCGGAAAACGACTTTTTTTCATGTTTTGAGTGTAGTAGAATCAGAATCTGCAATAATCTCGAACACGATTTTTTTTGCCATCACCATACTTCCATTCCTTAAGGAATATGGAAGTAAAAAGTACTTTTTGTGTTGTGCATTGTACACAGAATCCTATGCTCATCTTTCATACATGTTTTCTGGAACAGTTAATACCCAAAAGGCAAGGACTTCATGTATTGCAGTATATTACTTATACACTTGATCTTTTACAACTAATAATTTGCAGGCTAACTGTTGTGGAAACTTAAAACAGATACACATACATGTTACAAAAGTACAGTAAGTCATCTGTGTTGTGGAAGAATACAGTATATCTAATTAGAAATGAAAAATTGTACAGATATGCTTTTGCATTTGCATATTTGTTTTAAGGCTTCTGGAGTACTCTTTAGAATATTATGATGTTAACGATGACAGGACAGCTGATGCCTTGTGTAGTGTTTTGTATAAGGCTCTTGAAAAATTTGACATACAAAATAAATTAATTGCTCAGACTTAGGATGGCGGTAGTGTCATGTCAGGGGAACTGAATGGCTTACAAGCAGGAACTTGCACCACAAGCTGTGTTTACTCATTGCTATGCACACCACTTAAATTTAGTTTTGTAACAGTGTTGTTCTAAAATAAAATCCTGTCTTGTAGTCTTGGGTAATAAACGAATTTACAAGCAGTGAAGTTCCCTATAAATTCTAAATTCTTCAGTAAGTGTGCAAACAGACTAATAGAAATTGAGGTTTTCAAAGACTTAATGGAATCGCAAGATTCTGTAACTGTAACAGAGGCAAAAGGAAATTTAAATAGTGTGGAAGACTTCACATTTGTTTTCCTTCTAGTGGTTTTCTGAAAACCGATTTACTTTCAAACCATGTGGATTCTTCAGGAAAAATCTAAAGTTACTCAGTTCTGCTATGGGGGAGGGAGTGCTATGACTGAGCAGGGCTTATATGACTCTCCCCACAGCCTCCCCTTCATCAGGACTCACTGGCCGCCACTGATAATAATAAACTCCTTAATTTATATTATTATAAAAAATAGTTTTAAAGAGTGAAGGGAGTTTATTCAGATTAAACCAGTTTAAGAATTAATTGTATTACTAAGTAATACATTGTAGAATCAAGAAAGCAGTCCATTGTGAAATACTAAAATGTGTGGCAAAACTAAAAACTTCTTAAAATTTCAAATATGAGGCAGAACAGACTAATCCCAAGGTTTAAAATATGTCACACAAAATGCTGTAATTTATTTTAATTTTATGTTCAAAAACTAACACTTGTGTGATGCTTGGTGCAAGCAGTAAATGTGCAGCTCCCTACACTTGGTACAAAACACCAGTCAAGAACAAAGTAGTAAATGTGAAAAGTATGTACAGTAGTTCATTTCAAAATAATATACACTGTATTTTCATTTTACAGCCCACTATGTATAATCAAATCCAGATTTTAGCATTGTTCTGTAGTAGATCTGTGGGTATGGGTGTGAATTATTTCCAAGTGTTCTATCTTGAATGTTTGACTCGGTGCTTTAATTGTTTTACAGTTGGCAGTCCTGATTAATATATTTATGTATATATTATTCATCTGAGTATTAATAAATAAATTTGTGATGCAATAATGAAGTCTGCTGTTCAGGTCCACTGTGTCTGTTTGGTATGTATGAATGTTTTCATAGTAATTATTCTTTATCCAAAGAACAAAGGCAGGTGGACTACTTACAGTGGGTCACCGAAACAAATAAAGCTGGCCTGAACTTACCCCTTACTCAGCACATACTATAGACCTGATGGCAGATTTTTAAAAGTGGCTTGGAGATGCACAATGGACAAACAAAATTGAACAATTGAGATGCGAGGCTAACAACATTTACATTCAGTTTACCCGTATGCACAACAGTCTTGTACAGTTGCAGCAAGCTGTAAACAAGGCTATATTATCGGCTGCAACAAGGCTGGTGTGAGAACATTAGATTCATACTGGTGTGACTGTAAGCAATATGACAGAGAGAGAGATAGTGTGTGAGTGAGATGGCAAATGGTTACCACATATTTTCCTGTCTAGTCTCCGTTCCTATACTCTTAAGTGCAGAATATTCTTTTGCTGGTTCCACACATTTTACTGCTGAAACTGAAGTCAGCTATCAAGTTTCTACCTACTGTGAGATTCATCTATTGGGCATTCCAGGCCAAAATTTTTGTAGTTACTGTTGCTTTTTGATTCTGTATTGAGTTCAATTAAAACTAAACCAATGTATTTTATAGAAATTCCCAACTCCCAATAGATCCTATTCAAACTTATATATTATGGCTTTGAAAATGTTTGATTCATTATCGTCGTATAATTCATTATTATAGTAAAAAAAATGTGCCAACTTCCTTAATAGAACTTGGTGTGTATCTCCGTGACGCAAAGTTATTTGCTAGTTAAAAGCTATAATTACATACATAGTGAATGTCTTGGACCTTCAGTATAAGAAGTTCGATAGCAGAAAATCACTAATGGAAAGACTGGTAACCTTGTTAAGGTGCCAAGAAAAGAGACTGGTCGGACAGTAGGAGCACTCCACTGAACAAAGGCAAATATTTAACTATATATCATCCTGCAGCCACAGTGGCTGGATTAAAGCTCCATCTCTTTTGCTCCATCTCTTTTACTCTTTTGCTCCATCTCTTTTACTCCAGCACAGAAAACAGGAGTCTATCATGAAAACAGAACTGCTGCTGTTTTAAAAATGATTTTTTGATTCTAAGAATTAAAAACCAAGTTATTTTCGTTTTTATTAACGCACTGAAATAGTGAAAGTAAAGACTATTTTTATAAATTTTAAAATTGATCCAATTGACATTGAATGGACTCTTGTGTTATTTATTTAGTTTTCAAATTGCGATTTACTTTTACCGTTCCTATAGATATATGTACATTATCCATAACGTTTGTTATCTATACCATAATTATATGCCCTTTTTGGATTCATATTCTAAAAATATACATTTATGTGTATAATAAAAATTGTTATGGCATGCTGGAACTGTTATTTGGTGACTCACTAATGTGCCATAGTCATGCAGTGACTCAAATGTGTGTGCGTGTATGTGTGCACGCACTCAAGAATGTACTGATACTTCAGCAGCCTTTGCTTATTGGACACAGTATAAGTATATAAATTATTACAGCCTATTTAGGAATTGAATACATGTACACTATGACTACATTATAATTTCTGTATACTTAAAAATTGGAACACATTTTAGAACAGTTTTCTCTGAAGCACTAGATTCTCTTAGGTGACAGATCCCTGTAAAGAAGTTAATTTGAGTTAATACATTTTCAGTAGCTGTATTCACGTTTATAGAATGCTCTGTTAAAGAACATTGTGCCATATTTCCAAATACTGTGAAAATACTGACAAAAAATTGTACGGTTGTAAACTGTGCACTTTAAAAAAAATATGTGAGACAAGTTAAAATGAAATAATTTTACTTTCTGACCAGAAAGTTGGGCATGTCTTTCAGGCCCTTGTACAGTCAGCATGAACTATACAGTAAATTTCATACAATTCATTTAAGAAAACAAATCTTGGTAACAAGCACCACCAAAACACAATAGGCTACATTACTCTTGGTTCTAAAAAAGTTATAATTTTGGTATAATGCTTGTAGATTTCTTATAAGTTTATCTACAGCATGAAACTGATTTAAAGAAGTACTATGGATTTGAGACCGCTGTTTTAAACAGAAGAGTTAGCAGCTATTAATTTTCAAGATAATGGAGTAGAGTGTAATATAGTTACTATCCTGTAAATAATTGACTGTTTGTGTAAGTATTTGTTTCTTTGTGTCTTGAGTTGTAAAGAAATTGTCAGTAACCCTTGAGTGGGATTTTTTTTTTAGATCCATTTATTTATTCAAATAGCATTATATATCCTTAGACAGATGTAAAGAAAATGTTAAAACTTGCAGTTAACATTTTAGGGAATGTGAAAATGTAACAATAACATTGAAACATTAAGTTTATTACATGCGTATGTTTTTAATATATCTTAAGTGTAAATAAAAAGAGAAAAGATTTATCTTGTTGATCCATCCTCTTCGTTCACTTTATAAAATATTATTATATATATAAACTTTCACATATGAACTTACTTTGGTTATCACTTCCCCATACGTTTCAAGGTGATGTGCGTCTTCCTCAGTGGGAGTAAATACTGAATGTCATTTTACAGAATAACGGTTATGGACTATTGGTGTGTGTGGTGGGGGTTGATGGTGGGAGGGAATTGCCGCTGAGGTTCAAATTGTGTGTTTGGATCAGTGTATCGAATAGTGTATGTGATCTATAATGTAATTTAATGAAGAAATTTATGTTAGTGGTTGAAATCACAATCAGAATGATCACAGTTGCACACCACTATATAAAAATTATCCCAATTAGCGCTTTCAAGCTTCACAGCCCGTCGTCAGATTGGAATAGACAGGAAATATGTGAAACCCCTTCACCCCTCTCCCCCACCCTGCTCACACACAACAAGCTATAATATAAATGACCCTTCCCCACCCCCTAAACCCTGTCCCACCATCTGTAGAGTTACATATTTTTTCTAGCAAATTCCTTGTGTGTGTGTGTGTGTGTGTGTGTGTGTGTGTGTGTGTGCATCCTTTTAAACTACCCTCTTCCTCTCCACACACGTGGGTCAGTCATGCACCCTTATTTTAAAACATCCAAATAGTACTATGCAAAATAATTCTTAATCTTGTCTATCTGTCCTCTATCATTTACTTCTTAATCATGTTATAAAATATTTCTTCATTATCAAATTTAATATTAATTAAATTGTCTAACCCTTTTTCTCTTTCTTTCAATATTTCTAACTCCTCTCTAAGCTTCCTTTCAACTGTGTTATTCACTACTTTTACAATTTCGTATTCTTCCAAAGGATTAACAAACTTATGGTTGTCTTCTATGAAATGTCTTGCATATAACGAATTGGTTGTTCTATTACCTTCTCCACGTTTGTGGTCAGACAACCTGCATACGAATTTTCGTCCTGTCTCTCCTAGGTACACCTTGTTGCAGTCTTTACATTTTAATTTATAAATTCCGCTTTTCTGTAATACAGGAATTTTTTCTATATTCTTATTCCTTATCTTATCAAATACCGTTTTACATTTTTTAATAGCTATATCTACTCCATATTTATTAAAACATTTTATAATTTTATTAAAACATTTTATAAATAAGGGTGTATGACTGACCCACGTGTGTGGAGAGGAAGAGGGTAGTTTAAAAGGATGCACACACACACACAACACTGAAACACAAGGAATTTGCTAGAAAAAATATGTAACTCTACAGATGGTGGGACAGGGTTTAGGGGGTGGGGAAGGGTCATTTATATTATAGCTTGTTGTGTGTGAGCAGGGTGGGGGAGAGGGGTGAAGGGGTTTCACATATTTCCTGTCTATTCCAATCTGACGATGGGCTGTGAAGCTTGAAAGCGCTAATTGGGATAATTTTTATATAGTGGTGTGCAACTGTGATCATTCTGATTATAATGTAATTGTTCATTTAATATGTTGTTTGGTTGTAGTGCATGATATCTGTATATTTCAAATTGTTCAGCTGTGTTTAGTTTTCTACTTTTAGGTAAGTAGTGTAATATTTCCATGTTGTGTTCTGTGTTTGTGTAAATGTGGTTTTCGTTTTGTAAATGTGTGGCGAATGTGGAATGTATGTAGTTTGTGGTGAGGGCTTTTAAATGTTCTGAAAATCTGGAGGAAAAAGATCTTACCGTCTACATATATAAATTAAATTGTAATGATTGTCACCAATTCTACATCGGCCAGACGGGAAGATCTTTTTCCTCCAGATTTTCAGAACATTTAAAAGCCCTCACCACAAACTACATACATTCCACATTCGCCACACATTTACAAAACGAAAACCACAGTTACACAAACATAGAACACAACATGGAAATATAACACTACTTACCTAAAAGTAGAAAACTAAACACAGCTGAACAATTTGAAATATACAGATATCACGCACTACAACCAAACAACATATTAAATGAACAATTACATTACAGATCACATACACTATTCGATACACTGATCCAAACACACAATTTGAACCTCAGCGCCAATTCCCTCCCACCATCAACCCCCACCACACACACCTAAGTCCATAACCGTTATTCTGTAAAATGACATTCAGTATTTACTCCCACTGAGGAAGAGGCACATCACCTCGAAACGTATGGGGAAGTGATAAAGAAAGTAAGTTCATATTGTAACGGGGCAAAAAGGGGATTTTTATTTTATTAAATTTGGGGTTTATTTTATTAAAATATTGTTGAATTCGGTTTCATCTGTGTGGACAGCCACGTGTTCAAATGAAGCGTAGTTCGAACAAAGAAACGGTGATGAAACAATTGCAATGGAATGTGCGGGTTGACGATTCTTAGAACTTTGCGACTGTGTGATACACACACACACACAAACGCGCAACCACCACCAGATGCGCAAACGACGCCAAGTGGTGTAAAACAACATGGCCTAAAGACAATATTTTTCGCCACGTGTATCGGAGGTGACGGAAACGAGATCAAATCCTGCCCACATTTGTGACGTCGACCAGTGAACACTAGATATCGTCGACGTCCAACACACGTAAATACCATGGGTCATGTGTGCAGTTACCAAGACTTTGGCGACGAAATTTGTTCGCAGGCAAGGCAGTAATGTCCGGCCTCATGTAGAGTCAGTCGAGACACCGTCACGGCCACGGCCGGACGCTCGCTACGACTCAGTGGTCCCAAATAAACTTTTTCAGATGTAAAAGTCTAAACATCAATAAATTACCACCAAACAGTGAAACTAAAATCTCAGAGTAACGTGAGTGGAGTGAAAGAACGGGATGGTAAAAGTGGCGAATAGACAAAACATTCGAGTCGGTACAAAGTGAGGCACGAGATGAAGGTTAAGTAGGCGACTACCCATTTGGTTAAATAATTTAATACGAAAGAGCGCTCTTAATTAAAGGAACTATTTAAATGTATGTGAATGTAGTGTGTGGATGTAAATACTGGGCCGCTTTTCTAAGTATGTATATCTATATAAGATTTAACGTAGTAATTCAACCACAGAAATGATTGATTGTATTTTTTTTCCATTTTATGTAATTGTTAAAAACGTAAGTCGAACAGTAAATCTATTTGTTCCATCATATAAAATGTTTTAGCGTAGTTATTTCGTCATTACCACTTCTTAATTTTCTGTGCTACAAGATTCGTCTAACGTTCCCGGATTTCTTCTGAATTATTATTGGGGAGGTAGTCAGATTGCAAAATTGTCCCATATTTTTTTAGTAAGGTAGAGTGTTAAGGTTTCGATATTTAACCAAAAATATCGTGGCGACTCTGGGCTTCTGATTAAAATTTAAAAAGGTAAGTAAGTGAAAAGATCGCAGGTAAGTTTCTGGCAGTATTTTTAGTTTAATTTATTTCGATTAAGTTTGTTTCTCAACAATATGTGAAAGTTTATATATATAATAATAGAAAAGATTTATGTGGATGTTTTATTCATTGTTAAGAAACACTGACAATTCAGATTTCTATAGTTTAAATCTTTTTAACTGTGTTGCTTGAGTTAATTTTGTGAAAATTTATTCACCAGTTTAGCAATTACTTTAATTTCTATTAAATATACTTCTATATACTATACACAAAATAAGATCCCTGCAGAGTTGATAAAAAGTGGAGAACAGATACACATAGACCTAAATAAGCTGGTAATGAACATCTTGTGAGAAGAAAGAATACAAGTGAATGGAAAAATTTGATTTGTCCAAATCAAAAAGGAAGACAAATTAATCTGGCCATGGCCATTTTACACATTTATGGCTAGTGTATGAAGTCTTTTCTGCTTTTAAGTTATTTCAAAACTTACAAATGTTCTACAGAATTTTTAATTTTTGCATGCATTGAGTGAGAATTACATATTATTGAGTATTTACAGAGTATTCTCAGTTAGAAAGTTTTCTTGTTTTCCTGGTTTAATACATTTGGTTGGTATTTCTATGCCATACTTACAAGCAACAGATGTTGACATGATTACCATATTGAGAGTCAAAGTAAATCCTGACTATAGTCATATATTTTTAAACCAATGTATAAGTTATTCATATGGTCTTCATAATATGTATGGCATATAATATGGTGATGCCATTTTTCAAATTGAAGTACATTCTACTGATGCATAATGTCAGAAATGTTAAAATTATTTGTCACATTAAAATAATAATAACAGTAATAATGATAATACAGATAGAAGTTCTGAAAGAAACAGTAGCAAAAGCAAGTTTACAAACCTCTTTTGAAAAGAGTGTACATGAACCTGGACACTAAAGATCCAACCTGAACTATGATCAACAGAAATGGTGATTACAAAAGAGCTAAAATGTTCAAGTACGTAAGTGAGATTCTGACCATGAATGTAAATGAGAGTGCAGCGTCTGAAGATATGACAAGAAAGATGGAGATAGCATTCACCCTATGCCTGAAGACTACAAATCCAAATCACGAACAGGGTAAATTCAGACACTACTGTATGGTAGTCAAGCCACAATCCTTGTATGTGGCAGAATCAGTAGCTAGAAAAGGATCTCTTTGGAATAGAAAAGAAAGAAAAAATGTTTAAGGAAAACCATGGGACACAGAAAAGTCTCAGCAAATGAATTAAAATTTTATTTGAGATCAAACCAAAAGTTGTACGAAAAGTTTGAAAAATCTCAACCATGATTAAGAAAAGACTAGTGGCTTTCTACAGACACATTAGAAGAATGTGACTAGAAAGGATAACAAACAAGATTCTCTTCCAAGGAGAACAGAAAGACAAGTACCATGAATGAAACTGGAATCAGGTAAGAAGATATAGGAAACAGAGAAGTGTTCAGACAGAAAACTGCTGAGATAAGGGATCTGTCTTAACAGAAACCAAGGATAACCAATAGGGCATTATCAGAATAAGAATGAGCAAGGGTGAGCCAGAGAATGAAGGAATACTGGTGAAGGAGGTAAGAACTTCAGAAAGTGAAGGAAGTTGTGTTATTGTAGCCCAAAAATGGCTGAAACGAAAAAGGAAGGGAGGAATAATAATAATAATAATAGACTCCATTTTACACCATCAAAGAGATATAGCACAGGCAGAAGTCTACCTATCTGAGCTATATAGCATACAACAAAGTCGGTACTATACCAGCACTTTACTTTAGCTGATATAGTTATGTCAGGTTGTTTGTTACCTTAGGTACTCATTTTCACAAGTTGAGCTGAATTAGAAGTTGAAAAATCCAAATTATTTTTATGGTACTGCCAGAATCAAATGTGGAACTCCAAAGTAAGCAAGTGCCATGACACACTAGTGTACAGAATCTGTAGATTTGTGACTACTTGGTAATTAAACCATTTATACTTCTCTGACTTGTTAGCAGACAAAAAAGTAGTACATGTGTAATGTATGTGACCTCACTTAACAACATTTTAGTTTTTGTGAATTTATAGTAATCTGTATCATTTTATAATGTTCAATAACATTTTAGTAAAATGGTGTGCTTTTTTAATTAAGTTTTTGTGAATAGTATTTACACAAAGTTTTATTATGAATATTATAATTTAATGGACATCAATCATCTTTAATTGCCTGAGTACATAAGACTTTTATACATTTTACTTTTCTCGAAGATGTATTATATTTTTCAGAATTGATGTTGTCAGAATTATTTTGTAAATAAATGTATGGCTTTCACTGAAGTCATTTATTGTGATATAGTAATAATATTGACATTAGAGGAGAGGTAGAGTAGGCTGCCACCTTGAGTCATACAGCATACAAGAAAGGTAGTGGTAGGCAGCATTACCTATTTTGATATACCTGATGAAAATTAATGATTTTTTTTTTTTGTAATATCCTAGGTGAACTTGAATGGCCCAGACAAAAATTAGTTTACCAACTATAAAAGTATATTCATTGCAACTGCAATAAGAGGTAACTAGGCTACTATAATTACAGTGTTAGAATTATTAATTCTCTTCATATTCAGAGCTGGCAACATACACAGTATGTGAAACATATTTCTCACAGTTTTTATTTAAAATGAAAAGTACTGTCATTTGTATTATGGGTACATGATTAGTTATTTTATGATTTGTTGTGGTGTCAAAAATAAATTAAACACCAGTAGAAAATTTTCAACTGTATACAGTAACAAAACTTAGCAAACTATGAATCTGTTTAATATTTATTCTGTTTAAGAACTCATACATTTATATATGTATATATAATGACTTTACCTCACGTTGTTTTTTCATATATATAATTGTATGATACACATACATACAACTGCACCTGTACACCTAACATAATAGTTTACTTTTTTTTCTATTTCTGAGTCAATACCGGTATTGACCAGAATTCTTCAGTTTTCGAGGGATTTAATCTGTGATCTTTTTTGGGTGTATTCGTACATAAACATTTTAGCTACATGAGAGATTTTTTACTCATTTATAATCTTATTAAAATTAAACATCCATTTATCATTTCAGTAACTCTGAAGATACTTCTTTAGATTAGTATGTGGATGTGTATCTTCTACAAATCACCCAGCAGCCCATCTTGTTTATATTTCTTGCCATTTTTCACCATAATAAATATACAAGTGGTTTTATACACACACATAAATAGATACACATACATAACATTTGGTAGTCTACATCTTTTATAATGCTACATAATAATACTCAGTTCCTCCACTTTTTTGATAATTTCAGTAACATCATTAAATGACAGATTTCCAAATTGCTGATTTAACCAAAATACATGATACAATTTTCCTCTTTCAAAACAAAATTCTGTTACATGAAAAAAGAGATATGTAAAATTTTGAATCTAAATAAACAAAGTTATAAATACTAATTGCAAACATGGAACAGTGGTGATTATATGGTTGTGAGAAATTAGTGGGAAATTATGGGATATATTAATCATGCATATAGGATGTGTGTCATAAAGTATGACAGCAATAAAAAAAATAATACTGCTTTAATTTCATTATATTCAAAGAATGGCCTCATGAACATATTGGTTGCTCTTATAAAAATTGCACTGTACAAAGTAAATATTTTAGTCAGTATTGTGTGTTTAAGTTGGATTGTAATGTATACTAACAGTGTGATCAAGCATGTCTTAAATGTAATTAGTCCAAAGAGCTTTCTTTCTCAGAAACATTGTTCAGTACTTGAAATTTGATGTATATATATTTTTATATATTTGAACAATTATGTCGCATTAACAGAGTAATGTGACTCCCATCAGCAAAAAACATGTTGCTCGGTTGGTGCTATTATGTTATGTTCAGTTTTTTTAAACACCTTTAATCTTTTCTATCTCACTAACTTACAACACCTCAAATATTTGTTTCTAAAATTCTTATATACTCTACATTGTATATTTGCTTCATGATACCATTAAACTTAAAATAGCAAACATCTTTTGTTTCATCAATGCTTCTAGCTACTTCTTAACTGAAATGAAGCAAAGAAAACTGTATGTGACTTTTCCCTAGTTTGGAGTATGCAACTTGTCTTCAGTTATTTTTCTCATTTGACATTCCAATTTTATTAGTAGCATCTCACAACCTCTTTTGAAACCATAATTTAGGGAACTATTTATAACAACAACAAAATGTACTATTAGAATTTATTTGGAAATTGTTATTTCACCTTTAATAGATAAGGTGATGGTCACCAGGTGCATATGTTATGTTGTGTTGACATACCTCACAATGGCACAGCACTGTCTTCACTGTGTACTGTAGTAAGCTGATCAATATTATAGAGGTTCACAAAACATATGAGCATACTGTGATATCAGTAGACTATAGAGTGCAAACTAATTATATCTGGTACTTTTATTTCCTGTGCAGTGCCTAATATTTTTGGATTGGATTGTATTATGGTTTCCTTCAAAAATACGACTGTATAATGTAATTCTTTCCTGAACAAAAAAATACCACCATACATTTGAATTCCATACCGAGATAATGAAATTACAGATGTGTAAGATCTGTGTGTCAAATCTAAAATGAGGAATATGACAGATGTTTAATTCTCAATCAACATTTGTTGGTGGATTTTGTCATGTGTTATATGTCCAAGTATTAATAATACATGAGTACACTATTTTCAACTACTCAGATAAAAGTTTAGATAAAAATTTCAATAATATTGTTATCTTTGCCTGAGATAGCTTTTTCTTATCGAAAACTCCATGTTCTGCATTCATTGCAAGCTTATTGCTGCCTCTGATGAAGCTTGCAATAAACGATAGCTAGCCCAGGTGAATGTAAGAATTTTATAAAAATGTTTCATCTAAAAATTTGTCTTTTGTAACTAAATAGTACATACATACTGGAATGTGAAGGAAAACAATTTTGTTAAAAAGATTTAATATTATTTGATGCAGTATATTTTATACTTCTGTAATTTAATAAACAGTTAAAAATATACTGCATTGTATGATGCAGCAAAGGCATTTCTTGGTATAAAATAATCATTTTTGATAAAATATATATTAAGGTCTAAAACAGTGGTTATAAACCTGGGACACTCAAAACCTAGGGGAGTGTGATAAGATTTTAAGAGAGGAGCATAATAAGCTTGTCATAAAACGTGATCAGTAAATAATTTAACATACAAACACAATTGAATAACTCATTTAACTTAAGAGACAATAAAGTTTTAGTTTCATTACCTTTATTTTAAAATTATAAGAAATATTTAAAAAAAGTATTTTAAAATCACTTGGCTTTTTTATATTTATTTAAAATACTATAGTCAACATTTATAAAATCACAAGCATTATAAAGCAACGCTGAAGTTTAATTTAATATGTTTATTACCTAAATACCTGTTTGTACAGACATATATGGGGTATGAGGACATGGGTAATATAACTGTTCAAAAGGAAGGTAGATCTTAAAAGGTTGAGAACCTCTGGTCTATAGTAGAGTCAAAGTTTGTGTTATAATGCGTGTATTTTAAAGAATCCACATATATCTGTATATATCTTATAGCTGAATGAATGGCCAGAGCCCAATTTAGTCATGAGCATCTATCTACCTATTTAGTATGCAGCTACCTATAAAATGCTATTTAAAAAAACGTGTTATGGAAAAAAAGGCAATTTTTATTTATGTGTAACAAATCAAATTAGAACATACATTTCTTAAAAGAATTTACTTGTAACATTTTTATAAATTATTACATTCATTTGTAAGGTTATTAATTATAATAAAGTTCCTTGAAAATTGTGTGATCCAGTTAATTAGGACATTTTTTCAACCTTTTACTATAGCAGATTGAAGGAGTGAGAAAGTTTTATCTGTCTAGTTGTAACAATGTTATATACCGGTAGTTTAAAATATCTCATGTAATTAAGTAATTTTTGAAGCTTTAAGAGTTACATACTATACACACATAAGACATTGTCATAACCTTTTTCATACACAGTTTCATTTGTGCCTTTGTTTGTGTGAAGCCTCAGGCTTGAGCCCTGAAAAATGAGAATTTTGTTAAGTGTACATGATCCTAATTTTTCGTATCTTTGACTGACTTTTACACTTTATAAATAATTAACAATGACTGTACACAAATTGTATGCAGGAGTGTCTACTTTTTCTGGTGTGATATTTTGTATATTTAATTGTAATGTACCCTGCCTGGTATTAATTTCTTACCATTGAAAATTTGATATTTGAAATATGTATACTGTATAGTAAATATTTATGAAAACTTCCTTGTTTTCTGTATTAAGAAATCCTGCAATACATCTGTTTTATTAACAAAAATTAAATTTGTATGTTTGCACACTGTTAGAATATTTGTTGCTACATTATATTTCTGTACAAGTTGCTCATTTCCTGTTTATTAATTAAATATGTTGTTAACAGATCCATTGTAATATGTACATAGTAGTATATTAAACATTTTGTGATGATGTGGACTGTAATAAAATTTAAAGTATTACAGATGCGTTATTTGATGATAATGTTCCTCTCCTTGTCACTTGTCTCCTTGAATTATATTTACATTTATAAATAAATGTATAATTTTTTCAATAATTATAATATTTATAATTATTCAACAACAAGTTATTCAGTTTGTTCGTTATTATCTTTAGTATAATTAATGAAAAAATTAATGCTCCACTTCACCTAAAAAATAAGGCTGAACATTATACATTTAAATATGATTTAAACGATAAATCTGTAAATACAGAAAAACATTATCTCATTATGATATGATATCTCGTAATGATAATTATTAAAAATTGATTATCTCGATATGATACAATGAGTTGGGAATACAGTCGTCTAGTTAACCAATTTTCTGAACTTGGTCATTTTACTATATTTATTTATCTGGTTGACATAATATAGTACAGTAACTTATAACTTAATTTCTGAATCTATTAGAAATATTTGTTTATGTTTTATAATCTGGATATCTGATTATATACAAAAAAATAATAATTCTACCAAAATGAATACAGATAAATGAATGTATGGATACTTATAAAATTCAGTGTTAGATTGTACAAACATTATACCTATTACACATAAGCAATCTTACACCACATCAAACAAATTGGGAACATATTTTTACAATTATAGTACAAATCTTTGAGCATATTTGTAAAGAAAAATAACAAAGTACATATGCAACTGACAAGAATGTATAATATGCAATGTTAGGTTTAAAAAAGGAATCTTACAGATAAAAACACACCATTCATTTCCCAAAAATAAATCTGTCATATCACACTTACTTCTGTTTACTTGGATTTATTATATCGAGATTTTCATGATCTTGAAAACTTGAAAAGTAGGATTCTCTATTTGCTATGCTGTAGTCCAGGCTACTTTAGGATTACAGTTTTGAAATAGTGAGCTATTTTTTTATTGTTTCAAGGGATGGTTGAAAAATAGTATATCTTTTTCAATAATTGTTGGAACAGTTTTCCCAACAACTTTTTATTTTTGAACCAGACAGTACTGCTTCCTATGTGCCTACTGCCATACAAATTCTTCTGTAAATCTATTTTCTTAAAATGTTTCATAAATTATTCTTTATTTTCATCTTTTTTTATTAAGAAACATGCTATAACAATTGTTTTCTACATAAATGTTCAAATAATTACTTCCTAATGGATGTAAGATAGACAGACAGAAGTAAGTTACATTTAGTTAGTCAGAAGAAAAAGGGCTTTCAACATATATCCTCTCGTTCAACTATGTTGTGCCTATTACTATTGAAGGAATTTACAAAGTGTTTTAACTTTGTTATTGGATTTTTACTCTCTACTCTTCAGACTACAACTTTATGTAGATCTTTATATCAATCCAACAGACTTGAATTTTCATGTTTATATGAATACACAAAATAAAAACATTTATAAATAACGGGGGTGTGCTTTTAAAATAACTTGGCTTCTAACTTTCCTAACTTTAAAACATTCGTTTTTTGCCAACTATCAGTTAGGCAGTGTATACAATCCATATTCAGTCTTTGTTTTAATTTGTAAATAAGTTTAGTTTTTTGCCATGAAATAAACTATATGCATTCATTTAGGCATTTTTAAGCAATATAAGTTTACTTCGTATTACTATTTAGATCATATAAAAAAATCACATAATAACAAGAGAAGAGTTCTTTTTATAATGAACTCAACTCTTGTAGTGTACAATGGTGAGTGGTAAACAGGTATTTTGTTTTGGTAAATAGTACTTTCAGTCTAGCTCTATACACAACAAAGGATGCTATATATACATGAGACACATATCTGACATCTTGGCAAAAATGTAGTTAGCCATTCTTGAAGTTACATGATAAACACTGAATGAAGAAACACAAGGAAATGAATTTAAGAATGTCTTTAACAAAAGTAACTGATGATATTTAGTTATACTACATGTGTTATAACTGAAATCAATGAAGAAAACAGATGATTTTCAAACCAAAATATGCCATTACCATTTTCTATTAATTCAAAAAAATGTTAATTCTTGTGACTCAAATTATGACATGTAAATACTTGTAGTTAAAATTCTTAAAAGTCTTTAATTTTATTCGTCCTTTGCTTTGTTATAAATTACTGTTACTGTGCTTATTTGGAAGAAAGCAATAATAACTTCAAATAAATTTTCCTGTACAGGAGGAATCAAGGGTCCAACACAAAAAAATTAAATGGTTACAATTTATGGGTAGGTTTTTTTTCTTCCATAACTCAGTTACTTATTAACTGATTTGGACAAACAGGATGTCATTGTGTACATAATAAAATGCTTGACATTTTATTTAATGTTTTACAGAGCTATTAGTGACAAAAAAATTGAAGTGTCATTCTGAAATTTAGGATCACAAAATAACCATGATTTTTTATTTATTAAATAACATTAATATATAAACATGTGTCACAAATTTCATTAAGATATCTCAGTTCCTTTTTGAGATATATAAAGTTTTCTTTAAAACACAAAATGGTGGCCAGACAGAAGACGAGGCGCTTCTGTGCCTATGCTTATAGTAAATTTGTTCTTTTATTGATGTATAGAATCCAAATAAGTATAGTGAAGGCCCTTTTTATGTTACACACATATATATATATTCAACAAATTCTTGATATTTGAATAAGCTGAGGATGAGCAAACTATTTGATGCCCAAACATGTTCCGAGTAAGGAAAAATACATCTTGAATGAAAAATGGTATAAAATACTAAATTGTGCATGTGTATTATATAATTCCTACTATAGTGTGCTCATATTTTTATAAACATCCTAGTTTTATGGAAAACTTCAACTTTTAAACCAACATTTAAACAAAATACTGAATGACGTCCTATAAAAATGATTAAAAACAAGCATGAAAAAATAGAAAGTTATGCAATTCTGCAGAAATACATGTATATAAAACTATAAATTTTGATCTAACAGTGGAGAGGCTTTATAATGAATAGCGGAACTTTTTTATTAATAAGATTGGTAAACATATTTGGAAAAAATAATAAGAATGTTCAAAAACTTTCATATTGTTTAAAATTTAAAACCTTTCAATAATCTCTTTGACAGCTTCAAAACATAGCCCTACATCAGATTTCATTGTAATTAGTGGTAAATTTAAAATTCTTTCTGGAAAAGAACCATTTTTAAATATACATTAATTTTAATTTTTTAACAAATATTCACTAATAAACAGATTTAGTTCTTAAAATAATAAAATGAAAGTGACAAATTGTATAATTCAGTAAACTGACAAATATCAACATTATACTGTTTTTTTGTTTTTTTTTTATGTTGAATGCAGTTTTATGCACACACAAGCTATACTGTCATGGTTTATTCCTGCATGGATACATATTGCTCCAAGTTCACTACTTTCGAATCTTAAAGTTAATCTAAGTTCTCTTCAAGTGTATATGCTTTTCATTCTGAATCCTGAGTTTTGACTCATATCTAGGTTATTTTCCTAGCAAGACTTAATTAGCTTATGACTTATTTTGTTTTAATACTATCCCATAATCTAACTATATAACCCATTCTTATTTTCCCTTCACACTGATCCAGTCTTTCATTACCATAGTTCACTTCTGCTTTTCTTATTACATCACTGGCACCTAAATGTTCTTATACATGAGATTTATGGATTCAGCATGATACTGTCACAAGAACTTATACTGAACAAGGCCATTGGCCCACTTATGACTATAAATTCTTGGATTTTGTTGCCATAAAGTGTCCAAGAATTAATAATATTATAGTTACGAAGGCAGACAAAGGAAATACAATGGTACTACTGAGAAAGGACGAATACATAAAGGAAACAGAAGAATTTATAAGGAAGGACCATATGAAGAAATAAAGTATGATTATACAAGTAAGTACCAGTCAAGGATAAAATAAATGATGAAACAGATAACATTTATAGAAGAAAATAAGAAAAAGTATTTATTGGAAAGTAATCCAACAGCACCAACTTTTAAAAGTCAGGTTAACATAAAGAAGGAAAACCAATTAGACCGATTGTTTCTTTTATTAATGCACCTATTTATAAATTATCAAAGGAAATTATCAGAGTACTGAAAGAGAAATATGAATTTCGGACAAAATACAATATAGAGAATAATGTAAAATTGATAGAAAAATTAGAAAATATTAGAATTAATGAAAATACAAAATTGATATCACTGGATGTTAAGGACATATTTACCAATATCACAGTAAATAAAGTTATTAAGTTAATAAACGACAATAATATGGGAGAATACAGGTATAAAAAGCAGTTGATTAAAGTAATTAAAGAATGTGTAAATCAGAACTATTTTAGGTGTAATAACAAGTTTTATATACAGAAAAAAGGATTACCTATGGGGTCTTCATTATCCCCTATTCTTGCAGAAATATATATGACTGATTTTGAAAAGCAATTAATAAGTTCCACTAAGTATAAAGACAATATAAAATTATGGACTAGATACGTCGACGATGTATTAGTAATTTGGGAAGGAAGCATAGAAGAAGTGCATGAGTTTATAAATGAGGTAAATAATATGGATAAAAACTTACAATTTAAAGAAGAGATAGGAGGTAAGAAAATAAATTACTTAGATTTAAACTGAGAAATTAAAGATAATGAGAAACTACAGTTTGGGATATTTAGGAAAAAGTCGTATTCTGATATAATTATACCAAGAGAGTCCTACCACCCTTATAGATATAAAATGCCGGCAATCAATTCATTTTGTTATAGAGCTCAGAAGTGTTTAAAAGAGACCGAATCAAAAGATAGGGAGTTAAAAACGATAAAGGGAATTGTAAGGAATAATAACTATAACACCAACATAGTGGATAAAGTTATGAAAAGGGTTAACATACAAAAAGCTAAAATAGAACCAGAACAAAAGAATTATGCAGGCTCATTGACATACATAGGTTCACATACTAGAAATATCGGTATGGAGAACCATACATGACTTCCATATTCTAAGATTTATATTTAAAATCATTTTCAGCCAAACAGCCAGGCTGTGTCTTACCTGCCTTTTTATTGCTGTATTAAATGAAAAATATTATATTACATTAAAATGAAAAAATTATAATTTTATTGCCTGGCAACAAAATTATTTTATTTTTAACAATTACCATTGTTTCAAAAAGTTTAAATAAATTTTCAAGTACTTTACTCTTGTTAAAACGTAAAAGGTTGCAGGTAAACTACTCCTTTCCCTTAACCGATCTTCACCAAAATCGAAAGTCATTGAGACCTCTACAATTCAGGGACGTATGCAAAAAATTATTTGATTCTGTTTGAATTTGCGGCTGTTATCGTTTGCCATAGAAAATACGCTTGATAAAAAAACGTTGCAGGTAAACTACCCCTTCCCCTTAACCGATCTTCACCAAAAACAATAGGTCTTGAGTACTCTACAAATCAGGGCTGTATGCAAAACATTATTTGATTCTGTTTTAATTTGCGGCTGTTATCGTTTGCCATAGAAAATACCCTTGTTAAAAAAACGTTGCAGGTAAACTACCCCTTTCCCTCAACCGATCTTCACCAAAAACAATAGGTCTTGAGAACTCTACAATTTAGGGCTGTATGCAAATAATCTTTTGATTCTGTTTGAATTTGCGGCTGTTTACGTTTGCCATAGGAAATACCCTTGTTAAAACATAAAACGTTACAGGTAAACTACCCCTTTCCCTTAACCGATCTTCACCAAAATCAACAGATCTTGAGAACTCTACAATTCAGGGCTGTATGCGAAACATTATTTGATTCTGTTTGAATTTGCGGCTGTTATCGTTTGCCAAACAAACAAAATTACCCTTGCTAAAAAAAACCGTTGCAGGTAAACTACCCCTTTCCCTCAACCGATCTTCACCAAAAACAATTGGTCGCGAGTACTCTACAAATCAGGGCTGTATGCAAAAAATTATTTGATTCTGTTTGAATTTGCGGCAGTTATCGTTTGCCATAGAAAAAAAATCTACAGATAGACACACACACACACACACAGACACTTTTCGGAAAACGACTTTTTTTCATGTTTTGAGTGTAGTAGAATCAGAATCTGCAATAATCTCGAACACGATTTTTTTTGCCATCACCATACTTCCATTCCTTAAGGAATATGTAAGTAAAAATTATAAAATGTTTTAATAAATATGGAGTAGATATAGCTATTAAGAAATGTGAAACGGTATTTGATAAGATAAGGAATAAAAATATAGAAAAAATCGCAGTTTTACAGAAAAGCGGAATTTATAAATTAAAATGTAAAGACTGCAACAAAGTGTACCTAGGGGAGACAGGACGAAAATTCATATGCAGGTTGTCTGACCACAAACGTGGAGAAGGTAATAGAACAACGAACTCGTTATATGCAAGACATTTCATAGAAGACAACCATAAGTTTGTTAATCCTTTGGAAGACTACGAAATTGTAAAAGTAGTAAATAACACAGTTGAATGGAAACTTAGGGAGGAGTTAGAAATATTGAAAGAAAGAGAAAAAGGGTTAGACAATTTAATTAATAATAAAATTAAATTTGATAATGAAGAAATATTTTATAACATAATTAAGAAGTAAATGATAGAGGACAGATAGATAAGATTAAGAATTAAATTGCAGAGGACTAATTGGATATTTTAAATAAGGGTGTGTGACTGGCCCAGATGTGGGGGAGAAAGACGGTAGGTTTAAAAGGAATGCACACACACACACAGAGAGAAACACAAGGAATTTTGTAGAAAAATATGTAACTGTCCAGATGGAGGGACAGGGCTCAGAGGGGAGGAAGGGACATTGAATTATAGCTTGTTGTGTGTGAGCTGGGTGTGGTGAGGTGGGGGTGAAGGGTTTATTTTTAATTAAATCCTTAAATTTTTTTTTTAGTGACCGTCAATCAGTGAATGTTTTAGTGGATAGTTAGTGAGGATCGGTCAATAATACAACTTTTAGTTATTTTGCGTCGACGTTTCGACAATATTTATTGTCATCTTCAGGACAATTGTTGCTGACGCCAAACACACAACTGTGACGCCAAACCCACAGTTTATTTTTAAGTTATTTGTTCATTTCCGATCTGACGATGAGCTGTGAAGCTTGAAAGCGCTAATCGGAATATTTTTATATAGTGGTGTGCAACAGTGATAATTCTGCTTGTGATTTTAACCACTAACACAACTTTCTTCATTAATCTGCTATTTGTAGTAATTTAAATTGAAAGGCGGGTATTTGGTTGTTATTACTGCCTTCTGAATTGTGTATTCCAGGGGAACTTTTGTTCATGGAGCTCTTTCATACTACTTCGTATTAATTTATACACATTACAATAAAACCGATCCTTTAAATATTTAGCTAGTTACTACTACATAGCTTAGTTGCTGATTCCTTTAAAAGTACAAAAATGATTGCTTTAAAAAAATCGATTAAGTATTCTCTCTACAGGATATGGATACACATCGAATGTAAACTTTTCACTGAAAGTGACGTCAGTTCCTTACTCTTTTTGTGTTTGGTAAAGTGTGCGTTCTTTAATGCTGAATTGAACTAAGAATATATCCTAGGTAATCATTGCTGTTTCCCTATTAAATATGAGTTAGATGAAAGAGAATTATGTAGTAATAATTCAGGATCTATTGCGCTTTCGTTGCTAAATATTACTTATTTATTTGTGGTAATAAATGAAGCACAAATGATAGAGTAAGTCGGGCGTTCTTCAGGCTACACGTGTCTTTAATGTTATTAATTTTGTTGTAATAGTGAACACTTTGTTAGTTTCGTATTAGTATTAACCGTAGTGGTGTAGTTTAAAATTTCGGGTAATGTGTACTTGAGGCAGTATTTGTGTTGACGGTTATAGGTTATGTTCTGGAATCAAGGGTCTGTCGTTGATGTTTTGTCAGTTGGTCGTGATGTGTATTCTATCGTAATTCGAGCTATTGTTATATTTAGTTTGTTCAAATCTATATATGGTATAGGTGAACATTCGGGTCGGGTTATTTTCACAGATGTGAACTGTCAGTCCGAATATTTTCTGGCTTTTAAAACGGATGTTTTTGTGTGAAAAGTAATTCTTAAAATGTGCGCGATTAAAAATAAAATTAGTTATTAACAACAATTTTAATGTTAAACTATGTGTAACGTCATAAGTTTTACATGTGACAACTTGCAGGTTGTGAACTAAAATATACTATATTTACTGAAGATTTCTCGATAGTATATTATTGTCCAACTATTTGTGCACTATAGTTTATTAATTTTTAGTGATCTTTTTTTATTTTGTGATAACTAATAATGTGTATTTGTTTGTTTTAGCCATGGTGCGTATGAATGTATTAAGTGATGCCCTCAAATCAATCAACAATGCAGAGAAGAGAGGGAAAAGACAAGTTCTCATTAGACCTTGTTCAAAAGTAATTGTCAAATTTTTGACAGTGATGATGAAACATGGTAAGCTCATTGATTGAATACTTTATCCTTTAAATAATTATCATACTGATGTGTTTAAACTTACAAGTAGGCCTAAAGGGTTTGTGTCGGTCATTTAGACTGGTTTTTAGAGGACTGTTTGGAAATTTTGTCAGTACTAATAGTAACATGTTGAGGTTGAAAAATAAATCATAGACTACGGGGTTGTTTTGTTTTCTAATACTATCATAAATAAGTCGGTCAGAGATGAATAAATCTGTATCTGAAAGTTAAAAACCTCCTCCTCGTAATTATTAAGTTGGCGAAAAATTATTCACAGGTTCCTCAGTATATATTGTTTACTTCTCAAAAGTAAATAAACCAACTTTGTCCTTAGAAAAACTAGAGATTTTATTTGTTTGTACATTGTGTATTTAATGTTTTCAAACAAAAGTAAGTAATGTATAAATACTAAGTACGTTCATAACCTCTCCTATCAGTATGTAAAAGTGATTTTAAATGTAGATTTCCTGTATATCATCATTCAGAAGACTGAATAATGAAAACAGTTTATTTTTTCTTATATTTAAAAAATAGAAGTCTTCCCAAGACAAATTTCAATTTATATGTTAATAGTGTTGTGTGTGAGAGATAGATAATTCAACTGGTTGCAGTTGAATGATACTGACTGCTTTAAAATTATGACTCGTTCATGTAAAATAGCAGACTAATAAATTGTCCTTCAAGTGTATACGAAAAAACAGGGAATACAACTTGTTGCTATTTGAATGTTTGTTTCCTGTAGAGGCCACTACAAGCAGAAAATTACTTTTGTTTTTTTGAAATTTACTTAGTATGAACTTTACCATCTTCCCACATGGGGACTTTGGGATACCTTTTTGCCACAGTCTATGTGTTTACTTAACTCCAGTCATCTTTTCAGAGGATTCAGTGGTTAATAAGATCTGTGACTTGTTTGTATATAATAATTGTTAAATATCGGTATGGAGAACCATACGTGACTTCCATGTTCTAAGATTTATATTTAAAATCATATTCGAAATGAAATATTTCCATAGAAACTACATCTTTCTACTTATTGCTTCAGCATTAACCACAGTACTGTGGTCACTAACGCATACCACCTCACGTTTTCGCACTCGATTTTCACCGATGATGGCAGTCGATGGCACTGCCAAAAAGTCTGGTTTTGTAGAAAACATTGGACTACGGCTAAAGAGACCAGGAAGCAATTTTAACAAAAAACTACTTCTTTGTTGCCGATAACGTAGTACACATATAAAAAATTCTCCCCTCCACCTTCAACTATAATTTTTAATAATAGAAAATTACCCCCACCCCGTTCACCTAACCTCTTTATTTATAGATATTTCATCTACGTTTCTACAGTGGATTACTATGAGCTTCTTATCAGGATAATTTATTTATAAAAATTAAGTACTTTACTCTTGTTAAATCATAAAATGTTTCAGGTAAACTACCCCTTTCTCTTAACCGATCTTCTCCAAAATCAATAGACCTTCCGTCCTCTACAATTCAGGGAAGCATGCAAAAAATATTTGATTCTGTTTGAATGTGCGGCAGTTATCGTTCGTCATGGAAACATTTCTCTTGTTATAACATAAAATGTAGCAGGTAAACTACCCCTTTCCCTTAACCGATCTTCAACAAAATCAACAGACCTTGAGTTCTCTTTAGTTCAAAAAGGTATGCAAAAACCTAGTTGATTCTGTTTGAATTTACGGCAGTTATCGTTCGTCATATAAAAAATTACCCTTGTTAAAACATAAAATGTTGCTGGTAATCTACCCCTTTCCCTTAACCGATCTTCACCAACACCAATAGGTATTGAGAACTCTACAATACAGGGCTGTATGCAAAACATCATTTGATTCTGTTTGAATTTGTGGCTGTTATCGTTTACTATAGAAAAAAATTACCCTTGATAAAAAACCGTTGCAGGTAAACTACCCCTTTCCCTTAACCGATCTTCACCAAAAACGATAGGTCTTGAGTAATCTACAATTCAGGCCTGTATGCAAACAATTATTTGATTCTGTTTGAATTTGCGGCTGTTATCGTTTGCCATAGAAAACACCCTTGATAAAACATAAAACATTGCTGGTAAACTACCCTATTCCATTAACCGATCTTCACCAAAAACAATAGGTCTTGAGAACTCTACAATTCAGGGCTGTATGCAAAACATTAGTTGATTCTCTTTGAATTTACGGCAGTTATCGTTCGTCATAGAAAAAATACCCTTGTTAAAACATAAAACGTTGCAGGTAAACTACCCCTTTCCCTTAACCGATCTTCACCAAAAACAATAGGTCTTTAGTACTCAACAAAACAGGGCTGTATCCAAAAACGTATTTGATTCTGTTTGAATTTGCGGCTCTTATCGTTTGCCATAGAAAATACCCTTTTAAAACATAAAACGTTGCAGGTAAACTACCCCTTTCCCTTAACCGATTTTCACCAACACCAATAGGTATTGAGAACTCTACAATACAGGGCTGTATGCAAAACATCATTTGATTGTGTTTGAATTTGCGGCTGTTATCATTTACCATAGAAAAAAAATTACCCTTGATAAAAAACCGTTGCAGGTAAACTACCCCTTTCCCTTAACCGATCTTCACCAAAAACGATAGGTCTTGAGAACTCTACAATTCAGGGCTGTATGCAAAATATTATATGATTTTGTTTGAATTTGCGGCTGTTATCGTTTGCCATACAAAATACCCTTGATAAAACAAAAAACGTGGCAGGTAAACTACCCCTTTCCTTTAAACGATCTTCACCAAAAACAATAGGTCTTTAGTACTCAAGAAATCAGGACTGTATGCAAAAACGTATTTGATTCTGTTCGAATTTGCGGCTCTTATCGTTTGCCATAGAAAATACCCTTTTAAAACATAAAACGTTGCAGGTAAACTACCCATTTCCCTTAACCGATCTTCTCCAAAAACAAAAGGTCTTGGGAACTCTACAATTCAGGGCAGTATGCAAAACATTATTTGATTATGTTTGAATTTGCGGCTGTTATCGTTTGCCATAGAAAATACCCTTGTTAAAACATAAAACGTTGCAGGTAAACTACCCCTTCTCCTTAACCGATCTTTACCAAAATCAACAGATCTTGTGAACTCTACAATTCAGGGCTGTATGCGAAACATTATTTGATTATGTATGAATTTGCGGGTGTTATCGTTTCCCATAGAAAATACCCTTGTTAAAACATAAAACGTTGCAGGTAAACTACCCCTTCCCCTTAACCGATCTTTACCAAAAACAATAGGTCGCAAGTACTCTACAAATCAGGGCTTTATGCAAAAAATTATTTGATTCTGTTTGAATTTGCGGCTGTTATCGTTTGCCATAGAAAAAATCTACAGACAGACAGACACACAGACGCTTTTCGAAAAACGACTTGTTTTCATGTTTTGAGTGTAGTACAATCAGAATCTGCAATAATCTCGAACACGATTTTTTTTGCCATCACCATCCTTCCATTTCCTTAAGGAACATGGAAGTAATAATAATAGTTAAACAATATGTGCCTTGTGCGTGAGTATATAATAATCAGTCATGTAACACTTATCATTTAATGAGTATTTCCTATTTGATGCATGGGTTGCAGTATGTAAATCAGCGTGGGACAGTATGTTGAAGCATTGTTATGTGTAGAGTGTTTCCCAGTACAGGAATGCACATTTTACAAAACATTATTTAATAAAAGGCAGTCATTTTATTTTTTAATTGTTTTTAACCACATACAATACAAGAAAAGAATTGTGCAATAATACCACCGTCATTGATACATCTAGTGGAGCTCTGTTATTAACATTTCTGATTTGACGTCAATTGATTTGTCATACTGTAGTGGAAAATTGTGGCCTTGTATTGTAATTAGTTCATCACTATATATTTTTTGATGTGTTATGTACAGGTAGACAATTGTTAGTGGCTCTAAGAGCATTAACGAATATTTGTTCATTTGTACCTCCTAATGCCAACTGAACTGACTATTTTTTTATGTGCACGTGAAATCAGTTCTTCCAATTAATTTGCTGTTATTTTTGTTAACTTGTAATTTGCCTATAAACTTTGTGAGCATTTGTTCTACTTTATTTAGTTTGAGCATACTCGATTTGAGAGGATAACAGTCTGAAAAAAATAGATTTCTCATTACCAGCCAAACGGCTGTATTGACATTACTGCCACTTGTAATGTATTTAGACATTATTTGATATTTTAGTTATGATATAAGTTTCATATCTAGTGCTTAAAAACAGGAAGTTACAGTATAGGTCCCTCATTGAGACAAACAAAGCAACTGTTATCAGTCATAATTAATTTTATATCTCCATCAATGTAGTTATGTTGTTGGCATATCTCTGCATATAAGACAAGCAAAGGCTACACCAACAGCAGAATTACTATGACAAGACAGGTCACCTTCATCGAAGATGATAAGCTGCGGTTGGTGAATACTAATTGTGGCAACACTGTGTCCATGTGTACTCAACACAATAATCTCATCTTACTAAAAGTACAGTCTTGTTGGTGTACAGAGACAATTTCAGGACAGTGCTCCACTTTTAGGAACACACTACATGAAAGGCTTTCAGCTGCCATTTGGCTGAGGCAATATTATTTATTGTTGTTCTTACATTCTGTATCAAACAAGACAATCTTTGCTAAGAATCCACAGGCTTGTACTTGATAAGAAGTCCCACCAGGAACATTCTTATCGATATCCTTATCATTTTGTCATGTAATTATTTATGAGGTTTGATAAAAAACTTCTTGGAATTTTGTAATTTCCACCGCTACAAGTGTCTGATTAAAAAACTGTTTTTATGTTTGTGACAATTGTCTAAAATTTTAGCCCTATTTGATGCATAGTTTCAATTTCACCGCTTATTGAGTACGTTGTCCTTAGGTGTAGTAGGTGATTTTTTGTCATTCTGGAATGCAAGCTTGAAGACCATGGCTTAAATTTAGTGTAACCTGTGAGATAAACTGCTCTGTCCTGGTAAACGTATTCAAAAGGCTTCTCGCGTGAACGCGTGAGACTGCTGTGTGAACAAGTGGCTCACAACCTTCAAAGACTGCTATAAGTGAGTTGAAGATCGTGGTTGTTAGATGAAGATTATGTTTTTGTGTTCCACAAAATTTCAACACCAGGCACAGCAGTAAATAGAGTACTATTTGGACATTTTATGCCATTTGTATGAAGCTATTCGTAAGAAATGGCCAGATTTACGGAAGAATAATTTATGAAAATTACGTCCCAATAATGTGCCTGGACACACATCATTGATTGTTAAGAATTTTGCCAGCATAGGCAAACGAAAATGTCAGTGATGACACGGCAACTGGGGCAGTTCACCAGATGTGCCCCAACATGATCTTTCCTCCTCCCAATAGTGATAATTTCCACGAAAGGACATTTCAAAACCGTTGAAGATGTAAAATGGAAAATCGCTAAGTGAACTTTTTGGCTGTACCAAAAAGTGCATGCTTGAAATATTTTGAAGACTGCAAAATGGCTGGCCTAATCGTGTTACATTTGACTGATACTACTTTGAAGGGAGCAGTATAAGTGTCAGTGAATGAAAGCGTAATTTTTAAGTAAACAACTGCTTGAACTTTTCTGATCAAACTTCGTATGTTTTGAAATCCAGATGATTAATGGAAGTATATAGTTAATCATTTCAGTGCTACTGATGCTTAAATGTATCGTTGACCGTTCTTGCTCACCATGCTACTGTTGTATTAAGTTGTTCAATGTTTGAGCCATATGGTGGTCAGTTTTGGTATCACAGTATATAGATAGTTTACTAATGTTGGTACGCTTGTGTTTATGGGAGAGAAATTTTATTCTTTAGTTTGATTGTCAAACAGCTGGCTATTTATCACTCGATCACATATGTGTTTGTGCAAGGAGAGTGCGTGGTTTATATTGTGTTCATTTTAGTTTATTTCTTTTGGTTTTTTAATGACTAATACTTTTTATATAATAGTGACAGACTTGCCAGGCCCAATGAACAGATATTCCGCAATTCATTGTTTGTAAATAATGACAGTGATATTGAAAGCGAAAATGAATTGCTGAGTGATTTTGAAGGTATTATTCATTCTTTTAGTGTTGGTCGATTTGTAAATGGAAAAACTGTTGTAGTGTTGGTCAGTGGAAAAACTGCATTGTCTGTTATGCAGGTCTGTGTGTTTACCCATGTTTTGAGATATATTCCACAAAACTAAATTACTGATTAAATTAAAACATATTTAATTTATTTGTAATTTGTACATAAATACAGTGCTATTTCAACATCAGTTATAGGCTAAATTGCAGTGACATAAAAACTAAAAATTACATTATTTGTGTGAAGTGTGACACTTCAGAATACTCCAAGAACATGAAATGCATATTGTTTATTTAAAAAATCTATTGATTAAGTAACCTTAATCAGCTATGCACAGAGAGTTAGAAAAGTAAAAAGACACTAAGTGGGGGGGGGGGGTCGAAATGTATCATTGTAAGGGCTAAATATAAGGATGTTTGTCAGTTGATGTTTTGATGATTTTAATATTTAATGCTAAATGCAAGTATATGTAGTACTAAATTTCTTTCCTTTTAGGTTACATTGGAGAATTTGAAATTGTAGACGACCACAGATCTGGAAAAATTGTAGTTCATTTAACAGGGCGGTTAAATAAATGTGGTGTAATATCACCAAGATTTGATGTCCCAATCAGACTTATTGAAAAATGGACAAACGATTTATTACCGTCTCGACAGTTTGGGTGAGTATTGAGAATATTCTTAAAATGTTTCAAGAACATTTTTTTTCTTTTAAAACCTATAGTATTTGAATACAGATTTAGAAAGTTCCTAATTAATTGTTATTGTGTAGATCTTAATGGTCTTACAAATTCACAGATATTTAACATATACGTGAAATTGTTCATTCTGTATTAAATTTGTTTTAAAACCACATTTATTTTTAAATATATATACCAGTCATTGGTTGAGACATTCTTTGTCTTCTTGGTTGCGCATCTAACATCTTTTTATTCATACAGGTGTAGTGTGATCATGTTCCATTCAGCTGCAGATTCCAATTGAACATTATGCAAGATCAAGCTGTTTTGTAAATCAGTCATCATTGAAGTCATATCTATTGATGTCTAATCCTTCTGTTGTTTATTTAAATATCAACTTTTGGCAGTATGTTGGTAGGACGATCCTTGAAGTCTATGTAATTATGATATGAGCACAAGAGTGCAATTTGGAGAGGTCGCATTCTTGTCCAAGACTTGCGTTTTATAGTAACTCAGGCTGTCTGCGTGTGCATCCTTGTTGCATTCACCACTCATATGTAAACATCAGAAAAATTATCAGTATATTGTTTTGATATGGGCTGACTTGTGAAATGTTACACAATATAGTATTGTTAAATTATGAAACGGTTTAATTTCTTTCCTCAGGATAGTCAGATGTAAAGCCGACACAATTTAGTTCACCTAATACTATATGATGCATAATTTTGATTCAGTATGTTAGTTGTTGATCTGGAAATGAAGTTGGTAAGTCTTATATATATTTGTGTGTGTTCATGTTTAACCATTAGACTCTTGTATGTGAAAATATCCATAACATGTTACAAAATTGTATCTAACACTATTTGTATAGATATATGTTAATTCTTGTGTTGAAGTGAATGTACATCTGGAATGTGGTTGCCCCTTTTCATGTGATATGATGAAAGACAACTCAGCAGGTTGTTTGTCAGGTTTAGTTTGAAGCCTTAGTCGATGAAATAAAATTGTGTTCATGTTAAGCATTTATCACATTTAAGATGTATAGTACTGTTATGGCTTGTGTATAAGACTATATTTCCACTGTAATACCTTTTCTGTAGAACAACATATCAAGCTCATACGTGGGGCTGTCGTACATATATACATATACAGTTTTGATACCCAACACAGTTATGCTATATTCATATATGTTGTTCACTTTTAGAGTGGAGCCTCATATAAACAAAACCATGTGTTTGTACTTTAAACCAGGTTGGTTAGACGAGTGGTTGCATCACGAAATCCTCTGCCAGAAAACAAAATTAGTTCACAACTGAGCATGAGCAGTTGTCACAGTTTTGTTTAGTACAGTTTACTACAAAAAGTGTAAAAAGTGCCGTTTCAGTAAAGTTCATTTGCATTATTGTGCTATTTGTCTATTTAATTTAAAACAATCGTTTTGGAAAATTTCAATCATGTCGTCAACACTGAAACCGTCAAAATATAATTAAGCATAAGGCAGGAAAACCTTTCTGTTGGGAGAGAGAAAATATAGTGTTAAATGTGTTTAATAAACTTTGTGAAAAATGCCCTACAATTTCTGTTTAAGATACATTGCTGTAAACAAATTACATTGGAATTTACTGGTGCAGTGCAGTGTTTATACCATTTGAAATAAATTACAAAAAACAGGTAAAGTGGCAACTCCAAGTAAAAAGAGGAAGTTTGATGAATTTGACAAAAATGCAGTTTGCCTTAAAGTACATTTCCTTCTTTTTTAAAAAATGATCCTCCAACTCTGAATAAATTATTGACTGCCCTAAATTATGACCCTGGTATGCCTAATATTGAGCAAACAAGTTTACACATACTGTTATTAACATTAGGTTTTGAATTTGTCAGACGAAATAGAGAAGTGCAATTGTAGATAGAGAAGATATTGTATTGTGGGGTCAAAATTACTTGAAGAAAATAAAGATTTTCAAAACAAAAACAAACCTCTTATTGAGATGAAACATGGGTTTAAAGAAGGTCAACGACCTCAAAAGCGTGGCGCGATGCGACTGTAAAATCATCAAAGCAAGCATTTTTGTTGAGACTGAGCACGGGTGTTAAATTACTTAATAAAGGAAAATGTTTGATTTTGTTCCACATCGGAAATGAAAATGGATTTTTAAAAGAAGATCTTTTATTTGAGTCAGAAAAGTCTGGAGATTATCACTCAGAAATGAATGGTGGTATACTTAAAAAATAGTTTGAAAACATGGAATTTTATCAGACAATAGTGTAATTGTTATGAATAATGCGCCATATTACAAACAAATAGTTTTCCAAATAATTCCTGGCAAAAATATGTGAAATAGTTAATTGGCTGCGTGAGAACAATATTAATTTTGATGACAGTTTTGTAAAGGCCAAACTTTTACATTTAGCAAATACAATCAATAATGACACAAATAAATCATTTAATAAATATATAATTTATGACATCACAGAGAAGAAGGCCGCTCTGTGTTGAATCCTATAGAATTGATTTGGAGTCAAGTTAAAGGATACATGGCACAGAGTAATAAAACTTGCAAATTAATGGACTAAAAAAAATTAGTGGAAGTGGTTGTAACAAAAGTAACAGCAGGTAAGTGGTGTTATTGCATTAATCACATTGTAAAAGAAGAGAGCAATTTATGGGACTTTAATAACTGCATTGTTTATGGTAGATGCCATTGTTGATACACTTATAATTAACTTGAAGGGAGATGAATCGTCAACTGATACGGAATCGGAATGCAATGTCTACGGTATTTGAACCACTGTCATATGACGATTCAGGCTGACAACAGAGGCATTATAAAATTTGTTTTTGTTTATGTTCTCGTTTAGTGTTGGTGTTGTGTTATCGTATAGTGTTATTTGATTTAAAGTATATCAGTAAATGCTGTCTTAATAAAGTAGGGATTAATACAACTAAAAATACGGTAAGTGATTTTGTACAAGTTATGTTTATATTGTTAAGAAAGTTTTAAGTTCGTACTGGACATGCCTCTGTATCACTCCACTTTATTTACATCAGGCACCACTCTAAGAGCGAACAACAATAATGAATTACTATTGTTTTGTGTACAAAGTATCAGTATATCACATGCATGCTGTATGTTCGTCAGAAATTGTAATTATTATATACACGTGTAATCCTTTAGGAATGATAACGCACGGGCTAGCAACTCTGGAGAAGAGAATGTTGAGAATACTGAGAAAGCTGAAAATGTTAAGGAAAAGAAGAATGTTCAGAGTACCAAAGCGATTCAAAGGCTCGAACTTGATAAAGCCATTGACGAAATAGTGATAGATGCTAAACTTATACACCCATCGCCAACTATGTATGGTTTAAAATGCTATACTCTGTTGTATGGAATAAGAAAATTAAAATACACAGTTTGTAATAGAAAACATTAGTAGTTGAGTTTTATAGTAGAGATCAGTATTTTAAGTTTACCCTAACTGATCAACGATGAAATACCCTAACTGAATATTCTAACATTGAGAATATGTGGATTAATGACTATCATCGCTGATGTACTGAATTGGCTCCAGAGACCATTAAACCGTCAAAGACTTTTAACATTCCAACACTTAATCCTATAATTCTCTACTGGAAAATCCAATCATTTAACTGTAATTGGTATATCACTAAAGTTTGTTACTTGTAGTCACTAACAGATAATCTATTAAAATCTTATCTATCAGTCACTGCATCTTTCAAGACCAGGACACAACACTTACTTTGCGACCAATGGTTTCATATATATAATCACGACAGAACTGGGTGTTACTGGATTATTCTGTTTTGTTGTGTTGTTTCGTATTAGCGTCTCTGTTGTCAGTTACTTCAGTTCTACACATCCAATCTTGCTGGAACAAGAAAAAACCATAGGCTTGCTCATTTATACTGTAGTGTAACAGCCCTTTCATATCAATTAACTCACAACTTTAGGTGGGAGTAAAAGGCTTGTGAAAATTTCAGACATTTCTATTTTTATTATGTTCTGTTGTCGTCTTTCTGTTTTTTGTATTACTGTGGAAATTGTATGTAAAATGCTACATGGTTCATTTGTAGTTACGTAAAATATCTTAAGAAAGACAATTGTGTTTTCTATGTTTTGATGTTTTTCAGTAGTAGAAAGTACTTTCAAAACTGATTATAGTACATTCAGCCTCCTGTTCTGTAAAAAAAAATACAAGAATTATTGTTTCGTAGTGCCAGCACCTTTGCTGTTGCTGTTTAATGATTAAAATGTATGCAGTTATAACACCTTCAATGCTATGTTTGTGTCAGCCACAGGCTGTCGTACACAGTCTTGTACAAAATCCACTGGTATAGGGCCCAAAACATGTTATTATTATTCTTTTGAGTGTTAGTTGAAGTGTTGTGCACTCTATCAGCTAATAGAAGTTTTTAGTTTGACGTAATCATTGCAAACAGTCTATATCGTCTGCATTGTATGGGGGTTTACAAATTTAGGTTATATAATTTTACATATGTCACACAATGGCAAAATATTGTTAGACAATAAGCATTAATGAAATCTGCTTTAAGTGACAGTAATTATTTATTAGTGATACGTGTGGGTTTCATACAGTTTCAGAGAGAAAACTCTGTTCATTATTTTGAGATTTAGGTTATTGTCATTGACAAAGGATCAACATTTTTTTTTTCCAAAAAATCTTATAAAGGCCTGGTTTTCTGGTATTATTAGTCATGTAATAGGCCACATTGAGAGTGCCAAATAAGTAAAAATAGAAAAATATTACTGAAGTGTGCGAAATAAAACTATCTTAACTGCAAATACATTGAAAACACAAATTAACTAGCTTGCCTGAACATTGTTCGGAGATTTAGAAATAAGTAAGAGAATGCAGAATATTGTAGAATATTTTATAAAATATTATAGGAGAAAAAGCGTGGTGGGTCTTGGCCTACTCAGGGAAAATAACACACACATATGTACCATATTGTTCCAAATATAACCTGTACTTTTTAATTTAAAAATGTATGTCTAAAATTTGCACTCTTTGCATTCGCATGGTAATGTCTTTGAAGTTTTATGTGGCTTCTGTTTGTGAAATATAGTATATACGGGTCATTCCATGTCAAATCAACAAATGAAAGTATGATTTTCAACCGTACCCTCTTGGATTTAATTGAAATTAAGTATGCATGTAGTATTCATAAATAGTAACACAAATCAATTTTTTCACATTTTTCTGATGAAAGATTACTGAGTAATGGGTGCTCAAAAATGTAAAAAAAAGCAAATTTTTGACTTGCGCAACAATATTGATTTGTTCACAACTTGTGTTCTAATTAAGCTAGAACAATGACATTGAGTTCATTTGAAAGCTCTTTTAAAGAGCTTTCATATGATATAAAACATAATTAGTTGAAAATATATATACATATTTTTTATAAACACATCATTATTGAATTTACTGAATTTTGAAAAACTGCATTTTTAAAATTCTCAAAAAAATATATGTGAAAGATACTGTTTTCCTCTGCATATTTTGAAAGGTTCAATTTGGGATGAGCATCGGATCACTATCAAAAGTAATTTTATGTTTATCACGATTCTGTAAAACGTCATTCAGATCAGTGAATTATTATTGCTGTGTTATTATATAGCTAAATGTGGACATCCAAATAAAATAGCTTATAATAGATAGTAGACAAAAACAATATTTGCCTTATCAATGTTGAATTAACAAATACAACAAGTTGCAAACCTTTAAAAAAAATCAAGACAGCTGAATACCAGAGATAGGCCTAAATTCAGTTGGTTATTAGTTCTTGTTACTTACTGAGAGGAGTCACATCAGTCCAATTCATCATGCTTCTAGCCAATCAGTTTGTTACACATCACCATTTCTGCACAGGATAATGTATATGTTCGCCCTGTAGCAGTTTGAGGGTTCAAGATTGCCTTTACTTCCCTGCTGCTTACGGAAAGAATGTGTGCATGACTGGGGAATGTGAAAGATGTGGATGTAAGAAGCTAACTGTGATTTCATCCTTTTCCTGATTTTTTCCAACTATGCAGGATAACCACCTGTGTCGATTATATTCACAAGCAATATATCCTTTGATGTCATCAAACGGTATTGGATCACTGTCAACAGCTGTCACCAGTTCAATTTTGCTTTCATTAGAGTCCGAATACACTTTTGTTATTATTTTGTTCTTGCTTAGGGGAATAAAAGTGTGAAGTTTTTGTGTCCCTACAATTGTGCAGCATTTCTCAAATCTCTCTGTAAGTTTCAATTCTTCATTTTCATGATCTTCCATAGTAGCATACTTGAAATTGATCCCTTCTACATTATCCTTAGCAAACACATAAAGTTGTTCGGGTGTCATTATTTGATCAGCATATGGTCGTTGCAGACTTGCTCGAGCAGCCAGTCGCTTGACTGTTCCACCAACACCATCGCTAGCACCTTTACCATGAGAGGTGGCTGAAAAATGCCACTGGGCTTCAATATGGAAATCTTCTTCATGATAGCACAGGTTGATGAAGTTCTTTCTATTTTTATACTGAGCTGCCGCTCCGTCAGAGAAGTAATATATTTTACTTGGTTTTTTATTAAATTTTTTGGTCAGAAAGTCAATCAAGTAGGACTGGAACAGACGCACAGCAACAGTGTCATGTTTGAGGCATTCTGATATGATGACAAGACTTGTGTGCTCAAGTTTGTCGCCATCCTTGTAATAAGCTACAAAGGGATGAATTGTTGCTTGTGTGTTGGTCCAATGGTAACCTTGAACTTCATCCTGTACAACAAAGGTGTAATTCTCAGCAAAATCACAAATCACCAAGAACTCACCTTCTTTAAGCTCATTTTTCAATCTTTTTTGGAAGGATGATTGTTGACTGGCCACAAAGGAATGTGTTAATGATTTTAATTTGTCAAAAAAAAGACTCAATAAAGTTGTCGGAAGATTTTGTCACTGTTTCTAGAGATGTACGATCAACAGAGACCCATTGTTTGTAAGTTATCTGGTCAATATCATTAGTATCCAACAATTCTTGTAAATACTTTTTAAGTGTTTCTGGTCCTGGACAGGATTGACATTCACCAAAGTGGCAAGCAGGTAATGATGGGTTACACACAACTCTTGCAATGCAGTCTTTGTAGGTTTTTATTGGACTATCATCATTCATTGTCAGCTGAGGAATGTTACACCCAGTCAGCATAAGTTTGAAGTTTTGGTGAATAGTACACACACAAACACTATGTGTACCACTACTGCCAGCTAAAATACAATTTTTGGGACGTAGCTCTGCAAACTTTGAAAACCCAATGTGGAGCCCTGGATAGTTGTCTATGAAGTGTGCATAAATTTCTTTCAAATTACTTAAAACTAATCGTTTTTGCACTTGAATTTTATCTCCATCAACTCTTATGAGCACAAAATCTTTTTTCCCAGGCATTGGCCTGCTTATCTCATCAGAACAATAAAAGTTTTTTACAAAATCAGCAGTCGTTTGATTAAGAGTCTTGCCAGGTTTTGGATTGGGAGATGACAAAATACCCGTGGCCTTCACCAAATCTTTTACTTTTCTAGCCATGTAGGTTGTTATGTTAAATTCCTCTTGAAGCTTCTTAACACTCCAGCTTTTAGGTAAAATGGTGAGAATTTCCATCTGTTTACTTCGAGATGTGCAAGTACTAAATTTCTCATTCAGCTGAACGATCATCTCTGATTCTGAATGATCATCTAACTCTTCTTCACCAGAAAGCAGCAACAATACTTTCTTTGGATTGCTGAAGTTACTTTTATTAGTTTTTTCTTATGATACTTTGCCTCACATAGTCGTTTTTTCTTAATTGGCGATTCACCAACAGACTGCAAAGAAGCATTCAAAGTTTCTAGGGCTGCACTTGCAGCAAGGTCTTGTTCATCACTACAACTTAACATCTTTTCACTTTTTTTGTTTGACCTCAGAACACACTAGATCGTCATTGTTTTCTGTGCTAGACGTATTAGAAAGTTCTACTTGTGAAATTTTTTTCTGGCACTTGTCACATACTTTCTGACTTAATGTTAGGAAAGGTTTTCTTTCTATCATCCATTGGGAAACAGGACGCAAGTTTTTCTTATGGTTATTGTGAGCCTTTTCATTAAAAGGATTACAGCACAAAGCTGAAATTTTAGGCATTTTATGTCATTCTCAAATGAACAGTCTAATTTTTATAAAACGTTTTCAAAGTTCAATGCATCAGCTTTCTGTATTTAGGAATACACAACATTACTTCTCCATTTTTTCACATCCTGGAATAAAATTTAAGGTTATGTTAATAGTTTGCAAATATTAACTGGTTGTAGGCATATAAACTTATACACTGTTGCGAGAATTGTACAAAAGTACCTTTAAGCTAATTTCAAAACACAACATTTCAGAATTAATCACATTATTTCACTTTATAGGCTATGTCACACCAAAAGAAAATGTACAAGTCTCTTTCAACAACAGCTGACTGAATATTATCCAATGACAAAATACTAAACAGATGGGAGATGGTCACACCAACCAACCATTTTGTATAAGTCTTTAAAATGAGATTTTTTTGCTTGTACACGGAAAACCCGGATCACTGTATTAAGATATATATTTTAGATATGTAGGTTGATTTATTAATTTTGAGCTATTAATTTAGCTAGTGCTAAGCTTTAAAACAGTTATTTGTATGAAAAGTACAAGTTTGTAGGCCAAGTAATAAATCCAACTATGATTCTGTAAAATTGTCACAGGTAGCAAAATAAAAATAATAATAATTCACCGATCTGAATGACGTTTTACAGAATCGTGATAAACATAAAATTACTTTTGATAGTGATCCCATGCTCATCCCAAGTTGAAACTTTCAGAATATGTAGAGGAAAACAGTATCTTTCACATATATTTTTTTGAGAATTTTAAAAATACATTTTTTCAAAATTCAGTAAATTCAATAATGATGTGTTTATAAAAAATATGTATATATATTTTCAACTAATTATGTTTTATATCATATGAAAGTCCTTTAAAAGAGCTTTCAACTGAACTCAATGTCATTGTTCTAGCTTAATTAGAACACAAGTTGTGAACAAATCAATATTGTTGCGCAAGTCAAAAATTTGATTTTTTTTACATTTTTGAGCACCCATTACTCAGTAACCTTTCGTCAGAAAAATGTGAAAAAATTGATTTGTGTTACTATTTATGAATACTACATGCATACTTAATTTCAAATAAATCTAAGAGGGTCAGGTTGTAGCACTTGTTGATTTGACACGGAATATCTCATACACATTATACATTTATTGTGGTAAAACCTGTATTATGCACGCACAGCGTGAAGCCACAAAACCTTGAGTTAATGATCATGTGCATTGAGCGTTCATGGGGCTCCACTTGGTGTTCTGGAGCAGGAGAGTTCAAGGCTTGTCAGAACATGAAGCTTTTTAGAAGTTAACTATATCATGTCAATAGAGAAGTTTTTTTAAATCAGGAACTTTAGATACTTCTTAATAATTAATATCAGTTTCAAAGCTTTAGTCAGATAAGGCGAATGATGTGGCAGAGTGTGTTTTCATTGGCATTATTACACAATAAATTGGTTTTGCAAAAACTACCCTTTGATATAAAGAAAAACTCCTTCAATAACAATGGTTTTTTTAATCATTTTCAAAGAAACATAATTATTGACTAGTGGACATGGGAAATGCCCGAATGTTCCCTTCTCTTGCAATGCCATAAAAAGAACAAAATATGCAATAGTAAAGACGCATGAATTTAAAAATTGTGTGTAACACTTGCTGTGTTACTCATTGGGCAGGAAGCTTCTACCATGTATCATACTATGACACACAATTGGCAAAGGAGGTTGAAGTTTTTACAGAATTGTAGGTGCTAAATGTGAAAAAACTTTTAGAGTCAGTGATATTTATACAGTAATTTGTATGGTAACAGGAAGCTGTTTCTTAACTCTTAAAAAATAAAAATATAAAACTCACTAAAATTGGGTCAAGAACCAGTAGAAAAATATTCCAACTCATTTCATCATCTGCATACTAAAAAAGTGGTACATAACAAGCAGCATGGAAGGGACAGAAAACCTGTCACTTTTGACAAGGATAGTGTAGCCAACTGTGGGTCTGGTGATAGCGATAGTAAAGCTAATCAAAGTGATTGAGATGCAAGATTTAAAATAAGGTATTTGCAAAGCATGAAATGTGAACAGTGTTACAAACTAACTTAGAATGTGGCAATAGAATCTTTTAATAGTAAGTTGTAATAATTATTATGTAATAGTTCATTTAAGCAGTTCTTTCTTTACCTGTAGACAGCTGAATAAATTGAAATGAGAAGCTTTGAATATTTTTAACCTAATTTTCAGGGTGTGGTTTGTATTTGGAACAATGCATTATATAAAAACACAATACATGTTATTTTTTTCTTAATAGCACATTGGTCCAGTGTAGAAACAGTTAACACTTTAACGATCATGCAGGTGGGGGTATACACCCACTTCTCATCTCTCTTTAGGGACCACTGCAAGCGTATATGACCTCTTGACCGTTGTGCAGAAAAATTGTCTCTGTAGCCCAAATGACCACTTCTTGGCTGGTTTCTCTACATGGTACACTCGCTATAATCACTGAACAAAATATATATTTGGGCTCACATTTTTGCTCTTTATAAAATTTTTATGCTAATTTTTTGTTGTTAACAGAGTGTATTCCGTTTCTGAATATTGGTTTATTTGTCTCTCATTATATCTTTATTATTCTTAATTTGTTACAGATATTTAAACATCTAGTAACCTCTATTTATATAATGTTACATTGATAGAGATTGAACATTATAATAATCATATAATATAAAAACAAACTGTAATGAAGCAAAATGTTTGGCCATTTTGAACTATGATCTAATAACTGCAGTGATACACATTCCACAACTAAGTCAATACTTTCTTTTTGCACAACAAAATGAATGCAACAACATTCAAAAGGCAAAATAAGGAAACACTGTGGAAATGATATGTATGTGCTGAAAGGAAAACCAAATGTTAGGAAGAGGAAATTATGTTCTAAATTTTTTACTGTAAATGAATCATTTTGTTGTTGGTAGACTTGCATGTTACTGACATTACATAACGATATCGGGCAGCATCCGCCACTTATCGTTTTTCAAGAGGCTATGTGTAAGGAAAATATCAAACACACGTACAGGAAGGTATGCGTAATCAAATGTTATTCATTGCATATTCCTTCAGTAGGTTTTCAGAACTGGGCAAGCACTGAGTAGGATGGGAGTGATTATTATTATTCATTTGTCAACACAAATGAAGTGGTTGTATATGCCTGCCGTGGTCCATACACAGCAAAATTCATCAAACTGCTATGAGGGACCACAGTGGGCGTATATGACCACTTCATGTTTTCTTATATTTATTAGGCTTTCAAAGGAAAATGGGTGACTGAATACAATTTTTTATTTGATTACAAGCCCAGTTGGAAAATAGCCTTGGTCCCCCCCCCCCCCCCGCAAAGAAAAATGAATTTTACCATGGTCGTTAAAAGCGTTAAACAGAATTGTATATAAATAAATATAATTCCATTGCCTTGCCAATTACCACAGTTCTGAAAACCAAAACATGTTTTTAATATAAGTATACTTTTTAAATTACTTGGAAAGGAAAATAAAAAAATGTATGTAAGAAAAATATAAGAAATGTTCTTATAATTGTGAAATAAAATTTACAAGAACAGAATTGATCTATGTGGTTAGGCCATATAAAATGTTTGATAAATTAATTGGGTGTAGGCCAAAAGCAAAAACTGGTCTTAGTTTCAAATAGTACATAAATGTATTAAATATTAATCGGTGGTTGAAAAAATGTTCAGCAAAAAAATGCAAGTAATTGTAACAATTGTTTTCAGTCTTGTTAGAGAATCTTGTTTAATATAGTACAAATAAAATTAATTATTGTTATACTCCTCTTTTAACTTGTGCGTAGAGTTGTGTTTTTTCTTACTCATATTGTGGTGGTGAGGAGGAGGGCTAGAGTTCACAAACAAAATTATTTGGTGTACGTGTTTTTTGTGACGGAACACTAGCATGTTTGTTGTTGCAAGCTGACATTAATATTTTATAATTATACTTTTTTAGCGTACCGTATCACTTACTAAATAATTATATAATTACCTTTATATGATCCACTTGAGTGACACTAAGTTTTGTCTAGTTATGACGCATTTCGGGCACAAGGTCCCATCTTCAGATAACACTGATATTAATTTTAAACTAATTACTACATAAAATTGAAAACCATGATTGTGGTTATGTCATTATAAATAAAACTTTAAATCGCATGTGAAAATTTTTAACGAAGAACGGCCGGAGCTCCCGCATGCGTGCACTCACTACCGCGATCGTCACACGACTGGTCAAAGATTATAATCTAATCTAATGACAGTGTCGAACAAGTTGTTCGATGCAAAATTTACTTGATCATTCAAAATATTATTTTTGGTGGTGGTATTTTTTATGGCTTTATAAATTTCAAGTTCCTCCAGACTATCCATCAGTTTACCTTTTTTGCATATATGTAATGCTGTTAAATTGTTTTTAAAGCTAGTGTAATTGTGTCCGCTTGATATTAAGTGTTGCGCAAAATTAGATTTATTATTATTCGGTTTGGGAATATGTTCCAAAAATCTCGTGTAAAAACATCTGCCTGATTGACCGATGTAGAAAGCCTCACAATCGTCACATTTTATTTTGTAAACACCGGATTTCTTTTTTAAAGGTAATTCGTTCTTGTTTTTTAAGTAATTTTCCAATTTATTTGTTGTTTTAAATGAAATGATATACCCTAATTTTTATCTTTGAGAACGGATCTTAAAATATTTGGCATAATACAGTAGACCTCGTTAACCCGGACCAGTTTTGGAAAAAAAAATTATTTTGTTTAGCGTAGTAAATGAAGACTTGTTTTACAGACGATAAATCACTATTCTCAGTAGGTACATTACTCGAATTCACTTGCCAGCGGGCGAGTTCATTGCACTCACCCCACCTGCCATCCCTCTCCTTCCCCTCCGCATGCCTCGCACTTGACACTGACCTAGAAACAACATTCCTCAGTTGCGCTGCAATCTTGGTAGTGTTCAGGTGTTGTCCTAGTGTCACTGTCGAGGTACAGTATCGTTGTGCTGTTTCGTTAGCGCGTTGTTCGCGATGGCGACGAAACGTAAAAACATTGTAGTGACTATGAAAAAAAGGATGGAAGCATTGACAAGAATTGATAAGGGAGAATCGTTAAAGAACATTGCTGCTGAGTTTGGAATAGGAACATCGACCGTATCTGATTGGAAAAAGAACAGAAAACGCATTGAAGACTTTTGTTTCAAAATGATTTCTAAGGACAGTTTGGATAATCGGTGTAAAGCAAAAACTGCTAAACTAGAAACTCTGGATGAAGCATTGTTTGTCTGGTTTTGTGCTGAAAAAGAACATGGTTTGCCGATTTCTGGACCCATCATCCAACAGAAAGCATTGAGTTTGAACAAACAGTTGCCCCATGGAGACCCGAGTTTTACAGCTAGCCAGGGGTGGTTGGACAGATGGAAAAAACGGCATGGAGTGCGTCAACTTACAATCACTGGAGAAAGCTTGTCAGGTGATGTTGAAGCGGCAGAAAATTTAAAAAAGAGTTTGAAGACTTTATTAAAAAGGAAGAACTGACTGCAGATCAAGTTTACAATGCCGATGAATCCGGTTTATTTTACCAGATGTTGCCGAGTAAAACGCTAGCCTCAAAATTAGGAGATTCAGCGAAAGGGTATAAAAAAGGGAAAGACCGCCTCACCATAATGGCTTGCAGTAATGCGTCAGGAAAGCACAAAATTCCTCTCCTTATAATAGGGAAGTCTAAAAACCCCTGTGCATTGAAAAATGTGAAACGAGGCTCATTGCCTGTCGTTTACAGCTCACAAAAAAGTGCTTGGATGGTTAGTGACATTTTCAAACAATGGTTTTTCGAGAATTTTGTGCCGTCAGTAAAAAAATATTTGAAGAACTGTGGCCTTCCCAACAAGGCGGTTTTGCTGATTGACAATGCGCCTTCGCATCCGTCTGTCAATGAACTAGTCAAAGATGACATTTCAGTGAAGTTTTTACCACCTAATGTAACTTCTCTCGTTCAACCGATGGGCCAAGGAGTTCTAGAAAAAATAAAAAAAAGTACAAAAGGCAGATGCTAAGTCAACTGGTAGAGGACGAAGGAGAGCATGGTGTGGTAGAGGTGCTGAAATCTTTTAACGTAAAGACTGTTATTTATATGATTGCGGAAGCTTGGGACCAGGTTGGAAGAGAAACTTTGATAAAGTCATGGAAAAGTTGTGGCCTGGTGTGTGTGACTTGCCAGAAAACAATACAATTGAAGAAGAAGAAAAAACAAGTGTGGAAGAAGATTTTATAGACATTTTTAAAAATATCGATGGCTGTTCCGATGTTGATGAAGAAGACATTGACAATGACGGAGGTTATAAAGCGATCACAGAGGAAGAAATTATTGCATCATGCAGTGTTACAGAAAATGAAAATGAAGAGGATTCAGACAGTGTTGATGAACCAGCTGTGGTTATGACCCACACAGAAACAGTAGCAAACATAGATAAATTGATGGTTTATTTCGAGAGTCAAGCCGAAACATCGCCAAACGAGCTTCTAATGCTAAAGTGGATGCGAGATCGCGCTGCTCGTAAGCGATACACAAAACTGAGGCAGCAAAAGCTCACTGCCTTTTTTACTACCGACTAGTTTGTACCTATATTGTGTACAGTGTAAATACATATTATGTGTTTTTAGGTGAAAGTGTGCCGATAATAATTTTTAAACTCCATTAAAAATATTTTTGGTAAGTTCTTTTTTATCGTTTTTCCCTCATTCTCTGGATAACCCGGATTTTCGTTAACTCGGATCGGCCCCGGCCCCAGTTGATACGGGTTAACAAGGTTCTACTGTACCTGTAAAATTGGCAGAAAGATATTTACGATTTTTATTGTTTACTTTTATAATGTTTGAATTTTTATTTTTTAAACGTTTTTTTATGTTTATTTAGTATTTTATCTACTATTGTATGTTTATATCCGTTGTTTGTGGCTATTTGTTTAATAGTGCTTACCTCATTTAAGTAGTCTTCTCTTTCAAGGGGAACATTTAGAAGTCTGTTTACAAGACTGTTAAATACAGCCATTTTTTGTGTAACAGGATGATGCGATTCGTAATGTATTACTGTGTTGGTATAAGTGTGTTTCCTGAAAATTTTGTATTTTAAATTATTTCCGTTGTGTGATACTGTTAAGTCTAGAAAATTAATATTTCTGTTGTTTTCAATCTCCATAGTAAATTTTAATTTATTATGAATTTTGTTTAAGTAATTCTTAAACAATTCTATTTGTCTGGTATTCCCGTTGAATAGAATAAAGGTGATTTTATTATTATGATAATAATGGATGAACCATTATTATGATTGAATAATGGATGATTTTATTGGCAAAAAATTATCTTTTAAAATGTTTGTGTTTTCTAAATGATTTAAGTATAGGTCTGCCAGGATGCCAGAAAGTGGAGATCCCATAGCAAGGCCTTCATTCTGTTTATAATATGAACCTTCAAATGAAAAATAGTTTTGATTAAGAATAATTTTTAATATCATCAGCTGGTCAACTTTCTGTATTTCCAATGAATCATTATTTATTAAATTACGTCTGAGTAATTTTAATGTTTCTTAGATAGGCACATTAGTATATAAATCTACTATGTCGAAGGATACTAGCTTGTAATTTGGTTGAATTGTAATATGATTTATTTTTTTGATAAAATCTACAGCTTTGAACACTCCGATTATTTTTTAGGTTGGTATGCTCTTTGATGATTTTTACTAAAGTTTTTGCTATTTTATAACCGGGGGCAGTTGTAAAATTAACCAAAGGTCTAGTCTAATAGGAGTATTCTGTTTATGTACTTTCGGGAGACCTCTTAATTAATATTTTGTTTCAGATATGTCGTTTTAACAACAAGTGGTGGCATTATGGACCATGAAGAAGCCAGACGGAAACATCTTGGAGGCAAAATTTTGGGTTTCTTTTTTTAATATGTTAGCCAATTTTCAATAAAGATAAAAATCTACATTCCCTACTGTTTTATTTACAAATAATCCTTTATTACAACTGAATTTCTTCTGTAGTATGCAAGTAGTCTCATATAGAATGGTAGTGTAAAGTGTAGAGATCAAGACTATGTGAGAATTCTTGTCATAACGAAACAAACACTAGTGTGTACAAGCTAATACATAAATAAAAACATTTGTAACAAAAAATATAAACATACATGGAAAAAAGATTGTACTGCATTAATTGGGGTTTTCTTTTTGATCTGTTGGAGTATTGAAACTCAATCAGTTCAGTTGTTTTAGTTGGTTTGTTCAGTTCAACTAGTTCAGTTTGTTTTGTCGTACCTTTGAATTTAGTTTTCAAAAATGTCATTTAGTAAAATCAAAATAGTTCTTTGTCTCTAATGTCCAATGAGTTTCGTGCTAAGGCAGACTCAAATGGATTTTGTTACAGAATACATACAGATCTTACCTTGGATCAGACCGAGGATTAGATCAAAGATCGGTGTGCTGAAGAAAATATTGAGCCAATAAAAAGTCCTTGTTTTACAAACTATTTGCGATGGAATTCAGTCATGTCTTTCATGTCCCTAAAATTGGCAGGGGTGATTTGTGTGACAAGTATAAAGTAGCAAATAAAATAAATACACTGACAAATGATTTCAAAGCAGAGGACGAAAGGTATCCAGTATTAAAAATAGAAATGAGAGAAGTTCGTAATGAAAAAAAAAACATAAAAATCTTCTGTGTTCTTTTGCCAGATCTTCAAAATGTTATTTTGACGTCACATGCAGAGATTTTGGTTAATTAACATGAAAGAATTAAAAAACTCAAGTAGTTTTTCAAAAAGCAAGATACCAGAAAAGAGGTAAGAAGTGAAATGCTGTCATCAGATATCTTTGTTTGTAGTTTTATAATCCCTGGGTCCCTACCCCGCAGTACTGGAGTGCTGTGCTTTACCCTGCAATAGAATGGTAGATTGTGATAGAACGCAACCACTCTCGCTAATTAAGCAGCAGTGTCCATCCCCACAGCATCAGGATGCCTGATCAGGCTACCCAAATGGGTTCAGCTCATTCACTAATCTCTTAGGCTGAGATAACAGTCTTCAGCTGTTCAAGACTGAAATACTTTTTTCACTTATATTTTTATTAATTTTGTATTAGTTTTGATGCTATGCATGAATTTTTGCAATGTTGTCAAAATTTTGACACAATGTTCTAAATGCATTTTAGGGTATTATGTCCTTATTCAATGAAAAGGTTATTTGAAAGAAATGCAATGACAAGTAATGTATCAGTGTATATAAGGTTACAAAAGACATCTATACGTTAACAAAAAAGTTATTGATAATGTAAACTTTAAACTCATTTTTCTCAAAATTAACTAAAATGCAGTTAGATCTTTGTCAAAACAATGCATCGATTTGTCTGGAATAGTATTTAATCGTACAAGCAGCAACTATAACTTCTGTGGTGGCAACAGTTATTTTGTAGCTCTCTCATTTAAAACATTACCTGCTGGCATCAAAGCACTCGTGGTAATTACTTTTTCTCACATCATGTAGTTATTAAACATGTTTCTGCACATGTTCACACATTGGAGGTGATAACCTGCAGTTGATGAATACTAATTATAAACTCAAAAACGGTAATCTCATTTTTATTAATGGGTGCACAGAGACAGTTCCTGGAAGTTTTTGTAATACCATTTTGCACACTTACGATAACAAATTTTTGAACAGTTATTTATAAATGGAATGTCGTATTATGTATCAAGTTAAAGATAACATTCATGAGAATAATATAAAGGACAGAAATGTGTATTTTGTATACTAAAACTTCATAACTCTATAAGTAAAAAAGGAAAAATTATTGACACCCATTACAAAAATATTAGTTATTAACCCCAAAAGTGCTTTTCATTATATACAAAATACACGTTACAACATATCTGTCACACATTTTCAAGAGGAAATATGTCCAACAGTTTTTTTAAGAAACAGGCAAAGAACAGTTGAAATATTTTTTCAAATTTTTGTAAATACTTAATAATTATACATAACCAAAAACAGTAAAAAAAACACTTGGAAAAGCTATCAAACAAACACACTTAACAGAAAAACCTAAAATATAACTAAAATTACAATCCCAATCGCTCATGAATTACACATTCGTGTTATTGTTTCTTCTAACTTCTGTAAAATACTTGGAAAACACTGTAAACAAACACGCGGCAGTAAATACTTGACACAATGCTACATAACACACCTAAAATGAATAAAAACGCATGAACACATACTAAATAACAAGGCAGTGTTATCAACAACAAAAAGCTGTAAAAACATAACAACAAAACTCGTCAGGTGACGTTATTTTTTGAAATACATTTTAAGCAAAAGTAACAGACACAAATTATTGTATTTTATATGCCAAAATCTCCCTACAATCTGAAAAGTATCAGATAAGAACATGGTGTGATCAAGTAAGTGAAAAACGGTGAGATGGGAGAACAGAGCCAATTTTTGGATATTGGCTCTGTAAAATTAGAGAACAGCGTCTCAGAGTTACTATTGTAGAAATAATATAGAACACTTTAATGCCACAAATAGCTGTACATCAGGTTTCTTGCTTCTTGTGATGCTGTAAGACAAACTTGGATGGATAGAAGTTATTTTAAAAAGCTTTATTTTTATGGCTATTTAAGATTTCTAGAAAATTATTTTGTTGATGTGTTTGTGTTCTCTGAATACAGATGTAAAAATGTTTTGAAAAGTGTTAAATTAAGTGTTTAATCCTGTCTGAAACTGAAGTTCATGTATTTTACATTGTGCTTTCCTTCACTGTTACCAATATTGATGCAAAGCCTACATGTAAATAATTTCATCCTCTTTTTCTGTCTGGCATTGTCTTCAGTGATAGTTCATTATTCCCATCTTTAATGTTTTAGATTAGAAAGAATTATTATAATATGACCATTCATACATTACTATTTTACAAATGGTACAGAACAGCTAAAATGAATAAAACAGTATCAACATACGAGGGGGTACCCAAAAATAACCGAAATTTTGTTTTAAAGCTGTATTTAATTTTTTTTTACAAAACAACCTTATCACCTTCAAAGTACTCTCCATTACACTTAATACATTTGTCCAATCTGCGATCCCATTCCTGGAAACATTTTTCAAACTCGTCTGTTGTGATGGCCGACAGCTCCTGCCTCATTTTTTTCTTTACCGCTTCCACGTTGTCAAAACGTCCTTTCATGTCCCTCTTCATTCGCGGAAACAAGAAGAAATCGCAAGGAGTGAGGTCAGGTGAGTAAGGGGCGTGGGGCAAGGGAGTCTATGTTGTTTTTTGCTAAAAACTGGCGCACTGAAATTGGTTGCGTGGTTTGTCGCACATTGTTACGCAATTTTTTTAATAGATAACTTGCTAATCTCTTCAATGGTCTGTCGTCGGTCTTCAAGCACGATTGCATGAACTTTTTCAACGTTTTCGTCAATTCTGGAAGTTGACGGACGTCCAGAACGAGGTTTGTCATCAATTGACATTTCACCTTCTTTGAAACGACAAAACCATTGGTACACTAGAATTTTTCCCATAGCACTATCCTCTATCCGTGTAAACTGTTTTCAACATCACACCAGTTTCTGCGGCGTTTTTCCCAAGCAGGAAGCAAAATTTCACAGCAGCACGCTGTTCACTTAAATCCGCCATGATAAAAAACGAGGAGCAAACTGCTTTTACAAAACGAATTACTGTGACCGGACACAACCTTCCCAGGTGACAACAATGACGGCACTGAACTCGGAACGAGTTGCGAATCGCAGCGCTATTCCGGTTATTTTTGGGTACCCCCTCGTATTTGTATATAATCTTAAACACGCTAGGCAATCTTGTATGAATTTCAAATGTTACAAGGTATATTATTCAGACAAAGATGAAAATGTGCAGTTTCATGGAAAATAAAAAACAGACTTAGTTTTATTGTTACAACTAAATGGCTTACCCAATTCGTTAAGCAAAGTATTCAACTCTGCAAAATAAATTGCACAATTTCTTACCAGAAATCTGATACATAAGACTACATAACATGGTAACCAAACGTTCCAGTTTGTACATGTTTGCCCAGTGTACTGGGAATGGACTACCAGGGCATTCACTTGTCCTAGATTTTTATAAATAGTAATGATTATTAATATTATACTTACGTGTGGGTTTTTGTTTTGATGAAAAGGTTGAAAAAATGAAGGAAATTGAATTAAAAATTATATAATGAAAAGTGGCTTTCTTTTTTAATTATGAGAGTAAAAAAAAACAATCTCTAAAATTGTGTAACTGTCTCACAAACTAGTTGAAAAAATTTCATCTACTGTCTTGTATATGAAAATTGGATAGTCTGACAACAAAAACAGACAAGAATTAACATGGCTGGAATTCTTGAAGTTGTCTATGATCTTCAAATGGGCTGTAAAAAATTTTTAACTATGTTTATGAAAAAACATTCTAATAATCTATGTTACACCTGAAAAGTATTCAATTGAAGCCTTTAATGTCAGAAGCATTAAAATATGATTTGATTAACTAATAAACTAAAAATGTGTGTTGTAATAAATTATAAATCAGTTGAATAATAATTTATTTCTATTAATAGTAATAGTTTTATAAAATAGTGTGTATAATGTGATAGTTCCAATTGAAATGGTTCAGCAAAAAAATTCATTCTCTAAAATTGACCCCAATTTTGGCTCAGACAATTTGGTAAGCATGTACGAGGGGGTACCCAAAAATAACCGGAATAGCGCTGCGACTGGCGGAGCTTACGTATTACGCATTTCTCCCGCTAGGCGAGTGTAGCGCAACTCGTTCCGAGTTCAGTGCTGTCATTGTTATCGCCTGAGAAGGTTATGTCCGGTCACAGTAATTCGTTTTGTAAAAGCAGTTTCGCTTGCTCCTCGTTTTTTGTCATGGCGGATTTAAGTGAACAGTGCGCTGCTGTGAAATTTTGTTTCCTGCCTGGGAAAAACGCCGCAGAAGCTGTTGTGATGTTGAAAACAGCTTACAAGGATAGTGCTATGGGAAAAACTCAAGTGTACCAATGGTTTTGTCGTTTCAAAGAAGGTGAAATGTCAATTGATGACAAACCTCGTTCTGGATGTCCGTCAACTTCCAGAATTGACGAAAATGTTAAAAAAGTTCATGCAATCGTGCTTGAAGACTGACGACAGACCATTGAAGAGATTAGTAAGTTATCTGGAATAACTTGGAGCTCGGTTCAGCGAATTTTGTCAGAAGATTTGGGGATGAGAAGGGTCACTGCAAAATTTGTGCCTCGGGGTCCTGACTGAATAGCAAAAAGAGAATCGAGTTGAAACATGCTGTGCATTGAAAGACCAGCTCCGAACCGACCCAGATTTTTCCTCCAAGGTCATTACTGGTGACAAGTCATGGTGCTATGGTTATGACCCCGAAACTAAACAACAGTCAAGCCAGTGGAAAACTTCATTGTCACCTCGCCCAAAAAAAGCTTGTTACGTGAAATCAAACATCAAGACGATGCTCATTTGTTTTTTCGATGTGAGAGGGGTAGTGCATTCTGAATTCGTCCCACCAGGTCAGACTGTTAATCAGGCTTTCTATTTGGAGGTTTTAAAAAGATTGTGTAACAATGTGCGACAAAAAAGGCCCGATTTGTGGCAGACGAGGGACTGGTTTTTCCACCATGACAATGCTCATGCAGCCATTTCAGTGCGCCAGTTTTTAGCAAAAAACAACATGACTCCCTTGCCCCACGCCCCTTACTCACCTGACCTCGCTCCGTGTGATTTCTTCTTGTTTCCGCGAATAAAGAGGGACATGAAAGGACAACGTTTTGACGACATGGAAGCGGTAAAGAAAAAAACGAGGCAGGAGCTGTCGGCCATCACAACAGACGAGTTTGAAAAATGTTTGGAATGGGATCTCAGATTGGACAAATGTATTAAGTGTAATGGAGAGTACAGTAGACTCTCGGCTATCCGACCCGCTCTACTAAAGAAAAAAAGATATTTTTTGAGTATGGTACGTATGCAGTACAGTATTTCCGATCCGATTACTAGCGCCTTCAAACGTCAAGTGAGCAATCCCGCCACGCGGGTGAAGGCGCTTACGCGTGAATCACCAGTTACCAATACAGTACGCCAATTGATTCATGTTGTGACAGGAAAGTTTCGTGTTCCTACTTGAGTGTGTAACAGGTGCATCAGTCAGTCTGTATCCAGAAGTCAGTCCGTGCGGTTCAGTCGTTCATGGATTGTTAATTTGTTATAAAGTGTGTATACAGTATTGTTGGTGGCTTTTATTTTTAAGTGAAATATGGGTGACAAACGAAAGAAAGTGGTAGTAACTTTGGAAGAAAAACTGCAAGCAATAAAAAGAATGGATTCTGGTGAGTCGGTAAACAAAATTGCACTGGAGTTAGGAGTTGGAAAAACTACTGTGGGTGATTGGCGAAGAAATCGCGCAGAGATTGAAAAATGGTGTTCTAAGCAAGCAAGTGGCAGTGGCGTGAAAGTTAGAAAAACTATGCAAAAAGGAAAACATGTGGAAGTTGAAGAGGCTTTATATCTGTGGTATGAAAATGTGAGGGGGAAAGGATTGACGGTTTCAGGCCCCTTGCTCCAAGAAAAAGCAATTCAGTTTAAAAAACAGATCGAAGGAGACGATGGTGAGTTTACTGCCAGTGACGGGTGGCTTGATCGCTGGAAGAAACGTTTTGGTGTTCGTCAGATGACGATTAGTGGTGAAGCATTGTCTGCTAATAAGGACGCTGTCCCTGACTTTAAAAAACACTTTTTTGACCTGCTTGATAAGGAAGGTATTTCCGGAGAACAAGTGTACAACTGCGATGAGACGGGTTTGAATTACCGTATGTTGCCGTCTAAAACACTAGCGTCTAAACAGGAAAAGGCCATACCAGGGTTCAAGAAGAGCAAGGACCGCGTTACAGTTTTAGCTTGTAGTAACGCAATCGAAAACCACAAGTTGAGACTGACCTTGATTGGAAAATCTCGCAAGCCTAGGGCTTTTAAAAATCTTAAAGATTTAAGTTCTTTGCCCCTGCATTATACCCATCAAAAAAAGGCGTGGATGAATGGAGAAATTTTCAAAAATTGGTTTGAACAGGAATTTGTGCCACAAGTTGAAAAACATTTAGCTGAAAACAATTTAACAAGGAAAGCAATCCTAGTTTTGGATAACGCTCCTTCACATCCAGCAAATGACCAATTAAAAGATGGAGACATAGAAGCTTTGTTCTTGCCTGCAAATGTTACATCTATATGTCAGCCAATGGATCAGGGAGTGCTCCAAGCTTTGAAAAAGAAATATCAATGTAGGCTACTAAGCTACAGTATATCATCGCGACAATTGATAATACAGAAGTTGTGACGGCACTACAGTCAGTAGACATGCTTGACGTCATCAGATGGGTGTCCGAGGCATGGGATGAAATTCCATCTTTAACACTTGTGCGAGCGTGGAAAATTTTGCTGGATCACAGAGCCAGTGATAAGTGGGAAGAGGTAGAACAGCAAAGTGATGTGGAAAATGCAACTGATAACGCTGCGCTTGTATCGCTGTTAGAAAAAGTTCCCGGATGTGAGGAAGCTTCATTGGAAGACATCACAGAATGGTTGGCAAAGGACGAAATCGAAGAAATTGCAAACGAAGATATTATAGTGATGGTATTAAACGAACAGCCGATTGAAGAGGAACAAGGTGATGAACCCTCCGATCGTATAACCCACTCCGAAGGCCTGAAGGCGATCGAGACGGCAGTGGAATACATTGGCCAGCAAGAAGAAGCAACATCAGCAGATATCATATGTTTACGTAAGTGGAAGGATATAGCGGCGAGGAAAGAAGCAGGTCTCAATTACAGACTTTTTCAAACCTTAGACAATGTAAGTTTCACTTGTTCTTTCATTATACAGTACGTAGTTTTAGGTTATTATAATTTGATTTATATTAACAACTAATTTGGTTGAAAGCTTTCGTATAAATTAAAACTCATTCAACTTATTGTTAAATACACATTTTGTTTCGTCCTTCAAATAAAGGTTTTGTGAAAGATACTGTAGTTGCGAATTCTTATTTCATTTATTACTGTACATCATTTATAAGGACAAACTGATATGACGTATGCATCCAAATAGCAACAAGTACATTCAACGCAATAGGGTGGCAGTCATTGACCTTACAGAGGCTGGTATGCCTATGGCTCCGGTGTATCCGACTTTTTTGCTATCCGACCCGGCCGACCGCCACATTAGGTCGGATAGTTGAGAGTCTACTGTACTTTGAAGGTGATAAGGTTATTTTGTAAAAAAAATTAAATAAATAGCTTTAAATTATTTTTGGGTACCCCCTCGTATATAGTAGCGAAATAAGAATATAATCCAATATAAACTATAAATTAACTACTTTGTAGTAATTTCTTTTTGATATCACGACATACTATTTATTCGAGGAGCATACAATGGTTGCTCATCTCTTCCTGCCATTTTTTCTTCCACCATTCCATGATGCATTGTTAATCTTGCATAGTTCCAATTCTCTATCTCTGCACTCTGCCCTCCCCCACCCCATATTTTTGTACTCATTCTTGGAGGCCTACCAGCTGAGTTGCTTACTTTAAATATACTCCATATTAGTTTTGTTCCCTCACTGTTGGCCTTTATAAAATACTTCATTTTGAGGAAAGGTGCAAGAATTTTGCTTTCCATTTTTCTCATCAAGATTGATAATCAATAAAAACTGGCAGTTTGGTTTTCTGTGCATTTCTTACTAGTAAACTTGCTTTTCAAAGCATGAAACAAATTATAATCGTTTTATTAATGATTTTGTTATATTCATTCAACAACTATTATATTCACGACTCGGAACACAAAGTTTTTTATAAGTAAAAACAAAGTTTTACCTTACAACGTGAACCGGTTTTCACCTTTAAAAGACTTCTTCAGAGGTTGGCTTTTGAAGAAGCCTTTTAAAGGGGAAAACCGGTTCAGGTTGTAAGGTAAAACTTTTATGTTTTTACTTATAAAAAATGTGTTCCGAGTCGTGAATATAATAGTTGTATTTAGTTAAGTAACGGACACGTCATGGACAACAAAATCCAAGATTTTGTTAAGTTTGCTTCTTATCTATTATTTTACAATATTTCTTTTGGTTCTATAGAGAGCAATCCAGGTACAAATGTAACTGGAAAGCTCAGCCGTCCTACTACTTAAAAGAACTTTATAAAATAAAAACATGTACATGTTCTGTAAATATTTATTATTTTAAGAGGTTTAAAATGTTCCTAAGGCAGAGTTTAGCTGACCACCCAGTACTAAGGAAAAATAGTGTTACAATATTCATGGTGATAATGTTGAAAATGTGTAATTAGCTGATTAAAAATCTTTGTAGCTGGAATCTGTTAGTTTTATGATTGGTATGCTGGTTTTTAATTTTTTCAAATTTAGGTTTGTATGAATTAGTTAAAAACAGGCAATTTTACATTTTGGATTTTTCTTCTTTCTATTCTGATTTTGCATGAGTCTTCACTAAATTATGAAATAAATAATACTGGTACTATAAATTGAATTTGAAGTTGGTTAAAATCATATCAATTAGTTTTTGGAAGAGAGAGAGAGTGTGTGTGTGTGTAATGTTTTATGTTGATAGTAATATTCCATAGTTATGTACTAATATTGGCCACAACATTGAGAGAAAGCAATTTTCGCTAAATGTTTGGTGCAAATACTTGTTATTGGATTTCCATACAGTCAGAACTTATAATGTATTGTTAGTTTTGCATTATTTTAAAGAGACGTGCCAAACAATTGTATAAACATTGAGACCAATTTTGAATTGTAAATGGAAACCTTTTAAGTTAATGAAAAAATAAATATTTGTGCTACATTTATATTTTATGCATTCTGTTGTAAATTCTGGCTTGGAGTGTTGTAAAAAGCAAATGTTGGAGGGTGTTAGAGGCAGGACAATGTAAATTGAACACTAGGGTATCGATGTACAGTAGACAAACACCTCGTTGTGAGGCTAACAAAATTTTCATTCACTTTACGCATGCACAGGACAGTTGTGTGCAGTGTTTCATAGAGTGAACATCGGCTGCAACAAGACTGGTGAGAACAACGGAAGTATGTGTGTGACAGAGAGGAAAATAATATGGAAGTGAGACAGTGAATGTTCTAGCGTTGTCTCCCCTCTCTTCTCTCTAGATAACTTAGCTATACTTGAAAGTGGGGGTAATTCATGCGTTGGGTCAGTGCAGATGACTGTTCAGGAAAGGTTGGCAGGCCTATAGTAGCAGTAAGACTTCCAGAAGCATACACTGTCCTGTGACTATAGGGTTCAAAACTTAATTTACTTATTCAATTCTTATTCTGTTAATTTGAATGTTGGTCTGCTTCTCTTTATCTGTTACCAGTACATTTGTCAGTAGTTTTAATTCCATGCTTTGCCAAAATCTGTCTGATTCTATATGTAGAGGTTGTTCACCAAGGTCTCTTCGTGTCAAGCCATTATCATTACATCATCTACAAAGCACTCTGAAATTTGTACAAGTTTCAGTTTCTGTAACCTACACTGTGCTGCCTTTGTTTAGTTCACATTCTTATATTATTTCATCCACAAAATCTGAAGAGAGTCAAGCTCCTTACTCTTTCCTTGACTTAATCCATCCTGTATCTGGAATTCTGTTGACCCCATTTTTCTGTAAATGACAGACAAATAACATTTCTTTTGTGTGTATTTTAGTAGTTCCCCACCAGTTTACTATTTACTTATTTCTTCTCAGACTACTTTGTATCTTTTTTTCATTACACTCTAACAAAAGCTTTTTAGGGGCATCAATACATTCCATTTACATCTTTGACTACCGGTACTTAATGCTCTTTCTATTGCTTGTTTTGTTGTAGGAACATGTTCATGCACCTGCCATTCTGAATGTCCTTTGTACTTCTTGTGATGGTTTAATAACTTTCCTCAGTTTCTGTTATAGTATCTGTTCATAAACTTTAGATGCCATACGATGTAATTAAATCCCTAAGTAATTATTTCAGTTTTTAGCATACCTTTCTTATGTACTGTGTAACGAATTAACGAGTTTAGTGTTTATATTTAAACTATTATTCGAAATCTTAAAGGTCGTAGTTGATGAAAATTGAAAGTTACCAATTTTATAAAGTAATTCAAAGGTAGCATTCGAGGTTATGAAAAGTGTGTTTACAATTGTAGAATTATAATTGTCTGAAAAGAATTCCCTTAGATAAAGAAATAAAATAATTGCGTTAATATTATTTAAACACTAACGTTGCTTAAATTTAAAAATAAAGTGTACTAGCTGGTCGCTTGATGTTGGTGACCGTCTTTCTGATGCAAGCAGCGGAACTCCTCCTCCAGGTTGATAGTCGTCTAAGTACGTTAAGTCTAGTAATGTCTGGACAATAAGATTAATAAAATGCACTTCCACGTACCTGTTCGTGTTTTCTGGAAGTTCAGAAGTTCAATAAATCAGTAAGCTGCCAAGGCGGTTTACAATACCAACTCACTTTATCTACAAGGTTAGGTTACCTTGTTTAATAATGGGCGCCACACAGGTTTATTTCAGGAAAATCCCTTGGAAAACCCATTAATAGAATCAAACAATACTTTTAAAAAAGTTAAAATCGTGTTTATTGCCCTTTTGGCAATGCAATTCAACAATATTTAATCACAACTGAAGGTTGTTTTGAGTTTTTCTGAATGAATTATTTATCTATTTTTTAGAAATAAATTAAGTCAAGTTATGCTGCAAATAATGGGGTTTCATTTGTACCCTTGATAGTGAATTCAAACAATTATAATTAAAGAAAATACATTGAAGTACAATTGCAAATATTTTGTTACATACCCTATACAACTGGCTCGGAGCATATACAATGATTCTGGTTAAGTCCAGATACTCTTTACTTTAAACATTAATATTATTTAAATCTCAGGCGTAAGTTCTTTGAAACACAAAAAAAAATGCTCATGCCTACACAATATCTAGATATAATGTTGACTAGTAATGCCTTCGAGGTTACTAAAATAAAAATAAAACCTATGTTATAGGTTTGGCGTTCGTCACGCTTGCTTGATGATTTACAAAGTTATATGTTGAGAACACTTATGACTAACATCCAACTTAAATAGAATTGACAAATACATTAAATAAATTCAGACATGGTGTAATACAGAAAATGTTTCAGTGTTATGCGTCAGTACAGATTTGTTTATCAAAACATATAGGTTATGGCACTCGGAGTAATGAATAAATTGTTACCTTTGTGTTTTAATCTTTCGATTAAAATTCAACTAAACACATCAATGATCGGATTATAATGATCATTGTTATTCACTACACTCGCACATGAACAGAGAATATTGGCCCGCTTCTAACTCAAAGGACCTTATATAACATTATTTAATTATTTCTTCTGTTCGTTATTTTCCTGCACTAAATAAAATAATACTGCACTTAAACGCACTGGTTCTTCGTAGAATATCTTGTAGTTAAATGTTGTTGTTGTCGAAAAGGTTCCATCTATGCACTGTTACAATGACGCTATCAGTTATTAGAAATTTTGATGGGACGAGCGCACCTTCCGCGCTGAATGAAAGTACAAAGTGTCTGGCGGTAATAAGCTGCCGCTCTTTATATACCCCAAGGTTTGATCAGCCTTAGGTGATTGTATTAATTACTAAGCTATTTTTTGATTGGCTTAGCCAGGTGTCATGAAAGTGACGTATTGGCTTCTCAACTGTCACTAACGGTTTTTTAACCGACGTTCGCTGGAATGATTGACAGCCGTCGTTGTTGTTAGTGTTGATAAACAGATTCCTTATGCATTTTGTGCAACTGATGCTAACGCCTGTCACGCAATTATTATAGTTGCGATCGGGGTCGTATCGCTATCAAATTAAAGGATATTTTGTCCTCTTCAATTTGATATAGTTTGATACTGGTTTATTTACACTTTTACCGACATTGTTTTAATAAACAATGTTCAGGTACCCGGCTTCGAGCTGTCGTCTGCTAATCGAAGCCGGCGATTACACTCTTTTATTAATCTTGTTGTGTTCCACATCGCGTTTTTTCACTTGAACGTTTATGTTAGAACACTATTATATCTGTACTGATATTTATTTACTGAATATTATGATTAGACCTTAACTTATACATTGCTATTAACTACACTTACTCACTATGACATTTTGTTTCACATTATTTTGGTGGTTTGCTCCTCTTCTCCTTCAAGTGACAGATGTTTACCACTTATTCTGGATGATTTTATATAATATTTTAGTTTTATGAGAGGTATACAATATTTGATATTTAGATTCTTATTACATACAATATTTGGTAATTAAATAACATTTTTCTTTTCTTTTCTTTCCTTTATAATATAGCATAACATTTTAGTTATAAAATAGTAGTATCTCCTCTTTAAATTAATCTAACATAGGAGTATTAGAGTAATTTTATGTCATTATCCTAGGTATATTTTTGTTATATGCCACTTTTGGTTCTTTATGATATGATAGCTATCTTTCTTCTCATTTAAATTATTTGGTTTACAATACACCTTTTTCTACCATCTAGTATGATAGATCTGGCTCTTATTTAATAGGTAATAAATAGTTTGGACTATACTCTAATCCTACACACTTTTTATAACACAGTATGGCAAATAGGTTTGCTATAGGCAATTAGTCACTTTCAATACTTTGGGCATAATACATGATCCTTTTATTCACTAATTGAATCCGTTTATGGTAGTCATTTTTAAAGTTTTTTATACACTAAATATTCCGGTGGTAAATGTCGTGTACCACAATAATTTATCTGTTTTTAACAATAATCACATTTATGGTCAATATATTTGGGGTTACGTTGTGCTTTTCCACTCTATTGGGTTTATTGTTTGGTACAATTACGTTTCACAGGTGTCCTTTTTCATATCTGTCTCTAGTACTACATGTTTGTGGTATTTGGCACTCTGTAATTAACTATCATACGGTTCTTCCACTTTGCGGCTACCAGATATCCCTCGGCTTCCCGTTTTCTTGCCTTCTTCTCCTCCTCATCTTTGGTATCCAGGTGTCCAGTGTACTCCTGGTCTTTGTTATTATTGACGTCTAGTACCTCTTCTAACTCTGGTTGATCGTCATTAGTTTTCTGGGTGGATTTTTCCATTGATTGGTCCCTCTTCTTCCATAATTCCTTTATTTCTTGGGCATACCCTTCAATGATCCGGTCCAGCTGTTCTTGATACCCTTTCCTTTTCTTAAAACGTTTTATTCTCCCTTTGGAAATATCTGCTTTAAGTATGTTATTGGTTATAGTCTTCTTTGTTGTAACACATTTCTTCTCCTCATCCAGCTTCATGAAGCTCCTTCGGTACTCCTTCCTATAGGTCCCTTCTTTACGGTTGGTGACTGGGAAATAAATCATATTAATTAGACCGCTTCGAGTCATTTCGATTAATTCTTTTGTTACCCTAGTCTTCTTTGGGCACATTATTCTTCTTATCTTCGCCTCCTTTTCTTCCGTTTTCTTAATTATTTTGTTCCTCTCTTCATGAGTTTTAATTTTCGAATTCACTTGTTCGGTGGTTGTATTTCTGGGTACTCCTTTTGTCTCAACTTGATCATCACACATTGGCAGATTATTTTGTTCTACATCTTCACTCTCAGTTAATAACTCTTCCGCTTCTTCAATTACCTGAGTCTTCTCCATACTTCCGGTATCGATCTCCTTGTCGTGAATATCTTCCTGGTGTCTGTCAAGCTCATTTTCAGACGATGATGTATTTGAGTCCCCTTCATTCTCAGTTTGTTCGGCCTCATCTTCAGGTTGCAATTCTTCTGTGGTTTCATCATTGGGTATCTCTTCAGTTTCTGAGTTGCTGTCGTTTCGTAATTCTCCTCTTGTTGCCTGACCCAATTCTCATGTATATTTCTTATTCATTTCATCCATTTTCTGGCTAATTTTATTTAATGTGGTGTTCAACTCTTCTCTTAAGGCTCTGCCGCTGTCTTCTATCTTATCGTTTAACGCGTCCATGGCTCTGTGGGTATTGTCTATCTTTTTATTCAAGTCCTCTTTCAATAATTCTAAGTTCCTGTTATTGTCGTCTAACCTTGCATGGAGATCTTCTTTCAGTGACTCCATGTTTTTACTAATAGATTCCATATTTTTATTTAAATCTTCCTTTAATGCTTCCATATTCTTCTGGTGTTCTTCCCGGGATTTCCTACCGTCTTCTTTTAATGACTCATTACTTTTATTCACGGTTTCTTCCATCATTGTTCTCATCATCTCGAAAAAGTTCATATCGCCTGGTTGTGGGAGTCCTTCAGGTCGTCTGGGTCGGTTGTCGACCCTCACTTCTACTTCCGGTTCTACATGGGGTGTTTCTTCCGGTCGAGTTTCGATGTTATTAATGGTAATGACTTCCATCTCGTGTGTGGGTTGTGTTTCATATGTCTCTGTATTTGGTTGTACTTCTCCTATTCGACTGTCCTTGTATCTAGTGTCGTATTGATGTGTGTGTGGCATGTTTGTTCTTTTTTGTGTCTGCCGGGCTGATTTAAAATATAAAAAATATTTTCGTTTAATATTTTTCAGCCACACGTTGCTGGCCGCCAATTTGTAACGAATCGAAACTGGGGTGCTTCCTTTATTCTTAAAAGCCCCACGTTGGGCGCCAATTTGTAACGAATTAACGAGTTTAGTGTTTATATTTAAACTATTATTCGAAATCTTAAAGGTCGTAGTTGATGAAAATTGAAAGTTACCAATTTTATAAAGTAATTCAAAGGTAGCATTCGAGGTTATGAAAAGTGTGTTTACAATTGTAGAATTATAATTGTCTGAAAAGAATTCCCTTAGATAAAGAAATAAAATAATTGCGTTAATATTATTTAAACACTAACGTTGCTTAAATTTAAAAATAAAGTGTACTAGCTGGTCGCTTGATGTTGGTGACCGTCTTTCTGATGCAAGCAGCGGAACTCCTCCTCCAGGTTGATAGTCGTCTAAGTACGTTAAGTCTAGTAATGTCTGGACAATAAGATTAATAAAATGCACTTCCACGTACCTGTTCGTGTTTTCTGGAAGTTCAGAAGTTCAATAAATCAGTAAGCTGCCAAGGCGGTTTACAATACCAACTCACTTTATCTACAAGGTTAGGTTACCTTGTTTAATAATGGGCGCCACACATGTTTATTTCGGGAAAATCCCTTGGAAAACCCATTAATAGAATCAAACAATACTTTTAAAAAAGTTAAAATCGTGTTTATTGCCCTTTTGGCAATGCAATTCAACAATATTTAATCACAACTGAAGGTTGTTTTGAGTTTTTCTGAATGAATTATTTATCTATTTTTTAGAAATAAATTAAGTCAAGTTATGCTGCAAATAATGGGGTTTCATTTGTACCCTTGATAGTGAATTCAAACAATTATAATTAAAGAAAATACATTGAAGTACAATTGCAAATATTTTGTTACATACCCTATACAACTGGCTCAGAGCATATACAATGATTCTGGTTAAGTCCAGATACTCTTTACTTTAAACATTAATATTATTTAAATCTCAGGCGTAAGTTCTTTGAAACACAAAAAAAAAATGCTCATGCCTACACAATATCTACTTTACTTTCTGATATAATGTTGACTAGTAATGCCTTCGAGGTTACTAACATAAAAATAAAAATAAAACCTATGTTATAGGTTTGGCGTTCGTCACGCTTGCTTGATGATTTACAAAGTTATATGTTGAGAACACTTATGACTAACATCCAACTTAAATAGAATTGACAAATACATTAAATAAATTCAGACATGGTGTAATACAGAAAATGTTTCAGTGTTATGCATCAGTACAGATTTGTTTATCAAAACATATAGGTTATGGCACTCGGAGTAATGAATAAATTGTTACCCTGTTACCTTTGTGTTTTAATCTTTCGATTAAAATTCAACTAAACACATCAATGATCGGATTATAATGATCACTGTTATTCACTACACTCGCACATGAACAGAGAATATTGGCCCGCTTCTAACTCAAAGGACCTTATATAACATTATTTAATTATTTCTTCTGTTCGTTATTTTCCCGCACTAAATAAAATAATACTGCACTTAAACGCACTGGTTCTTCGTAGAATATCTTGTAGTTAAATGTTGTTGTTGTCGAAAAGGTTCCATCTATGCACTGTTACAATGACGCTATCAGTTATTAGAAATTTTGATGGGACGAGCGCACCTTCCGCGCTGAATGAAAGTACAAAGTGTCTGGCGGTAATAAGCTGCCGCTCTTTATATACCCCAAGGTTTGATCAGCCTTAGGTGATTTTATTAATTACTAAGCTATTTTTTGATTGGCTTAGCCAGGTGTCATGAAAGTGACGTATTGGCTTCTCAACTGTCACTAACGGTTTTTTAACCGACGTTCGCTGGAATGATTGACAGCCGTCATTGTTGTTAGTGTTGATAAACAGATTCCTTATGCATTTTGTGCAACTGATGCTAACGCCAGTCACGCAATTATTATAGTTGTGATCGGGGTCGTATCGCTATCAAATTAAAGGATATTTTTTCGTCTTCAATTTAATATAGTTTGATACTGGTTTATTTACACTTTTACCGACATTGTTTTAATAAACAATGTTCAGGTACCCGGCTTCGAGCTGTCGTCTGCTAATCGAAGCCGGCGATTACACTCTTTTATTAATCTTGTTTGTGTTCCACATCGCGTTTTTTCACTTGAACGTTTATGTTAGAACACTATTATATCTGTACTGATATTTATTTACTGAATATTATGATTAGACCTTAACTTATACATTGCTATTAACTACACTTACTCACTATGACATTTTGTTTCACATTATTTTGCTCCATTCTATTAATTGACAATCGAACTATTAATTATACAACATATTAATAATGCTTATCGCTATGTTTGGGTATAAAAACGATTCAGTGTATGTAATTTACACTTCTAGTATTTTCTACTAATCACCTTACTGATGATTGTTTGTTTTAGGCATTGCTGAGGCATACCATTTGTATCGGATTTCTGCCTTAATAACATTTATTAGTTCACAATTCGGTACCTTGCTGAGGTAGCTTATTTGTATAAGGTTCCCTCTTACAAACATGTTCACTTGTCATAAGCATATTTGAGACTGTAATACAGCTTCAATCTCATATTGTGGCCATAGCTAATCTTAGTTCTTGGCATCAATAGTTACTAGTCATGGCTAATTAATTCTCAGCCAAATGCTGATGCTGATATCACATTATTCAGATTCTTATTTAATTGTTTTTATTAACATGTCAAATTTCATTTAATTTATTCGCTGACTCGCTTGACAGCTTAAAGTGAATTTACTTTGTCCATTAGTTTGTGTCAGTTATAGTATGGTTGTAGTGTCAAGCAGTATCTAGGTTTACTGCTTCTTGTGGCACTTCTTCTTCTTTCTTCTCCAATGGTCCCTCTCTTCTTAGCTATTCTTATCAGTATATTATCTATTTACATAACTGTTATGTACTTATTAAATCTGATGGAATATGTCTAGGTTATGTAACATCTGGTCATGTTACATATACTCCCCCCTCAAAATTGATAATTTGAGAGAAAATTTGATTTTTTGATAAAATTATCATTTCATTTCCGTTTTTAGTATACCGTATTACTACTGTTTTTTGTCTTGTACTCTTTACATTGACCTTTAACATACTCTTAGTGTGTTACACTAGCTTGAGTTCTCGGCTAGTGATATAATTCTTAGCTTACTAGTATTTTTTCAAGTTTCTCACATTTTAAGTCACTTAATTACAATAGATTTCACTTCTTAAATTAACAATTTCCTGTCTTAAATACACTTCTCTTTCTCATTACTTAACTTTACCTTTGTGATTATCTCAATAGTTCTTTCATTTTTTACCTCACAGATTCTTTAATAATAGTCCTTGATGCATTACTATATAATTCCCTAACATTTGTAGTGGGTTCGGAATCAGAGTGGCTCACTGTGGCATACATTCTCTGCCGTTCCTCATTACACATACTCAGAATCAGAGGCATCCTCATCTCTGTCTGAGACAAAATAAAAATTGCACCTGGCAATAGTTGCACTATCACAACACATAAAATATAACATATCATTCATTTTTCAATAATATAACATATTCAATAAAATATTCAAGGTATGAGAGGTTTCATTTGTATCACATTTCCTTCTTTTATACTTTCTAACATACTTCCTTTTCACAGGTAATTATTTCTTTTCAGACTTGACATTCCCGGCCATGCTTTTTATTAGCCGCATTGTTACCTTTTTCTACTAGTTGACAATTTGTTTTGGTTTACTTGAGTATTCTTAAAATTACACACTTACATTGATGCTTATATAATCATGCAGTTGGTTCTTACATATAGAGTTTGCAGTATTTCCTTCTTACAATAGTTTACTAGTTTTTTTTTTTCGTTGATAATTTACACTTATCCTGAATCATCAGGGTTTACAGTATTCATATACTAAATGTTTTTTGTTAGATGTTCCCTAACATATCTTGTTACATACAATATTTGATAATTAAATAACATTTTTCTTTCTCTTCATTCCACAATATTAATAGCCATCTTTATAATTAACTCTCTTTGTTATTCTGCCTCTCTACTCCTTCAAGTGTCTGATAATTTACACTTATTCTGGATGATTTTATATAATATCTTAGTTTTATGAGAGGTATACAATATTCATTTGATAAACATTTTGTTATATACAATATTCATTTGATAAACATTTTTCCTTTCTTTTCTTTCCTTTATAATGGCCTTCTCTTATATTACTCGCTTTGGTGGTTTGCTCCTCTTCTCCTTCAAGTGACAGATGTTTACCACTTATTCTGGATGATTTTAAATAATATTTTAGTTTTATGAGAGGTATACAATATTTGATATTTAGATTCTTATTACATACAATATTTGGTAATTAAATAACATTTTTCTTTTCTTTTCTTTCCTTTATAATATAGCATAACATTTTAGTTATAAAATAGTAGTATCTCCTCTTTAAATTAATCTAACATAGGAGTATTAGAGTAATTTTATGTCATTATCCTAGGTATATTTTTGTTATATGCCACTTTTGGTTCTTTATGATATGATAGCTATCTTTCTTCTCATTTAAATTATTTGGTTTACAATACACCTTTTTCTATCATCTAGTATGATAGATCTGGCTCTTATTTAATAGGTAATAAATAGTTTGGCCTATACTCTAATCCTACACACTTTTTATAACACAGTATGGCAAATAGGTTTGCTATAGGCAATTAGTCACTTTCAATACTTTGGGCATAATACATGATCCTTTTATTCACTAATTGAATCCGTTTATGGTAGTCATTTTTAAAGTTTTTTATACACTAAATATTCCGGTGGTAAATGTCATGTACCACTATAATTTATCTGTTTTTAACAATAATCACATTTATGGTCAATATATTTGGGGTTACGTTGTGCTTTTCCCCTCTATTGGGTTTATTGTTTGGTACAATTACGTTTCACAGGTGTCCTTTTTCATATCTGTCTCTAGTACTACATGTTTGTGGTATTTGGCACTCTGTAATTACCTATCATACGGTTCTTCCACTTTGCGGCTACCAGATAGCCCTCGGCTTCCCGTTTTCTTGCCTTCTTCCCCTCCTCATCTTTGGTATCCAGGTGTCCAGTGTACTCCTGGTCTTTGTTATTATTGACGTCTAGTACCTCTTCTAACTCTGGTTGATCGTCATTAGTTTTCTGGTTGGATTTTTCCTTTGATTGGTCCCTCTTCTTCCGTAATTCCTTTATTTCTTGGGCATACCCTTCAATGATCCGGTCCAGCTGTTCTTGATACCCTTTCCTTTTCTTAAAACGTTTTATTCTCCCTTTGGAAATATCTGCTTTAAGTATGTTATTGGTTATAGTCTTCTTTGTTGTAACACATTTCTTCTCCTCATCCAGCTTCATGAAGCTCCTTCGGTACTCCTTCCTATAGGTCCCTTCTTTACGGTTGGTGACTGGGAAATAAATCATATTAATTAGACCGCTTCGAGTCATTTCGATTAATTCTTTTGTTACCCTAGTCTTCTTTGGGCGCATTATTCTTCTTATCTTCGCCTCCTTTTCTTCTGTTTTCTTAATTATTTTGTTCCTCTCTTCATGAGTTTTAATTTTCGAATTCACTTGTTCGGTGGTTGTATTTCTGGGTACTCCTTTTGTCTCCACTTGATCATCACACATTGGCAGATTATTTTGTTCTACATCTTCCCTCTCGGTTAATAACTCTTCCGCTTCTTCAATTACCTGAGTCTTCTCCATACTTCCGGTATCGATCTCCTTGTCGTGAATATCTTCCTGGTGTCTGTCAAGCTCATTTTCAGACGATGATGTATTTGAGTCCCCTTCATTCTCAGTTTGTTCGGCCTCATATTCAGGTTGCAATTCTTCTGTGGTTTCATCATTGGGTATCTCTTCAGTTTCTGAGTTGCTGTCGTTTCGTAATTCTCCTCTTGTTGTCTGACCCAATTCTCCCGTATATTTCTTATTCATTTCATCCATTTTCTGGCTAATTTTATTTAATGTGGTGTTCAACTCTTCTCTTAAGGCTCTGCCGCTGTCTTCTATCTTATCGTTTAACGCGTCCATGGCTCTGTGGGTATTGTCTATCTTTTTATTCAAGTCCTCTTTCAATAATTCTAAGTTCTTGTTATTGTCGTCTAACCTTGCATGGAGATCTTCTTTCAGTGACTCCATGTTTTTACTAATAGATTCCATATTTTTATTTAAATCTTCCTTTAATGCTTCCATATTCTTCTGGTTTTCTTCCCGGGATTTCCTACCGTCTTCTTTTAATGACTCATTACTTTTATTCATGGTTTCTTCCATCATTGTTCTCATCATCTCGAAAAAGTTCATATCGCCTGGTTGTGGGAGTCCTTCAGGTCGTCTGGGTCGGTTGTCGACCCTCACTTCTACTTCCGGTTCTACATGGGGTGTTTCTTCCGGTCGAGTTTCGATGTTATTAATGGAATAACTTCCATCTCGTGTGTGGGTTGTGTTTCGTATGTCTCTGTATTTGGTTGTACTTCTCCTATTCAACTGTCCTTGTATCTAGTGTCGTATTGATGTGTGTGTGGCATGTTTGTTCTTTTTTGTGTCTGCCGGGCTGATTTAAAATATAAAAAATATTTTCGTTTAATATTTTTCAGCCACACGTTGCTGGCCGCCAATTTGTAACGAATCGAAACTGGGGTGCTTCCTTTATTCTTAAAAGCCCCACGTTGGGCGCCAATTTGTAACGAATTAACGAGTTTAGTGTTTATATGTAAACTATTATTCGAAATCTTAAAGGTCATAGTTGATGAAAATTGAAAGTTACCAATTTTATAAAGTAATTCAAAGGTAGCATTCGAGGTTATGAAAAGTGTGTTTACAATTGTAGAATTATAATTGTCTGAAAAGAATTCCCTTAGATAAAGAAATAAAATAATTGCGTTAATATTATTTAAACACTAACGTTGCTTAAATTTAAAAATAAAGTGTACTAGCTGGTCGCTTGATGTTGGTGACCGTCTTTCTGATGCAAGCAGCGGAACTCCTCCTCCAGGTTGATAGTCGTCTAAGTACGTTAAGTCTAGTAATGTCTGGGCAATAAGATTAATAAAATGCACTTCCACGTACCTGTTTGTGTTTTCTGGAAGTTCAGAAGTTCAATAAATCAGTAAGCTGCCAAGGCGGTTTACAATACCAACTCACTTTATCTACAAGGTTAGGTTACCTTGTTTAATAATGGGCGCCACACAGGTTTATTTCAGGAAAATCCCGTGGAAAACCCATTAATAGAATCAAACAATACTTTTAAAAAAGTTAAAATCGTGTTTATTGCCCTTTTGGCAATGCAATTCAACAATATTTAATCACAACTGAAGGTTGTTTTGAGTTTTTCTGAATGAATTATTTATCTATTTTTTAGAAATAAATTAAGTCAAGTTATGCTGCAAATAATGGGGTTTTATTTGTACCCTTGATAGTGAATTCAAACAATTATAATTAAAGAAAATACATTGAAGTACAATTGCAAATATTTTGTTACATACCCTATACAACTGGCTCAGAGCATATACAATGATTCTGGTTAAGTCCAGATACTCTTTACTTTAAACATTAATATTATTTAAATCTCAGGCGTAAGTTCTTTGAAACACAAAAAAAAAATGCTCATGCCTACACAATATCTACTTTACTTTCTGATATAATGTTGACTAGTAATGCCTTCGAGGTTACTAACATAAAAATAAAAATAAAACCTATGTTATAGGTTTGGCGTTCGTCATGCTTGCTTGATGATTTACAAAGTTATATGTTGAGAACACTTATGACTAACATCCAACTTAAATAGAATTGACAAATACATTAAATAAATTCAGACATGGTGTAATACAGAAAATGTTTCAGTGTTATGCGTCAGTACAGATTTGTTTATCAAAACATATAGGTTATGGCACTCGGAGTAATGAATAAATTGTTACCCTGTTACCTTTGTGTTTTAATCTTTCGATTAAAATTCAACTAAACACATCAATGATCGGATTATAATGATCACTGTTATTCACTACACTCGCACATGAACAGAGAATATTGGCCCGCTTCTAACTCAAAGGACCTTATATAACATTATTTAATTATTTCTTCTGTTCGTTATTTTCCCGCACTAAATAAAATAATACTGCACTTAAACGCACTGGTTCTTCGTAGAATATCTTGTAGTTAAATGTTGTTGTTGTCGAAAAGGTTCCATCTATGCACTGTTACAATGACGCTATCAGTTATTAGAAATTTTGATGGGACGAGCGCACCTTCCGCGCTGAATGAAAGTACAAAGTGTCTGGCGGTAATAAGCTGCCGCTCTTTATATACCCCAAGGTTTGATCAGCCTTAGGTGATTTTATTAATTACTAAGCTATTTTTTGATTGGCTTAGCCAGGTGTCATGAAAGTGACGTATTGGCTTCTCAACTGTCACTAACGGTTTTTTAACCGACGTTCGCTGGAATGATTGACAGCCGTCGTTGTTGTTAGTGTTGATAAACAGATTCCTTATGCATTTTGTGCAACTGATGCTAACGCCTGTCACACAATTATTATAGTTGCGATCGGGGTCGTATCGCTATCAAATTAAAGGATATTTTGTCCTCTTCAATTTGATATAGTTTGATACTGTTTTATTTACACTTTTACCGACATTGTTTTAATAAACAATGTTCAGGTACCCGGCTTCGAGCTGTCGTCTGCTAATCGAAGCCGGCGATTACACTCTTTTATTAATCTTGTTTGTGTTCCACATCGCGTTTTTTCACTTGAACGTTTATGTTAGAACACTATTATATCTGTACTGATATTTATTTACTGAATATTATGATTAGACCTTAACTTATACATTGCTATTAACTACACTTACTCACTATGACATTTTGTTTCACATTATTTTGCTCCATTCTATTAATTGACAATCGAACTATTAATTATATTACATATTAATAATGCTTATCGCTATGTTTGGGTATAAAAACGATTCAGTGTATGTAATTTACACTTCTAGTATTTTCTACTAATCACCTTACTGATGATTGTTTGTTTTAGGCATTGCTGAGGCATACCATTTGTATCGGATTTCTGCCTTAATAACATTTATTAGTTCACAATTCGGTACCTTGCTGAGGTAGCTTATTTGTATAAGGTTCCCTCTTACAAACATGTTCACTTGTCATAAGCATATTTGAGACTGTAATACAGCTTCAATCTCATATTGTGGCCATAGCTAATCTTAGTTCTTGGCATCAATAGTTACTAGTCATGGCTAATTAATTCTCAGCCAAATGCTGATGCTGATATCACATTATTCAGATTCTTATTTAATTGTTTTTATTAACATGTCAAATTTCATTTAATTTATTCGCTGACTCGCTTGACAGCTTAAAGTGAATTTACTTTGTCCATTAGTTTGTGTCAGTTATAGTATGGTTGTAGTGTCAAGCAGTATCTAGGTTTACTGCTTCTTGTGGCACTTCTTCTTCTTTCTTCTCCAATGGTCCCTCTCTTCTTAGCTATTCTTATCAGTATATTAGCTATTTACATAACTGTTATGTACTTATTAAATCTGATGGAATATGTCTAGGTTATGTAACATCTGGTCATGTTACATATACTCCCCCCTCAAAATTGATAATTTGAGAGAAAATTTGATTTTTTGATAAAATTATCATTTCATTTCCGTTTTTAGTATATTACTACTGTTTTTTGTCTTGTACTCTTTACATTGACCTTTAACATACTCTTAGTGTGTTACACTAGCTTGAGTTCTCGGCTAGTGATATAATTCTTAGCTTACTAGTATTTTTTCAAGTTTCTCACATTTTAAGTCACTTAATTACAATAGATTTCACTTCTTAAATTAACAATTTCCTGTCTTAAATACACTTCTCTTTCTCATTACTTAACTTTACCTTTGTGATTATCTCAATAGTTCTTTCATTTTTTACCTCACAGATTCTTTAATAATAGTCCTTGATGCATTACTATATAATTCCCTAACATTTGTAGTGGGTTCGGAATCAGAGTGGCTCACTGTGGCATACATTCTCTGCCGTTCCTCATTACACATACTCAGAATCAGAGGCATCCTCATCTCTGTCTGAGACAAAATAAAAATTGCACCTGGCAATAGTTGCACTATCACAACACATAAAATATAACATATCATTCATTTTTCAATAATATAACATATTCAATAAAATATTCAAGGTATGAGAGGTTTCATTTGTATCACATTTCCTTCTTTTATACTTTCTAACATACTTCCTTTTCACAGGTAATTATTTCTTTTCAGACTTGACATTCCCGGCCATGCTTTTTATTAGCCGCATTGTTACCTTTTTCTACTAGTTGACAATTTGTTTTGGTTTACTTGAGTATTCTTAAAATTACACACTTACATTGATGCTTATATAATCATGCAGTTGGTTCTTACATATAGAGTTTGCAGTATTTCCTTCTTACAATAGTTTACTAGTTTTTTTTTTTCGTTGATAATTTACACTTATCCTGAATCATCAGGGTTTACAGTATTCATATACTAAATGTTTTTTGTTAGATGTTCCCTAACATATCTTGTTACATACAATATTTGATAATTAAATAACATTTTTCTTTCTCTTCATTCCACAATATTAATAGCCATCTTTATAATTAACTCTCTTTGTTATTCTGCCTCTCTACTCCTTCAAGTGTCTGATAATTTACACTTATTCTGGATGATTTTATATAATATCTTAGTTTTATGAGAGGTATACAATATTCATTTGATAAACATTTTGTTATATACAATATTCATTTGATAAACATTTTTCCTTTCTTTTCTTTCCTTTATAATGGCCTTCTCTTATATTACTCGCTTTGGTGGTTTGCTCCTCTTCTCCTTCAAGTGACAGATGTTTACCACTTATTCTGGATGATTTTAAATAATATTTTAGTTTTATGAGAGGTATACAATATTTGATATTTAGATTCTTATTACATACAATATTTGGTAATTAAATAACATTTTTCTTTTCTTTTCTTTCCTTTATAATATAGCATAACATTTTAGTTATAAAATAGTAGTATCTCCTCTTTAAATTAATCTAACATAGGAGTATTAGAGTAATTTTATGTCATTATCCTAGGTATATTTTTGTTATATGCCACTTTTGGTTCTTTATGATATGATAGCTATCTTTCTTCTCATTTAAATTATTTGGTTTACAATACACCTTTTTCTATCATCTAGTATGATAGATCTGGCTCTTATTTAATAGGTAATAAATAGTTTGGCCTATACTCTAATCCTACACACTTTTTATAACACAGTATGGCAAATAGGTTTGCTATAGGCAATTAGTCACTTTCAATACTTTGGGCATAATACATGATCCTTTTATTCACTAATTGAATCCGTTTATGGTAGTCATTTTTAAAGTTTTTTATACACTAAATATTCCGGTGGTAAATGTCATGTACCACTATAATTTATCTGTTTTTAACAATAATCACATTTATGGTCAATATATTTGGGGTTACGTTGTGCTTTTCCCCTCTATTGGGTTTATTGTTTGGTACAATTACGTTTCACAGGTGTCCTTTTTCATATCTGTCTCTAGTACTACATGTTTGTGGTATTTGGCACTCTGTAATTACCTATCATACGGTTCTTCCACTTTGCGGCTACCAGATAGCCCTCGGCTTCCCGTTTTCTTGCCTTCTTCCCCTCCTCATCTTTGGTATCCAGGTGTCCAGTGTACTCCTGGTCTTTGTTATTATTGACGTCTAGTACCTCTTCTAACTCTGGTTGATCGTCATTAGTTTTCTGGTTGGATTTTTCCTTTGATTGGTCCCTCTTCTTCCGTAATTCCTTTATTTCTTGGGCATACCCTTCAATGATCCGGTCCAGCTGTTCTTGATACCCTTTCCTTTTCTTAAAACGTTTTATTCTCCCTTTGGAAATATCTGCTTTAAGTATGTTATTGGTTATAGTCTTCTTTGTTGTAACACATTTCTTCTCCTCATCCAGCTTCATGAAGCTCCTTCGGTACTCCTTCCTATAGGTCCCTTCTTTACGGTTGGTGACTGGGAAATAAATCATATTAATTAGACCGCTTCGAGTCATTTCGATTAATTCTTTTGTTACCCTAGTCTTCTTTGGGCGCATTATTCTTCTTATCTTCGCCTCCTTTTCTTCTGTTTTCTTAATTATTTTGTTCCTCTCTTCATGAGTTTTAATTTTCGAATTCACTTGTTCGGTGGTTGTATTTCTGGGTACTCCTTTTGTCTCCACTTGATCATCACACATTGGCAGATTATTTTGTTCTACATCTTCCCTCTCGGTTAATAACTCTTCCGCTTCTTCAATTACCTGAGTCTTCTCCATACTTCCGGTATCGATCTCCTTGTCGTGAATATCTTCCTGGTGTCTGTCAAGCTCATTTTCAGACGATGATGTATTTGAGTCCCCTTCATTCTCAGTTTGTTCGGCCTCATATTCAGGTTGCAATTCTTCTGTGGTTTCATCATTGGGTATCTCTTCAGTTTCTGAGTTGCTGTCGTTTCGTAATTCTCCTCTTGTTGTCTGACCCAATTCTCCTGTATATTTCTTATTCATTTCATCCATTTTCTGGCTAATTTTATTTAATGTGGTGTTCAACTCTTCTCTTAAGGCTCTGCCGCTGTCTTCTATCTTATCGTTTAACGCGTCCATGGCTCTGTGGGTATTGTCTATCTTTTTATTCAAGTCCTCTTTCAATAATTCTAACTATTGTCGTCTAACCTTGCATGGAGATCTTCTTTCAGTGACTCCATGTTTTTACTAATAGATTCCATATTTTTATTTAAATCTTCCTTTAATGCTTCCATATTCTTCTGGTTTTCTTCCCGGGATTTCCTACCGTCTTCTTTTAATGACTCATTACTTTTATTCATGGTTTCTTCCATCATTGTTCTCATCATCTCGAAAAAGTTCATATCGCCTGGTTGTGGGAGTCCTTCAGGTCGTCTGGGTCGGTTGTCGACCCTCACTTCTACTTCCGGTTCTACATGGGGTGTTTCTTCCGGTCGAGTTTCGATGTTATTAATGGTAATAACTTCCATCTCGTGTGTGGGTTGTGTTTCGTATGTCTCTGTATTTGGTTGTACTTCTCCTATTCAACTGTCCTTGTATCTAGTGTCGTATTGATGTGTGTGTGGCATGTTTGTTCTTTTTTGTGTCTGCCGGGCTGATTTAAAATATAAAAAATATTTTCGTTTAATATTTTTCAGCCACACGTTGCTGGCCGCCAATTTGTAACGAATCGAAACTGGGGTGCTTCCTTTATTCTTAAAAGCCCCACGTTGGGCGCCAATTTGTAACGAATTAACGAGTTTAGTGTTTATATGTAAACTATTATTCGAAATCTTAAAGGTCATAGTTGATGAAAATTGAAAGTTACCAATTTTATAAAGTAATTCAAAGGTAGCATTCGAGGTTATGAAAAGTGTGTTTACAATTGTAGAATTATAATTGTCTGAAAAGAATTCCCTTAGATAAAGAAATAAAATAATTGCGTTAATATTATTTAAACACTAACGTTGCTTAAATTTAAAAATAAAGTGTACTAGCTGGTCGCTTGATGTTGGTGACCGTCTTTCTGATGCAAGCAGCGGAACTCCTCCTCCAGGTTGATAGTCGTCTAAGTACGTTAAGTCTAGTAATGTCTGGGCAATAAGATTAATAAAATGCACTTCCACGTACCTGTTTGTGTTTTCTAGAAGTTCAGAAGTTCAATAAATCAGTAAGCTGCCAAGGCGGTTTACAATACCAACTCACTTTATCTACAAGGTTAGGTTACCTTGTTTAATAATGGGCGCCACACAGGTTTATTTCAGGAAAATCCCGTGGAAAACCCATTAATAGAATCAAACAATACTTTTAAAAAAGTTAAAATCGTGTTTATTGCCCTTTTGGCAATGCAATTCAACAATATTTAATCACAACTGAAGGTTGTTTTGAGTTTTTCTGAATGAATTATTTATCTATTTTTTAGAAATAAATTAAGTCAAGTTATGCTGCAAATAATGGGGTTTTATTTGTACCCTTGATAGTGAATTCAAACAATTATAATTAAAGAAAATACATTGAAGTACAATTGCAAATATTTTGTTACATACCCTATACAACTGGCTCAGAGCATATACAATGATTCTGGTTAAGTCCAGATACTCTTTACTTTAAACATTAATATTATTTAAATCTCAGGCGTAAGTTCTTTGAAACACAAAAAAAAAATGCTCATGCCTACACAATATCTACTTTACTTTCTGATATAATGTTGACTAGTAATGCCTTCGAGGTTACTAACATAAAAATAAAAATAAAACCTATGTTATAGGTTTGGCGTTCGTCATGCTTGCTTGATGATTTACAAAGTTATATGTTGAGAACACTTATGACTAACATCCAACTTAAATAGAATTGACAAATACATTAAATAAATTCAGACATGGTGTAATACAGAAAATGTTTCAGTGTTATGCGTCAGTACAGATTTGTTTATCAAAACATATAGGTTATGGCACTCGGAGTAATGAATAAATTGTTACCCTGTTACCTTTGTGTTTTAATCTTTCGATTAAAATTCAACTAAACACATCAATGATCGGATTATAATGATCACTGTTATTCACTACACTCGCACATGAACAGAGAATATTGGCCCGCTTCTAACTCAAAGGACCTTATATAACATTATTTAATTATTTCTTCTGTTCGTTATTTTCCCGCACTAAATAAAATAATACTGCACTTAAACGCACTGGTTCTTCGTAGAATATCTTGTAGTTAAATGTTGTTGTTGTCGAAAAGGTTCCATCTATGCACTGTTACAATGACGCTATCAGTTATTAGAAATTTTGATGGGACGAGCGCACCTTCCGCGCTGAATGAAAGTACAAAGTGTCTGGCGGTAATAAGCTGCCGCTCTTTATATACCCCAAGGTTTGATCAGCCTTAGGTGATTTTATTAATTACTAAGCTATTTTTTGATTGGCTTAGCCAGGTGTCATGAAAGTGACGTATTGGCTTCTCAACTGTCACTAACGGTTTTTTAACCGACGTTCGCTGGAATGATTGACAGCCGTCGTTGTTGTTAGTGTTGATAAACAGATTCCTTATGCATTTTGTGCAACTGATGCTAACGCCTGTCACACAATTATTATAGTTGCGATCGGGGTCGTATCGCTATCAAATTAAAGGATATTTTGTCCTCTTCAATTTGATATAGTTTGATACTGTTTTATTTACACTTTTACCGACATTGTTTTAATAAACAATGTTCAGGTACCCGGCTTCGAGCTGTCGTCTGCTAATCGAAGCCGGCGATTACACACTTTTATTAATCTTGTTTGTGTTCCACATCGCGTTTTTTCACTTGAACGTTTATGTTAGAACACTATTATATCTGTACTGATATTTATTTACTGAATATTATGATTAGACCTTAACTTATACATTGCTATTAACTACACTTACTCACTATGACATTTTGTTTCACATTATTTTGCTCCATTCTATTAATTGACAATCGAACTATTAATTATATTACATATTAATAATGCTTATCGCTATGTTTGGGTATAAAAACGATTCAGTGTATGTAATTTACACTTCTAGTATTTTCTACTAATCACCTTACTGATGATTGTTTGTTTTAGGCATTGCTGAGGCATACCATTTGTATCGGATTTCTGCCTTAATAACATTTATTAGTTCACAATTCGGTACCTTGCTGAGGTAGCTTATTTGTATAAGGTTCCCTCTTACAAACATGTTCACTTGTCATAAGCATATTTGAGACTGTAATACAGCTTCAATCTCATATTGTGGCCATAGCTAATCTTAGTTCTTGGCATCAATAGTTACTAGTCATGGCTAATTAATTCTCAGCCAAATGCTGATGCTGATATCACATTATTCAGATTCTTATTTAATTGTTTTTATTAACATGTCAAATTTCATTTAATTTATTCGCTGACTCGCTTGACAGCTTAAAGTGAATTTACTTTGTCCATTAGTTTGTGTCAGTTATAGTATGGTTGTAGTGTCAAGCAGTATCTAGGTTTACTGCTTCTTGTGGCACTTCTTCTTCTTTCTTCTCCAATGGTCCCTCTCTTCTTAGCTATTCTTATCAGTATATTAGCTATTTACATAACTGTTATGTACTTATTAAATCTGATGGAATATGTCTAGGTTATGTAACATCTGGTCATGTTACATATACTCCCCCCTCAAAATTGATAATTTGAGAGAAAATTTGATTTTTTGATAAAATTATCATTTCATTTCCGTTTTTAGTATATTACTACTGTTTTTTGTCTTGTACTCTTTACATTGACCTTTAACATACTCTTAGTGTGTTACACTAGCTTGAGTTCTCGGCTAGTGATATAATTCTTAGCTTACTAGTATTTTTTCAAGTTTCTCACATTTTAAGTCACTTAATTACAATAGATTTCACTTCTTAAATTAACAATTTCCTGTCTTAAATACACTTCTCTTTCTCATTACTTAACTTTACCTTTGTGATTATCTCAATAGTTCTTTCATTTTTTACCTCACAGATTCTTTAATAATAGTCCTTGATGCATTACTATATAATTCCCTAACATTTGTAGTGGGTTCGGAATCAGAGTGGCTCACTGTGGCATACATTCTCTGCCGTTCCTCATTACACATACTCAGAATCAGAGGCATCCTCATCTCTGTCTGAGACAAAATAAAAATTGCACCTGGCAATAGTTGCACTATCACAACACATAAAATATAACATATCATTCATTTTTCAATAATATAACATATTCAATAAAATATTCAAGGTATGAGAGGTTTCATTTGTATCACATTTCCTTCTTTTATACTTTCTAACATACTTCCTTTTCACAGGTAATTATTTCTTTTCAGACTTGACATTCCCGGCCATGCTTTTTATTAGCCGCATTGTTACCTTTTTCTACTAGTTGACAATTTGTTTTGGTTTACTTGAGTATTCTTAAAATTACACACTTACATTGATGCTTATATAATCATGCAGTTGGTTCTTACATATAGAGTTTGCAGTATTTCCTTCTTACAATAGTTTACTAGTTTTTTTTTTCGTTGATAATTTACACTTATCCTGAATCATCAGGGTTTACAGTATTCATATACTAAATGTTTTTTGTTAGATGTTCCCTAACATATCTTGTTACATACAATATTTGATAATTAAATAACATTTTTCTTTCTCTTCATTCCACAATATTAATAGCCATCTTTATAATTAACTCTCTTTGTTATTCTGCCTCTCTACTCCTTCAAGTGTCTGATAATTTACACTTATTCTGGATGATTTTATATAATATCTTAGTTTTATGAGAGGTATACAATATTCATTTGATAAACATTTTGTTATATACAATATTCATTTGATAAACATTTTTCCTTTCTTTTCTTTCCTTTATAATGGCCTTCTCTTATATTACTCGCTTTGGTGGTTTGCTCCTCTTCTCCTTCAAGTGACAGATGTTTACCACTTATTCTGGATGATTTTAAATAATATTTTAGTTTTATGAGAGGTATACAATATTTGATATTTAGATTCTTATTACATACAATATTTGGTAATTAAATAACATTTTTCTTTTCTTTTCTTTCCTTTATAATATAGCATAACATTTTAGTTATAAAATAGTAGTATCTCCTCTTTAAATTAATCTAACATAGGAGTATTAGAGTAATTTTATGTCATTATCCTAGGTATATTTTTGTTATATGCCACTTTTGGTTCTTTATGATATGATAGCTATCTTTCTTCTCATTTAAATTATTTGGTTTACAATACACCTTTTTCTATCATCTAGTATGATAGATCTGGCTCTTATTTAATAGGTAATAAATAGTTTGGCCTATACTCTAATCCTACACACTTTTTATAACACAGTATGGCAAATAGGTTTGCTATAGGCAATTAGTCACTTTCAATACTTTGGGCATAATACATGATCCTTTTATTCACTAATTGAATCCGTTTATGGTAGTCATTTTTAAAGTTTTTTATACACTAAATATTCCGGTGGTAAATGTCATGTACCACTATAATTTATCTGTTTTTAACAATAATCACATTTATGGTCAATATATTTGGGGTTACGTTGTGCTTTTCCCCTCTATTGGGTTTATTGTTTGGTACAATTACGTTTCACAGGTGTCCTTTTTCATATCTGTCTCTAGTACTACATGTTTGTGGTATTTGGCACTCTGTAATTACCTATCATACGGTTCTTCCACTTTGCGGCTACCAGATAGCCCTCGGCTTCCCGTTTTCTTGCCTTCTTCCCCTCCTCATCTTTGGTATCCAGGTGTCCAGTGTACTCCTGGTCTTTGTTATTATTGACGTCTAGTACCTCTTCTAACTCTGGTTGATCGTCATTAGTTTTCTGGTTGGATTTTTCCTTTGATTGGTCCCTCTTCTTCCGTAATTCCTTTATTTCTTGGGCATACCCTTCAATGATCCGGTCCAGCTGTTCTTGATACCCTTTCCTTTTCTTAAAACGTTTTATTCTCCCTTTGGAAATATCTGCTTTAAGTATGTTATTGGTTATAGTCTTCTTTGTTGTAACACATTTCTTCTCCTCATCCAGCTTCATGAAGCTCCTTCGGTACTCCTTCCTATAGGTCCCTTCTTTACGGTTGGTGACTGGGAAATAAATCATATTAATTAGACCGCTTCGAGTCATTTCGATTAATTCTTTTGTTACCCTAGTCTTCTTTGGGCGCATTATTCTTCTTATCTTCGCCTCCTTTTCTTCTGTTTTCTTAATTATTTTGTTCCTCTCTTCATGAGTTTTAATTTTCGAATTCACTTGTTCGGTGGTTGTATTTCTGGGTACTCCTTTTGTCTCCACTTGATCATCACACATTGGCAGATTATTTTGTTCTACATCTTCCCTCTCGGTTAATAACTCTTCCGCTTCTTCAATTACCTGAGTCTTCTCCATACTTCCGGTATCGATCTCCTTGTCGTGAATATCTTCCTGGTGTCTGTCAAGCTCATTTTCAGACGATGATGTATTTGAGTCCCCTTCATTCTCAGTTTGTTCGGCCTCATATTCAGGTTGCAATTCTTCTGTGGTTTCATCATTGGGTATCTCTTCAGTTTCTGAGTTGCTGTCGTTTCGTAATTCTCCTCTTGTTGTCTGACCCAATTCTCCCGTATATTTCTTATTCATTTCATCCATTTTCTGGCTAATTTTATTTAATGTGGTGTTCAACTCTTCTCTTAAGGCTCTGCCGCTGTCTTCTATCTTATCGTTTAACGCGTCCATGGCTCTGTGGGTATTGTCTATCTTTTTATTCAAGTCCTCTTTCAATAATTCTAACTATTGTCGTCTAACCTTGCATGGAGATCTTCTTTCAGTGACTCCATGTTTTTACTAATAGATTCCATATTTTTATTTAAATCTTCCTTTAATGCTTCCATATTCTTCTGGTTTTCTTCCCGGGATTTCCTACCGTCTTCTTTTAATGACTCATTACTTTTATTCATGGTTTCTTCCATCATTGTTCTCATCATCTCGAAAAAGTTCATATCGCCTGGTTGTGGGAGTCCTTCAGGTCGTCTGGGTCGGTTGTCGACCCTCACTTCTACTTCCGGTTCTACATGGGGTGTTTCTTCCGGTCGAGTTTCGATGTTATTAATGGTAATAACTTCCATCTCGTGTGTGGGTTGTGTTTCGTATGTCTCTGTATTTGGTTGTACTTCTCCTATTCAACTGTCCTTGTATCTAGTGTCGTATTGATGTGTGTGTGGCATGTTTGTTCTTTTTTGTGTCTGCCGGGCTGATTTAAAATATAAAAAATATTTTCGTTTAATATTTTTCAGCCACACGTTGCTGGCCGCCAATTTGTAACGAATCGAAACTGGGGTGCTTCCTTTATTCTTAAAAGCCCCACGTTGGGCGCCAATTTGTAACGAATTAACGAGTTTAGTGTTTATATGTAAACTATTATTCGAAATCTTAAAGGTCATAGTTGATGAAAATTGAAAGTTACCAATTTTATAAAGTAATTCAAAGGTAGCATTCGAGGTTATGAAAAGTGTGTTTACAATTGTAGAATTATAATTGTCTGAAAAGAATTCCCTTAGATAAAGAAATAAAATAATTGCGTTAATATTATTTAAACACTAACGTTGCTTAAATTTAAAAATAAAGTGTACTAGCTGGTCGCTTGATGTTGGTGACCGTCTTTCTGATGCAAGCAGCGGAACTCCTCCTCCAGGTTGATAGTCGTCTAAGTACGTTAAGTCTAGTAATGTCTGGGCAATAAGATTAATAAAATGCACTTCCACGTACCTGTTTGTGTTTTCTGGAAGTTCAGAAGTTCAATAAATCAGTAAGCTGCCAAGGCGGTTTACAATACCAACTCACTTTATCTACAAGGTTAGGTTACCTTGTTTAATAATGGGCGCCACACAGGTTTATTTCAGGAAAATCCCGTGGAAAACCCATTAATAGAATCAAACAATACTTTTAAAAAAGTTAAAATCGTGTTTATTGCCCTTTTGGCAATGCAATTCAACAATATTTAATCACAACTGAAGGTTGTTTTGAGTTTTTCTGAATGAATTATTTATCTATTTTTTAGAAATAAATTAAGTCAAGTTATGCTGCAAATAATGGGGTTTTATTTGTACCCTTGATAGTGAATTCAAACAATTATAATTAAAGAAAATACATTGAAGTACAATTGCAAATATTTTGTTACATACCCTATACAACTGGCTCAGAGCATATACAATGATTCTGGTTAAGTCCAGATACTCTTTACTTTAAACATTAATATTATTTAAATCTCAGGCGTAAGTTCTTTGAAACACAAAAAAAAAATGCTCATGCCTACACAATATCTACTTTACTTTCTGATATAATGTTGACTAGTAATGCCTTCGAGGTTACTAACATAAAAATAAAAATAAAACCTATGTTATAGGTTTGGCGTTCGTCATGCTTGCTTGATGATTTACAAAGTTATATGTTGAGAACACTTATGACTAACATCCAACTTAAATAGAATTGACAAATACATTAAATAAATTCAGACATGGTGTAATACAGAAAATGTTTCAGTGTTATGCGTCAGTACAGATTTGTTTATCAAAACATATAGGTTATGGCACTCGGAGTAATGAATAAATTGTTACCCTGTTACCTTTGTGTTTTAATCTTTCGATTAAAATTCAACTAAACACATCAATGATCGGATTATAATGATCACTGTTATTCACTACACTCGCACATGAACAGAGAATATTGGCCCGCTTCTAACTCAAAGGACCTTATATAACATTATTTAATTATTTCTTCTGTTCGTTATTTTCCCGCACTAAATAAAATAATACTGCACTTAAACGCACTGGTTCTTCGTAGAATATCTTGTAGTTAAATGTTGTTGTTGTCGAAAAGGTTCCATCTATGCACTGTTACAATGACGCTATCAGTTATTAGAAATTTTGATGGGACGAGCGCACCTTCCGCGCTGAATGAAAGTACAAAGTGTCTGGCGGTAATAAGCTGCCGCTCTTTATATACCCCAAGGTTTGATCAGCCTTAGGTGATTTTATTAATTACTAAGCTATTTTTTGATTGGCTTAGCCAGGTGTCATGAAAGTGACGTATTGGCTTCTCAACTGTCACTAACGGTTTTTTAACCGACGTTCGCTGGAATGATTGACAGCCGTCGTTGTTGTTAGTGTTGATAAACAGATTCCTTATGCATTTTGTGCAACTGATGCTAACGCCTGTCACACAATTATTATAGTTGCGATCGGGGTCGTATCGCTATCAAATTAAAGGATATTTTGTCCTCTTCAATTTGATATAGTTTGATACTGTTTTATTTACACTTTTACCGACATTGTTTTAATAAACAATGTTCAGGTACCCGGCTTCGAGCTGTCGTCTGCTAATCGAAGCCGGCGATTACACTCTTTTATTAATCTTGTTTGTGTTCCACATCGCGTTTTTTCACTTGAACGTTTATGTTAGAACACTATTATATCTGTACTGATATTTATTTACTGAATATTATGATTAGACCTTAACTTATACATTGCTATTAACTACACTTACTCACTATGACATTTTGTTTCACATTATTTTGCTCCATTCTATTAATTGACAATCGAACTATTAATTATATTACATATTAATAATGCTTATCGCTATGTTTGGGTATAAAAACGATTCAGTGTATGTAATTTACACTTCTAGTATTTTCTACTAATCACCTTACTGATGATTGTTTGTTTTAGGCATTGCTGAGGCATACCATTTGTATCGGATTTCTGCCTTAATAACATTTATTAGTTCACAATTCGGTACCTTGCTGAGGTAGCTTATTTGTATAAGGTTCCCTCTTACAAACATGTTCACTTGTCATAAGCATATTTGAGACTGTAATACAGCTTCAATCTCATATTGTGGCCATAGCTAATCTTAGTTCTTGGCATCAATAGTTACTAGTCATGGCTAATTAATTCTCAGCCAAATGCTGATGCTGATATCACATTATTCAGATTCTTATTTAATTGTTTTTATTAACATGTCAAATTTCATTTAATTTATTCGCTGACTCGCTTGACAGCTTAAAGTGAATTTACTTTGTCCATTAGTTTGTGTCAGTTATAGTATGGTTGTAGTGTCAAGCAGTATCTAGGTTTACTGCTTCTTGTGGCACTTCTTCTTCTTTCTTCTCCAATGGTCCCTCTCTTCTTAGCTATTCTTATCAGTATATTAGCTATTTACATAACTGTTATGTACTTATTAAATCTGATGGAATATGTCTAGGTTATGTAACATCTGGTCATGTTACATATACTCCCCCCTCAAAATTGATAATTTGAGAGAAAATTTGATTTTTTGATAAAATTATCATTTCATTTCCGTTTTTAGTATATTACTACTGTTTTTTGTCTTGTACTCTTTACATTGACCTTTAACATACTCTTAGTGTGTTACACTAGCTTGAGTTCTCGGCTAGTGATATAATTCTTAGCTTACTAGTATTTTTTCAAGTTTCTCACATTTTAAGTCACTTAATTACAATAGATTTCACTTCTTAAATTAACAATTTCCTGTCTTAAATACACTTCTCTTTCTCATTACTTAACTTTACCTTTGTGATTATCTCAATAGTTCTTTCATTTTTTACCTCACAGATTCTTTAATAATAGTCCTTGATGCATTACTATATAATTCCCTAACATTTGTAGTGGGTTCGGAATCAGAGTGGCTCACTGTGGCATACATTCTCTGCCGTTCCTCATTACACATACTCAGAATCAGAGGCATCCTCATCTCTGTCTGAGACAAAATAAAAATTGCACCTGGCAATAGTTGCACTATCACAACACATAAAATATAACATATCATTCATTTTTCAATAATATAACATATTCAATAAAATATTCAAGGTATGAGAGGTTTCATTTGTATCACATTTCCTTCTTTTATACTTTCTAACATACTTCCTTTTCACAGGTAATTATTTCTTTTCAGACTTGACATTCCCGGCCATGCTTTTTATTAGCCGCATTGTTACCTTTTTCTACTAGTTGACAATTTGTTTTGGTTTACTTGAGTATTCTTAAAATTACACACTTACATTGATGCTTATATAATCATGCAGTTGGTTCTTACATATAGAGTTTGCAGTATTTCCTTCTTACAATAGTTTACTAGTTTTTTTTTTTCGTTGATAATTTACACTTATCCTGAATCATCAGGGTTTACAGTATTCATATACTAAATGTTTTTTGTTAGATGTTCCCTAACATATCTTGTTACATACAATATTTGATAATTAAATAACATTTTTCTTTCTCTTCATTCCACAATATTAATAGCCATCTTTATAATTAACTCTCTTTGTTATTCTGCCTCTCTACTCCTTCAAGTGTCTGATAATTTACACTTATTCTGGATGATTTTATATAATATCTTAGTTTTATGAGAGGTATACAATATTCATTTGATAAACATTTTGTTATATACAATATTCATTTGATAAACATTTTTCCTTTCTTTTCTTTCCTTTATAATGGCCTTCTCTTATATTACTCGCTTTGGTGGTTTGCTCCTCTTCTCCTTCAAGTGACAGATGTTTACCACTTATTCTGGATGATTTTAAATAATATTTTAGTTTTATGAGAGGTATACAATATTTGATATTTAGATTCTTATTACATACAATATTTGGTAATTAAATAACATTTTTCTTTTCTTTTCTTTCCTTTATAATATAGCATAACATTTTAGTTATAAAATAGTAGTATCTCCTCTTTAAATTAATCTAACATAGGAGTATTAGAGTAATTTTATGTCATTATCCTAGGTATATTTTTGTTATATGCCACTTTTGGTTCTTTATGATATGATAGCTATCTTTCTTCTCATTTAAATTATTTGGTTTACAATACACCTTTTTCTATCATCTAGTATGATAGATCTGGCTCTTATTTAATAGGTAATAAATAGTTTGGCCTATACTCTAATCCTACACACTTTTTATAACACAGTATGGCAAATAGGTTTGCTATAGGCAATTAGTCACTTTCAATACTTTGGGCATAATACATGATCCTTTTATTCACTAATTGAATCCGTTTATGGTAGTCATTTTTAAAGTTTTTTATACACTAAATATTCCGGTGGTAAATGTCATGTACCACTATAATTTATCTGTTTTTAACAATAATCACATTTATGGTCAATATATTTGGGGTTACGTTGTGCTTTTCCCCTCTATTGGGTTTATTGTTTGGTACAATTACGTTTCACAGGTGTCCTTTTTCATATCTGTCTCTAGTACTACATGTTTGTGGTATTTGGCACTCTGTAATTACCTATCATACGGTTCTTCCACTTTGCGGCTACCAGATAGCCCTCGGCTTCCCGTTTTCTTGCCTTCTTCTCCTCCTCATCTTTGGTATCCAGGTGTCCAGTGTACTCCTGGTCTTTGTTATTATTGACGTCTAGTACCTCTTCTAACTCTGGTTGTCCGTCATTAGTTTTCTGGTTGGATTTTTCCTTTGATTGGTCCCTCTTCTTCCGTAATTCCTTTATTTCTTGGGCATACCCTTCAATGATCCGGTCCAGCTGTTCTTGATACCCTTTCCTTTTCTTAAAACGTTTTATTCTCCCTTTGGAAATATCTGCTTTAAGTATGTTATTGGTTATAGTCTTCTTTGTTGTAACACATTTCTTCTCCTCATCCAGCTTCATGAAGCTCCTTCGGTACTCCTTCCTATAGGTCCCTTCTTTACGGTTGGTGACTGGGAAATAAATCATATTAATTAGACCGCTTCGAGTCATTTCGTTTAATTCTTTTGTTACCCTAGTCTTCTTTGGGCGCATTATTCTTCTTATCTTCGCCTCCTTTTCTTCTGTTTTCTTAATTATTTTGTTCCTCTCTTCATGAGTTTTAATTTTCTAATTCACTTGTTCGGTGGTTGTATTTCTGGGTACTCCTTTTGTCTCCACTTGATCATCACACATTGGCAGATTATTTTGTTCTACATCTTCCCTCTCGGTTAATAACTCTTCCGCTTCTTCAATTACCTGAGTCTTCTCCATACTTCCGGTATCGATCTCCTTGTCGTGAATATCTTCCTGGTGTCTGTCAAGCTCATTTTCAGACGATGATGTATTTGAGTCCCCTTCATTCTCAGTTTGTTCGGCCTCATATTCAGGTTGCAATTCTTCTGTGGTTTCATCATTGGGTATCTCTTCAGTTTCTGAGTTGCTGTCGTTTCGTAATTCTCCTCTTGTTGTCTGACCCAATTCTCCCGTATATTTCTTATTCATTTCATCCATTTTCTGGCTAATTTTATTTAATGTGGTGTTCAACTCTTCTCTTAAGGCTCTGCCGCTGTCTTCTATCTTATCGTTTAACGCGTCCATGGCTCTGTGGGTATTGTCTATCTTTTTATTCAAGTCCTCTTTCAATAATTCTAAGCTCTTGTTATTGTCGTCTAACCTTGCATGGAGATCTTCTTTCAGTGACTCCATGTTTTTACTAATAGATTCCATATTTTTATTTAAATCTTCCTTTAATGCTTCCATATTCTTCTGGTTTTCTTCCCGGGATTTCCTACCGTCTTCTTTTAATGACTCATTACTTTTATTCACGGTTTCTTCCATCATTGTTCTCATCATCTCGAAAAAGTTCATATCACCTGGTTGTGGGAGTCCTTCAGGTCGTCTGGGTCGGTTGTCGACCCTCACTTCTACTTCCGGTTCTACATGGGGTGTTTCTTCCGGTCGAGTTTCGATGTTATTAATGGTAATAACTTCCATCTCGTGTGTGGGTTGTGTTTCGTATGTCTCTGTATTTGGTTGTACTTCTCCTATTCGACTGTCCTTGTATCTAGTGTCGTATTGATGTGTGTGTGGCATGTTTGTTCTTTTTTGTGTCTGCCGGGCTGATTTAAAATATAAAAAATATTTTCATTTAATATTTTTCAGCCACACGTTGCTGGCCGCCAATTTGTAACGAATCGAAACTGGGGTGCTTCCTTTATTCTTAAAAGCCCCACGTTGGGCGCCAATTTGTAACGAATTAACGAGTTTAGTGTTTATATGTAAACTATTATTCGAAATCTTAAAGGTCGTAGTTGATGAAAATTGAAAGTTACCAATTTTATAAAGTAATTCAAAGGTAGCATTCGAGGTTATGAAAAGTGTGTTTACAATTGTAGAATTATAATTGTCTGAAAAGAATTCCCTTAGATAAAGAAATAAAATAATTGCGTTAATATTATTTAAACACTAACGTTGCTTAAATTTAAAAATAAAGTGTACTAGCTGGTCGCTTGATGTTGGTGACCGTCTTTCTGATGCAAGCAGCGGAACTCCTCCTCCAGGTTGATAGTCGTCTAAGTACGTTAAGTCTAGTAATGTCTGGACAATAAGATTAATAAAATGCACTTCCACGTACCTGTTCGTGTTTTCTGGAAGTTCAGAAGTTCAATAAATCAGTAAGCTGCCAAGGCGGTTTACAATACCAACTCACTTTATCTACAAGGTTAGGTTACCTTGTTTAATAATGGGCGCCACACAGGTTTATTTCGGGAAAATCCCTTGGAAAATCCATTAATAGAATCAAACAATACTTTTAAAAAAGTTAAAATCGTGTTTATTGCCCTTTTGGCAATGCAATTCAACAATATTTAATCACAACTGAAGGTTGTTTTGAGTTTTTCTGAATGAATTATTTATCTATTTTTTAGAAATAAATTAAGTCAAGTTATGCTGCAAATAATGGGGTTTCATTTGTACCCTTGATAGTGAATTCAAACAATTATAATTAAAGAAAATACATTGAAGTACAATTGCAAATATTTTGTTACATACCCTATACAACTGGCTCAGAGCATATACAATGATTCTGGTTAAGTCCAGATACTCTTTACTTTAAACATTAATATTATTTAAATCTCAGGCGTAAGTTCTTTGAAACACAAAAAAAAAAATGCTCATGCCTACACAATATCTACTTTACTTTCTGATATAATGTTGACTAGTAATGCCTTCGAGGTTACTAACATAAAAATAAAAATAAAACCTATGTTATAGATTTGGCGTTCGTCACGCTTGCTTGATGATTTACAAAGTTATATGTTGAGAACACTTATGACTAACATCCAACTTAAATAGAATTGACAAATACATTAAATAAATTCAGACATGGTGTAATACAGAAAATGTTTCAGTGTTATGCGTCAGTACAGATTTGTTTATCAAAACATATAGGTTATGGCACTCGGCGTAATGAATAAATTGTTACCTTTGTGTTTTAATCTTTCGATTAAAATTCAACTAAACACATCAATGATCGGATTATAATGATCACTGTTATTCACTACACTCGCACATGAACAGAGAATATTGGCCCGCTTCTAACTCAAAGGACCTTATATAACATTATTTAATTATTTCTTCTGTTCGTTATTTTCCCGCACTAAATAAAATAATACTGCACTTAAACGCACTGGTTCTTCGTAGAATATCTTGTAGTTAAATGTTGTTGTTGTCGAAAAGGTTCCATCTATGCACTGTTACAATGACGCTATCAGTTATTAGAAATTTTGATGGGACGAGCGCACCTTCCGCGCTGAATGAAAGTACAAAGTGTCTGGCGGTAATAAGCTGCCGCTCTTTATATACCCCAAGGTTTGATCAGCCTTAGGTGATTTTATTAATTACTAAGCTATTTTTTGATTGGCTTAGCCAGGTGTCATGAAAGTGACGTATTGGCTTCTCAACTGTCACTAACGGTTTTTTAACCGACGTTCGCTGGAATGATTGACAGCCGTCATTGTTGTTAGTGTTGATAAACAGATTCCTTATGCATTTTGTGCAACTGATGCTAACGCCAGTCACGCAATTATTATAGTTGTGATCGGGGTCGTATCGCTATCAAATTAAAGGATATTTTGTCCTCTTCAATTTGATATAGTTTGATACTGGTTTATTTACACTTTTACCGACATTGTTTTAATAAACAATGTTCAGGTACCCGGCTTCGAGCTGTCGTCTGCTAATCGAAGCCGGCGATTACACTCTTTTATTAATCTTGTTTGTGTTCCACATCGCGTTTTTTCACTTGAACGTTTATGTTAGAACACTATTATATCTGTACTGATATTTATTTACTGAATATTATGATTAGACCTTAACTTATACATTGCTATTAACTACACTTACTCACTATGACATTTTGTTTCACATTATTTTGCTCCATTCTATTAATTGACAATCGAACTATTAATTATACAACATATTAATAATGCTTATCGCTATGTTTGGGTATAAAAACGATTCAGTGTATGTAATTTACACTTCTAGTATTTTCTACTAATCACCTTACTGATGATTGTTTGTTTTAGGCATTGCTGAGGCATACCATTTGTATCGGATTTCTGCCTTAATAACATTTATTAGTTCACAATTCGGTACCTTGCTGAGGTAGCTTATTTGTATAAGGTTCCCTCTTACAAACATGTTCACTTGTCATAAGCATATTTGAGACTGTAATACAGCTTCAATCTCATATTGTGGCCATAGCTAATCTTAGTTCTTGGCATCAATAGTTACTAGTCATGGCTAATTAATTCTCAGCCAAATGCTGATGCTGATATCACATTATTCAGATTCTTATTTAATTGTTTTTATTAACATGTCAAATTTCATTTAATTTATTCGCTGACTCGCTTGACAGCTTAAAGTGAATTTACTTTGTCCATTAGTTTGTGTCAGTTATAGTATGGTTGTAGTGTCAAGCAGTATCTAGGTTTACTGCTTCTTGTGGCACTTCTTCTTCTTTCTTCTCCAATGGTCCCTCTCTTCTTAGCTATTCTTATCAGTATATTATCTATTTACATAACTGTTATGTACTTATTAAATCTGATGGAATATGTCTAGGTTATGTAACATCTGGTCATGTTACATATACTCCCCCCTCAAAATTGATAATTTGAGAGAAAATTTGATTTTTTGATAAAATTATCATTTCATTTCCGTTTTTAGTATATTACTACTGTTTTTTGTCTTGTACTCTTTACATTGACCTTTAACATACTCTTAGTGTGTTACACTAGCTTGAGTTCTCGGCTAGTGATATAATTCTTAGCTTACTAGTATTTTTTCAAGTTTCTCACATTTTAAGTCACTTAATTACAATAGATTTCACTTCTTAAATTAACAATTTCCTGTCTTAAATACACTTCTCTTTCTCATTACTTAACTTTACCTTTGTGATTATCTCAATAGTTCTTTCATTTTTTACCTCACAGATTCTTTAATAATAGTCCTTGATGCATTACTATATAATTCCCTAACATTTGTAGTGGGTTCGGAATCAGAGTGGCTCACTGTGGCATACATTCTCTGCCGTTCCTCATTACACATACTCAGAATCAGAGGCATCCTCATCTCTGTCTGAGACAAAATAAAAATTGCACCTGGCAATAGTTGCACTATCACAACACATAAAATATAACATATCATTCATTTTTCAATAATATAACATATTCAATAAAATATTCAAGGTATGAGAGGTTTCATTTGTATCACATTTCCTTCTTTTATACTTTCTAACATACTTCCTTTTCACAGGTAATTATTTCTTTTCAGACTTGACATTCCCGGCCATGCTTTTTATTAGCCGCATTGTTACCTTTTTCTACTAGTTGACAATTTGTTTTGGTTTACTTGAGTATTCTTAAAATTACACACTTACATTGATGCTTATATAATCATGCAGTTGGTTCTTACATATAGAGTTTGCAGTATTTCCTTCTTACAATAGTTTACTAGTTTTTTTTTTTCGTTGATAATTTACACTTATCCTGAATCATCAGGGTTTACAGTATTCATATACTAAATGTTTTTTGTTAGATGTTCCCTAACATATCTTGTTACATACAATATTTGATAATTAAATAACATTTTTCTTTCTCTTCATTCCACAATATTAATAGCCATCTTTATAATTAACTCTCTTTGTTATTCTGCCTCTCTACTCCTTCAAGTGTCTGATAATTTACACTTATTCTGGATGATTTTATATAATATCTTAGTTTTATGAGAGGTATACAATATTCATTTGATAAACATTTTGTTATATACAATATTCATTTGATAAACATTTTTCCTTTCTTTTCTTTCCTTTATAATGGCCTTCTCTTATATTACTCGCTTTGGTGGTTTGCTCCTCTTCTCCTTCAAGTGACAGATGTTTACCACTTATTCTGGATGATTTTAAATAATATTTTAGTTTTATGAGAGGTATACAATATTTGATATTTAGATTCTTATTACATACAATATTTGGTAATTAAATAACATTTTTCTTTTCTTTTCTTTCCTTTATAATATAGCATAACATTTTAGTTATAAAATAGTAGTATCTCCTCTTTAAATTAATCTAACATAGGAGTATTAGAGTAATTTTATGTCATTATCCTAGGTATATTTTTGTTATATGCCACTTTTGGTTCTTTATGATATGATAGCTATCTTTCTTCTCATTTAAATTATTTGGTTTACAATACACCTTTTTCTATCATCTAGTATGATAGATCTGGCTCTTATTTAATAGGTAATAAATAGTTTGGCCTATACTCTAATCCTACACACTTTTTATAACACAGTATGGCAAATAGGTTTGCTATAGGCAATTAGTCACTTTCAATACTTTGGGCATAATACATGATCCTTTTATTCACTAATTGAATCCGTTTATGGTAGTCATTTTTAAAGTTTTTTATACACTAAATATTCCGGTGGTAAATGTCATGTACCACTATAATTTATCTGTTTTTAACAATAATCACATTTATGGTCAATATATTTGGGGTTACGTTGTGCTTTTCCCCTCTATTGGGTTTATTGTTTGGTACAATTACGTTTCACAGGTGTCCTTTTTCATATCTGTCTCTAGTACTACATGTTTGTGGTATTTGGCACTCTGTAATTACCTATCATACGGTTCTTCCACTTTGCGGCTACCAGATAGCCCTCGGCTTCCCGTTTTCTTGCCTTCTTCCCCTCCTCATCTTTGGTATCCAGGTGTCCAGTGTACTCCTGGTCTTTGTTATTATTGACGTCTAGTACCTCTTCTAACTCTGGTTGATCGTCATTAGTTTTCTGGTTGGATTTTTCCTTTGATTGGTCCCTCTTCTTCCGTAATTCCTTTATTTCTTGGGCATACCCTTCAATGATCCGGTCCAGCTGTTCTTGATACCCTTTCCTTTTCTTAAAACGTTTTATTCTCCCTTTGGAAATATCTGCTTTAAGTATGTTATTGGTTATAGTCTTCTTTGTTGTAACACATTTCTTCTCCTCATCCAGCTTCATGAAGCTCCTTCGGTACTCCTTCCTATAGGTCCCTTCTTTACGGTTGGTGACTGGGAAATAAATCATATTAATTAGACCGCTTCGAGTCATTTCGATTAATTCTTTTGTTACCCTAGTCTTCTTTGGGCGCATTATTCTTCTTATCTTCGCCTCCTTTTCTTCTGTTTTCTTAATTATTTTGTTCCTCTCTTCATGAGTTTTAATTTTCGAATTCACTTGTTCGGTGGTTGTATTTCTGGGTACTCCTTTTGTCTCCACTTGATCATCACACATTGGCAGATTATTTTGTTCTACATCTTCCCTCTCGGTTAATAACTCTTCCGCTTCTTCAATTACCTGAGTCTTCTCCATACTTCCGGTATCGATCTCCTTGTCGTGAATGTCTTCCTGGTGTCTGTCAAGCTCATTTTCAGACGATGATGTATTTGAGTCCCCTTCATTCTCAGTTTGTTCGGCCTCATATTCAGGTTGCAATTCTTCTGTGGTTTCATCATTGGGTATCTCTTCAGTTTCTGAGTTGCTGTCGTTTCGTAATTCTCCTCTTGTTGTCTGACCCAATTCTCCCGTATATTTCTTATTCATTTCATCCATTTTCTGGCTAATTTTATTTAATGTGGTGTTCAACTCTTCTCTTAAGGCTCTGCCGCTGTCTTCTATCTTATCGTTTAACGCGTCCATGGCTCTGTGGGTATTGTCTATCTTTTTATTCAAGTCCTCTTTCAATAATTCTAAGTTCTTGTTATTGTCGTCTAACCTTGCATGGAGATCTTCTTTCAGTGACTCCATGTTTTTACTAATAGATTCCATATTTTTATTTAAATCTTCCTTTAATGCTTCCATATTCTTCTGGTTTTCTTCCCGGGATTTCCTACCGTCTTCTTTTAATGACTCATTACTTTTATTCATGGTTTCTTCCATCATTGTTCTCATCATCTCGAAAAAGTTCATATCGCCTGGTTGTGGGAGTCCTTCAGGTCGTCTGGGTCGGTTGTCGACCCTCACTTCTACTTCCGGTTCTACATGGGGTGTTTCTTCCGGTCGAGTTTCGATGTTATTAATGGTAATAACTTCCATCTCGTGTGTGGGTTGTGTTTCGTATGTCTCTGTATTTGGTTGTACTTCTCCTATTCAACTGTCCTTGTATCTAGTGTCGTATTGATGTGTGTGTGGCATGTTTGTTCTTTTTTGTGTCTGCCGGGCTGATTTAAAATATAAAAAATATTTTCGTTTAATATTTTTCAGCCACACGTTGCTGGCCGCCAATTTGTAATGAATCGAAACTGGGGTGCTTCCTTTATTCTTAAAAGCCCCACGTTGGGCGCCAATTTGTAACGAATTAACGAGTTTAGTGTTTATATGTAAACTATTATTCGAAATCTTAAAGTTCATAGTTGATGAAAATTGAAAGTTACCAATTTTATAAAGTAATTCAAAGGTAGCATTCGAGGTTATGAAAAGTGTGTTTACAATTGTAGAATTATAATTGTCTGAAAAGAATTCCCTTAGATAAAGAAATAAAATAATTGCGTTAATATTATTTAAACACTAACGTTGCTTAAATTTAAAAATAAAGTGTACTAGCTGGTCGCTTGATGTTGGTGACCGTCTTTCTGATGCAAGCAGCGGAACTCCTCCTCCAGGTTGATAGTCGTCTAAGTACGTTAAGTCTAGTAATGTCTGGGCAATAAGATTAATAAAATGCACTTCCACGTACCTGTTCGTGTTTTCTGGAAGTTCAGAAGTTCAATAAATCAGTAAGCTGCCAAGGCGGTTTACAATACCAACTCACTTTATCTACAAGGTTAGGTTACCTTGTTTAATAATGGGCGCCACACAGGTTTATTTCAGGAAAATCCCGTGGAAAACCCATTAATAGAATCAAACAATACTTTTAAAAAAGTTAAAATCGTGTTTATTGCCCTTTTGGCAATGCAATTCAACAATATTTAATCACAACTGAAGGTTGTTTTGAGTTTTTCTGAATGAATTATTTATCTATTTTTTAGAAATAAATTAAGTCAAGTTATGCTGCAAATAATGGGGTTTTATTTGTACCCTTGATAGTGAATTCAAACAATTATAATTAAAGAAAATACATTGAAGTACAATTGCAAATATTTTGTTACATACCCTATACAACTGGCTCAGAGCATATACAATGATTCTGGTTAAGTCCAGATACTCTTTACTTTAAACATTAATATTATTTAAATCTCAGGCGTAAGTTCTTTGAAACACAAAAAAAAATGCTCATGCCTACACAATATCTACTTTACTTTCTGATATAATGTTGACTAGTAATGCCTTCGAGGTTACTAACATAAAAATAAAAATAAAACCTATGTTATAGGTTTGGCGTTCGTCACGCTTGCTTGATGATTTACAAAGTTATATGTTGAGAACACTTATGACTAACATCCAACTTAAATAGAATTGACAAATACATTAAATAAATTCAGACATGGTGTAATACAGAAAATGTTTCAGTGTTATGCGTCAGTACAGATTTGTTTATCAAAACATATAGGTTATGGCACTCGGAGTAATGAATAAATTGTTACCCTGTTACCTTTGTGTTTTAATCTTTCGATTAAAATTCAACTAAACACATCAATGATCGGATTATAATGATCACTGTTATTCACTACACTCGCACATGAACAGAGAATATTGGCCCGCTTCTAACTCAAAGGACCTTATATAACATTATTTAATTATTTCTTCTGTTCGTTATTTTCCCGCACTAAATAAAATAATACTGCACTTAAACGCACTGGTTCTTCGTAGAATATCTTGTAGTTAAATGTTGTTGTTGTCGAAAAGGTTCCATCTATGCACTGTTACAATGACGCTATCAGTTATTAGAAATTTTGATGGGACGAGCGCACCTTCCGCGCTGAATGAAAGTACAAAGTGTCTGGCGGTAATAAGCTGCCGCTCTTTATATACCCCAAGGTTTGATCAGCCTTAGGTGATTGTATTAATTACTAAGCTATTTTTTGATTGGCTTAGCCAGGTGTCATGAAAGTGACGTATTGGCTTCTCAACTGTCACTAACGGTTTTTTAACCGACGTTCGCTGGAATGATTGACAGCCGTCGTTGTTGTTAGTGTTGATAAACAGATTCCTTATGCATTTTGTGCAACTGATGCTAACGCCTGTCACACAATTATTATAGTTGCGATCGGGGTCGTATCGCTATCAAATTAAAGGATATTTTGTCCTCTTCAATTTGATATAGTTTGATACTGGTTTATTTACACTTTTACCGACATTGTTTTAATAAACAATGTTCAGGTACCCGGCTTCGAGCTGTCGTCTGCTAATTGAAGCCGGCGATTACACTCTTTTATTAATCTTGTTTGTGTTCCACATCGCGTTTTTTCACTTGAACGTTTATGTTAGAACACTATTATATCTGTACTGATATTTATTTACTGAATATTATGATTAGACCTTAACTTATACATTGCTATTAACTACACTTACTCACTATGACATTTTGTTTCACATTATTTTGCTCCATTCTATTAATTGACAATCGAACTATTAATTATATTACATATTAATAATGCTTATCGCTATGTTTGGGTATAAAAACGATTCAGTGTATGTAATTTACACTTCTAGTATTTTCTACTAATCACCTTACTGATGATTGTTTGTTTTAGGCATTGCTGAGGCATACCATTTGTATCGGATTTCTGCCTTAATAACATTTATTAGTTCACAATTCGGTACCTTGCTGAGGTAGCTTATTTGTATAAGGTTCCCTCTTACAAACATGTTCACTTGTCATAAGCATATTTGAGACTGTAATACAGCTTCAATCTCATATTGTGGCCATAGCTAATCTTAGTTCTTGGCATCAATAGTTACTAGTCATGGCTAATTAATTCTCAGCCAAATGCTGATGCTGATATCACATTATTCAGATTCTTATTTAATTGTTTTTATTAACATGTCAAATTTCATTTAATTTATTCGCTGACTCGCTTGACAGCTTAAAGTGAATTTACTTTGTCCATTAGTTTGTGTCAGTTATAGTATGGTTGTAGTGTCAAGCAGTATCTAGGTTTACTGCTTCTTGTGGCACTTCTTCTTCTTTCTTCTCCAATGGTCCCTCTCTTCTTAGCTATTCTTATCAGTATATTAGCTATTTACATAACTGTTATGTACTTATTAAATCTGATGGAATATGTCTAGGTTATGTAACATCTGGTCATGTTACATATACTCCCCCCTCAAAATTGATAATTTGAGAGAAAATTTGATTTTTTGATAAAATTATCATTTCATTTCCGTTTTTAGTATATTACTACTGTTTTTTGTCTTGTACTCTTTACATTGACCTTTAACATACTCTTAGTGTGTTACACTAGCTTGAGTTCTCGGCTAGTGATATAATTCTTAGCTTACTAGTATTTTTTCAAGTTTCTCACATTTTAAGTCACTTAATTACAATAGATTTCACTTCTTAAATTAACAATTTCCTGTCTTAAATACACTTCTCTTTCTCATTACTTAACTTTACCTTTGTGATTATCTCAATAGTTCTTTCATTTTTTACCTCACAGATTCTTTAATAATAGTCCTTGATGCATTACTATATAATTCCCTAACATTTGTAGTGGGTTCGGAATCAGAGTGGCTCACTGTGGCATACATTCTCTGCCGTTCCTCATTACACATACTCAGAATCAGAGGCATCCTCATCTCTGTCTGAGACAAAATAAAAATTGCACCTGGCAATAGTTGCACTATCACAACACATAAAATATAACATATCATTCATTTTTCAATAATATAACATATTCAATAAAATATTCAAGGTATGAGAGGTTTCATTTGTATCACATTTCCTTCTTTTATACTTTCTAACATACTTCCTTTTCACAGGTAATTATTTCTTTTCAGACTTGACATTCCCGGCCATGCTTTTTATTAGCCGCATTGTTACCTTTTTCTACTAGTTGACAATTTGTTTTGGTTTACTTGAGTATTCTTAAAATTACACACTTACATTGATGCTTATATAATCATGCAGTTGGTTCTTACATATAGAGTTTGCAGTATTTCCTTCTTACAATAGTTTACTAGTTTTTTTTTTTCGTTGATAATTTACACTTATCCTGAATCATCAGGGTTTACAGTATTCATATACTAAATGTTTTTTGTTAGATGTTCCCTAACATATCTTGTTACATACAATATTTGATAATTAAATAACATTTTTCTTTCTCTTCATTCCACAATATTAATAGCCATCTTTATAATTAACTCTCTTTGTTATTCTGCCTCTCTACTCCTTCAAGTGTCTGATAATTTACACTTATTCTGGATGATTTTATATAATATCTTAGTTTTATGAGAGGTATACAATATTCATTTGATAAACATTTTGTTATATACAATATTCATTTGATAAACATTTTTCCTTTCTTTTCTTTCCTTTATAATGGCCTTCTCTTATATTACTCGCTTTGGTGGTTTGCTCCTCTTCTCCTTCAAGTGACAGATGTTTACCACTTATTCTGGATGATTTTAAATAATATTTTAGTTTTATGAGAGGTATACAATATTTGATATTTAGATTCTTATTACATACAATATTTGGTAATTAAATAACATTTTTCTTTTCTTTTCTTTCCTTTATAATATAGCATAACATTTTAGTTATAAAATAGTAGTATCTCCTCTTTAAATTAATCTAACATAGGAGTATTAGAGTAATTTTATGTCATTATCCTAGGTATATTTTTGTTATATGCCACTTTTGGTTCTTTATGATATGATAGCTATCTTTCTTCTCATTTAAATTATTTGGTTTACAATACACCTTTTTCTATCATCTAGTATGATAGATCTGGCTCTTATTTAATAGGTAATAAATAGTTTGGCCTATACTCTAATCCTACACACTTTTTATAACACAGTATGGCAAATAGGTTTGCTATAGGCAATTAGTCACTTTCAATACTTTGGGCATAATACATGATCCTTTTATTCACTAATTGAATCCGTTTATGGTAGTCATTTTTAAAGTTTTTTATACACTAAATATTCCGGTGGTAAATGTCATGTACCACTATAATTTATCTGTTTTTAACAATAATCACATTTATGGTCAATATATTTGGGGTTACGTTGTGCTTTTCCCCTCTATTGGGTTTATTGTTTGGTACAATTACGTTTCACAGGTGTCCTTTTTCATATCTGTCTCTAGTACTACATGTTTGTGGTATTTGGCACTCTGTAATTACCTATCATACGGTTCTTCCACTTTGCGGCTACCAGATAGCCCTCGGCTTCCCGTTTTCTTGCCTTCTTCCCCTCCTCATCTTTGGTATCCAGGTGTCCAGTGTACTCCTGGTCTTTGTTATTATTGACGTCTAGTACCTCTTCTAACTCTGGTTGATCGTCATTAGTTTTCTGGTTGGATTTTTCCTTTGATTGGTCCCTCTTCTTCCGTAATTCCTTTATTTCTTGGGCATACCCTTCAATGATCCGGTCCAGCTGTTCTTGATACCCTTTCCTTTTCTTAAAACGTTTTATTCTCCCTTTGGAAATATCTGCTTTAAGTATGTTATTGGTTATAGTCTTCTTTGTTGTAACACATTTCTTCTCCTCATCCAGCTTCATGAAGCTCCTTCGGTACTCCTTCCTATAGGTCCCTTCTTTACGGTTGGTGACTGGGAAATAAATCATATTAATTAGACCGCTTCGAGTCATTTCGATTAATTCTTTTGTTACCCTAGTCTTCTTTGGGCGCATTATTCTTCTTATCTTCGCCTCCTTTTCTTCTGTTTTCTTAATTATTTTGTTCCTCTCTTCATGAGTTTTAATTTTCGAATTCACTTGTTCGGTGGTTGTATTTCTGGGTACTCCTTTTGTCTCCACTTGATCATCACACATTGGCAGATTATTTTGTTCTACATCTTCCCTCTCGGTTAATAACTCTTCCGCTTCTTCAATTACCTGAGTCTTCTCCATACTTCCGGTATCGATCTCCTTGTCGTGAATGTCTTCCTGGTGTCTGTCAAGCTCATTTTCAGACGATGATGTATTTGAGTCCCCTTCATTCTCAGTTTGTTCGGCCTCATATTCAGGTTGCAATTCTTCTGTGGTTTCATCATTGGGTATCTCTTCAGTTTCTGAGTTGCTGTCGTTTCGTAATTCTCCTCTTGTTGTCTGACCCAATTCTCCCGTATATTTCTTATTCATTTCATCCATTTTCTGGCTAATTTTATTTAATGTGGTGTTCAACTCTTCTCTTAAGGCTCTGCCGCTGTCTTCTATCTTATCGTTTAACGCGTCCATGGCTCTGTGGGTATTGTCTATCTTTTTATTCAAGTCCTCTTTCAATAATTCTAAGTTCTTGTTATTGTCGTCTAACCTTGCATGGAGATCTTCTTTCAGTGACTCCATGTTTTTACTAATAGATTCCATATTTTTATTTAAATCTTCCTTTAATGCTTCCATATTCTTCTGGTTTTCTTCCCGGGATTTCCTACCGTCTTCTTTTAATGACTCATTACTTTTATTCATGGTTTCTTCCATCATTGTTCTCATCATCTCGAAAAAGTTCATATCGCCTGGTTGTGGGAGTCCTTCAGGTCGTCTGGGTCGGTTGTCGACCCTCACTTCTACTTCCGGTTCTACATGGGGTGTTTCTTCCGGTCGAGTTTCGATGTTATTAATGGTAATAACTTCCATCTCGTGTGTGGGTTGTGTTTCGTATGTCTCTGTATTTGGTTGTACTTCTCCTATTCAACTGTCCTTGTATCTAGTGTCGTATTGATGTGTGTGTGGCATGTTTGTTCTTTTTTGTGTCTGCCGGGCTGATTTAAAATATAAAAAATATTTTCGTTTAATATTTTTCAGCCACACGTTGCTGGCCGCCAATTTGTAATGAATCGAAACTGGGGTGCTTCCTTTATTCTTAAAAGCCCCACGTTGGGCGCCAATTTGTAACGAATTAACGAGTTTAGTGTTTATATGTAAACTATTATTCGAAATCTTAAAGTTCATAGTTGATGAAAATTGAAAGTTACCAATTTTATAAAGTAATTCAAAGGTAGCATTCGAGGTTATGAAAAGTGTGTTTACAATTGTAGAATTATAATTGTCTGAAAAGAATTCCCTTAGATAAAGAAATAAAATAATTGCGTTAATATTATTTAAACACTAACGTTGCTTAAATTTAAAAATAAAGTGTACTAGCTGGTCGCTTGATGTTGGTGACCGTCTTTCTGATGCAAGCAGCGGAACTCCTCCTCCAGGTTGATAGTCGTCTAAGTACGTTAAGTCTAGTAATGTCTGGGCAATAAGATTAATAAAATGCACTTCCACGTACCTGTTCGTGTTTTCTGGAAGTTCAGAAGTTCAATAAATCAGTAAGCTGCCAAGGCGGTTTACAATACCAACTCACTTTATCTACAAGGTTAGGTTACCTTGTTTAATAATGGGCGCCACACAGGTTTATTTCAGGAAAATCCCGTGGAAAACCCATTAATAGAATCAAACAATACTTTTAAAAAAGTTAAAATCGTGTTTATTGCCCTTTTGGCAATGCAATTCAACAATATTTAATCACAACTGAAGGTTGTTTTGAGTTTTTCTGAATGAATTATTTATCTATTTTTTAGAAATAAATTAAGTCAAGTTATGCTGCAAATAATGGGGTTTTATTTGTACCCTTGATAGTGAATTCAAACAATTATAATTAAAGAAAATACATTGAAGTACAATTGCAAATATTTTGTTACATACCCTATACAACTGGCTCAGAGCATATACAATGATTCTGGTTAAGTCCAGATACTCTTTACTTTAAACATTAATATTATTTAAATCTCAGGCGTAAGTTCTTTGAAACACAAAAAAAAATGCTCATGCCTACACAATATCTACTTTACTTTCTGATATAATGTTGACTAGTAATGCCTTCGAGGTTACTAACATAAAAATAAAAATAAAACCTATGTTATAGGTTTGGCGTTCGTCACGCTTGCTTGATGATTTACAAAGTTATATGTTGAGAACACTTATGACTAACATCCAACTTAAATAGAATTGACAAATACATTAAATAAATTCAGACATGGTGTAATACAGAAAATGTTTCAGTGTTATGCGTCAGTACAGATTTGTTTATCAAAACATATAGGTTATGGCACTCGGAGTAATGAATAAATTGTTACCCTGTTACCTTTGTGTTTTAATCTTTCGATTAAAATTCAACTAAACACATCAATGATCGGATTATAATGATCACTGTTATTCACTACACTCGCACATGAACAGAGAATATTGGCCCGCTTCTAACTCAAAGGACCTTATATAACATTATTTAATTATTTCTTCTGTTCGTTATTTTCCCGCACTAAATAAAATAATACTGCACTTAAACGCACTGGTTCTTCGTAGAATATCTTGTAGTTAAATGTTGTTGTTGTCGAAAAGGTTCCATCTATGCACTGTTACAATGACGCTATCAGTTATTAGAAATTTTGATGGGACGAGCGCACCTTCCGCGCTGAATGAAAGTACAAAGTGTCTGGCGGTAATAAGCTGCCGCTCTTTATATACCCCAAGGTTTGATCAGCCTTAGGTGATTGTATTAATTACTAAGCTATTTTTTGATTGGCTTAGCCAGGTGTCATGAAAGTGACGTATTGGCTTCTCAACTGTCACTAACGGTTTTTTAACCGACGTTCGCTGGAATGATTGACAGCCGTCGTTGTTGTTAGTGTTGATAAACAGATTCCTTATGCATTTTGTGCAACTGATGCTAACGCCTGTCACACAATTATTATAGTTGCGATCGGGGTCGTATCGCTATCAAATTAAAGGATATTTTGTCCTCTTCAATTTGATATAGTTTGATACTGGTTTATTTACACTTTTACCGACATTGTTTTAATAAACAATGTTCAGGTACCCGGCTTCGAGCTGTCGTCTGCTAATTGAAGCCGGCGATTACACTCTTTTATTAATCTTGTTTGTGTTCCACATCGCGTTTTTTCACTTGAACGTTTATGTTAGAACACTATTATATCTGTACTGATATTTATTTACTGAATATTATGATTAGACCTTAACTTATACATTGCTATTAACTACACTTACTCACTATGACATTTTGTTTCACATTATTTTGCTCCATTCTATTAATTGACAATCGAACTATTAATTATATTACATATTAATAATGCTTATCGCTATGTTTGGGTATAAAAACGATTCAGTGTATGTAATTTACACTTCTAGTATTTTCTACTAATCACCTTACTGATGATTGTTTGTTTTAGGCATTGCTGAGGCATACCATTTGTATCGGATTTCTGCCTTAATAACATTTATTAGTTCACAATTCGGTACCTTGCTGAGGTAGCTTATTTGTATAAGGTTCCCTCTTACAAACATGTTCACTTGTCATAAGCATATTTGAGACTGTAATACAGCTTCAATCTCATATTGTGGCCATAGCTAATCTTAGTTCTTGGCATCAATAGTTACTAGTCATGGCTAATTAATTCTCAGCCAAATGCTGATGCTGATATCACATTATTCAGATTCTTATTTAATTGTTTTTATTAACATGTCAAATTTCATTTAATTTATTCGCTGACTCGCTTGACAGCTTAAAGTGAATTTACTTTGTCCATTAGTTTGTGTCAGTTATAGTATGGTTGTAGTGTCAAGCAGTATCTAGGTTTACTGCTTCTTGTGGCACTTCTTCTTCTTTCTTCTCCAATGGTCCCTCTCTTCTTAGCTATTCTTATCAGTATATTAGCTATTTACATAACTGTTATGTACTTATTAAATCTGATGGAATATGTCTAGGTTATGTAACATCTGGTCATGTTACATATACTCCCCCCTCAAAATTGATAATTTGAGAGAAAATTTGATTTTTTGATAAAATTATCATTTCATTTCCGTTTTTAGTATATTACTACTGTTTTTTGTCTTGTACTCTTTACATTGACCTTTAACATACTCTTAGTGTGTTACACTAGCTTGAGTTCTCGGCTAGTGATATAATTCTTAGCTTACTAGTATTTTTTCAAGTTTCTCACATTTTAAGTCACTTAATTACAATAGATTTCACTTCTTAAATTAACAATTTCCTGTCTTAAATACACTTCTCTTTCTCATTACTTAACTTTACCTTTGTGATTATCTCAATAGTTCTTTCATTTTTTACCTCACAGATTCTTTAATAATAGTCCTTGATGCATTACTATATAATTCCCTAACATTTGTAGTGGGTTCGGAATCAGAGTGGCTCACTGTGGCATACATTCTCTGCCGTTCCTCATTACACATACTCAGAATCAGAGGCATCCTCATCTCTGTCTGAGACAAAATAAAAATTGCACCTGGCAATAGTTGCACTATCACAACACATAAAATATAACATATCATTCATTTTTCAATAATATAACATATTCAATAAAATATTCAAGGTATGAGAGGTTTCATTTGTATCACATTTCCTTCTTTTATACTTTCTAACATACTTCCTTTTCACAGGTAATTATTTCTTTTCAGACTTGACATTCCCGGCCATGCTTTTTATTAGCCGCATTGTTACCTTTTTCTACTAGTTGACAATTTGTTTTGGTTTACTTGAGTATTCTTAAAATTACACACTTACATTGATGCTTATATAATCATGCAGTTGGTTCTTACATATAGAGTTTGCAGTATTTCCTTCTTACAATAGTTTACTAGTTTTTTTTTTTCGTTGATAATTTACACTTATCCTGAATCATCAGGGTTTACAGTATTCATATACTAAATGTTTTTTGTTAGATGTTCCCTAACATATCTTGTTACATACAATATTTGATAATTAAATAACATTTTTCTTTCTCTTCATTCCACAATATTAATAGCCATCTTTATAATTAACTCTCTTTGTTATTCTGCCTCTCTACTCCTTCAAGTGTCTGATAATTTACACTTATTCTGGATGATTTTATATAATATCTTAGTTTTATGAGAGGTATACAATATTCATTTGATAAACATTTTGTTATATACAATATTCATTTGATAAACATTTTTCCTTTCTTTTCTTTCCTTTATAATGGCCTTCTCTTATATTACTCGCTTTGGTGGTTTGCTCCTCTTCTCCTTCAAGTGACAGATGTTTACCACTTATTCTGGATGATTTTAAATAATATTTTAGTTTTATGAGAGGTATACAATATTTGATATTTAGATTCTTATTACATACAATATTTGGTAATTAAATAACATTTTTCTTTTCTTTTCTTTCCTTTATAATATAGCATAACATTTTAGTTATAAAATAGTAGTATCTCCTCTTTAAATTAATCTAACATAGGAGTATTAGAGTAATTTTATGTCATTATCCTAGGTATATTTTTGTTATATGCCACTTTTGGTTCTTTATGATATGATAGCTATCTTTCTTCTCATTTAAATTATTTGGTTTACAATACACCTTTTTCTATCATCTAGTATGATAGATCTGGCTCTTATTTAATAGGTAATAAATAGTTTGGCCTATACTCTAATCCTACACACTTTTTATAACACAGTATGGCAAATAGGTTTGCTATAGGCAATTAGTCACTTTCAATACTTTGGGCATAATACATGATCCTTTTATTCACTAATTGAATCCGTTTATGGTAGTCATTTTTAAAGTTTTTTATACACTAAATATTCCGGTGGTAAATGTCATGTACCACTATAATTTATCTGTTTTTAACAATAATCACATTTATGGTCAATATATTTGGGGTTACGTTGTGCTTTTCCCCTCTATTGGGTTTATTGTTTGGTACAATTACGTTTCACAGGTGTCCTTTTTCATATCTGTCTCTAGTACTACATGTTTGTGGTATTTGGCACTCTGTAATTACCTATCATACGGTTCTTCCACTTTGCGGCTACCAGATAGCCCTCGGCTTCCCGTTTTCTTGCCTTCTTCTCCTCCTCATCTTTGGTATCCAGGTGTCCAGTGTACTCCTGGTCTTTGTTATTATTGACGTCTAGTACCTCTTCTAACTCTGGTTGTCCGTCATTAGTTTTCTGGTTGGATTTTTCCTTTGATTGGTCCCTCTTCTTCCGTAATTCCTTTATTTCTTGGGCATACCCTTCAATGATCCGGTCCAGCTGTTCTTGATACCCTTTCCTTTTCTTAAAACGTTTTATTCTCCCTTTGGAAATATCTGCTTTAAGTATGTTATTGGTTATAGTCTTCTTTGTTGTAACACATTTCTTCTCCTCATCCAGCTTCATGAAGCTCCTTCGGTACTCCTTCCTATAGGTCCCTTCTTTACGGTTGGTGACTGGGAAATAAATCATATTAATTAGACCGCTTCGAGTCATTTCGATTAATTCTTTTGTTACCCTAGTCTTCTTTGGGCGCATTATTCTTCTTATCTTCGCCTCCTTTTCTTCTGTTTTCTTAATTATTTTGTTCCTCTCTTCATGAGTTTTAATTTTCGAATTCACTTGTTCGGTGGTTGTATTTCTGGGTACTCCTTTTGTCTCCACTTGATCATCACACATTGGCAGATTATTTTGTTCTACATCTTCCCTCTCGGTTAATAACTCTTCCGCTTCTTCAATTACCTGAGTCTTCTCCATACTTCCGGTATCGATCTCCTTGTCGTGAATATCTTCCTGGTGTCTGTCAAGCTCATTTTCAGACGATGATGTATTTGAGTCCCCTTCATTCTCAGTTTGTTCGGCCTCATATTCAGGTTGCAATTCTTCTGTGGTTTCATCATTGGGTATCTCTTCAGTTTCTGAGTTGCTGTCGTTTCGTAATTCTCCTCTTGTTGTCTGACCCAATTCTCCCGTATATTTCTTATTCATTTCATCCATTTTCTGGCTAATTTTATTTAATGTGGTGTTCAACTCTTCTCTTAAGGCTCTGCCGCTGTCTTCTATCTTATCGTTTAACGCGTCCATGGCTCTGTGGGTATTGTCTATCTTTTTATTCAAGTCCTCTTTCAATAATTCTAAGCTCTTGTTATTGTCGTCTAACCTTGCATGGAGATCTTCTTTCAGTGACTCCATGTTTTTACTAATAGATTCCATATTTTTATTTAAATCTTCCTTTAATGCTTCCATATTCTTCTGGTTTTCTTCCCGGGATTTCCTACCGTCTTCTTTTAATGACTCATTACTTTTATTCACGGTTTCTTCCATCATTGTTCTCATCATCTCGAAAAAGTTCATATCGCCTGGTTGTGGGAGTCCTTCAGGTCGTCTGGGTCGGTTGTCGACCCTCACTTCTACTTCCGGTTCTACATGGGGTGTTTCTTCCGGTCGAGTTTCGATGTTATTAATGGTAATAACTTCCATCTCGTGTGTGGGTTGTGTTTCGTATGTCTCTGTATTTGGTTGTACTTCTCCTATTCGACTGTCCTTGTATCTAGTGTCGTATTGATGTGTGTGTGGCATGTTTGTTCTTTTTTGTGTCTGCCGGGCTGATTTAAAATATAAAAAATATTTTCGTTTAATATTTTTCAGCCACACGTTGCTGGCCGCCAATTTGTAACGAATCGAAACTGGGGTGCTTCCTTTATTCTTAAAAGCCCCACGTTGGGCGCCAATTTGTAACGAATTAACGAGTTTAGTGTTTATATGTAAACTATTATTCGAAATCTTAAAGGTCGTAGTTGATGAAAATTGAAAGTTACCAATTTTATAAAGTAATTCAAAGGTAGCATTCGAGGTTATGAAAAGTGTGTTTACAATTGTAGAATTATAATTGTCTGAAAAGAATTCCCTTAGATAAAGAAATAAAATAATTGCGTTAATATTATTTAAACACTAACGTTGCTTAAATTTAAAAATAAAGTGTACTAGCTGGTCGCTTGATGTTGGTGACCGTCTTTCTGATGCAAGCAGCGGAACTCCTCCTCCAGGTTGATAGTCGTCTAAGTACGTTAAGTCTAGTAATGTCTGGGCAATAAGATTAATAAAATGCACTTCCACGTACCTGTTTGTGTTTTCTGGAAGTTCAGAAGTTCAATAAATCAGTAAGCTGCCAAGGCGGTTTACAATACCAACTCACTTTATCTACAAGGTTAGGTTACCTTGTTTAATAATGGGCGCCACACAGGTTTATTTCAGGAAAATCCCGTGGAAAACCCATTAATAGAATCAAACAATACTTTTAAAAAAGTTAAAATCGTGTTTATTGCCCTTTTGGCAATGCAATTCAACAATATTTAATCACAACTGAAGGTTGTTTTGAGTTTTTCTGAATGAATTATTTATCTATTTTTTAGAAATAAATTAAGTCAAGTTATGCTGCAAATAATGGGGTTTTATTTGTACCCTTGATAGTGAATTCAAACAATTATAATTAAAGAAAATACATTGAAGTACAATTGCAAATATTTTGTTACATACCCTATACAACTGGCTCAGAGCATATACAATGATTCTGGTTAAGTCCAGATACTCTTTACTTTAAACATTAATATTATTTAAATCTCAGGCGTAAGTTCTTTGAAACACAAAAAAAAAATGCTCATGCCTACACAATATCTACTTTACTTTCTGATATAATGTTGACTAGTAATGCCTTCGAGGTTACTAACATAAAAATAAAAATAAAACCTATGTTATAGGTTTGGCGTTCGTCATGCTTGCTTGATGATTTACAAAGTTATATGTTGAGAACACTTATGACTAACATCCAACTTAAATAGAATTGACAAATACATTAAATAAATTCAGACATGGTGTAATACAGAAAATGTTTCAGTGTTATGCGTCAGTACAGATTTGTTTATCAAAACATATAGGTTATGGCACTCGGCGTAATGAATAAATTGTTACCTTTGTGTTTTAATCTTTCGATTAAAATTCAACTAAACACATCAATGATCGGATTATAATGATCACTGTTATTCACTACACTCGCACATGAACAGAGAATATTGGCCCGCTTCTAACTCAAAGGACCTTATATAACATTATTTAATTATTTCTTCTGTTCGTTATTTTCCCGCACTAAATAAAATAATACTGCACTTAAACGCACTGGTTCTTCGTAGAATATCTTGTAGTTAAATGTTGTTGTTGTCGAAAAGGTTCCATCTATGCACTGTTACAATGACGCTATCAGTTATTAGAAATTTTGATGGGACGAGCGCACCTTCCGCGCTGAATGAAAGTACAAAGTGTCTGGCGGTAATAAGCTGCCGCTCTTTATATACCCCAAGGTTTGATCAGCCTTAGGTGATTTTATTAATTACTAAGCTATTTTTTGATTGGCTTAGCCAGGTGTCATGAAAGTGACGTATTGGCTTCTCAACTGTCACTAACGGTTTTTTAACCGACGTTCGCTGGAATGATTGACAGCCGTCATTGTTGTTAGTGTTGATAAACAGATTCCTTATGCATTTTGTGCAACTGATGCTAACGCCAGTCACGCAATTATTATAGTTGTGATCGGGGTCGTATCGCTATCAAATTAAAGGATATTTTGTCCTCTTCAATTTGATATAGTTTGATACTGGTTTATTTACACTTTTACCGACATTGTTTTAATAAACAATGTTCAGGTACCCGGCTTCGAGCTGTCGTCTGCTAATCGAAGCCGGCGATTACACTCTTTTATTAATCTTGTTTGTGTTCCACATCGCGTTTTTTCACTTGAACGTTTATGTTAGAACACTATTATATCTGTACTGATATTTATTTACTGAATATTATGATTAGACCTTAACTTATACATTGCTATTAACTACACTTACTCACTATGACATTTTGTTTCACATTATTTTGCTCCATTCTATTAATTGACAATCGAACTATTAATTATACAACATATTAATAATGCTTATCGCTATGTTTGGGTATAAAAACGATTCAGTGTATGTAATTTACACTTCTAGTATTTTCTACTAATCACCTTACTGATGATTGTTTGTTTTAGGCATTGCTGAGGCATACCATTTGTATCGGATTTCTGCCTTAATAACATTTATTAGTTCACAATTCGGTACCTTGCTGAGGTAGCTTATTTGTATAAGGTTCCCTCTTACAAACATGTTCACTTGTCATAAGCATATTTGAGACTGTAATACAGCTTCAATCTCATATTGTGGCCATAGCTAATCTTAGTTCTTGGCATCAATAGTTACTAGTCATGGCTAATTAATTCTCAGCCAAATGCTGATGCTGATATCACATTATTCAGATTCTTATTTAATTGTTTTTATTAACATGTCAAATTTCATTTAATTTATTCGCTGACTCGCTTGACAGCTTAAAGTGAATTTACTTTGTCCATTAGTTTGTGTCAGTTATAGTATGGTTGTAGTGTCAAGCAGTATCTAGGTTTACTGCTTCTTGTGGCACTTCTTCTTCTTTCTTCTCCAATGGTCCCTCTCTTCTTAGCTATTCTTATCAGTATATTATCTATTTACATAACTGTTATGTACTTATTAAATCTGATGGAATATGTCTAGGTTATGTAACATCTGGTCATGTTACATATACTCCCCCCTCAAAATTGATAATTTGAGAGAAAATTTGATTTTTTGATAAAATTATCATTTCATTTCCGTTTTTAGTATATTACTACTGTTTTTTGTCTTGTACTCTTTACATTGACCTTTAACATACTCTTAGTGTGTTACACTAGCTTGAGTTCTCGGCTAGTGATATAATTCTTAGCTTACTAGTATTTTTTCAAGTTTCTCACATTTTAAGTCACTTAATTACAATAGATTTCACTTCTTAAATTAACAATTTCCTGTCTTAAATACACTTCTCTTTCTCATTACTTAACTTTACCTTTGTGATTATCTCAATAGTTCTTTCATTTTTTACCTCACAGATTCTTTAATAATAGTCCTTGATGCATTACTATATAATTCCCTAACATTTGTAGTGGGTTCGGAATCAGAGTGGCTCACTGTGGCATACATTCTCTGCCGTTCCTCATTACACATACTCAGAATCAGAGGCATCCTCATCTCTGTCTGAGACAAAATAAAAATTGCACCTGGCAATAGTTGCACTATCACAACACATAAAATATAACATATCATTCATTTTTCAATAATATAACATATTCAATAAAATATTCAAGGTATGAGAGGTTTCATTTGTATCACATTTCCTTCTTTTATACTTTCTAACATACTTCCTTTTCACAGGTAATTATTTCTTTTCAGACTTGACATTCCCGGCCATGCTTTTTATTAGCCGCATTGTTACCTTTTTCTACTAGTTGACAATTTGTTTTGGTTTACTTGAGTATTCTTAAAATTACACACTTACATTGATGCTTATATAATCATGCAGTTGGTTCTTACATATAGAGTTTGCAGTATTTCCTTCTTACAATAGTTTACTAGTTTTTTTTTTTCGTTGATAATTTACACTTATCCTGAATCATCAGGGTTTACAGTATTCATATACTAAATGTTTTTTGTTAGATGTTCCCTAACATATCTTGTTACATACAATATTTGATAATTAAATAACATTTTTCTTTCTCTTCATTCCACAATATTAATAGCCATCTTTATAATTAACTCTCTTTGTTATTCTGCCTCTCTACTCCTTCAAGTGTCTGATAATTTACACTTATTCTGGATGATTTTATATAATATCTTAGTTTTATGAGAGGTATACAATATTCATTTGATAAACATTTTGTTATATACAATATTCATTTGATAAACATTTTTCCTTTCTTTTCTTTCCTTTATAATGGCCTTCTCTTATATTACTCGCTTTGGTGGTTTGCTCCTCTTCTCCTTCAAGTGACAGATGTTTACCACTTATTCTGGATGATTTTAAATAATATTTTAGTTTTATGAGAGGTATACAATATTTGATATTTAGATTCTTATTACATACAATATTTGGTAATTAAATAACATTTTTCTTTTCTTTTCTTTCCTTTATAATATAGCATAACATTTTAGTTATAAAATAGTAGTATCTCCTCTTTAAATTAATCTAACATAGGAGTATTAGAGTAATTTTATGTCATTATCCTAGGTATATTTTTGTTATATGCCACTTTTGGTTCTTTATGATATGATAGCTATCTTTCTTCTCATTTAAATTATTTGGTTTACAATACACCTTTTTCTATCATCTAGTATGATAGATCTGGCTCTTATTTAATAGGTAATAAATAGTTTGGCCTATACTCTAATCCTACACACTTTTTATAACACAGTATGGCAAATAGGTTTGCTATAGGCAATTAGTCACTTTCAATACTTTGGGCATAATACATGATCCTTTTATTCACTAATTGAATCCGTTTATGGTAGTCATTTTTAAAGTTTTTTATACACTAAATATTCCGGTGGTAAATGTCATGTACCACTATAATTTATCTGTTTTTAACAATAATCACATTTATGGTCAATATATTTGGGGTTACGTTGTGCTTTTCCCCTCTATTGGGTTTATTGTTTGGTACAATTACGTTTCACAGGTGTCCTTTTTCATATCTGTCTCTAGTACTACATGTTTGTGGTATTTGGCACTCTGTAATTACCTATCATACGGTTCTTCCACTTTGCGGCTACCAGATAGCCCTCGGCTTCCCGTTTTCTTGCCTTCTTCCCCTCCTCATCTTTGGTATCCAGGTGTCCAGTGTACTCCTGGTCTTTGTTATTATTGACGTCTAGTACCTCTTCTAACTCTGGTTGATCGTCATTAGTTTTCTGGTTGGATTTTTCCTTTGATTGGTCCCTCTTCTTCCGTAATTCCTTTATTTCTTGGGCATACCCTTCAATGATCCGGTCCAGCTGTTCTTGATACCCTTTCCTTTTCTTAAAACGTTTTATTCTCCCTTTGGAAATATCTGCTTTAAGTATGTTATTGGTTATAGTCTTCTTTGTTGTAACACATTTCTTCTCCTCATCCAGCTTCATGAAGCTCCTTCGGTACTCCTTCCTATAGGTCCCTTCTTTACGGTTGGTGACTGGGAAATAAATCATATTAATTAGACCGCTTCGAGTCATTTCGATTAATTCTTTTGTTACCCTAGTCTTCTTTGGGCGCATTATTCTTCTTATCTTCGCCTCCTTTTCTTCTGTTTTCTTAATTATTTTGTTCCTCTCTTCATGAGTTTTAATTTTCGAATTCACTTGTTCGGTGGTTGTATTTCTGGGTACTCCTTTTGTCTCCACTTGATCATCACACATTGGCAGATTATTTTGTTCTACATCTTCCCTCTCGGTTAATAACTCTTCCGCTTCTTCAATTACCTGAGTCTTCTCCATACTTCCGGTATCGATCTCCTTGTCGTGAATGTCTTCCTGGTGTCTGTCAAGCTCATTTTCAGACGATGATGTATTTGAGTCCCCTTCATTCTCAGTTTGTTCGGCCTCATATTCAGGTTGCAATTCTTCTGTGGTTTCATCATTGGGTATCTCTTCAGTTTCTGAGTTGCTGTCGTTTCGTAATTCTCCTCTTGTTGTCTGACCCAATTCTCCCGTATATTTCTTATTCATTTCATCCATTTTCTGGCTAATTTTATTTAATGTGGTGTTCAACTCTTCTCTTAAGGCTCTGCCGCTGTCTTCTATCTTATCGTTTAACGCGTCCATGGCTCTGTGGGTATTGTCTATCTTTTTATTCAAGTCCTCTTTCAATAATTCTAAGTTCTTGTTATTGTCGTCTAACCTTGCATGGAGATCTTCTTTCAGTGACTCCATGTTTTTACTAATAGATTCCATATTTTTATTTAAATCTTCCTTTAATGCTTCCATATTCTTCTGGTTTTCTTCCCGGGATTTCCTACCGTCTTCTTTTAATGACTCATTACTTTTATTCATGGTTTCTTCCATCATTGTTCTCATCATCTCGAAAAAGTTCATATCGCCTGGTTGTGGGAGTCCTTCAGGTCGTCTGGGTCGGTTGTCGACCCTCACTTCTACTTCCGGTTCTACATGGGGTGTTTCTTCCGGTCGAGTTTCGATGTTATTAATGGTAATAACTTCCATCTCGTGTGTGGGTTGTGTTTCGTATGTCTCTGTATTTGGTTGTACTTCTCCTATTCAACTGTCCTTGTATCTAGTGTCGTATTGATGTGTGTGTGGCATGTTTGTTCTTTTTTGTGTCTGCCGGGCTGATTTAAAATATAAAAAATATTTTCGTTTAATATTTTTCAGCCACACGTTGCTGGCCGCCAATTTGTAACGAATCGAAACTGGGGTGCTTCCTTTATTCTTAAAAGCCCCACGTTGGGCGCCAATTTGTAACGAATTAACGAGTTTAGTGTTTATATGTAAACTATTATTCGAAATCTTAAAGTTCATAGTTGATGAAAATTGAAAGTTACCAATTTTATAAAGTAATTCAAAGGTAGCATTCGAGGTTATGAAAAGTGTGTTTACAATTGTAGAATTATAATTGTCTGAAAAGAATTCCCTTAGATAAAGAAATAAAATAATTGCGTTAATATTATTTAAACACTAACGTTGCTTAAATTTAAAAATAAAGTGTACTAGCTGGTCGCTTGATGTTGGTGACCGTCTTTCTGATGCAAGCAGCGGAACTCCTCCTCCAGGTTGATAGTCGTCTAAGTACGTTAAGTCTAGTAATGTCTGGGCAATAAGATTAATAAAATGCACTTCCACGTACCTGTTCGTGTTTTCTGGAAGTTCAGAAGTTCAATAAATCAGTAAGCTGCCAAGGCGGTTTACAATACCAACTCACTTTATCTACAAGGTTAGGTTACCTTGTTTAATAATGGGCGCCACACAGGTTTATTTCAGGAAAATCCCGTGGAAAACCCATTAATAGAATCAAACAATACTTTTAAAAAAGTTAAAATCGTGTTTATTGCCCTTTTGGCAATGCAATTCAACAATATTTAATCACAACTGAAGGTTGTTTTGAGTTTTTCTGAATGAATTATTTATCTATTTTTTAGAAATAAATTAAGTCAAGTTATGCTGCAAATAATGGGGTTTTATTTGTACCCTTGATAGTGAATTCAAACAATTATAATTAAAGAAAATACATTGAAGTACAATTGCAAATATTTTGTTACATACCCTATACAACTGGCTCAGAGCATATACAATGATTCTGGTTAAGTCCAGATACTCTTTACTTTAAACATTAATATTATTTAAATCTCAGGCGTAAGTTCTTTGAAACACAAAAAAAAATGCTCATGCCTACACAATATCTACTTTACTTTCTGATATAATGTTGACTAGTAATGCCTTCGAGGTTACTAACATAAAAATAAAAATAAAACCTATGTTATAGGTTTGGCGTTCGTCACGCTTGCTTGATGATTTACAAAGTTATATGTTGAGAACACTTATGACTAACATCCAACTTAAATAGAATTGACAAATACATTAAATAAATTCAGACATGGTGTAATACAGAAAATGTTTCAGTGTTATGCGTCAGTACAGATTTGTTTATCAAAACATATAGGTTATGGCACTCGGAGTAATGAATAAATTGTTACCCTGTTACCTTTGTGTTTTAATCTTTCGATTAAAATTCAACTAAACACATCAATGATCGGATTATAATGATCACTGTTATTCACTACACTCGCACATGAACAGAGAATATTGGCCCGCTTCTAACTCAAAGGACCTTATATAACATTATTTAATTATTTCTTCTGTTCGTTATTTTCCCGCACTAAATAAAATAATACTGCACTTAAACGCACTGGTTCTTCGTAGAATATCTTGTAGTTAAATGTTGTTGTTGTCGAAAAGGTTCCATCTATGCACTGTTACAATGACGCTATCAGTTATTAGAAATTTTGATGGGACGAGCGCACCTTCCGCGCTGAATGAAAGTACAAAGTGTCTGGCGGTAATAAGCTGCCGCTCTTTATATACCCCAAGGTTTGATCAGCCTTAGGTGATTGTATTAATTACTAAGCTATTTTTTGATTGGCTTAGCCAGGTGTCATGAAAGTGACGTATTGGCTTCTCAACTGTCACTAACGGTTTTTTAACCGACGTTCGCTGGAATGATTGACAGCCGTCGTTGTTGTTAGTGTTGATAAACAGATTCCTTATGCATTTTGTGCAACTGATGCTAACGCCTGTCACACAATTATTATAGTTGCGATCGGGGTCGTATCGCTATCAAATTAAAGGATATTTTGTCCTCTTCAATTTGATATAGTTTGATACTGGTTTATTTACACTTTTACCGACATTGTTTTAATAAACAATGTTCAGGTACCCGGCTTCGAGCTGTCGTCTGCTAATTGAAGCCGGCGATTACACTCTTTTATTAATCTTGTTTGTGTTCCACATCGCGTTTTTTCACTTGAACGTTTATGTTAGAACACTATTATATCTGTACTGATATTTATTTACTGAATATTATGATTAGACCTTAACTTATACATTGCTATTAACTACACTTACTCACTATGACATTTTGTTTCACATTATTTTGCTCCATTCTATTAATTGACAATCGAACTATTAATTATATTACATATTAATAATGCTTATCGCTATGTTTGGGTATAAAAACGATTCAGTGTATGTAATTTACACTTCTAGTATTTTCTACTAATCACCTTACTGATGATTGTTTGTTTTAGGCATTGCTGAGGCATACCATTTGTATCGGATTTCTGCCTTAATAACATTTATTAGTTCACAATTCGGTACCTTGCTGAGGTAGCTTATTTGTATAAGGTTCCCTCTTACAAACATGTTCACTTGTCATAAGCATATTTGAGACTGTAATACAGCTTCAATCTCATATTGTGGCCATAGCTAATCTTAGTTCTTGGCATCAATAGTTACTAGTCATGGCTAATTAATTCTCAGCCAAATGCTGATGCTGATATCACATTATTCAGATTCTTATTTAATTGTTTTTATTAACATGTCAAATTTCATTTAATTTATTCGCTGACTCGCTTGACAGCTTAAAGTGAATTTACTTTGTCCATTAGTTTGTGTCAGTTATAGTATGGTTGTAGTGTCAAGCAGTATCTAGGTTTACTGCTTCTTGTGGCACTTCTTCTTCTTTCTTCTCCAATGGTCCCTCTCTTCTTAGCTATTCTTATCAGTATATTAGCTATTTACATAACTGTTATGTACTTATTAAATCTGATGGAATATGTCTAGGTTATGTAACATCTGGTCATGTTACATATACTCCCCCCTCAAAATTGATAATTTGAGAGAAAATTTGATTTTTTGATAAAATTATCATTTCATTTCCGTTTTTAGTATATTACTACTGTTTTTTGTCTTGTACTCTTTACATTGACCTTTAACATACTCTTAGTGTGTTACACTAGCTTGAGTTCTCGGCTAGTGATATAATTCTTAGCTTACTAGTATTTTTTCAAGTTTCTCACATTTTAAGTCACTTAATTACAATAGATTTCACTTCTTAAATTAACAATTTCCTGTCTTAAATACACTTCTCTTTCTCATTACTTAACTTTACCTTTGTGATTATCTCAATAGTTCTTTCATTTTTTACCTCACAGATTCTTTAATAATAGTCCTTGATGCATTACTATATAATTCCCTAACATTTGTAGTGGGTTCGGAATCAGAGTGGCTCACTGTGGCATACATTCTCTGCCGTTCCTCATTACACATACTCAGAATCAGAGGCATCCTCATCTCTGTCTGAGACAAAATAAAAATTGCACCTGGCAATAGTTGCACTATCACAACACATAAAATATAACATATCATTCATTTTTCAATAATATAACATATTCAATAAAATATTCAAGGTATGAGAGGTTTCATTTGTATCACATTTCCTTCTTTTATACTTTCTAACATACTTCCTTTTCACAGGTAATTATTTCTTTTCAGACTTGACATTCCCGGCCATGCTTTTTATTAGCCGCATTGTTACCTTTTTCTACTAGTTGACAATTTGTTTTGGTTTACTTGAGTATTCTTAAAATTACACACTTACATTGATGCTTATATAATCATGCAGTTGGTTCTTACATATAGAGTTTGCAGTATTTCCTTCTTACAATAGTTTACTAGTTTTTTTTTTTCGTTGATAATTTACACTTATCCTGAATCATCAGGGTTTACAGTATTCATATACTAAATGTTTTTTGTTAGATGTTCCCTAACATATCTTGTTACATACAATATTTGATAATTAAATAACATTTTTCTTTCTCTTCATTCCACAATATTAATAGCCATCTTTATAATTAACTCTCTTTGTTATTCTGCCTCTCTACTCCTTCAAGTGTCTGATAATTTACACTTATTCTGGATGATTTTATATAATATCTTAGTTTTATGAGAGGTATACAATATTCATTTGATAAACATTTTGTTATATACAATATTCATTTGATAAACATTTTTCCTTTCTTTTCTTTCCTTTATAATGGCCTTCTCTTATATTACTCGCTTTGGTGGTTTGCTCCTCTTCTCCTTCAAGTGACAGATGTTTACCACTTATTCTGGATGATTTTAAATAATATTTTAGTTTTATGAGAGGTATACAATATTTGATATTTAGATTCTTATTACATACAATATTTGGTAATTAAATAACATTTTTCTTTTCTTTTCTTTCCTTTATAATATAGCATAACATTTTAGTTATAAAATAGTAGTATCTCCTCTTTAAATTAATCTAACATAGGAGTATTAGAGTAATTTTATGTCATTATCCTAGGTATATTTTTGTTATATGCCACTTTTGGTTCTTTATGATATGATAGCTATCTTTCTTCTCATTTAAATTATTTGGTTTACAATACACCTTTTTCTATCATCTAGTATGATAGATCTGGCTCTTATTTAATAGGTAATAAATAGTTTGGCCTATACTCTAATCCTACACACTTTTTATAACACAGTATGGCAAATAGGTTTGCTATAGGCAATTAGTCACTTTCAATACTTTGGGCATAATACATGATCCTTTTATTCACTAATTGAATCCGTTTATGGTAGTCATTTTTAAAGTTTTTTATACACTAAATATTCCGGTGGTAAATGTCATGTACCACTATAATTTATCTGTTTTTAACAATAATCACATTTATGGTCAATATATTTGGGGTTACGTTGTGCTTTTCCCCTCTATTGGGTTTATTGTTTGGTACAATTACGTTTCACAGGTGTCCTTTTTCATATCTGTCTCTAGTACTACATGTTTGTGGTATTTGGCACTCTGTAATTACCTATCATACGGTTCTTCCACTTTGCGGCTACCAGATAGCCCTCGGCTTCCCGTTTTCTTGCCTTCTTCTCCTCCTCATCTTTGGTATCCAGGTGTCCAGTGTACTCCTGGTCTTTGTTATTATTGACGTCTAGTACCTCTTCTAACTCTGGTTGTCCGTCATTAGTTTTCTGGTTGGATTTTTCCTTTGATTGGTCCCTCTTCTTCCGTAATTCCTTTATTTCTTGGGCATACCCTTCAATGATCCGGTCCAGCTGTTCTTGATACCCTTTCCTTTTCTTAAAACGTTTTATTCTCCCTTTGGAAATATCTGCTTTAAGTATGTTATTGGTTATAGTCTTCTTTGTTGTAACACATTTCTTCTCCTCATCCAGCTTCATGAAGCTCCTTCGGTACTCCTTCCTATAGGTCCCTTCTTTACGGTTGGTGACTGGGAAATAAATCATATTAATTAGACCGCTTCGAGTCATTTCGATTAATTCTTTTGTTACCCTAGTCTTCTTTGGGCGCATTATTCTTCTTATCTTCGCCTCCTTTTCTTCTGTTTTCTTAATTATTTTGTTCCTCTCTTCATGAGTTTTAATTTTCGAATTCACTTGTTCGGTGGTTGTATTTCTGGGTACTCCTTTTGTCTCCACTTGATCATCACACATTGGCAGATTATTTTGTTCTACATCTTCCCTCTCGGTTAATAACTCTTCCGCTTCTTCAATTACCTGAGTCTTCTCCATACTTCCGGTATCGATCTCCTTGTCGTGAATATCTTCCTGGTGTCTGTCAAGCTCATTTTCAGACGATGATGTATTTGAGTCCCCTTCATTCTCAGTTTGTTCGGCCTCATATTCAGGTTGCAATTCTTCTGTGGTTTCATCATTGGGTATCTCTTCAGTTTCTGAGTTGCTGTCGTTTCGTAATTCTCCTCTTGTTGTCTGACCCAATTCTCCCGTATATTTCTTATTCATTTCATCCATTTTCTGGCTAATTTTATTTAATGTGGTGTTCAACTCTTCTCTTAAGGCTCTGCCGCTGTCTTCTATCTTATCGTTTAACGCGTCCATGGCTCTGTGGGTATTGTCTATCTTTTTATTCAAGTCCTCTTTCAATAATTCTAAGCTCTTGTTATTGTCGTCTAACCTTGCATGGAGATCTTCTTTCAGTGACTCCATGTTTTTACTAATAGATTCCATATTTTTATTTAAATCTTCCTTTAATGCTTCCATATTCTTCTGGTTTTCTTCCCGGGATTTCCTACCGTCTTCTTTTAATGACTCATTACTTTTATTCACGGTTTCTTCCATCATTGTTCTCATCATCTCGAAAAAGTTCATATCGCCTGGTTGTGGGAGTCCTTCAGGTCGTCTGGGTCGGTTGTCGACCCTCACTTCTACTTCCGGTTCTACATGGGGTGTTTCTTCCGGTCGAGTTTCGATGTTATTAATGGTAATAACTTCCATCTCGTGTGTGGGTTGTGTTTCGTATGTCTCTGTATTTGGTTGTACTTCTCCTATTCGACTGTCCTTGTATCTAGTGTCGTATTGATGTGTGTGTGGCATGTTTGTTCTTTTTTGTGTCTGCCGGGCTGATTTAAAATATAAAAAATATTTTCGTTTAATATTTTTCAGCCACACGTTGCTGGCCGCCAATTTGTAACGAATCGAAACTGGGGTGCTTCCTTTATTCTTAAAAGCCCCACGTTGGGCGCCAATTTGTAACGAATTAACGAGTTTAGTGTTTATATGTAAACTATTATTCGAAATCTTAAAGGTCGTAGTTGATGAAAATTGAAAGTTACCAATTTTATAAAGTAATTCAAAGGTAGCATTCGAGGTTATGAAAAGTGTGTTTACAATTGTAGAATTATAATTGTCTGAAAAGAATTCCCTTAGATAAAGAAATAAAATAATTGCGTTAATATTATTTAAACACTAACGTTGCTTAAATTTAAAAATAAAGTGTACTAGCTGGTCGCTTGATGTTGGTGACCGTCTTTCTGATGCAAGCAGCGGAACTCCTCCTCCAGGTTGATAGTCGTCTAAGTACGTTAAGTCTAGTAATGTCTGGGCAATAAGATTAATAAAATGCACTTCCACGTACCTGTTTGTGTTTTCTGGAAGTTCAGAAGTTCAATAAATCAGTAAGCTGCCAAGGCGGTTTACAATACCAACTCACTTTATCTACAAGGTTAGGTTACCTTGTTTAATAATGGGCGCCACACAGGTTTATTTCAGGAAACTCCCGTGGAAAACCCATTAATAGAATCAAACAATACTTTTAAAAAAGTTAAAATCGTGTTTATTGCCCTTTTGGCAATGCAATTCAACAATATTTAATCACAACTGAAGGTTGTTTTGAGTTTTTCTGAATGAATTATTTATCTATTTTTTAGAAATAAATTAAGTCAAGTTATGCTGCAAATAATGGGGTTTTATTTGTACCCTTGATAGTGAATTCAAACAATTATAATTAAAGAAAATACATTGAAGTACAATTGCAAATATTTTGTTACATACCCTATACAACTGGCTCAGAGCATATACAATGATTCTGGTTAAGTCCAGATACTCTTTACTTTAAACATTAATATTATTTAAATCTCAGGCGTAAGTTCTTTGAAACACAAAAAAAAAATGCTCATGCCTACACAATATCTACTTTACTTTCTGATATAATGTTGACTAGTAATGCCTTCGAGGTTACTAACATAAAAATAAAAATAAAACCTATGTTATAGGTTTGGCGTTCGTCACGCTTGCTTGATGATTTACAAAGTTATATGTTGAGAACACTTATGACTAACATCCAACTTAAATAGAATTGACAAATACATTAAATAAATTCAGACATGGTGTAATACAGAAAATGTTTCAGTGTTATGCGTCAGTACAGATTTGTTTATCAAAACATATAGGTTATGGCACTCGGAGTAATGAATAAATTGTTACCCTGTTACCTTTGTGTTTTAATCTTTCGATTAAAATTCAACTAAACACATCAATGATCGGATTATAATGATCACTGTTATTCACTACACTCGCACATGAACAGAGAATATTGGCCCGCTTCTAACTCAAAGGACCTTATATAACATTATTTAATTATTTCTTCTGTTCGTTATTTTCCCGCACTAAATAAAATAATACTGCACTTAAACGCACTGGTTCTTCGTAGAATATCTTGTAGTTAAATGTTGTTGTTGTCGAAAAGGTTCCATCTATGCACTGTTACAATGACGCTATCAGTTATTAGAAATTTTGATGGGACGAGCGCACCTTCCGCGCTGAATGAAAGTACAAAGTGTCTGGCGGTAATAAGCTGCCGCTCTTTATATACCCCAAGGTTTGATCAGCCTTAGGTGATTTTATTAATTACTAAGCTATTTTTTGATTGGCTTAGCCAGGTGTCATGAAAGTGACGTATTGGCTTCTCAACTGTCACTAACGGTTTTTTAACCGACGTTCGCTGGAATGATTGACAGCCGTCGTTGTTGTTAGTGTTGATAAACAGATTCCTTATGCATTTTGTGCAACTGATGCTAACGCCTGTCACACAATTATTATAGTTGCGATCGGGTTCGTATCGCTATCAAATTAAAGGATATTTTGTCCTCTTCAATTTGATATAGTTTGATACTGTTTTATTTACACTTTTACCGACATTGTTTTAATAAACAATGTTCAGGTACCCGGCTTCGAGCTGTCGTCTGCTAATCGAAGCCGGCGATTACACTCTTTTATTAATCTTGTTTGTGTTCCACATCGCGTTTTTTCACTTAAACGTTTATGTTAGAACACTATTATATCTGTACTGATATTTATTTACTGAATATTATGATTAGACCTTAACTTATACATTGCTATTAACTACACTTACTCACTATGACATTTTGTTTCACATTATTTTGCTCCATTCTATTAATTGACAATCGAACTATTAATTATATTACATATTAATAATGCTTATCGCTATGTTTGGGTATAAAAACGATTCAGTGTATGTAATTTACACTTCTAGTATTTTCTACTAATCACCTTACTGATGATTGTTTGTTTTAGGCATTGCTGAGGCATACCATTTGTATCGGATTTCTGCCTTAATAACATTTATTAGTTCACAATTCGGTACCTTGCTGAGGTAGCTTATTTGTATAAGGTTCCCTCTTACAAACATGTTCACTTGTCATAAGCATATTTGAGACTGTAATACAGCTTCAATCTCATATTGTGGCCATAGCTAATCTTAGTTCTTGGCATCAATAGTTACTAGTCATGGCTAATTAATTCTCAGCCAAATGCTGATGCTGATATCACATTATTCAGATTCTTATTTAATTGTTTTTATTAACATGTCAAATTTCATTTAATTTATTCGCTGACTCGCTTGACAGCTTAAAGTGAATTTACTTTGTCCATTAGTTTGTGTCAGTTATAGTATGGTTGTAGTGTCAAGCAGTATCTAGGTTTACTGCTTCTTGTGGCACTTCTTCTTCTTTCTTCTCCAATGGTCCCTCTCTTCTTAGCTACTCTTATCAGTATATTATCTATTTACATAACTGTTATGTACTTATTAAATCTGATGGAATATGTCTAGGTTATGTAACATCTGGTCATGTTACATATACTCCCCCCTCAAAATTGATAATTTGAGAGAAAATTTGATTTTTTGATAAAATTATCATTTCATTTCCGTTTTTAGTATATTACTACTGTTTTTTGTCTTGTACTCTTTACATTGACCTTTAACATACTCTTAGTGTGTTACACTAGCTTGAGTTCTCGGCTAGTGATATAATTCTTAGCTTACTAGTATTTTTTCAAGTTTCTCACATTTTAAGTCACTTAATTACAATAGATTTCACTTCTTAAATTAACAATTTCCTGTCTTAAATACACTTCTCTTTCTCATTACTTAACTTTACCTTTGTGATTATCTCAATAGTTCTTTCATTTTTTACCTCACAGATTCTTTAATAATAGTCCTTGATGCATTACTATATAATTCCCTAACATTTGTAGTGGGTTCGGAATCAGAGTGGCTCACTGTGGCATACATTCTCTGCCGTTCCTCATTACACATACTCAGAATCAGAGGCATCCTCATCTCTGTCTGAGACAAAATAAAAATTGCACCTGGCAATAGTTGCACTATCACAACACATAAAATATAACATATCATTCATTTTTCAATAATATAACATATTCAATAAAATATTCAAGGTATGAGAGGTTTCATTTGTATCACATTTCCTTCTTTTATACTTTCTAACATACTTCCTTTTCACAGGTAATTATTTCTTTTCAGACTTGACATTCCCGGCCATGCTTTTTATTAGCCGCATTGTTACCTTTTTCTACTAGTTGACAATTTGTTTTGGTTTACTTGAGTATTCTTAAAATTACACACTTACATTGATGCTTATATAATCATGCAGTTGGTTCTTACATATAGAGTTTGCAGTATTTCCTTCTTACAATAGTTTACTAGTTTTTTTTTTTCGTTGATAATTTACACTTATCCTGAATCATCAGGGTTTACAGTATTCATATACTAAATGTTTTTTGTTAGATGTTCCCTAACATATCTTGTTACATACAATATTTGATAATTAAATAACATTTTTCTTTCTCTTCATTCCACAATATTAATAGCCATCTTTATAATTAACTCTCTTTGTTATTCTGCCTCTCTACTCCTTCAAGTGTCTGATAATTTACACTTATTCTGGATGATTTTATATAATATCTTAGTTTTATGAGAGGTATACAATATTCATTTGATAAACATTTTGTTATATACAATATTCATTTGATAAACATTTTTCCTTTCTTTTCTTTCCTTTATAATAGCCTTCTCTTATATTACTCGCTTTGGTGGTTTGCTCCTCTTCTCCTTCAAGTGACAGATGTTTACCACTTATTCTGGATGATTTTAAATAATATTTTAGTTTTATGAGAGGTATACAATATTTGATATTTAGATTCTTATTACATACAATATTTGGTAATTAAATAACATTTTTCTTTTCTTTTCTTTCCTTTATAATATAGCATAACATTTTAGTTATAAAATAGTAGTATCTCCTCTTTAACTTAATCTAACATAGGAGTATTAGAGTAATTTTATGTCATTATCCTAGGTATATTTTTGTTATATGCCACTTTTGGTTCTTTATGATATGATAGCTATCTTTCTTCTCATTTAAATTATTTGGTTTACAATACACCTTTTTCTATCATCTAGTATGATAGATCTGGCTCTTATTTAATAGGTAATAAATAGTTTGGCCTATACTCTAATCCTACACACTTTTTATAACACAGTATGGCAAATAGGTTTGCTATAGGCAATTAGTCACTTTCAATACTTTGGGCATAATACATGATCCTTTTATTCACTAATTGAATCCGTTTATGGTAGTCATTTTTAAAGTTTTTTATACACTAAATATTCCGGTGGTAAATGTCGTGTACCACTATAATTTATCTGTTTTTAACAATAATCACATTTATGGTCAATACATTTGGGGTTACGTTGTGCTTTTCCCCTCTATTGGGTTTATTGTTTGGTACAATTACGTTTCACAGGTGTCCTTTTTCATATCTGTCTCTAGTACTACATGTTTGTGGTATTTGGCACTCTGTAATTACCTATCATACGGTTCTTCCACTTTGCGGCTACCAGATAGCCCTCGGCTTCCCGTTTTCTTGCCTTCTTCTCCTCCTCATCTTTGGTATCCAGGTGTCCAGTGTACTCCTGGTCTTAGTTATTATTGACGTCTAGTACCTCTTCTAACTCTGGTTGATCGTCATTAGTTTTCTGGTTGGATTTTTCCATTGATTGGTCCCTCTTCTTCCGTAATTCCTTTATTTCTTGGGCATACCCTTCAATGATCCGGTCCAGCTGTTCTTGATACCCTTTCCTTTTCTTAAAACGTTTTATTCTCCCTTTGGAAATATCTGCTTTAAGTATGTTATTGGTTATAGTCTTCTTTGTTGTAACACATTTCTTCTCCTCATCCAGCTTCATGAAGCTCCTTCGGTACTCCTTCCTATAGGTCCCTTCTTTACGGTTGGTGACTGGGAAATAAATCATATTAATTAGACCGCTTCGAGTCATTTCGATTAATTCTTTTGTTACCCTAGTCTTCTTTGGGCGCATTATTCTTCTTATCTTCGCCTCCTTTTCTTATGTTTTCTTAATTATTTTGTTCCTCTCTTCATGAGTTTTAATTTTCGAATTCACTTGTTCGGTGGTTGTATTTCTGGGTACTCCTTTTGTCTCCACTTGATCATCACACATTGGCAGATTATTTTGTTCTACATCTTCCCTCTCGGTTAATAACTCTTCCGCTTCTTCAATTACCTGAGTCTTCCATACTTCCGGTATCGATCTCCTTGTCGTGAATATCTTCCTGGTGTCTGTCAAGCTCATTTTCAGACGATGATGTATTTGAGTCCCCTTCATTCTCAGTTTGTTCGGCCTCATTTCAGGTTGCAATTCTTCTGTGGTTTCATCATTGGGTATCTCTTCAGTTTCTGAGTTGCTGTCGTTTCGTAATTCTCCTCTTGTTGTCTGACCCAATTCTCCCGTATATTTCTTATTCATTTCATCCATTTTCTGGCTAATTTTATTTAATGTGGTGTTCAACTCTTCTCTTAAGGCTCTGCCGCTGTCTTCTATCTTATCATTTAACGCGTCCATGGCTCTGTGGGTATTGTCTATCTTTTTATTCAAGTCCTCTTTCAATAATTCTAACTATTGTCGTCTAACCTTGCATGGAGATCTTCTTTCAGTGACTCCATGTTTTTACTAATAGATTCCATATTTTTATTTAAATCTTCCTTTAATGCTTCCATATTCTTCTGGTTTTCTTCCCGGGATTTCCTACCGTCTTCTTTTAATGACTCATTACTTTTATTCACGGTTTCTTCCATCATTGTTCTCATCATCTCGAAAAAGTTCATATCGCCTGGTTGTGGGAGTCCTTCAGGTCGTCTGGGTCGGTTGTCGACCCTCACTTCTACTTCCGGTTCTACATGGGGTGTTTCTTCCGGTCGAGTTTCGATGTTATTAATGGTAATAACTTCCATCTCGTGTGTGGGTTGTGTTTCGTATGTCTCTGTATTTGGTTGTACTTCTCCTATTCGACTGTCCTTGTATCTAGTGTCGTATTGATGTGTGTGTGGCATGTTTGTTCTTTTTTGTGTCTGCCGGGCTGATTTAAAATATAAAAAATATTTTCGTTTAATATTTTTCAGCCACACGTTGCTGGCCGCCAATTTGTAACGAATCGAAACTGGGGTGCTTCCTTTATTCTTAAAAGCCCCACGTTGGGCGCCAATTTGTAACGAATTAACGAGTTTAGTGTTTATATGTAAACTATTATTCGAAATCTTAAAGGTCGTAGTTGATGAAAATTGAAAGTTACCAATTTTATAAAGTAATTCAAAGGTAGCATTCGAGGTTATGAAAAGTGTGTTTACAATTGTAGAATTATAATTGTCTGAAAAGAATTCCCTTAGATAAAGAAATAAAATAATTGCGTTAATATTATTTAAACACTAACGTTGCTTAAATTTAAAAATAAAGTGTACTAGCTGGTCGCTTGATGTTGGTGACCGTCTTTCTGATGCAAGCAGCGGAACTCCTCCTCCAGGTTGATAGTCGTCTAAGTACGTTAAGTCTAGTAATGTCTGGGCAATAAGATTAATAAAATGCACTTCCACGTACCTGTTTGTGTTTTCTGGAAGTTCAGAAGTTCAATAAATCAGTAAGCTGCCAAGGCGGTTTACAATACCAACTCACTTTATCTACAAGGTTAGGTTACCTTGTTTAATAATGGGCGCCACACAGGTTTATTTCAGGAAACTCCCGTGGAAAACCCATTAATAGAATCAAACAATACTTTTAAAAAAGTTAAAATCGTGTTTATTGCCCTTTTGGCAATGCAATTCAACAATATTTAATCACAACTGAAGGTTGTTTTGAGTTTTTCTGAATGAATTATTTATCTATTTTTTAGAAATAAATTAAGTCAAGTTATGCTGCAAATAATGGGGTTTTATTTGTACCCTTGATAGTGAATTCAAACAATTATAATTAAAGAAAATACATTGAAGTACAATTGCAAATATTTTGTTACATACCCTATACAACTGGCTCAGAGCATATACAATGATTCTGGTTAAGTCCAGATACTCTTTACTTTAAACATTAATATTATTTAAATCTCAGGCGTAAGTTCTTTGAAACACAAAAAAAAAATGCTCATGCCTACACAATATCTACTTTACTTTCTGATATAATGTTGACTAGTAATGCCTTCGAGGTTACTAACATAAAAATAAAAATAAAACCTATGTTATAGGTTTGGCGTTCGTCACGCTTGCTTGATGATTTACAAAGTTATATGTTGAGAACACTTATGACTAACATCCAACTTAAATAGAATTGACAAATACATTAAATAAATTCAGACATGGTGTAATACAGAAAATGTTTCAGTGTTATGCGTCAGTACAGATTTGTTTATCAAAACATATAGGTTATGGCACTCAGAGTAATGAATAAATTGTTACCCTGTTACCTTTGTGTTTTAATCTTTCGATTAAAATTCAACTAAACACATCAATGATCGGATTATAATGATCACTGTTATTCACTACACTCGCACATGAACAGAGAATATTGGCCCGCTTCTAACTCAAAGGACCTTATATAACATTATTTAATTATTTCTTCTGTTCGTTATTTTCCCGCACTAAATAAAATAATACTGCACTTAAACGCACTGGTTCTTCGTAGAATATCTTGTAGTTAAATGTTGTTGTTGTCGAAAAGGTTCCATCTATGCACTGTTACAATGACGCTATCAGTTATTAGAAATTTTGATGGGACGAGCGCACCTTCCGCGCTGAATGAAAGTACAAAGTGTCTGGCGGTAATAAGCTGCCGCTCTTTATATACCCCAAGGTTTGATCAGCCTTAGGTGATTTTATTAATTACTAAGCTATTTTTTGATTGGCTTAGCCAGGTGTCATGAAAGTGACGTATTGGCTTCTCAACTGTCACTAACGGTTTTTTAACCGACGTTCGCTGGAATGATTGACAGCCGTCGTTGTTGTTAGTGTTGATAAACAGATTCCTTATGCATTTTGTGCAACTGATGCTAACGCCTGTCACACAATTATTATAGTTGCGATCGGGGTCGTATCGCTATCAAATTAAAGGATATTTTGTCCTCTTCAATTTGATATAGTTTGATACTGTTTTATTTACACTTTTACCGACATTGTTTTAATAAACAATGTTCAGGTACCCGGCTTCGAGCTGTCGTCTGCTAATCGAAGCCGGCGATTACACTCTTTTATTAATCTTGTTTGTGTTCCACATCGCGTTTTTTCACTTGAACGTTTATGTTAGAACACTATTATATCTGTACTGATATTTATTTACTGAATATTATGATTAGACCTTAACTTATACATTGCTATTAACTACACTTACTCACTATGACATTTTGTTTCACATTATTTTGCTCCATTCTATTAATTGACAATCGAACTATTAATTATATTACATATTAATAATGCTTATCGCTATGTTTGGGTATAAAAACGATTCAGTGTATGTAATTTACACTTCTAGTATTTTCTACTAATCACCTTACTGATGATTGTTTGTTTTAGGCATTGCTGAGGCATACCATTTGTATCGGATTTCTGCCTTAATAACATTTATTAGTTCACAATTCGGTACCTTGCTGAGGTAGCTTATTTGTATAAGGTTCCCTCTTACAAACATGTTCACTTGTCATAAGCATATTTGAGACTGTAATACAGCTTCAATCTCATATTGTGGCCATAGCTAATCTTAGTTCTTGGCATCAATAGTTACTAGTCATGGCTAATTAATTCTCAGCCAAATGCTGATGCTGATATCACATTATTCAGATTCTTATTTAATTGTTTTTATTAACATGTCAAATTTCATTTAATTTATTCGCTGACTCGCTTGACAGCTTAAAGTGAATTTACTTTGTCCATTAGTTTGTGTCAGTTATAGTATGGTTGTAGTGTCAAGCAGTATCTAGGTTTACTGCTTCTTGTGGCACTTCTTCTTCTTTCTTCTCCAATGGTCCCTCTCTTCTTAGCTACTCTTATCAGTATATTATCTATTTACATAACTGTTATGTACTTATTAAATCTGATGGAATATGTCTAGGTTATGTAACATCTGGTCATGTTACATATACTCCCCCCTCAAAATTGATAATTTGAGAGAAAATTTGATTTTTTGATAAAATTATCATTTCATTTCCGTTTTTAGTATATTACTACTGTTTTTTGTCTTGTACTCTTTACATTGACCTTTAACATACTCTTAGTGTGTTACACTAGCTTGAGTTCTCGGCTAGTGATATAATTCTTAGCTTACTAGTATTTTTTCAAGTTTCTCACATTTTAAGTCACTTAATTACAATAGATTTCACTTCTTAAATTAACAATTTCCTGTCTTAAATACACTTCTCTTTCTCATTACTTAACTTTACCTTTGTGATTATCTCAATAGTTCTTTCATTTTTTACCTCACAGATTCTTTAATAATAGTCCTTGATGCATTACTATATAATTCCCTAACATTTGTAGTGGGTTCGGAATCAGAGTGGCTCACTGTGGCATACATTCTCTGCCGTTCCTCATTACACATACTCAGAATCAGAGGCATCCTCATCTCTGTCTGAGACAAAATAAAAATTGCACCTGGCAATAGTTGCACTATCACAACACATAAAATATAACATATCATTCATTTTTCAATAATATAACATATTCAATAAAATATTCAAGGTATGAGAGGTTTCATTTGTATCACATTTCCTTCTTTTATACTTTCTAACATACTTCCTTTTCACAGGTAATTATTTCTTTTCAGACTTGACATTCCCGGCCATGCTTTTTATTAGCCGCATTGTTACCTTTTTCTACTAGTTGACAATTTGTTTTGGTTTACTTGAGTATTCTTAAAATTACACACTTACATTGATGCTTATATAATCATGCAGTTGGTTCTTACATATAGAGTTTGCAGTATTTCCTTCTTACAATAGTTTACTAGTTTTTTTTTTTCGTTGATAATTTACACTTATCCTGAATCATCAGGGTTTACAGTATTCATATACTAAATGTTTTTTGTTAGATGTTCCCTAACATATCTTGTTACATACAATATTTGATAATTAAATAACATTTTTCTTTCTCTTCATTCCACAATATTAATAGCCATCTTTATAATTAACTCTCTTTGTTATTCTGCCTCTCTACTCCTTCAAGTGTCTGATAATTTACACTTATTCTGGATGATTTTATATAATATCTTAGTTTTATGAGAGGTATACAATATTCATTTGATAAACATTTTGTTATATACAATATTCATTTGATAAACATTTTTCCTTTCTTTTCTTTCCTTTATAATGGCCTTCTCTTATATTACTCGCTTTGGTGGTTTGCTCCTCTTCTCCTTCAAGTGACAGATGTTTACCACTTATTCTGGATGATTTTAAATAATATTTTAGTTTTATGAGAGGTATACAATATTTGATATTTAGATTCTTATTACATACAATATTTGGTAATTAAATAACATTTTTCTTTTCTTTTCTTTCCTTTATAATATAGCATAACATTTTAGTTATAAAATAGTAGTATCTCCTCTTTAAATTAATCTAACATAGGAGTATTAGAGTAATTTTATGTCATTATCCTAGGTATATTTTTGTTATATGCCACTTTTGGTTCTTTATGATATGATAGCTATCTTTCTTCTCATTTAAATTATTTGGTTTACAATACACCTTTTTCTATCATCTAGTATGATAGATCTGGCTCTTATTTAATAGGTAATAAATAGTTTGGCCTATACTCTAATCCTACACACTTTTTATAACACAGTATGGCAAATAGGTTTGCTATAGGCAATTAGTCACTTTCAATACTTTGGGCATAATACATGATCCTTTTATTCACTAATTGAATCCGTTTATGGTAGTCATTTTTAAAGTTTTTTATACACTAAATATTCCGGTGGTAAATGTCATGTACCACTATAATTTATCTGTTTTTAACAATAATCACATTTATGGTCAATATATTTGGGGTTACGTTGTGCTTTTCCCCTCTATTGGGTTTATTGTTTGGTACAATTACGTTTCACAGGTGTCCTTTTTCATATCTGTCTCTAGTACTACATGTTTGTGGTATTTGGCACTCTGTAATTACCTATCATACGGTTCTTCCACTTTGCGGCTACCAGATAGCCATCGGCTTCCCGTTTTCTTGCCTTCTTCTCCTCCTCATCTTTGGTATCCAGGTGTCCAGTGTACTCCTGGTCTTTGTTATTATTGACGTCTAGTACCTCTTCTAACTCTGGTTGATCGTCATTAGTTTTCTGGTTGGATTTTTCCTTTGATTGGTCCCTCTTCTTCCGTAATTCCTTTATTTCTTGGGCATACCCTTCAATGATCCGGTCCAGCTGTTCTTGATACCCTTTCCTTTTCTTAAAACGTTTTATTCTCCCTTTGGAAATATCTGCTTTAAGTATGTTATTGGTTATAGTCTTCTTTGTTGTAACACATTTCTTCTCCTCATCCAGCTTCATGAAGCTCCTTCGGTACTCCTTCCTATAGGTCCCTTCTTTACGGTTGGTGACTGGGAAATAAATCATATTAATTAGACCGCTTCGAGTCATTTCGATTAATTCTTTTGTTACCCTAGTCTTCTTTGGGCGCATTATTCTTCTTATCTTCGCCTCCTTTTCTTCTGTTTTCTTAATTATTTTGTTCCTCTCTTCATGAGTTTTAATTTTCGAATTCACTTGTTCGGTGGTTGTATTTCTGGGTACTCCTTTTGTCTCCACTTGATCATCACACATTGGCAGATTATTTTGTTCTACATCTTCCCTCTCGGTTAATAACTCTTCCGCTTCTTCAATTACCTGAGTCTTCTCCATACTTCCGGTATCGATCTCCTTGTCGTGAATATCTTCCTGGTGTCTGTCAAGCTCATTTTCAGACGATGATGTATTTGAGTCCCCTTCATTCTCAGTTTGTTCGGCCTCATATTCATGTTGCAATTCTTCTGTGGTTTCATCATTGGGTATCTCTTCAGTTTCTGAGTTGCTGTCGTTTCGTAATTCTCCTCTTGTTGTCTGACCCAATTCTCCCGTATATTTCTTATTCATTTCATCCATTTTCTGGCTAATTTTATTTAATGTGGTGTTCAACTCTTCTCTTAAGGCTCTGCCGCTGTCTTCTATCTTATCGTTTAACGCGACCATGGCTCTGTGGGTATTGTCTATCTTTTTATTCAAGTCCTCTTTCAATAATTCTAAGCTCTTGTTATTGTCGTCTAACCTTGCATGGAGATCTTCTTTCAGTGACTCCATGTTTTTACTAATAGATTCCATATTTTTATTTAAATCTTCCTTTAATGCTTCCATATTCTTCTGGTTTTCTTCCCGGGATTTCCTACCGTCTTCTTTTAATGACTCATTACTTTTATTCACGGTTTCTTCCATCATTGTTCTCATCATCTCGAAAAAGTTCATATCGCCTGGTTGTGGGAGTCCTTCAGGTCGTCTGGGTCGGTTGTCGACCCTCACTTCTACTTCCGGTTCTACATGGGGTGTTTCTTCCGGTCGAGTTTCGATGTTATTAATGGTAATGACTTCCATCTCGTGTGTGGGTTGTGTTTCGTATGTCTCTGTATTTGGTTGTACTTCTCCTATTCGACTGTCCTTGTATCTAGTGTCGTATTGATGTGTGTGTGGCATGTTTGTTCTTTTTTGTGTCTGCCGGGCTGATTTAAAATATAAAAAATATTTTCGTTTAATATTTTTCAGCCACACGTTCCTGGCCGCCAATTTGTCACGAATCGAAACTGGGGTGCTTCCTTTATTCTTAAAAGCCCCACGTTGGGCGCCAATTTGTAACGAATTAACGAGTTTAGTGTTTATATGTAAACTATTATTCGAAATCTTAAAGGTCGTAGTTGATGAAAATTGAAAGTTACCAATTTTATAAAGTAATTCAAAGGTAGCATTCGAGGTTATGAAAAGTGTGTTTACAATTGTAGAATTATAATTGTCTGAAAAGAATTCCCTTAGATAAAGAAATAAAATAATTGCGTTAATATTATTTAAACACTAACGTTGCTTAAATTTAAAAATAAAGTGTACTAGCTGGTCGCTTGATGTTGGTGACCGTCTTTCTGATGCAAGCAGCGGAACTCCTCCTCCAGGTTGATAGTCGTCTAAGTACATTAAGTCTAGTAATGTCTGGGCAATAAGATTAATAAAATGCACTTCCACGTACCTGTTCGTGTTTTCTGGAAGTTCAGAAGTTCAATAAATCAGTAAGCTGCCAAGGCGGTTTACAATACCAACTCACTTTATCTACAAGGTTAGGTTACCTTGTTTAATAATGGGCGCCACACAGGTTTATTTCGGGAAAATCCCATGGAAAACCCATTAATAGAATCAAACAATACTTTTAAAAAAGTTAAAATCGTGTTTATTGCCCTTTTGGCAATGCAATTCAACAATATTTAATCACAACTGAGGGTTGTTTTGAGTTTTTCTGAATGAATTATTTATCTATTTTTTAGAAATAAATTAAGTCAAGTTATGCTGCAAATAATGGGGTTTTATTTGTACCCTTGATAGTGAATTCAAACAATTATAATTAAAGAAAATACATTGAAGTACAATTGCAAATATTTTGTTACATACCCTATACAACTGGCTCAGAGCATATACAATGATTCTGGTTAAGTCCAGATACTCTTTACTTTAAACATTAATATTATTTAAATCTCAGGCGTAAGTTCTTTGAAACACAAAAAAAAAATGCTCATGCCTACACAATATCTACTTTACTTTCTGATATAATGTTGACTAGTAATGCCTTCGAGGTTACTAACATAAAAATAAAAATAAAACCTATGTTATAGGTTTGGCGTTCGTCACGCTTGCTTGATGATTTACAAAGTTATATGTTGAGAACACTTATGAATAACATCCAACTTAAATAGAATTGACAAATACATTAAATAAATTCAGACATGGTGTAATACAGAAAATGTTTCAGTGTTATGCGTCAGTACAGATTTGTTTATCAAAACATATAGGTTATGGCACTCGGAGTAATGAATAAATTGTTACCCTGTTACCTTTGTGTTTTAATCTTTCGATTAAAATTCAACTAAACACATCAATGATCGGATTATAATGATCACTGTTATTCACTACACTCGCACATGAACAGAGAATATTGGCCCGCTTCTAACTCAAAGGACCTTATATAACATTATTTAATTATTTCTTCTGTTCGTTATTTTCCCGCACTAAGTAAAATAATACTGCACTTAAACGCACTGGTTCTTCGTAGAATATCTTGTAGTTAAATGTTGTTGTTGTCGAAAAGGTTCCATCTATGCACTGTTACAATGACGCTATCAGTTATTAGAAATTTTGATGGGACGAGCGCACCTTCCGCGCTGAATGAAAGTACAAAGTGTCTGGCGGTAATAAGCTGCCGCTCTTTATATACCCCAAGGTTTGATCAGCCTTAGGTGATTGAATTAATTACTAAGCTATTTTTTGATTGGCTTAGCCAGGTGTCATGAAAGTGACGTATTGGCTTCTCAACTGTCACTAACGGTTTTTTAACCGACGTTCGCTGGAATGATTGACAGCCGTCGTTGTTGTTAGTGTTGATAAACAGATTCCTTATGCATTTTGTGCAACTGATGCTAACGCCTGTCACACAATTATTATAGTTGCGATCGGGGTCATATCGCTATCAAATTAAAGGATATTTTGTCCTCTTCAATTTGATATAGTTTGATACAGGTTTATTTACACTTTTACCGACATTGTTTTAATAAACAATGTTCAGGTACCCGGCTTCGAGCTGTCGTTTGCTAATCGAAGCCGGCGATTACACTCTTTTATTAATCTTGTTTGTGTTCCACATCGCGTTTTTTCACTTGAACGTTTATGTTAGAACACTATTATATCTGTACTGATATTTATTTACTGAATATTATGATTAGACCTTAACTTATACATTGCTATTAACTACACTTACTCACTATGACATTTTGTTTCACATTATTTTGCTCCATTCTATTAATTGACAATCGAACTATTAATTATACAACATATTAATAATGCTTATCGCTATGTTTGGGTATAAAAACGATTCAGTGTATGTAATTTACGCTTCTAGTATTTTCTACTAATCACCTTACTGATGATTGTTTGTTTTAGGGATTGCTGAGGCATACCATTTGTATCGGATTTCTGCCTTAATAACATTTATTAGTTCACAATTCGGTACCTTGCTGAGGTAGCTTATTTGTATAAGGTTCCCTCTTACAAACATGTTCACTTGTCATAAGCATATTTGAGACTGTAATACAGCTTCAATCTCATATTGTGGCCATAGCTAATCATAGTTCTTGGCATCAATAGTTACTAGTCATGGCTAATTAATTCTCAGCCAAATGCTGATGCTGATATCACATTATTCAGATTCTTATTTAATTGTTTTTATTAACATCTCAAATTTCATTTAATTTATTCGCTGACTCGCTTGACAGCTTAAAGTGAATTTACTTTGTCCATTAGTTTGTGTCAGTTATAGTATGGTTGTAGTGTCAAGCAGTATCTAGGTTTACTGCTTCTTGTGGCACTTCTTCTTCTTTCTTCTCCAATGGTCCCTCTCTTCTTAGCTATTCTTATCAGTATATTATCTATTTACATAACTGTTATGTACTTATTAAATCTGATGGAATATGTCTAGGTTATGTAACATCTGGTCATGTTACATATACTCCCCCCTCAAAATTGATAATTTGAGAGAAAATTTGATTTTTTGATAAAATTATCATTTCATTTCCGTTTTTAGTATATTACTACTGTTTTTTGTCTTGTACTCTTTACATTGACCTTTAACATACTCTTAGTGTGTTACACTAGCTTGAGTTCTCGGCTAGTGATATAATTCTTAGCTTACTAGTATTTTTTCAAGTTTCTCACATTTTAAGTCACTTAATTACAATAGATTTCACTTCTTAAATTAACAATTTCCTGTCTTAAATACACTTCTCTTTCTCATTACTTAACTTTACCTTTGTGATTATCTCAATAGTTCTTTCATTTTTTACCTCACAGATTCTTTAATAATAGTCCTTGATGCATTACTATATAATTCCCTAACATTTGTAGTGGGTTCGGAATCAGAGTGGCTCACTGTGGCATACATTCTCTGCCGTTCCTCATTACACATACTCAGAATCAGAGGCATCCTCATCTCTGTCTGAGACAAAATAAAAATTGCACCTGGCAATAGTTGCACTATCACAACACATAAAATATAACATATCATTCATTTTTCAATAATATAACATATTCAATAAAATATTCAAGGTATGAGAGGTTTCATTTGTATCACATTTCCTTCTTTTATACTTTCTAACATACTTCCTTTTCACAGGTAATTATTTCTTTTCAGACTTGACATTCCCGGCCATGCTTTTTATTAGCCGCATTGTTACCTTTTTCTACTAGTTGACAATTTGTTTTGGTTTACTTGAGTATTCTTAAAATTACACACTTACATTGATGCTTATATAATCATGCAGTTGGTTCTTACATATAGAGTTTGCAGTATTTCCTTCTTACAATAGTTTACTAGTTTTTTTTTTTCGTTGATAATTTACACTTATCCTGAATCATCAGGGTTTACAGTATTCATATACTAAATGTTTTTTGTTAGATGTTCCCTAACATATCTTGTTACATACAATATTTGATAATTAAATAACATTTTTCTTTCTCTTCATTCCACAATATTAATAGCCATCTTTATAATTAACTCTCTTTGTTATTCTGCCTCTCTACTCCTTCAAGTGTCTGATAATTTACACTTATTCTGGATGATTTTATATAATATCTTAGTTTTATGAGAGGTATACAATATTCATTTGATAAACATTTTGTTATATACAATATTCATTTGATAAACATTTTTCCTTTCTTTTCTTTCCTTTATAATAGCCTTCTCTTATATTACTCGCTTTGGTGGTTTGCTCCTCTTCTCCTTCAAGTGACAGATGTTTACCACTTATTCTGGATGATTTTAAATAATATTTTAGTTTTATGAGAGGTATACAATATTTGATATTTAGATTCTTATTACATACAATATTTGGTAATTAAATAACATTTTTCTTTTCTTTTCTTTCCTTTATAATATAGCATAACATTTTAGTTATAAAATAGTAGTATCTCCTCTTTAAATTAATCTAACATAGGAGTATTAGAGTAATTTTATGTCATTATCCTAGGTATATTTTTGTTATATGCCACTTTTGGTTCTTTATGATATGATAGCTATCTTTCTTCTCATTTAAATTATTTGGTTTACAATACACCTTTTTCTATCATCTAGTATGATAGATCTGGCTCTTATTTAATAGGTAATAAATAGTTTGGCCTATACTCTAATCCTACACACTTTTTATAACACAGTATGGCAAATAGGTTTGCTATAGGCAATTAGTCACTTTCAATACTTTGGGCATAATACATGATCCTTTTATTCACTAATTGAATCCGTTTATGGTAGTCATTTTTAAAGTTTTTTATACACTAAATATTCCGGTGGTAAATGTCATGTACCACTATAATTTATCTGTTTTTAACAATAATCACATTTATGGTCAATATATTTGGGGTTACGTTGTGCTTTTCCCCTCTATTGGGTTTATTGTTTGGTACAATTACGTTTCACAGGTGTCCTTTTTCATATCTGTCTCTAGTACTACATGTTTGTGGTATTTGGCACTCTGTAATTACCTATCATACGGTTCTTCCACTTTGCGGCTACCAGATAGCCCTCGGCTTCCCGTTTTCTTGCCTTCTTCTCCTCCTCATCTTTGGTATCCAGGTGTCCAGTGTACTCCTGGTCTTTGTTATTATTGACGTCTAGTACCTCTTCTAACTCTGGTTGTCCGTCATTAGTTTTCTGGTTGGATTTTTCCTTTGATTGGTCCCTCTTCTTCCGTAATTCCTTTATTTCTTGGGCATACCCTTCAATGATCCGGTCCAGCTGTTCTTGATACCCTTTCCTTTTCTTAAAACGTTTTATTCTCCCTTTGGAAATATCTGCTTTAAGTATGTTATTGGTTATAGTCTTCTTTGTTGTAACACATTTCTTCTCCTCATCCAGCTTCATGAAGCTCCTTCGGTACTCCTTCCTATAGGTCCCTTCTTTACGGTTGGTGACTGGGAAATAAATCATATTAATTAGACCGCTTCGAGTCATTTCGATTAATTCTTTTGTTACCCTAGTCTTCTTTGGGCGCATTATTCTTCTTATCTTCGCCTCCTTTTCTTCTGTTTTCTTAATTATTTTGTTCCTCTCTTCATGAGTTTTAATTTTCGAATTCACTTGTTCGGTGGTTGTATTTCTGGGTACTCCTTTTGTCTCCACTTGATCATCACACATTGGCAGATTATTTTGTTCTACATCTTCCCTCTCGGTTAATAACTCTTCCGCTTCTTCAATTACCTGAGTCTTCCATACTTCCGGTATCGATCTCCTTGTCGTGAATATCTTCCTGGTGTCTGTCAAGCTCATTTTCAGACGATGATGTATTTGAGTCCCCTTCATTCTCAGTTTGTTCGGCCTCATCTTCAGGTTGCAATTCTTCTGTGGTTTCATCATTGGGTATCTCTTCAGTTTCTGAGTTGCTGTCGTTTCGTAATTCTCCTCTTGTTGTCTGACCCAATTCTCCCGTATATTTCTTATTCATTTCATCCATTTTCTGGCTAATTTTATTTAATGTGGTGTTCAACTCTTCTCTTAAGGCTCTGCCGCTGTCTTCTATCTTATCATTTAACGCGTCCATGGCTCTGTGGGTATTGTCTATCTTTTTATTCAAGTCCTCTTTCAATAATTCTAACTATTGTCGTCTAACCTTGCATGGAGATCTTCTTTCAGTGACTCCATGTTTTTACTAATAGATTCCATATTTTTATTTAAATCTTCCTTTAATGCTTCCATATTCTTCTGGTTTTCTTCCCGGGATTTCCTACCGTCTTCTTTTAATGACTCATTACTTTTATTCACGGTTTCTTCCATCATTGTTCTCATCATCTCGAAAAAGTTCATATCGCCTGGTTGTGGGAGTCCTTCAGGTCGTCTGGGTCGGTTGTCGACCCTCACTTCTACTTCCGGTTCTACATGGGGTGTTTCTTCCGGTCGAGTTTCGATGTTATTAATGGTAATGACTTCCATCTCGTGTGTGGGTTGTGTTTCGTATGTCTCTGTATTTGGTTGTACTTCTCCTATTCGACTGTCCTTGTATCTAGTGTCGTATTGATGTGTGTGTGGCATGTTTGTTCTTTTTTGTGTCTGCCGGGCTGATTTAAAATATAAAAAATATTTTCGTTTAATATTTTTCAGCCACACGTTGCTGGCCGCCAATTTGTAACGAATCGAAACTGGGGTGCTTCCTTTATTCTTAAAAGCCCCACGTTGGGCGCCAATTTGTAACGAATTAACGAGTTTAGTGTTTATATTTAAACTATTATTCGAAATCTTAAAGGTCGTAGTTGATGAAAATTGAAAGTTACCAATTTTATAAAGTAATTCAAAGGTAGCATTCGAGGTTATGAAAAGTGTGTTTACAATTGTAGAATTATAATTGTCTGAAAAGAATTCCCTTAGATAAAGAAATAAAATAATTGCGTTAATATTATTTAAACACTAACGTTGCTTAAATTTAAAAATAAAGTGTACTAGCTGGTCGCTTGATGTTGGTGACCGTCTTTCTGATGCAAGCAGCGGAACTCCTCCTCCAGGTTGATAGTCGTCTAAGTACGTTAAGTCTAGTAATGTCTGGACAATAAGATTAATAAAATGCACTTCCACGTACCTGTTCGTGTTTTCTGGAAGTTCAGAAGTTCAATAAATCAGTAAGCTGCCAAGGCGGTTTACAATACCAACTCACTTTATCTACAAGGTTAGGTTACCTTGTTTAATAATGGGCGCCACACAGGTTTATTTCGGGAAAATCCCGTGGAAAACCCATTAATAGAATCAAACAATACTTTAAAAAAAGTTAAAATCGTGTTTATTGCCCTTTTGGCAATGCAATTCAACAATATTTAATCACAACTGAAGGTTGTTTTGAGTTTTTCTGAATGAATTATTTATCTATTTTTTAGAAATAAATTAAGTCAAGTTATGCTGCAAATAATGGGGTTTTATTTGTACCCTTGATAGTGAATTCAAACAATTATAATTAAAGAAAATACATTGAAGTACAATTGCAAATATTTTGTTACATACCCTATACAACTGGCTCAGAGCATATACAATGATTCTGGTTAAGTCCAGATACTCTTTACTTTAAACATTAATATTATTTAAATCTCAGGCGTAAGTTCTTTGAAACACAAAAAAAATGCTCATGCCTACACAATATCTACTTTACTTTCTGATATAATGTTGACTAGTAATGCCTTCGAGGTTACTAACATAAAAATAAAAATAAAACCTATGTTATAGGTTTGGCATTCGTCACGCTTGCTTGATGATTTACAAAGTTATATGTTGAGAACACTTATGACTAACATCCAACTTAAATAGAATTGACAAATACATTAAATAAATTCAGACATGGTGTAATACAGAAAATGTTTCAGTGTTATGCGTCAGTACAGATTTGTTTATCAAAACATATAGGTTATGGCACTCGGAGTAATGAATAAATTGTTACCCTGTTACCTTTGTGTTTTAATCTTTCGATTAAAATTCAACTAAACACATCAATGATCGGATTATAATGATCACTGTTATTCACTACACTCGCACATGAACAGAGAATATTGGCCCGCTTCTAACTCAAAGGACCTTATATAACATTATTTAATTATTTCTTCTGTTCGTTATTTTCCCGCACTAAGTAAAATAATACTGCACTTAAACGCACTGGTTCTTCGTAGAATATCTTGTAGTTAAATGTTGTTGTTGTCGAAAAGGTTCCATCTATGCACTGTTACAATGACGCTATCAGTTATTAGAAATTTTGATGGGACGAGCGCACCTTCCGCGCTGAATGAAAGTACAAAGTGTCTGGCGGTAATAAGCTGCCGCTCTTTATATACCCCAAGGTTTGATCAGCCTTAGGTGATTGTATTAATTACTAAGCTATTTTTTGATTGGCTTAGCCAGGTGTCATGAAAGTGACGTATTGGCTTCTCAACTGTCACTAACGGTTTTTTAACCGACGTTTGCTGGTATGATTGACAGCCGTCGTTGTTGTTAGTGTTGATAAACAGATTCCTTATGCATTTTGTGCAACTGATGCTAACGCCTGTCACACAATTATTATAGTTGCGATCGGGGTCATATCGCTATCAAATTAAAGGATATTTTGTCCTCTTCAATTTGATATAGTTTGATACTGGTTTATTTACACTTTTACCGACATTGTTTTAATAAACAATGTTCAGGTACCCGGCTTCGAGCTGTCGTCTGCTAATCGAAGCCGGCGATTACACTCTTTTATTAATCTTGTTTGTGTTCCACATCGCGTTTTTTCACTTGAACGTTTATGTTAGAACACTATTATATCTGTACTGATATTTATTTACTGAATATTATGATTAGACCTTAACTTATACATTGCTATTAACTACACTTACTCACTATGACATTTTGTTTCACATTATTTTGCTCCATTCTATTAATTGACAATCGAACTATTAATTATATTACATATTAATAATGCTTATCGCTATGTTTGGGTATAAAAACGATTCAGTGTATGTAATTTACACTTCTAGTATTTTCTACTAATCACCTTACTGATGATTGTTTGTTTTAGGCATTGCTGAGGCATACCATTTGTATCGGATTTCTGCCTTAATAACATTTATTAGTTCACAATTCGGTACCTTGCTGAGGTAGCTTATTTGTATAAGGTTCCCTCTTACAAACATGTTCACTTGTCATAAGCATATTTGAGACTGTAATACAGCTTCAATCTCATATTGTGGCCATAGCTAATCTTAGTTCTTGGCATCAATAGTTACTAGTCATGGCTAATTAATTCTCAGCCAAATGCTGATGCTGATATCACATTATTCAGATTCTTATTTAATTGTTTTTATTAACATGTCAAATTTCATTTAATTTATTCGCTGACTCGCTTGACAGCTTAAAGTGAATTTACTTTGTCCATTAGTTTGTGTCAGTTATAGTATGGTTGTAGTGTCAAGCAGTATCTAGGTTTACTGCTTCTTGTGGCACTTCTTCTTCTTTCTTCTCCAATGGTCCCTCTCTTCTTAGCTATTCTTATCAGTATATTATCTATTTACATAACTGTTATGTACTTATTAAATCTGATGGAATATGTCTAGGTTATGTAACATCTGGTCATGTTACATATACTCTCCCCTCAAAATTGATAATTTGAGAGAAAATTTGATTTTTTGATAAAATTATCATTTCATTTCCGTTTTTAGTATATTACTACTGTTTTTTGTCTTGTACTCTTTACATTGACCTTTAACATACTCTTAGTGTGTTACACTAGCTTGAGTTCTCGGCTAGTGATATAATTCTTAGCTTACTAGTATTTTTTCAAGTTTCTCACATTTTAAGTCACTTAATTACAATAGATTTCACTTCTTAAATTAACAATTTCCTGTCTTAAATACACTTCTCTTTCTCATTACTTAACTTTACCTTTGTGATTATCTCAATAGTTCTTTCATTTTTTACCTCACAGATTCTTTAATAATAGTCCTTGATGCATTACTATATAATTCCCTTACATTTGTAGTGGGTTCGGAATCAGAGTGGCTCACTGTGGCATACATTCTCTGCCGTTCCTCATTACACATACTCAGAATCAGAGGCATCCTCATCTCTGTCTGAGACAAAATAAAAATTGCACCTGGCAATAGTTGCACTATCACAACACATAAAATATAACATATCATTCATTTTTCAATAATATAACATATTCAATAAAATATTCAAGGTATGAGAGGTTTCATTTGTATCACATTTCCTTCTTTTATACTTTCTAACTGTACAGTTTTAAACAAATTGATATTTAATTAGTATTTAATTTAATGCAACCTAAGGGATTTTAATTTACACTTAAACACTTTCTAAATAATTTCTTCGGGGATTGACTTCTCATCAAACAATTTAAATTCATAAACAAAAATTCAAGCATATAACATTCAATCACAATATCTAAACATCTCAAATTATTTACTTCAATCGATTATTAAAACACAACATATTGCAATTATTACCATAAATTTAAAATCATTAATTATTGTCTTCATAATTATTGTAATATTTAATTAGAATGCAAAATATTAATAATATTATTATTATTAACACAACATTTTCTAATACACATACACATTACTTACCTAACATTTCATAATACATACAAATGAACTCACTACATTATATTTACAAAGTATATGTCAATAACTGTTCCATTGTTTCCCACTTCATATATCCAAATCAGCAAGGTCATTACCAAAATTTACAGTATTCAAAAATGTCTATTCACTGATATCTAGTTCAACCTCCATCGTCATATAAATACCTAATATATTTATAACACATATCATTTTTATCAACATACAATTTATTATTATTATTATCATAATAACCCATTAACTTTACTTTATCCATTATACCATTATAAATCTTGTCACCATAAGTTATGATTGTCCAGTCTTCATTAGTATTATTGTTTAACGTCAGGTAATTTGTTTTATCATCAGGTAAGTCATTATCATTTATAAAAATATTCTCAACATAATTCACCCCTACTACCCTTTCTCTCAATTTATCATAATTTCTTTTTAGCTTATACCATTCTATCTCTCTCTCAATACATAACTCTCTTTCTTCATAATACCATATCACATTCTCACAATTATTACGGACAGAGGGTACAACATTATACAACATTAATTCATTTACCAATAAGGGTCTCTTGCCCTGCAAAAACAACATTAAATCATCATCATCATTATAAACAATAAGGGGAAAATTTGCCCTCTGTCTCCATTCAACCACTATATTATTTTTCCACTCTCTTTCTACTTCATCAACACATCTCAACATCTCATAATCACTACATTCTGCAATTTCATTAGTACTATTTTTGATTATATTTTCATCATTTTCAACAACATCATTATTCTTCACCCCCACTATACTCTCAGAATTGTAATTAATATCATTATCTCTACTATTTAACACTACATCTTCCACTATTTCGTCATTTTTACTGTTTGTCATACTTAAAACATTGTCACCTAACTTCTCAACACTCTGTTCTAATTTATTCAGACTGACTCTTATTGTTTCATTAGTATTCTCTATGCATTTATTTAATACTTGAATCTCATGTTTCAACTCATCTTTCTGTTCATCTAATTTGTTATAGATTTGGTTTTTAAATTCATCCAAACTATTCTTTTGAACATCGAATTTACTGTTCTGAATATCAAATTTCACGTTAAAACTATTATTCATTTCATTGAATTTGGTCTCAAAACTCTCAAAATTACTATTTATTTTCTCGAATTGGCCGAGCATGATACTCATCATATCACTATTATTCTCTTTCTTAACTGAGGTCGGCGTCGATTGACTAGTGACGCCTTCCATTATTCTCGATTCAGTCTCGCTTAAATTACTATTTATTTGACTTTCAATTTGACTATCAGTGAAACTGATTTCACTGTTAATATTTTCATTAATATTCATCATTTTTATTTAGTTCTTACTTATTTATAATACACATCTATCAATCATATCATAACCTTACTACTTATGTTTATACATTTTTTTTTTAATTACCTCAAACAACCATTATTCTGCTCTCCCAAGTAGGCCGTATTTTATATAAATTTATTTATATAAAATTGTCCCTGTTCACAAGCCAATTGTACAGTTTTAAACAAATTGATATTTAATTAGTATTTAATTTAATGCAACCTAAGGGATTTTAATTTACACTTAAACACTTTCTAAATAATTTCTTCGGGCGCCATCTTTTTACCAACTGTAAGAAGAAAATTACCAAGGTTCGAATCAGCGAACCGGGAAATGCAGAACTGGTTATTTAAGAAAATACAACTGAATTACCATCACAACTATTTTAATTCATTTTTTCAGATTAAAATATGGTTTTATAAAAGAAAACATGAAAATATATCACGTAACCTAATTGCTAATGTTATATAGAAAAATGTTCCCCTTCCCTTCTCCTACTTTTGCGATCTTATAGAAAAAACAATAACAACATTTATTATGCATGATTAGAAATAAATACATATTATAAACTTAGAATTAGTTTTGAAAAACACGGAAACCAGCACTTCAAATTTTATTATATAATTAAACAAAAACCTCACGCTCGCTCACATACTTTCCAATTTAGATTTTCCCCTTTAACTCCCATTTTATTTAATTTACCCCATCTGTTTTTTGGATTTCTGAAAAAATATAATAAATTTTAATAATTCTGTGTGTATATCCTGGTAACTTATCTGCCTCGAGTCCGAATTCTAGTCCAGACGACGTCACATCGCTTTCCGTGCGCACTTTTACTCTAATTCATGATTATCGAACTGTTAGATTATAATGAAAACTGTTAATCACACTTTTAATAAGAAATTTTGATTTTAAGTCATGTTTTGAAATATAGTATTCACATTCTTTACGGTGCGGGCCCGCACTTACGTTCCGAAACTTTTACATAGCTGTTGCTCGCGCGAGCGATGATATTGGACTGGGCTGAGAAACAGGCGCTATTTTGTGAAGCGACGGTTGTTGTGTGTCACATTTCCTTTGTCTTAGAGTTTGTATCACTCCGCCAGCTGCATGTCACCGTTACATAACTGAATTACTCACCAAGGATAGGCTCTGACGTCAGATCGCTTGACACTGTTACATAACTTGTTTACCGTTACATAATGTGTTTACTGGTTTCGTGTTCGTCATTGTCTGACCTTGACACAGTGGCAGTTTATTAATTCTGCGTCTGTTGAAGCTGTTTTACAAAATATCATCGAATAATAATATTGTCTTCACCGTCTCAAGCAGTGCTGCCATCGTCACGATTGCTCCAAATAACAAATTTACCTAAGTTTTGTATGTTTTGTCCCAAATGAAGATTTTTATTTATTTATTACAAAAAATATACAAATTTCTTTAGATTGCCTCAGGTAGGCCCCAAAATGCCCCGCTACAATACCCCCTCAATGAGATATTTTATGCCGAAGCATAAAAAATCTCATTGACACATTCATACTTGCTAAAGGGATCAGCCAGGATATGTCGCCACAACCCCCTGTACGGTTTACAAAAAAAAAAATATAATTAACTCACCCTTGGTCCGGTGACTGTGACCGCATCTGCATGACAATACTGGACTTCTCTCTCGAGATCCCAACACCATAGAGTCAGACAGATACTCAACGCCCCTGCTCTGACGCGCAGGCCAGCTCAGGTCCGCCGCCACAGCATCACCCAACACTGAAACAACAAGTCAAACATCAAATAGTGGCCTTATACAACACCATATCCCCAACTGATCTGTTTCCCCCTAGCGGTGCTGGTTTGCGCTAAGAAGCACTGGTTTTGTTTTTTACTTACTTATTTCTAACATATCAAAATACCTAACAGTAACAGGATAAAATTCTCTTACACTAACAAACACAATACAACATAAGAAAACATAGTACATTAATAATTCATATTGTTATTATCTTAAATAAACAATTTGTATTTAAAATTTACACATTTTACATCATTGAATTTACCTATAAAATCAGAAAACTACCTTTTAATCTCAATTTAACTCATTAATTCGTTTCTCTCTCTTTTTTTTTTTTTTTTTTTTTTTTTTTTTTTTTTTTTTTTTTTTTTTTTTTTTGGCTTGGGTGATTCTACATTATTCATTATTATTCATTATAATTCACTCTATCAAAACTTAGCATTTACTCATAATCTTCCCCTTTTATTACTCTAACGCTCCCTTACAAAATCTTTAACTTGTATGACACCCCACTATCAAAAAATCTACTAACCCTTCTCTACCTCTACCTACTTACTACTTTAACTCAATTCGCCACCTTCTCTCAATATATAAAAAAAATACTCTCTAACCCTTTATACATAGGATACGTGTTTCCCCCCCCCCAAAAAGCTCAATTCCTGTTCTCTGGTTCCTGGATTCTACCTAAGGCAACCCCTTCCCACTAAAACTATACCAAATCCCGTCCCAACCCTTATGTTGCGGACTCCCACAATACACTACCCCTACTACAAAATTGCCATCCCCAATAAATCTCAATCTCATTACCTCACTACAACTACAACAAAATAAACAACAATATATCAGTCAAAACTCTACATAAATTCTCCAATTCTACTGTGTCTCCACTTATACTTCTCAAAATTCTATAACATTACATTAACTCAAAACAACATTACATTATTTTCATCTCTACTATTTCTTTAACTTTGACTTCAATTTGGACAGGTCTGTATGTCCCACAAAAATTCAACTTGGACTGATTCAAACATTTTATTCAAACAATTACTATCACCCATTTCTATCTTTTGCAACCCATTGAAAATTTTAACTATCACAAATTTATATAATTTTTATTCAAAATCTATAAATCTATAAAATCTAAAATCTATAAACACAATGAAAACATATTATTCTATTTTTATAATCCTTATACCTAATATACCAAATGCAATTAACACAATAAGACATAATAAACACATTATAGGAAGTATTTAGTGCATCTATTTTTCAAATCAAACAAAATTATTGAGTAGCAAATCATCATTATTAATTAAAATATAGCAAATTTTTAATACGTTATCCCCTGGGATAACCTTACATACACACATCTTTTATAATACATCACATAACATCATACACAAATTGACATTAACCTTGATTATTAGTATACATTTAAACAAACAATTCTCCTTTTAAGTAATTTATCTAAAAATTTATAAACATTATTATTTAAACTTTTTCATTAACTCTTTTTATTTATCATCATTTCATTATTTATCCCATGTTGCCATGTTTCTAAATTTATTATTAACATTAATTTTTAACCATTATGTTATTCCACAAAATAAACCATTTAACATTCATTTATTTATTAATTATTATTAAATTGAATTCTCATCAAACAATTTAAATTCATAAACAAAAATTCAAGCATATAACATTCAATCACAATATCTAAACATCTCAAATTATTTACTTCAATCGATTATTAAAACACAACATATTGCAATTATTACCATAAATTTAAAATCATTAATTATTGTCTTCATAATTATTGTAATATTTAATTAGAATGCAAAATATTAATAATATTATTATTATTAACACAACATTTTCTAATACACATACACATTACTTACCTAACATTTCATAATACATACAAATGAACTCACTACATTATATTTACAAAGTATATGTCAATAACTGTTCCATTGTTTCCCACTTCATATATCCAAATCAGCAAGGTCATTACCAAAATTTACAGTATTCAAAAATGTCTATTCACTGATATCTAGTTCAACCTCCATCGTCATATAAATACCTAATATATTTATAACACATATCATTTTTATCAACATACAATTTATTATTATTATTATCATAATAACCCATTAACTTTACTTTATCCATTATACCATTATAAATCTTGTCACCATAAGTTATGATTGTCCAGTCTTCATTAGTATTATTGTTTAACGTCAGGTAATTTGTTTTATCATCAGGTAAGTCATTATCATTTATAAAAATATTCTCAACATAATTCACCCCTACTACCCTTTCTCTCAATTTATCATAATTTCTTTTTAGCTTATACCATTCTATCTCTCTCTCAATACATAACTCTCTTTCTTCATAATACCATATCACATTCTCACAATTATTACGGACAGAGGGTACAACATTATACAACATTAATTCATTTACCAATAAGGGTCTCTTGCCCTGCAAAAACAACATTAAATCATCATCATCATTATAAACAATAAGGGGAAAATTTGCCCTCTGTCTCCATTCAACCACTATATTATTTTTCCACTCTCTTTCTACTTCATCAACACATCTCAACATCTCATAATCACTACATTCTGCAATTTCATTAGTACTATTTTTGATTATATTTTCATCATTTTCAACAACATCATTATTCTTCACCCCCACTATACTCTCAGAATTGTAATTAATATCATTATCTCTACTATTTAACACTACATCTTCCACTATTTCGTCATTTTTACTGTTTGTCATACTTAAAACATTGTCACCTAACTTCTCAACACTCTGTTCTAATTTATTCAGACTGACTCTTATTGTTTCATTAGTATTCTCTATGCATTTATTTAATACTTGAATCTCATGTTTCAACTCATCTTTCTGTTCATCTAATTTGTTATAGATTTGGTTTTTAAATTCATCCAAACTATTCTTTTGAACATCGAATTTACTGTTCTGAATATCAAATTTCACGTTAAAACTATTATTCATTTCATTGAATTTGGTCTCAAAACTCTCAAAATTACTATTTATTTTCTCGAATTGGCCGAGCATGATACTCATCATATCACTATTATTCTCTTTCTTAACTGAGGTCGGCGTCGATTGACTAGTGACGCCTTCCATTATTCTCGATTCAGTCTCGCTTAAATTACTATTTATTTGACTTTCAATTTGACCATCAGTGAAACTGATTTCACTGTTAATATTTTCATTAATATTCATCATTTTTATTTAGTTCTTACTTATTTATAATACACATCTATCAATCATATCATAACCTTACTACTTATGTTTATACATTTTTTTTTTAATTACCTCAAACAACCATTATTCTGCTCTCCCAAGTAGGCCGTATTTTATATAAATTTATTTATATAAAATTGTCCCTGTTCACAAGCCAATTGTACAGTTTTAAACAAATTGATATTTAATTAGTATTTAATTTAATGCAACCTAAGGGATTTTAATTTACACTTAAACACTTTCTAAATAATTTCTTCGGGCGCCATCTTTTTACCAACTGTAAGAAGAAAATTACCAAGGTTCGAATCAGCGAACCGGGAAATGCAGAACTGGTTATTTAAGAAAATACAACTGAATTACCATCACAACTATTTTAATTCATTTTTTCAGTTTAAAATATGGTTTTATAAAAGAAAACATGAAAATATATCACGTAACCTAATTGCTAATGTTATATAGAAAAATGTTCCCCTTCCCTTCTCCTACTTTTGCGATCTTATAGAAAAAACAATAACAACATTTATTATGCATGATTAGAAATAAATACATATTATAAACTTAGAATTAGTTTTGAAAAACACGGAAACCAGCACTTCAAATTTTATTATATAATTAAACAAAAACCTCACGCTCGCTCACATACTTCCCAATTTAGATTTTCCCCTTTAACTCCCATTTTATTTAATTTACCCCATCTGTTTTTTGGATTTCTGAAAAAATATAATAAATTTTAATAATTCTGTGTATATCCTGGTAACTTATTTGCCTCGAGTCCGAATTCTAGTCCAGACGACGTCACATCGCTTTCCGTGCGCACTTTTACTCTAATTCATGATTATCGAACTGTTAGATTATAATGAAAACTGTTAATCACACTTTTAATAAGAAATTTTGATTTTAAGTCATGTTTTGAAATATAGTATTCACATTCTTTACGGTGCGGGCCCGCACTTACGTTCCGAAACTTTTACATAGCTGTTGCTCGTGCAAGCGATGAGATTGGACTGGGCTGAGAAACAGGCGCTATTTTGTGAAGCGACGGTTGTTGTGTGTCACATTTCCTTTGTCTTAGAGTTTGTATCACTCCGCCAGCTGCATGTCACCGTTACATAACTGAATTACTCACCAAGGATATGCTCTGACGTCAGATCGCTTGACACTGTTACATAACTTGTTTACCGTTACATAATGTGTTTACTGGTTTCATGTTCGTCATTGTCTGACCTTACACAGTGGCAGTTTATTAATTCTGTGTCTGTTGAAGCTGTTTTACAAAATATCATCGAATAATAATATTGTCTTCACCATCTCAAGCAGTGCTGCCATCGTCGCGATTGCTCCAAATAACAAATTTACCTAAGTTTTGTATGTTTTGTCCCAAATGAAGATTTTTATTTATTTATTACAAAAAATATACAAATTTCTTTAGATTGCCTCAGGTAGGCCCCAAAATGCCCCGCTACATAACATACTTCCTTTTCACAGGTAATTATTTCTTTTCAGACTTGACATTCCCGGCCATGCTTTTTATTAGCCGCATTGTTACCTTTTTCTACTAGTTGACAATTTGTTTTGGTTTACTTGAGTATTCTTAAAATTACACACTTACATTGATGCTTATATAATCATGCAGTTGGTTCTTACATATAGAGTTTGCAATATTTCCTTCTTACAATAGTTTACTAGTTTTTTTTTTCGTTGATAATTTACACTTATCCTGAATCATCAGGGTTTACAGTATTCATATACTAAATGTTTTTTGTTAGATGTTCCCTAACATATCTTGTTACATACAATATTTGATAATTAAATAACATTTTTCTTTCTCTTCATTCCACAATATTAATAGCCATCTTTATAATTAACTCTCTTTGTTATTCTGCCTCTCTACTCCTTCAAGTGTCTGATAATTTACACTTATTCTGGATGATTTTATATAATATCTTAGTTTTATGAGAGGTATACAATATTCATTTGATAAACATTTTGTTATATACAATATTCATTTGATAAACATTTTTCCTTTCTTTTCTTTCCTTTATAATAGCCTTCTCTTATATTACTCGCTTTGGTGGTTTGCTCCTCTTCTCCTTCAAGTGACAGATGTTTACCACTTATTCTGGATGATTTTAAATAATATTTTAGTTTTATGAGAGGTGTACAATATTTGATATTTAGATTCTTATTACATACAATATTTGGTAATTAAATAACATTTTTCTTTTCTTTTCTTTCCTTTATAATATAGCATAACATTTTAGTTATAAAATAGTAGTATCTCCTGTTTAAATTAATCTAACATAGGAGTATTAGAGTAATTTTATCTCATTATCCTAGGTATATTTTTGTTATATGCCACTTTTGGTTCTTTATGATATGATAGCTATCTTTCTTCTCATTTAAATTATTTGGTTTACAATACACCTTTTTCTATCATCTAGTATGATAGATCTGGCTCTTATTTAATAGGTAATAAATAGTTTGGCCTATACTCTAATCCTACACACTTTTTATAACACAGTATGGCAAATAGGTTTGCTATAGGCAATTAGTCACTTTCAATACTTTGGGCATAATACATGATCCTTTTATTCACTAATTGAATCCGTTTATGGTAGTCATTTTTAAAGTTTTTTATACACTAAATATTCCGGTGGTAAATGTCGTGTACCACTATAATTTATCTGTTTTTAACAATAATCACATTTATGGTCAATATATTTGGGGTTACGTTGTGCTTTTCCCCTCTATTGGGTTTATTGTTTGGTACAATTACGTTTCACAGGTGTCCTTTTTCATATCTGTCTCTAGTACTACATGTTTGTGGTATTTGGCACTCTGTAATTACCTATCATACGGTTCTTCCACTTTGCGGCTACCAGATAGCCCTCGGCTTCCCGTTTTCTTGCCTTCTTCCCCTCCACATCTTTGGTATCCAGGTGTCCAGTGTACTCCTGGTCTTTGTTATTATTGACGTCTAGTACCTCTTCTAACTCTGGTTGATCGTCATTAGTTTTCTGGTTGGATTTTTCCATTGATTGGTCCCTCTTCTTCCGTAATTCCTTTATTTCTTGGGCATACCCTTCAATGATCCGGTCCAGCTGTTCTTGATACCCTTTCCTTTTCTTAAAACGTTTTATTCTCCCTTTGGAAATATCTTCTTTAAGTATGTTATTGGTTATAGTCTTCTTTGTTGTAACACATTTCTTCTCCTCATCCAGCTTCATGAAGCTCCTTCGGTACTCCTTCCTATAGGTCCCTTCTTTACGGTTGGTGACTGGGAAATAAATCATATTAATTAGACCGCTTCGAGTCATTTCGATTAATTCTTTTGTTACCCTAGTCTTCTTTGGGCACATTATTCTTCTTATCTTCGCCTCCTTTTCTTCTGTTTTCTTCATTATTTTGTTCCTCTCTTCATGAGTTTTAATTTTCGAATTCACTTGTTCGGTGGTTGTATTTCTGGGTACTCCTTTTGTCTCCACTTGATCATCACACATTGGCAGATTATTTTGTTCTACATCTTCCCTCTCAGTTAATAACTCTTCCGCTTCTTCAATTACCTGAGTCTTCTCCATACTTCCGGTATCGATCTCCTTGTCGTGAATATCTTCCTGGTGTCTGTCAAGCTCATTTTCAGACGATGATGTATTTGAGTCCCCTTCATTCTCAGTTTGTTCGGCCTCATCTTCAGGTTGCAATTCTTCTGTGGTTTCATCATTGGGTATCTCTTCAGTTTCTGAGTTGCTGTCGTTTCGTAATTCTCCTCTTGTTGTCTGACCCAATTCTCCCGTATATTTCTTATTCATTTCATCCATTTTCTGGCTAATTTTATTTAATGTGGTGTTCAACTCTTCTCTTAAGGCTCTGCCGCTGTCTTCTATCTTATCGTTTAACGCGTCCATGGCTCTGTGGGTATTGTCTATCTTTTTATTCAAGTCCTCTTTCAATAATTCTAACTATTGTCGTCTAACCTTGCATGGAGATCTTCTTTCAGTGACTCCATGTTTTTACTAATAGATTCCATATTTTTATTTAAATCTTCCTTTAATGCTTCCATATTCTTCTGGTTTTCTTCCCGGGATTTCCTACCGTCTTCTTTTAATGACTCATTACTTTTATTCATGGTTTCTTCCATCATTGTTCTCATCATCTCGAAAAAGTTCATATCGCCTGGTTGTGGGAGTCCTTCAGGTCGTCTGGGTCGGTTGTCGACCCTCACTTCTACTTCCGGTTCTACATGGGGTGTTTCTTCCGGTCGAGTTTCGATGTTATTAATGGTAATGACTTCCATCTCGTGTGTGGGTTGTGTTTCGTATGTCTCTGTATTTGGTTGTACTTCTCCTATTCGACTGTCCTTGTATCTAGTGTCGTATTGATGTGTGTGTGTGGCATGTTTGTTCTTTTTTGTGTCTGCCGGGCTGATTTAAAATATAAAAAATATTTTCGTTTAATATTTTTCAGTCACACGTTGCTGGCCGCCAATTTGTAACGAATCGAAACTGGGGTGCTTCCTTTATTCTTAAAAGCCCCACGTTGGGCGCCAATTTGTAACGAATTAACGAGTTTAGTGTTTATATTTAAACTATTATTCGAAATCTTAAAGGTCGTAGTTGATGAAAATTGAAAGTTACCAATTTTATAAAGTAATTCAAAGGTAGCATTCGAGGTTATGAAAAGTGTGTTTACAATTGTAGAATTATAATTGTCTGAAAAGAATTCCCTTAGATAAAGAAATAAAATAATTGCGTTAATATTATTTAAACACTAACGTTGCTTAAATTTAAAAATAAAGTGTACTAGCTGGTCGCTTGATGTTGGTGACCGTCTTTCTGATGCAAGCAGCGGAACTCCTCCTCCAGGTTGATAGTCGTCTAAGTACGTTAAGTCTAGTAATGTCTGGACAATAAGATTAATAAAATGCACTTCCACGTACCTGTTCGTGTTTTCTGGAAGTTCAGAAGTTCAATAAATCAGTAAGCTGCCAAGGCGGTTTACAATACCAACTCACTTTATCTACAAGGTTAGGTTACCTTGTTTAATAATGGGCGCCACACAGGTTTATTTCGGGAAAATCCCGTGGAAAACCCATTAATAGAATCAAACAATACTTTTAAAAAAGTTAAAATCGTGTTTATTGCCCTTTTGGCAATGCAATTCAACAATATTTAATCACAACTGAAGGTTGTTTTTAGTTTTTCTGAATGAATTATTTATCTATTTTTTAGAAATAAATTAAGTCAAGTTATGCTGCAAATAATGGGGTTTTATTTGTACCCTTGATAGTGAATTCAAACAATTATAATTAAAGAAAATACATTGAAGTACAATTGCAAATATTTTGTTACATACCCTATACAACTGGCTCAGAGCATATACAATGATTCTGGTTAAGTCCAGATACTCTTTACTTTAAACATTAATATTATTTAAATCTCAGGCGTAAGTTCTTTGAAACACAAAAAAAAAATGCTCATGCCTACACAATATCTACTTTACTTTCTGATATAATGTTGACTAGTAATGCCTTCGAGGTTACTAACATAAAAATAAAAATAAAACCTATGTTATAGGTTTGGCGTTCGTCACGCTTGCTTGATGATTTACAAAGTTATATGTTGAGAACACTTATGACTAACATCCAACTTAAATAGAATTGACAAATACATTAAATAAATTCAGACATGGTGTAATACAGAAAATGTTTCAGTGTTATGCGTCAGTACAGATTTGTTTATCAAAACATATAGGTTATGGCACTCGGAGTAATGAATAAATTGTTACCCTGTTACCTTTGTGTTTTAATCTTTCGATTAAAATTCAACTAAACACATCAATGATCGGATTATAATGATCACTGTTATTCACTACACTCGCACATGAACAGAGAATATTGGCCCGCTTCTAACTCAAAGGACCTTATATAACATTATTTAATTATTTCTTCTGTTCGTTATTTTCCCGCACTAAATAAAATAATACTGCACTTAAACGCACTGGTTCTTCGTAGAATATCTTGTAGTTAAATGTTGTTGTTGTCGAAAAGGTTCCATCTATGCACTGTTACAATGACGCTATCAGTTATTAGAAATTTTGATGGGACGAGCGCACCTTCCGCGCTGAATGAAAGTACAAAGTGTCTGGTGGTAATAAGCTGCCGCTCTTTATATACCCCAAGGTTTGATCAGCCTTAGGTGATTGTATTAATTACTAAGCTATTTTTTGATTGGCTTAGCCAGGTGTCATGAAAGTGACGTATGATTGACAGCCGTCATTGTTGTTAGTGTTGATAAACAGATTCCTTATGCATTTTGTGCAACTGATGCTAACGCCTGTCACACAATTATTATAGTTGCGATCGGGGTCATATCGCTATCAAATTAAAGGATATTTTGTCCTCTTCAATTTGATATAGTTTGATACTGGTTTATTTACACTTTTACCGACATTGTTTTAATAAACAATGTTCAGGTACCCGGCTTCGAGCTGTCGTCTGCTAATCGAAGCCGGCGATTACACTCTTTTATTAATCTTGTTTGTGTTCCACATCGCGTTTTTTCACTTGAACGTTTATGTTAGAACACTATTATATCTGTACTGATATTTATTTACTGAATATTATGATTAGACCTTAACTTATACATTGCTATTAACTACACTTACTCACTATGACATTTTGTTTCACATTATTTTGCTCCATTCTATTAATTGACAATCGAACTATTAATTATACAACATATTAATAATGCTTATCGCTATGTTTGGGTATAAAAACGATTCAGTGTATGTAATTTACACTTCTAGTATTTTCTACTAATCACCTTACTGATGATTGTTTGTTTTAGGCATTGCTGAGGCATACCATTTGTATCGGATTTCTGCCTTAATAACATTTATTAGTTCACAATTCGGTACCTTGCTGAGGTAGCTTATTTGTATAAGGTTCCCTCTTACAAACATGTTCACTTGTCATAAGCATATTTGAGACTGTAATACAGCTTCAATCTCATATTGTGGCCATAGCTAATCTTAGTTCTTGGCATCAATAGTTACTAGTCATGGCTAATTAATTCTCAGCCAAATGCTGATGCTGATATCACATTATTCAGATTCTTATTTAATTGTTTTTATTAACATTTCAAATTTCATTTAATTTATTCGCTGACTCGCTTGACAGCTTAAAGTGAATTTACTTTGTCCATTAGTTTGTGTCAGTTATAGTATGGTTGTAGTGTCAAGCAGTATCTAGGTTTACTGCTTCTTGTGGCACTTCTTCTTCTTTCTTCTCCAATGGTCCCTCTCTTCTTAGCTATTCTTATCAGTATATTATCTATTTACATAACTGTTATGTACTTATTAAATCTGATGGAATATGTCTAGGTTATGTAACATCTGGTCATGTTACAACTGGTATAATTACACTTAACTTCCTTTCAGATTTGGTTGTACTACCAAGCATCATTACTTACTTTTTACAGTAACATCACCATCTATTTAACTGCCTTCTATTATGTCTGTGTAAATTACCATTTTTAATCAAACCTTGATCGATTTCTTCCACTATGTTATATTCCATATTTTCCTCTTTCTTGTTCTCCTCTCCTTCTCCCTTTTTACTGGGCTTTCCCCCATGCATAGTGATTCTTAAAAGTATTATTTTTATCTCTCCATTATTGCACTCTATTCTTTTATTATTGTTCCTACTTTGTTCTTAATTCTTACATCATTTGATTTATATCAGTTCTCATAGTTTTTATAGAACAGTTTCTGGTTTTCTTTACTATGGTTTTCCATTTGTTTGCCGAATTTCCTCCAGTATTTTCTGTAGCATCATGAAGCAAATTAACCCTCTTCACTTCTTTGTACTTGTATTCTCTTTCCTTTTGTTACTAAGATATTTTCCATTCTCTTCTTTTCTCTTACCTGTTCTCCCGCTTCTTGTTTCCACCACTCTGTGTGGTTATTGCTACTATATTTCTCAAATGTTACATTTTCTTCATTGCTTGCCATTTCCCTTCAAAATTCAGTTCTTCCACAGCCATATTCTTCTGAAATCTCTTTGTGTTTATTCTTTTTCATATGTTTTTGTTCTTCTTTCACTTGAGTGTGTAACTTTTTATTACTTCATATCAGTGGCAGCCCGTGGTTCAGACAGTCAGGAGTTCAATGTCTGAATGTTTCTACTAAGATAAGAGCAATTGTCCCATTCCAAATAACACACAGGGTGGGCTTCAACATGAAGACGTTAACTATTGACAACTTTTACTAGGCCTAATATTAAGTTGTGTTCATACTGTTTGTAAATTATTCTAAAAATATATAGTTAACATAAAAGGATAGTTAAATATTTCTGTTTAATATTTAAAATGGGAAGCGACCTACCAAGTTCCTTAATTTTGCATTTATCTTTAATAGAGAGAAGAGAAATTTGTTTTTAAAATAGATTGAATACTATTCATTTTACCAAATCAATGAACTGAGCACAAAAATAAGAAATACCTGAACACACAAAAATACTAGCAAACACTTTGAAGGTTATACACGCTTCAATCAGTTTAACGTTAATACTATTATTTAATGACTACATTAAACACACTTTATTTTCTGTATACAATTTACTTCACTATTTTATTTGATTTTAAGACTTTACTGCACATATTTTCATTCAATTCTAAATGAAATAGAGAAATCTGATAGTAAACGGACAAATCATGTGGTAAAAATCATAATTATTGCGAATGGCGGTATTATGAAAATGTTAAAATTCCTGATCAGTGCAGTTCGGCCCTCGGAACTATTCGTCTCTATTGCTAACACTTGGGATTAGCGACTGTTGAATGTAATTTGGCTTATACTGATTTCCCCCTCCAAAGCTGTCAACACGGTCCGGGAGGTGCTGAGAGCTGTTTTGCACCTCCAAGCAATAGTAGCGAGCAATTCGCCTATCACGTGAATCCATTACTGTTCAGTCAACAGGATTAATCCCGCAAATCGTGTTATTTAAATTTGAAACCATTATCTCAACAAATCCTTAAACATATTTAGTCACTGAACCATTGAACCTTATGGACGAGCCGCCACTGCTTCACATTCAGTTGCCGTAGCTATTAATTTTGTCATTTATTCTAATCTTCATTTTCCCTTCATGGTGATTGCTTCTTACTTCTGGTCCCATCTTTGCTCAGGTTTCCTTTACAATTCATCTCTTGCTTTTGTTTGCAAAGATATCATCATAGAATTTTGCACCCCCTTAATCCTTGTCTGGTGCATTTGTGAATGTCCTCATATTTCTAGTAGGGTATGTGTTTATTATGGTTATCCCATTAAGTTCAGAATATTTTATTTTACTTCTTCCATTATTATTGTTACTACTACTACTACTATTATTATTACTTTCAGTATTATGTACCTTATTATTTGCATTGAGATCATCAGTTGTAAATTTGTGTTTCCTTTAACTGTTTTCCTCTGTGATCTTACTATACAACTGAGAGGTTTCAAGTTGTAATAGTGGTAGGATATGTTGTCCTGTGAACTCAATTAAGAAAAATGACTATTAAATTCTTCAGCCAATGAATAAATAGTCTCAGTAGGAGAAGATGACAATGCAAAGAACACTTGGGGTTACAGAATAAATATATCCAAAAGAAGGGAACTTCTAATGCATTTGATGAGTACAAATGTCAAGTGTTATCAACTGAAAAATTCGGTTGTTGATCAATTAAAGAAAAATGCCCAGCCTAATTAGTTCATTTCTATTGAGAAACTTATCTGTACATTACTTGAAAGTGGGTAGTGGAAGTCCGAATTAAAGCTCACATGTTCCTCCAGCATTACTTTATTAAATCTCAAGATTATATGGAGTATTTGTTTCAAAGTACCCAGTGTTTGTCTACAATTGTACAGACTGGGTAAAAATAATTCAGTGTAGAAAATTTTGTAAATGATGTAAACATCGTGGAATGATACACCTAGAAATTAAGAGAAATAAAAACGTTCAGAAGATAAAACTGTCATTAATTTCAATGGAAACCATATTACTTTCTATGTGACATTGTTTGTGGCAAGTAGGCTGGTGATGAACTGGTTTTCTTATTATTATGTGATGTTATTTAATTTTAATACATTTCAATCATAAAATATTTATCTCCCACTTACCTTAAAATCTTCCTTCAGCCCAGAGTTACATCACACGAACAGTGCAATGCAAGCATGATTGTAAGGTTATTTGAATAACATACGCAACTTGCATTTATGAAGAGAAACAATTAAAATTTTATTCGATTCTGTGACTATTTTCATGTCATGAATTATTCATTTCTTTAAGCTATCCATTAACTCCCAACAATTAATACAAAAACAAAATTTCTTTAAGTAATGATAAACAAGCTTATATAAATAAAAGTTAAAAATAGGTACCTTAGATTAAATAAAGCAGCCCTGTATTTACACACACACACACACACACACACACACACACACACACACACACACACACACACACACACACACACACACACACACACACACACACACACACACACACACACACACACAGTCATTCAGTTTATTACCCCATTTATTTAATTGCGAGCTCTTTTAGTTAAACAAGTTATTAGTTATTCAAAATGAATTTACGTATCATTATTTCCTTTTCTGCCAATCTAGATGTCACATGTTGGAAGTCTTCTGTTTTGCTAGTTCACTGTTTTACGTCTGAAAAGTTCTGCGGATTAAATTTCTACATAATTTAATTATCACTGCTTTTACAATTTATTTGTTTCACCTTATATCCTCTTTAGTCCATATCTGGGGAGTTTAATAAGTTTTTGGCTCCGAGCCTTTTATGTCAAACCTGCCGGAGCCGCCGCTATGTAACCGTAAATACTGTTCTATATTCACATTTTGCTATGCGGGCAAGATGGAAACCGTGTCCAGTCGGCGGACGCACACACGGCTCGCGTCCGGCACTTATAGATGTTGTTTGCCAACTGACTGATGCTTACATGCGGGCGGAAGTTACTGCCTTCCGTCTACCAAATTTCGTTGCTGTTCACAGCCTTCATGTGGCAAATAGTTAGTAGTGGCACCGGGAACATGGTTTGTGAGTGCTCCCAAAGCGTTGACAAAATTTCACTGCCTTCCATCACGTCACTCCAATTGGCGGGTTCTTTTGTCATGCTTCCGTCCGCTAACTCGCACATGGCAAACAAATATCACAAATTAGCCATGTTGGCCGAGGCGTCTTAGCATTGTTTATGCGCCCCGCTGGTGTTTGCGCGTTTGTGTGTGTCACACAGCACTAAAGTTCCTGGAATTGTAATGCGTTGAAAAACAGACCTCGCATTCCAATGCCCCAACTACATTCCAACTTCACATCACTGTTCCTTTGTTCGACAGCAATTTTATTTAACAGGTGACTGGCCACACAGGTGGAAAACAAAATTATGATTTTTTTAATAAAATAAAAATCCCTCCTTTTAGCCCCGTTACAATACCCCCCAATGAGAGATCTTCTGCCGAGACAGAAGAACTCTCATTGCTAAACCCCTAAGAGGATCGGAGAGGATATGGTGCCAACAACCCCTCATTAATTTCTTAACGCTTCATGGGTAAACTACCCCCCTAGCTCGGCGACTATGGCTACACCTGAACGAGATTACTGGACTTCTGTATACGAGATCCCAACACCATAAAATCGAACAGACATGCACCACAGCGCACCTAACCTTCTAACATTCTACCCCAAAATCAACACCCTGGCCTCATACCATGCCAAATCCTCAACCGATATATTCCCCCTTACATGCACACTGGGCTGCCTTTAGCAAGTACTGGACGCGTACATATATTCATTAATACATCCTAACAAATTTCTTATTTAAAATTCAAAAAATATTTATCTTTAAATTCAAAAATTCATTTACATTCAAAATCAAATTGTTATATCTCCATTACTTTCTCAAAATAAAAAAATAAAAAAAATCTTTTACATGAATCTATCAACCCTATCAATTTTCTTCACTACTAATAACAATAAAAAAAAAAAAACAAATTGAACACCTTATTAAAACATGAATTCACTTACTCTAACATTTGTTTACACACATATTCTAAACAATATAATTCAATAAACACTAGTAACACACATAAACAATAATATACTTGAAACTCAAACATCCCTTATATGGCAGGCGGAAAAATAATTTGTTTTTTTTTTCAAAAAAATTAAATTTATCAAAATATCATTTTTACCAATCTCAGAAAAAATCAAAATCATTTAATTCAATTAAGCGACAAGATTGCATCAATCAATTGCTAGAAACTGGTCTTGTCTATAACATCAACCATCAGCTGATCTCTCTGGGTCAAGTGAACGACCCTGACATACATATGTTACACAAAGCTACATCATAAAATACATGAAACATCTTTAAAATTTTTACCTTCAAACATAGTACAACATAATAAAATAGGACATTTAAAATTAACATGGTTATTATTATCTTACAATAAACAATAAACTTTACATCTAAATTGACCAAAAATTACACATTTTATAGCTTTATATTATTCTCAAATTCTATTACAATCCGTCACTTGTTTCAATTACTTTTATATTTTGACTATGACTTTCTTTCTTTAATATTTTCATTCTCAATTAGTTTGGGTGACTCAATAATTCATAACATTTCGATTTACAACTTGGCATTTATATATACTCTTACCCCTTTTGACTCTAATACTCGTTTACAAATTCTTTACCTAATATGACACCCATCTATCAAAACATCTACCAACCATTCTCTATCTCTAACTTGCTACTCAAACTCAATTCGCATCATTCTACCCTTATATAAAAATAAATACTCTCTACCCCTTTGTACTCAGGATGTGTTCCCCCCCACTGCTCATTCCCTTATGTTGGTTCCTGGACTCCCCCTAGGTAACCCTTTCCGGCGCTAATCGGTTCCCTTCCTGCCACAACGTTTCTCATTGAGGACTCCTTATCACACCACCCCCCTTACAAAATTACCCATCAACTAATTACTCTCCTATCACATTACTTTCATCTACAAAATATCTCCATTTATTTATTACCTCAATATATCATTCATTACTCTACATATTTTCCCCATAGCTACTGTGTCACTATCAATATTCAAATTCTACATTACTTTTATTCACAACCATCTTACTTTGTTCAACTCCCCTTCTAAACTTACTTGGACTGATCTAAATGTCCTAACGAAATAATAATCACCCAACTTCTACCTTTTACAAACTATTTAAAATTCTTAACTATCTCAAATTACTTCCATCATTTAAATTAAAATCTTTTAACCACATTGAAAATCTATTATTCAAACATTAATTCTATTCAAACATTTAATTACATTGAAAATCTGCAAATTATTTATAAGTGACATATTACATTTATAACTCCAGCAATCAGCTGATGTCTCCTGGTCAGGTGAATGACCTTCTCTGAATCTCTTTCAAGCAATTCTACTGTGTAAAAGACATAACTTATGTTTACAATCCTTACTCTCTAACCTGATAAAATAATAACACAATATGATAAACATCTACGGCATTCCATTCTCAAATCAAAACAAAATTATCTAGTCAGCTCAGTAGCGAGTCACCATCATTAAGTTACAAAATTTTAATTCGTTACTCCCCTGAGTAACCTTCTTTACCACACACACTATGACCCCCCTGGACTGTGGCGTCCAGTTGCGTCCACAAGGACTGACGTTTTGGAGGAATTTTGTCATCTCCTTGTCCTTGCTTCTGCCTTACATTTTTTCAAAATGGTCAGATATCATAATATCTGATTTTACATATTTACATACCCTTAATGCGGGTCTATCACCTGGTTTACTGTTCCCACGCAAACAGAGTGATAGCCGCTGTTCCATAGTTCCGGGGATTTCCCCTACGTCACCCCCCATTAATTTCAAATCTATACCAATTTCAAGCCAGCTATGGTCAGGTTTACAATTGCTGCCCACAGCTGGCTGTCGTCCAAAACCACGATTAGTGTTGGTAAGGCAGTAATCGCCCGAAAAGGCGGGGAAATCATCTTTCATTTCAGGCATGTTATACTTCATCTTTGTGATACACTGCATGGCAACAAATCAACATATAATATGACATTATATAACAAGTTGTGCAGTGTATTTTACACCAGTTTGGCCTCCGATGATGGTAACATACCTTGATGTTACCACCAACACTCATCGCTATCTGCAGTAGCACATGCCACCACTGCAATAGCCTAACTAATATCTAAACTTAAATCCTTCTACTTTTGCAGTCTCTACTTTCCATAATTATTTCACTTCGATTAACACCACACAACCCCCCAAAATTACCCACACATCTTGTGTGATAACATAATACACATTTACCTTGAACATTGACATTTTTACATTACTACACAATTCTCATTTAAATAATTTTTATAGACAGTTATAAACATTACCATCGGAAATATTCATCAACTGCTTTGTATATCATCATTTAATTATTTATCCCTTACTACAATTAGATTCCTCAAAATTTTCAAATTTATTATTAACCTTTATTTTATCTCATATTTCAGTTATTATTACCCTTTAACTATGGTTTCGATTTAGTACAACTATCTCAAATTAGTTTCATCATTGAGTTTAAAATCTTTTCACCACCTGTAAATATTTTACTCTATTTAACTTGTATTATTAAATTTATACTTACAGTACATTACTCAACACTATCATAGACAAACAAATATAAACATCCAACACTAATAACTCCATGTACCTTCTGAAACATTTTAACAACTATGTTATTCCACAAACTAAACGCAATTTAACATTCATTTATTTATTAATTATTATCAAATTTAAATCTCAAAATAATTTAAATTCATCATCAAAATTCAATTATATAACATTTTAAATCAATCAAAAATATTTAAACATCTCAAATTACTTTAATTCCATCAATTATTCAAGAACACAACATATTTCAATTATGATCAAAACAATTACAATTCATTAATTACTTTCATAATTATTCTTGTTATTTTATTTAGTCTGCTCAAAATATTATTATTATTATTATTATTAAATTGATTTCTACTACCTACACACATTGTTTACATTACATACTTGTTACAATACAAACAGTTAATTTCACTAAAATTTATTTACAAATCTTTGTCATTATCTTTCAGTTTACCACACTTCATTTCATAATCTGGTCAGGTCATTACCATAAATTAAAATATTTGAAATGTCCATTTATTGATTTCTTATCTAACCGCGATCGTTGTATAATAGTCTTATTTTTTTATAACACTTCTCATTCTTACTCACACTCAATTTATTATTATTATTATAATAACCCATTGACTTTATGTCATTCATTGTACCATTATAATTTATAGGATTATTCCCTTTTATTATTTCATAAACCTTGTCAATATTAGTTATTTTTGTCCAGTCTCCATCAGTACTTTTGGTTAACATCAGGTAAGTTATTTTATCATTTATAAAGGTATCATCAAAATAATTATCAATCTCTATTTTACAAGGTAAGTATTTTATATCATTTATCTTCACCACTTCTTTCCTCTCTTTCAACTCATTATAATTTCTCTTTAACTGATATAATTCTATCTCCCTATCTACACACAACTCTCTTTCTAAATCTCTCTCACCATAACACCATATCACACTTTCTCTCTCACTCCATGCAGAGGGTACTGCTACATTAAGACATTTCCTGATTTCTCCAGGAACAACAACAAAATTCAAAAAACAATTATTAGTAGAACACTTTTCTACCCAATACATTCGTGAAGATCTTTCTTCACCCCCCTTAACACCTCAAAAAAAATTTACCCTCTGCCATCCCTCTACTTGTACACTCCCTTCATACTCTCTCTCTATCTGGTCAACATCTGTTTCTACCCCTTTGCAACCCATTTCTCTCTCACTCTCAGAATTGTAATTAACCTCATTATCATCACTCTCTGATACCACATTTTCAATTACATTACCCCAATGTTTTACATGCAAAGTTGTTTTTAATTTAAATTGTATAAAAATATTCGAAATATATACACAAATTTATTCACACAGTTAAACTTCACAAATTTACAGCTACTAATAGGTCTATATTAGACTATTTTTTGCTATTTTGAACTCTTGTTTTCTTGTTAATTTACCGCTTGTTGCTATGAAGAAAAGAATCCCTCACAATCACTGTATTCCAAACTTTTTTTATACTAAATATATGTTTTTTTAAGAGTTTGGCCTACCATTTTGACTCATCACCTTGAGTGAATAAGTGTTGGCATAAAAATCATAATTACACATCCAGAATACCTCTAGATAAAATTTTCATGAGAAAATAATATTTTTGATGGTATTAAAAGCTATTTATTTTGTTGTTTACAATCTGTCTATTATAATTTACAAGTTACGTTTATTATGCACAAAATTTCAAGAGGTAAACTCTTTTGTATTTAATGTCCTCAGGGCAATGCAAAAGGTATCATAATTGAGAAGCTGGGTTTTGAGGTGGAAATGTTAGCCACACTCTTTTATTTATTCCCATAATTAGAGTTAATAGTAGTATTTTAAATTACAGGAATATTCTTGTTTTAAATTTGTATATAATATTTTTTGTTTTCAATTTGAATGGTCAAATTATTCGAACATCTGCATATTTTGAGTACAAAGGATATTAAGAAAATGAAGCAGTGAATCATAGATAATTATAACCTTTGTAGTGTTTGAGAATTTCTGTTGTTACAGGTCTTCGAACTTCGAAGACGCGTCTGTAATATGGTCATGTAATAGGTATTATGACAGATTGATCCTAGAAGCAATAGAAATTAATGAACACAATGATAACATCAACAGAGAAACTGCCACGCTTAGTACGACTTGGTACCCTTTACTTTCTGGTTTGACTGCACGCGGGTTGACTGACCACACAAATAATGCACACAGCTTAAATGCCTACAGGGCAGGTCCACTTACCGGACCACCCACCGCCACTTCTACACTATATAACTGAGTTTACTTGCTGGCGTTTTTGTCATTTATACCTTAGGATACTCATTGTAATATGAGTGAAACGTCATACAAGACATTTTTTATGTGGTCCATACCGGAAGAAGACTTCAAAAACATAATAAACAAAAAACAGTTCAAATAGCACATTAATTTTTTTGTCTCATATTTATAATAATGTTACATTTTTAAAGTCAAAACTCTTGATAAGGTATTCTGAATGCAATTGCATCCGTCATATGTTTTTTCATGCCTGGTGCAATTTAAAACAAACAAAATTTCTTTATAAACACTTCTTGCCCTTTACACTCCTCTGATTATTTCACTAGATGCATGCCAAGGTCTTTCTCGATGTTGCCACTGACAGGTCTGTTAACAGTTTTTAGAGTTCATTTCCAAGTATAGTTTTTTATGTGTTTCAAGTTTTACTGTTCATAATTGTTTTATAGGTTATATTTTACACATGAATGTTACTACAGTATAATAAAGTAAATTAGTGCAGTAGCATCCAAATAGTTCGCTGTGATGATTGTTGTATGAATTTCTTGGAGTTGATGTTGACTTATCCGTATATTAGACTGTACTTTTATAAATACAACACTATTTCATTAACGACTCGGAACACAAAGTTTTTTATGAGTAAAAACATAAAGTTTTACCTTACAACCTGAACCGGTTTCACTTTTAAAAAGCTTCTTCAGAGGTGAAGAAGCTTTTTAAAAGTGAAAACCGGTTCAGGTTGTAAGGTAAAACTTTAATGGTTGTAAGGTAAAACTTTGTTTTTACACATAAAAAACTTTGTGTTCCGAGTCGTTAATGAAATAGTTGTATTTAGTTAAGTAACGGACACGTCATGGACAACGAAATCCAAGAATGTACTTTTATTTCTTACCCATTACACATAGATTCTTTTACCATGTTAAGTTTCAGGTCTTGTAGGTTCTTGTTAGTTTTAAGCAACCTTCAACATTGTTAGGTTCAGGTGTTATCTTCAACATTGTTATAACAAAATTGCAGAAAATATTTGTAGTTGGACTAGAATAATTAAATTGTAGACCATGTTGGTTGTGATTTAATTATCAAGAAATTAATGTAGACAGTAACAAAAAGACACCCCGAAATAAAGTTTTGCGATAGGCATAAAAGATAAAGGGTCATGTAATGTGATTATTATTTCAAATATTTTTTTTTGAATTTTTGGGTATTGCGAGAGAAGTACACCAGCAATTAGAGCCCATCAAAAGTGACACATGTTAGCTTTGTTCGAGGGTGGGCGGCGAAAAGGAACAAACCTTTCCTTTCCATTAAGACGTCGTAAAAACTATTCACGAACAATGAGCTGTACGGCACATGTTGCAGCGAACTGGACCATGCGTGGGAATGCTTGACTCCACAATTAGGACAAAAGAAGACTACCCTTACATCTGTCCAGTAGCGAGAAAAACACAGAACCAACGGTGAGAGTATTGTTCAAAACCATATGTGCGACTTCTAAAAGACAGTGGTTTATGCACGGACAATGGGACTGGCGACTAAATGACGCTTGTGGAGAGCACAGATGTTATGCCACCCGTAAGTCAACGAAGGAAGTTGTCAACGTCTCAACAATAAGGGAATTCGACACGCTACACCAAAAGTAGCAGATATGATTTTGAAACAAGGCGTTAGCACTGATTCCAGGAACAGGGCAACGGACATAAGACAGCGACTCGTTGAGTCCTCGTGGACTACGTCAAATTCAAGTTGAGAAAGCCAACCAGCCAATGAGGAACGAGAATTCCGAAGGGAACTTCTGAAGGGGATGGTTCAGAGAGGAGCTAGAGACCAGAGAGCGAATCTCGTGTATGAACGTCCCTCTCCAAACGGCACTGGGTGGAGAATTCGCTAGAAATACAGACTGGAGACGAGAGGACACAGGGAGGTCCATGGTATAAGCCTATCAGAAATGTTTTGGTGGGAAGCTGAAGCGTTCATCAGAGTCACAAGAGTGGGAACATCAGAAGAAATAAAAACTGTTTACACAGGGAGACACGCCCTCAGTGTACTACAAATTTTCTCTCAGTTCATTCAAATTTTGGCTCAATTTACTCCGATTCTTAAATCAGTTTATTCAGATTTTAAATCAGTTTATTTGAACTTGTATCTCAGTTTCATAATAGTTCAGTTTATAAAAACTTAATGCAGTGTATAAGTCAGAACGTATTTCGGTAGAGACGATAAAGGCATTATTACGACTAAATGGAAGTGCGCGAATAAGACTCAGAACGCAAAATGGGACAGTAGTGTTCGCGATGAAGTGCGAGTAACAATCTTTATAAATTACACATAATACACCGTCATAAAGATACTGACATTTTGCAGTGACATTCTCGAACTATTACAGAAAAGTAGTGATACTACAATGTTTCGTAGTTAACTCAAGTAAATAGAAGTGTGAACAAGTGCCTAATGAACTTGAAAATGATCTAGGCACCGAAAAGAGTGGTCGTGCGAGATGGAAAACTATTAGAAGCGTACGGTATCGAACTGTGAATCGCGTAAATAGACTCACGCGAATAAACATAGCCGACCAATTACAAGTGCAATGCCACGACTTGTATTATAATAATCTCAAAAGCTCAAAGTGACTGTCGCGGTGTGCGGAAGTGTGTTTGCAAACGATGTACATATAGAAATCGGTAGTGTCAATCACGAGTGCTATATGGATTAACATCACCCATCAACGCAGGGATACATCATGGGAGCGATACATCATGGCAGAACGAGTAAAATACAAAACTAATCTCTTCTTATAATTATTAATTTATCAAATACCACTGACCTGACACTTAGAACCAAACCACCTGAGAAAATTATATAAATATGAGTCAGATAGATATGAATCCATAGGTAGGGATTATGATGTTATAGAATATCGTAACTATGTTATGATGTTTTGTAACTATGTATGTATTTTGATGTGTCTGTTGCAGGAACAGGATTTTAGCTATGTATATGATTAATATGTGTATTGTTAATAATGATTATTTCATGCATATAAATGTTTAATGTGTTTTAACATAAAATACTTAATACAAATTATGAGCACACCACATTGTTAGTTAGTAACGTCATTACGGACGAAGAAGCGTCTACATTTGATTGTTCACTTAATTATTTAAATTTGTTCATTTAATTATTTAAATGTGGCATAGAATTTTATTGGTTTGTTGAAGATTTGTATGTGCTCTTATTAAACGACTATGTTATGAAATGAATAAGGATGAAATATGATTTTAATAAACGTAAGTTAGAATGGATTCGTTAGTATTCTATTGATTTATGTAAAAACCTGACTCACAACTTAACCTTCACAGAACAGAATCTATAATTTATAATTCAATTTAACGATTATCAATTAAATTACTCAGAAAGATACACAGAATAGAAGTTTGGAAGACAGTTAAAGTCAGAAGTAATTTCATATGTAACAAGTTTGAGTGTGAATAATTAATTAACTCTAATTCAATTCATACAATTATTTAAAGGAATGAATTTGTTAACATTGTGTATGGCAGCTCAACACATGGCATTAACTATATTGTATATGATTATCCAAACTCGGAGTTAGATACACTTTGATCACGACTCTATTAAAGAGAGAATTCAATTAATTTACGCAATAAAATTACTACAATGAAATAACAATGGATATATGAAAGCAATAAAATCAACACATCATTGACTCTAAAAGATTCAACATAGTTCATACAGATATCACCATTATAAACACAAATTAATTTATAATTGGATTAATTAATTACGCAATAAATTTGCATAATCATTACCATTGCATATGGTGTTCCAACAACACAGGGCAATATAAAGTAAAAAATTTACATAACTATAAAAGTTAATTAATCATAATTGATGAGTAATTAATCTATGCATATAATTAGCATAGATATTATCATTGTATATGGCTTCCCAACGAGGGGCAGTGAAAACCAATTCTAGTAGATCAAAGATAATTAATTAATTTATGCAAATAAATTTGCATAAAGATTAATATTATCATTGTAGTCAGTATTCTTTCCTTGTTAACAGTTAACATGGAACTACACACATAATTTAAACATAGATAAAAGTTAGTCATGTTTTGCAAAATATTTGTTTATTTGAAGTTGAATCTGAATCATACTTCATGAAATGTGACCACGGGCTGCATATTTTAAATTCATAGATCTGACGTCTGATGTTAAATATTGTAGAAATGCAAAAAGAAAAACCTGTGAGATTCTTCACTGATCAGTAACATCTCTTGAAGTTTTGTTAAGAGGACATTGAAATCTCAATTATCAAAACCCAAACCCTAGCCAAGTGGCTACTTGTGTATCCCCGAGGGCTACACTTATCATTCAGGAGTATAAGAGCAAATGTTAGTAATGTCGAAAAAATAAATATAAATCAAAAAATCAAAGACATCATCTTCGATTTATAAATTATAAATAAATATTTCCTTAATTTTATTTATTGATCTAAAATAATTTCTCTGTTGATTTAAGTTTTGAGACACATTTTTACATGAGGTCTTAACAGACAAGTAAATTATTAAAAAATGAAGTAGGATTCAGTGATGTCCCATATAACAATAAACTGAAGAACTTCCTTGGCTGTTCATGTAACTGCTGCTTCTGCTTTGGCATTAGTAGCATACTTGTCATTGCAAGTTTTAATTCTTGCATGACTTTTCTTTATTAAAGCCACCATATACAAGAATACAAGGTTGAGCTTTTCTATTGCCGATTCTAAATCATTACCAGAGGCTTCCATAAATATTTTTGATTGTATGATATACAAGGCGAATTCAGAACCATTAATTTGTTACAATTAACATGTTTCTGAGTGAAAACCAAACAAAAATTCTCAGTTGTATGGTATCAAATGGAGATTAGGCAATCTAGTGAACCTCTGCTGGAAATCATATGGGGCCCTCCAAGTTGAAGGCAGTTTGGCGGACCTGCCCCCATTGCCCTTTTTGTCTGCCTCTGATAGAGACACCTCATTGTAGGTTATTGGGTCGTGTCATAGTGTCTATATAGGACTTTGAATCTAATATCATATAAATCATAATCATAATTCAGTTCTATGTATTACGTATCTTAACATAGCAAGTGGCACTTAATTGAATCACTGGATAATTGAATCAGCCGTTTCACTGAATCAAATTATCAGCTTCCAAACCAGAATATAAATTTAAGTAGTCTGATGTAAAAGTAAATGACTTGAGTGTTTTATTAAAATGGACACTCAGTATAGTCACTCAAATTATCTATTTATTTATAGTAGGCCTATATACTAAATTTCACCAATGCATCATTCTGTTACAGTCAAAATACAGTGTTATAATCTATACACACTACACAGAATAGGTGAAAATGGAAAATGAAATTGAAATAATCTTTTCTTTTTTCAATTCACCACTTTTTAATTACAATAGGAGCTAAAGATATGAATATTTTCTGGAAATAAAGCGTATGCTTAGGCACATATCAGTGTCCATATGTTAATGCAGGTTTGGGACAAATTAAAACCAACAACAATACCGTTTGCAAAAGCAAGATTTATAGAAACAGAAGAAGAAGAAAACTAAAGATCTGTGATGGCAAAGGGAGGTAATGAAATAAATTATGACATTGATGTAGCTCCTCCTTCCTCTGTTGCTAATGATGACACATTTTCGCAAATTGGAATATACTCTGATAGAGTTAAGACTGAAGTGTACTGTACAGCAAAGAAGTGTTCGATACATCATTATGTTAAGAAAAATCTTTAGGGGGAAGAGGTAGAAAAATTCAGTCTTCTTTACTGAGTCAAGAATTACGCCAAGACACAAAAAATTTAGCTCATTAAAAACAACAATTTAAAAAAATGAGTACTCAGAGTATATATTTGCATTTAAGTATTACACTATTCAAAATTGTTTACTTTTTTTAGTATAATTAAGTTAAACGTGTTTTCTATATTATTGTGTTAAATTTATTTGTATACAGTTTATATACATACTGTATTTTTCTGCAGTGACACTTTCGGAGTTAAGTGACGTGTAGTATGTAGCCTACTTACAGTAGTCATATATTTTTGGAACTATTATTATTTTTAAATTTCTGTACTTGTAAGATGAATTTAGTATAATAATACGTTACTGTGGCACATATACACTGCAAATGAATAAAAAATAGTACGATACAACCCATACAACATATACTTTTTAATCGATGATTTTATATTACTATATCTGCTATAATTTACTGAATTATTCATTTTATAATACGACTGATACCCTTCTTATTTGTACATTTATTTACACAAAATATAAAAACTTTACAACGGTTCATTTGTCCTATGAATCAAAGTAATGAAATTTTCCATTTTGCGTGCAGATAGCGTTTGAGGTTGAAACACCAACCGCATTGTACAATTGTAGACCCGTGCTGCTCCTTCCGAGAAAATTTAAAATCATGAAGTTTGGAAGGGGGGAGTAGTAGAATGTAACGGATCGAGTGCTTTGTTACCTTCAGTTGGTTTAACTTTGAGAATGTCAGCGTTTGAAAGTTGTAAGAAGTGATTAACTTAAACAAAATTAACACTAGGTAAATTAATTGATTGATGTTTTAATAAAACATCACTTAAATAATCAGGAATAGTTAATTTGTAATTAGTTAATCACGATGTGAGTTTAGTTTGTTAGTTTTGTGCAAGTGTTTGCAATAATAAAAGTGAAGGTAAGGACAAAAGTGTGATCCACAGGTGTGTATATGTGTGTGCATTCTTCAAAGTGAGTTCATTAGTAGTTGGTAGCAGTAAAGACGGCAAACAGCGGACACAACCATCGGCAATTATGTTTAAACGCCATGTTATTTACAAAAATATATAAACGAGCGCAAAAAATGTGGGAAGTAGAAGAAGTTGATTTTGTTTACCAGGTGATTTGGTCGTAGTTTGTGGCGGCTGTAGGTTATGGGGGCGTGTGAAGTTAGGTACACTGACAAAATTCAGCAAAATACACAAAGAAACCGAACCTATTATAATAAAATGGAAGAAAAAGAAAGAATTCTACACAATAATAAGTGTTTATTTGGATATATGGTGCATCATTCGTCAGTGTCATACGTGTTGTGTTTTTTATGGCTTCTTGGAATATTTCTACCTTTTGCCTTAGCTGGTAAGTAATATGTTTTGTATATTTACCAAATAATATTAATTTTGTTTAGTTTCGTGTATTGGTTGCAAAAATAGTGAACAGTTTTACTGCATATTCCATAAGGTGTTTATTTTTTGTTACTTTTTCAGAAATGTTTTTACTCACTTGTAAGAAGCTATGTAACGTGAAACGTTATTTTCCCGTAGCTAATTGTGAAAACGGATAAATTGGTAAAAATAATGGTAAAATATTTTGGTAATTGTTTGCCGAATTGTATACTACTACTGGTTTGTGTTTGTGTCAGAATTTATGCAACAAATATATGTATATATTTAAATTTTATTAGATAATATAACAATTAGTTAATTTTACATGCGGGCGTAATTACGTGAAATAATTAATGAATTAATTAGTAAACTCGAAACTACATTACTTGTATTTTCATTACTAAAATTACAAGAAGTTTAATGTAAATAAATTTTTTGAATTTTTGACATCATATAAACAAAATCTATTAGTGTACTCGTGTTTTTAGACTATGAAGATAGACCTACAGTATAGAATTATAGATTTTACAGTAACGTACGATATACAATAAAATAGTATACAACATACGATATTACAGGCATTAATATTTTACAAGGTCACTTACAAGTTTGAGGAACTGAGCTCAACACATTTTAAGTTACCAATGTTGGTTTATACATTGAAACATGGCAGTTGTATTTTAAAAATTAGTTTAATAGTCACCAATACAAACAGTGTATAGAAGTCTTTGATTAAAGTTACATTCGTGAACCAAGAATAGTTATCTTGTTTTTTTTTAAGACCTGTTACATAACAAGGAAAAGTATGAATCCCGGTGAACATAAACACAGTGCCAACTACGTTTTGTAAATTGGGTCTGTTCAACTATTTTTTTGAACAAAAATATATCAAATTGGATCCGAAACATACGATTTAATTTGTAACACGATTAAACAAACTTAATTTTGTGCTTCTTAAAGTTTTTTTTTAACGTATTGCTTGTTCATAGACCCAAGTGTCAAGTAACTTAAACTGGTACCGAAACCGCCTCCCGGGTGAAGCGATTGTCCTGCTAAAAAAGGCCGTTGGATAAAGAACGATGAACAAAATATTAAGTCATATGGACGGCCTATTAATGGGTAACAAAATATTCATTAGGTACATTTGTGTGGGACATAAATGTTGTCCCTGTCAAGCTTATACAGCTAACGGTTTCCGCCACAGCGTAACCGATGGTATTGGAAAGTATGGGTAGGGTCGGTCACTTTATAGTTTTAGAATATTTTGTAGTTTGTATGGCGTAGTAGGTTGATATTAAAATATTGTTTTGATTTTAACTCTCAAACATGCTTCACCGTCTACATTTTGTAATTCTGACGCAGTGTTAAATTAAAACACCACGTAACATTAAACATTATGTTTGTTTTCGTTAACAAAAATTAAACATTTTTGGCGGAGAGGGAAAATTTTGGAAGATATAATGATTTCAAACATTTAATTCTAAAAAAAGTAGCTTCGAAAACGTAAAACGTTCTCAAGAATATTGTTTATTTCGAATTATCGCAGTTTTAATTCCATACACTTAACTTTGCGTCGCCCATTGGAATGTGCTAATAATATAATCACTGCTAATGTAACGTTTCCTTCCATCCATCTGTTGTCAGCTCGTAAGAAAGTCGTCAAATGTTTGAGCGGAATACGTTTTGCCGCATACTTTAGCATCGTTCCAAGAAGAAATATGGCTACATTGGAAGGCGGGTGAGCCCGAAAACTGAGAAACCGAATAGACTATAAGGTTGTTGCGGGTCCATAAAAATCAGTGGAAAAACTGTGAACGAGTCGAGTTTCGAATATACATACGCAAATAAGAACTTTACTGGAATTCGTGGACCATAATACAAGCAACCTACCGACATTTTTAGCAGTAGAGTGTGTTCCTCGAGGGACGCTGTTAAATACGACAAAAAAGTAGTTTAGGTACACTTTCATAAATAGTTTGTGTGTGACCAAATAAGTTTAATTATATTTATAAATTCATGACCTCTGAATGTTTATATGAATGTCTATATGCTGGTGTACATAACTTACACGTTACATTATTATGGCGTTAACTGTTGCGCGTTCGAGAAACACACACACATACATTGGCTTGGATATTTTTTTTTTTTGCTAAAATACAGTATGTGTAAGTGATGGGTTGGGGTTTTATCTGATTTTATAGTTATCCCATTTGTCAGATTCCAAAAGTGGAGAGAAAGTCCGTAAAAAAAACGGCCGCATGTCATCTTCCGCGAACGATTCATTAATTACCGAACTCGAGCGATGTGTCTCCATTATGTCCGCCACATGTAGTTTAACCCGTAGTCGTATTTTCGCCAGGTCTTGGATTTCGCAGGACGATACAGCCATCACCGTCCGAGACATGAACTCACTCCACCGGCCAAGTGCCTAAAACATTGACCATTACAAACACGCCCGCGCATATAAGTGAGTGTGCGTGTATGTCTGACAGTATAGATTCCTCATGTCAAGTGATTAAGTGCATTATATCGTACGTAAGACAGTACATAAGAAGCACCGTGTATCACTTGTACAAGTACATTATTAGACTAATACGCACTTTGCAGACGGGATTATACGCAGTGTAGCCGTTACAATTTGGTAACCAACTAAAACCGTTGTGAAAACAAGCGTCTACTGAAGATACATGATGAAAAATAGATTGCACTGTATTTACACTCTTGAAAACGTAAAACAGTAACAACAGGATTATAGTATCCGGCACTGTAACCTTTGTTTACAATTAGAGAGTAACGGAACGCCCGACAAATTCATACTGTGTTCTGTATAGCTTATGAATTATGTATATAGTTGATATACGGCTTTGCATTTCTGTGTCATAACGTGTATCGCGAATTCTCTGTGATTTACTCCTCTTTTTTTTCTTATTATCCGAGAATATTACTTTGTTTACCGTCGGACTTTTTCCATTTTCCTTCTTGAAAAACGTTATTGACTTTCTAACCTGACCGTGATACGTAACGCACGAAAATATTTCATATATGCAATGAATTCACGGATATTTGTCAAACTGGTATGGTATTGAAAACACAGAAGCTGTGTCACCCGGCTACTGAAGCATTCCGAATAAACTGAGTAAATATTACAGCGATCAGTACTAGCTTGAAATAGTATTATTTCATTATTAATATTTGAGGGACTCGTAACTTTTGTGAGTAGTGGAATAAATGGTTTAGCAATGCTTAACCGAAATGGTTTAGCAATTCCTGTTCAGTGCTACAGCTGGAATTAGGTGTTACCTGGGGTGAGTAATAGCTTCAGAGGGGTCCTCACTGTTGAGTAGGTCAGGAAGGTATTAGGTACAAATCAGGAAGACAAACGAAATGGTGTAATAATTCCTGTCCATTGCCACAATTGGACTCTGTGTTACCTGGAGCAAATATAGATACAGAGGGCCCCTCACTGTTGAGTAGGTCGGGAAGGAATTAGATACAAATCAGGAAGATAAACGAAATGGTGTAATAATTCCAGTCGATTGCCACAACTGGACTCTGTGTTGCCCGGATCAACTGTAGATTCTGGGGGCCCCTTTCTATTGAGTAGGCCAGGAGGGTATTAAGGTATTACTTTATGCAGACTTTAGAATATTAAATGAAATAACCAAACCACGTAAAACTTAGCTATCGACTCCTATTACAAGTAGGATATGTGTTTCAAACACATTGCTTTCATTTTCAGGTGTGTTTGAATGTAAGCAAAAAATGTGACTGAACAGAACAACAAACAGGTCATAAACTAAACATAATTAGAAAATTCACATTCAGTGAGCAATTTGTGTTCTGATTTGTTCAGCAACTTCCAAAACGTCTTTTTAAGAAATTAGTAGTTGGTATTTTTCATTAAATACCAAAATTAGCCTTTGAACATTTTAGTTTCGTTTTATTAGTTTAAAAATCGATCTGTATTTTCTTCGCTTTAACGGTTAAACCTGTGGAAATGTTTTCAATTACCACTATTGGCTTACATATGTAGGCTAGTCTTAGTTTCAGGTAATTACATTTTTCGTTTGTTTAAGACTTTAAATTGTTTATTTGAGTATTTAAAAAAAACTTTTGCCATACTGGCGTCCCCACCGGGGCACACGTCTGCTCGCGTCCTGTTCATTAGGCTACTTAAAAAAATGTAGGTCTGAAAACTACCATAATAATTTCTCAGAAAATCACTTAAAAATAAAAGCAGTCTCATTTCAATCTTTAACATTGAATACCGCTCAAATTGCCCCAGAACACAAAATTATCTCCTACTCAGTAATGAAAATGTTAATTTTTCATCTGGTTTATGTAATTGAAAATTATTAAAACTTCAGTTCGAAGAGGGCGATTCAGTTCGTAATTTTTGTTTTACTGTAGACAAATGATGTAAGCATTTTCTATAATATACGTATCTTCATATGTATGAATATGCATACTCGTGCGTATGTTTTTTTCATATACATTTTATTTGTTTTAAATAAAAACTGAATTTTTGAAGTTAGGGCCTACACTTATTTCGTTCAATTTTATTTATTTTACATGAACTAGATGGAAAATTAATTTTATTATGTAAGAGGGCAAATGTTGAATTGGGGGGGGGGGATTTTTTTTACACCTATTCAATGTTAAACATTACAAGAGACCATTTTAAAGTCCTAAAAAATCTGATAATGTAGGTTTCGGCCTCTTTTATTTGAATTTCCTGCTGTTTTAAAATCTAAAATTATAGATTTTGGGTAAAATTAGTAGATATTAGCGTACAGAATTTTTCCAAAGTACATTACGCTAAATATGTTAGAAGATGTGATTTGGTAACAATGCGTTTTCATACGTAAGTTTATAAGGGAATTTTTTCCTTCATTTTTGCGTACAGAACATGTCCTGAAAGTATTTCCATTATTTCGTATGTGTACGTTATTGGTTCATTTATTGTATCAAACTATTCGTTGGGCTTCCTATGTACGTGAACCTATTTGTGAGACGTATGAATGTATGTACGAAACGTGAATGTAGGCTTCATGTCTTTCTTACTATGGTCTTTCATTCACAAAGTTTATTTTAGTAAAATTTTCCCCATAATATCTCGAATGGAAAACTAGAGTAGACTGAAAAGACCCCCCCCCCCACACACACACACACACGGATGCCATATGGCAGTTGAGAAAGGACGAGGTTAAATGGCAACATCCAGGTGAACTTGGAACAGGTAAAACCTGCTTCCAAGTCGATTAGGTACCTAGTGAGGGCAGGCCACAAAACGGATCACATTTTTTGTTAAGCTTTCGACGATGCAGGTGTTGTGTCCCAAACAATATGGATTATCCCTTCAAGAGTTCTGGCTTTTTGAATCTGTACCGTGGAGTATTTCAATAAAAGTGTATTCATTGATGGAACCGTCTTTAAAAAAAAAGAAGTGATATACCCTCGTACAAGTATCCGTTACCTGTCTCGTGGTAGCATAGAAAGTGACTATAGTTTATGCATAACAGAGTTCATGTAGGTAACTAATGTGTTTGCGTGCCGAGTCGGTGTCAGGTTCAATACCGTCTCGTGGTTTACGGCAGCTTTGATGCAATCGGCAGCGGCACGATTGTTATTACTCAGCTGATTTCGGTGATCTTAGTTTACGGCGTAATTATCATATGTCACCATAACAACATATGGTAATGGATTTACATTGGTAATTCTATGGTTATTGTCATTCTATTGGTCGTGAAACCACACGCGGCGTTGGCCTACTGTACAGGCGGTAATGTATGAATTGTTTACATGTCGGATTGTGTACATTATGTAATTACGAAATTCTGGAAGAAATGTATTGATTTTTTCCAAGTGTGCAGTGAAGGTATAATTATTAAAAACGATTATAATCTTGTATAAATTATTTCATACCTGTAATAACACAAATAATTTATAACATTATCAGTAGGCTCGTCGGGCGCTCGTGCATCATTACAAATTTGTTTAGAATGAAAACCATTGTAATTTGTTTTGATTCTAAATAAGTTGTTTGTCATTGTTTCTTTATTGTAATTTTGCGATGTTATGACTGTGTTCAATGTACCAGTACATTGTAGTGTATTGCAGATGTAGTAGTCGATATTTTCTGTCTGTTTAAACAACGGTGTATCGACGTTTGGGCATTATGTTTTTGAACTTGCTCATGAACTTAAACGTGGTCGATATGTGGATTACTGCGACTTTTCAGGCGAATACCCGGTACACTCCACAGACAGTAAAACAATCGCAAATTTTATTTAATACTGATACACATATTCCAACAACACGTATCCATGTGTACGTTAAACCTGTACGAACCATTCACGGCCCACATTATAACTGAAGAGTACAACCAAGTGGTAACTCATAGTCACTGATACTAACAGAATCAGTAATCACTATCTCGGTGAACGTTTTTACTTCATCGCAACTGCTTGCACGATTTCCTGGTGTTGCGATGTATAAGGGATGATTAGGACAACTGCGAAATTTATAGACTCAGACTTTCCAGTCGTTTCCACTTATTTTTGGCCTGGGCGGTAAATACTTTACGTCGGGTTTACGTATGATCTTCGGATAACCAGATTCGTAGTGTGCGATGGACCACTTCCCATTCTCCACACTTTACTAGTTGCGTCTAGTAGGGACGCAGGAAAGAATTTTATCACTATTCCAGATTTACTTTTCTGTTACGTTCTATGGCGCGCTTCCGCGTTCTCCTTCGCCTCGATAGTAGTAAACCTATGCTATTATTTGCTATCCGTATAATCACGTTTTTAATGTTTGGGGAAGGTACAAATTACATCTTATAGCCATGAGTTGAAGTACATTATAATACGTCAGCTGCTCCAGTTTGCAGTTTGCGCTAACATTAATGGACGAATAAACTGGATCGCTAATTATAATCGTCATGGTTAGTTAACATGATGGGTATTTTATTATATTTCGCTCGTGTTATCGATATTAAGGAAGGTTTTTGGAAGGGCTGAGCTGACAGCCAGGAGGGTTTCACATTGTAGGGACGGTGAGAGCGCAGTAAAAATTAATAGAAGTGAAAAAAATGGCAGTGTTCACACCAGAAGGCGCGGTTCAGTCGCGAGCCGGTCACGTTCCCTCACAGTACACACGATTTGCCGCGGATGTTTGACCGCGTTCTAACTGCTGACTTGACCGTCCGGCTGATCGCTAGCCGCAGTCAGACTTGTGGTATTTAACCCACGCTTCTGTTCGATCACTAGATTTGTACATACAGAATGAGTAGTACTGGTTTTTCGAATTGTTTATTGTTTTTTACGTTGGTCAATGAGGGAAAGACTTAAGGAATATTGGTTCGTTAATATCCCGAGTTGTACGATTGGTCACATTGATTCTTGAGAAGAACACGCTAGGGAAACATCGGCAAAGCATTGAAGACAACAAATAAGGTTCAACATTCATTTTTGTTGTAACATTTTTATAATGTTTATTTCGTCTTTGTGTTGATGTCTTATTTCATTTCTTGTTAACAGCAGTTAACGTCAGTTCACGTTTCAATTATATTTTTTTAAATCATATTCGTTTGCCAAGAAACGGAACCAGTTTTAGAAGTAAAGTGCGTAGTCAATTTAAAAAAAATGGTTAAATTATTCTCCAGTACCATCAAGTAACACGATCATTACTCGTATTACTGTAGTTGTCTCTTGCCGAATGAAATTATGCAGATTAGCACGACGTTAACTTGTCTTCCCATTTGTATGTATAACTCGAATTAGTATTCGAAAACTTAATTAACGAACGAATCAGTCAATGAATTCTGATGTAATACAAACGGTTTGAGTTTTCCATGGAACTAATGGTGACTCTTTACCTTCTTCAGCCTATCAATATGTGTTCCGATTTCGTGGTAGCATCTGAATTTTATGCACTTTATGTATTTGCGTTTTTGTTTTATTAAAACATTATTTTGCGCCTTTTTCACTTTATATAACTTTCTGTGATTTTCTGAATATGGCTTTCCTTCTGCCGTCATATTAGGTTTTTCACTTCTTATCCTCTGAAACCGTAAATCTACATGGGTTCCACAAAATCATTTCTTTTTACTCTTGGGCAGCATCTCAGTTTTGTAACTATGGATTACCCCTACTTTGAGGTCGAAACGGTGAGTATGTCATCCGTATTTGGTTCGATTCTTTCAAACAGCCCCTCTTTGTTAACGATATTCACAGGTAACGGACGTTTAATCGCGTATCCTTCGCCTCGTGACATTTAGGCCTATGTAGTGAACCATATTTGGTTTTTATTTTGAAATAAGAAACAATCGATTCATAAGGTCTACTGGGAGGTCGAAATGATGGGTATCCCATTCGTATTTGGTTCGGTTCTTCCCAACAGCTCCTCTTGGTTAACGACGTTGACAAGTGATGGACGTTTAATCGACGATCCCTCGCCTTGCAGCACTTATTTACTTATTTAGTGAACCATATTTGGTTTTGATTCTGAAATCAGTTCGAAATTTATTACACCCAGGGTCTGAAAATGAACAATATTTTGTTCGTACTTTGTTACTCCCGTATTGATTATTATTCTTTTTCACTGTGCGATGAAAGGACGAGACCAAAAAACACTGTTTTTCTGTTTTGTAATAGTAAGTTTTTCACTGCATAAAAAAGGGGAAAATATACCCGTGTTTTCACGGGATTTTGTACTTTCCTCGGAAAAAATTCGAAGTGTGTGTCGTTCAGCTACTGTAATATAAAGCTGAGCGCGCGCGCGCGTGTCACGGCAGAGGAGCGTCGGCACAGTAATAAATTAAACTCTAACTTGTACGCGTCAGCTTTGTAAAAAATCTCGTGTTCTGCAACTTTTGCCTAAAGCGAGTGAAGTTAAGTAAAACTGATCTTTCGCGTGTCACATCGTATTCTACTTAATAAACAGAAAAGGGAACGTCATAGTGATATAATAGTAATAATAATAATAATAACAATAGTCATCATCATCATCGTACTGATGCTTGTGTTATCGTCACTGCAACATCCAATCCCCTTTAAAGTCGTTCTGTAAGGTTCGAATGTAATACAAGAAAAATGTAGAATATTGAGGTGTATCTATATAGATATACGTATACGCCGTAATATATATCGACGTAATACACACACACACACACACACACACACACACACACACACACACACACACACACACACACACCTGTGTCGTGTTGTAAAAGGTAATACATCGCATTATTCTATTTACCTAATCTGTCGGCAAAATAATAGTTAATCATAGGACTCAGCCTAAACTCCGTGTCAAGGAGCAAAAAGTTAGTTGTTATGATGACAAAGAACGGCGTAACCATAACCAGTATTGCAGTTTATTGTCTGGTACTGTAACTGCAATCTGTAACCATTTACAGCGTACTGAACAGTTAGTTGTGTCAGGTAGCTTTACTTACAAAGGCGTTAAGTTGAAGGCCCTATACACGTATGCAAGGCAGTGGAACACACCCTCCGAATCTGGATGTGTTCTGATTTTAGTCATGTATAGTAATTCACTTCCTGATACTAAAGTAGAAAATATAATATTGTGAATATAATAGTATATGTAGTATACTATTACATCTACAGTAATATGTAATATAATGATATTATGTCTAAAGAAGATACAATATTGCGTGTGATATATAATATAATAAGAAATGATGTTTCGTCTTCATAATCGGGAGATCGTACGTTTTCCTGACTTGTGTTTTGATGATACGCGTTTCCGTGCATTCGTGTAAACAGGGAACAGCTAGATTTCATAAGCTGCTAAAACAAATTGCATAAATTAGCAGGTACTAATTTTTTTTACCCGAGTACCTAATCTTCGTAGACCCTTTAGTACACGTATATATAAAAATAAAAGCATGCGTAAAAATACAATTAATTTATTTATTTTACATTAAAATCGACAGTTTAGAATATGTCTATTTAAAATAAAACGGGCGAATAACCCATCTGCTACCCCTCCCCAAAATAACAAGAGGGAGCTATTTCCTATGTTTCAGTGTTTACCATCCCATTCTCTTTTATAGTGAATTATTTAAATGTCTCCTGAATTTGCTTCCTTCACGTTTTTGATACAGCCTTACGTAATCTGTCCGCCATTACTAGTTTTTTGTTGCTCCCCCTCCCCACTGGCATACGTTTATGAAAACAACGTCGAATAGTAGAAAAGACATAGGGGATATTTCCATAAATAGTGCAGAAATTGAGTGTTCACGACTGTACAAGAACACTTAGGCCTACAGTAAGTGAGCAAGGAGAGAGGGGGAGAGGGAGAGAGATTTTTATATCAGTCCTCGAAGAAGAAAAAAAGAATTCAAATAAAACGTGAGAACCGACGAGAACATTTATTTATCGGATTACGTATGATAAATCGATAGCAATTTTTTACGACTAACCGTAACGTAAATAATGAAACGTCTTCGCGTTTCTTTAGGGAGGCTTCTGTTGATAAGTTCTGATGTCGTCTTTCTTATGTTCTTTATTTGTGCTGCAAATTATCGTGCGCAGGCCTATGTGTAAGCTGTGTGTGTAGACGTCAGGCCTTCGACAAGATTTTTTCCTAAGATCTGTTAGTTTTAAGATAGTGTAAGACAAAAAGGGAGGAAGGATTTTTGTGAACGATTTACTTGATACGAAATTATTGTAAAGGTTAATCCTAAATTACAAATTAACGTAAGTCTTCATTAATCAGGCACAAGTTCAACAAGTCTTGTATGTCTAGTTTTATTTCAAATAGTAGGCCTAGTACAGTATTTAATATAGTGATCATTCTGTAGTCGTATATTAAATGTATTCGTATTATTGTTACTGTTATACGAAATTTGTCGTTTATCTTCAGATAGGTACGTTTAATGTATTACTAGCTTATTTATATTCCAAACACGTTACCGCAGCACCTCTCAAGCACCAAGTAATTGAAGTAAGAAAAGAAGATAATGTTCGTGTTGTAATGATGCTCTATCGAATTTCCAACTAATTCCGTCATTAAAAACAAAAATTCCGCCATATTTTCGAAGGAGAAACGTATTTCTGAAATCATTATGTAAGTGGATTCAGTTTATTAGAACTCGTTTAAAAGTCCGTTCACCGGAATAACCAGTTTCAGCGAAGTGGTCTCAGTAACGGCCGCTTCCTCTGTAGTTAATTCATGGAAATGGTGCAAAGATAGGGCCAGCTATGAAAATTCTGCGTGTAATGTTGTGCGTTCTTCGTACTAACGACGCGCGGATATGTCGTGGCTGCGTCTCTAGGATTCGTTAACTTGTACATAGAAATGGTTCGGCGAAGAAGTACAGCACAGTAAATAAAAGCTATTCGATAGTGAAAAACGTAATGTTATTTTGTTCACTTCCATCAGACTGGAATCACGTATGTTCAGAAAACTAAACTCATAGTTTATGTATACGAATGTATGGATGTTTATGCTTTTTTTGTAATTTTCAAAGGGCTGAACACCTTCATCTGGTGTTATACGTAAGTCCATCCAGGAGCCGTTTCAGAACTGGGTGAAAGTCTACTAAAGCCGCGTTGACACCGACTACTGTGAACAAATGTTGCAATTTTTGTGCTGTAAAGTTAAATGTTGACAACCAATGTTGAAAAGTAAAGTACTAGTTTGACTTAATTTTTGTTTGCAACATTTACGCGATGTTCACCTCACCTCACTTCAGTCTTGCTCCAGTTTCACTTCAAGATGTCGAGTGTGGAGGATGGTAGTTTCATAAATTTTCTGAGAATGGCCATCTGCGATTTTGAGTACTTGATTGTAATAAGAATATAACATTGTCAAACAGGACACTAATTCCAGTGCAAGAAAAACTTGCAGTGACGTTGCGTTTTTTAGCAAGTGGAGACTCCTACACTAGCCTGCGTTATTTGTTTAAAATTTCCAAAAGTACAGTATCATTGCTTGTGCCAGAGGTTTGTGAGGCTTTGATAGAACTGCTGAAGGACAACGTAAGTAATTGGAAAAAATAATTTACTTATTGAAATATAACTCACGTTATAAATATAGGCGTACTATAGTAATATAGCCGTTTTATAAAAATCACAAAATTTGGATTTCGGTGATACATTTTTAAAGAAAGGAAGTAAAATCAATAATAGGTCTAGGCATGTTTACAACTTCCTTTGATCTTTACCGACTTCTATTGGGAAACTAAATTTATGTTTTAAACACGGAAAATCTGTTGACAGCACGAGATATTTAAAACAAATTACTACCGTTTTTCGAAAGGTTGTCATCATTTGTTCACAACATGTGTTTTCAACTCCGGTGTAAACGCGGCTTAATTCACGATTTCCAATGTTTGTGTTATTTTCCGTGATGAAAAAATAGTGTTAACAATTTTCATAATCAACCACCTATACAGATGACACGTGAATATTTATTTTATATTTGGAACCATTGAAGATAAAGAGTCGTTTTTAACAGTAAAAAAGAATAAAGTAAGTCAAGTCTTTCACTTTGTATGCACTACGGGTTTTTATCGTTTACGTTTTGAACCGTATTACACGCAAACAATGCATTCATTCACACGGAGCAATTAAAATTCGTAACATTTACATTCGGAGCATATCTGATCAAAGAGTTGTATTTTTGTCCAGATATATTGGTATTTTCCTGTTCGTGAGATAAAACTGAAAGAAAAGTTTTTTGCGTGTTTGTTTTCATTTTATTGTCTTCCGGATAGTATGATAACTGTAAGTTAACTGTTTCTCTAAAAACCGTTTTGTGCAAATTTAAGCGAAACAGTTTCAGATGAGTTTGAGAAAAAAGAAATCCTTTTGAATCTGAGCGATTAATTAGCCGAAGTGACACTGAACTACTTTGTTAACAATCTTGAACTCACTATTAACGATGTGTGTGCTCTGTATTGTTTCCGTGATAGTTACAACTATCCGTGATTTTTTTTTCATTCGGCCAGCTATAACTACTTTAATTCAACGGTTTTCCTTGAACTTTAACTTTCGTCGACTATTCCTGAATTCATTTTCGGTGCGCTTCCTTTCTTTCTGCAGTGCACGTCTTGCCTGTTCTGAGCTTGAGTATTTCCTGGAATCCCTGGTGTGCTCCAGGTTTCTTCTTAAGAGAGTTATGTTCCCGGAAATAGGCTAACTCATAAGGGATCCCCACTTCCTGCTCTTTCCAGCTTGGAGAACCATGCTCCCTTGATTTTAATAGTTAGGACTGTTGAACACGGTGGTCGAAGATACATTGTTGAAGCGCTGGCGTGCACAATGGCCTTGTAAAATAAAAATGTACATGCACTATACACGTAAAAACACAAATTACGCACTTATATTAGAATAAACGTTATATATGTAGTTTTATAAAACTCTATCAGCTTTTGACTGATTGGCGTTTGTCAGTAAGTTCCATAAAACTAACACGATTAATTTTTAAAGTTGTGTGTGTATAAAAATGTTTAGGCTCTATCTGCCATTCATATCTATTTCACACACAGGCGCGCGCGCCCGCCGTTTTCACTGTGCCACTATTATTTAATATTTTTTCGAAGTGTTATTGTAATCGTTCCGAGTGGATGTCAGTTGGCGTATTCCACGATTACTCTACAGTATATCATGAGTTTCACATCAAGGTGTGCCTTGCTTCTGACTCAACGAAACATCCGGTCTGTTACACATGACAGTTTGAATATACCGGTAACGGACCGTCCATTGTTAACGTGTTCGCCTGTAATTTTCATACGGTGCCGTGTAATTTAGTGGTTTTGAGAGTGTACTCATTTGGCAGCTTACAACTATATAAGTAACAGTCATTTAGTAGTACTCTCCTCCTCTAAAAAATATGGTATGCGATGTGTTCTGTGTAAAGAACACAGAGTTTTCAATTAATTGTTAGTAAATTGTACACTATAAGGTTTAACGTATTCAGACTACAAGTCATCCTTGACTGGTTTCAGGGGCGTATCTACGGGGAGGGGCGAACGGAACCGGACCCCCCCCCCAGAGGGTCGAAAATGTTGACGAATTTTGTTAATTTTTAGGCTGTTTTATTATTTCTTCCTTTGTGTACGCTAATATAGTAGTAACTCGTTTTTAAATATACAAACAGGTGTAAAACACAGCGTTAGCGTATATGTTTGAAATAAGAAATATAGGAAAATCAATTCAGTCAATAAGTATCTTGTAAACAATGTTTCAATAACGCGTGTTTTTATTGTGTTATTATCTTTTACTTTAATGGGACTGCTTTCAGCCACTTTAAAGATAGTAATGGAGAATAGACTTACTTTGTTTTTCTTTTATGTGAAGCCAACCCCACCCGGATCCCCTAAGGAAAAATTCTCGATACGCCACTGATTGGTTGGGTGGGCGCGAGTAGGGAGATAAAGAACGTAAAAAAAGTCATTGCATGAGCGTCAGAGGTGTGTAAAAACTAAACCATATTGATGGAAACATAAGACAAATAAGATTAAAGTCAGTGCGTCTTCGGGGCTTACGAAAAGTCCGTATGTCTTGTGTATCTAGTCTTATTTCAATAGTAAAATGTATATCACGGTTGATTTAAACCGTATATCTCAGTTGTATGTCACACTATAAAAACTATCGTATATAATAATAATGACAAGCCGTTGTTAATCATAAATCAGAAAAGTCATAGAAGTTACAATGTTTTGAAAGTTTGCTGCCCTGGTTTTCTTAGATAAAATGATGTGGTAAAGATCCGTAAGATTTTCAGTGTGCCTAACTGTTGATTCGCATTGCCTAAACCTTTCCTGTCGCATTATAAGGGATTAGTTACACTATATCATTAATTTAAAATCGTGTTATTGTGGAATTTAAAAGAAAATGAAAACTAAAAGAAGCTTATGGTTTGATGTAGAGTTATTAATTTTGTATCTAACAATAAAACTGCACAGTGCCCTATGAATTCTCTTAGAAGACAAAATGCACGTATTCGGTATCGTTCAGTTTAACACTAATTTAGATTTACGACTGATCAGATAGTATACTTAACGGCTTAACGAGACATCAGAATTAAAACACTATAAATAATGTCGTATCTTCTGTATGTAATAAACTGACTGCTTTTGTTTTGTTTAGCGGGGGAGCAGTCTCTACCGGTAAGCGGCGAAGAATAATAACGTTTGCGCAGGCAACTAAGAAAATGCGTTGATTAGTGTTTTCTATTGTTTGCGTTGTATTCTGTCCACGGAAATTGTTTAGAATGCGGTTGTATTGTTGTAAGATTCCAGAGAGTCGGTGTGAAGAAACCTCATCCTCCCCACACCTTCCCCGCTGTTGGGAACGGAAACGCTTTTTAATTAGTTCATTTTCCCAAGCTTTCTACCAATTGTTGTACAGCCTTTCGTTTAAATCGTCCGTTATTAACGTGTGCTTGTGTTGAAGTGGAGATAAGGAAGGTCTTTTGTTGCAGTTTCCAGACGTCGGAGGTCATTTAGTGTAATTTTTTCCTGATACAATTTGTATATAAAGCAATCTTGTACTGTGAGATTTTACATTATAGAACAATAAAGTATATTACGATTGTTTTTTTTTCGTACAAAAGAAAGAGAAATTTCTCCACTTTCATTGAAATTTCCGTCACATATAGACATTTTTTTTAACGCATTGTGCTTGTAGCGTCGTCGTATTTTCTTAGACTGATTACACATTTTTTTATGTGTTAGTAATTTACATTTCATAATTTAAGACACTAATCAAGAGATATAACCCATTGGCTATAATCTCCCCATTTAACTAATATCCATCAGATCAAGTGGTTTAGTTCGTCTCAGCCTTCTAGCTTTAGTTGTATCCAGCAGTCGCCGTATCCCAGGTTGTACGTGGTGCAAGACGCGTTGCCCATGCTTCACTCCCTGCGTTTTTTTATTTCCTCAATGATAAGTTCAATTTTTAAATCCCTGTGTAAGTTGTTGTTTCTTACATACCATGGTGGATCAACACTCCACCGAAGCACCTTGTTTTGAAATGTTTTAATTATATTTATGTTTGATTTCTTTGCACAGCCCCAGAGCTCTATTCCATAGGTCCAGATAGGCTTTAGCACTTACTTATACAACAGCAATTTATTATGAATTGACAGCTGGGATTGTCTTCCCAAGAGCCAATACATTGTCCTGAAGTTTAGATTCAACTCCTGCTTTTTCTTTTTGACGTGCTCCTTCCATTTAAGTTTTGCGTCTAATGTCATTCCTAAATATTTAGCTGTATTAGCATAAGGAATTGGTAATGAAATACCGATGACCGAGGATTGGTAATTGGTATCCGATGACCAATCTTTAGATTTGTAAAATTTACATTGACTGACTTCATCTCATTTAATGTAATCCGCCATTTTTTGTCCATTTGCTCACAGCATCAGAGGCTGTTTAAGTTTTACTACAGCTTCTTCAATTTTATTTCCAGTCGCTAGAATTCCAGTATCATCTGCAAAGGTGGCAATGGTTGCATCTTCTACTGTAGGAAGGTCCCTTGTATATAACAAATACAAGACCGGTCCCAAAACACTACCCTGCGGAACTCCAGCTGTTATTTTCTTCAGTTCAGAATATTCTCCTTCATATTTCGCTCGAAAATGTCCGTCAGTTATGTATGATTTGAGTATTTTGTAATATTGTTTCGGTAGGTCTCTTTGTAATTTCCACTCCAGATCTTCATGCTATACCTTATCAAATGCTGATTACACATGATCTTAAAAATTAACTGCAGGCTTTAATTGAGTTAATTTTAGGCCATTTGAATTGAAATTAAATCGTTGTGGGATGTAGAGTTGTGGTTCAAAGAATCGATTTCATAGCGGTAAGGTATTTTAGCGGTTTTCTGTCGCGTGTTGTGAAATTAAATTTCAAAGAATCAAATAAGCCTTTGTCGAAAATGGACTTAATTGCACGTAAGCAGTAAACGAAATCGATTAGGGGGAGAATTATGGTATGGTGGTGAGTTTTTTTCGTTCATTTAATTGCATTTCGTAAAACACCTTTTGGTACCGACAAATCTAGGTGACAAAATTACGATACGCCGCGTCTAGTTTTAATCACACACGCGACAAGTTTAATCCTGGAAACTGAACGATATGGAATTTGTCCCGTATGTCTGTGAACAACACCAAGCCGTTGAGTTAACAAAAAAATATTTAACAAAGTATGCGAGTCAAAGTCGAAAGACAAAGTACAAGCGAAGTTTGGCACTGAGGAGTTTTGTATCAAAATTACAATTTGGTAATTCTCAAAACAGAAATTTTACCTTCTCCACTCTGTCCTAAGGTAGTGGTCGGCAGTGACAACTGCTATCACAACTTCCTTAGCTGAAGAGGCGAACTGAAGCCGAAACAGAGACAAGCAAAAATAACTAGAGCGTAATGCTTAAATAATAAGTTTGTGTTTGCCAAGCAATCTTGTCAAAAGGTGACCCTTTTTGCAAATGTTTGGAGTCCGAAAGACTAATTTGTCAAACGGTAGTCCTTCAAAGCATTTTGAGATCCAAAAGACACTTGATTGCAGGACGCACAAAATGGGTAAGATATTGACCCAGTTTGCAATGATCTGTTTTCGAACCGAACAGTTATATAGTAAACAAGCCTTGTTCGGCTGTTCCGACGAATATATGTTTATCATATGCTGTGTTTACAGTCTGGTGTTGTGAAACGGAATAGACTTATGCAATACGCCAGAACGTAAAAACTCAATTGTCAAGACAAATGAAATAAACGAAATTTACTTTATAAAAACGTGAAATTATTATATTGTTACGACGGTCTAACTGATCATCGTATGGTACAGTGGAAAACAAAATACAAGACACCAATGAAACCACTAATAGCCAGCTTTAATTAATCACAAATACAGTTTTTAATCAACTTGTACAGTAATCCGAGCAAAATTTGTCCACACGCAATAATAATGTCAACTAATAGATGAAACGATGATTAGAGAACATTCAAAATACGTTAAGGAATTTTAAAATAAAATTTATTCGATAGGAAAATGTCTAGGCTGCTTTAGAGTTTATAGTTCCGTTCAACAAATTGACAAAATTTACGTAACTTATTAAAAGTAGTTCTCTGGTTGTCATTAATATGTAGGTCCAGATAGTGGTGGACATGCCGTAAAAAAAGATCGTCGGTTAACTTGTTTGTTGTTTTTTTTTTCTGAAAAAATACATCGTTTTCGTGCTTATAAAACTTATTTGTATTATATTATTTGTTGAGAGATACAAATTGAACACTACCACTTGTAATTATTTCTTTTTTTGTAGTAGTAGGCAAATACAATCAATTTACTCAACGCTATCAAGAAATTCGTTACCATATTTTCTGATATTCGACTTTTTCACTGTACCCAAACGTCGATTTTACTGTAGGGAAATAAACTGTCAATCGGTCGGCTGGCTCCTCAGCTCTGTGGACACATTTCCCCAGACGTGGTACTGGAAACATCCTCACGTGAGTTAAGTCATTACTGACTAGATCTGACTGTCTATACAGGGGGTAATGGTTAAGCTCCTGCCTTCTTATGAGGTTCCTGCTTACCCTGCTTGTTAAATTATTTTCCTTTCTCATTGTCGGTGTCGACTATCCAATAATTTGGAGTCTTTTAGTGCACGGCATTTTTTATAAACACAGCGTACTTCGTTATTCATTTTATTTAACGTCCTTTAATATTTTTAGTATACTTTTTTTATAAATATTTCAATTTTTACTGTTTTGTATAGAAAAAATCCAAATAGTTTTCCTTCATCTTGACCGTGTTTATTTTCCAAAACTTCTTCATGGCATATTGTAGCATGACAGATTATCCACTTAGTAATGAATGAAATATGATCATAAATAAATATCAATTAAAATAACTATCAAAGAAAAATCCAAATGAAAATAAATAAGTATCACAATAAAATATAATCATAACTTGAAGAAGTAAAAATAAAGAAAAAACAACTGTGCAACAAATATGTGTAATGAAAAATAAACCCAAAAAACTAAAATAAAGTAAGGAAATACCCAGTTAGGATAGGAGTAAGTAAGGAAAATACCCAGAACAAACCAACGTACATAATGAAACTATATTGTAGTGAAGAAACAAAGAATGAGAATCAGTAAATAAGTCAAAACCCAGTAAGAAGAAAATAACAACCCCTAAAGGATTAAAAGTCACAAACGAAAGTATAACACCCAAAAACAGAAACAAATGTAAAGTATATGTAAACAAAAGTGTTTAGAGGTATAAGTAAAAATGCACCCATGAAAGTTATTTTATAATGAATAAAAACAAATCTTAAGAATCCTCTATAAATAAAATTCTTGATAATATAAAACTGATTAGTGATAGTATCAAGAAATAACAGGGGACCAGTGCAAGTTATTTTATTATAGTAGATAAACTTCAATAAAGTGTATGACATGCTTAAACTAAGTAAATGTGTACCTTTGAACAACTTTAAAGTTTTAATTTAACTTCATAAATACTATTGGAGAGAATAGTATTATGAAAATCAAATACTAATGTTTCTGAGAAAGTGCCACTCTTTATCTAACAACATTCACTAAAATGAGTAAGATAAATAGAGAGCAGGTAGTTAATAAGTGAAGTGACAAGGGATACATCCCTAATATAAAATAAAAACAGATAAGACTGCACAAAAGTAATTTTAAGAAAGGTTAAAAAATGAAGTAACAGATGTGTTATGTCTCTAGTAAAATCAAAGAACTCTATACCTAAATGTTGAAAATAGAGAGTAATGTTTTATAATTCTAAAATATTTATTAGGGTTAATAATGTTAATCAAGAATGAAATGTCTGAGTGTGGATACCATTCTTTTATTATAAAATATTTATTATGTGTTACTAGTAATAATCAAGACTAAAATGTCTGAGTTTAAATACCACTTTTTTAATGTCAAATATTTGTTATGGATTAATAGTATCAATTCAATACTAAATGTTCTTGTTAAAGTAAGGAATTGTTAATTAATATTGTATTAGAATAGAAGGTCAGAAGGGGTATAAACAAGCTGTATTATTCAAAAACTTTGTATGTAAAAACAGATAAAATCTAGGCCAAATGGTAAATCTCAACTACATTATAATTGATGAATCAAGTCCAGTAAACTAGTTAAACTGATGAAATTTATGTAAGGTAAATACAGTCACAGAGTAATATAATGTAAATTATACTTTAGAAAGATATTGTAAAAAGATAGGAAGAATTATGAGAAAAAATGCAAATGTAATAACTGAATATTCAAAGTGGGGAGTCACAAATTAATGAATAATATTTAAAAAGATAACCAATTAATAAAATTACAAGAAATTAAGGGAAGATAAACCTTTTATTTCATTCTGAGATTTAGTACAATCATAAATATAACATATAAAATGGCAAACATTTGAGAAGAACAGGAAGTAATTTTTAAAGCCTACTTTTTAAAAAATGAAGTAAATATAGCATTTTAGATAAAAACCTTTGTAAAAATATCTTATATTTGGTGTCAAATCAAGCAGAATGAACTAAAGAAAGAGATTATGTATTTAGTATTTCATAAAATTAAATAATAGCAAAAATATGTTCAGTAATATAATGCAATTTTCATACATGTAACGGAAGCGAAAAAGATTTAAAACAATGTATTGCTAATATTAAATTGGCTAAGACGATTTCAGATGACGAAGGAAGTTAGAACAGTTGATTATTAGACTTTGTCAAGCGCTTCAACGAGATTTTAGCTAATATTAACCTATATAGCAGACGAGTAATGGCATTCATTCAGTAAGCCTAGTCTACAGTGAAAATCATAAATTTCTAAAATTTGAACTTAAACCTTAAATTCAGTGAGAACAACTAAAAACATCATTAAACTAAAGTAATACGGAACAGTAAATGAGTGAAATAATTAATTAAACATATAAAGCCAATAATTCTTAATAACGAGACGAGAAGTGCAATTTTCGACCTTACTGACCAAATTGAATTATAACATTAACTAACACATTTAATCGAAGTGAATCACAAACCACTGAACCAGGACCACTCCACTAACACCAGAAGGAATAATCACAACTGCGGAGATGAGGAAACATTGAAAAGGCAGCATTTATTGGAAGAAAATTTCGTCGAGCCGACTACATTTTAACAGATGCAGTCCTGAAGCCGCCATCTTGACTCCCACAATTCAAAGCGAGCTTTACCAACATAATCGTCCAGTCGTCAATGGTTCGAATTTTTTCATTGATAAACATTATATATTAAATAATAACTTTGTAATTTTTAATTCTTAAGATATTTACTTGTAAGTGTTATACTTTCCTGACCTTACCCTTCTCTGACTATATAATATAACCGTTCAAAGAACCTAATAATTAATATTAAATACAGATGTAAAAAATAATCGACAGCCCTGAGAAACGAGTCGATACTACTGTTGAATAATCGATTAACACTCGATCTATAATAAAAAATTGTTAATAAATCTGGAATTTCTGCAAATTGGTTTCTGTTTATTTATAAAATTAATAATAGATATAAAATAAAAGAGAATTGAGATCACGGACTATCCGAAAGGCGGCCATTACCAAAGTGGAAGGAGGGTACCCAAATAAGTAGAAGAACCGTCTATCGATTAGTGCTGGAGGTAATATAATTAACGCAGAAATTATTTCAGAAAAACTCAAAGTGATACAGTTGACGGAAACAGAAATAAAAGATTTAAATATTTACATAAAACAATTACAAAAATTATTTACTAAATACGAACAACAAAAAACAATTAAAACAATATTTTTCAAAAACACCAAAATTTTTAATTTTGGTAAACAAACAAATTTATATTTTGTTAACGAATTATATATTTTGTTACAATATACATCTTCATTGCACAGATAATGTTTTGTTTATTATCGTTTATCTTTCCATGTATCTAAAGGCTAATTAGATTACTCACTTCGTATCGAAAACATATCGTGACTATCTTTGTTGAGCCATCGTATGTCGCCAGAGCTGTGCTCTGGAATAGCCAACGTAAATTCTATTGTCTCTCTCACGTCCTTCTGTGTCCTTCTGTCGTAATGTCTAGACCGGTAATGGATATTGTAATAAACATCATAAATAATGCGCTGTGCAAAGTATGTCGATCGATATAGATACGTATGTACATATGAAGGCTGTCCACGCTAATGACAACCTGTAATGATACGTAGTTTGTCCGTAGGTTGCACCGAGTGCCAAGTGCGTGGTAATGCCAGAAGTGAACGTAAGGTATACGCGTTGGTATCATGCTAATGGCATTGTACGGCCGCGTTAATGTAAAGAAAGTAATATTAAAGTTAATATTATAGCACGTATTAAAGATAATATTTAATTGAAAATGTTAGTATTACTGACATCAAATAAATAGGTGTTTATTTCGACTTTTTTTGTTAGCACTGATTGACCACTTACTAACCGAAGTGTGTAATTGCAGCCGAAAGAGTTTTCTTAATTTATTTGACATTAATCGTGAGTTCTTGTTGTAATAAACAATGAAAGTTATAAATTACAAATTATTTTTAGATTTATACACGAAGCACGTAATGATTTCGTATCTGCGTGTCAAATCCGTCGATAATTGACTACGTTTTGTTGTGGCTGTAAATCTGTTACGTTACGTCCGCGGCAGACCAGACTGCGTTCGGTAGCGTGCATAGTTTGATGTCGTTGAACGGCTGATTCATTGCGTGTATATCTGGGTACGCTCGCGTTCGTAATCTAATAAATATTAATATTTATTATTAGTAACGAACATGTATTTTAATCACTTCCAGATACCGGAGTAGTGTTGTGTATAGTTTACATTACACAATGGATATTAGTATGAAAGAGAAAGAGTGAGGGGGGAGAGACTGAACCACACTGACAATTTTTTCGTGATGTCCTTGAGCTTTCATTCACGTTTGTGCCCTCCGCTCTCCAAGCCAGTCTCTGTATCTCTCCCCCTCCCTCTCCCTCCCCCTCCTCCTCCCCTCCCCAACCCCTCCCTATCTCCCTTGCCGACTATATTTTTACTCCCAGCGTCTTGCTGTCGTTACCTTCACATTCTTGCATTAGTCTGTTGTACATAATTATCTCGTTTATTCTTGAACGTTTGTTTTTAGCTTGTTACAGTTTCTCATCCTTTGTGTCTTTCTCTTTCACAGCGGTGTTACGCATGCTTTTTGTTACGTTCAGCACGGTTCATTCCAGGTCTACAGATATCCTTGCTGGTAGGGAGCTTGGTGCGTAGCTTCCGTTGTATTGTTTGTGAATTACACTGCATTGTATAATTCAAGAAAGTGTACGTACAATGTACAGAATGAGGCAACTGCGCTGTAGTTACCAACGATTGGACTGTTCGCCATCGGCAAGGATATTTCCTCGCCCACAGTTTATCAGGTTTTCTTCGTTGCAGCCTTTCGCAAGCCGATAGTAAACCAGCTAACGACTTTAAAACTCTCTAACGATTTCTAAAACTTTTCTGCAGACTTTCAGAACCAGCATCAGAAGTGCTTGCTTGCAGGTGGGAATTGCGCTAACCCTTCGTCACTTAGCACAAGTAGAACTGGATAGGCTACTATGTTTCCACAATAAAAACATTCACCTCAGACCGTAAAATAAGAAAATTAAAGGAATTCTACGAGTTTTGTAAATATTCCAAATAATGAGATGTTCAACACTAAAGTTGCGATTCTCAGTACCCGGCAACTTACAACGTTTTACTTCCATGTTCCTTAAGGAAATGGAAGTATGGTGATGGTAAAAAAAAAATCGTGTTCGAGATTATTGCAGATTCTGATTGTACTGCACTCAAAACATGAAAAAAAGTCATTTTTCGAAAAGTGTCTGTCTGTGTGCCTGTCTATAGATTTTTTTTCTATGGCAAACTATAACAGCCGCAAATTCAAACAGAATCAAATAATTTTTTGCATACAGCCCTGATTTGTAGAGTACTCAAGACCTACTGTTTTTTGTGAAGATCGGTTAAGGGAAAGGGGTAGTTTACCTGCAACGTTTTTTTTAATCAAGGGTAATTATTTTCCATGGTAAACGATAACAGCCGCAAATTCAAACATAATCAAATACTGTTTTGCATACAGCCCTGAATTGTAGAGTTCTCAAGACATGTTGTTTTTGGTGAAGATCGGTTAAGGGAAAGGGGTAGTTTACCTGCAACGTTTTTTGTTTTAACAAGGGTATTTTCTATGGCAAAAGATAACAGCCGTAAATTCAAACAGAATCAAATGACTATTTGCATACTGGCATGAATTGTAGAGTTCTCATGACCTTTTGTTTTTGGTGAAGATCGGTTAAGGGAAAGGGGTAGTTTACCAGCAACGTTTTATGTTTTAAAAGGGTATTTTTTATGGCAAACGATAAGAGTCGCAAATTCAAACAAAATCAAATAATTTTTTGCATACAGCCCTGATTTGTAGAGTACTCAAGACCTATTGATTTTGGTAAATATTGGTTAAGGGAAAGGGGTAGTTTACCAGCAACGGTTTTTTTTAATCAAGGGTAATTTTTACTTCCATATTCCTTAAGGAATGGAAGTATGGTGATGGCAAAAAAAATCGTGTTCGAGATTATTGCAGATTCTGATTCTACTACACTCAAAACATGAAAAAAAGTCGTTTTCCGAAAAGTGTCTGTGTGTGTGTCTGTCTGTAGATTTTTTTTCTATGGCAAACGATAACTGCCGCAAATTCAAACAGAATCAAATAATTTTTTGCATACAGCCCTGATTTGTAGAGTACTCAAGACCTATTGTTTTTGGTGAAGATCGGTTGAGGGAAAGGGGTAGTTTACCTGCAACGGTTTTTTTTTATCAATGGAAATTTTTTTTTTTTGGCAAACGATAGCCGCAAATTCAAACAGAATCAAATAATGTTTCGCATACAGCCCTGAATTGTAGAGTTCTCAAGACCTATTGTTTTTGGTGAAGATCGGTTAAGGGAAAGGGGTAGTTTACCTGCAACGTTTTATGTTTTAACAAGGGTATTTTCTATGGCAAACGATAACAGCCGCAAATTCAAACAGAATCAAATAATGTTTTGCATACAGCCCTGATTTGTAGAGTACTCAAGACCTATTGTTTTTGGTGAAGATCGGTTGAGGGGAAGGGGTAGTTTACCTGCAACGTTTTTTTATCAAGCGCATTTTCTATGGCAAACGATAACAGCCGCAAATTGAAACAGAATCAAATAATTTTTTGCATACGTCCCTGAATTGTAGAGGTCTCAATGACTTTCGATTTTGGTGAAGATCGGTTAAGGGGAAGGGGTAGTTTACCTGCAACCTTTTACGTTTTAACAAGAGTAAAGTACTTGAAAATTTATTTAAACTTTTTGAAACAATGGTAATTGTTAAAAATAAAATAATTTTGTTGCCAGGCAATAAAATTATAATTTTTTCATTTTAATGTAATATAATATTTTTCATTTAATACAGCAATAAAAAGGCAGGTAAGACACAGCCTGGCTGTTTGGCTGAAAATGATTTTAAATATAAATCTTAGAATATGGAAGTCATGTATGGTTCTCCATACCGATATTTTTCTATGGCAAACGATAACAGCCTCAAATTGAAACAGAATCAACTACTCTTTTGCATACAGCCCTGAATTATAGAGTTCTCAAGACCTGTTGGTTTTGGTGAAGATCGGTTGAGGGAAAGGGGTAGTTTACCTGCAACGTTTTATGTTTTAACAAGGGTATTTATTATGGCAAACGATAAGAGCCGCAAATTCAAACAGAATCAAATAATTTTGTGCATACAGCCCTGAATTGTAGAGTACTCAAGACCTGTTGGTTTTGGTGAAGATCGGTTAAAGGAAAGGGGTAGTTTACCAGCAACGTTTTTTTATCAAGGGTAATATTTTTTCTATGGCAAACGATAACAGCCGCAAATTCAAATATGATTTCGAATATGATTTTAAATATAAATCTTAGAACATGGAAGTTCTGTATGGTTCTCCATACCGATATTTTACAGTGGAGCTTACAGTTTACTTACAGAAATATGACTTATAACTTTCATTGGCCCGCTCGCCCGTGTGCTCAAAATTGGTTTCTACACATAGTGGAGAGTCTAAGCTTTTCTGGAGCCCACTCGCCGATGAGAGGTAGAAGACGGACAATATAGAGAGGCAACCTGCTTAAACTTGAGTCGAGTAAGGCGTTCAGCGGGTGATGTGGAGTGAACATCATATCAACTTGCGGTAGCAGACCGACATTACAGTTTCATTCAACAATAGTTGGTATTATTTTTAAGTGAGCACAATCGGCCACCTTGTCATAATTACAGTATATAAAGGTTTTATATTGTGAACGATCGTGTTTCCATTTTACAATAAAAAATAGCTATTATTTTCCTATTTTGTAATAGATAAGATTTTATCTGTTAGTAAACACTGCTTTTCGGTCTTGCGGAGAATACAGATACAGTAGTTGTATAATCGTCGTTCAAATTTCATGCGTTAATTTTTCCATTATGTTATTCAGACTTTACAGTACGAACAGCATAGGAATCTGGAGTAGCTAATTAAATTATCAGTTTTGCATAGTAGTCTTCAGACAGCTGTACGCGTAATAGAGCACCACTTTATCGATAACGAGAAACATCACATGTACCCCACAACGTGAAAAGCACCGCGTAATTTGAGCTACTAGGTTTTTGTTCCCTCTGGATAGCCCATGTCTCGGACGCTTATGTAATAATTTTTTCATATAAAGTACTGGACGAATCTCTTTCATAACCGACTGTCAGTTCCCGTGCAGTTAGAAAATTTCGTTCTCTACCGAATCCTTTTTTTCCAATTGCAGTTCTGATTTACATACATTCTCTGTAGAGCTTCAATCCCACGTAATTACACTTCCCTATTGCCCTTGAGATTGGAAACTGTTCATAAAGCCGGAAGGGTCACTAGATGGCCAGTGGTTGTCATAGTAAGCAGAAGGCAAGGAGAAACCACTGCATTAAGGATTCGTATTGGATGTCTCAAATCGTGTTCGGCTACTTACACATACGAGGGTTCCTGTGAAGAAATATTCAGCTGTGTAAAATATATTTTAATTGTAAATGTAAACTTCGACCGGTTACTAATCTGTAGTTTATCAAAAGGCATTGCTTTGATAGTTTTTAATAAAATATACAGTATTCTTAAGAAATGTGAAAGCCATAAAGAGACAAAGGCTATGAACTGTACCAAAAACAAAACCATAATTGTTTCCTGCTTCAAAGATTTGCCTCCAGTGCGTGCCTGTACTTCTTCGTATAGTCGTTGTTAGAATGATATTACGAGAAACTTTAACTTATCAAATAATGTCAAAAATTAAATGTATTTTTTACTAACACTGGTAAGTGGAGTAGGAATAGGAAGGTTGCTACCAACTTGAGACGCAAGACAGGAAGGGAGGCAATCTCTGGCTAGCAGTACGCTCCCGTTTCATAATACTGTTGACAGACATCACATTAGATGCTAATTTTACAGGCTTCGCCGAGAGGAAAATGACAAGACAAAGTTTTTCCAACCATTGTGCAGTTTTTCCAAACATTAGGCCAGTTAACGGTACCACATTTCAGTTAATCGATTTCACATTTGACTTTTGAAAATCTAAAAAGAAAAAATTAAAAAATTCACCTAAGGGTTGGTCATATTAGCACGGTAATATTAGTATTCCTGTGGTCTACACAAGTGTATGCACACGGTTGGTTAGTAATTTTTTAATTATTGTGCGCGCATACGTACATGTTAGAATTCAGAATTTTTACAAACTGTACAGTGCAATAAGTTTAATTTTTGTTTTGTCGTTTTTGGTAACACGTTACACAATAAGCTCAACGAATAGCCTATAACGTATAGTTGACATGACTTTCCTGGTCGGTAGAAAAGCTGCCACGTGGAAGATACCAACGAGAGGACGGTGGAAGTGAAGAGCTGCTTTGTATCAGTATTCACATAATCAGCAGTATTCAGTAGGATTAAAATTTAAAAATTTAAAATTTATAGTTAAACGTCTATTAGAAAAGGCTTCTTTGTTAGGGAGACACGCACTTACTGTTTGAACTCGGTCACTCGTTTGCTGTGCCAGAACACTTGTTTCCTTTGTATTTGTCGTTTACCATGAAGTAAGAGAAGAGACACTCTATGCGCTTAAGTCTGCGTGAGCAGTAGTAGTAGGCAATCTACTGCAATATATGAGATCTCGTGTAATGGGGAATGCTGTGTTAAAAGTGCAGTACACAGGAATTATTATGTGACTTGTATTTTCCATCGTTGTACAGCAAAACATTGTTTTGCAAAAAACGTCACAATTAGTGTCCGTTTGTCGAACAAATTGGTTTATCACTTTCAGCTTAAGAGAAGATTTCACAGTTGGGTTCTAGCTAGAACTGTAGAGTGTGGTGATCGTTTGTACTGTATAAACAGAGACATACATAAACTCCCATCTCTCTCTCTCTCTCTCTCTCTCTCTCTCTCTCTCTCTCTCTCTCTCTCTCTCTCTCTCTCTCTCTCTCACACGTACACACACGCGTACACATTTAAAAAAATAATTGCTTGGACAATTCCACCACAATCAACGACTCTAAAGCGGGTGTCCTCCGGATTTGAATAGAAAACCTAGTTTGGGAATTAAAAGGCGATCTATTATTAACGATATTTACCAGCAGGTGTTTTCTTGACCGTCACATCTTCTTTATTCAGTCAGTGTATGAATAGATTCATATTCCTATACGCTTATATTTTGTCGTTTCACTCTGTATACAGTTAGCATATTCTGTCTTTCATTATTCTGTCCTTTGTCTCATTTATAGTCGAGTGCTGGGGATATTGCTGTATTACGCACGCGTGTTACGTACAGGCCAAATCAGACATGTCAAAAAAAGCCAATTGTTTTCCGATCATTACACGATAATTGCATTTGTCTGACGGACGGAAAGTGCGGCAACTATTAATCAGAGCTGTGGCACAATAGATTAGACTTTTTGTGCCAAACCGTTTTCCGTTTTTTTCAGCACGGTGTTGCCCACAACGACGCCCGAAATTCATAGTAATTAATGAGTTGTTGTTTGTTTGTAACGTAAATGTATTGAAGTATTCATACCCTTTGTAAGAGTGCTGTAGTAATAATCGAATTATAAAACTGCGTTACCACAGTTTTTGTTATATTAATTTTTGTGTTTCAAACACCAACCAGACGTTCGGCCGTCTATTTTCCGGGTACACAGTTCCGACTGAACATAATTTAGTTTGGTTTATTATTCTTCACTACCCGCGTCGAAAGGTAATGCTAAAAAAAAGACGGGTGTTATTCTTCCTGTAATAGAACGTGACAACTTAGCCTTCCAGAACTTAACTTTGAAACATAGGCTTACGTCCCATAAACCTGTGAGAGAATTGTGCAGAGAGGTCCAGAGATGCTGTGCAACTCATCATTTAAACAAAACGGTAATTGAACAACTCGAAAAAAGTACAGGCCTATATAAAAACTAAACATTTCGTGTGACTTACGTTAATGAAATGATTGTCAATAAAAAATGTAATTTAATAGTTTTATACAAGTAATTATCAAAATAAAAACATGTGCGTTGCGAAGTATTTACTAACAGCAGTCATTAGTCAGGAGGAATTAAGCTATTAACGGTTCTATAGCAAGCAACAAGACACAGTTGTGCGATAAATAAGGAATTAAGTACAATGCGGAACTGAAGTAGCTGTAACGATGCAAATTGACCGAGGATAGCCTGTCAAAAAGTGAATTTCACCAGACCGCAGATTCGGAGATCGTGGAACAGCGGCCAGACCAGATGGGAAAAGTTGAGATCGTAACTACCACAAAGTAAAGTTCACAAGCGTACAGCTTGCGTGTATTATACAGGCTTACGACACGAACAGATTAAATCACATACGGAAACTGAACCGGTACCGGCTCTCAGAGGTCACACCACCTGCATTTCACCTGCACGTGTGTTTAATTACTTTACGTAACGACGATTTGCAGACATTTGCGGTACATATACGGTGAACGTTTCTCTCGTAAAGTGCGATTACTTTAATTGATCCAGATAAACAATAAGCAGCGGTGTCTTGCAGCGGCAGCATTCTTTACTTGGGCGACCCAGATAATATTCTGGTCGGTGTTGTTCTAACCGCGGCTTGCTTGATTTATTTTGTGACGTATCCTTTCTGTAGAAACCGCCGCTGCGGTTTTGTTTTCTTCGGTTGAGCCTTATTTAATCGGGTCATGGACAGCGGCAACCACCAGACATGTATAATACAATATACACGCGCAGCGCAAACGCATAATCTGTTGCACAAAGACTTCCTAACTTATTTTGCAAATTTAAGTATTTTGTATTCTTCAATTTTGTGTAGAAACTTTTGTCTCGGCTGTGCAGTAAGCTATGAATCTGAATATGATATAAGAGAGAAGATAAATAAATTTAGGAATATTTGTGGTACGATTCATAGAAGTCTTAGAAATAAAACAAGATACAGCACAAGGATTAAATTTTATGAGACAATTGCAGTACCCACGTTGATTTATGGGAGTGAGGCGTGGGTCGTGACAAAAAAGGAAAGCAGCAAGATTCAGAGTGCTGTAATGCAGTTTCTTCGAAATACTTTAAATTATACTTTGCAAGATAGAATAAGGAATGAAAATATCAAAGCAGAACTCGAAGTAAAGGACATAAATGAAATTATTTTAATTTACAGAATACAATGGTGGGATCATCTACAAAGGATGACAGAGGATCGATTGGCGAAAGCGGCACTGAACTAAACAGCCATTGGTAGAAGAGACGTGGGTCGTCCGAGGATGATATGGGTGCCGGAAGAGGTTTATATAACCTAATCCTTGAAGAGGGGAAGAAGAAGAAGGCTTTTGTTGTGGTGTGGATCAAATAATTGTCTAATTCCCTCTACCTTGTTTGTTTCTTAAGATTCCATGCTTTTACAGATTACTCCAGAGAGCGCTTTGCAGTTTATTGTACCAGTTACTATTACACCGTTGCAGTTTAATTGTGAATGTTCGGTATTAAGGTCTGGGAAAGGTGCTAGCGTAGAAGTGACACTACTGACATCGTTTGAAGTAATGACTGTTTTCACGTTGAACGCGGCCACGGGCGTAGTGAACAAGGACTTCAATAATCAGAATATAAGACAAAACCCAGTACTCAATCTGCGGTGCCTCCGTGGGCTACTCTGTTGGATAGAATTGTCAATTAAGCGAACTTTACACAAAGAAGAGAAAGACCCGGACCTGACAGACATAATTACGTACAACAAAGACAGCAGAATAAACAACAGTAGCAACGTGAGCATCAGAAATCGAATCGTATCTTTATTCTCCGTTTGCAAGTGTGGTCATCCATACAGGTTTTTTGTATTCGTCCATGTGACGCTTGACTCAACGGATGGAACCACGATGATTTTTAACTACATGTACGTATTGCCCGTTATGAGAATTTTATATATGTAGCAACGGTGTAGAATATATACAAATTATAATTATGTCTGTAATAATGTTACGTGCAAAAAGCCAGAAATAACGACGCGGGACCAGGCAAGAAGTTTTCGTCCTTGAAGAAGATACAGCTCATGATCGTAGCAGTAGCAGTGAGCGTTTCCACTTAAACGAGTTATAAATCAAATAGCGACCTTATCGTACAGACATCACGATGCGTGAAGGTGAAGTCGTAAAGTCGTAACCGTTCTCACGTTTCAACCGGACGTTATGTTGTTGGGTACCAGCTGCATTAAGTATTGTGTTATTCATTTCGTTGTCTTGTAATTACTTGTTAATAGTGAAGTGTGGATAAGGGCAGTGGCGCTAATCGTCGAGTTAGGACGAATTTTCAGGTCGATTCTGTTTCATTTTCAGCTTCTGTCGCCTATATATTTTCCAACAACATTTAATTTCGAATGTAACATGTATAGGAACGTATAATAATTTAAACAGGCGATGTGAGTAAAAAATGGATGAATATTCAGAATATATTTCTGACAAATTTCGATCTGAATTTTGAAAGTGTTCACATGAAATAGTTTATCATGTATTAAAACTTTTTCGTCTAGCTAACCGCAGTTATTGATCATTTCCAAGCCGTTCTTGACAGCATATGGCAAGAAGTTTAGGGCTAAAGTTTTCGTGGTCTTCTACTGTTAAGCCGTACACAACACTTCTTAGAATTTAAGTGAAACATACAATATGTAAAATATGAACATATTTTAATTTGGCACTTATTCTGAGCAAATGAAAATGACAAGCGTTTGTTGTGGTATTTGCTCTTGTATGTCGGTGGCTAGACTAGGATCGATCTCGAATCACGTGTAGGCCGATCTGATTTGGATACTATATCAAATGTTAAAAGCTACAATTAACTTTGGCACGCATCGTTTAAGTAACGTTTGACCTTGTTAAAAAAATGTACCTCTGCAATTCTAATTTATATAGCCAGCCAGTGGTTGATTTCTAAAATTATAGGTGCCGGAACGCATCAATTCAAAAGTTGTACAACACCTTTATACTTAAATTTTATATTAGCGTATAAGTTTATATCAGGTTGTTACAAAGGAGGTCTACATTTTTAAAGCCTTATAAAATATGTAACATACGTATAAACTTGTATCTAAAAAGATAATAAAATTTACTGATATTTCTAAAGAGTTTCATCTTCAAGTTAGTCGCACGACAATCAAAAACATGTCACTCATGATGGCGTCATCCCGGATCCTCAATCAAACTTTAAGTGATGGTTTCGGTGGTTCAGGGATTTTAAAAAAGTTCCCATAGTTTCATCATTGTGTCGTCATATTGTTTGTTTCTTGAGTTTCTTTACTCTTTGTGTCCAGTCCTGGATCGTGGCCAGAAATCAGCCATGAATCCACGTACTTGATGGATAAAATAAACGGAAAGGAGGTCCATTAATTTTCACAAATAAGAGGCTGGATACCGTCTTTGTCTTTAGAAATGCTCTTAAAGATGTAATGATTAGATTCATTTGCGAAAACCCCCTCTCACATTTACTTGAAGATATTACTATTGATTCAATAGTATATTTCAAGGTAGAAAGGCTCTCCGGAAAAATTCTGGAATGCATAGATAAACGTCGGCCGTCGCTTCGTGTCGACACCGCTAACTGCGAATGTCATCTTCGAGCGAGCCTTGTTGAAATTTTTTTAAATACGTTCTGCTTACAAGAGAATTTCAGGTAGAACGTATTAAAAAAATTTAACGATAGTAGTTAAGATAAAGATTAGTGCTGGTGTTTGATTTTGACAAATGTTTAGTTTTGTAGTGGGACTGATGAGGGGCACAATTTATAAAGTAGTAGTAAATATTTGCAATAATTAGGTTTTTCTTTTCATATATTTTTTTGGGTAATTTATTTTTGGATTCAAGAGATTCCGGAACGCCATTCCGGCGCGTTCCCCCTGAACAAGCCCTGTAGCCAGCCTAAAAATTCCTTACATTCGTTGATTACTCGTGAGCGAAATGTGACAAGTTGTATTTTTTAGTATTAATTTTGATATTTTCCATAAAATCTTCATCGAACAAAAAACATATTAAAGTATACTCACTTCGTATAAATTTGTATCAAGTAAATAATTTATTAAACTACTCTTAATTTCTCGCAGTGTGTTTAGAATGCCTTAACAGAGGAAGTAGTAGACAGAGGTTTGACGAATACGTTAGACCTTACCGGGACACAGATCTTTTATTAAATATTTGTTTACAAGCATTTAACCAGGTCTGTTTAATTTTTTGACAAATTAATTTGACCTTCTACGTATGTCATTTTTAAGATAAATTTAATTGCATGTAACGTGTGTAACATTAATTACTGTGTAATTACGGTCTCCATTTATGGTATAAAAGATGTAATCTTGTAGGAAAAATCGACGTTATGGACGTAATATAACATATCATTGATATTATGGAAAAATATATGGGTTATGTTATGTTGGATGTAATTTGTTGCAAGAGCGAAGTCAAGGGTGAGGACGTTAAGTGTCAGTTACAGTAGTGTGTTGAATAATTCACTCAGTGTCCACTTGATAATACTTCTAAACAGCTGTAAAAACTAGCGCGGAACTATAAATCTTTGCAGCTTTACCCGGTCACTGCTGGTGATACGGGTTTGGATCCCTTTAGCGAGACCTTGTATACGTTGTGCAGCAAGTGCCTGTGTCCGTGTCTGGGGCTTCAGCCGTCTTCTTTCGTAAAATGTACTTAAGGAAACGAAGTAGATGATCCGTCGTAATCATAATTTATAAATGAAAATATTTGAAAAATAAAAAAAACATCGGTTTGTAAGATGTACAATCTCTAACTGTATTAACAAGACACATTTTTTTTATATCATTATGTGCTGATAGCAGTCACGTACGGGTGACGACCATACACAGGTACCACGAGAAGGGTAAAATCTGAGTATGGTACAAAAGTAGGAAAAGAATTTTGTTAGAAATAACAAGGGGAAGGAGAAAATAATTAATCGGATATAGAAGCAGGCAGTGATATAAATGGTGCACTGTCCGCTTAGATAGGTGGTATACAGATGAAACAGTAAGACATGAAACGGTTCGCACCGATCGTTGTGATGGCAGGGAAGGCAGTGCAGGAATGGGGTGTGAAGTAACGAACCATGACACACAAGCATGTGATACACCATTCGTAGCGTTGTCTAAACACAAAATGATTGGTCTAAAAACAACGAGTCAAAGCTACGCATGCGCGATTAGATATTTTGACACAGCGCAACCAGGGTCCGGTTTCATGTCTAATTACTTTAGCTGTAATTTACAGCATTAAGAAAATAAAATAGGTGTGGATAGGACGGTTGTTAAGGCGACAGTCTGATCGATGACAGATTAAGAGGCCGACACATTCAAGCAAACGACGTAAGGAATATCGTCATTAAGTTTTATGGTACAGTGAACTGTTTGGCTATGGTAGCAGAAAATGTTGACTGGAGAGGCCCTTACTTAGCAAATGCTGGTGGTAGTTCCCTCGATGCCTTCGATGTGAATCTGTATATGATGATGAGATGTAGTATGGACGATTCGTGACGAAAACTATCAAACTTAAATCTTTTCTCATACAATAGGAAAGTAGCAGCGATGTATATGAGTTAGTTTTATTCTTCCGTTTTGTTTTATAGATTGTAAAACCTGTAGCGAATTTAATTCTTTATCGTTTAGACACAGTTTCGTTTCTCGATGGTCGTAAACCGGAACGAATCTATCCAACATGTAACCACCATGAGAGGTATACGTTGTAACATGACATTTAGAACAACATAATATCTTACCTGATTTAATGAAGACTTTGATTAAGAAGCTAACAAGAAGAACAATATCTTCAAAGATGATAGTGAAGAAGAACGACTAACAATTTCAGACTGACTAGTAAGACAACTGACCGTACCCAAATTAATGATTTAGGCTAAGTGATGCAGATATCTTCAAACCCCAACTATGACAATGAACTTTCAGTATTGACCAAACAAAGATTTATAAGGACAAATGGTTTATGAACCAGGACTATAAAGAAACAAATGGTTTCAGTTGATGTATCATTAAATCCAAATAATCAAAATACAAAGTGAGGGATAATAGACCCAAACATATAATATTATGTAAGAGAAATATTGTTAAATAATTAAGTTAATCAATGTAACAAAAATATAGATACACATGATTATAGATACAAGAACCATACAAAAAGTGTCACATATAGAGTTCATAGAGTTGTCCTGTAAACAAAAAATTATAACATGGTCACAATTACATTCATAACAAGAGTAAAACCCAGATAAACAATAAATGTAACCAGATTATTAGAACTGTGTGTGAGGTAGAGCAACAGTGTTCACTTTATTGTAATTTTTGTAACACAAAACATCAGTAAGTATACGGATGTTTAAACCCATGTGAATAGTAAATATGACATGGACAGTGTCAGAATAATTCATAAATTAGCTGACAAAGAACTAAATAATTAGTATATAATTTGTTTTGTTAAATGTGCATGTTTTATGTTATAGCACAGTGTTTTATATAATAGTATTTGTGTTGTGTTTTTTGTATGTAACGATGATACAGTTAGTTTAAAGGAATGCCAATTTTATGATATTAATTCCATTTTTTGTTTATGTTGTGCTAACAAGTATAACAATAGAGCTGATATTAAACCATGGTAAATTGATTAATTGACCAAGCAGAATGGACAATACAAAGATGTTTTGTTAAATGTCAAACACCTATACAGTTTGAGTAGAAAACAACTATTTGTACAAGGAGTTGGTATAATCATAGCCATGTGGACATGAATTTAAATATTAGAATAATATATATTTTGTGTTGTGAAAATGACGTTATATGTTAAACCATTTTGATGAATGTTAGAAGTTAATTTAATTGTTAGAGATGTTAAAACATGATGATGAAAATAATACTATTACATAGGCCAGGTGAAACCAAATTTAGTAAATTTTGAACAATTATATTAGAAATTTTGTAAAGCAAATGTGGAAAGGTAGATGTATTTATAGGTAATAATGTATGCAAGGAATATAGAAACAAAATAACACATATCAAGTTATTTAAGAAAATTCCGAATAACAAAATTGTAACATCCATAGTTCTTAAGCAAAAATAGGCATGTTTGGTGTCTAAATATAACACATGTGAAGATCAAAATAATGCTGATAATGGTTTTAAACTCCCATTCAGTATAGAAAAGTTACGTTAGTTTAAAGATTTTGAACGAAATTTAGATTCTGAAATAATAAAAGTTTATGACAATGTCTATTCGGATTGACCAACCAGGTTCCAAGTTTACCCTTAGCAACCAGAAATTTCGGATAAATAAAATGAGACTTCTTTGACAACGATCTTAGCAGATAGACGCGTTCTTAAATCGTCTTACATTATATGTTATAAAGTGTGAAAAAACAATACAAATAGAGAAATACTGTTAGAAGTACATTATACTAACGTTTTGCAACAACCGAAGATTACCCATTAGATGGATGAGAAGGAATAATAACCAGAAAGAAGATTTGACGTGGACGAGGGACGAGAAGAAGACCTGACGTGTACGTGGGACCTATTTACAACCAAGAAAAGTACAAGAAGAGGATTTGGTGATCTGACATCTCATTATATCGTACTTCAACACATACACTTGTATACACGTATTTTAAGCAATAATCAACTGAATTACAGACACCATATAACACGAACACTAGAAACAATCACTAATAACACCATATAAGACTAACACCTTTTAAACACAACAAGAACTCTTAATTTACACAATAACTATAAAAGCCTGATTTAGACATAACCTTTTTAAAACTGGCAACCACTATACGATTTCTGTGTGCACCTATCACTCTAACGTTGTAATATCCCATGATTGTGAACTTGTATTTTGATTAATAGTGTAATATTTTGTATAATTATAAATCCCCGAACCATATACGCCCTGAGATAATTGATATATTTTTATTTAAAACGATAACAAAAAGCATTGTTTTGATCTAAGGAAGGAATACTGAACAGCTACTGCTGCCAACTGGTAAAGAAGACTTATATTTTGGTACTACAATTGCGATTATTCTGTTTAAAAATTATTAAAACAAGTTAACCAGTGTTTTTTCCAAATAAAGGATTCCACAAGGATATATGTTTGATGATAATTGTGAGTCATTATTATTGCCGTTACGTTTAGTAAATAGAATTCACAGGTTGTAGCCGACCCGATAGTTGGCATCGGTGAGTGACGTCACGTAAAAGAAGCAGCGTAGTGGGAGTAAGCGGCAATTTACGAAATCATTCGCCGTTCGACATAATACATTTATAATTTACATCGACGACTCCAGTGCGAGTTTGTCGCTACATCATTTATCCATATTACAAGTCGACATTTCCAACGGACGGTGTATTCAAGTGTACGCTACATAAATACAAGTAAACTGATCCACAATAACATTGTATGTAACGAAATATTCTCTGGTTACAAATAGACGAACCCGAGGTGAGGCTACATCTCGATCGTAAGTAACCCGATAACGAACACCACCAATATCGTTACAAATTGGCGCCCAACGTGGGGCGAGTAATTTAATATAAATTAAATTATTATTAATAGACAGATAAACCAAAATAAACAAGATGAGGAAGCGAGAGGTATCGCGAAAACGAGCGGCCGAAACCGAGAAGGTAGACGAGTTAAATATGGAAGACAAAGAAGCGACACCGGTTGAGGAAATAGAAATTATAACAAGAAAGGATCCGGAAAAACAACCAGAAGAAACCACACAAACGGAAGGCGAGAAGACGCAAGACATGTTCAAACGTATGATGGAATATTGAAAACAGTATTATGAGAGTATCAATAAGACATCGGACGAGAGGAATAAGAAACTGGACGAGATAAATAAGAAACTGAACGAGGACATTAAGGAAATGAGAGAGGACAGATTAAAAAGAGAAAAATTAAGAAAGGAGAAGACCGAAGAAATAAAAAATGATAGCAAACCAGAAACAGAAGAAAAACCAGACGCCAAAACAGAGGATCCAGGAGTAGTACTACCTGAAAAGAAAACTGACGGAAACAAAGAAAATACTAAAGATAGTGAAATGGAACCAAAGAAAGTAAGAAGAACGCATATAAAGAAATTAACGAAAACAAAGGAAGAAATGGAGATGATGAACCAGGGTTTATTTGATGATGATAATATCCATATTACCAACCATGAAGAAATCGTGAGTTCCGGGAATAATGGAAGTAGATTAAGGGTAATCTCAGAGATGATTTACCAGCAGACAGTAGTTTACCACTGGGAAAGGACCAGAGGTAAACTGAATAAAACATGGGGACTAGATCAGTTTCAGCGCAGGACTGGACAGTGTATTCCAGAAAGATGGAAGTATGACATCTTACCAGACCGGGATGACGGCACAGATGAATCACCAGAATGTGTTCCATTAGAGTACCATCCAGGACAGTTCCAGTGTACAGGTGCACTAAAAGGTATTCCTTCAGGGTGGATGTGTGATGGTGAACCAGATTATGGGGCTTCAGATAAGCAAATAATTAAGAATTCAGACGAAGATCCTCACAGATATTTTTCATGCAATACCACATATGGACCAGAGACGTACTGGTGTATAAAACACTATGATAGAGGGAGCCGAATAAGCTTAGCAGCCAACAAAGGAATAGCGGCTAGAAAAATGAAATACAAGACAAAGGCCAGAGATGTCACTAGTACCGGAACGATGATGAAGACTATGGTCATCCGGACAATGAGAGCAAATGAAGTGACAGACTACGGTTAAGTCTAATACCATACACCTCCACAAAAAGGGACTGATGTTATGATAACCGGCAACGGCGAAAAACCATGTCAAAGAAAAAGAAATTATGAGCAACTGACCGACATAACGAAAATTACCAAAAGATCATCAATGTTGGGTACAGAAGGACATATGACAATAAGCACTATAATAAGAAGTGTAGAAGTTGCGATAAAACCACCAAAATTCTAAAGAAAGAGTAAGAACAACTTACAACTAATGATTTATGAGAATTAATTTGGAATTGAAGAATTTATTATTATAAAATCACCAAAATTCTAAAAAATATAGTAAGAACAACTTACAACTAATGATTTATGAGAATTAATTTGGAATTGAAGAATTTATTATTATAAAACCACCAAATTCTAAAAATATAGTAAGAACAACTTACAACTAATGATTTATGAGAATTAATTTGGAATTGAAGAATTTATTATTATAAAACCACCAAAATTCTAAAGAAATAGTAAGAACAACTTACAACTAATGATTTATGAGAATTAATTTGGAATTGAAGAATTTATTATTATAAAACCATCAAAATTCTAAAAATATAGTAAGAACAACTTACAACTAATGATTTATGAGAATTAATTTGGAATTGAAGAATTTATTATTATAAAACCACAAAATTCTAAAAATACAGTAAGAACAACTTACAACTAATGATTTATGAGAATTAATTTGGAATTGAAGAATTTATTATGATAAAACCTCAAAACACAAAGAACATAGTAGGCTCATCTTACCAACTATGATAATTCAGAATATAATTTTAAATGAAGCCCGATAAACAAATTTGAATGTCTCAGAATTCAAATGGATAGTAAGGACAACTTACAGTACAGTTTGATAATGTTATGATGAATCAAGCAGATAAACAACTGGGAATAAATTTCCAAATTCTAAACAAAATAAGCACCTCTTATTAAACACAGTTATGAACTTATTATTGGAATATAAAAGAAAGATACAACATCCATAAATTAGAAGAAACTATAGTGATATAAAATGAATAAGAAAGGACAAATGTAGACAGTCGACGATGAAGATGAGACAAGACTAGAAACGAATTTATTGCAAATAACCTATCATGATTGTGAGAGAATCAACAACAACTGAAGATGCAAATACTTGTTATGTTTTAATTTAAATGAAGATAGTGAATGAAAAATGAAGATTAAGCAGTATTGATAAAGAAGGAAGGAAGATAGTACCAGTAGAAAATAAATAATGTTATTAATACCGCCACAAGAAAATAAACATCTGAAAGAATCAATGGAAAGAAATATTTAGATCTGAGAAGTTAGACTGAGTGAACAATCCCAAGAATATATTATATTATTTTATTTATTTTAGTCGGGAATAGACTAGTGATTATTAAATGTGATTGACTGACGAGATAGCTCCAGCAATCGATATTATTTATGTATTATGTATTGTAAGGACAGCGGGATATTAGGTCAAGAGAGCCACCCGACTGATTCCAGAATATATGGTGATTAATTTGTTAGGGAAGTAACATGTTCCAGGGATAGAACACTTATAATTAAAGACAAGTATACCAGATCATAATAAGAATAACAAATGATAATATGAAAAAGAAGGTAATTGATAATTTCAACAAAAACAATATTTTATTAAAATGATCAAATTTGGTGGCAGGGTAATATGTAACATGACATTTAGAACAACATAATATCTTACCTGATTTAATGAAGACTTTGATTAAGAAGCTAACAAGAAGAACAATATCTTCAAAGATGATAGTGAAGAAGAACGACTAACAATTTCAGACTGACTAGTAAGACAACTGACCGTACCCAAATTAATGATTTAGGCTAAGTGATGCAGATATCTTCAAACCCCAACTATGACAATGAACTTTCAGTATTGACCAAACAAAGATTTATAAGGACAAATGGTTTATGAACCAGGACTATAAAGAAACAAATGGTTTCAGTTGATGTATCATTAAATCCAAATAATCAAAATACAAAGTGAGGGATAATAGACCCAAACATATAATATTATGTAAGAGAAATATTGTTAAATAATTAAGTTAATCAATGTAACAAAAATATAGATACACATGATTATAGATACAAGAACCATACAAAAAGTGTCACATATAGAGTTCATAGAGTTGTCCTGTAAACAAAAAATTATAACATGGTCACAATTACATTCATAACAAGAGTAAAACCCAGATAAACAATAAATGTAACCAGATTATTAGAACTGTGTGTGAGGTAGAGCAACAGTGTTCACTTTATTGTAATTTTTGTAACACAAAACATCAGTAAGTATACGGATGTTTAAACCCATGTGAATAGTAAATATGACATGGACAGTGTCAGAATAATTCATAAATTAGCTGACAAAGAACTAAATAATTAGTATATAATTTGTTTTGTTAAATGTGCATGTTTTATGTTATAGCACAGTGTTTTATATAATAGTATTTGTGTTGTGTTTTTTGTATGTAACAGATGATACAGTTAGTTTAAAGGAATGCCAATTTTATGATATTAATTCCATTTTTTGTTTATGTTGTGCTAACAAGTATAACAATAGAGCTGATATTAAACCATGGTAAATTGATTAATTGACCAAGCAGAATGGACAATACAAAGATGTTTTGTTAAATGTCAAACACCTATACAGTTTGAGTAGAAAACAACTATTTGTACAAGGAGTTGGTATAATCATAGCCATGTGGACATGAATTTAAATATTAGAATAATATATATTTTGTGTTGTGAAAATGACGTTATATGTTAAACCATTTTGATGAATGTTAGAAGTTAATTTAATTGTTAGAGATGTTAAAACATGATGATGAAAATAATACTATTACATAGGCCAGGTGAAACCAAATTTAGTAAATTTTGAACAATTATATTAGAAATTTTGTAAAGCAAATGTGGAAAGGTAGATGTATTTATAGGTAATAATGTATGCAAGGAATATAGAAACAAAATAACACATATCAAGTTATTTAAGAAAATTCCGAATAACAAAATTGTAACATCCATAATTCTTAAGCAAAAATAGGCATGTTTGGTGTCTAAATATAACACATGTGAAGATCAAAATAATGCTGATAATGGTTTTAAACTCCCATTCAGTATAGAAAAGTTACGTTAGTTTAAAGATTTTGAACGAAATTTAGATTCTGAAATAATAAAAGTTTATGACAATGTCTATTCGGATTGACCAACCAGGTTCCAAGTTTACCCTTAGCAACCAGAAATTTCGGATAAATAAAATGAGACTTCTTTGACAACGATCTTAGCAGATAGACGCGTTCTTAAATCGTCTTACATTATATGTTATAAAGTGTGAAAAAACAATACAAATAGAGAAATACTGTTAGAAGTACATTATACTAACGTTTTGCAACAACCGAAGATTACCCATTAGATGGATGAGAAGGAATAATAACCAGAAAGAAGATTTGACGTGGACGAGGGACGAGAAGAAGACCTGACGTGTACGTGGGACCTATTTACAACCAAGAAAAGTACAAGAAGAGGATTTGGTGATCTGACATCTCATTATATCGTACTTCAACACATACACTTGTATACACGTATTTTAAGCAATAATCAACTGAATTACAGACACCATATAACACGAACACTAGAAACAATCACTAATAACACCATATAAGACTAACACCTTTTAAACACAACAAGAACTCTTAATTTACACAATAACTATAAAAGCCTGATTTAGACATAACCTTTTTAAAACTGGCAACCACTATACGATTTCTGTGTGCACCTATCACTCTAACGTTGTAATATCCCATGATTGTGAACTTGTATTTTGATTAATAGTGTAATATTTTGTATAATTATAAATCCCCGAACCATATACGCCCTGAGATAATTGATATATTTTTATTTAAAACGATAACAAAAAGCATTGTTTTGATCTAAGGAAGGAATACTGAACAGCTACTGCTGCCAACTGGTAAAGAAGACTTATATTTTGGTACTACAATTGCGATTATTCTGTTTAAAAATTATTAAAACAAGTTAACCAGTGTTTTTTCCAAATAAAGGATTCCACAAGGATATATGTTTGATGATAATTGTGAGTCATTATTATTGCCGTTACGTTTAGTAAATAGAATTCACAGGTTGTAGCCGACCCGATAGTTGGCATCGGTGAGTGACGTCACGTAAAAGAAGCAGCGTAGTGGGAGTAAGCGGCAATTTACGAAATCATTCGCCGTTCGACATAATACATTTATAATTTACATCGACGACTCCAGTGCGAGTTTGTCGCTACATCATTTATCCATATTACAAGTCGACATTTCCAACGGACGGTGTATTCAAGTGTACGCTACATAAATACAAGTAAACTGATCCACAATAACATTGTATGTAACGAAATATTCTCTGGTTACAAATAGACGAACCCGAGGTGAGGCTACATCTCGATCGTAAGTAACCCGATAACGAACACCACCAATATCGTTACAAATTGGCGCCCAACGTGGGGCGAGTAATTTAATATAAATTAAATTATTATTAATAGACAGATAAACCAAAATAAACAAGATGAGGAAGCGAGAGGTATCGCGAAAACGAGCGGCCGAAACCGAGAAGGTAGACGAGTTAAATATGGAAGACAAAGAAGCGACACCGGTTGAGGAAATAGAAATTATAACAAGAAAGGATCCGGAAAAACAACCAGAAGAAACCACACAAACGGAAGGCGAGAAGACGCAAGACATGTTCAAACGTATGATGGAATATTTAAAACAGTATTATGAGAGTATCAATAAGACATCGGACGAGAGGAATAAGAAACTGGACGAGATAAATAAGAAACTGAACGAGGACATTAAGGAAATGAGAGAGGACAGATTAAAAAGAGAAAAATTAAGAAAGGAGAAGACCGAAGAAATAAAAAATGATAGCAAACCAGAAACAGAAGAAAAACCAGACGCCAAAACAGAGGATCCAGGAGTAGTACTACCTGAAAAGAAAACTGACGGAAACAAAGAAAATACTAAAGATAGTGAAATGGAACCAAAGAAAGTAAGAAGAACGCATATAAAGAAATTAACGAAAACAAAGGAAGAAATGGAGATGATGAACCAGGGTTTATTTGATGATGATAATATCCATATTACCAACCATGAAGAAATCGTGAGTTCCGGGAATAATGGAAGTAGATTAAGGGTAATCTCAGAGATGATTTACCAGCAGACAGTAGTTTACCACTGGGAAAGGACCAGAGGTAAACTGAATAAAACATGGGGACTAGATCAGTTTCAGCGCAGGACTGGACAGTGTATTCCAGAAAGATGGAAGTATGACATCTTACCAGACCGGGATGACGGCACAGATGAATCACCAGAATGTGTTCCATTAGAGTACCATCCAGGACAGTTCCAGTGTACAGGTGCACTAAAAGGTATTCCTTCAGGGTGGATGTGTGATGGTGAACCAGATTATGGGGCTTCAGATAAGCAAATAATTAAGAATTCAGACGAAGATCCTCACAGATATTTTTCATGCAATACCACATATGGACCAGAGACGTACTGGTGTATAAAACACTATGATAGAGGGAGCCGAATAAGCTTAGCAGCCAACAAAGGAATAGCGGCTAGAAAAATGAAATACAAGACAAAGGCCAGAGATGTCACTAGTACCGGAACGATGATGAAGACTATGGTCATCCGGACAATGAGAGCAAATGAAGTGACAGACTACGGTTAAGTCTAATACCATACACCTCCACAAAAAGGGACTGATGTTATGATAACCGGCAACGGCGAAAAACCATGTCAAAGAAAAAGAAATTATGAGCAACTGACCGACATAACGAAAATTACCAAAAGATCATCAATGTTGGGTACAGAAGGACATATGACAATAAGCACTATAATAAGAAGTGTAGAAGTTGCGATAAAACCACCAAAATTCTAAAGAAAGAGTAAGAACAACTTACAACTAATGATTTATGAGAATTAATTTGGAATTGAAGAATTTATTATTATAAAATCACCAAAATTCTAAAAAATATAGTAAGAACAACTTACAACTAATGATTTATGAGAATTAATTTGGAATTGAAGAATTTATTATTATAAAACCACCAAATTCTAAAAATATAGTAAGAACAACTTACAACTAATGATTTATGAGAATTAATTTGGAATTGAAGAATTTATTATTATAAAACCACCAAAATTCTAAAGAAATAGTAAGAACAACTTACAACTAATGATTTATGAGAATTAATTTGGAATTGAAGAATTTATTATTATAAAACCATCAAAATTCTAAAAATATAGTAAGAACAACTTACAACTAATGATTTATGAGAATTAATTTGGAATTGAAGAATTTATTATTATAAAACCACAAAATTCTAAAAATACAGTAAGAACAACTTACAACTAATGATTTATGAGAATTAATTTGGAATTGAAGAATTTATTATGATAAAACCTCAAAACACAAAGAACATAGTAGGCTCATCTTACCAACTATGATAATTCAGAATATAATTTTAAATGAAGCCCGATAAACAAATTTGAATGTCTCAGAATTCAAATGGATAGTAAGGACAACTTACAGTACAGTTTGATAATGTTATGATGAATCAAGCAGATAAACAACTGGGAATAAATTTCCAAATTCTAAACAAAATAAGCACCTCTTATTAAACACAGTTATGAACTTATTATTGGAATATAAAAGAAAGATACAACATCCATAAATTAGAAGAAACTATAGTGATATAAAATGAATAAGAAAGGACAAATGTAGACAGTCGACGATGAAGATGAGACAAGACTAGAAACGAATTTATTGCAAATAACCTATCATGATTGTGAGAGAATCAACAACAACTGAAGATGCAAATACTTGTTATGTTTTAATTTAAATGAAGATAGTGAATGAAAAATGAAGATTAAGCAGTATTGATAAAGAAGGAAGGAAGATAGTACCAGTAGAAAATAAATAATGTTATTAATACCGCCACAAGAAAATAAACATCTGAAAGAATCAATGGAAAGAAATATTTAGATCTGAGAAGTTAGACTGAGTGAACAATCCCAAGAATATATTATATTATTTTATTTATTTTAGTCGGGAATAGACTAGTGATTATTAAATGTGATTGACTGACGAGATAGCTCCAGCAATCGATATTATTTATGTATTATGTATTGTAAGGACAGCGGGATATTAGGTCAAGAGAGCCACCCGACTGATTCCAGAATATATGGTGATTAATTTGTTAGGGAAGTAACATGTTCCAGGGATAGAACACTTATAATTAAAGACAAGTATACCAGATCATAATAAGAATAACAAATGATAATATGAAAAAGAAGGTAATTGATAATTTCAACAAAAACAATATTTTATTAAAATGATCAAATTTGGTGGCAGGGTAATATGTAACATGACATTTAGAACAACATAATATCTTACCTGATTTAATGAAGACTTTGATTAAGAAGCTAACAAGAAGAACAATATCTTCAAAGATGATAGTGAAGAAGAACGACTAACAATTTCAGACTGACTAGTAAGACAACTGACCGTACCCAAATTAATGATTTAGGCTAAGTGATGCAGATATCTTCAAACCCCAACTATGACAATGAACTTTCAGTATTGACCAAACAAAGATTTATAAGGACAAATGGTTTATGAACCAGGACTATAAAGAAACAAATGGTTTCAGTTGATGTATCATTAAATCCAAATAATCAAAATACAAAGTGAGGGATAATAGACCCAAACATATAATATTATGTAAGAGAAATATTGTTAAATAATTAAGTTAATCAATGTAACAAAAATATAGATACACATGATTATAGATACAAGAACCATACAAAAAGTGTCACATATAGAGTTCATAGAGTTGTCCTGTAAACAAAAAATTATAACATGGTCACAATTACATTCATAACAAGAGTAAAACCCAGATAAACAATAAATGTAACCAGATTATTAGAACTGTGTGTGAGGTAGAGCAACAGTGTTCACTTTATTGTAATTTTTGTAACACAAAACATCAGTAAGTATACGGATGTTTAAACCCATGTGAATAGTAAATATGACATGGACAGTGTCAGAATAATTCATAAATTAGCTGACAAAGAACTAAATAATTAGTATATAATTTGTTTTGTTAAATGTGCATGTTTTATGTTATAGCACAGTGTTTTATATAATAGTATTTGTGTTGTGTTTTTTGTATGTAACAGATGATACAGTTAGTTTAAAGGAATGCCAATTTTATGATATTAATTCCATTTTTTGTTTATGTTGTGCTAACAAGTATAACAATAGAGCTGATATTAAACCATGGTAAATTGATTAATTGACCAAGCAGAATGGACAATACAAAGATGTTTTGTTAAATGTCAAACACCTATACAGTTTGAGTAGAAAACAACTATTTGTACAAGGAGTTGGTATAATCATAGCCATGTGGACATGAATTTAAATATTAGAATAATATATATTTTGTGTTGTGAAAATGACGTTATATGTTAAACCATTTTGATGAATGTTAGAAGTTAATTTAATTGTTAGAGATGTTAAAACATGATGATGAAAATAATACTATTACATAGGCCAGGTGAAACCAAATTTAGTAAATTTTGAACAATTATATTAGAAATTTTGTAAAGCAAATGTGGAAAGGTAGATGTATTTATAGGTAATAATGTATGCAAGGAATATAGAAACAAAATAACACATATCAAGTTATTTAAGAAAATTCCGAATAACAAAATTGTAACATCCATAGTTCTTAAGCAAAAATAGGCATGTTTGGTGTCTAAATATAACACATGTGAAGATCAAAATAATGCTGATAATGGTTTTAAACTCCCATTCAGTATAGAAAAGTTACGTTAGTTTAAAGATTTTGAACGAAATTTAGATTCTGAAATAATAAAAGTTTATGACAATGTCTATTCGGATTGACCAACCAGGTTCCAAGTTTACCCTTAGCAACCAGAAATTTCGGATAAATAAAATGAGACTTCTTTGACAACGATCTTAGCAGATAGACGCGTTCTTAAATCGTCTTACATTATATGTTATAAAGTGTGAAAAAACAATACAAATAGAGAAATACTGTTAGAAGTACATTATACTAACGTTTTGCAACAACCGAAGATTACCCATTAGATGGATGAGAAGGAATAATAACCAGAAAGAAGATTTGACGTGGACGAGGGACGAGAAGAAGACCTGACGTGTACGTGGGACCTATTTACAACCAAGAAAAGTACAAGAAGAGGATTTGGTGATCTGACATCTCATTATATCGTACTTCAACACATACACTTGTATACACGTATTTTAAGCAATAATCAACTGAATTACAGACACCATATAACACGAACACTAGAAACAATCACTAATAACACCATATAAGACTAACACCTTTTAAACACAACAAGAACTCTTAATTTACACAATAACTATAAAAGCCTGATTTAGACATAACCTTTTTAAAACTGGCAACCACTATACGATTTCTGTGTGCACCTATCACTCTAACGTTGTAATATCCCATGATTGTGAACTTGTATTTTGATTAATAGTGTAATATTTTGTATAATTATAAATCCCCGAACCATATACGCCCTGAGATAATTGATATATTTTTATTTAAAACGATAACAAAAAGCATTGTTTTGATCTAAGGAAGGAATACTGAACAGCTACTGCTGCCAACTGGTAAAGAAGACTTATATTTTGGTACTACAATTGCGATTATTCTGTTTAAAAATTATTAAAACAAGTTAACCAGTGTTTTTTCCAAATAAAGGATTCCACAAGGATATATGTTTGATGATAATTGTGAGTCATTATTATTGCCGTTACGTTTAGTAAATAGAATTCACAGGTTGTAGCCGACCCGATAGTTGGCATCGGTGAGTGACGTCACGTAAAAGAAGCAGCGTAGTGGGAGTAAGCGGCAATTTACGAAATCATTCGCCGTTCGACATAATACATTTATAATTTACATCGACGACTCCAGTGCGAGTTTGTCGCTACATCATTTATCCATATTACAAGTCGACATTTCCAACGGACGGTGTATTCAAGTGCACGCTACATAAATACAAGTAAACTGATCCACAATAACATTGTATGTAACGAAATATTCTCTGGTTACAAATAGACGAACCCGAGGTGAGGCTACATCTCGATCGTAAGTAACCCGATAACGAACACCACCAATATCGTTACAACGTAAAGATATAAATAAGAACAAAAAACTGATAGTTTCCAGACGCATCGTTTGTACGGTACAGTGTAGGACGTCATAGGGTATGTGTTTTATAATCTGAATGTAATGAGAATTATCCACGTCAGTTACAAAATTATCACTCACGTTACAAGTGTAATCAGATTGTTGCTTTTGCAGTAGTAACTGCTGTCAATTGTAGAACTGGTACTTGCGGTTTAATGTTGCTGTATTTATTGATACATTTGAACCGTGCGTTTAGTTTCTTTTTGAGCATATATTTTAAAACTATTCGCTGTGATAATAATAAAACTTTTTTAACAAAGTAAACATGCTATAGAAGAAAGGATTCATAAAATGGAAAGAGCATATGGTATAACTAAAGATATTTACAATAAGAAGTGCATATCTAAAAATGTGAAAATGAGACATTTCAGTACAGTAGTGAAGCCAGAGTGCAAGTGAATGTCTAGCATTGAATTATAAATTAGACAAACTAGAAATATTGGAAAGGCGAATTATTTGGAAAATATTAGGTCCACGAAAAACTTCAGAAGGTTGGAAATGAAGAGGTAATGATGAAATATATCAAAGTATAGAAAATATAACAGAAACAATGAGAAAAAGAAGACTTATTTTTTGGACATTTATATAGAATGGACGACAATAGATTAACAAAGCAGTTCTTCAAATATCTGTGGGGGAAGAAATCAACATCAATTTGGATTAAAGAAGTCCAAAAGGATTTAGAAAAAAATAATATACAGGCAGAAGAAGCAATTGAAAGAGAAGTTTTTCGGGCAAAAGTGTTAAAAATGGAAGAGTCCAGGGTAGGAGAAAGAAAAACGCAGGTTCAAAGTGGGCTGAAGACAGGAAGAAGAGACAGTGAAAAGATGAAAGAATATTGGAGGAAAAAAGAATAAAGAATTGAAATTGGCATCTGGTCCTCAGATGGCCGATACAAAAAAAGTATGCAGTTACAATTTGTGTCTACACACTCAGTGTGCAAAATATCTATTGTTATATGACATCGTATTTTTGTTTCCTGAGACTTTACGTCCAGCTGTAGTCCACAGTACACACTTGGAACGGATGGAGAAGTGACAACACCTAGCACTCCCCTTGAGCGGTAGCGGGCAGACCGGATGCTGACAACATTCCGCTGTTTACTCACCTTAATATCAGCTTATATTCATTCCGTCAGTAATTTATTTAATTGACATGATTAGAGTAACTACACCACTAGATGCCAAATTGTGATTAGGCCTACTGAAAGAAAATATTGATTTAAGATTACTGTGCTTACGAAATGTAAATAAGTTACTTACAGTAGCGTAGTCTACAAGATGGCAAGAGAAAAACGTACAGAAGCGGTAGGCGTGTGTCTGAGCATATACGGATTGACATTGTGTGAGGCCGTTGGCTTCTTGAGACGACCGTCATTACCGTGATAGATGGTCTTCCCTGATGAAGCCCGGTTTTCAGCGTGTACCCGGCTTCTCGGTCATGAGAGAAATCGCCTGCAGGGACATGTCTGCGAGACAGCTGTAACACGGAAGGAATACCATGAGACGGAGACTCCCCGTAACTTAAGGCGGATTCCCAGCGCTGTCATATCCGGTGGTCAGCACTTCTTTTCTTGTTAGGTTAGCAGACGGTCTGTACTGTTGTTATTCCTGAATTTTGTTATTCACCCTTCTATATGTTGCGTACCATTCATGAGCAGCGAACATTTCTAGTCGTGAAAAACAATTTTTTGCCAAGGGAAAAGATAGCAGAAATTCACCCTTCTATATGTTGCGTACCATTCATGAGCAGCGAACATTTCTAGTCGTGAAAAACAATTTTTTGCCAAGGGAAAAGATAGCAGAAATACAACCACAAAATAAAAATTAAAAATATTGTTAACACCAATGTTATTTTATTATAAAATATATATTTTATTCGTCGCTTCGTAATTTTTCGACACTGTTAAATTTTGTAAGTTTACTTAAGCCGCTGCAGAAGGTATCCTTTACGTTTTTCTCAAACATAATTACACGACTCTCTACCAAATATTCATAACATTAACGCTAATTAGTCTAATTATAAGTAATCAAAATGTATATGAATACGGAATAATGTAGTATTGTTAACATTAACCCCCTCATAAGACGTAAAATATTTATTGTTAAAAGTTGTAATTACGTACTTAAATCTCTTGATATTTTAAAATGAGGCATTGATTATATTAATTTGTTTTGTAAATCTAAACGGACTTGCTGGCATGTGTGCTTATTTGCTTGGGCGGTTGGTTGTAAATACTCGTTAAACGGTCATGTTGGAAAATGAGACGTGTTTGTGGCTCGTGTATGAGGAAGGATTGCCCACGAATTGCAGTCAAAATACGCTGTATATGACTGATTTGTGTATGTTATCTTTACGTGACGCAGCTGTCGTTAAGTAGAGGAATCACCACTTTGATAACTGATTAATTAAAAACTAACAGTAGCCGTGTTCAGTAACAGAGTTAGGAATGTTGTACGTGATAATACAGTATCAAAGAGAACGCTACGACACAATCAGTCTACACGTTGTTACAAACGCTACACTGACATTCACTCGTGATTTATTTCGTATTTTTATTAAAAATTATTTACATTTTTTTTTCTAAACGAAATATTTTCGCGTTACACCGTTCGCCGCCGTCTCTCTGAGACAGATCCATTTTCCGATAAATGCACACACATACTCTCTCCGCCTTCTCCGTCACCAGTGGAGCGTGTAACCGTTTGTAACCTCTTTATCCCGCTTTGAACACATTATATTTCATCAACAAAACATGACCCATAAAACGTTTTTTGTCTTTATTATAAACACGCGACTCTGTAATTGCATTTACTCGTAAAATACGACACCGCTACCCGAATGATACTATAATATTGCTTTTATGTACACATTTGTTCGGTCGCGGTTGTCAGTACGTTTTCGCTCTCGTTACATCGTTCATTTAACTTGGTACATGGTAGGAGTAAAACTGCAGTGTGCGAAACAAAGAAAAATAAAACAAACGAAATGAATTAACACTGACTTGATGTTTATTGTTTTAACTGACCGACTTCTGCAACAATTGTTTTCTTGTAATATAGGTAACTGGATTCTGTTTGTCAAGTGTTTTGTAATTTTAATACGAATAATCTGTATGATTGTAACCAGTCTTGAAGGAAAATGTATATTTGCTTATTCCTTATTGAAAGGCAAAACTGATCGGGCACTTGTTACGACACACTCAATCTTAAGTAACATTTTTGAAGAAAAGGTGTTGGGGGAGAACCAAGAGCAGCGTTCGTAAAAGACATGGAAATGGAGATGAACTTCCTATCGTACTGCGATTTAAAGAGAAGACGATGGTGGAGAGAGACGTGGCTAACTCGACAAGGCATTCCGTATGGTCTTTAGATGAAGATGATGATATTCCTTAGTATTTTATACATCTGGTGTCGAGGCGATAGAGTTCTTCGTGCTTTCGTACCGTACGCTTGCCTCGTAGCTTGTGTTCTATGGAGTCCTGTATTTCTTAGTATATTAACTACCATCAATATTCCACCCATATGTGGGACGTCCACGCTTTCTTTTTCCCATCCCATTTTCCATATCACTTACTTCATCAGTTCCTTCTTTTCTTATTCACACCAGGTCCATCTCAGTTGTTGTATTTCAGTTTTTTTAAATCTATTTGTAATTGTTTCATCTTTGACCTTTTCCATTACAATAAACCCTTCAATTTCCCGCAACATATTTATTGGGCATCTTTTTTTCGTTATTTTAAACAATCTGTTTACCCCCACGATTCGCAGTCTTACGTGTGAACGTCGCGGGAGAACTAATTCGTTTTACATCTTCGTTCTCTGGCCAGTTGGTTAGTTTTTCTTCCTGTTAAAGAAAGGGTTATACAAATTCCGGGTCTTTTTAAGAAGAACCGCGGCAGTCTTTAAACATTTTCGATATAGTTTAAACTATATAATATGGATGTGTGTGACGACCTACCTTTGAAATAGAATACTCACAAATCCTAAATATAATGCAGAATTTAAAAAGACTAGCCTAACGTAAACGATACGGATTTTAACAGAACTGACCAATATAAGTTAATGTCAATCCAGATTTGTCGGAAAAGAGCGTCTGTACCCTTGTTCCTGTGCCTTCACATAAACTCACATAGATATGAATCTTAACAATTCAGGCGTAGTGCCACATTCTTTGATATTTCTGTGCTTTGCAGAGTCCAAAGCGACTCAACAGTTTGTGTATGTGCATCTGTTTCTGGATCAGTGAAATCTTAGCTATGATTAACTGTTAGGTGTTCGAACTACATACCAGAAACGTTGGGAATGCCAATATATGGGAATGCTCCACATAACCGAAAAAATAACGGTTGTTCCCGGCAAAATGCAATCTTTTATGACTGAAAGTAACATTGGACTAGTTCTTTCAGGCACCGTGTATAGGAACAGTCTTTAGTTTCGCAGAACCCATTGCTGGGGGTACACTCGTCGACGTTGAATTTCCCTGTTCCATTGTTGACTGTTAGACATGTTTAACATTGTTTTGACTTGGTTTACATTTCATGAGTTGGTTACAAGACTGTCGGGGCTCTTCTTAAAAAAGACCCAAATCCGCAAAATGCTGAAACTTTACTAATCCTGTTTTGATATTTCTAGTTCTATTTTTTTCTTTTTCGTCACTATCAGTCCTAAATATTTATCTCTTTCCTGTTGTTTTCTTTGTTTTGCACCACCTTCTCTACTTGTGTGGGTACTGGCTCTACCGGCATTATCCTACCTTTATTAAGTATATTTTACATAATATTTTTATAAAATTTATAATTTTTAGATACGAGTAAATGGCAGTTACGTGATACTAATAATTTCCAGGTATCCCGTGTTCCGAATAAGACACATAAGTGTACGCGCGTACTGCGCCAGTTAACAGGAAATTTGCCACCTGTAATAGGTCTACAACCGTATCGATTTCTAATTAGTAGGTCACTGCTATTACACAACAGATTTATTTGGGGATGATGTTTGTTTTGTACCCGCCTACGGTGGCGGAGGCGGGGTGTGTACATTATCCAAGAACATAGAACCACGTGGTAGGCGCCAGGCGGAACGATCAGTTAACAGATTGTGTAAACGGAGAAAAAATTGAATTAATATCCGTTAATTATACGAACGAAATTCAGCCTTTAATTGGTTTGGACGTTATATCAGAGTAAATTTAATGAAACGGCGTTACACGCGCGTGTCTGTGATCACATATTACCGCGTGCGATAACATCTTGTATCGTACGATAGAACCCATTGCATACCGCACTTTATAGCACTTGTACGGCCGGCCGCAGTATACATAGAGATTTATCATTTTTGTGTGTGGATTTTTTTCACCTCCGCATGCAGTAGGACAAACGTAAACGAGTGGCCGCAAGTTTGAATCTCCTTTTGCAAGTATTTACGATTTTTGTAGTAGCAGCGAAACGGTTTCTATACCACCACGTTTATTCCCGTTCGAGAATAGAAATCTTCCTCCTACTTTCCACATGTAAAAAAGAAAATTTCAAATAACTATGAAATCACTATTTTGTTTTGCTGAGAATTTTCGCGTATTTATTTCTCACGGTTGTGTAAGGAAGTGTATATAAAATTTCCTATTTGGCTAAATTCTAATCACAAGGACCGCCTGTAAACTAGCTTTGATTTTCAATTAATCACAAATAACAGTTTGTAAGCAACAAGTTATTCAACAAGATTATACTCGCACAATAATTCAAATTAAATTTATCCACACGCAATAATAATGTCAACTAATACAGTCCCGCACAATTATAACACAATAACAATTCGCTACAATACTTCGAACCTTACTTGAATAAATCGCCGACGTAAACTGACTGACCGTCGCTGGATATCGGTCATATTTATATACCCCCGTCGCTGGATATCGATCATGCTTATATTTATACCCCGCTGAGATCGGTGCCAGAATAATCGATCACTTTCTGGATGACGTGTAGAGTAAACTGCGTATTGTAGGCGCTCTAGAATCCACTAGAAACCGTGCATACTGTCGCCCTTGAACACAGTGCGCCGACCGGTACGGTCTGGAATAGCCTCGAATGTTGACGCATGATAAGTGTCACGTAATTGTCTTTCATCTTAAAGTAGCAGCAATATGTACGCACACACACATTACAGATACCCGATATACTTGTAGTCCGTATTACGTAACAACATTACACCCTATCCATCATATACCGGTTACATTGTGCTCATATTCTTTTGAATGGCCCGTTAAATATAGGAAAGATGACATTAATTAGAGCACTTTATTTAACACGAAAGCGAAAGATCCTTATATACAGATATTCTGAATGTATACAGATCACCTACATTTTGTACGTACAGCCCGATGTTGTTTATTCATTTTCTCTACTGATGTGGCAAATGGTCAGCACTTTGGAGTTTGTAAAAATCCGCTGTAAACAGAGATTTAATGTATAAATGTGAAGACTAATGACGTTTCTATATAACATGTATATGGTACAGACTAATGTTATTGATTCATATTTTTGGGAATTTTTGAATCAACAGACGGCGTGAAATTAGTTCAGGCTTCATAGAAATTATTTATGCCGGAGATTTTGAGCATCATGTAATTCTGTGGGGATTCTTACTACTAAGCTTTTGAGTTGGCGGTCTCGCACGTGGTATTTGGCTCAGTTGCAAAGTTGACGATAGGCTGATAGGCCTATGTCGCTACAAAAGCCATGATAGGTCGCTAATATTTAAACGATATTCCTCTTAACCTAAAACGTTTGTAAATTGTCTGGACAAATAGTGGGTTATTAGGAGTTGTGTATCCAGTCTTTATTGATTTACATTTGTTGGATGTATGTCGATTGCTGTGATTTTGTGGCACATGATATCTTTTCAGAGAACCAAATGTCGTGGATTTTCATTCTTTATCGTAGTTAAATTTTGTGTAGACCTATTGGGCTGTACTGTACCACTGTGAAGATATAGAAACAACAGTGATGATGTATACGTTCGTGGTACAATTTTGTGAGACATAGTGCCAGTAGTTTGACTGTTATACGCCTCATCTAAGTACTTCTTCAACTGATAACATTCTATTTAAATATGAGTTAATAACCTGTGGTAGCATAATTGTAAATCGTATTCCCCTATTCGCCCTATAACGTGCGTTCAATCTCATTCAGTCGTGTAAATAATTTCAACGATCACGCTGTTATTTAATGACGACACCCATTTACGTGCGTTACCTATTAAACTATCTGTTATCCATTAAATGTTTAGTATGAGTAAAGTGTCTGTACATAATCGTGGTAAAATAATGTAGAGTAGAGCACGGATACGAGTGCGTTTTGCATATTGTAATAGTGGAACTGGATAAGGTAATTACCTACCTACTTTTGAAGAATGTAAATATGTTCGCCGTCTGAAATGTAGCGTAAAAAATTAGTCAATTAATCTAAAGTGATGGAATGATGGATGCGTTGAGAATCGGTTGCGTGAAGAGTGGGAGGTTTGACAGTCTATCAGCGAGACGCGAATCGCTCCGAAATATCGGATATCTGAATTTGAATATACACTGTCAATATGAAGTACAATAGTTTGTAAACTCGTATGGTTAACTACGGACTAGAGTAGAATGAATGGTGAGTTAATTATAAATTAAATTTGAAAAAACGGACTGCATATATTTTAACTTCTTGGTTTCTCAAGAGATGTAATTTTGTTTGTGGTGTCTAACGTCTGTTACTGTTTTGCAACATGTGTCAACTTATATCGCATTCCGCGTTCGGGAGAGAAAAATCCAATCACTGTGAACGTAAACTGGTAACAGGACTCTCCTCACATAACGCAACACCAACGAGAAAAAATCTTCGTCCTTCAGATCTCACCTTCAAAAAGAGCTCTGTTGTTAATTTTTCTTAAGTTTAAATATCTTGTCCCAGCAGGCAGGTAGATGATGATCGTATATGGCTTTACATGTGAGGAAAAATATGTATCGAATACGCTATCGTTACAATTAATTCGTTACTATTTCTTTTATGAAGTTGCTAAACTGCTACAATTTTTTGTTCAGACAAAGCTTTTCGTCATCTCTGACATCATCAGGTCTTGAACAACGGTTGTTCAAGACCTGATGATGTCAGAGATGACGAAAAGCTTTGTCTGAACAAAAAAAATTGTAGCAGTTTAGCAACTTTATAAAAGAAATAGTAAGGATGGCTGCTAATTCAAATAATACGAAGAATTAATTCGTTTTTTAAGTGTTACAGTCCCTTTAATGTAGTTTTTTCCCTTCTATCGGTGAAGTTTGTGGAATAGAACACTTGTCGAAATCGTTTAAATTGGTTTTTGTTTTATTGTTAGGCGTTTTTGGGAGTACTGTAAGATTTTGTACACAACAACGTCCACGGTTTGTCGGACTAAACTGATCTGTGATTGTGTGCTGACGGATGCGCACTGAATAAAACGGGCGGTTGGTACGAAAAAACTTTATTCGTGTCTGGAAAATCTACTTAAAAAACTTAAATTGTTAACTATTCCTCTCATTACTGTGGTTTCCATTGAGCCTCGCGTTTCGGAACAATCTGTGGTACAAGTGAATTCGTCATAACCATGTACTTCCATGGTATTTTTTGTTCTCCAACTTTCCTTTTGCTTTATAAGTCTAAATTTTAAACAATTATTTAACGATTGCATAAATTGAATCCACATCATTTCCATACAGTTGTATCTAAAATATTTCTTCGTTTGGATCCATCTGCGTTTCCTTTGTTACAGTAAAAGAGCCTTCGGAACCAACTTGGTGTTTTACTGTATTTGTAGGTCTATACACATTATTCTGTCTTAGCTGACAGAACAAATTCATCTCTCGCTGCATTTTCTGTCGAGCACGTCAATCTCACGGCATGCCTATGCCTATTTCCCTCAAATTGACTCCCTGTATGACATTTCTTATACATAAAGTTTAGAAGATTTAGTTTTATCTTGTTGCGCAAGTGATCAGTAGCTTGCGAGAGACGTTGTTAAAGAACTATAACTTCTCATTCCTCTTTCGTTGTGATCATTGTAATTTTAAGGTCGTACTTTTTTTCTGTTACTCTACCCCGTTTATTCTGGAAACATAAAAACAATATTTCGGTGTTGCGCATATATTTGAAGCCAACGAAGTTAATTCGATTAGTTTGAAAACGAAAGGAGACGGTATGAAATTAAGCGTTATGAATAGTTTATATTCATTACATCGTCTTAAAAATGTTTAAGAAACCTTGGACAGAGGTAACACTCTGTACCTTTGTGGGCCAAAAAATATTTTTAAAGATTTATTAAGAATGAGGAAGAAGATTCTAAGAATAGAACAGGTAACAACAGGTATTATGCCGTGAGCGTACATCACGGTGAGGCGGGCGCGGAGATACGAGTGTGCCCAATCCGTTATGAAGAGTTACTAGTTTGTACAGTTACAAAACCATTATATAATGTTTACAGTCTAGCTGTTCGATTTAAATCGGCGTAGAAACTAGTTTTAATATTTATTCACTTTTATCGACATTCCTTAATTCGTTGTACAGTTATTCAGCTTAATCGCATTTTATGCTTTTCGTCGTGAGATTTATGCAAATGTTTTTTTTTCACGCATTCTAGCACGCGCATGTTCATACCGGTTTGGGTGTTTTGGGAGGGGTTCTTGTTTCCTAATCATATTAGTTCAGTGTACGTGGATAAACGTTTTGTACACATTTCATTGAACTGGCCATTTTTTTAGATAATACCAGTATACTCCTCTGCCTAACGTTTGAAACGGCAGTGTATTTGTGGGGGTGAAGGGGTGAGTGTCTGTTTTATTCATATTCATATTCGTATTGCATATACAGCTTTTGTGTTTCAAATATATGTGTTCAGTGTTGAGGTAGTGATTCTCAGTGACGGGTCACAGAACTTCCCGTTTTACTACCAGTCCATCGCTGTTGTGTTTGGGAACTACAAATGACCCGGGATCTGTCAGTGTATACTGACCTGTAAGCTTTCGTCGCTTCTATAACTTCATTACCTGTCTCAGTCGGGTCTGTGAGGATTCCTCATCATAGAATGGGCGAAAGGTATGGTGCTAAAAAAATGAAAAGTGTGCTAAACGTAAAAACAGTGTTTATTAAAAAATACGTTTTAGGGTTTACAAAGTTATATATTTATTTGTTGAAATAATATTTCGAAATCAGTACATTATGTAGAATAGTGTGTTACTTTATGTGAGGTTCAGGAATCACAATTACACTGGTATGGGGAAAAAAGTAATTATAAAAGACCGAATTTGGATAACGTTATAAGAGACGCTGTTGTGACAAAGTGTACATTTTTTACATTTGTGTGTGTGTGTGTTTTCTGTAACGGTTTGGTTTACTCATTAACATAGTTTACAAACCGTGTACAGCCCGGGCTAAACGGGATAACTGTGAGTCTGTTTCTTATTAATTTCTTTTTCTGAAGAATATCTCTAAAAGAAGATGAGTAGGCCCAGGAAGAGGTGCCTGGAGGATCTTTGAAGATGAAACAGGCAGCACCTTTGCCTATGCCGTGTTGTGAAGATGATGATGATAATGTATATTCTTTTAATGTAATTATTTAATAAAATGAGTTACATAAGTCTCTTCCTTTGATCATTTGTTGACAAAAGTGTTTTTTAATATTTTTAAACACGTTTTTCGAAATTAATGCTAATAGGCAAATGTAGCTTTCAGAGTCATTCAGGCAAAAAGTCATTCGGAGTAGGGAGTCGGTAGCCACGAGTGACATCAGCTTTTCAAATTATTGTTTTCCTTCTGTTGGTTCTTGAACATCATACGTATGGGACGTTGTTCCTGATTATCGGCCTTTCTGAGCCGAAACACCTTGTACTTGGTGTGACGTCTGTGCAGTGGATATTATACATGTGGACCTTGTCTGTGTTCTTGCAAGCAAAATTCGCATCGTGTGAATCAGCCTTACTGAGTTGTTCAGGGTTATCTCTATAAGCCTGTAGATAGATGAGTTATGTACTGACTCATATGTGAATAGGTACAAAGGTTTAAGTAAAAAGTATGTGGTGCACACATTGTATATTATTTTTGTTGAAACAGTACTTTATTCGCAAATTACTCGTAGGCCTACATCTTCTGTTGCCCAGTTTAGTAACGCGAGAATCGGAAACGATCCTATTGCGGGCAGAAGGAGCCCCATTACCAAACAGAAACGTACTCTGGCTACTTATTGAGAATCGGATCAAATTGAGAACCAAAGGATGAGGATCTTTTCATTTCATAATGACGTTTTTGAAAGCTTAGAATTGTTTCTCAAATAGAAAATGTGGACAGTTTAATAGGTAATGTGTTGAATTATTTTATCTGCCACGGCGTATAAGCAACTTAGAGTCAACTGTATACACGACATAATACATTTGGTACAAATTTTACGAACACTGATCACTTTGGAGTGTCATATTTGTGTACATGGACGAACGTTAGTTGAGTTATTGAGTGAACTGAGGGAGTGGTTTTTTTCTTAAAATGTAAATGATGACTGTTCATGTAAAGTTAACGTATTACCGGACAGATTAAAATTTTAATGCTTGCTTGACTTTATATAGTGTCGTCAGTTGGAACTATTTTAAACATTTACAAAACATTCTATACCAGGGAGACTTCTTTATCCTTTTTATCTGTTTATTATACAGTTTGGTTGGTCGCATTTCCAAAAAATCTTTGCGTGTTCCTAAAATAGAGAAAAGAAATAATGATTTTATAAACTTTACCGGAAGAGGTAAAAAAAGAATTAAAGAAAAAATTATGACATACGGGAAAATTGTTGCTTCATACCATGCTGAACATTATGCAGCATACTATCCTCTACAGCGTGCTGAATATCTCCTGTAGGTGGAAACAAAATTTAAGGAGATATTGTTACAACATGCAAACAACATTGTAGGTCTTGTCAAAGTAACAACAATAGCGTTGAGTGCGATGGGTTCAGAATAGTCCACACTGCACCAGAAACTATGATAAAGTGATCCGAAATCTCACTGGAGAATGTGGAAAATGGGGTTCGATAGAAAATAAAGGAATGCGATTAGAGGACAGCGGCAGGACCAGTTTTTTTTGGGACGGGCTGGAATATTTAGAAAATCAAAAAGAAAAAGGAAACATATTTGAAACTACTACAAACTAAAGATGAAGAGACCAAAGAATGAATAGAGAAGTTAAACAACAAGTAGTGAAGAAGAAAAATAATGCTTGGGAGAAAAGATGTGAATGCATAGATAATCAGCTGGGAGGTACACAAAGCTCAGAAGCTTGGAAGACAATTAAACCCATTAAAACTACAAACCAGACACAGATATTTTTGAACAACATACCTGAAACAAAATGGATACAACACTTTATGGAGTTATTGGTTGAAACAAGGAATAAATTCATTCCTAATGACCATGAAATAAAAGTATCTGGAGAAATTGCACTAAGTATTGAAGAAGTCCAAGAGGCAATAAAAGCTACAAAATTGAGGAAATCCCCTGGTGCGGGAGGAATAAACCCAGAATTAGTTAGATATGGGCCCCCAAGCTGTTTGAAATGCTCAGAAAATTATTCGAAAGATGCCTAAATGGAGAAGAAGTGCCAGTGGAGTGGCGAACATCGTATATCTCACCAGTCCATAAGAAGGGTTCAAAGTTGGACCCTAGAAATTACAGAGGAATTGCTGTGATCCCGACCTTCGGGAGAATATATTCAAGGATTTTGAAAAACTTAATTGAAGAAGACATCAAGACCAAGCAGCCCGAAGCCCGAAGAACAATCAGGTTTTAGAGCGGGGCGATGCACGGTAGACAACATTTTTACAATCAAAATAGCAGTTGAAAAGAGAGTACAGCATAACAGAGAAACGCATATAGCTTTAATAGATTTAGAAAAGGCATACGATAGCGTCCCAATCTCACAGTTATGGAAGGGGATGGAGCATTTGAACATAAATGCAAATTTGATTGCAGCTACCAGAAGATACTATCAACAAAATATCACCAGAGTCAAACTGGGAAACAAACTCACTCTCCCATTCGAAAATACAAAAGGCGTAAGATAAGGATGCTGCTTGTCCCCTACCCTCTTTAAAATATGCTTAGACAGATCTCTAGTAAGATGGACAAAGAAGTGTAAAAGCATGGGGCTGAGAGTAGGAGATGACAATCTGTTCACTCTATATTTTGCCGATGACCAGATTGTGGTAGCGGAGTATGACGAAGGCCTCGAGTATATGGTCAGAAAGTTAAAAGAGGAATATGACGCAGCTGTTTGACGATGAACATGACAAAATGTGAGTACCTGATAGTGGGCAACGAAGAAGTTAAGGACTTAAAATTGGATGTGGACAGGATAAGAGGTGTTGAAAAAAGTAAATACTTAGGCGGTATTTTCAACAAACAGGGAAGCAGCAAAGATGAAATTCAAGAACGTGTTAACAAGGGGCGAACCGTTACAAGAACGCTGAATTCGCTTCTATGGGAAAGAAGTATAACCAGAAATACAAGGAAACATATATACGAGTATAATAGCATGGTGCAAAGTGTAATCCTTTATGGAGCAGAAGTTTGGAACGTTTCAAACGTAAATAAGAAAAAACTTATGGCAGCGGAAATGGACTTCTTCAGGAGGAGTTGTAGAAGATCAAAATTAGACAGGGTTAGAAATGAGACTATTAGAGCCGAAATGAATATTGAGGACAATAATAGATGAAATAGAAAGGAGAAAATTGACTTGGTTTGGGCATGTGAAGAGATTGGAAGATGACAGATGGCCCCGCAAAATACTGGAATGGATACCACCGGTGAGGAGGAAAAGAGGACGTCCACGGAGGAGTTGGCGAGATGACGTAGCGGAAGGAATGGTTGCAAGAAATTTAGAACTTGCATGCTACGATAGGTTACAATGGAAGTTGGAGACGGAGAAACGGCGACAGCTGTAAAGATCCGTTATATATATAATATTTAGAATATTTTGGTTTCGTTTGACGGGACAACATGACAAACAGGATGCCGTAGTCTGATAAATTATTAACACTAGCTAGGAAAGTCGTCATTCTATTGGACATTATTTTAAGAATGAAATTATCTCCAGGGCAAACGGAGATGAGTATACAGCGCTACGTGAAAAACACTAAAGTTTTATATAGTAGCGAAGCTTGGCCATATGCAGACAGAATGGGATCAGTACTGAGAACTATAGAAATTATTTTTTCTAGATAACTAGAAAAAAAGAAACTAATCCAATGTGCAAAAGGAATTTCTGCACTATTGTAATCATGTGTTCACGCATGTATGTGAATATATAATTAAGTTTGACACACGATTATTATTATTTATTATTATTTTTTTTAATACCAAACGTTTCGCCAATATTTCCGGTAAGACGTGTTGAGGTATTTGTTGGTACGTGTAATTGTACAGGGGAAACAAATTACTTGGCGTGGTCGTACACGTCAAGTAGCAGATACGCCGAAACTAGCATCTAATAAGCATAAGAGAGGGAAGCGGAGATCACTGCGTAAGATTTGATAGCAGAACCTTGGGTACGTGTATTTTATCCATTTTTAAAAATTCACATGGACATTGTTTTTCGTATCCTTCTTCTTTAGTCTTGGTCATCAAACTGCTGAATACTTCGCTTCAAAACGTTTCACAGGTTTTTTGTAAATACGCGACGATTACATTGAACACAGGATGCCAATGAAAATTTATTTAACAGCACAATGAACACGTTGTTCACCGAAGGTAGCACGTTATCGATTAAAACCGGTTTCAAAGTGTGGCGTTTTTAAAGCGTATTGTCAAGTGTTACAATGGCACGACCTTTAAAAAAAAAGCACACGGCACGGACGTCGGGCAAAACGACCCGGCTGCCAGCTGCAGCTTTGTACAGCCACCACCACTATACATTGTTTTGTAATGTGAAATGTGATAGCAAGCTATGGAATTGGAACGCGAACTTTAAAATCGGAAAAAAATTACGCTTGTGTTAAACATGAAGGAAGTATTTCATTTTTTGTAAGCATATGTTTCAAAGACAAAAACGATCACCCCATGTTTGTTGGGCTAGCTGATATCTGTACCGTCTTGTCTTCCTCTTTTCGTACGTGCATGTATGTGGAATCGTGCATAATTATGTTTACACACTGATGTTGAATTTGCTTCCAATGTATATGACTCCGTTAATGATTGGTAAATAAATAAAATATTTTACATTTCTCCGTAGACCCTTCTTTTCTGTTTGTTCTGTACCTTTCTGCCAGAAAATACAGAAGCGCGCGCTCTCGCACAAGTCCACACGGAATACTGAATACATTGTGGAATGTAATACGCTTCAGTACATGTGTATAAAAGTCATAGGCCTACTATAGAAAATTGTCAGAGTACGAATTAATTAGTTACTTAACCATTTTTTATCTGTATTTTCCAAAACGGACTCCAATCGTTGTAATATAAACAGACATTTTAAAAACATTTTTCATTTCATTAATTTTTTTACAGCTATTTTGAAATGTGAGAAATGTCATTTAGCGCGAGTGTTTTGATTAACTTTGAATCTCATTTGTCAGAAGAACTATTGTTGATAATGAAAAAAATGTTCTATCTTATGTACTCTATATTTCTGGAGCGTCTACTTCGAAATTATTAGAACTTTACATACAGTACTTCAGAATTCTTTTATTAATTTTGATCGTTTTCGCTCAAGGTAACAAAGAAAGAAATTTTTGTTCTGCACGAAAATTTGAGACAACATGTCATATTGAATGTTTAATGTACTGTTGAAATATCGTACACTGCTCTGCATACTAGTTAACGGTTTGAGCTAGAGGGGTGTGAGAGAAGGTGTTCTTTAAAACTTTTAAGTGATGGATGATCTCTATCAAGTAACCCTCTACTCGGACTTCCTACATCGCACTATTTTTACAGTTGACTTTTCCGTTCCCAGAATCTGGGGTTGTCTTCAGAAGCTGCGAGTGGCGGTTGAAAGGCCTGTACAAAGGATGTTAGGTCTTTCAGCCGCCACTCGGAGCTTCTAAAGACGACCCGGATTCTGGAGATGGAAACGTCAAGTGTTAGAATATACCGATGTTGGCAGTCCGTTTAGAGGATTCGAGTGAGGGGGAGAATGTTTTATCCAGAATGAACGAAAAATGTTTAACTTATTATATGCATAGATGACCGACTCAAATTATTTAATTATTGAATCTTTATACGTTTAGATTTTGAAAGCTTTGCGGACACTGTGATTAATGCATAGTAATTGAAGAAGTTAATTGTGAACAATATATGCTAGCGGGTTAGCTATAACCTTTCTAGTTAATGAACAATTGAAATAACGATCTTTACAGAACACAAGCCCTGAGATGGAAGTCAGCGTACAAAGCAGGTAACTGTAACAGTGAAGAAACTGTATTAACAATTAGCATTGAATAAATTGATGAAACCCTTGTAACCTTTACTACCGCTTCCCATTAAACATACTTTGCTTTTCACACCGATAGCATTTTTTGTCAGTTATAAAAGCAAGACTGTTTAAAAATAAATTAACAAAATCATAATCAAACAAACAATCTTCCGTACTGTTGTATAATATCCCTAGTGATCTAACATATTTGCTTAAATAGTGGCGATATGTTATTTTTAAATATTATTATATTGTTAAAAATTCAACTTTTCCTACTTTAAATTAACGTAGGGCTTGCCCCAGAACAGCCCGAGAGGTCCTAACTTGGGCTTCTCAAATAACACGAAAAAAACATTTGTAGCACGCAGTCTCACCGTCTTACCTAACTGACCGATTAAGTGGCATCATCAGGATATGTGATGCGCGCTAGTATGCGAATTATTAAAACGATTATACAGTACTAATAATATGTTCTGATATAATGTTACCAGTGTAAGCTACTTAGGCTAATAGTAATCGGCTCCTTTCTGTTCATATTCATCATCATCAGTAGCTCCACAGCCCACCGTGGGCCTTAGCTTTCCTTAGGATTTTCCTCCAGACTTCCATATCCTTAGCCAATGTCCACCAATTTTTCACTCCAAGTACTTTCACATCTTCTAGGATTCCATAAATCCATCGTAGTCTGGGTCTTCCACGTCCTCTCTTTCCTTCTGGTGTGCATTTCATAATCCTTTTAAGAACATTCTCCTCATTCATTCTTTGTACATGTCCTACCCATCTCAGCCTAGATACCCTAATTGATGTCACAATATCAGGCGATCTCCATAACTCATAGAGTTCTCTGATGTACCTTATTCTCCACTCTCCACCATCCCTAATGGGCCCATAAATTTTCCTGAGTATTTGCCTTTCAAAAGATGCAAGTGGAAGCAGGTCGCCCTGTGTCAGTACCCGTGTTTCACTTCCGTACATCAGGACCGGTTTTACTAATGGTGTTTCACGGTTTTTCACGGTGTAGAAGTTGTGATTTAAAATATTATCAGCCCATAGAAGCATCTATTAGCATTCTGAATTCTTTTACTTTGTGTTCATATTGCTTTTCAAAATAATTCTTCTTGTATTCCTTCTACCAATGTTAATTGTATGCTATTATTTCTGACAATTTATTTAAAAATAAAACTACTAACACTAAACTTGTTAGTAAAACTAGATTATAAATTTAGTTTTAAATTATATGTACATTGTCGAAATAAAACGTCTCGGAAAGTCTTAATAAGTTAAAAAACATATAATAATTTATTTTATTTATGTGCTTAATATTTTACGTCGATTTCTGTTTCTCGATCTGGGGTGTTGTAATTTACAGGTAACTGTGATCTGAAAGTTCTGCTGAAGCAGTACCCCAACGACACGGCAGTACGGGTCTCTCCGAATTCATTTTCTTCCAAATTAATTAAGCAACTTTATTGACGTTACCATTAAGATCCCCTCCTCGTAAATCGTTTACAGTTTGTACGTTACGTGTTGGTGGGAGGAGGAAGGAGGGAGGTCAGAGCTCAGATCTAATTAATCACGTGTGACGTACAGGTGTACTTCGTGAAACACGAAGAAAAGTTTTTACCGTCTCTGTTTGTTGAGAAATTGCTTTATAAGCTCTTTTCACCAAAAGATTAACACCGCCGTAAATATTAATTGAGAACGAACGTCGAAGTAGTTTTTGTCTTCCCTGCGTCTGTGGTGTTTTCCTCCTTTTCCATTCACCGCGGTCTTTTATTGACACTCAATTTTGGTCACACACGTCAGTACATTTTTTGTTTTTCCACAGAACTTGACGTGTGTTATATACTTTATCTTGGAATAATTTGGTCATAACAAACTAAGTTATTGCTTGCACATTGAACAGGTGAACCTGCGTATTTAATGATAGTGATTATTATAATTTCATTTCGTATTGTTACGACGGTCTCACTGATCGTCGTATGGTACAGTGGAAACAAATACGTAGTTTGTTCAAAAAAAGACCGTACTTTTGTCATACAAACTTTATTACTGTAATTACAACATTACAAATGTTTGTCCCCTTCAAAGTACTCCCCCCTGCTTGCAACACACCGCTACCATCGTTTCTGCCACTGTTGGAATGCTCCCTGGAACTCGTTTTGTGAGATGGTTTTGCGTAGTTGTCTCTGCGAATTCTGTTGAATCTCGTCAACACTTTGAAAACGACGTCCTTTCAGGGTGGTTTTCAATTTTGGAAACAGGAAAAAGTCCGCGGGGCCAAGTCTGGAGAGTACGGAGGGTGAGGAAGGACGGCTATTTCGTTACCGGCCAAAAATTGGCTGACTAGCAGATACGAGTGGCTTGGCGCGTTGTCGTGATGCAACACCCAGTTCTTGTTTTTCCACAGCTCAGGCCTCTTCCGGCGCACATCTTCCCTCAAACGCCTTAAAACTTGTACGTAGAACTCCTTGTTAACAGTCTGACCCTGTGGCACGAATTCGTGGTGGACTACTCCTCGATAATAAAAAAAAAATAACCAACATCAACTTCAAGTTTGACCGACTCATGCGTGCTTTTTTCGGTCGGGGCGACATTTTTCCAGTCCATTGTGACGATTGCGCCTTGGTTTCGATGTCGTAGCCATAAACCCATGTTTCGTCTCCTGTTATGATGGTTTTTATGAAGTTTTTGTCGGTACTGGCACGATCAAGCAGCTCTTGGCTGATCTTGACACGGTTCTCCTTCTGGTCGTCGGTCAACAGACGTGGCACGAGTTTTGCAGAGACGCGATGCATGCCAAGTTTTACGGTCAAAATTTCGTGGCACGACCCGATGCTGATGCCGACTTCCTCAGCAACATCTCGCACAGTCAAACGACGATTTGCACGAATCACGGAACGAACAGCATCGATGGTTTCATCGTTTGTTGACGTCGAAGGTCGTCCCGATCTTGACTCTTCCTCAATCGATGTTCTGCCCGATTTAAAACGTTTAAACCACTCGTGACACTGCGAACGGCTCATACAGTCTTCCTTATAGGTTTGCTGAAGCAAAGCCCACGTTTCAGTAAACGTTTTGTCGGTCTTGCAGCAAAATTTCACACAAACGCGCTGCTCCATAAAATCTTTCATCTTTACTTCGCAGAACGGTGAATGCACGTGTTTACTTAGACAGTTTTATGCCGCCAACTAATACGAGTAGAACGACGCAACAATCGGGGTTAAGTTGCCGAAGGTGGCCGCTAGGCGGCACCACATGTCGGAACACGCTCCGTACACTGATCGGAGCGCTATTTCAAAAGTCCTGTCTTTATTTGAACAAACCTCGTACACAGACGTCAATGAAGTCACTAATTACCACCTTTAATTAATCACAAATAACAGTTTGTAATCAACACGGTACTCTCGTACAATAATTCAAGTTAAATTGGTCCATAGGGAATAATAATGTCAACTAAAAAGAGTCCCGCACTAATTATAAAACAGTAAACATTTTCCACTAATCTTCAACAACCGCTCGATCCGCACTAAGAAAATCGCTCAACGTAACTGACTGACCCTTAGGCCTATGTAGGTAGCGCCTCTGTCCCTTATATAGGTAGCGCACGTGTTCCAGAGTAACTTTCCGTCCTTACTGCGTAGTGCCAGCATAATGCAATTTCAAGTCTCTCCAGAAAAATCTGGAAGCTACTTGAGTGCAGCCTTGTGAAACGGTACATCTGCTCGACTAGTGTAGAAACGGGTGGAAGGAAGCTCTCGACTTTTCGAGAGGGTTCCGTCGTTACAATATGCAGAAAAAGAAATACCGCAACTGAAAGTCACTGTAGGATAATATCTTTCTCTAATCAACTGTGGCATGGAGAGTAGTGTTGAACCATGACTTGCTTGATGTGTAGTGCGTTATGAATCGTACATTCCATAATGTATAATTATCGAGAATCTACTAACGACACCGAGATTATTTTGTGCTTCATTGACTGTGACGTGATTAAGTGTAGACTGAGAGTAATAGAGTGCGTAATGGTTTATTGTATTTACGAAATAGATTATTGAATGAAGGATTAAGTTGCGTATAAGGTATTTCTAAAATTAGTAATTGTTTTGCCGGCACTGGTGTGGATTTAGCTTCTAACAATCGCTATCCACATTTATGACTATAACATCGTCACAAGTATACTTTTGTAGTGTTAGTTCTTCATACATGTAAAATAATGTGTCATGTACAGAGAGGATCTGTAAGACGTAAGTGAAGCTTGAGGGCAGCGGTGCAGCACAGGCAGTGCGTAAGCCCACCTCAGACTGTACTGCGGTAGCTAGCCGTATGCGGACACACGACTGTTTCAAACTACTACTTGCGTTATGAGAATCAATACACGCGCGCACGCACAGTGTTGTTGACTCCGTACTTTTAACTGTTATGTAACACGTCTGACAGTGTCGGTTTTTTAGCACTTTCGTTATCTCGTGTCAGACCCGAAAATAACGCGTGTAAACTTTCTGCAGTGTCTTCCGGCGATAAGGGACGAGGCTTACGCAACGTGAAAAATAACCTTATAAAAATAGCAGCCCAGTATATTAATAATCGGATCATGTAGATTATGCAGATTTTTTGTAGGCTGTAATTGAAAACTTCTGATTGATTTACGACTTTCTGATTAAACTTTTTTACAGAAAATTATCTTTATTAGTTTATTGGCCTGATTCATATGAAGTGTGAGTAGTTTTTTGATACTGTGTTTGACAAAAACATTGAGATTATTAAAAAAATTATTAATGCATTTTAATTTATTTAAACAGGCAATTTAAACCAAAATCAGTCAGTTTATTCTTATTCAATTTGACAGTCTAAAACTACTCAGACACAGAAAGTATCGTAAATTTTTTTTTTGTGTGTGGAGGGTAAATGTGAGTCGTAGCCACTAGGATGGGAGATAAGGAAGGATTAGAAGATATTGTGAACAATGATAATCTTCAAGAGGAATAGTCAATGTTTAAGAGTGAACGTTAGTGAATGTTTCAGTTGTTATTTGAGAAAACAATTTTGCGAAAACGTCATTTGAAAAGAAAATGGGACTAATGATGGTGCCGATTAATTGGGCATAATAACTATAGTACTATGGTATAAGAGAGATTGTGGCTGGGAGAAATGTTAGTGTTTCTGGCTTCAAATGACTGCAGAGGTTTCAAACAAAGGGCCTTCGTTAGAATGGTCTAATTTTCCACCTTTTTCTGTCATTGCTAATTCACCCTAAGGTTTGTCTTACATTTTGGTATTCTGCCTCACGTGATTTTTCTAATCATTTCGAAGAAAGTGTCTGCTCTCTTAACACACAAACGTCCTTAAATTATCTAAAGCAGGAGTGAGTTCATAACAAGTGTTTTCTGTGTATCGAGAGTTTTGACTGTGTCGCTCCTTTTTACATCCTACAAAAAGCTGTTCTTCAAGTTTTTTTCCTGTTAAAATGGCTATAACAGAAGGACTTTGAGTGAACATCCTTACTTCGTTCGTTAGTCTTCTACTTTAGATCCATACCGGCATGCGTCCGTTATTTTTATGTTGTAATGATTTTGGTATTGTTCTTACAGGATTTTTAGTTTTCAAGGTGTCTGTAATCGTACTATATTTCTTTTCATTACTTTCATTATTTCGTTCCAGAATTTTACTCGTTCTGATGTAACAACGAAGACCAGATCATTGGGAAGCGCTAGTTCAGATGTTAAGTGGATAAATTTACTTCCAGTTACTATAATAAGGAGGCGTAAGGTGTGCGTCACCTCTGTCTCAGCCAACCAGGACGGAATAACATAGAGAGAACATTGCTATTTAAATATATGCAAGGGACGTGCAGTCCATCCGCCATATAGAACTGGAAAATCAGCGCGAAGACGCGATACATTCAGGCGTGAGGGTCGAATGTACTGCGATACCATTTCCTTAGAATCGCAGAAAAATCGTGAAAATTCGTACTTTTATAGAAAACGAAAGAGGGATGCTACTTGTGTTGTACAAATGTTATAGTTAGGCCCTCTTCTAATAAAAAAAATTACAAAAATTACAGTACATTAAGTGTTTTAAAGTTGTAACATGGAAAAAATCACTCTATGAGAAATATTTTTTGGTCTACGACATTCCGACAGCTACAAAGTGTAGAAAAATGTCTGAATTAAGTTTTTTGGTTTTTACGTGACCACTAGTTAAGCCGCAAAGTGAGCTGTATAATGCTGATAAAGTGACTGCTTAGAGCAAATCGGTACCCAACCTCCCCATCAAATAATATTCAGTTTTCCGTGCTCGCAATTTCTTAACTTAATTAACATTAAAATGTGCAGTTTTCCATATAAATGTGTAATAAAAGATTAAATAGTTTATTCACTATATTTACAATTTAAAAATTGTTCCGAGACCGTAGTAACAATAATTAGACAATACAAAATGGCCGTCAACAGTTTCTATGTAGCCGACGAACAATGCGGAATATAATGCATCTGCCTAACGGTAATTACCATTACTTGTGTAAAATCAAATATACAAATAATTGTATAGAATATTATCACGGTTGTCTAACCGTGAATCGGTATCATATAGACGTCTTAATAAAATGATCACTAAGATGACTGTTTAAATATTTCAAACTGTTCTTTAACACTAAGAAGGTGAAAATCATAATTATCACAATTACTTCCATGTAATCAAATAGGAAGTAGTAAAATCATGTACTTCAAACGCGCGGCAGTTGTATGACTCATGAGCGGGTGGCCGCTTGGTCAGTCCATTGCACTTAAATAATACTGTACTCGGTTTCAGCGCTCGGTCGTTACAGGTGGCCACTCTTTATGTTACTATGTGCTCACTGGCCTCCACGGATAAGACGTGGAAGGCTTGAATAAGTCTGTGTCCAGACACATGGGATCTTGGTGACTTAATTAATGCGAATAAATCACAACCTTAAAAACATGTCTCCAAATCTGACGTTAGAGATGTCATCCATTACATAATTACATTACACTCTATTACATGACACCAATAACACATTAAAAATCATCCCACTTTGATCAAAATAACTCCAAAGTGGAGGTCAAAATATTGCTTTATGTGGAGGTAACCTTATTCAAACTATACCCGTTCAGTGTGTAATAGATAATTTTTTAATGTGTCACAGCATCGATGACGTAGAAATTGCATGTAGTTTTAATTAAACGGAAATATTTTTTTCAGTTTTAATTAAGGGGCTTTATTTTAATTGCAGGTCTCATTAAGTTAGCGGATTTTAATTTTTCATACGCTACGCGCGTCTGCGTCACGTTCATTTGTGTACGTAAAACTCCGGCAGGAAGGTGAAAAATCAATTCGTTTAGTTCAATATACATCGACGATATCATGCCGTAATGACATATCGATTAATTATTTACGGGAACCGGTAATAGGTCATTCGTTAACGATCAGTCGACGGTACGCGAATCGAGTGGTTGATTACTAAATACAACCATGTGTGGTGTGCACGCGTTTTAATTATGCATTTGGTTAGGATAGTGATCCGGTTCGTGAACAGGAGTTATTTTGACCAAAGTGGGATGATTTTTAATATGTTATTGGTGTCATGTAATAGAGTGTAATGTAATTATGTAATGGATGTCATGCGATAATGTAGTTGGGAAGCGTCCGCCGCTGGAAACGTGAAATGTGCGCTATACAACTGGTAGTGCTGATCACATACTCGGATTCATGCGATAGCGCGATATGCAAGTCATATCGATGTACTGTGGATCGTTTTTTATTTATGGTGCAAACATATTGACTTCTCGATAAACGCGGGTTCGAAATGAACTGTCGACAGTAAAACAACTTTCACAACGACGAACTAAAACAATTTTTCGGATGTAATCTAACGTATGACGATGATCCTGATTTCAAAGTAAAAAGTAGACGATTTTTACACAGTGTATCGCAGTTGAAACGCGGACACCATGGAGAAAAAATATTTGTTGATTATAAAACACTGGATCAAATTAAATACTTGGATGCGGTGTAACATGTGACGAAGTCTGTGTTGATAGAAATAAAATGCTTTTTGAAATTAATAAAGTTGTGTTTTAAACGCAGAAGAAGCAATTGTAACAGACGTTTTTCGGGCAAAAATGTTAAAAAAGGAAGGAGTCCAGGGTAGGAGAGAGAAAAACGCAGGTTCAAAGTGGACTGACGACTGGAACAAGAGACACAGTGGAAAGAAGAAAGAATATTGGAGAAAATGAAAAGAACAAGGAATAAAGAATTGAAATTGGCATGTGGTCCTCTCATGGCCGATACAAATAGAAAAAAAAGTTGTGTTATGGTTTTAATCACAAACAAAAATAACACTGGTGCACGCCATTATAGAAAAAAGTTTCCGATTAGCGCTTTCAAGCTTCACAGCTCATCAACAGATCGGAAATGTACAATAATGGGACGAGACAATGCCTTTATACCTCTACTTGCCCTACAGCGCGTGGGCTACACTTTTTTTTAACCAAGCCAACTTAAACACTTTCTTAAACAGGCTTGTTTAAGAAAATGTGTACGCGCTGTAGGGCAAGTAGAGGTATAAAGGCATACCTCGTTCCATTGTTGTATATTTCCGATCTGATGATGAGCTGTGGCCCTAATCGGATAATTTTTTCTATAGTGGTGTGCAACAGTGTTATTTCTGTTAGGAAATAAAACTGTAAGATCCTGGGCATACTTCTCATACTTGTTTATCCAAGAACGTAGCTGAAAGAAGACAGACATAATAAGTGAGACGTCCTAGGATGCGTTGTTGCAAGTGAAGAAAGGTGCGAACATAATCCACCATGAATTGTTTTGTTAATTTAAACGTATACAGCGGCCCGACAGACTGATCACTACAACTTTTGTGGATGTTACTGCGACCCTTCGTCAATACAAAAACCCAAAGCTTTAATCTACAGCATTACAAAATAATTTAAGTAAATAGAAAATCGGACAAAAATAATAAGAAAATTTAAACGAAACAAAATCAACATAATGTACATTGTTTTTACCAAACGACTTGGTGTAGGCTTTCATATAAATTAAATCCATTCCCTACAACTGATCGTGTAAAAGGCCTACAGCTTCACCTCAATTAACGGGTCACACGAAATATGGTCGAAGGCGAAGTTGTTTGACACTCCGCACGTGCTACTGGCTTCTGGTCAGACAATTACAATTATCACTCCAAAGTATACTATTGACTTATGATGTCATGTTCAAACTAGTGTGGACTTACGAGATGTGTAAGCTTCCTTTGATGCCATCATCAGCCGTGGCTCTTCAACCCTAATCAGGCGGGTCTTGGCCTGTTCCAAGAGTCGATTCCATTCCTCCCTATTGGGTGCCCTGGCATTCCAGTTTCTTATGTTCAGCTTTCCGAGGTCCTCCTCTATCTGGTCTTTGAATCTACTTCGGAGTATTCCCCTTTTCCTACTATCTATTGGTTTCTGGTAGAAAATATGTTTCGTAGGCTGTCCTTCCTCCATTCTCTCTATGTGTCCAACGCTACCTTAGCCTGTACACTTTGATTATTCTGTATTTTAATTAGTCTGATAATGTCCGGCTCTTTGTAAAGATGGTAGGCCTATAGTTCATAATTATAGCGCCAGCGCCACATTCAGTTTTCTTGTACTCCTCTAAGTATTGTTCTTAGAATCCGTCTTTCAGAGTAACCTAGAAGTCTCTTGCTATTTTTTGTCATTGTCCAGGTTTCTGAAGCATACGTCAGCACTGGCCTGATAAGTGTTTTGTAAATTTTCCATATCGTGCTTCTTGAGATGAAGCCAGACGTCAGGTGCTTTTTTAATCCATAATATGTTTTATTTGCGAGATATATTCTTCTTCTTATTTCATTGTTGATGTCTTTAGTGCTGTTTATCTGGGAGCCAAGATATTTGAACTCTTTTACTGCCTCTATATTTTTGGTGCCTGTTTCAAGGTTTTGAAGGGTTGGGTTTAATGGTAGTTTGTTGGCAGCATACATATATTTTGTTTTCTTCAAGTTTATCTGCAGTCCAATTTTACTTGAGCTTCCTCAAATGCTGTAAAGGCACTAATGAGATCTCGTTTTGTCCTGGCAATTAGATCAGTATCGTCTGCTTATGCTAAAAGTCTTTCTTTGGTGTACAGCGTGGAATTCCCACATCACTGTTCTTGAAAGATTTCAGGCAAAGATGCTACGTGTCATAACAAATGCTCCGTGGTTTGTCACAACTAAGGACATCTGTCACGACCTTCAAATACCTACAGTAGTGAAGTCATCGCATAACTCCGTGACAGGTACATCAGACGACTTGTAATACATCGATTTGCAATAAACCTCCTCATCGACAACAGTCAGGAAATATGATGACTCGAAGTTATCAGTCCATTGGACTTGGCCTTTGTGTCGACAAGCTTAAAACGTTACGAATGTGAAAAAAATTGATATTTAATAAATTACTAAGTTTGTATTTAGTAACCAGTAGCGAACTAATCATTGTATCAGTTGCTTTATGTAAATTTTCCATGATCATATGCGCTTTCGATGGTTTGTTTGTAAACAGATTGTATAAGTAAATTAAAAAGCTGTAAGTAAGAAAATAAATTTAAACTGTTATGCGAAACAGTGCGGCCAGGTTTTTTAAATAAGGAAGCTAATTTCTTTTATGGAGGTAAGTGTTAAGAGGACTGACCAGCTCGGGTATGTAACTTGTCAGCGGGCCCGTACGTATATGTCGAGCAGTGTAACGTAAACGACAGCGTAACGGACGAATGACGTTGGAAGATTAGTATAAAGGCTTGCTCGTCTCTCTGCTGTTGTAGCCTGTTTTTGAATTTTCTGTCCGTGAATGAATAGCGGCAACAGGAAAACGTTAATTTCAAATTATTCAACCCACCCACTAAAATGAAATTAGCCCTACACTTTGATAACGGAATAAAACTTCAAAGGGTAAATCATGCTTCAGATTGCCATTCGGATACGAATTTTAGTGTACCAACATTTAAGGTGAAAACATAGAAACATAAACAATACTATGAACATATAAAAATATTTTGATTGAACAATTCTGTACTATGATCAGTACTGTTGTTAAAATTCCTTCCCGGGCTGTTTGGCCGTGGTCCACTGTTTTCTAAAAAAAAACGACGTTTCGGCAGTGCCATCGACTGCCATATTCAGTGTAAAATCGAGTTACGCTAACGTAGTAAGGTAGTAGACGTAACGTAACTCGATTTTACACTGAAGATGGCAATCGATGGCACTGCCGAAACGTCTGTTTTTGTAGAAAACAGTGAACCACGGCCAAACAGCCCGGGAAGGAATTTTGACAACATTGACTCCGACCGTGTAAGCCTACGAAGTACATTATGATCAGTACTGTTCTGTTCTGAACGGTAGGCTAAAGTACTGTTGTTTTTGGAATATTTTTATTTTTCGCTGCCATGGCAAAATTTTGTACGACAGTTAATTTAACGTCCAAATAGGATTTAAACGTAAGCCTATATGTTAAAGGAAGATTTCTATAAGAAGTATGTGGTACCTTTTGAACAGCTCGAGAGTTTTCAAAATGATTGCTTTAATTAATAAGTAGGCCTACATAAGTTAAATGTAATTGCAAATAAATATATTTTGAACTTTAACGTCGAAAACGGTATTAAAAATGTTTTTAAATACATGAATTTTTGGAATACGCTTTTGGTTTCTCAGAATTGAGAGGATGAAATAAAAACAAAAGCAACACACACACGCACTCGCGTGGATGCGTAAGAGGCTGTTTTCAGAAGTTCTCGTTGTTATCAACATGTATGTTCACTGTTGCTACGAATTTCAGACGAAATGTTGGAAGAAAAACTAACATTAGAAGAAAAATTACATGCAATTTTTTTTAAGTTGTAGTTTTCAGCAATGCAACGTTATTACGAATTGCGTGTGCGAGCAAAAGTTCATTTAATTAAATAAACTCTTTTAAATCTCCAGTAAATGCGTTCACGTACGACTCCTAGCATTATTTTAAATTAATGTTTTATAGTTTTTGTAAACTAGATTCGTTGTTGGAGGGCGCATTGTAAAACACGTATATCCACACTAGGTGAAGGGGGGAGGCAGCGTGCTGCGCTCGTGCATTCATCGCAAGCGGAATATGTAACTGATGGAATGCAACGCTGGCATTAGAGAGAATGTGGCGTTCTCTGACACAAATGTCATTTATTATAATGTTAATGTAGGTCACTTAACGCCTTGTAAAATTAATTATGTAACGCGAAGAAAATAACTGGTTATATTATCTATGTATGTAAATTTATTAGCGGACAGCGCGTGGGTTGGCATTAATTGGCGTCATTCGTTAGCAATTGACAGTGTAGATAAATCCAGTGTAGAAAGGAAGGGTGTCTCGATGGCTAACTTGCGACTCTGACACTTCGTTCACTCGATGTAGTATCGTAGGTTCGACTAACCCTACTCACATACCAGGTTCACCAGCCGATCCCAGTTAGACACAAGGCACCACTTACATGAGTAGACACAACACTCGATGCGTGTAGCTCCCTCTTTTAAACCATTGCCCGTCGGCGTTAAAACGACTGTTCCCAATCGTAATTAATTTTTTATATCGCATCAGTGTGGTTACATTGTTGACACGTTTCTGCACATTAGTAAACAACGACAACACCGATAGGAGAATCACGAAGACACGACGGGGGTTCCATCGAAGGTGATGTGGAGTGGTTGATGAACACTAATTGTGGCAACGCCGCGTTAACGTGGACTCAAAAACGGTAATACCGTCTTACTAACGGTGCAATCTGATTGTTGGACAGAGACTGTGTCGGAAAGTGCCGCAGTTTTAATAAGACATTAAATCAAAGGCTTCTGATTGTCATTCTTCTTTTGGCCGGGACAGTATTTAGATTGCTTATTTACAACATATGTATAAACTAGGAAAACGTAGTATATGTGTGGCAAACGGCAAGCACACAATTTTTATCGCCTGTTTGTAGTGGCGTATCTAGAATTTGGCTTTGGGGAGGGTACCAGGGTCGAGTCGGCTTCATACAAAAGAAAAAACGAATGAAGACTAATCAACATTACTAATTTAAAGTTGCTGAAAAATTCGTGATAACATTCTGGAATCAGTTCCACTAAAGTAAACGGTGAGGTAAAGGAATAAGCATTTTATTTCCCGTACGACTAGCTGTTTTTTGGAGAACTGTAATGTGAATTTCAAATCACTAAGTCGCTATTAGATCTTAAGCGAATGCTTATACATATGAGTATGGTCATAACCCCTTGGTGTATTTATCGTATAGTGAGTTGCAGTGTATCAGTGCACACCTTAATGATTGTATCGATTAATATGTGTGACTTTCGAGATGTAAATATCGTGCCTGGAAACTTGGGTTTGAAACATAGGTGTTGGAAAAGTCAGTCCGATCGCGATTTCAACGATTAAAATGTCCTCGGGCGAATACGTAATGTATTCAAAGGTCTGGCATTACAATTCTAAAATTACGTACTTGTGACTCGGTCTGATTAACTCAAGACGTTATCTGCCCTTGTTCTGTGAGTGGAGAACGTAGATTAGGAAAACAAAAAATATTTTGGTTAAAGAAGATTGTTCAAGGCAACATTAGAGACGTTCACAGCTAGAGTGATCAAAATATTATAGCACGATAACAGCCAATATTCGCTTGTTACGGATTATGTGTGGTTGACATAGCGTATGTAGTAGTCTCGATGTGATTCCGTATTTCTGCGATTATTTCTTGGGTGTGTGTGAGCACGCGCGCGCGCGTCATGTATGATGCAGAGAGAGAGAGTATGTATGAAACACTCGGAGGATGAAAAAATTCTGTTCATATCGAAAGTAGCAACGGCTTCCTTAATTATTAGTCAATAATCCATCTTTGGTGGTTTTCGTTAGCGGTTGGAGAGAGGTTTATTGATTTGCGGAGATTGGATCAAGGCATATAAACAAGGAATCCTCCTGATACCGATACTAAGCAGCCTCCTCAGTCGATGTGATACGTCAGAATCGCGGCAGCTAAATTTTTGTCTAAACGTAGCACAGATTTATGTTATTTTCTGTGTATTACTGTTTAATGTTTTACGTGAGGTATTTAGTTAATACTTTGTAATACTGTACTTAAGTTTCGAAGTGTCTCATGCTTTGTGCACTAACTACGGTGCTGGAAGTACAGTTCGACAAGGTGGAGAAAGGGATCGAGCGACCTACTAGACAGTTAATAAACATCTACTGAGGCATGATTCGCACCGTACGAACTTGTCATGAGTCACTAAGCTAACTAAATTGAAAAAAAAATCAAACAAAATAAACGGTAACTAATGCTCGCGATTCATATGCGAATCTGACGACATTTCCTGTAAATCAGCGTAAGTGAGGCGGGTGTTTTCTCACCGGCGTGTTATAGAGGCTTGGCGGAGTGAGGAAGCGGGACAGTTCCTTTCCACGTTGTCGGACTGTACAGACGTTTCGCATCTTCAGGCGTGTGAAATTTGTTGAGACACTGGTATTGTTCTAACAGACGTTATCTTGTTTACACTTACGGTAAAATCGTATAGTTATTGTTTCGAAATAAAATGAGGGATTTCTTATACAAAACAATTTAATTTTCACTTGTCAGTTAAAAAAATCATATATCGCTGATTTTGTATGGCGCCTTGAAAAAGGTTATGTGGGGATTTGACTGACGCGCTTTGGTGTGTAAATTTCTTTATCTCAAAGAAGTCGAAGTCAAATCATCGGCTTTGACTAGTTAGCGAACAAGTTATTGTACTGAAACAGGCAGATGGTACTGGAAATAATAACAATTAAGGTACGTCTGAATAAAGTAGTAGGCTACGCGATGCTCAGTAGGAGAGGCAGGCAGGGAACGTCTTTATTGAATAAAGACACACTGAGTATCTACGGGGGCAAAAGCAGAAGGTCGGCGGGCGCGGTAAATTTGCATGTAAATGCCCTCACAAAAACGGAGCGCCTAAATACGCTTTTATTGTATTGTGCTCTCTACAAATGATAAATTGCTTGTAATAATGGCAAGATGGCTTTTTGCACGACTTTTCGAGATTGAATGTATACAAGTGGGATTCGATCACTTTTTTTTCCTGTTCGTTTCTTTATGTGTCTTGTAATAAATTTACGACTATCGCTAAGTCTCAGCGCAGAGGGATAATTATTTTAATTGCTTTTTTACAACACATGTTTAAAACTAGGAAAACGTAATATATGTGTGACAAACGGCAAGCATAAACCTTTTTTCGCCTGTTTCTAGTGGCGTATCTAGAATTTGGTTTGGTGGGGGGGTCCAGGGTCGGGTCTGCTTCATACAAAAAAAAAAACAAGATCTTTAAAGTGCGTGAAAACGCGTGATAACATCCTGAATTCAATCCTATTAAAGAGAACGGCAATAACACAATAAAATACGGGTTATTGAAACATTGTTAAAGGATACTTATTGATTGAATTGATTTTCCTATATTTCATATTTCAAACGTACAGGCCTACTCTGATACTGTGTAATAGACCCGTTTGTATATTTGAAAAAGAGCTACTACTGTATTAGCGTACACAGCTGAAGGAATAAAGGATTAAAACAGTGTACAATATAAGAGAGTAACAAAATTTGTAAACTTTTTCGACCCTCGGGAGGGGGGGTTCCGGTCTTGTTCGTCTCCCCCCTTAAGTACGCCCCTGCCTGTTTATGATCAAGGTGTGCGTCTGTGGATTTGTGGGGAAGAGGCTTATAAATGTTACAGATTAGTGATGTGAATATTTATAGTTCAGTTCTGTTTGCAATCTAACTCGCAATATCCGCCATTGCTAAGTAAATAGTGATCTTGTGTATCATTAGTAAATCTGATTAGGTTAGTAGACCCACAGGTATTCATATAAACAGCGACAGATGTAGTCAGCACAAACATATTGTAACTCACCCTCTGGACACTGTATTTCCGACTATACAAAAATTTATATATACATGTTCTGCTTCTGTGTTTGATTAAAAATAGTTTCGTTATTGTTTACTGTAAAACAGACGCTGTGTTTTGTATATGTGTGTTCTGGTTTGTGTAAGCGACAGTATTCGCACTGTTTCAGTTTATTTTTCCGTTTAAAAAATGAGTGTTATAGAATTATACTGTCGATTCCGCTACTGTTTATTTTCGTTTTCCTTCTGGATGCGAAAGGTAAATAGTCGGAAAAAATGTAAACAAACAGACGGAGTCTTATCTGTAGGAAACATAATTAGATTCCTTGTTTTCAAAATAATTATTAACTTACCGTAACATTAGTGTCTGCTTCTTTTTTTAACGGTGCTTGCGTGTGCGAGTGCTCGAACGCGTGCGTATGTTTTGGCAACGCTGCGCGCCTGGAGGGTTTAGTGCTGGTATCAGTTTTTATCGAGGTAACGGACTTAACCCTGCTCCCACTTAACCATCTTCGCCCAAAATGACAAAATGAAGAGAACGTGGTTAGTACATGAAGTAAACTTGAATCTCATACGAAGTACGATCAGAAAGTTAGTGCAATGTACGAATGTCCCACGCTAGTAGTACCCGGTTAAAATACTGTTTTTATGTGATGTAAATACATGTTAGTGACAAATTTCTAAAAGTTCAGCCATATACTAAGATTAGCCATAAGTAAGATGCATAGTGTAATTTTTACAGCTAATAGAGTAAGTTGTGTTTAAGTGTATTAGGCGATTTTCTTAACATTCTATAATGCAAGATTGAGTAACTTTACGTTACATTTTGCGAAAAGAACGAGATAAACTAATAAACTAGTTTAACGTAGTGGAAGCGTTGTAGATGGCAGTCGCGAATAAACAGAATATCGTGATATTAACATGAAGATTGTGGTACTGTGTTCGACGACTTTTATCACTAGATGCTACTACGGTGAATAAAGAGTTATCGACAATGGCACGTTATGCCACTAGAGTTATCGACAATGGCACGTTATGCCACTTGCGTGAAAACGACCAGATTTATGGAAGGATGATTTATGGAAATTGCACCCCGATAATACACCAACCATCATATTCGTCAAATATGTCCCCGTGCACATTACGAGTATAAATGTGCACATTTTTACGTTGTAATGACTGGAAACGGGAAAAGAAGATGGGTGTTGGAGAGGGAGAGATGAAAAAGATAAGCGCCGTTGATGAGAAAGTAGCTGCGGTTGTCAGTCCGAAAGGATTAACTCGTCGATTAGTGGCGCGCACTCCGGGAAACTTTATAAACTTATAAATCCTTCTGTATTGGCAGACAATGTGGTTTAATACATGTCATAACATAATATACATATACGTCCTCTCACTCTCTCTCTCTCTCTCTCTCTCTCGGTGTGTGTGTGTGTTATATTGTATGTGTAAGTTGTCGTAATTACTGTGTAGGCGTTTTAAAGCATGCCAGTCAGTATTGTGTTGGGCGAAGAATCGTTTGACCTAGTTACGTACGCTGTACAGATTAATCCCTTAATGGGGCTGCCAGCTCACTGCCGTCAGACATGCAGGATTTCCATTTAGCATTCACTCAACTAGCGTCCTTTGTCCCTGGTAGTGTCTTTCTTTTCGGCTTCGAGGCGGGTCTCCGTTTGTCACTCAGTAACCGTAGGTGCGATCTAACTTTGTAACTTGCCGCCACAGACTGGGCAGTAGGTAGCTCGAGAAGACGTTTATTGCGAGGTTGTTACTACTTAGGCAGTTAAATCCGTGGTTGTATGTGAGCCCTGGCCGTAGAGTAGATTCATGCTTACAGTGGTGATTTCTGTATGCTCGCGTGTGTGTTTGAATGTAACAGTTGCAGATATGATTTTGAACACGCACGCAGATCTGTTGCAGGGAATAGTGCACGCATATTTCCATTGAGGAATGAATTAAACGCCACTGCATATAAAGAACAACAATTTAAGTTGGCTACATTTGAATTTAATTGTTCGTACTGACATAGTAAGGCCGTTAGAAAAAGAAAGAATTATAAGGTTACTTTTTTTCAGTACTTTTACGGTAGAATAGGATTACCCTATCAGAGTAGTGTATACAGGGCAGGGCTGGTAACTGTCAAGAAGGGCTGTCTTAAGTATACTCTGAGATAAATATAAACTTCAGTGACGGTGAGGAGAGAGTCTTTCGATACTATTCTCTTTGTTGATAGCTTGAGTATCGTTTTTAACCCGAATGTTTTTCGACTTTCGGAGGGGAAAGGACAATTTAATCTCAGAATTGACAGTCGACTGAATCAACCGAAGTACATACTATAAATGTTTGTGTACATACAGTATTTTTATTATGCCATTACTGTTGCTGAAAACATTCTTTTATCAACTTATGTGGCTTATAGGGGTAGCTGGCGATACCAGTTATGTCTGCTTTACTTATAATACGTCCCTATGCACTTATTTAGTCTTATCACTGATCAGTAAAATTCAGAAAACCCTAAGTGAAAGATGAAATTTGTTTAAAACCGTAAGTACAGTGGTGTATTTGTATTCAACGTGGTGAATGAGGGCGGCTACTTGTAGCGGTCGTACTTCACCTGTTTGTGATGTTAGCGTCCGGACGCTATACAAGCTCAAAGCTTCTAGCGAAACACGTGTACAACATATTTAAATGTAAATTTTCCAGAAACAACAGTGCTGCACTTAGTTAAGAGACGGGTAGTTTTTCTTAGCGTCTCTCTGTGTGTGTGTGTGTGTGTGTGTGTGTGTGTGTGTGTGTGTGTGTGTGTGTGTGTGTGTGTGTGTGTGTGTGTGTGTGTGTGTGTGTGTGTGTGTGTGTGTGTGTGTGTGTGTGTGTGTGTGTGTGTAAAGCTGTCGTTGTTTCTGTGAACGGCGGGGGCGAGACGGGCTCTGAGAGGTCTGAAAATAGCAACGCGGCACAAAAGGGCTGAGGGGGTTTACTACACGCGACTTTTGTCAAGTTCCTCCACACCGCCGCCGTCGCTCATGGGGTTGGTTCTATTGTTACCCGTACATCATGTCTCTCCCCCGTTTTACGACTACCGACACTACACATAGTAGCCCTCACTTAGTAGTATTCAATTTGTTGTAATAAATTACTAATAAACTGTCCCGCGGAGTAAGTCTTCTGTTGTTTCTGACGTGAAAACCGATAATTATTATTTAATCTTTAATAAATAATTAATAACAACAATAGTGGCGTTGAAACGAGGGGTAGAGAGGATTTAATGAAAAGTTGATTCTAGGTGATCGGTCGTTTTAATTTTACCCCCTCCCCACTCTTGTTCAGCTTTGACAGTATAATTAATGTGTACAGGGGAAAGGTATTAGTAATTAGAGGGATGGTAAAAGTTTTCGCCAAAAGCCACTAACAGAACTCGCCTTGACAGACGTGCTCGACATCGCTTCTTCGTTGGGATTCACGTACTTATGAAGTTTTGACAACGGTTAGTCACTTAGTGTAGCGTGCCTGATCCGACAAATTACTAAGTGAAGGAAGTAGTTTTCTGCAGTGCGCTAATCAGTTATAGGACGTATGAAAAGAAAAACTGCTCGTCTGTCTTTAAGAATGTCTGCAATCATTTCAAGTTACCAGTCTGTACCACTACATTATTCATTAAAAACGTAAAATAGCGTCTTGAAAATAAAATAAATGTATAAACACGGAAGTTGATAAACGAATGAGAGAGAAGGAGGAGTGAAATGGGAGCTACAGGTAAAGATTTAAGATAACAAAGAATCTTAAAACAGTTTCTTATCGAAACGGCACAGATGGTGTCCATCAGCCCCTGTAAGGAAGGTCGTTTTTTTCATTTTTTCAGGGACTACGCACCGCCACCGGTTCCCCGTCGAAAGCCTATGTGACAAACCCAGGGTCATTATGGACTGTCATACTGGAGGTTTTTATCTATAACAATGGCCTAATTAGTGCTTGTTAAGTCTATAACAGCAATGATAATAAGAAGAATAATATCTACCGGGGTAGTTTAGGTGAGACAGGGTAGGAAGCCTAAGTGACCCGTCCGGAACACAAAGAAGGTAGTGTGGCCAGCGCTACGCTTCAACCATCCAGGATGTTAGCCAGGTTGTCATTACCAAAGACTGAGTACCTTCCCAATGTAATAAGGGCTACAAATGTACGTTGATTTTATGGTATGGACGTGAATGGAACCGGGTACCTCTAGTTTAGTACCCATGCCCGGTGGTCTACTGAGCCCCCTATTTTCTATCTACCAGTCCGGGTTATAGTTATCCTGTCTTCTGAACCAGAATAAAACGACTTGAATGAAATTTATGAAATACCTTTTCAAGTTTAGAAAATTGTCTAATGAAATTTCTTACACAAAAGCTACTTTATTAAACATTACAACCGTAAAACAAAAGCCACAAGAATGTACAAGAAAGATGCGCAAAAGTAAATATGACGCGTAATACGAAACGAGGCAATTAGATTTTTAAAATTAGACCGATGAATTTACACTTTATCGTGCAATAAATTATGAGTGAAGGTGTTTACTTTAAGGATATATGTATGATTAGTATAAAAACTAATATTAACATTTTTAAAAATTAATTTATTAGCAATCAGATTGTACATTCCATAAATTAATCTGCTGATTCTTGTACCGTATGAAGTTAACCAGTGTACAATCAAATGACGCTATGAGGTGTTCCATCCAACAGTGTCATCTCGTGATCTTTGAAGGTCGGATGATCTACCAGTCTTCTTAATCTACTGCTAATTACGGGGTGTAGAAGTGGCATGAGTACCGTAGGACGGTGGTCAACACCTGGTTGATGTCTGGTGCCTCGTTTAGGAATAACTTCTTCACTGACGTATGCGATGTGGAAGAACGTAAGCATTGTAATGGTAAAAAAATTACCGTTTCTGCGAGAATGTATATAGTTTTAAACGTGGGCCAGAAAATACAAAAAAGTAACTTGGGCGTTGGTCGCGTAGACTGTACCCTGTAGATCACTGAACTGCACGTTGGGGATAACTAGCCATTCGTTCAGTTTCCCTAATAGCATTGTGTATGTAAGAACGGAAATGTCACAGTAAGGGAATAACTAGCTACTAGAGTGTGTGTGGAAATGACCAACAACTCTTTGCTTGCACAAGTTTAGGAAAGATTACATCAGCGCTACAAATTTTGTTGGCGGAGTCGTAGTTAAATGTGATCTGCAGATGAATAGAAAGACATATAGGCGTCACCAATACACCATTAAAATTTTAATTGCGTTTCAGTTTTTTGTAAAAGCGTATAGATTTTTTATTTGTTATTAAAAGCACAATAAAATACATCCGCCTAGTGATTAAATTGAATTTTAATATCGTTTAATTTACTTGGATTAAGTTGTTCTCATCGTTAACTCCTCATAGTTACTCGTTTGGGAAGTGGTCTGGTGTACGCAGGCACGTAAAAGGTGCGTCCAGACATGCAACAACGTATCGTAACGCAACACCGATGCGTAACATAACATCGCAACAGGAAATCAGATGTTCGCAACACTACGCCGTTCCATCCGTCAGTTCTTGTTGAAAACGTGTACAGGTGTAGTGTACGTGTAGTGTGCAGGACAAAATATGGATATGCTAAGGCAGCCTGTATAGTCATGGACTATTTAGTAAAAAAGAAGAAACGTCGGGAAAGATGATGGTGGCATACGCAGTTGTATAATAGAAGAACGTACAGTGGTAATCAGCTACTTTTAGATTTGAAATTTCAAGCAATTACCGGGCTCTACAAAAATTTTACCAGAATGTCACCGACAGACTTTGAGTTTTTGATTAATTTAATTGGGCCAAAAATTGAAAGACAGAATACTAAGTGGAAAAAGCTATTTCCGTCCAAGAAAGACTAGCAGTAACAATTCGGTTTTTAGCCACTGGTGATTCCTTTATTTTATTATAGTAGCTGGGATGTTTTGTATCCCACAATATTACTTTACTGCGATACACTTCAATAAATTTTAGTTCTTCAGTCCACTCCCATGCAGCGTACGCTGTTGATAAAACATTGGTTACGCAGTCCCGTCCAGACATGTAAAGAGCATGCGTAACGCCAGTGCGTAACATTCCTTTGATGTGACGCTGGAAAACCGACAAGCGACGGAACGCCTCGATGTCACGCTCCGACGTTACGATGTTACGATGTGGTTACGGTGTGCCGTCTAAATATGACACGCGACGGTGTTGCGTTACGATACGTTGTTGCATGTCTGGACGCGCCTCCGTGCCTGCGCATCCCTCTTGTGTTCCCTAATTTTTGTTGAAGGGTCCATTGTACTACTTGCTTATAACAGGAGAAAAGCACTTTGTTAAACAACGGGCACTTCTCGTGACGTACAAATACATCGCGTGAAGAAGAACAAGGAGGGAATACCTTTGTTTTAAAAATAACTTGCAATTACCACACATTCATGAGTGGACGAAATTTGGAAAACGTACGGAGCGAATGAAGGGTGAAGTAAAGCAATAGAGGCTGAACAGAATCGAAATTTTCAGTACAACGACAGGGTACCTGTAAATTTCTTAAATTGTTAAGTACATATTTTCTGATTAAATAAGTTCTGTAAATTATGTATTCTGAAAATTTATGTATGCACTCAGTTTTTTAAATTTGATTAAAATTTGCCATAATGTCATAACGCTACATTCCACACAGGCTGGTAAATAACTAGCTATCAGGGAGGTCAAAATATCTTCCAGGAGGGGCAAACAATTTTCTAGAGGAGAAAAATATTTATATATTTTTCAAACATATATAGGCCTACATCCACGTATTAGTTTGTAATTCTTATATCATAATAGAAATAAGTACACAGATTGTATTAATTTATTAAAACATTTATTGCTTCAAAATATGCATAAAATTTAAAGGCTTGTAAAAGTTAGTGTTTGATCTCCATTAAGTAGTGCTCGAGTCTCCAAAGTTTTAATATTATGATCACCGTAATCAAAACATCAGAACAGGTTTTAGTGTGTATGAGGGTTCACCGTGGACAAACATTTTCAACATTCACTATGGAGCGTTGCTCAGAGTAAAGCTGCGAATCTACAGTGTACGTTTCACAGAATAAACACGCGGAAAAGAAGAAGCATTGTCTATGAGGGAAGAACACATTCCATTTCTTTCGGTATGGAATGTAGCATAACAAACAAATTTAAAAAACGATACCTCGAAGAGGACAGTTAAAGTATTTAAACTTAAGAAAAGTTAAAATAAGGTGAAACGAAGTTCAGATTCGAGACGGATCGCCTTTAAAAGTGAAGATTACCAAAACCGGAAGCAAAGAAATCTAAGGCGACTTGTGAAAAACTTTTGAGGCCGTAGTTGCGAATACGGAACACTGTGATAAGTCCACGATAAAGAGAAGAAGAAATTAATTGCTCACATTAAAAGAAGGTATTTGTTTAGCTTTGTACCGGTATTGTTTTCTATAAATCTATAACGTGCGTGTACGACTAGATTTGCGCGTGTCGTAATTTCGTAGATTAAAAATGTGTTACAGACGCTTAGCGGACGATCTTGAAACGTTAGTAATACAGTTACGGTACGTGTGATGTTATTAATATTACATAAGCGTTATGTAAATACGTGAGTACTGTGTTAGATTTGTTTGGAGACGGGTTTTGTCGTTGCGGTGGAATGCTGCAACCCAGGTGGTCGTTTTTTTTACGAAGTTTATTTGTATTCTGAGTCTACGGAACGTAAACGGATACTGGCTGTTGTGTCATCTGTGGAGAAGTTACGAGTGGCTTGGCGCACTTTTACCCCCCCCCCCCCAAATGTATTGTACGACTCACACGAATTTTACGCACAGTAAATTGGCTTAATGCAAGAGAGCACGTACTACGAAGTGATTTGGAAATATGACTTCATCTTTTTTGGCTAGACGACTGACTTAAGACAGTTTGCGTACAAGATAGCGAAAGCGAAAGTACTAGTTCGAATCTGTGCATAATATTGCAACGCAATTCAACCCGCTTGGCTACTGCATGCACAGGATTTTTAAAATGAGGGTTGATTACTGAGAGTAAATAAAAGCGTTGTTCTGAAAAATCGCGTCTTTTGTTCACCTTTTTTCGTTATGTGTTAATGTTAATTAATTTTGCAAAATACGTGTGGACATAGTTATTATACTGTACTAGAAAGGAGGCGTTAAAAGCGATCTAGAAGCGTCAAAAATATTAATTATTGCCGTCAGGTTATGTTGTAGGAAAACTTAATGAAAACTCTCATTGCAGCAGAGCGGAAAGAAGTAGTTATTAAAAAAGAGAGGAAGAAAAAGAACAGATGTCTTGTAACAGGATTAAGAGAAAAATGAAAGTTTGCGCTGGCAAAAAGTAAATAACTGAAATTAGAAGCCGGCCGGGAGACAGTAAGCGTCGTTTCATGGCGAGAGGTCGGACAGCCGTAATACTGCACAGTCCAGAGACAGCTTAGCTTCACATTATCATAAAGTGTGATTTTACCCTGGCATCCGCCCCCTGTCGGACAGGGGTTTTGTGCGTTTCACTGCGTTACGCAATTGTATGTTGCTATTTATTTTCCTAATTCGAGGAACCTGACGGTTCCGTCAGGGGATTTAATTTTTCATTCCTGATAGTTCACACACACACACACACACACACACACACACATTTTGCAGAATACCTTATGTGTTAGGCTATAATAAATTGAAATAAAATACAATCGAATCTTGAGATTACAGAATTCTAGAACGGGGGTCTCCAAACTTTTTCACTTGGGCCGAATTGAAAAATCTTGGAAGTCAGGCGGGCCAACACACACACGCGCGCGCGCATATATATATATATTGTAAACATTTTTTTAAGTTTACAAAATAATCAAGTCATTAAAATAAGTATTTAAGTAAAAATTAAGCAGATTGGTCCAAAGAAAACAAATTCTTTTGTTCAGAATAATGTAAATAAAAGTAAGGAAAAAATAGCATTCAAAGATATTTCTTATTTATTGTTTTTTGGCTTTCTTATGTATGTATGGGATGTGTCGAGTTGATTCTGACATATAATGTCTGTCCATTTTGGGTCCACTTGACCAGAATGGATTTCAAGTGTTTTCTAACAAGTTAGCCCTGTACTTTGATTTTACAAAGTTCATTTTTGAAACGTTTGTTCGCAGATATAGGTCGATCCAAACATTTAAAGCATTGCTCTTGCAAAGTTTTTTATTTCCTTGAAATCATCACTTAATGAGATGCGAGTGAAAAGCGTGATTCACTCAAGGCAGCCAACGAACGACCACGTTAACCACGTAAATGTTTTAAACTTGAACAAAATATTGTAACATTTCACTGAACTTATTTCTTGTTTAGTTATTTAGTAAAATGTTATAATATTTGAAGTATTTTGACGATCTATTTAAAAACTGCACGCAGCACCGGCCGGGTTGCCGCGGGCCGTAGTTTGGAGACCCCTGTTCTAGAGCATAAACAAATATCTCGTGAGAAAATTTGGAGTGTTGGTTGGAAGTTTTTCGTTTCCAAAATTAAGGGAATTACAGAATTAAGGCTTAATTGTACACAGTATTAAAAAGACGAGTCCTGTTTGGAGAGATACGTCTAAAAAATTACACTGCTCAGAGTCGCAGAGGGATTGACTCAAGAAACCAAACAATAGTTTCGTTTGACACTCGAACATAGCAAGCTTTTCAGTGAAAAACATAAATAACAAGTAGCTAATAGGGTCATTAAGTATGAAGTCGTAATATACAACTGCTTGCATGCACACATAACCCCTAAATTTGTACTTTGGGCCTTCGAACGTTTGTAATTTTCGTTTATTATAATCACTCATTATTATCGTATATTCGACACATTCGATAATTGAATAGGTTATTGTTGATCGTCCATATTTTTATTTTTATTAGCAGTCTCTGTAATTCCAACTTTGTCGTGTTTACTTGCTGAACTGGTATTGTATTCCGGACCAGGCCTTTCAGTGTTTCCACCATTTTCAAGTCTTAAACCACGACAAAGTCCTAAATGGTGGAAACACTGAAAGACCTCGTCCGGAACATGACAAGTAGCAGTTCAACAAGTAAACACGACAAAGTTGAGGTTACTGCTGAATACATGTAGCATTGTGCATTCCCATCCCTGAGCGTCCTTCATATCTTTTGGAAAAAGTTTATGTAATGTGTCCTGTTTCTTCATATTTTTACAGACGTTTGTGTACAAAACAAAAACAGTTTGTGTACGATGAAAAAGAAGTAAACACAGGGAGCACGAAACGTGGTAGAAACAAAGTAGTAATTCCCACTGCTGACGTCGATACTATAGTTCGTTCTACTCGTAAGATTTATTGTCGACTTTATTACGTACACGATTCGTGAATGCGGAAAGTGTGTGTAAAACAGTGGCTTACACCATTTGTCGTGTGACTGAAACTTTTACAACAGCGCGAGTAGCAGAAGCAGTGAGAAGCATTGTGCGATTGTTATGTATTTTGTTGTTGATCGATAGCACTCGTTTTGAGACTTGTATTGTATACTTCCACTAGTCTAGACGTAAATATGCCTAGTATGCGAGAGAGTATGAACGGAAATCTCACATAAGGCGGAATGTGTTATAAAAACGTTTTTATTAACTAATGTACATTTATTAGTAGATTTGAGCGTATATTATTTTCAGGCAGCTTTAAAATAAAGTTTAATCGTTACTATTGGTTTTTCACTCGAATGCCAGGAGGAAATTACAGTAATATGTGTTTGTATAATGTGGATTTGTATGTTCCCCACTTCCATAACTCCAAAACGTCCGCTCCGATTTAGACAAGACTCGGCTCAGTCAGCTCTTCATGGACGTGAGTGTTTCACTGTAGTCCATATAATGCCTTCAAAAGACCTATCGAGCGGCGGTCTAACGCTTGTAACGTGCCGGGGATTATATTAGTAAACGAGAAGAACAATAAAAAAAATGACACACAGAAAGTAATGTGGAGTTATGATAGTAGAGGAAAAAACAGTAACAGTTCAACATAAGAAAGTAATCTGCAATAACACATAATTCATATTATAAAATTGTATAGGAACGCCTACACTATTTGTATGTTGACACAAAAAAAAATTATTTTTGTTTAATAATCATCCAGGGATATATCTTTCGATTTGTCTTGTCCTCGTCAGTCATGTTTGATGCAAAGACGTGTCCAGTGAATGCCAATTGAATGTAAATGGTTCATTCTGAATGATGGTTATTTGTCTTCCAGTGTAGGAAGATTATGCATCAATGGTGATAAACGTTAATGATGTAAGTTCGAAAGTTTGAAATGGAGAACGTTGGTGGTACATTGTTGAAACCTCAAAAGTACTATTTTGATTCACTTTTCTATATCAGTTTTCTTTAATTTATTGAAGTTAATGTAATGACAAACGGTTATTATTATAGATAAATGTTATGTCTCCTGTTGAAGTAAACGAACTTCGATTCTTAAATGATACGGTCTTTCCCATAGTCGGGGTTTATTTTTTTTAATGATTATAGGCTTTTGTCGATAGTATTTCGTATTTTCTGTATCCGTCTTAACATGCCAGGACCTTGACAGTTACAAATAATTGGTACGACCGAATGATGTATAATAAACATTTGTATCTTTCTTATGGAAAATGTTTCGTGGAAGAAACATAACCAAGGCCCTTAGCCTTACAAAACTTAATATCTTAATTATACAACGGCAACCTCAGACATATAAGTTTAAAAAAATCGATAATTTAAATCGAGTTCAGTAGAGTATTCGTTATTTTATATTAAATCGAAACAATTCCATTACTCCTTAGTTTTTATATTGAAATCGAGTCAATTCGAATATTTGTTAATTCATTTATAAACCTCTGAAGATAGTAGTACATTCAGTGACACGTGCGTCAGCTGTGTTACAACGTAAGTACAATCTTAATGTCTAATCACTGTTGCTGTCGTTATTCATTTGAATAGAGTCATCGTTTTCCATAGTGACGTGTGACGAATTAAAAAATTATATTTTATTTAGGTCAGCAGTGACGGGTCAAACGTCGACAGTTGTGAAACCGTCGTCAGCTCTTAGAAAGCGAGCCTAAAACCGGAAACACGTAATTACATTAAAAATGCGTATAATAGTAAGTTATAAACTGTACACAACAAATTACTATTTGAAACATTTAAGATTTAAGAATCACCGTCTCTTCAGTAAGCTGTACTATAATGTATTAAGTCTTTACGTTTAAATAAATTATTAATCGTTTTCATAAGCGTTTCCCTTTCAGCAGCAGTTGTTTTCACCATAAGCTGTTTCCGTAAGTTTCAAAATCCATCGTCTGTAATTTGTGTAAGATATTCAACACCTTTGCTGAAAGTTTTGATATTTTCAGAATCTTGAGTATTCATAACCACCCCTCCCCCACACATATATTGTTGTATATGTTTGATTGAAATTTATGTATTTTTAGAATTATTATTTGCCGGGCTGTTAGGCCGAGGTCTACTGCTTATTTTCAAGACAGACGTTTGGCCCCACCATCGGAGGCCATCTTCAGTCAGAAAGGATTAAAACAATTGGCACGGTGTCCGCCAGTTCACCCCAGTGCTGAGGTAGAGACGTTTTCCCGAAACATCTGTCTTGAACATAAGCAGTAGACCACGGCCTGACAGCCCGGCAATAATAATAAAAACTGCAATGTTGACGCCAGCCGTGAAAGCCTAAGGAATTGATGTAGTTTTTTGTTGAGACTTCTCGGCATGTATTTAGTATCACCCTGGTCGTAATCTTGCGCAATCAGAGTGTAGATCATGCGTAAGTGTAGAGTATGGTTTCCATTTGGTAAGTTCATTTTTTACACCAAGTTTCCAGTGTTTCCAAATAAGTGTTAAATAACACCACATCGTGTTTTAATCCTTCCTTTACTCTAATTATGAATTTGTTACCTTTGCTTTAGCCGTAGCTGACCGTTTTTCCATTTGTGTAAATCATTATATGAAAGTATTTACAAATAGGTAATGTAAGGCAATAAAAATGTGCATCTTTGATCAGTTTAGGCTTCCTGTGGGTTTTTGTCTCCGTCTTCATTGACTCCAGCCAATTCTACAGTCAGACCTTATATATATATATATATATATATATATATATATATATATATATATAGTCACTTTTTGCTACAGTCCGTTTCTTGATATATATAATACTTTAATATTTATAATTAAATTTACCTCAAGATGTTATTTTTATCCTTTATTGGAACATGTTTCGGGTACTATCTTGTACCCATCCTCAGCCTTCCGGTTTTTTTGTCCTGGTGAAGTACATATGTTTTGTTGGTTGACTATTATTATTGTGGCTTCCTGTTGGCTTCTGGTATTTCAAATTGGTTTTATTGTGTGTGATTGTGGTGTATGTGTTAGTTTTTTGTGTATTTTCTATGTTGAGTGCTTTGGATATTGTGTCGTGTTTTGTATTGATTTGTATTTGTTCAGGTATTAGTTTGTTTTATGTTTTATGTTTGTATATCTGTAAATTTTCCCAAATGTTCATTATGGTGCCTTTGTGTGGTATATGTTTTATTAGTGTTACATTGGTTATGTCTGGGAATTCATGTCCTGTGTTTATTGCATGTGTGGCAAAATTGAATTTATATATTTCTGGTTTTTTGTATGCACATTCACATACATAAATAATAAAATGGCAAAACTAACAAAACTATTTAAAAACACAGATATAAAAATAGCATACAAAACTAATAAAAATAAATTACAAAATCTAAATAGCTCACACAACATACATAATACAACAACTAACGGCATATACAAAATTGAATGCCAAGATTGCAATAAATGTTACGTAGGACAAACAAAAAAACAGCTGAAAAAACGTTATTTTGAACACCTAAATGCATACAAAAAACCAGAAATATATAAATCCAATTTAGCCACACATGCAATAAACACAGGACATGAATTCCCAGACATAACCAATCTAACACTAATAAAACATATACCACACAAAGGCACCATAATGAACATTCGGGAAAATTTACAGATATACAAACATAAAACAGAAAACAAACTAATACCTGAACAAATACAAATCAATACAAAACATGACACAATATTCAAAGCACTCAACATAGAAAATACACAAAAAACTAACACATACACCACAATCACACACAATAAAACCAATTTGAAATACCAGAAGCCAACAGGAAGCCACAATAATAATAGTCAACCAACAAAACATATGTACTTCACCAGACAAAAAAACCGGAAGGCTGAGGATGGGTACAAGATAGTACCCGAAACATGTTCCAATAAAGGATAAAAATAACATCTTGAGGTAAATTTAATTATAAATATTAAAGTAATATATATATATATATATATATATATATATATATATATAAATCGCTTCATAACGTTATCCTACGTCTTCCGATACCTAGTCTCCATTGGTCTCGATCTAACCAAGATTCTTCTTCCAATTCCCGGTCTCTCATTGCCCGGTTGATGGCTTCTCTCCAACTAAACCTAGGTCTTCCTCTTCGCCTACGACCCTATGGTGTCCATCTCAAAATTTGCTTGGGGAGTCGATTATCCGGCATTCTTTGTACATGCCCAAACCATCTTAGCTGTTTTGTTTTTATGTCGTCGACAATAGAGTACTGTACCCCCATTATCTCCCGGATTCTGACGTTTCTTACTTTTTCCAGTTTTGACCTCCCTGGCGCTCTTCGCCAGTAATCCATTTCAGTAGCTTCCAACAACTTTTCTGTTCTTTTTACTTCCATGTTCCTTAAGGAAATGGAAGTATGGTGATGGCAAAAAAAATCGTGTTCGAGATTATTGCAGATTATGATTGTACTACACTCAAAACATGAAAAAAAGTAATTTTTCGAAAAGTGTCTGTGTGTCTGTAGATTTTTTCTATGGCAAACGATAACAGCCGCAAATTCAAACAGAATCAAATAATTTTTTGCATACAGCCCTGATTTGTAGAGTATTCAAGACCTATTGTTTTTGGTGAAGATCGGTTAAGGGAAAGGGGTAGTTTACCTGCAACGGTTTTTTTATCAAGGGTAAATTTGTTTGTTTCGCAAACGATAACAGCCGCAAATTCAAACAGAATCAAATAATGTTTCGCCTGCCCTGAATTCTAGAGTTCTCAAGATCTGTTGATTTTGGTAAAGATCGGTTAAGGGAAAGGGGTAGTTTACCTGCAACGTTTTATGTTTTAACAAGGGTATTTTCTATGGCAAACGATAACAGCCGCAAATTCAAACATAATCAAATAATGTTTTGCATACTGCCCTGAATTGTAGAGTTCTCAAGACCTTTTGTTTTTGGTGAAGATCGGTTAAGGGAAAGGGGTAGTTTACCTGCAACGTTTTATGTTTTAAAAGGGTATTTTGTATGGCAAACGATAACAGCCGCAAATTCAAACAGAATCATATAATATTTTGCATACAGCCCTGAATTGTAGAGTTCTCAAGATCTGTCGTTTTTGGTGAAGATCGGTTAAGGGAAAGGGGTAGTTTACTTGCAACGGTTTTCTATCAAGGGTAATTTTTTTCTATGGTAAACGATAACAGCCGCAAATTCAAACAGAATCAAATAATTGTTTGCATACAGGCCTGAATTGTAGAGTACTCAAGACCTGTCGTTTTTGGTGAAGATCGGTTAAGGGAAAGGGGTTGTAACAACCAAAAATAAAAAAATTTTTAGTATGATCGAAAAGACGTTACATACAGCAAGACACCCCTACACGAGCCACGAGCAATAAATAAAGAACAGTGTAACGAAGTGTCAAGTGAACGTTTGCTTCGGACAATACGAATACGCTTCACATAACTTTACAATGGGGAATAAGGTTGGCCGTGACAGACTCGACTCAACCGAGATTTATAGCCTGCAACATGCAAGATAAAAAGAAACTATGTCAAGTACAAATTTAGAGAGAAACTGTGACGGACACACTGCCGGGTTAATTTGAAGTGTACCAGTAGTAAGAAAAGGGCGTAAATACACAATGGTATTTACCCTGTATGAGAACTGACCTCGATATCTAAAGAATAGAATCGAACTTGTGCACAGCGGGGGAACGTCTTACTGGCGACAACTGGTATTTACGACAGGGAGAAGGAGTGCCGTTTTGGAAACGACGACACGCTGCGTCAGGATAGCGATCGGAAAAAGGGTCAAGGATAGTGAAACAATAACGAAATACGACACATTGTTCGCGTGAGAACTGCAGCAGGGTCCGGAGTACGCTTAGACAAAGACCTGATCGACAACCGAGAAATTGCCCCTGTTCCAGGAAAAGAGTACGGAGGCTTTCGACGCGAACTTGTGGGGAGACAGGATACCCAATCACAACCCAGCGTCTACCCAGAGAACAGGTGGAGAGGACCGTCGTCATCATGGCAACGGGAACGTCGAATGAGAAGTGAAGAACGATAGTCTGGCATAAGGGTAGGAGATCTTCTGTCCTATCATGTTCGACCTGAGGCGTGTCTTCCAGAAGATTGCATTGTGGTAAACGATGCTTGATAAAAACTGTTTGCAGAGCACGCGGGAGGTCAGTCTTCATACATTTTCAACAGTCTTCATACAAAGTTCGAGAGTCTTCTTATAAAGTTCTCAATCGTATACTTTAACAGTCTTCACGGAACTAAATCTTAATACAGTTCGATTAACATACGGACAGCAGTGGGACTTTGAAACTCTGTTACGCGGTATATAATTGAGTGACTTAGACATTTCGATATTAGCGAGTATCCGGTAATAGTGTACCTACAGCGATTAAATCATGCGACATACGCCAGTGCTTAATAATTCTAGAGTCCTTTATTATACTCAAATTCAGAACTGAACTAACCAATCGCATTTTCATCAATAACCGACGCGCAGAACTATTGTTAATGTATTACCGGACAACGAAATCGTAACGTTGTACAGTGCGGCGAAGCGATACAATATAATTTGGAACAATTACACCACGGTATCAAAGACACTATACATTAATGTACACACAAGAAGTTCAACAATAGACAGACAGATATATACACCATAGTTAATGATGAACTTACCCACACGACACATGATTTCATAAACTCGAAAAGTAACAGCCGAATCAACAGAAAACACACACAGCGCGAGTGAAACTGTTCCGCGTGTGTTGAGTGCTAGTGACATCACAGCTACGCAGCTTCCCACATATGGACCACCAACGAGAAGGAGTTACTCCGATGGAAATATCGGATAAATCGCTTTACAAGTAATCTTTATGCTATTCTTATCATAAGAACTCTACTGACCTGTCTCTTTTCGAGAAACACCCCTTGAGTATTTAAATTAAATATGATAAATATAATTAACGCTATTCATCTGAGGCAGCAATGAACGCATTAGTATAAGATTTATTGTTTGACTATTTGTGTTTTTCTATATATCGATTGTATTATATATGTATGTGTATGTTTTCCAGCAAACAACGTATTGGATTCGCATTGTAATTTGATATATATACATGTGTTCTTTTTATGAATGTATTTACAGGGAATCATCCATATTTTATATATTGAAGTCTCTTTATTTAATGATATGATGTTAATAAATAAGTGTTTATTTTATCCAGAATATATGCGTTCATTATTGTCAAAGTTACCTCAGAACAAGAAAGTAATGGCACTTGAATGATTTATAGTAGTTTTATTAATTTATACAATAATTAGAGTCTCCATGCAGTAATTATGCTAACATAAAAGAACTAACGTGTCACTTAGCTTCAATCAGTTGATATGAGTAACCTAACTGAGTGATTACACGATCTCATTTTGCAAATTAGTACAATTAAATAATTAATTATTGTTGGCATAATTAATCCCCAAGGATTAGTCTTTGTAGGGTAGTTTATCAGCAACGTTTTATGTTTTAAAAAGGATAATTTTTTTCTATGGTAAACGATAACAGCCGCAAATTCAAACAGAATCAAATGATGTTTTGCATACAGCCCTGTATTGTAGAGTTCTCAATACCTATTGGTGTTGGTGAAGATCGGTTAAGGGAAAGGGGTAGTTTACCAGCAACATTTTATGTTTTAACAAGGGAAATTTTTTATATGACGAACGATAACTGCCGTAAATTCAAACAGAATCAACTAGGTTTTTGCATACCTTTTTGAACTAAAGAGAACTCAAGGTCTGTTGATTTTGTTGAAGATCGGTTAAGGGAAAGGGTAGTTTATCAGCAACGTTTTATGTTTTAAAAAGGGTAATTTTTTTTATGATGAACGATAACTGCCGAAAATTCAAAGAGAATCAAATAATTTTTTGCACCCTTTCCTGTGTTGCAGAGAGCTCAAGGTCTATTGATTTTGGTGAAGATCGGTTCAGGGAAAGGGGTAGTTTACCTGCAACATTTTATGTTGTAACAAGAGAAATGTTTCCATGACGAACGATAACTGCCGCACATTCAAACAGAGTCTAATATTTTTTTGCATGCATCCCTGAATTGTAGAGCACTGAAGGTCTATTGATTTTGGTGAAGATCGGTTAAGAGGAAGGGGTAGTTTACCTGCAACGTTTTATGTTTTAACAAGAGTAAAGTACTTAATTTTGATAAATAAAGTATCCTGATAAGAAGCTCATAATAATCCACTGCAGAAACGTAGATGAAATATCTATAAATGAAGAGGTTAGGTGAACGGGGTGGGGGTAATTTTCTATTAATGAAAATTATAGTTGAATGGGGAGGGGAGAATTGTTTATATGTATACTACGTTATCGGCAACAAAGAAGTAGTTCTTTGTTAAAATTCCTTCCCGGGCTGTTTAGCCGTAGTCCAATGTTTTCTGCAAAACCAGACTTTTCGGCAGTCCATCGACTGCCATCATCAGTGAAAATCGAGTGCGAAAACGTGAGGTGGTATAGTTTAGTGACCACAGTACTGTGGTTAAGGCTGAAGCAATATGTAGAAAGAAGTAGTTTCTATGGAAATATTTCGTTTCGAATATGATTTTAAATATAAATCTTAGAACATGGAAGTCATGTATGGTTCTCCATACCGATATTTATTATTGGCCATATTTCACACCCGTATGACGTAATTGGTTTCACGATTGTATTGTATATACGATGTTTATTTTGTTTTGATATTTCAGACCTAAAATGCCATTAAAAATACATTCAAATGTTTTCAAGGCAATTGAAATAGAGACGATTTTGGATTATGATTAAAGGCAAAAGATTAATGCGACGTTCGAGATAACGGTTATAAGTTATCCTGGACGAAAAATGTGAGCACGCGGGCCCGTGTGTTTTGCAGCGTACATTAGACGGATAGAAATAACCGACCACGAAGAGAGGTCAGAGGAAAGAGAAAATCTTTATACGCGCTCGCATGTGTAATCTATTAAACCCGTCCACATAAGTAATGCTGTGTACTATAATCATGCTTTTTTTTACAAGTGGGAGTATCCGTATGGTTATGATGCTTTGCGTTGAAGTTTAAGGATGACTTCCTACGTAACATTTGTTTGTACGACTACACGACATATAACAAACGTGAAATGCAATTTTTTGCTGGACACGCAGTGTCGAAAGCCGGCAGTAGCAGTGGACGGCAAAAACAAACACGGCGCATTACATGTATAAGCCGGCGTTTGTTTGAGAACATCAGCATGTTGTGACTGCCCCCTAAACAGTACGCACACACGGGCGCGCGCGTTCCTTTTTTGCTCATTTACTGCATATTTACGTTAGTCCAGGTTTTTACTTCAGGGATTAATAGTTCTAATCCATGTTAATTGCTCTGTTCTCTTAGGGAGTTTACCTGTGTAGGATTTTCGTTGTTTATTTGTTGCCGAGACGACACTGAAGGGTTCACTTTACGTTTTGTATCGTATCCTCCGCAAGTCCCAGCACTAGTTTTGTTTAAATATGTCTGATCTTTTTCATGTAGAAGAGATTTATATGCGTTTGTTGTTAGGTTTTTATTTTGTCATATCTTAGTGTATTTTATTTTATGTTGTCTTAAACGTAAAACATTAATACGTTCTCATCGACTTTATTTAGAATGTAATTGAAAAGGATAGTTTTGTACGTTATAAGGGACATTTACCCTTATTGAATTTGGTATACTCTTATTATGTGCGTAATGTAAGTGTTCATAATCTTATCGACTTTTTATTATAATTTTTGTTTTCTTTTATACTTAGAAGAAAGCCCGACTGTACCTTATGTTTACCATTCTGTCGACTACGTTCCCGCACTGTGTGTGTGTGAGTGAGTGAGTGTGTGTGTGTGTGTGTGTGTGTGTGTGTGTGTGTGTGTGTGTGTGTGTGTGTGTGTGACAACCAAGCTTTTTGGATTACGTTCGGCGGTCTTGAACTGTAAAACGGAATGAAAATTTCACGACATAAGCTCTTTTTCACGACTTCGTATAAAATTTCTTATCGTCCTCGGCGACAAGATATTATGAGATTTTTTACGATGATTTTTAGCTGTGTAAACGACCCATTGTTGATAAGAATTCCACAGATATATTTTTTTTTTGCTCTAACGTGTCGGCGAAGGGTTTGTATTGACTCTTCTGTACAGTTACAAATACGTACATGATAGTTAAAAGTGACGATAATGTAATTTCGTAGTCAGGGAAATCTAATTTAAAAAAAATTATTATGTAGGAATAAAAGAACATCCTTACAGTATCTATTGTACTTACTTGGGCTTACGTTGCCTTAGGGTCGTTTCGTGTGAACGGGTGTGGCAAACATCTGATTTATCTAATTAAAGGTCTCGAGGTTCTGCCAAATTCGTAGACAGTTGTTAAGCTATCGTCAACGTATATTTCTTGTCACATGGTTGTGTATCTGTAATTGTGGGATCTGTAGCTTCTGTTTAAGTGTTTTAGACGTGCAGATTAATTAGGATCAACAAAGTATCCTCTGTAAAACTGTAAAACGTCAGTATTACCGGGATTGACGTATGGAGCAGAAACATGGACCATAACTAACGTAAACGAAGTAAAAGGAAGATACTAAGAAAAATTTGTGGCCCAATAGGTCTACATAAAAGGGCTATTTGATGTATATTAAAATCGGGATATATTAAACTCTTAAGGTTAAGGTGACAGGATGTCTAATAAGGATGGCAGAGGATGAAATGTGTAAAAAGGTTTTGACAGTTCAACTTGATGGGTAGAAGGGGAAGACCGAGGCTGCGATGGATTGACGACGTTTGGGTTGAGGAACTGAAGAATAACTGCATTTGAACGGGACCATTGGAGAAATTTCTAGAGGTGGTCAAGACAGCAATGAGTTGTAGCATCAGTGACGACGGTGGGAGTGCAAAGTAGGCTATTATTGTTATTCATTCGTAGGCTACACTTCATTCAGGGAATGGTCGTATGAAATATTAGGACATAAGGGTGTTTCTGTAATTAAAGAGACAAATAGCTGTAACGAAAATACAGTTTATTCAATCAGTATGATGTTTTTTACTTTTCAACACATACCCCAGCAACATTAATATGCTGGTCCCATGTCTGAATAAACTTTTTATGCCTACTGCGAGAAATCTTTATGTTGATGTCTGAGTCATTGTAGGACATTTTCTTTGACCTTGTCGTTGTCATAAAACTTCGTACCACGTAACGCCTCCTTGAGTGGACCAAACAGGTGGAAATCATATGAAGCCAAGTCTAGAATGAAGGCAGGGTGTGGTAGAATTTCCTAAGCCAATGTATTGATGGTTTCATGTGTTAACTGAGCTATATGTGGACAGGCGTTATCATGAAGGAGAATGACGCCTTTGCTCAGACATCCAGGACGTTTCCCCATCACTGCCGGCTTTACTTTACTGATAAGCGTATCAGAATAGTATGTACTGTTTATTGTGCTGAGCTTCTACAATATCACAAAAAACCGGGCCTGGAGTTGAAAACTCAACTGGATGTCCAGAACGGTGCTTGTCAGTCACTGAAGTTTCGCATTTTTAAACTGTTCTACCCACTTATAAACGTTTTTCCAAGGTTCATACAGCTTTTCCATATTATTTAGTGATACAAGAGTACATTTTGGCCGGTTTTCAACTTCAGATAACAAAAATCTGAAGTGATTACCTTCGGACGGATCACTGCACGTTGTCCAACCAATTCTGAAACTTGCAGAGGACTTGCCGTCATTAAATGAGAAATCGAGATTATAAACAAAGTAATTCTAATCAATCAACTGATCAGAACTTATCACAGGGATGCCAACTTACAGTTCTGAATCTATCGTGCACCGCCTACCAAACGTTTTCCCTCTACAGCTGTTTGTCTCTTTAATTATTGAATGACCCTCGTATGTTTCCTACATTTTCTGTAGTTTTTGTGAACCTAATTTCGATTCCCATTCAGTATTTTAAATGCATGTTATTGGTATAAGAAATCAATTTAAATAAGAGGAGGTTTCGATAATTTCATTTATAGTTTTCTTAAAAACATTTGAAAGCTTAAGTGAAGTTTAAAAAACACGAAAAGTTATGGTTTTCCTGGTGTCTTGGAAAATTTTGAGTATAATAGGTTGGAGAAATAGTTTTCACTGGATAGTTATTTTTTTAGAATACATGATCGTATAACATGGGACGGGCCCTTTACCAGTGTGTAAATCCTTATACCACGCTTTTAAAATTATGTGGTTATTGAAAACGTGTGTGAGATGTAACGAAGCTAGCTTATGTCCTTGGCGTACAAAAATATTCCTAGAATATTTCTTTAAAACTACTCTCTTGGTTGACGAACGTTCACAAAATTTTGATTCATGCCGTATTGTTGTTGTCTAATATTAAAGCTGGACTGGACGTCAGTTTACGTTCATATTATAGTTAAGTATGTGCGTGAGTACGTGTGCATCCATCGTGTAATGGCAGTTTTCCTCCTCACGGCAGCGTACACCGTGTGAAATTCCATACAAAAACAGGTTTCTTACGTTTTCTGTTTCCATGAATCAGGAAGTGGAGAAGTACGAGTAACAGCAGCCGCGCTAGCGAAAGGGAATGGCGGGCGGTAATAAAGACAGGATATACGGGTCGAAGGAGTCGTATTATTGTTATTGTTATTTAGGTATACGTTTTCACACGCGCGCTCGCGCATGCATCAAACAGGCGTAGAAGTAAGTAAGTACTGAGCATGAATAAAACATCAGGTGTACCGGCGTTCTCCGTTAATAAGTTAATAATTCATGTTAGTGCTACGGAAAATGTTATGAACATTTAACGTCTTTGCCTCGACTTGAAAACAATGCTTAATTAACTTTAAAAAACTTTTTGTCTAATTTTCTCCGACTCCAGCTCTCCGCGTCTCGTTTTTTGAGCTCTCGTTGTCTCTTCTCTGTCTTTTGTATTCATGATAGTTTATACTTTGAATTAAAAGTTGTCAAGCGGTAACAACTTTCATAAAGTATTATTACTCTTTTTGTTTTGACGTTTCCCTTCGTTTTGAATCGCCGGACAAGAGAATACATAATTATTTTACAGTTATTCACGTCCAACAGAAGTGTCTTTTTGCTAAAGAGATAATAATTAGTCAGAAATTAATCGTAGTATGTAGTCGGTGCTTCTCTTGTGTTTCTGTTACGTCCACCTTGTTATTATTACTCTTTTTGTTTTGACGTTTCCCTTCGTTTTGAATCGCCGGACAAGAGAATACATAATTATTTTACAGTTATTCACGTCCAACAGAAGTGTCTTTTTGCTAAAGAGATAATAATTAGTCAGAAATTAATCGTAGTATGTAGTCGGTGGTTCTCTTGTGTTTCTGTTACGTCCACCTTCGTTTCAGCTGCGCTGCATGGACATTGAACATTACAGTCATTGTTTTGATTATATTGTTGAATTCATTGCCCGTCAATATGCATTTGTAGCATTCTTAATTTAATTTGGGCGTTCCGGTTCGTAGAAGGTCTGAGTTTTAACAACCGTGTGCGTAAATGTATCTACCTACATGTTAGGTGGTAATCAAATTATTGTATTCTATGGAGAACACACTTATCTGTGAAGGATAAAAGTTAGAATTTTAACTGTGACAGTGAAAACACTCGGCGAGTATAATTTCTGTGCGTACTTCGAAAGGGCAACTTCATTGGTTATCAGTGGTTTATGAACAGCAGTGGCATAAGTAGCAGCTGCTCCTGGGGGGAGGGGACTAGTTTATGGGGTAGATGAGATTAGCCTCTGCGATGAGATGCGATTAATTTGAAGGTTGGACTCACCATATTGCTCAGGACAAATGAGATGTTCAAGATTGTTCATATATATATATAATTATTAGTTATACTGTTACGACATGACAGAACAATCTGCGTGTTTTTCGAGTGTTCCAGTGGAATCCGGCTGTAACGTGTGTGCGTACGTGATTCTCAACACGTTAGCTAGACTTTTATCAGAAGTCGCGCGGCCGCGTGCACTGTGTGCAAGGCCGCAACCAATTACGTTCTGGTGTTTTCTACTAGCATTGTTGATGCGTAGTTTGGATGCTTCTGGATTTTCGGCGGGATATAAATACAAGTGCTCAGCGACGCTCAGTTTCAGGTTGAGTTACGATTTATTTGAGTGGGGTTCGTAGTATTGTGGCGAAGTGTTATGTGTTTTATGTTAGTTGACATTTTATTGCGTGTGAACAATTTTTATTTGATTTGTTGTAAGAGGCTATTTTGTTGATTATAAACTGTTATTTGTGATAATAAAAGCTGGTTTTTAGTGACTTCATTGGTGTCTTGTATTTTGTTTTCCACTATACCATACGACAATCAGTTGTAAAAGTACAGAGATTTATAAGCCTTATTTTAATACATGAAACTGGCATAGAAATATTTAATAACCTACGTTAAATGATTATGGAAATTTTAATAGCTTTGGGGGAGGGGAGCAAACAGATGTAATTGATCCCCCTGATCTCCTCCGTAGTTACTCATAACTGATCACTGGTCACTTTTGTACAGTGATGCAGAATGCGATTTAGTTCCCACTGTACACGCTAAAATGACTAATTGGCCACTATTGAGAGGGTGATGGAGTTTGAGTTCTCCGATCCTACATTACAGAATGCGTTATCGCTGTAAACCAGGTCATTCCAAATGCCTCTTCACGAAGCGGAACGGGACCACTTCAATATTTAAGTGGTTTATAAGGGTACTAAATACAGATTCAGACCGCCGCCTCCAGCTCTGATGGCTAGCCATGTGAGCAACTGCGGTACGTATATTAACACAATTTCTCATGGTGAGTGTAGTAAACCTGCTATATTAACGCTCTGCAGTCTTTACGTGATGGTTTGAATGGTTTGGTACACGAATAACTGGATACTACGCGTATTTTACGTGCCGTACTCATATACTCATATTATTTACTTGTGTGACAGTATAAAACAAATGAGGCCGGAATATAGCAGCAAACAACATGTTTACCTAACGCTCCTATTTCCTTTCTTGTGTATAGTGAACTCAGCATTATGTGCATTGCGAGGTGGAAATTAGTGTGGACCGAGGAAAAAAAAGACTTCGATTGAAAACACCGCTTATTAAAAATTATAAGTTACAAACACTGTAGGTTTTTTTAAAAAAATATTTTGGCATTTTTTCCCAAAACACTGATACGTGGTACGGTGAAATTTATATATGTGCACATGCACACAATGTGTGTGTGTGTGTGTGTGTGTGTGTGTGTGTGTGTGTGTGTGTGTGTGTGTGTGTGTGTGTTGTACATTAAGGCTGCTATATGAATGGGGTATGGGGGGTGTGATACAGTTTGGAAAGTACAGTTTATGCAGTGATAAATTGGAATTTTTAAATATACAAATAAAAGAAATAATTTATTTGTGTGGATTCGTATATCAATAACAAATAACCCGTTTATAACGATAACCATGAATTACGCAAAATGTTTTCCCTCGTTTACGTAAAATGAAGCTTATTTAGGTTAAACTTCTCTGTGTCAACAAAAGTGGCAAATATAAAGTTTAGAAAATCAGATAATGAAATTGTTAAATGTATTAAGCGTTGAAAAGCTTCTTAAATTTATGTAATTTTTGAGCGTGTTGCGCGGTGCGGTTTCCGTGTCACGCTTTTGTGTCTGCCTTACATCCCTCTTATTCTCCCTCCCTTGTCACTTTATGTGTGTTCTGAAGTGTACTCGGCGCTGTGTTATGACGATGAAACAAACAAATAAGGGAAAGGGGAAGGGCGACTTTTTAAGCGTTGAAATGGCAAATGGGATTTTAAAATTAAGTTACAATTAGATTTACGAATGAAACGGCTTTTAAGCATTGTTGACAGAATGGATGTTAAAAGGGGTTAAAAAGTCACAGAGAGAGTATTGTGTTAAGGGTTGGTTACAGACAACTTGCATCCCTTTTAGAAGAGAAAAACAAATGTAACTTAGTAAATACTTCCGCTTTTCCGTAATTCAAAACCCTTTTAATTTCAGTAAGAGGAAACGCTGTAAGACATTGCTGTTTACGTAAACGTGTAGATATATAAATTTCGGTGTTTTATTAGGCATCAATTGGTAACAGTGTTTTACGAGTATACATCAGTTTTAATAATTATTATTGTTTGTGTCATTTATTTGCCGTAATTCAGTACTAATAGAAATCACTATTAGCCTACTTTCTTTAGTTGAATGTAAAAATTGAAAGAAGTAGAATCGGATTTAATGTGTTACAAATTAGTTGATTTGAAATAAATGCCTGTCTATACTGGATGGGTCCTTGCCCTGCTTGTAGGCTACATTTTACTGGATAAAAGGTTATTTTTATGACCACTGAAAAGTTACAACTATTGTTAAGTAACTTGTAAACCCCGTTGAGACGGCCTCATCCGTTGGAATAGCTACATCTTCTTCGTTTCGATATGAATTCGGTTGGTAGAACAATATTTTTTTAAATACTCCATAATGATAATAACATAATCGTCATATAATACTGTATCACGGGTGATTCTGTAAATATTATTAAACGATAATAATATCATCTTAGTTTAATATTTAATGACTAAAATTTCATTTTATCCATATAAGATGAATAATCAACAAATACGTTGTTTAGTCCTGTACCTAAGCGAGTTGCCACTGTTTACAAAAATTTATAGAAAACAGACTAAACTCATATATCAGTTTATCGTCGTTAAAAGTTGTTATAAAAGAAAAACCAATGAAAGTAAAACAAAATAGGTACCTAAACTTGAACCCTCATATTAATTGTAAAGTGAAATTTTAAATGACAAGATATTGTGGTTTTTCTTGAAACTTATTGAATTAGGTAGTATATTGTACCCTATAATGTGTCATAAAATAAAAACTTTAGGAGTTTTCTCGTACAATGTGTAATTAGGCTACTTCCATGTTCCTTAAGGAATGGAAGTATGGTGATGGCAAAAAAAAATCGTGTTCGAGATTATTGCAGATTCTGATTGTATTACACTCAAAACATGAAAAAGTCATTTTTCGAAAAGTGTCTGTGTGTCTGTCTGTCTGTGTGTGTCTGTAATTTTTTTTCTATGGCAAACGATAACAGCCGCAAATTCAAACAGAATCAAATAATTTTTTGCGTGCAGCCCTGATTTGTAGAGTACTCACGATCTATTCTTTTTGGTGAAGATCGGTTGAGGGAAAGGGGTAGTTTACCTGCAACGGTTTTTTTTATCAAGGGTAATTTTTTTTCTATGGCAAACGATAACAGCCGCAAATTCAAACAGAATCAAATATTTTTTTGCGTGCAGCCCTGATTTGTAGAGTACTCACGACCTATTGTTTTTGGTGAAGATCGGTTAAGGGAAAGGGGTAGTTTACCGGCAACGTTTTATGTTTTAAAAGGGTATTTTCTATGGCAAACGATAAGAGCCGCAAATTCAAACAAAATCAAATATTTGTTTGCACACAGTCCTGATTTGTAGAGTGCTCAAGACCTATTGTTTTTGGTGAAGATCGGTTAACGGGAAGGGGTAGTTTACCTGCAACGTTTTTATCAAGGGTAATTTTTTTCTATGGCAAACGATAACAGCCTCAAATTCAAACAGAATCAAATAATGTTGTGGATACAGCCCTGAATTGGAGAGTTCTCAAGATCTGTTGGTTTTGGTGAAGATCGGTTAAGGGAAAGGGGTAGTGTACCTGCAACGTTTTATGCTTTAACAAGGGTAATTTTTTCTATGACGATAACTGCCGTAAATTCAAAGAGAATCAAATAATATTTTGCATACAGCCCTAAATTGTAGAGTTCTCAGGACTTGTCGTTTTTGGTGAAGATCGGTTGAGGGAAAGGGGTAGTTTACCAGGAACGTTTTATGTTTTAACAAGTGTATTTTCTATGGCAAACGATAAGAGCCGCAAATTCAAACAAAATCAAACAATTTTTTTTGCATACTGCCCTGAATTGTAGAGTACTCAAGACCTGTTAAGTTTGGTGAAGATCGGTTAAGGGAAAGGGGTAGTTTACTAGCAACGTTTTTTTTATCAAGGGTAATTTTCTTCTATGGCAAACGATAACAGCCGCAAATTCAAACAGAATCAAATAATGTTTTGGATACAGCCCTGAATTGTAGAGTTCTCAAGACCTTTTGGTGTTGGTGAAGATCGGTTAAGGAAAGGGGTAGTTTACCTGCAACATTTTATGTTTTAACAAGGGTAATTTTTTTTATGACGAACGATAACTGCCGTAAATTCAAACAGAATCAACTACTTTTTTGCATACCTTTTTGAATTATAGAGAACTCAAGAGGACTGTTGATTTTGTTGAAGATCGGTTAAGGGGAAGAGGTAGTTTACCAGCAACGTTTTATGTTTTAACAAGGGTAATTTTTTTTTTTACGAACGATAACTGCCTCAAATTCAAATAGAATCAAATAATTTTTTGCATAATGTCCTGGATTGTAAAGAAGTGAAGGCCTGTTGATTTTGGTGAAGATCGGTTAAGGGAAAGGTGTAGTTTACCGGCCACTGTTCATGTTTTAACAAGAGTAATTGTTTCTATGACGAACGATAACTGCCGCACATTCAAACAGAATCTATTATTTTTTTGCATGCATCCCTGCATTGTAGAGGACTGAAGGTCTATTGATTTTTGTGAAGATCGGTTAAGAGAAAGGGGTAGTTTACCTGCAACATTTTATGTTTTAACAAGAGTAAAGTACTTATATAATTTTGATAAACAAAGTATCCTGATAAGAAGCTCATAATAATCCACTGTAGAAAGGTAGACGAAATATCTATAAATGGAAAGGTTAGTTGAAGGGGAGGGGTTAATTTTTTGTGTTGATGTTATAAATTTTTCGACCGTAATCCGAAAAAGAAGTGTTCACTGAAGGTTAAGAAAATGCATGTTGGATACAGGAACTTGCGAAGTATTGAAGTAGCAGAAGGGGCTTTTGCGGATGATGTAGTGCTAATGGCTACAAGTGAAAGGGCATTACAGGGTAATTTGAATATATGGAATGAAGTTCTCCAGGAAAAAGGGATGAAAATAAATAAGACCAAAACAAAGGTAATGGTAATGGGAGAGAAAATAATAAATATAGAGATTAGAGGAGTGAAGATAGAACAAATTAAACAATTCAAATATTTAGGGGTTATAATAGACAGTAATGGGAAACGGGAAGCCGCATTAAATGAAAGAATTGAAAAGGCAATAAAAGTATACTATGCATTAAACAATAGATTTATAAATAAGAAGGAGATATCAAGAAAAACGAAAATGAGTGTATAAAACAGTATATAGACCGGTTTTAACATACGGCTGTGAGACGTGGGTTGTATCCAAAAGCCAAAAAAGTAAAATCCAGGCAGCAGAAATGAAATATCTTAGGAGAGTAGTAGGAGTAACAAGGAAGAACAGAGTTAGGAATACACAAATAAGAGAGGATCTGGAAGTGATATCGATTGTGGATTTTATTGAACAGAGACAACTATGCTGGTGGGGGCACATGCAGAGAATGGATAGTGATAGAATGGTAAAACAGGTTTGGGAGGTAAAATCGGGGGGAGAAAGAAGAGAGGAAGACCGCGACTGACTTGGGATGGAATGATGGGAAACATTTTGAGAGAAAGAGGCTTGGGCTGGAGGGAAGCGAAGACATTGTCAATGGATAGAGTAAGATGGAAAAAATTTGTATATAGAGTGTAGTTGATGTACTTATCATATATTGATGTAACCCGACACCAATATGGTATAAGGGTATTTTGATAATAAAAAAATAGAAACGTAGATGAAATATCTATAAATGAAGAGGCTAGTTGAACGGGGTGGGGGTAATTTTCTATTAATGAAAATTATAGTTGAAGAAGGAGGGGAGAATTTTTTATATGTGTACTATGTTATCAGCAACAAAGAAGTAGTTTTTTGATAAAATTCCTTCCCGGGCTGTTTAGCCGTAGTCCAATGTTTTCTGCAAAACCAGACGTTTCAGCAATGCCATCGACTGCCATCATCAGTGAAAATCGAGTGCGAAAACGAAGTGGTATACGTTAGTGACCACAGTACTGTGGTTAAGGCTGAAGCAATAGAAAGAAGTAGTTTCTATGGAAATATTTCATTTCGAATATGATTTTAAATATAAATCTTAGAACATGGAAGTCATGTATGGATCTCCATACCGATATTTTTAGAAATAACTGCAAAATGTAAAAATATGATTTTCGGCATTTTCTTAGAAGTACGTTTAAAAAAGACTAGAGTTTTTTTCGATTTTTGAAAGAATAATCGAATAATTCCTACATTTAGTGAGTAAATTGACAATGTGTCATCAGATTTTCACACAGTAGTAAAAGATCCTACATTTTAAAATAAAAACAGCGAATTTTATTTTGATGCACTAGTAAATGCACATATATGGATTTAACTGTATCCGTAGGCATTACATTAAAATGTAGTATGTTTCGGTAAAGCATATAGGAGTATATATATATATATATATATATATATATATATATATTAAGAAATAATATGTATTATAAGGGTTAAGGGTACTAGAGATTGGTAATACAGTATTAGAAGTAGAAGTGGAGGTCATATATATATATATTAAGAAATAATATGTATTATAAGGGTTAAGGGTACTAGAGATTGGTAATACAGTATTAGAAGTAGAAGTGGAGGTCATTCTGTTTCCTGTCCCACCTCCCCACGTACAGGTCTGCAAATCACTAAATTAATTCAAAATCTCGTTTTCTGTGTGTGTATGTGTGGGGGGAGAGGTGTTTAGTTTGACGTATGCGGAACGTGTTTAGATTGTTTTTGTTATTGTTCATATTAATTTGCTTCAAGTATTAACGCTGTGCGTATAAGGACAACTGTGTAACAACACACGCGTTTACAATGCACATAATCTGTTACAAATGTTATATAAATCTGCAGTGGCCACGTGCCAATCTCCTTCACATGAGTGTTATTTTGTAAAATTTTTGACATTCAATTGTTTTCTTAGACATATTTCGATTAAAGTTTCTAAAGTTTTGTTTTGTAAAGAACAAAAAATTATTATTGAGTCAATATATACAAATGTGTGTACGTTAGATGGGTAATTAGAAGTTTTGGTTCGTTGGAGAGAGCAAGAGAGTTAAATCGGTTAGTCGGCCGATTTTTAGAGCAAAGAAAGAGAAATGGTTTGCGTTATGGGGAAAACTCTCACGTAGAATCAATTGGAATTACATTGAAATTCAACATTAAGAGCGTTTTTCATTCGAAATTGAATAGGGAACAGCATTCATACAGAACTGAACAGAACAATCATGAAATGGATAACTTCAAGACTACTTTCGTTATACGATGCAGAAGTATGTCAGGTACTGAAATTGGTTCAGGTGTGCTGAAAGTTTAAACTGAAGAAAATTCTATTTAGCGTGCACTACGACATAGATTTCATGTTCACTTCAACGTTCTGTACATTTTTTATTTATTTATTATTTTGTTGTTGTTGTTACTGGGTGTGTGTTATTTGGCAATTCATTTCTTGTTCGTCTCAGTTACTTGAGTTTCGTTTCCAAAGAAAACAAAAAAGAAAATCTTTAGGTCCAAGAATTAGGACTTTAACGCGTGTTAATCTTGTTTTCTCCGTACAGGAATTTGTTTGTCGTATACACTAATCGTTTCACTAGCAGCCTGCACATAAAAATTTTCTAATTTATATTTAAACTTTGTGAAATTAATTCCTAAAAAGTGAGTTCTTTATTCATGCGACAGCTTCTTACAAAGAGGTCTTTATGTATTCTACTAATTTACGCGTAACGAACATTATATGGTATATACATGTAAATTGGTGTGTCTCCGTGCGTCCGCGCGCGCGTGTGTGTGTGTGTGGACGCGCATATTTATTAATTACTCTCCATCGTGATTAGTTTAAAGTATATAAGAAATAATATTTATTACTCTGAATGTGGAAGATACTTTTTTGTTTTTCACTTGTTAAGACGGACTCAAGTTGATAGACAGAAGTGGAAGTATTTTATGTTGTTTTCTCACAAATTCGTGAGGGAACTAAAACTTTGTCACAAAACAGTAACTGCAAGAATATCTTCTGAACCAACAGACGCGGATCGTCGGAAAAATTATTAGGAAGCGCTACTGTAATAATGACCTGTTCATCACAGAAATAAAGTCATTGTATAAAAGGAAAAAATATAGTAAATTAAAAAGAAAAATGGCGAATAGCGAAAATATTTAAGGTAAACGAACTGCTGTGAGAGAAGGGTTGCTTTGGTAAACTGCATCGTATTGATGCCATTAGGACAGCTGCCAGGGAAAGTGATAGTAGGTCAGAAAGTAGCCAATGTAAATATACGGCCACCGGTGTTTGTAGCAGGAATTAATCTAAATTAAGAAGCTGATGTCTTTGCTAAACGTTTTCCTTCTTATTTCTTTAGATTTACGTGTATTCGCTTGCGTTCCAGTCTTACACAGTTGCCAAGCAGACTGGTACCTTTAGGCATTGTTTTCTCCAGTGATATGTCTACAGAGTCTTGTGGCCGTTTTCGTTTCATTATCTTTATGCGTAGACTCACTGTGGGCATCTTTATTTTTTTTGGCTTTCCATACGGCATCTGTACGGGGTCTGTATTCGCCTCTTTTAAGATCAATGTGTGACACATCCCATTAATCGTATTCCAGTCTTTCACTTATTTACCTATTTTTCTTAGTTCAGTCGTTTTTGATCACATATTTACGTATCGCTATTGTAGAATCCAATTCATTTTTTTTTCAGTAAGTACTTACATGTAAGAATTCAAGTTTTGAATTTCATCTATTTTAATGGTAAACCGATATCTGTATCGTCTACTCCTATAACCTTCAAAATGAACTAAAAACAGTAACTTTGATACAGTTGTTCGGTTCTGATTATATTTGTGTTCAACACTGGTGCTTATTACTAACTGCATTAATCAGTCTCATTAGAAAGGTAATTTGAACCGATACACGACATAATGTATGGTGTGAACGCGAGGCATAGACCCGCAGACTAAGTTGAGACCAGACGATTACAACTAGTCAAAGAACGTTCGTGTTGCAGACAGGGATGGGACTGATTGAAATGTAAGGTATATGAAATGAAGTCGTTAGGCTATCCTAAGAGAAGAAAATTGTCAGTTTAGACTTCTGACAGTTAAGGGTGAAAAGTTCCGGGCGTGACACAGAAATAGCGCTACATTATTTTTGACTGTGTTGTATGATTTCATCCTTTATAGGCTTAGTTTCGATAATTTCAAGTCAGTGAATTGTTTATTATTAATGACGTTCAGTCCACCGATGTAAGTGCCTCTGGCATCACTGAGTAGACCGGAAATTCGTGCTGTGATAATTTTTTTTTTAAAGGCTCAACTGCAGCCGATATAGAGAAGAAGCTGGATTCACCGTTGGGGGACTCTTCTACATCGAATAGAATGGTTAAGTTCTGGGGTGCTTAGTTTAAAATGGGTGTGACAAGCACAACTGGCGACCCACGTGTTGGACGTCCCATTGAAGCGACTCTGCCAGAAAAATGTCCATAAAATCGTTTTACTAGAGTAGAATGAGAGTGTACCGTCGCCTTATATAGCCCATAGTAACTTCTACGTCCTTCCTAACCTCAAAAAATAACTGTAAAAAGATTTACTGACGATAATCATGTCAGCGATGCTGTAAATTACTTTCAGTACCTCGACAAATCGCCTTATCGGTCTGGCATAACCACTTTAGAACATCGTTGGAAGAGTATATGAATGATTATTGAGATTAATCTAAATGAAGATTAAATTGAGAAATAAATTTAATTTCCTCCAAAAAAGTGTTGTTTTCTTATTCAGGCCTGGAGCTGTTCACCCTACCGTCGTATTTATTAAACAGTAACGGTTCTACTCTGTGAAATAGAAATTAAGATGTAAATTGTAATGTTATCATTTTTAAGTGTTAATTCTGATGCCTGGCGCGAGTACAACTTGGATCTCAACCACGGCGAGGAGATTGCGTAATATACTATGCTTCCGCGAGGAAGGGCTAAGTATACTATCACTCCAACCTAAAAAAAAGCTCACTCCAGGGTAGGAGGGAAAGTCCAGGTACCGACCCATTTTCTTCTCCTCAGTCGCCATTCGGAAACAAGTTCACTGAATCAACACAACAGTGCCACAGAAGGGGGATGGATCGGACGCGACATTAATGGAACCTACAATGTTTTCTGAACGTTGTATTGTTTAAAAGAATTAATTTTACGGACTTAACTAATGTAAAGCATTCTTGGTCCCTAAATTTTCATGTACTATAAATATTGCGGTTAGCGTTTTTACAATGTTCTAAGATTTTTGGACTAGTGTGGGTGAACTAGAAATCTGCGCTAAAGAGAAACTTACGTATTTTCCTACAAACTCTGATTACTCAGGTGAGAGGTGTATATTTATTGTTTAATTTTAAAAATAGTTGAAAAGAAAACGAAATCTCCACTCTTCCAAGTCGTTAATACATGCGAAATTGTTGATACGCACTGGTGCTGGTTATGACTGGGTCGTCGATGTAGCCTATGTTGCGCACTCGTCGGTGAGAACACTAACGATCCACTAAAGAAATAAATTGTATTATATGCATGCTATTGTAGTAATGCCTTATTATAAATGACATTACTGCCGGTTTGATAGGTTGGTCTGTCGTAAAGTTTTCATTACGTAGGCCTAATCCACTCGCCGCTGGGGCTGTGGTGGTGAAATGGGCAGTTAAGTTTACAAGGCTAAATATCTTATACCCGAGGCTGATTCTGTTATAAATGTCATTTACTGGTCGTGGCTTATATTAAGGCGTTTTAATAAGCCCCAGGTGTTGAATTTGACGCTCCGCACCTTTGACCAGGTGAGCTACGGAGCCATTAAGACACTGAGCTATACGCACGCATTAAGTACAATTACTACATCCTAAAATTTAAAGTGTGTTAATTTTAATGTATTTGTTAGCGGTCCAGCAGGCATAAGGCACAGTTACATCTGTGACGTGTAAAAATTAGTTTAACGTTGGTGTAATTTGTGTTCTAACTTTGCATTGTGCACGTTAACAAGCCGCGTCAACTGTAACTCCCTGTACACGGGAGCGCCAACATTTTTTAATTCACAGATAGAAAGTGTTGTTAAAGTGACTCTTGACACGCTTTCGTCTGCCGTATGCTAGTACGGCATAGTACGGTTAGTACGATGTTTGTTAGTACTAACATATGTTAATTCATATAAGACACCAGTTTGTTCATAATAAATAATGTAAACAGACTAGTTTGTTTACTCCATTCAGCCAGCAACCAGCTTATTCTCATCTAAGGTAGCGTTGTCTGTTCGATTCCAACAACTGTGAGTTAGTTTTTTTATAGTGGTAATGAAAGTGTCCCTCATTTTCGTTTCGTCCGACTACAAGGTGCTACGCACGTTTGGTAGGTCGTCTGAAGACGGTGGCCGGAAGTCGTGTAGTCTCTCCACACGTTCTCCCGCTAGAGCCTTCAGTCTTGGTCAGATGGCCTTTACAGACGACGACACCTCGCTGTTGCCGATTGGTACGCACATAAAAAAAAAAGCATTTGGTAGTCTTTTGACTGTATTTTTCGCAAAATTCCCATCGATATAGGCCTATATCAATGAATTTCTCAATGGACTGAAATTCTCTTTCACGCGACGTAATTAAAGCAAAGATGCGAAATATAAATAAAAAACTCGGACATTTTAAAATAAGCATTTAAAAAATTTATAAATTTGTAAAAAGTCGAAAGTACTCTTAAAGTACGAACACGCAAACTCCAATGATAAATAAAAAGACAGGAAAATACAGATGAGAATTGACTCGCCTAAGCACGTGGCTTGACTGTGGGCGGGACGTATAGGCCTACCACCTGCAGGCCCTAATTGTGCACCGGATGCCGGATCCTACATCCTCTTCAGTGGCTTCTCGCAGAATGCTGGGCAGGCATACTAACGGCCAACCTGAATATAAGACCAATATAGGCAACAGTAAGTCCGGCTGTAGGTAACAGTTTTCCCGATTTTGGTGAATTCAAACATTTGAAAATGTAGGGCTGGATAGACAAAGTTGTGTACCTAGAACAGAATTGTTCATTGCTAATCCGTACATTAAAGAAAAAAGAAAATGATCACTCATCATTATGTAGGCCTAATTACGTTTTCCATTCTTTATCAGAAAGGAATAGAAGATTCTGATTGAAGATATCAGGAATGAATAAAGATATTAACATTAATTTTCTGGAAAAAAAATTGGTACACCTGATCAGCTTCCGTAATGAAATTAATAAAAGGAATCCTGCATAGCATACGCAAATATATTTCGGAATGCCAAATGTGTAACAAAATGTATGACAAAAATATTGTAACAAAGAATGAAAACAATAAGTAGACCTTATTGCTCATAACAGATAAGGAGATGGAGAGATAAAGACAGGTACAGACAGAAATGGGTAATGGGATACTGAATGTGAAGACTTTACGATGCAAACGTGACCATTGCATATTTCCATTACAGCTCGCGTACGTCTTGCGACGCGTCAGGGTATTTCTGTCTCTTAAGTGCTCTACCAGTAAGTTTGTTCGTTATTTTTTGTTTCTGTTTCACTGCAAACATTTACTGTACATTAAGAAGACACTGAAATACTACGGCTGCAGTTTTATTTTCAATTTATAAAAGCTGCAAGAAGAACGAAGCAAGTAGGCTCTTGGAAGTGAACACTTTTCTGTCGCTATTGATAAGTACTGTTGACAGGAAAATAGTTCTGATCGATGAATTGATACGTTTTCCAATTAGTGGGAAAGAGTAGCCTATTGGGCATTTCCTTACAGACAGTAATTGACAGTAAAGTATTGAAAACACATACGTGGTTAGATTTGGATCCACCTAGGATACTAGACGGTTCCAAAAAACGATAAATACAATTTAGTGGTTAAGTCTAACTTATGCTAAACTTGTGTTGCTACCACTAATACTCACTTACACTTCCATGAGCGCTTTCAAGCCTCTCGGCTCAACCGTTGTTGGTTGTTTCCATCTGAAGTGTAAGTGAGTATTAGTGGTAGCAACACAAGTTTAGCATAAGGATCCAAAAAAATTGCATCTTACAAATAGTCTGGTCATACCTCTACCTGAATAATCGGTTTTCTCCTTGATTACATGACGTTAATCTTATTCTGCAAAACTATGTAGAGATTCAGATATGAAAATACCACAACTGTTTTTCGCTTTTTAAAATAAACATCAATTTGATACTTCAGAGAAATGGTTTATGTCTTTGGCCGTTAGTTTGCACTTGTCGTAAATTTATTGTTTAACTCTGAGGTTCGTTTTATTTTGTGGGTACCTTACGATACAATTAACTTTTTGATGTACTTTCCAAAGTAAAAGGGAGGTATTAAACAGTTGGTTAAACAACTCTGAGATGCCGTTAATGCTCTGCTTTGAGTGCCCTCTTTTTGTAGAGTCATGGGTAATGCTGTTTACTTACACAACATTAATTTTTCTGATGCTAATTCAGATTCACGCTTTGTTTGCATCCATAACTGTACAACAAGCGTGACTCAATTTTTTTTTTTATTATTTTATTTTCCGTTGCTGTTTTGTAAATTGTTTTTCTGTCAGAATGCTTTCTCGTTTCTGGGTACGTGGTATGCAAACTGATTCTGTCCATAATCACTTTGTTTTTCTGATTTCCTTATACTTTTCGATTTATAATTTGCAGTTGCCTTCGATTCCTGTTCTTTCACTTTTAGCCCATCTATTTTTGCTTGGGGAAGTCAGTTTGTTTCATTACAGCAAGTCTGTTCGAATTACGAAAATTTCTGTGCAGAAGACAAAAACTATGGCATTTATTAGCATATACCCCTTGCGAACTAAGGTTGTATTGGATAATAAGAGTATAGGGCAGGTGTCACATTTCCGCTATCTTGGCTGTGACATCACTTATGATATTGATCATAAGTTGGCTAAGTTTTGGTCCATGCGTGGCGCAATTCGTCGACTGTTATCGAGGAAAACAAGGAAAGAGACTCGACTAAAATCTTATACGGTAATGCTGTGCCAGTGTTATTGTATTCCGCCGATAAAACATCTGAGTAGAATATAGGCAAAAGGAGACGAGAGTCTTGCGATCTGTTAAAGACTCCACACAGATGAAGACTCTACTAAAGGCTCTACAGTGAAGACGTTCGCAATGATTGGAACATTTTTAATGTCCAAGATCGTATTGAAGAAAAAAAGAGAGATGGATTGCTTCTCTGAATAGAATGCCAGATGGCAGGTTGTCTAAGGACGTTTTGCAATACAAGCCTGTTGGATAAATAAGTATAGGAAGCGTTAGTGAAGTGGATGTATTCCTGTGGGACCGGAACAGGTGATTCACGTAGTTCCTGGTAGAAGACATAAGTCTGTGGTTCTGTAATAGAAATATTCTGTTGGCCAGAGGCAGAATTATACGGATTTTTGGACGGCGTTACGATCGACGTATCCAGTTCTTGAAGCATTGCTCTGACTTACTAAAAAGTCAAATAATTTAATACTTCTCAAGTGATGATGTAGGAGGGAAAAGACCATAAGGATGCTTCCCATTTGGATAGGTAAACTAGATATGTGTTCACAGATATGCGTTTACAACACATATTACCACTACTTTTCGTAGAGACAGAGAAGAAATTTTAGTCGCCCTCAAGTTAGAGCCTACAGATAACACGCTAAGAACTGAGTCCATTTGATTCGGCAATTTTTAGATAGTTACAGATTCCCTGTACGCTTTATACTGATACAAATCGTTTAAAATTTTTGCTTGCAGACTACACAACGGGCGTTCAACCGCGCGCGCGCATTGACACTCATACATACAAATATTATTTCTAAACTGGTGTCACTATTTTAAATTTAAAGTAAGATTTTGTTTGTCTAAAATCGGTTAGCGACGGCGGTTATTGGATTGTGTATACACGAATGTGCAATTCAAGAATTAGGTTAATACCATGCTTAACGTCGACAAGGAGACTGGATTCGATACGTAAATGGCACTGCTGTCTGTGTAGTGGACACATATTCACTGAGCTCTCTCTCTCTCTCTCTCTCTCTCTCTCTCTCTCTCTCTCTCTCTCTCTCTCTCTCTCTCTCTCTCTCTCTCTCTCTCTTTCTCTCTCTCTCTCATTATTGCATCGTATTAGATAACATTGCTGAATTTATTTTTCCTCAGTCATTGAATACCGCCACTGGAACATTCGAGAGTCCAATATAGTTTGCCGGCTGGTCTCAACTATGTACTGTGGAAAATTTATAATTCTACGATGTTGGTTCGTGACACGGCACTGTTTATTTCCTACCTGGAAGAGCTTTTCTTTCTACCTTATTCACTACCCCAAACTCAAATCGTTACAGAATAAAACGCTCGTACGGTGTTGGTAATAATTATCCGTCACCTTTGAACCAATCTTGAATGACGTCAGAGATAATTCGATCGCGGATCGAGAAAATTTAATTTCGAAAGTGGATTGGTAGAAGACAAATTACAGAAGTTTTGTATATCTGAGAAGAGAACTGGTGTTGGAAAACCGAGAGAACAATCGGTCCTGCCTCTGGTTCGTTGACAAGTCACCAACTCTTCCGAAGTCAGTCACATTTGTTTAAATAAAACATAAAAAGTACAACTGATTACAGATTCGGTATTAAGCCAGATTAAATTGGTAGTCATTCTGTTCTTCATGGCTACAGCATATATTTACGGTATCATAAATGGTGTCCTTTGAGTCCTAGACGTTTTTTGTCAGAACGAAACATTGTAAGGACAGTAGAAATATGATCATTATTAAAAGTAAAAATACCTGCAGTAACGATTTTTCCCGTACAATCAGATATTCCGTAAAGAAATCTAAATCGGTGATTCGGGTGAGAATGCTTTCTAATGTGTGCGTGTGCCTGCACGCGCGTGTGGCAGATGTATGGAATATTTTAATTAAGTACTTTATATGAAGCTTAAAGGCAAACAATAATAACATTATTATCAATGATAATTAGAAGAGATTCGAAAACACTTTAAAACAAAACTCATTAGCGGGCTACATCTGATCGGTATTTAAATCAGGTCTCAGGCCCGCTCAGAGGAATTCCGGGCCCCTGGGCAAACCAGATTGTAGGCCCCCCAAATGAGGAAACCGTCTGTTCCCCGAAAATGCGTGTATGTGTGGTTTTATATACACGATTATATATAATCCGAGTGGATACCAGTACAAAAAACAAAAAACGAGCGTGTGAAGTCTGTTCAAGTTCGCGCCCGTGTAGTGTCACTGTAGTGTTCCTTGCCCAAAAATTCGAACTTGTTCCACTTTATTCGTCACCAAGAATTAACAGAAAAATGTATCGTTTATTCACTGGCTTTTTCATAAAGCATATTCACTGGTAAAAAGAGCAGTACAAGTGGAAAGTGGATTAAAGATCAGATAAGACCGATGCTGGTTGTTCGGGTAAATAGTTGTAGTAATGTAATGTGATGGTAATCGGAATAAAATACTACTGGCTAATACGCGATTATCGGGTTTAAATTGTCAACACATAATCTGTATTTCCTTTTGAAGGATTACTGCGTAGGATATTATCCGTCAGTTATACTATATTCACGCTGCCCACTTTTCTAGTAAGTTAACCTAATAAGATATCTAGTTTTTTTATGAACTAATCTGATGTTGAATTTGATTCGTGAGCTTTCCGCCTTAACTACAAACCCGGTGTGCACACGTTTTTATGAATTTGTTCTCCAAAACAATATTCAATAATTAATCGAAAATACAAATTAATAATACCTTATTAATAATAAATAGAGTAATTTTAATAATTAATATAACGTAGTATATTTAAAAATGAAAACGAAAATAAATATAAAAATTTACAAATTTAAATTAGACATCATGTGTTAGTTGTGTAAGTTCCTAGTGGGTGGGCTTGTGTAAACTGTAAACAAATTTCATATAAGCTAAATGTTATGTGATGTTTCTTCACAGCTATGCAAACAGTATAGGCACACATGCGTGGTTTGCAAGATATTTAACCACATTATCCATACGCTAGCCTGGCCTTAGTTATTCGGATACCGTAATATTTGATTACCTACAGTGAAGATACATGTCTGCATATCATTCCGCAAAGCTGTTTGAAATATAGTAGAAATAGTAATGTTTTAGTTAGATGGAATTATTTCATATGGTGGTAAGTCTTTTGAATCGATGATGACAGAAGATCTGAACGATTTTTGGGAATGTGTTCAAAGTTGGATATTCTGAAGCTGTATCGACAAAAGTTTAGAACCAGTACGTCTTCAACCTCACAAACGAATACACGGATTAAATGGTACCTAATGGTTGCCCAATGTCAGTAGAGTAAAACGTGTGATGTAAACCCAGTCTTTATGCGGAAACATATTAATTTCCGACGATCTTATATTTGTGAGGAATTGTGAACATTTTTTTCAGCGTTTGTTGCGTTTCTTAACAAATAAAGAAATAATATCTGTAGCTAAAGTGGAATCGAGAGAATGTGAAAAGGAGAAAACTAATATTAGAATAAAGTGTTGTTATTACTCGCTTCCTTCAGGGCGAATAAACATTTACGTGATCACTATATTATTTGCCAATATAGTGGGAAAAAAAAACAATATAAGACACTTGATAAACCAAAACGAAAAAGGTAAAATATTGGTGATGCGTTCAGAGTGATCCAGTAACAAAATATATACCTACCGGTTTTATTAAACGGGTGAGTTACATTGAAATCGACATCCTGATTGCGGTGAAAATATTTCATAATCACACATAATCATATCATAAAAGAACAGTGTGTGTGTGTGTGGGGGGGGGGGAGAGAGAGAGAGAGAGAGAGAGAGAGAGAGAGAGAGAGAGAGAGAGAGAGAGAGAGAGAGAGAGAGAGAGAGAGAGATGTGTTGTCATAACGGCAGGAAATGCACAAGTCATGACGAATCTAGTGACAAAGCAACTACACTTGTAACACCGCCTTAAGGTCAACTGGTTTTCCACCAGTGGCAGCAGCATTCCATGGCAGCGAAAAAGAACGCTTTAGAACCAGTCAGTCAGTCGGCCGATAATTATTGTGACTTCTTTGAGAGATTTAACCTTTATACAGTATACAGAAGGCAGCGACCTCTAGTACAAAAGCATTACATTACTTTTTTGGTCTTGTTCAGTGAAATCGTTAAAATTTCAACCGCTCTTTTTTCGAACGAGATTTGAAACGTGTTTGGATTTTTGAAATATCTTATGTGAGTGTAAAATAAGAAAAAGGAGAATTTCATTTGCGTTACAGATAAACTCGATATAAAGTAGGCCTACTGACGGTTACTGCAATTTAAAGAATTTCGCTTTTGCGTTGGAAATAAAATTAAGTTGATTAAATGAATGTGGTCGCTTTTTATAGATTCTTGGCTCTGAAGTAGCGTCGCATTTATCTGAAAGATTCACAAAAACGAAGTTCTGGCGTGGGAAGAATTCTTAAAATTGACACAATAAATTAAAAAGCCTTACGTTTTAACGAATATTTTCAATTAAAAAGTTTTAGCGAATATGGAATGCAGTTAAAAACCTGCCCTCGAGCAACATCATGTGTTGGGAAATTCTACCGTTTAATGGCACATGTAGTAACGCCATTAAACGGTATTGACGTTCTTTTGAGTGCAATTTTGATGTTACACGATAAATTACATTTATTTATGTACATTTTCAATTCTTTTCGGTTGTTTTGCAAATAAATTATTGATGTTACCTGGAATCTTGTATAACGAGAGCAACCGGTCTTCCTTTTTTATCCTTCATCTGGGCTTTTGCGTACGTTTATATTAAAAATGACAATTAATAAACAAGTACAGTAGTATCGGAGTGGTTTTATTGTTTTGTTTTGGTTTGTATGTGTGTTCATTGTTGAATGTTAAGATAATTGGAAGTGCTGGATTTATGGAATTCCAGTAGACACCTTTGGCATACTTGCTTGGTAATAATACCATAATCCCTTTTTCCATTGTTTGTTTAGATCAAAGGTCAATACTGTTACCTCAGTAAAATCGTGTTCAAGTCTGTAATGTAAGTTGATCAAAAAATGTTTTGCAAAGTTATGCTTCTGTCAGAATTAAGTCCGTGAACCATACGTTTTTTTAAAAAAAGAAATAAAGTTAAAGAGTACGACGTTATTAATATTGTAACGTCACAGAACGTTCCATAAAAGAAATCATTTACATAGTAAGTTATCATAAGAGGAAAGTGAGGTGAACAGTATCGAACCCAAGTAGTCCCAAAAAATTGTGTAATTTTGTATAATAATTATTTCTATCAACTTGAAAAAAACGACCAAACTATGACTAAGACAAAACCCCATATATTTTATTAAAGTGAATAAGAGTGAAAAAAACCATAAGACACTATAAGAGAGAGAAATAATGTCAGAATCAACCAAAATGAAGTCAATAATTATTAAGTTTTATAACTATGAATAGAGTATTAAAAACTATTTTTTGTGAATAAATGGACATGATCCATTATTATATTATGTGACGTAAATAAAATAAATGTATTAAATGACTTAAATACATTATTAAAAAGAATCTAAGTTAAAATAAAAATTGTATATTTGCAATGACAAAAAATATTAATGTGTTGGATTTGAGACCATACACCAAGATTTCATGAAAAAATTAATTATTATCAGATTTAAATAAAAACTATATGTAATTGTCAAGCAGACAATAGTGAACAATTTATCTTAAATAAAGGAAGCTGTCAAATGAATAAAAAGCAGTCAAAATAGCCAACAACTGTGTTAACTAAAAACATGTAATAGGCATCTAATATTGTATAATTTATGAATTTAATGTTGCCAAAATGCAACCAAATTGCATTAGAAAGCTGTAATATGATATAAAGCAACTATACTAATATACCTGACTAACTTTAACATTGTAATAGTCAAGTTAGCAAAATATTTACTTATACCATGTATGGCTGGAACCAATCATCCAGTACAAAAATAATCATATCTGGCTAAATACTTACATAATACTAACAAAAATAAGATAGAAAGGTACAATACATCAGTATACCTTAATAAGAAACAAACTCAGTTGAGGAGTAAAGTCAATTCTAAAAGAATTTAACTAATTAGAGTGAGATTTGTCACGCCATAAAAAAGGACATCTCAAGACCAATCAATGATGCTATGTCATCTTGTGATAAATATAATATATGTACAGAGTAACCAGGTATCACAAAAGATATACAAAATAATAAACTCTGTGTGTACAGTAGTGAAATAATACATATATTAAAGAAAAAGACTAATCATTGTATTAGAAAACTGACAAGAATCTAGGCCATGAGCAGAGGCCATATAAAATTATATTTATTTGTGTTTTATCTATGTTAAAATTTGTTTATTTTGTTGTAGGAAAGTAGTAGTATTAGATGTTCAGCTTGTGGAAGGAACTTAGTAACTCCACAACAATTTTTGTTATAAAAATTGAGTTTTCAATGACAACAACTCAAGGTGAGGGTTGTATATTGTATTGTTTATTAGACTTAAGTTAATTAGAAACCAATCATATTTAGTATCGCTAGATTCAGTTAAAAACAGGGAATCTAAATGTATTAATGGCATACAAATTGTGAGTACTAATGTAAAACTGTTTGATAAATACCAGTGTAATTTTTGAAATATCCTTTGTATGAAGAATAAGAAATTCGTTCTAAAAGCTTCTACGGAAGTGAAAATTGTTCTATGACATTCCATTTCGTTTATTCTCGAACATTCTAGAAAGAATTTTTACACAAATATACCGGAAGTCGATGAAAACAGTCAACCTAATTTAGTATAAAAGAGAGACCAAATTCGACCCAAAAACACTTGAAACTTGAACTCCAGAACTGATGCATCACCCACAACACTGATCAACGCAGCTAAGGCGAAACCGAGAGGCGAGAAATCGACAAGACACGGCAGGAAGGCTTTTCCCGTACATAGACATACCGACTGACTTAACCTCAACGAGAATCTTCGCCAAATGTATCGCTGAAATAGAGCAGCGATACGGCAAATTTTAATAGAAATCACGCAGCCAGAACGTCAAGCGGCCCAGGAGGGACCAAAAATTTAAATAGAGAACGAATTCTGCTGTGTTCGCATAGACTGACTAACGTGACAATAATTCCCCCTAACGTAAACATACAATACACAAAGCCTTCCTCAACACTGCATGGGAATCAGCGCTGCGGTGGCCGATTTCTGAATTAACGCTAAACAGATGATTCGTAGCGGCGGCGTTTGAACGATATTCTACTGCCAAACGTTTTTACAAAAGTGCGGAAAAAGTAATGATCGCAAAATTTGACTTTAAATAGATTCAGTGTACACCCGAAGAGGCGAGATTGAGAAACTACCCGAAAGGAGTGTCCAGTGCGAGAATAAATAACCATTGGAACGTGAGTTACCAAAATTAAAGTCATTTGTTACCTGGTTACATTTTATCACGCAGTTGTACTTCACACGCCACACATACACCTTCAAATCACTTAGTTTTTTCTTGTAAGGCATCTAATTGATATGTCTTGTTAGTTCAAAGGAGTCACGTCCTGAGAGTAAAGATTTTTTCATGTATTAAACTCATGCTTTTCAACTGAGTCAAAATCTGAAATATGCTAGCCGATACTTGATTGGATATATAAAAAATTGTCAATAATAATAACTTGTAAAAATTTTTCTCTGCAATTTTATAATTTTTTTCCATGAATGTTAGTCCTTCAGACAATTTGTTTGTTTTTTGAAGAATCATTAAACTTAACTGATTTTTCCAAGCTAAACTGACTTGTTTACATTTTTTCGTAGATTTAAAAATTTTATCAATCACATTTTTTTCTTGGAACAAACGTTTCCAAGTGGCGCCCACAAAAAGCATAGTATTAAGTTGTGTTACAGGACTACATCACTGCAGAGGATCCAGTCAACAGAGTAAGTAACAAAAGTGCGCGGAGGTAACGCCCGACATTTTACAACACAGACATTTAAACAACACCCATTAATTTTGTTATAATATGTGTTTTTTAGCAACGGCTGACTACTTTTTTACGTTCGAGAAAAGAAAACCACGCAGAAATCCTTTATAAATTTGTATTTCAGTAGGAGATGTGAACGCCGCCAGCATTGTAAAAACCCCGTTTGAACCAGAGATGCCAGTAAAGCATCCGATTCGGGCATGAGCAGTCCGCGCACTTTTCCTCTTAGCTGCTTTTATAAATTTTAAAATATTAAGGCAGTGTCTTTTGACGAACCAAACAATATTTCTGAGGCTCAATGCTAGAAATATATTCATTAAAAATGATTAATGCGATATATACGTACAAAATATCGTATCCAATCCCTAGTCTAACAGAGTTAGTGAACGGAACGGTGAATAAAGTTAGCAAACTCCAGAGCACATTCTTAACACTCCTCAGTGTCCGATGTTACTCTTAACCAGTTCATTCGTGATACATTCGGACTATTGTAAGGTCTATTTCGTTTAAAAATGACAACTGAAGTATACTTATCGAAACGCCAGTGTACATCGTTAGTATTTATATATGGTGACCGATGACATTATTATTCTTTTACAACATAGTTAACAATACAGCAGCCATACCAGGGGCGGATCCAGCAAGCAATTGTGGAAGGGGGGTGGAAATATGAAAACTTGAACAATTTTGTAATTATCTACAGTATAAATGATAGGAATGAGTTCAGATAAAAATACGATGCCTTTATGAACACAGTAAATTTATTAATATACAAACATAAAATCATATCTATGTTTGTCCGTTCATTGTTATTTTAATAACGTTCACTTACAGTTTAAAGTATACACTACTCGTTTAAGTTATGTCTCAAACAAAAATTAACATGGTGGTAAGGTATAGTTACAATTTAACGTAGTGTTAGAGAAAAACTAAGAACCTACATGATATGAATGTTGTATCATATTTACAATCACAGAACAAGGAAAAAAATGTCGTCTGATATGACCATTTTAGGGGGGATTTCCCCCATCCACCCGTGGATCCGCGCCTGAACTATACACTAATAGGCTACGCGTTCATTTGTTTACATTCACTGTCTTGTCTGGATAAATACATTGTACGTTTCCAATACGTGCATTTGACTCGGTTTACACTGTACATGTAGCCTATTGTTAGATCAGCTAATACATGCATATTTATTAAACTAGCTGTTTTAAGCATTTAATTTGTCAGAGTTGTGCTGGTTAGTAGACCTATAATTATTTACGAAGAACTATCACGAAGAAAATTTTGAATAATGATGGGATTAGTTAAGATGTAGCAAAATATAAGTGAGATAAAAATAAAAACAGTTTAAATGAAAGCAGGAATGATAAAAAGCGAAGCAATTTTAATAGCAGATGAGTTTAATGAATACTTAATCAGTGTTACCTATACACGCACCAAACTAATTGCATTTACATTGGTGGATCAAAGAAAGTACTTGACGTTGTTCTTTTCGTAGATTTCTCATATGAATAAGAGATACTGTGTGTATTGGATTTAATAAGACAGTAGTATCATTGAAGAATTCACCAATACCCCTGGTGAGATGTAACCAGTACTAACTACGATGTCCAGTCTTTTTTCCGTCTTCTGGCATGTGTCGAAGAAATCCATTGGCTTTTTTATTTTTAAAAAAGATAAAGCGGCAGGTGATTAGTAACAGACCAGTAATACTCATCTGAGTTTATAAGAAATAATTGTACAGCTTAGGTCAGTACAAATAACTGTAGTTTTGAATACAAAATTGCACACCGCATAATATAACCTTATGTTATATTATATTATAATACTGTACTCATTCTGTAAAATTTCTGGAAACGACTTCTTAACACTAAGCACGAATTCTATTAGGACAGAACACGTTATAAGTGCGACTAAATATTGTGAGGGGGCAATAAATATTATTTCAAGAATCTTTAGTTCGTTAAGGTGAACGGGCAACTCATTTTTAATATTTTGGAATACAGTTTGGAACAGAACTGTGCGCGAAAGGTAGTGTTTATGCCAGGAGTGTCGTTTTGCGATAAGCTGTAAAAACGTAAGAAAATAAAGTGAAAACAAATTTTTAAAAATTTATAGTTTTTGTCGTGAACAATATCTGATAATCAACACAAATAAATCAAAGTGTAAAAACTTTGATGTGAAAGGTTATAAATTTGTAGTGACTATATTCGTTACAAAGAAAACTGTTTGAACGTGCAAAATTGTACTTTTTCAGTTGTAGAACTTGGCAACATATAAAATAAATTGAGGAGTGTATCTTGACAGTAAAACGTTGATGTAAACACATTCTCAGACTAAACTAGAAGTAGTTGTATAAGAAAACTCAACGAAAAGTAGCTAAATATGAAAATTACACTTTCTTAAAAAAGAAATCATGTGCAGGGAAACTATTGTGTGTGTGTCTTGAGATTTTCCATGAGTTTTAAGTTTTGAAAACACACAACACACACACACACAGATAGGTATAGAATGAACTGAATTTGCTTGAAAGCAGAGTTTTAAGTTATGGTAATTTGAATTCTGTCTCTATTTGCAACCACCTTTTATAGTACGAGGGTCAGTTGAAAAATTCGCAGAGCGACATCTATAGCTCAGTGGTAGGACTAAAATCTTTCGTGTGCTGCAAGACGTATATTTCCCGTGAACACCTGTTAATTTTCAGTTATATCTGTCAATTTATTCATTTTTTACCAGCTGTTTGAAATTTTTCTGTCACGCGTGTTTTTAAAATGGACAAAATCAAACATCCTGTTGTGATGAATTCTCTGTTAAAACGTTTTAGCGCCAATGAAACATCAAAACAAAATTGTAAATATGTTAGGAGAGCTGCGCCTTCAGAAACAACGGTAAATGGGGGACAGTAAATTTAAACGTGGTCGTACAAGCACTGAAGACCATCCCAGCAGTGGACGCCCAAAAAGTGCAATAAAAATGGAATTATTGAAAAAATCTCATAGGATGTTGGAGGACCGCAAATTGAGGAGTGGATGATGACGTTGCTGAAATCATAGGTATCTCATATGAGCGTGTGGATCATACTTTAACTCAAGAACTTGGTGTGAAAAAGTGTTGTGCAAGATGGCTGCCGCATCTGGAGTTGTTGCATTTTTTGGGCGTCCATTGCGACCACATTTTCAATCCTTGTACGACCACGTTTAAACTCAAGAGTCTACTTACAAGCCGTTGGTTTTGAAGTCGCAGCATCTCCTGACACATTTACAATTTCGTTTTGAATTCCCGTTGGCGCTAAACAATTTTTAACAAGGAATCACACCAAAATGTTTGATATTGTGCGTTTTTCAAAACATGCATGACACGGCAATTTTAAACAGCTTCTAAACAATGAATAAATTGATAGATTTGGAAATTCACAAAAGTTCACATAAAATACAAATCTTGCAGCACACGAGAAATTTTAGTTTTACCGCTAAGCTAAAGAAGTCGCTCCGCGAACATTTCAACTGACCCTCGTATAATACTATAACTATCAAATTCGTAACGAACCACTTCGTTATTTACACGAACTTGCAGGGTAAATTTCAGTTCGCAGTTCGCAAAATTTCATCTTACAGCCTGCCCATCTTGCAAGTACATTTTTGGTGTATACCTTACGTTTTACATTCACATGATAATACACAACCGCCATTGTTGAATAACATTCCAGTTGCATATTTCCGTTGCTTACTTTTAAACAGTACAATAATGAGACGAATTCGATAAAACTTGTGAAGTAAATATGGTTATTGTAATTCGTTAATTTACAATAAATTTACGAGTGACAGGAAACCGCCTCGGAGCAAGTGCTACTGTTTGGTAAAGAATTAAAAGAATCGTATCATTTAAAAAGCAACGTCCTTTAGATTAACGCAGTCGTTTATCGTTTGTGTGAGGAAATTTACTGCACGAATAGTCAAAATGACGTGCACCAAGACCAACAAGAATACAATAGAATACCAGATAGATAATAAAATGTGCTGACTTTACACTGCCTTTCAGAATGCAGTTTCGCTCTCTCTGTGTCTTTGTTGTGTTAAATACGTGAAGATCTCTTCTACAGATAAAGTGTATCCCCGAAACACTAGGCTATATTTTCTCTGTGTTGCTCGAATCTCAATAGCATTATATGCTTAAATTATGGTTGAAGTTTGTTGCATGAAAATAAATTTTTTTGTACTGTTGATGGATTTTGTGTGGATTAGGTAAGCCTAGTCATAATGTTTCTGCGATGCCGTTCTTAGTTCACTATTATGTGTCTTCTTTCATTCTATGGCCATTTTTTCTTTCCCGTTATTTTGCTGTACTTTTTTCTATATAGTCTATGGCAATAGAAATTATAATATCACAAACTGTATTATACTTTACTAAACTACACTATACAAGTAGGCTTATACAAAATCTTCTGAATGGATAGAAGAGTGAAAAAATATATTTTTGAAAAGAACTAAATGATCTAAACTATTCTGACTAATGATTAGCAGGTCTATAAATTGTAGTTTCCTTCTTCTTCTTATTCCAATCCTCTTCTACCGCAAGGTGTAGAGGTTGAGCAAAGGTCTCGCCACCGTGGTCTCTGCATGTCCAGGGCCTTGGCTTCATTCCACTGCACTCCCAGCCCCTGCAGAGAGCACCTAACATTCCTCCCAAGTCACTTTTCTCCGGCCCTTGGATCTTCCCCCAGCAATTCTTGCCTCATACAGTTGTTTTGGAAGTTTATCCCCTTCCATCCGCTGAACGTGTCCAAACCAGTGCAACTGTGCTTTCTTAATTTGATCTTTCATAGGTACTGTCTTAAGACACACTCTTATCGTAATGTTTCTGACTCGATCTCTTCTTGTTTTTCCTTGAACCTTCCTGAGGTATCTCATCTCTATATTATAGTTTCCAATATGGTAAATTGTCGCGGGCCGGCATAACGGTCGCAACCGCTGTGCTGCAGTTGTGGGACCGAGTCAAGGTCACGATTCGGTCTGTCTGCGCTCCTCTATCACTGAGGCAATAATACAGAGGTCTTACCTGTCATTCCTGGCCTACACACACGCACACACCTCCCTCTTCTCCGCCGCGCAGCTCGCAATCGCATGTGATTACTTGATGGCTGATTTCTGTTTAATGGTAGTGGAACATGAATTGTACCCACAGAGGTATAATAGTTCTACCTCAGAGGTTGTAATATTATACCTCTATGATTGTACCGTGCCCAACAGACCGCAGGCTTAATGCTTAAAGGGAGAAGAAGAAGGTATGGTAAATCGTTAAGATGAAGTAGTCTATGTTATGAAGTTGCCAGTTACTTCAGTACTATAATTGCTCAAATATTTATATGGACCCGTCTGTACATAGGTTTATTTAATTTTTTTAAATTTTTACCCGTGTTTGATGTTTGATTATTTTTACTTTTAATGGTTTGATGTTTGTTAATGTAAAAATTAATTATTGTCAGAGCTTGATTTCAGGGGGAACGCGCCGGAACGGCGTTTCGGACGGAACCTCTTGGATTCAAAAATAAATTACCAAAAAAATATATGAAAAGTAAAACCTAATTGTTACAAAAATTAGACCCACTACAAAACTAAACATTTGTCAAAATCACACCAGCACTAATCTTTATCTTAACTACTATCGTTCATTTTTTTTGCAGAATCGCAATGTAGGTCTGGATTTTGCCAACGAAAAACTGAAAATTACAGTCTCTTTATTTGAAAGCAGAAAATCAGTACCAGGCCCCCATTATTCTATGGCCCTAAAAACAATATAAAACTTAAATTTTTTCGGAGTTCAGCTTCAAAAAAAGGAAGGTAGGAAAAACAAAAATCCCGTAGACCCTGGAAATTTTTATGAGGCACTGAAAAAATCTATTGAAAACAGACTGCTCAGTGAACAAGATCTCGAGCTAATATAAAATATAAGTATATTTGTGTATGTACAACTTTTGAACTGATGCGTTCCGGCACCTATAATTTTAGAAATCAACCACTGATTATTGTTAATAAAAAAAAAATACGGTGTTTCCAGTACTATGTGTACGAATATAGCAAAAAATTAAATTACAACCGCGCTAGTTTGATGCGTAAATGGTAATTTACGAAGCTTGTAAGAAACCATCTGGTAGTTGGAAGAAGTTTGCCAATTATAGTAGATATAAGAAAATATAACCAGTCTGTGCCACATATATAAGTGATTCGAATTAACGATTTAATATTCACGCTGCAGTTTATTCAGATAACAATATGAAGACATTATACGCCATAAAATTTTAACGAAGCCAGCAGGATGACATTTAAACATGAATATGATGTAGTGGATGTAATAAAAAATCCCATTAAAAGGATCGAAACTCTGGCTTCTTTCTTGTTCAGATTACTCGCTAGTTGGCAGTCCTGCAGCGGAGTCAACAAACGTTTACAGCTTCATAAGGTTTTATTGTTAATAAAATAAGTAATCTGGTTGTCCGTTTTGTTTTTTTAATTTGTCCTCTTATACAAAAAAATATATATATAAGGATTAGCGTATTCTGTTGGTAACAATAAACGCAGATGAATTAACAACTTAGTGAGTGGAGAGAGGGCTCAGCAGTAGTTATAGATTGATAGCCGAAGTTTATGGTGCCTATAAAAGAAGAAACTATATATATTGCTATAGCCGTTTCTTACTTTGTAACGCGTTTTGTTGATTTGTTTCGGCGTTTTTAAGTAGTGAATCTATGTTTTTGTAGTTTTACGATTCAGACATAGATACTAATATAAACTTATATATAGCAGTGTATCACGATACAATATACCAAATTTCAGACCGTAAGGTTATACTGGAGTGAATGCTACAAACATTGTGCGTGAAACATTTATGCAGGAGTTAAAATCTTGTGCAAACATTGAATTTTTTCATGTTTCTGGATGTTAGGAAAAAGAAACTGTTTTGAAAATGCGTGGAAGGCTAGTAGTTATTTCAATAAATTACTTGTGGAAGTCATCCAACCATCGCTTACGGGGTCTTCCCACACTTCTCTACCGCCTTGGATGATAGTCAAGGGCTTTTCTTGAAAATCTAGTTGGATCCATTCTCTCTACGTGTAACCGCCACTCCGTTTTGTACCGGGAGATTTTCTCATTTAAGCTTTCAGCTATGACTAGGTTCATTCTAATATGATCATTTCTGATAAGATCTCTCCTGGTACACAACACCCAGCCCTGGTACACAAAAGAGATCCTGGTACAAAATCTTTACAGCCCTCAAGAACCTCATTTCCTCTCCTTGTATTCTAGATATACCTGCGTGGCCTTTCTAAACCAAGTCTCACTACCATACAGTAGTTGAGGTATGGCCATTACATTATAATATTTCAATTGCGTCTCTTTCCTTGTTTTCTTCTTTAAATGTTTAATGATACAGCCACAGAGCAACTGGAAGAGACTAATTTTGCTTTCAGTCTCCTTATCATCTTGGTATGTGATGCTACACCCTAGATACTTGCAATCTGGCATCTGTTCTAATGGCGAGTCCTGTATGACAATATCCTAAATTACTTGGTTAGGATGTTATTAGTGATGAATAAAATAGGTCTTTAAAGCTTAAACGGAATTTGTCTAAGGCTACTGGTAACATAGAAATAGGAAGCAATTTTAGACATATCTATATAATTCAAGATTTATCCATAAAAATGTGCATTTTAGTGTATTTTGTGTGGTGGGATTTATTAGTGAATTCGATGGTAAGGGCAATGAAAGACTCAGAATTCGTAAGACTCAAAATTGGTTAGTCTTATTTTCACGATAACGAAGAAATGTGCAAATAAATTTCATGCGAATGTATTTGAAGCTAGAAAGCTGTTTGCTCTGCAGCTTTTTATAGAATGTTCTACCAAAAATATGGTATAATACCTACGATATTTTGGTCTTGCTTTTGCTCTTTTATTGTTAATTTTAGTGTTTAGCTCTTTTAGCAACAACATTAATTATTGTTAATTTAACAGAGTTTCGATTTTTATTTCGATTACTGTATAACAGTACAGACAAAATGACTGAAAGCAGTATAATATGTAAGTAATTAAACGATCTTGTAGGAACACTTCAGAATCCCCTTAATACTTTGCAACACTTTGCAATACTTTACTTCGCCTTAAACTCAAAATGCGGTTGCAGGAACACTGCTAAAGCTAAAACAAAAACAAAATTATCAGTAGTACGAATTTATTACATTTTGAACCTTCTCCAAATTAGCACTGAAATCATTAAACATCGGTTAGATTAACTGAAAGCTAAAATTATTGCCATTAAGATGTAAGACTATTTTGGAATTTTTAAAAATTAATCTGTGTTAAGGGCTATGAAAAAATGATGATACAGGAGTGTGCTAGTGCGTTATAATATCCTTTTTCGGTTTCGTTACTTTAAAGAAATTTCAGCATCACCAATTCCTCCCACTCTCTTTGCGCTTGGGTAATGAGCGGGACCAGGGTCCTCACGTTGCGTAAATCGTTTAGAATTCTAAGGAAGTTATTGTGCAAGCTTAGAATGTAGTGCTAAGAAAGGCATATTGTCGAGGAAGACAAAATAAAAATAAGAAATACAAGTGGAAATAAGAAGAAATACAAATGGATTATGTGATAGTTTGGTTTTGAAAAGGAGAACTTGTAATGGTGGTTAACTCTACTAAGAAGTAGTGATAAATGTTCCCAAGTTTGCGCGTGAGTAATGTGATAAAAGTGTTCTAATAGATAGATAGAAAATGCACGAGGCGCCATGCCCCCTGCTTTGTGTGTGTTGTCCGGGTCGGAGCCTGATGAACACCAGATCGTTTGCTCGGCACAAGGACTTAGAGTGTGTCCTCCTGTACACGATTGGCATGTACGAGGAGGGTAAAGTGTTCTAACAGGTGACGGCTTGCTATTTTGGGGCAAACTGCTACCTGGTGTAAACAGTGAGTCTGATTGACCACATTGCTGCAATTTATAAGAGTGTTGTGTTTATACGAACATCAGCTAAAATCAGTTTACTTGTATACAGAACCAGTTTGTTGTTATTACGTTATTATTTGTATATAGTCTTTAACAGTGAATTACCACTGAGTATATGGTGTAGTGGTAGTCGTTTTAACTGTAAATTTTCAAGAGATTGTGAAATTAATTTTACTGAATTCCGTATAAGGGGTTATCTACGGAGAGCAGTAGTCACAAAATTAAAATTCGTGTGTAGGGTACTCCGGCCATACCTACAACATGTAACTCGAAGAAACCACTGTAAGCAAGCGTTTTGTGTATGGAGTCTAGAACGCTGTGTATGGAATACCAAACGTTGTCTTGTACATATTACCTTTAATTTGGGGCATGATACCAATCTTAACTTACACTGAAGTTATAAAGTGTGTTGGTTTCTGCTTTAACGGCCCATGAACATTCTGTGTTAAGCGAAGAATGATATGTGTTCTAATGTCTTATTAGACCAAATGACGCCAAACGTCTTTTAGAGGTATCTTTCGAATTTAGGGGATATTTTGTTAGTTTTCCTGTATTACTTGTGTTTGCACTAGAACCGGATACACATTTGACATAAGTAATAAATATGAAAAAATATGAAAACAAGTAGCTGTAAAGGAGAAGAAGTTTACTTGAAATGAAAACCAATTAAACGTTCCTTCCCGCATTTCCTTGTTGTCCGTGAACAACGCAATCAGACATAATACAATAAAAATGGGCCATTCAAATGTTTCATCCATTATTGTTACAGAGATTAGTTAATATACCGTACCCCAAACGTGCCCACATTAAAGGTACTCGGATTCCAGCCAATTGAAGGTAAATTAATACTGTGACTTATTGTAGAAACATGCTTTCAAGTTTCAAACGCGACGGAAGGCATTTAATATTCGTCCTTTATTTAAAAGACAGCTTGAATGGTTACAGGATCTTTTGAGAAAGCAACGTGAAATGTGAAACGAGTTCTGTGTAAAATAAATGCAGTTAATGAAAAGATCCGAAAAGTTCTTTGAACGTTCGAAAAATATGTTGACATTCAATAGATAGAATCAGTCAGCCGGCCCTTTTTAAACCGTTCCGGCTACACCACTTCCTTACTTAAATACAACGTTTTCTTGTTGTAGCATTATTTGTAAAATATTTTTCCAGTTTTGTTACTTTAAAGAAATTTCAGCGCCATTAATTCCTTTCTATTTGTACATCTACTGGCGTTAGTTAAACATGTCAAGCCAATAGTACAAACATTTGACTTCCGATTATTTCAGTTCAGGCTTTAACCAAGTAATTTCATCAACGCGGATAAATTAAAGAGCACACGAATTTTTATTCGGAAAAAGACTCAATGTGGAAGATTCGTACAAAAAATCCAAACCGGATGTGTACAGCACGATTGACTGACAGCATCGGTTTTTATCAGAGCGTCGGCACTAGAGCCGTATTAATTAGTAAAACTGATTATTATTATTATTATTATTATTGGGAATCAAACGAACTGTAGAAATCAAAGTATATTGATCCATTATCTTAAAACGGAAGAATGTTTTTTTAGACATTGATCGTGACCTTTAACTTGAAGTGTGATAACAGGCAGGCACAGGCAGTTTGTCAAACAGTAACGCCAGCTTGTCTAATTGGACGCACACAGTTCTTAATTACTTGCTACAATCACTGTGATATTGTTTTAAACAGATAAAATATTAGTAATTATAATAAAGCTCTGTTTATCTATTTAATCGCTTGTGTTTGTTTTTACATCTCTTAAATAATGTTATAGCTTTTTTGTGTGTTGATCGTCGTTTATAAAAGGTTAATTGCAGAGAAGTAATGAGAGAAAAGGTTAGGATGCAATGACACAGTTCAGAGACTTATCTGCGGTCCGGTTTTATCGACATTCGTCATTTCCCCAAAATGTTTTTTGTGGTCACAAAAAGACTTCCACGGTTCATTGTCGGGTTGAAATAAATTCGTTTTACATTCCTTAAATATGATGAAAGCAGTAAAAGCGGCAAAAATATAGAACGGTGTCATGAAAAGTAGATAATTTAAATGAAATCGCTTTTTATGTTACACTCAAGAAAATAATTTTCCTTTTTTATTTGTTTCCTTTTCTTCTGAGTTTTTATTTTGTCAGTTCACGTTTTCTTTCATTTTCACACAAATCATTCAGCGTTGTTACTCATATCTGTAACTGCAATTTTTTTAAAGTATGACTTTTATATCTTTTCAGTATGTTCAGCAGGTAGTGATGTGTTTAAAAAATTGATGATGTAAAGAATTCTAAAAAAGAGCGTCATGGTTTTATTTTGTTGATTACTGGTATGCATAATACATAAAAATAATTGTATCCTTGAATTTGAAAATGTTTCAAAATTAGATTTGAGTAATAAAATCTCTAACAAACTGTCTGAGAAACTTGTAAACTTCAGTAGTATGAGGTGTTCTGTATATTCTATATTCTTCGGCATGCCCTTTGCTCTATCGTAACCAATTTCCATTATGTACTGTTTTCTGTGTATGGATAACATAGGCCTACATTTGAGACAACTGGTAGTTCTGAATTAATACTGTAGATTCTGCCCAGCCGAGTGTTCTTCCTCAAGTTGCCTAAAAGGCAGAATATTATGATTTAAATTCGACTTTTACCGGCTTTCTCCTTAAAAATAACAAACGCATTTTACAAATTCAAATGAGTTTCGTATGTTCTTATTTTAAATTGTAATACCCTATATGTAGACAATTAGCGTAGCATATAACAATTTGAGGCATTTTTGTTGGACTTGAACCATGTTTGCATTCGCGAAAATAACATTTTGGTGGATTTTTTTGTCTTCCGATAATTTTTAAACGGTTGAACAACGGTATGGACCAGAGATACAATGGTTGTATAATTTATAATGTTGACACTGATTATTGGTTTTAACATTACAACGACATGATTAACACATAATGTAAGTACATCGTGGCTTACTTTGTTGATATTGTTCTTAAGAATACAGTTCTCTCGAACCTTTTGACTGATAGGCACTTTGATCTGATCGAAACTACAACTTAATATATACGTGTAAGAATGTATAAATAGGTTAATTTATCATATTAAATGCGCCTTTATTTGTTCGCTACAATTTTTGCTCGGCTCAAACAATTGTTTGTTTCCATTTGTTTCTAAATTTATGCGATCTTTCAAGTATTAACGTACACAGATGCGCCCATAACAAGACAGTCTAAACCGACGTGCAAAAAAAAAGCCTGTCACTCACGGAAGGTTGGTAATGGTGGTTCTTTGCAGTCCTTGAGGAATGCACGTGGACTCTATAAAATTGTTGACAATTCCTTTTGAAGAGTCTGCGTCGCATTTTATTATGGACGGATTGCTGAAACTCTGTTCAACGATCGTAGCGGTGACAAAACTCGCGGATGCGTACACACACACCGCTATACTTTCAAATCTTCATATATGACTTGTAACTTGCATAATTTTATTTAGCAGATTTTATGTTTTAGCTGATCATCTGCAGTTATAATCATAACTTAAATAAAAGATTGTCAATGTATTTTCTTCTGAATTAATATGTAAGCATTACGAGTAAGTAAATAAACCATTATACAAATATGTAAAAACCTACGAAATCTACGTGTTATAAATAAATACTTATCTAAAATATAAACGGAATGCGAATTTCAATATCAAGAGTCATAGCATGTATGTCAAGAAGTCTCCGATCTTATTGTAATCGAAAGGTACAAGAGCCAGAAACAGTGTAAAATAATTTAATTGAAACTTAGTTGCTTCAGTACACTAAACTTAGCTCTATACTATACACTGCAGACTTATATAAAAACACATACGTTTCATCCACAACTTATTTTTTTAAATAAACTTTCAAAAATTCTTTTTTTTGTGATCATAATATATTATTTGTTAATTTCGTGTTATCTGGAGATGTAACCTTACAATTTCACGACCTAAGACCGAAAAATTTAATTCTCCTAGAATTAAGGGGAAATAGAATTAATTTGTGCAGCGCAGAGGTAGACGTGGAGAAATCAGATAATCCTAGGTTATATTGTCACAAGATATAACATTCCCATGGATTCCCGATTGGAAAAAATGATTCATATGCGCGTTAGTACAAGTCATAATCGTAAAATTCCAGCTTACATTTACTGATTATTTTAGTCACTGTTTTATTTTATTATTGTTTTGTTGTTTAAAAATATTACTATTACTTATTTTGCTTATTAAGCATTATTTAGCATTATTATTACTTATTAAGCATTGTAGAATATCAAGTGTGCAGAATTATGTAGTAATTGTTTATTGTTCTTTGATTGCAGGTAAGTCTCAGCTTGCGAACGCTGTCTGTTTCCGCGCATTGAGCGAAGACCAAGTTTTTTCATAAACTGTAAGTTAAATAGCTTTAACTGTAAGTGTACATTAATTTAATGGCAGTTGTTAATGGCGCGCTCTGTAGCGGTTCCACACAGTTTCCCGTTTATTATGATTTCCTTATTTTAAACGAGTTCCGAGCCCATTCCATTTATGCGATTATAAAGTTTTCTAGTGTTTACGGAGTTACTTGTTTACGAGGTAAATGGCTCTTTATCTGTTTGGTTGTGCTGTCTGAATTGCTGCTTGGAATAAAACGTAATGAATTTTATCAGTCCGTTATTTATTTATGTACTACTTCACGGAGAATGCTTGGCGAGGTATTCATTACTGTGCGTGTGTGCGTTTTCATTAAGAAAAACGTTGTGGTGTCATTGTCAGTGCGCCCTCTTCCGCAGAGAATCGCCGGTATACGTTGTCGTGCTTCTTAAGACGAAAATTAATTTAAGGAAATGATAGGGGATTTCCAGAGACTAAAAAATTCATGTAGTTGTGTTCCATGCTCGGCTTTTATCAGATTTAGTCACTTTCCCACTGTTACGATTACTTAATTTATATTTATCAAATTTTACACTTAGGAAAGCATTTTTTCCTAAAGTGTGTTGTATTTTTCTTGATAAAGACGCTTCATCCCCCTCCCTCCAAGGCCGACTTCAGTATAATTTGGATTCGAATCTCAGTACGTTTAAATTGTCTAAGACGATAGACATACCGTGATGCATGTAATTTTATATATGCAACTAAACGTCATATAATTTTTATGTAACATAAAAGAGAAATTTTTGTTGACGTAAGTGTATATAAAATTCTGTTGTATTGCCTTTGTGACTGTTTAACATCGTACCTAGCAGACGTTCTCGTCTTTGAGTCAATGAACAATGAACAGAGACGTTCTCAAAGAGCAGAATCAATGAAAAAACACTGAAGCTGACCTACGAGCCTGCTTCACCCCTAACCCGCTCGAAAAGTGGTCACCTTTGATAGAAGATTGAAAGTAGTGTTACATCAGCGGACTGGTAATTTAATTTCCATTTCGTTTCCATTTGTCACGATGTAATGAAAATGTTAATAATGTGCTACAATTTTAATTTTAATTGTTTTGTGTGATATAATGTTTATATAACACATTCTTAGTATTGAATTTTATTAGTATTATTTATTTTATATAGCCTACGTACGTTTCATAACAACGGTGTTTGTGATTCAGATCTCACCGTCAGAGGCACGTAGATGTGTCTGTGTTTGGTAGAATGTTTAGTTGAGACCTTGTCGGTAAAAAGTGGTAACCGAAGACAAAACTAGCTGAGTTTTGGACTGACACTGGTAGGCTGTGTAATAATCGATCATCCAAAGTCTCCAGAATCTGACGGATAAGAATAAGGACTGATGAGAAAGTGATTCATAAGACGTTTTCGTACTTCAATGTAACCAGAACGTAGATCAAGATAAAGGAATCGGTCACTTATAATTACTCGCGCTTGGGAAAGAGAGAGAGAGAACATGAATGATTTTTGGCTACTGGTAGATCAAACAAACATACATAATCTCATACAACGTTGACCACGACTCATTGTATACAAAGACTTATACCGAGTGTGAAAATCAATATTCAACCCCTTACGTATTCATTCCGTTTCTTTTTAATATGTAGGAGTATATGAATGTGGAATATGTGTCCTACGAAATGAAATATTTTTTACGTCACAGTAGAAAATGGGAAATGTAAGAAAACATGAAAGGAAGATTGTATAAGGTCCCCGCCACTTTTATGTATCCAATATAAGGCTACATTATAACGTCTCTTCTTCTTGACATTATAACACGGGGAACCAGTTTAATTGGCCTTTGTCAATTAAACCGGCTGCCATTATATTTACTGATTACTTACCAACAAATTGGGAACCTGTAAAGTTTAGGAGTTTGACTGAGGTTTCGTAAATTTACTCACTCTCTTGGGTTTAGCAAAGACATCTCTTTATTACAACTTTCAGAATAAGGTTTGTGATCTATCAGGTTGTATACCAACATTCATGATTCTTACTTAATGAATAAATTCATTACTAAATGCTTTCATTCTTTTTAAAACATTATTATGATGAGCTCAAAACCATACAGCTGTATATTACATTAAATACCACGGATCCGGGTTCTAATTTTTATGATATTCCAGATTATTTTGACATTATGTAAACTATTTGAAGAATAGTTTAATTTACTATTGACTTAGTTATACCTGTAAGCATCTTCAGGTTACTGTTATTTAGTTACAGTAACTATCCATATTATTACGTTACAATTTACAGTATTTATATGAGTCTTTACGAGAAATATACGGTCTTTACTCTGGGTTGTTAGAAGAAATATAACCACAGAAGTTATGCTTCCGTGTCACCTGGGTATTGGGTATGTCCGCGACTGGTCCTCTTCATGATCCTCTACGGTGGTGTTTTCTGGATGATCTTAGCTGCAGTTGGTGGTCCTCCAAACTGTTGACTCTAAGTAGGTAGTTTAGTCACGATTCTCTGTCTCTGGGTACGTGATGGTCATAGTGTTGTAGTTGATTTGCTTCAGACGGTCGTTTTCACTTTTCACATTTTGTTTAAACTGCACTAATGTTACATTCTGATTCGGTATTGTTCATACTTCAATTGTTAAACACTTACTTAAAGAGATGTGATGGCTACACTGTTTATATATTTACTTTTTAACTACATAACTTCCTTTACATTTTAACTACATATTTGCACTCTCCTCTACTTATTGCTCTTGTGACCAAGAAGCATCTATTTATTTATACATAGTTACGTAATCTACACGTATTTCTTGTGACAACGCATGGCAAAGCAGTTGGCTTGGGCGCAATTCAAAGACAACTGGGGTAGGTTTTGTGGCCGTGAGTAGGGATCTGGCGTAGTTTACACATCGAGAGATTTTATTATTATTATTTTACCTTTAATTAGCTACTATTCCACAGCTTTATTAATTAGCTTTATACCACAGCTTCTTTATTTTCGTCAGTATTTTATTTGTAACTATCACTTTTTAGAGATCATTACAATGATTATTATAATTAGCGTAACAGCTGTATAATTTGCGTGTCCGTACTGGCTTTTCACTTGTTTGTACAGGTATTTGCTACAGCGGGGGGGGGGTTATTTTATTATGTGGTATTATGAACACAAAAAATTTTTTTGTTTTGTGCTATTTAAAATTTGTTTTAAATCGTCACAACATCTAAAAGTATTTAAGTCATATATAAACTGCAGAAATGAAATTTTTGCTGTAAATAAGAGGTCATGTTACAAGGTTTATCGGTTCTTGCCAGTTTGAAAAAATGTTAATCTTTTAAAAACTCACTTTTTTCATCAATGGGTATCCAAACTCACTTTTTAAATTTTATCAGCGAAGAGTGGTTGCATTCGATCGAACGTACACGAAGAGAGGGAGAGGGAACGAACGAGGTGTGGGCGCGCGTGTGTGTATGGGTGAGGGTGTAGTACGGTAGTAGAAAATGATGCCACCGGCATTCGCGTTAATGTCAACAAGTAGTTCTCTGCATTATTAACAAAATGAAGAACAATAAGCCAGTGAGACAATGGCTGCGGGTAAGCTTCATCGACTCCGGCAACGAACGAACAGTTTCCCTTAAGCTATTTACGTTAAACAAGAGTTTTCAGGTGAAGCGCACGGCATCAAACTTCTCACATAGAGTAGGCCCTATATAGATTAAGTTTTCATAAAAATCATCTCAAATTTTCTAAAGTGCAAATGCCTTTCAAGCGAGTTTGATGTTCATGTTGTTGGAATGTAGGTATGTACAGTGTATATTGTGCTTGAAAACTTATTAATAATAAAAGTTATTTTATGTAAGATGAAATTATTTATTTCCTTGTTGTTTCTTGTTTTACTGATTAACGTCGTGGCGTGTGCGTTTACTTGTCGGATTCGAGGCTACACGGATGTGGTTTAGACAACACACGAGCGTTGTTAGCCTCGACGAACCACGTAGGAAGTAAGGACCGTGCTGAAAACAACACTTCTTCTTGTGTGGTAGAAGAGGAGTTTACACCGTCAAAGAAGTGAACGAAGTTCACGTTTTACGTAGCGAGGTGTACTTCTGTGGCCATCATCACTCTTTAATCTTTTTTATTTATGTTTTCGATCTTCAATTTTAGATTCCACGTAACATTAAAACAAAATACGCTTAGAACGTACTTTATATACAAGAGATATTGAGAAAATGTTAACTGTTTGGAAAGAGGAGAAAGGACAACGCTATCCACTTCTTAACGTGTCCCCCGTCTCATTCATGGACACGTAATATTATACCTCATCTAAAATACTATACTAATTGTTTATATGTTAGTGTCATCGGTGAGTAGAGTAAGTATGACTGAATAGAAAAACTTCCTGGTGCTATATTTTAAGATAATCTCACCCCGAAGTTTACAATCGTTCCTTGCAGTAATCTGACTTTTTTTTCTTTCAACTTCCCCACCCCAAATTGACAGCAAGAACAGGACAGTTCTTTTGCTTGTTAATTTTGTAACATTCCAGTACGAGATTAATGCCAAATGAAAAGACATGGATCAGAATACAGGGGTAAGTGGTAAGGCGAGTTGGCAGAATACGACGGCGATGTGTAGAAACGAGTGCATGGAGAATAAAATGTACAAAGCGTATGTACAAGAGTGCTACGTGTGTTTGGTGGAGCGAAATTAATAATCCTGAAACGCAATATACGTCCCGTAAGACAACATTGTTACTATTTAATTTAATTTGGATTTCATTTTTAATAACCCTGTCAGATTTAAAGCAACCGTGTAGTAAATGCCAGGTCCTTTGTATTACGTTAACGTACGACACACACATAAGGGTAGCATGTGTCACCTTGACCAACGTTAATTTCCCTAGCTTATGTGGCCAGGTACCTATCAGGATCCAAAATCATGTGGGTGGGTTGATACACCGGAGAATCGTGTAAATCTAGAGCACGTCTCTTTGGAAGCGAATACGTCGGTCACACAGTCCTCTACCGGCTAGGATTATATGTTTTGTTTAGTTTGTTACTAGCAAGTAATTACACTGCACAGAACAAAATGTACATTTGATGTTAGACTCGTTTCCCTCTGATTGTTGAAAATGAAGACGTGAATGTTGTAATATCGAAACATGTAGCAAAACGACAAGAACACGTCGTGTTAAGGGGAATCATAAACTGCTTGATATAAGATCGTCCGACGTCTTCGTACAAAAAGTATTTTCAGAATTTGGGATAGTGAGGAATTTTAAAAAATAATAAAATTGTTACAGTGGTCTAAATGATCGTCGTATGGTACAGTGGGAAACAAAATACAAAACACCAATGAAATCGCTAATAACCAGCTTTAATTATCACAATTAATAATTTGTAATCAACAAGATAGTCTCTTGCAACAATTCAAGTAAAAATTCTCTACACGCAATTATAATGTCAACGACAAAGAATTCCGCACTAATTAGAACACACAACACTTCGCTCCAAACACTCGATCCGCGCTAAAGAAACGCTCAACACCACTGAACTCGTAAGCCGGCTGCTATGGCTTTTTATAGGTAGCTCACGACTTCTAGAAAAATCTTCCACCCTCACTGTGCACGCCACTTAATGCTGACGCTTATGCGTAACTCAAGTGGCCTCTTGAAGAATCTAGAAGAAACTTGAACGCGGCCTTGAATGAGGCAACACCTGCCACACTAGGCGGGAGACAGGTTGGGGACACTCTTGCCTATTCTACGCGGTTCGACACGATTGCCGTTACAATATTAAACACAGGCTGTAGGAGTAAAGCAACAGCGAGGAGTCGTAGGACTTGCAAAGAAATGAGAAATATAGAAATTAGAAGACACGATAACGGAGTCTAAGCTTGAAGGGGAGACAGCTGAATGGGTGGGAACGCCGACACCTACAGTGTTTGGAACAGCTAAGGGCAGTGCAAAAAAGTTTAGAAGCAAGAATCTGTAAAAATAAAGAGAATTAAACACCTAAAGAAGAACATAATACTCCCCAAATTCTATAGCACTAATGAAAAGGGATCAAATAATACAACGCCAACATATATTTGTCCACAATTAAAACTTGTGAATATATTATATATATAATTTTTTTATAGAAACCAACATCTTCCATGATTTGCTGTACATATTGTAAACGGGGTCTTCCTGTGTACCTCTTTCATTTTAGCATTCCATCCAATATAGTTTTAAGTAACATTACATTAACATTAAGTGACATTAATTTTCTTTTCTATTTTTTTTTTTTTTTTTTCAAATCGTGGAGATTTGATGTCCGTACAAGGCAACACTCCAAACAAATGTTCTTCCTTGGTATCCAGATGATGTTATAAATTGTAAACAAAGGATTCTTATTGGTGAACGGTATTTTCGTTTGAGCGACAATTTTATGTTTTTTTACGAACAATCACACGTTTTACATGAAACTTGTTTCGTGGAACGGAATTATTGCTTGTACACAGAAGTAATTAAAACGCACTATTAAGTCGTTACTTAATGTAAATAACTGAAAGTAAAATAAAATTGACCGATGGAGAAAGTGTGGCCAGCAGATGGATAACTATAATTTGACAATATGATCAATACGATGAGTATCCTGGCAGGACAACGTGATGACACGAGCAAGCAAGATTAACGAAATGTACTTCATTAAATAGTAATAAAATGAATCGTATACCCTTATGGCATTTGTTTGTGTGAGAGAGTACATTACAAGAACGACGTTCATGTGTATTAATGACCAAGTGTTGTCCGAGCACATAACAAATTTTCCTGTCATCCGATGACGTAGAGTTTTCCTTTGAAAACGCGTCCGTTAGCTTATAGCAACCGTCGTATTCTCTCTGTTTTATTCCCTGCTTGCTTGTCATAAATATTTAATTTAGATTTACCGTCTGGCTTGGCTACCGACTACTTTGTTTGTGGTAATGTATCATTACTTGTCATATGTGTGCATTCATTATATCGGATATGGCCGGTGTTGATGCAGTTGTAAGAGTCGAATATGACGTGTCGGGCGGGGGCGGACAGCAGAGGGTCGATTAATTTTGTCGTGGTATGTCGGTTGTCGGTTCATAATGTATGCGTAAACTTGTACAGGATTGCAATATCTGGTTATGGTAACAGATTTCCCTCTGTTTTTACTATTATTGGAAATAACTCTTTCCTCGGTCCGTCTGCCGCCTGTCTGTCCTCCCTCTCACTCTCACTCACTCGCTTGCTCTGACCCAGTCTCTATCTTCTTCCATATGTTACAGTCGTTCTTTCTATTCCTCGCATTTTTTGAATGTTAGAATCCTTGATTACTAAGACTTTGACAATTAAATATTTCTATTTAATTTGGGCGTCTACCAGTGGCGTTACACGATTCTTTTCGCCGTTGATAATTAAGTTACATCGTAATAGCATCTCCTGAGTTACGGTGACATAAATTCCTTTTAGGAATGAGAAGTAATGCCTATAAGTAAACGTCACAAGGATACTTTTATCAATATCATTAAATGTTATATCGGAATTATTAAGTTTTTGTCATCTGAATTAATTTTTTTTTTTTTTTGTAATTTGCTCGTTGTGAACTGTGTCAATAGATTTTAGTTTATTCTTAAAAAAAATGCAACAACACTACCCATATTCCTAAACGCAACAGGAACATTTACGGAAGGAGAGAAGCGCGTGTTTTTGCAGATGCCTTGTTGTGTAAGATATAAGAATAATCTGATAATTCTAGATCTGTTTATCGTTACAGACATATTCCTTTTGATTTATAAATGTTTGTATCACACAAATTTCTCATACGATTCAGACATTTAATACAGCAGTTATTGAGATTAATAAAAGTGCTTCTGCAGCCTTCCATTTCCCGAGTTATTCTGAAAAATGAATTGTTATCTACTCGGTTAGAATACAAGATTGTTACGTCGAAACAGGATCCTACGTTCTTGATCATGGTTCTCTGTTTCTTCAAAAAATAGTAACTATTTTCTTTATTCTTCAAAAAACAACGAGATTAGATGAAAAATCAAGAAGTTGGTAACATAATAAAATCTGGTATTCAGTGTGCACAGTAAAATTGTATAGTAACTTAGCGCAGTGTCAGTTGTTTGGTTCTAGTGTCAGAATTTCTCATGTTCGTCAAACTAACAATTTCTATAATTATGTTAAAGAACATTATTATTATTGTTATTGTTATCATTATGAAAATAAATTATTTTATTTTCTGTTAGGTTTTCTTGTTCACAAAACCTCTGTGATATCCGGTGAGGAATTTATTGGCTGAATAGAGACATAGGCCGAACTAATACACAGTAAAAGGTGTTGAAAGCCAGTTCTTCAACTATTTACGTATAACGATCTAATCCTTTTACCATAATGTATTATGTTAGTCTTTCGTAGCCCAGGGGCTGAATTATTAAAGGAAAGAATAGTTATAGTAATTACTTAGGGGAGACTATTCCTTCCTGTCTTAATTTGTATTTGTGCCAAATTCATTGTTTTTTTTTTGTAGTCTGTGTATTCGGTAAGCATAAAGGACTTGTTAAAGTTTATTACTTTTAATTAAATTTCCGAATTCCTGAGCACCTCTCGTCCATTCCTTCGTTTTTTTAATGAAAAGTAGTAAACCTTTTTTAGTAGTGTATAAGTGACAAGTAAGTTTCGAGCGCGCTTGTGTGTGTGTGATTACAGTAGATGATAAATTACACTCGTATAGTTTGACTAGGTAAACATATTTCCCTATTTAAAAGCTACTGGCCCACACGTGTGCTCGTGCATGCGAAAAATGTCAGAAGCCTTGAACTTCGCATAGAGTCCGACAGCCCCTGTGTGTGTTGGGGGAGGGGGGCTCGTGTTAGTGTTTTAGTTTATGGAGTTATGCAACTCAGGAAATAACCTTTCTACCAGCGTGAATATATTTGGATGACGATTTGAACTCATATAGAGATATCCAAAAATCTGCTTTAAATACAAAAATATTTCTTGCACAAAACGCAATACAACTCGCCTACGTGTTTAGTTCGGAATATAAATTCTGATGAAGTATTCGAGCGCTTGTCTGTCTGTCTTCTCACCCCCCCCTCTCTCTCTCTCTGGGGTATTTTATTTTGATATTTTGTGTTCGCTATTAATAAACTTTAACATTAGCGATTTAGCATACACACTGTAAATTAATTTCTTTGTGCTAATTTGAATCTATTTAATTTAGTCATTCTTCCGTGTGTATCGAATGACCTACGTAGGGCGGAATACATGCTGTCCCATAAGCTATTGCGGTGATATACACATAGAAGCTCATACTCCTCCTGAAATATTGTCTGTCTAAGCATAGAGCCTATAGTAATAAAATAAATAAAAAATTATTACTTTCGTGTGTGTGTGTGTGTGTGTGTGTGTGTGTGTGTTTGTAATGTGGTTATTATAATAGACCTATTAGTAGACTCCTTTTATTATTTTAATATTATTAATGATAGTATGTACAAAATTCTTACCATTCACATGTGGCAGACTTCAGTTTTACGTTAAAAAAAGTTTCCGTGTTAGCCAACATTATAAATTAGTTTAATAGTTATGCCTGAAAACCCACTGAAGTCGAGTTAAGTACTGCACTAGAATTTTATTTGTTATTGTACTTTACGTATTGCAGGAAACATTTATTATTCAGTAGGCTTTAATTACACATTTCAGTGAACGGTAGTATGTGCGCATCAGTTTTAAATAGTACTTATAAAGTTTTAGAGTATTTCGTACGTAATTTATTATTTTATTCTTCACGTAGTAACACGAGTATAGCTCAGAAGTGACCAGCCGATAGATTCCTTAGAGACATATATATATATATATATATATATATATATATATATATATATATATATATATGGTGTGTCCTCATGATCTACCCAATTAAAGTGAATAGGAGACGAAATCGGATGAAGAGAATGTTTGTATAAAATGTTTACTTTATTATCGTACCGTTGTACGATATCGAGTAGTTTATCCAAGTGAACTAATTCTGTTTTTAAGAAGCGAACGTTTTTTGCGACTTATTGTTGTATGATGTATAGTTCACAAATTGAGAACCTTATGAATACGTTATTTTATAAAGCCGATGCACATCGCGCCTTGCAAAATACGTGGTGTAGTTGAGTTCGACCCAGCCCTCGAATGTGTGATCAGAAAATTGTCAACCGATAGGAATGCAACATTAGAACATAAAATGGTCCAAATCGTAGGATATACAGACGATATTAATATTATGGGAAGATCCCAAGGAAGAGCAAAAAAGACTTTCCAGGAACTCAAAGCTGAACCAGAAGAGATAGGATTACAGGTGAATACAAACAAAACAAAGATTATGATTATCACTAGAAGGAACACCAGGAAACCTGAACAGTTTGAAATTAAACAACTAAACCTGGAAATAGTTAATCGGTTTAAATATCTGGCATGCTATTTTGTAGGAAACAGTGAAGAAATAAATGAAATAAGAAAAATGATACAGACCGCAAATAGAGCATATGCTTCGTTGACAACTATATTCAAGACAAGGAATATCCACAGTGAGTCCAAGGTCACATTATATAAAGTTATGATTGGACTCTGAATAAACGAGCCGCTAACATAGTCATTACATTTGAAAGGAGAATTTTGAGGAGAATATATTATGAATATATTATAGGAGATTATATTATATTTGAGGAGAATATAGTTGACAACTATATTCAAGACAAGGAATATCCACAGTCAGTCCAAGGTCACATTATATAAAGTTATGATTGGACTCTGAATAAACGAGCCTCTAACATAGTCATTACATTTGAAAGGAGAATATGTGGACCAATCCAAGTCAATGGAGAATACGTCACAAAGAGGAACTACACAAGCTATATAAAGACAGTGATCTGGCCACCACCATCCGACTGAATAGATCGCAATGGACAGGACACATCATTAGGATGTAAGGCAACCGAATACCTAGGAAGATACTATTTAGTCAAATCGAGCGTTGACAGCAAGGGATACTGATACTTTACTTAAAATAAAACGATGAACATCAGTCGCGAAGGACAAGGAAAAATGGAGGCGGGTGATTATGTAGGCTAAAGACTCCGAACTGTGATGCCATAGAAGAAGAAGTTCAGTTCGACAAAGAACTGTGTGCGTTTGGAACAAGACTATACTGTGTCTGCTTACGCATAGTGTAGCTTAAAGATAATGTAACGAAAGTTAAGTTGAACGCTGGCACGCGTGTACTAAGTTGTTGATATTGTTGTGCTGTAGCCATACGAGGGAGGCAGACGGATACTGAGACCTACCTAAGTTTTGTTCCAAGTAAGTTACTATAAGGTGGGTTTAACAAAACCGCGACTATAGGCAAGAGAGTACATTTGTACTCGCACCAGTATGAGAGTCAGAGGAGTACGTGACAAAAATGATCTTATCTACACGTATACGCACGTACAGTTACGTTTTCAGAGAGCCGAATAATTATTTGTGCATTAATTTTCTTGTGTTGGTTTAATACGTAATCCATGCCGAATCATTTGGCGAGCATTAATATTTCAAGATGTACTTTTTTCTTTTTACCGTGTGAAGATTTAGATCCTATTCCGGCACGTAGATTCATGTATTTTGTGCGTTGCCTGGTGTCAACGAAAAAATCACTATGTTGCTAGTTATGAAGCAAAGTCTGTGATTTTTCAACTATACTGCTGTGCGTATGTAGATGTAACCTAGGAAGTACACAGAGAGAATTAGAGAATTACAGACGTCGCATTCGTGGTGAGAGTACAGTATGTGACCATATGCAAATCCCAATTATTCGAATCCCAATTCGAACCCTTTTGGTGTAGGGAACAAATACTTCAAAAGTTTATGAGTTCGTGTTGTGATCCCTGTTAATAATATGTAAAACAGTGATTGCTGAGTCATTTGGATTTATTAAAAGATTATTTATGAAGAAATGAAACTAACAATTGGGAATAACAAGTGTTAAAATGCCACCAGAACCAACTGATCTTGTGATCTGATAGGGGATAGTCATCTATTAACCGTCGAAATTAAAGTGTTAGTATAATATATAATATTTAAGATATGTAAACGTTATGTAATTCTTACAGCCAAAATAATTAAACATGAAACGGGTGTCAGGTGGCGCTGAGTCAAAAGATATATTTGCGCATGCGTAGCTTTAACGCGTTGTTTTCGTACCAATTATTTTGTGTTCAGAACAGCTCCATGGTTGTTGTGTCACATGGTTCTGTGTCATGACTGGTCACACCACATCCTGGGCTAGATCGCTGCCCCCCCCCCCACTACGATCTGCGTTTCATGTCTTACTATTTCGTCTGTATTTTTTACATTAGTGTAGGGTACTACATTATTGTTTAGTAATGTAGGGCCTAATATTAGTATATAAAATTATTAGTATAAAAATTTCAGCTTTCTGTTACGTAAACGTTTAAGTGATAGTCTACTGATGCAAAATAGAGGCAATACCGGTGGTCGGTTCCATTAGGGCTCTCGTCTTAGGTGAGCCACGCTAGCAGATACGTAGAAAATTTTTTGTTAAAAATGTTTGTACCATTATGTGGCAGAATGGATTTTGTCGCGACGGTTTCATTGTTCTTCACCGACATGGGGTACGTATTGGACGTCTCGATTAGTTAGTATTCCGGCATATTGTTTTTAAGCACTTGTTCACTGTTCTTGAAAAATCTGGCGATCGCTACCATCATCAGTTGTTATTTTGAATTTTCGAGAGTTTTGTACCTCCAGAAATGTGGCCAGTTGACACGACATCCAGTTTTCATTTCTATGAGTTGGTTACTCTCGTACTGCCCTCTTACCGCCTTTATCAATCAATCTTACGTTGTTCACCATGATTCATGATTCGCATAAACTTATGATATATCTTTAAAAATGAAATTGGGTTCTTTAGCCTTAGATCTATAAACTCTGGTTGGGTTCTATAAATCTATGAGTAATACGTTGTGTCAAAGAATCTCTTGGTCAGTGTAGAAAGTGGTGGCGGGCGCCATTGTTTGGCGATGGATAGCGTGTGTCAAAGTAGGCCTACGTGATTATGTAACAGTGAACGTATAGTATTATATCGCATTAATGCTACCTGTCTCGCACTGTTTTAGCATAATAATTCCAGCGAAATATAAATAATCGTGGCGGAATTTTGTTCACGTACGTCTGTATGTAACGTTGATAAAAATCATCAATGGTCGTTTATCCACAGCAGTAAATACGCGTTCGTCCGTGCTCGCATGAGTGCGTGTTTGTATGTACGGACGGTGAAAAGAGCAAGTGAAGTCACAGCCTTAGTACCGCAGTATAGAATAAGAAAATGGGTCACACGTAATTCCTTGAAAATGATCGTTTTAAAAAGTGTTTGTAACTTTTCCCGTGAATATATTAAAAGTACTTAAGAAGTTGCATTGAAGGATACATGTACCCGTATAAAACTAATTTAACGTTATACGGGCGGTAGGGAACGTCTGTTTATTGTGCACGTAGATAGTGTTAAACACTACCACACAACTCGCTGGCAAGTGAAATTGAGAAATATATATAGGGAGAATCTGTTGAGAAATATTTTATCGTTCAAAAGGGAATAATTTATTTTAAATGCGGCAATAATATTGAAATTCTTTTATAGATAGTAATTTCCTCCGTTCGTTTTGTGATTGACTATAAAGTTTAGTTTACTTGATTTAGTGTTTTTACTAAAATGAGAAAACATTCTTTAAATCATTTACATAGCGCTGATATGATATGCATTCACCACTCCAATCATAAATAGTGTGAAGCGAGATGTCGTTGTTACTCTACATGAGAGTACGAGACACCATATTTTTATCGTTTTCAGACATCCGTCCGTTTTCTGTGTATGCATAAATGTCTAAAATGTTCCACGGCATAGTGTTATTAAAATTATTATATTAAATTATAGTGTTATTAAAGCTTTGTTCGTGTTAATCAAAAGTTGTTAAAATTGAATTAAGGAACTTGCATTAATTTTGAGGAAACTCGCGTTCTGTGTAGGGCCTACGAGATAAATTAGTCTACTTTTTCTAGTGAACAGCAACCAATCATAGTACAGTCCAGTTTTTGAAACCGGAGTGTATTAAGAAGAGATTCACGTAGAATGTATAAAAAATGAAGTACAATTTTTTATTCAGTAGGACCTATTAAAGTCGTGAGTCACTTGTCACGAAGTCAAAATAAAATAGGGGTTTTACAAGGTGCGCGCGACAGTCAAGATATCTAAAAGTTGGCATACAAGGTGCACGCGGCGGTCAGTGGGTTCTTACCCAGGGTTTATATACATAAGATGCGCGTAGCGATCAGTTCTTCTCGCTCTAAGCCAGATGTGAAAAGAAAAAGAGGGCCGCTGTTTTATAATTTGTTATGTTGTTATTTTCGTGGTTCCATATAAACTTATAAAGCTCAGAAATTAGTATATAAGCTGTAGTTAGATTCAAAAGTAGCAGTTTGCCCATACGAAGTGCTAATATGGAATTATTCGAAGTTATAAGTTAAAACACGCACTTTTGTTTCAATACCTCTAGTAGACTACATTGTTAGTTTGAGTCATACAATAGAAAACACTATAAAAATATGTGATCAAAACAGTAATCTTTTCCTTATATGTTCTGTAGTTTCCCACACTTCAACTCCATATGTTACAGTACTTTCCAATATTGTCTTATATATTTTAATTTTTGTTTCGGGACTTGGTTGATTGTTCTGTAAAGTGGAATGCACTGTCTCGTCACTTGTTTGCCTTGTCCTATACAATTTTTTATTTCTGCTACACTTGTGTTGTTGTTTATAACCATGACTCCGCGCAATGCAAAGTGAAGAGATTTTCGTCATTGTTAGCTATTTCCATGTCGTGACAGATGCGTACGCCTATATAGTCTGAAGATGGAACGATCGTTCCGAAACACGTCACATAGCTACTAGAATAAATCACAAGACGGAACTGAAATAAGATAATATATTAATTAAATAAAATGTTGCCTCGCGCGCACCTTGTATAGACCTTTTGGAGGTTGTAAACTGTCCCTTCAAATTCTTTCGACCGCCACGCGCAGCTTGTATAAACCCATAAAATATACAGTAAAACGTCTATCAACCGAAACGTATTGACCCGAAATACCGTTTAACCGAAACGGCCAATTGATTTTTACATGTGTGATATTTTTCCAGTTTTCGGTAGAAACATTTTGTTTATCGTAATTTAAAGCTCACTAATAATAACAATTGAATAGAGTAATAATATAAATAATAGAAAATAATATAATAGAGGGTTTTCGTGATTTGTATTGAACTAGATTTCAGTATCAGGCCGTAATGGATATGGTCCGGTATTTCCGTGTCACAAGAAAACACTAACAAAGATGCACGACATAGAAGAGAACAACCATTTCACCATCGACATAACCGTTTTTACTCATACTGTAATTAGGGCGTGAGCGATGTAACGATAAAAACTTGGGCTTTTCTGCAGAATGCTTTTTTTCATTTTTTCCAAATAGCTTTATGCTTTGAAGGACCTTCAGTGTCCTTCTAAAAAAAAGCAAGATATATTGCTACAAAACAATGCTTTCTCTCTAATATATATTGTTTTTGCAAAAATACACTGTAGGCCTAGTACCGTACTTTGAAGACTGTACTTTGGGCATGTACAGTATTGATTTTGCTTTTGCAGAATGATTTTGTAAATTAGTATTATAATTTGAATAAACTCAAACAGTTGTTTCATTGTAAAATACCAATGCTTCTTTTTCTGCCTTTAGACACTGTAAATAACCATTTATTTGTTTCAGAAGTTCTTATTATCTGTAACCGTGTAACCCTTTTTACTTCCATATTCCTTAAGGAATGGAAGTATGGTGATGGCAAAAAAAATCGTGTTCGAGATTATTGCAGATTCTGATTCTACTACACTCAAAACATGAAAAAAAGTCGTTTTCCGAAAAGTGTCTGTGTGTCTGTCTGTGTGTCTGTGTGTCTGTCTGTCTGTCTGTCTGTCTGTCTGTCTGTAGATTTTTTTTCTATGGCAAACGATAACTGCCGCAAATTCAAACAGAATCAAATAATTTTTTGCATACAGCCCGGTTTTGCAGAGTTCTCGCGACCTATTGTTTTTGGTGAAGATCGGTTGAGGGAAAGGGGTAGTTTACCAGCAACGGTTTTTTTTTAGCAAGGGAAATTTTGTTTGTTTGGCAAACGATAACAGCCGCAAATTCAAACAGAATCAAATAATGTTTCGCATACAGCCCTGAATTGTAGAGTTCTCAAGACCTATTGTTTTTGGTGAAGATCGGTTAAGGGAAAGGGGTAGTTTACCTGTAACGTTTTATGTTTTAACAAGGGTATTTCCTATGGCAAACGATAACAGCCGCAAATTCAAACAGAATGAAAAGATTATTTGCATACAGCCCTAAATTGTAGAGTTCTCAATACCTTTTGTTTTTGGTGAAGATCGGTTAAGGGAAAGGGGTAGTTTACCTACAACGTTTTTTTAACAAGGGTATTTTCTATGGCAAACGATAACAGCCGCAAATTCAAACAGAATCAAATAATTTTCTGCATACAGCCCTGATTTGTAGAGTACTCAAGACCTATTGTTTTTGGTGAAGATCGGTTGAGGGGAAGGGGTAGTTTACCAGCAACGTTTTTTATCATGCGTATTTTCTATGGCAAACGACAACTGCCGCAAATTCAAACAGAATCAAATAATTTTTTGCATACAGCCCTGATTTGTAGAGTACTCGCGACCTATTGTTTTTGGTGAAGATCGGTTGAGGGGAAGGGGTAGTTTACCTGCAACGGTTTTTTTTATCAAGGGAAATTTTTTTTTTTGGCAAACGATAACAGCCGCAAATTCAAACAGAATCAAATAATGTTTCGCATACAGCCCTGAATTGTAGATTTCTCAAGACCTATTGTTTTTGGTGAAGATCGGTTGAGGGAAAGGGGTAGTTTACCTGCAACGTTTTTTTAACAAGGGTATTTTATATGGCAAACGATAACAGCCGCAAATTCAAACAGAATCAAATAATGTTTTGCATACAGTCCTGATTTGTAGAGTACTCAGGACCTATTGTTTTTGGTGAAGATCGGTTAAGGGGAAGGGGTAGTTTACCTGCAACCTTTTACGTTTTATTTTCTATGGCAAACGATAACAGCCGCAAATTCAAACAGAATCAAATAATGTTTTGCATACAGCCCTGATTTGTAGAGTACTCAAGACCTATTGTTTTTGGTGAAGATCGGTTAAGGGGAAGGGGTAGTTTACCTGCAACGTTTTTTTATCAAGCGTATTTTCTATGGCAAACGATAACAGCCGCAAATTCAAACAGAATCAAATAATTTTTTGCATACGTCCCTGAATTGTAGAGGTCTCAATGACTTTCGATTTTGGTGAAGATCGGTTAAGGGGAAGGGGTAGTTTACCTGCAACCTTTTACGTTTTAACAAGAGTAAAGTACTTGAAAATTTATTTAAACTTTTTGAAACAATGGTAATTGTTAAAAATAAAATAATTTTGTTGCCAGGCAATAAAATTATAATTTTTTCATTTTAATGTAATATAATATTTTTCATTTAATACAGCAATAAAAAGGCAGGTAAGACACAGCCTGGCTGTTTGGCTGAAAATGATTTTAAATATAAATCTTAGAATATGGAAGTCATGTATGGTTCTCCATACCGATATTTTATTTCTGTTACCGGAGGTTTGGTGTTAACATTTTCACGGAAGGAATTAAAATTTGTTCTTTTTTTAATGATTGTTTTAGCTTTTATTACAGTATTAGTAGGCTGCACCTTGTGTTGACAGTCTTTATTTTATTTACACGACCTTTTCACATGTATCTCGATTTAGATCAAGTTAAATAATATCCGTTTGAAATATTACTTCCATGTTCCTTAAGGAAATGGAAGTATGGTGATGGCAAAAAAAATCGTGTTCGAGATTATTGCAGATTCTGATTGTACTACACTCAAAACATGAAAAAAAGTCGTTTTCCGAAAAGTGTGTGTGTGTGTGTGTAGATTTTTTTCTATGGCAAACGATAACAGCCGCAAATTCAAACAGAATCAAATAATTTTTTGCACACAGCCCTGATTTGTAGAGTACTCGCGACCTATTGTTTTTGGTGAAGATCGGTTGAGGGAAGGGGGTAGTTTACCTGCAACGGTTTTTTTTATCAAGGGTAATTTTGTTTGTTTGGCAAACGATAACAGCCGCAAATTCAAACAGAATCAAATAATGTTTCGCATACAGCCCTAAATTGTAGAGTTCTCAAGATCTGTTGATTTTGGTAAAGATTGGTTAAGGGGAAGGGGTAGTTTACCTGCAACGTTTTATGTTTTAACAAGGGTATTTTCTATAGCAAACGATAATAGCCGCAAATTCAAACATAATCAAATAATGTTTTGCATACTGCCCTGAATTGTAGAGTTCTCAATACCTTTTGTTTTTGGTGAAGATCGGTTAAGGGAAAGGGGTAGTTTACCAGCAACGTTTTATGTTTTAAAAGAGTATTTTCTATGGCAAACGATAAGAGCCGCAAATTCAAACAGAATCAAATACGTTTTTGCATACAGCCCTGATTTCCTGAGTACTAAAGACCTATTGTTTTCTCAAATACAATCAAATACAAATACTAAAGCCCTGAATTGTAGAGTTCTCAAGACTTATTGTTTTTGGTGAAGATTGGTTAATGGAATAGGGTAGTTTACCAGCAACGTTTTATGTTTTATCAAGGGTTTTTTCTATGGCAAACGATAACAGCCGCAGATTCAAACAGAATCAAATAATTGTTTGCATACAGCCCTGTATTGTAGAGTTCTCAATACCTATTGGTGTTGGTGAAGATCGGTTAAGGGAAAGGGGTAGTTTACCAGCAGCATTTTATGTTTTAACAAGGGTAATTTTTTATATGACAAACGATAACTGCCGTAAATTCAAACAGAATCAACTAGGTTTTTGCATACCTTTTTGAACTAAAGAGAACTCAAGGTCTGTTGATTTTGTTGAAGATCGGTTAAGGGAAGGGGTAGTTTATCAGCAACGTTTTATGTTTTAAAAAGGGTAATTTTTTTTATGACGAACGATAACTGCCGAAAATCAATGAGAATCAAATAATTTTTTGCACCCTTTCCTGAGTTGCAGAGAGCTCAAGGTCTATTGATTTTGGTGAAGATCGGTTAAGGGAAAGGGGTAGTTTACCTGCAACATTTTATGTTGTAACAAGAGAAATTTTTCCATGACGAACGATAACTGCCGCACATTCAAACAGAATGAAATATTTTTTGCATGCTTCCCTGAATTGTAGAGGACGGAAGGTCTATTGATTTTGGAGAAGATCGGTTAAGAGAAAGGGGTAGTTTACCTGAAACATTTTATGATTTAACAAGAGTAAAGTACTTAATTTTTATAAATAAAGTATCCTGATAAGAAGCTCATAGTAATCCACTGTAGAAAAGTAGATGAAATATCTATAAATGAAGAGGTTAGGTGAACGGGGTGGGGGTAATTTCTATTATTAAAAATTATAGTTGAAGGTGGAGGGGAGAATTTTTTATATGTGTACTACGTTATCGGCAACAAAGAAGTAGTTTTTTTTTTAAATTGTTTTTGGTGAAGATCGTTTAAGAGAAAGGGGTAGTTTACCAGCCACGTTTTTTGTTTTATCAAGGGTATTTTGTATGGCAAACGATAACAGCCGCAAATTCAAACAAAATCATATAATATTTTGCATACAGCCATGAATTGTAGAGTTCTCAAGACCTATCGTTTTTGGTGAAGATCGGTTAAGGGAAAGGGGTAGTTTACCAGCAACGGTTTTTTATCAAGGGTAATTTTTTCTATGGTAAATGATAACAGCCGCAAATTCAAACAGAATCAATTGATGGTTTGCATACAGCCCTGTATTGTAGAGTTCTCAATACTTATTGGTGTTGGTGAAGATCGGTTAAGGAAAGGGGTAGTTTACCTGCAACGTTTTATGTTTTAAAAGGGTATTTTCTATGGCAAACGATAAGAGCCGCAAATTCAAACAGAATCAAATACGTTTTTGCATACTGCCCTGTTTTGTTGAGTGCTAAAGACCTATTGTTTTTGGTGAAGATCGGTTAAGGGAAAGGGGTAGTTTACCTGACACGTTTTTTGTCTTATCAAGGGTATTTTATATGGCAAACGATAACAGCTGCAAATTCAAACAGAATCATATAATATTTTGCATACAGCCCTGAAATGTAGAGTTCTCAAGACCTGTTGGTTTTGGTGAAGATCGGTTAAGGGAATAGGGTTGTTTACCAGCAACATTTTATGTTTCATCAAGGGTAATTTTTTTTTTGACAAACGATAACTGCCATACATTAAAACAGAATCAACTACTCTTCTGCATACCTTTTTGAATTATACAGAACTCAAGGTCTGTTGATTTTGTTGAAGATCGGTTAAGGGAAAGGGGTAGTTTACCTGCAACGATTTATGTTTTAACAAAGGTATTTTTTCTATGACGAACGATAACTGCCGTAAATTCAAAGAGAATCAACTAATGTTTTGTATACAGCCCTGAATTGTAGAGTTCTCAAGACTTATTGTTTTTGGTGAAGATTGGTTAATGGAATAGGGTAGTTTACCAGCAACGTTTTATGTTTTATCAAGGGTTTTTTCTATGGCAAACGATAACAGCCGCAAATTCAAACAGAATCAAATAATTGTTTGCATACAGCCCTGTATTGTAGAGTTCTCAATACCTATTGGTGTTGGTGAAGATCGGTTAAGGGAAAGGGGTAGTTTACCAGCAGCATTTTATGTTTTAACAAGGGTAATTTTTTATATGACAAACGATAACTGCCGTAAATTCAAACAGAATCAACTAGGTTTTTGCATACCTTTTTGAACTAAAGAGAACTTAAGGTCTGTTGATTTTGTTGAAGATCGGTTAAGGGAAGGGGTAGTTTATCAGCAACGTTTTATGTTTTAAAAAGGGTAATTTTTTTTATGACGAACGATAACTGCCGAAAATTCAATGAGAATCAAATAATTTTTTGCACCCTTTCCTGAGTTGCAGAGAGCTCAAGGTCTATTGATTTTGGTGAAGATCGGTTAAGGGAAAGGGGTAGTTTACCTGCAACATTTTATGTTGTAACAAGAGAAATTTTTCCATGACGAACGATAACTGCCGCACATTCAAACAGAATGAAATATTTTTGCATGCTTCCCTGAATTGTAGAGGACGGAAGGTCTATTGATTTTGGAGAAGATCGGTTAAGAGAAAGGGGTAGTTTACCTGAAACATTTTATGATTTAACAAGAGTAAAGTACTTAATTTTTATAAATAAAGTATCCTGATAAGAAGCTCATAGTAATCCACTGTAGAAAAGTAGATGAAATATCTATAAATGAAGAGGTTAGGTGAACGGGGTGGGGGTAATTTCTATTATTAAAAATTATAGTTGAAGGTGGACGGGAGAATTTTTTATATGTGTACTACGTTATCGGCAACAAAGAAGTAGTTTTTTTGTTAAAATTGCTTCCCGGGCTCTTTAGCCGTAGTCCAATGTTTTCTACAAAACCAGACTTTTCGGCAGTGCCATCGACTGCCATCATCGGTGAAAATCGAGTGCGAAAACGTGAGGTGGTATACGTTAGTGACCACAGTACTGTGGTTAATGCTGAAGCAATAAGTAGAAAGACGTAGTTTCTATGGAAATATTTCATTTCGAATATGATTTTAAATATAAATCTTAGAACATGGAAGTCATGTATGGTTCTCCATACCGATATTTATGATATGCCGTTAAAATAATTATGATAAATTTAACGCTCAGAAATTATTAAGTAATCTAGCAGTCCTAGCTGTGCACTTCTGAGGCATACGCAAAGGTAGACTAGCTAAAGATAGAAATCGTCTTCTATTATACTCCTTAAACTAAATATGTAGACTGCAGTATATATCCTACAAAATAAATATACATTCCTGCAACAACCCATCCCAAACTAATTAAGATCATATGCACCTTGTTGAACACGATTGCTTGTTGACATGTCGTACGCTGTAGAGTGTTCAAGTGAGGGTGGTACAGGCAAGCAAGTGCTTTAGTGGCAACGGGTACGAATTGGTCACGAGCAACACATATGCGAGTGCAGAGTCGTACTGTGAGTAACTAGTTATTCAGAGGTAACGTCCGAGAGGATCTCGCTGTTACTAATTATGCATTTCCAGCGGAATAACGTTAGGTTACACGCGTTGCATACATTTGTACACCACTTGCAGAGATCTGGAGATAGAAATTGAACATTAGCTTAGAGATGCGCAGTGTACAAACACCTCGTTCCGAGGCTAACAAAATTTTCAGTTATTTCGCACATGCGCACAACAATCTTGTACAGTGTTTCATAGTGTGAACATCGGCTGCAACAAGGCTGACGAGAACAGTGGAAGCATGTGTGTGACAGAGAGGGAGATAGCATGGAAGTGAGGTAGGGAAATTTTATAGCGTCGTCTCCCCTCCCTTCTCTCTAGATAACTTATCTATACTTGTAAGTGGGTGTAATTCATGCATTGGATCGGCGTAGGTTACTGTTCAGGAACGACTGGCGGGCCTATATCTCAAATGCTCTTAATTAGACTGCTAAAGAAATCCTGATCCTGTGGTGATAATAGGATACTTTTCGGCCGTTAAAGTTCACCGCATTAGCTGGTGTAATAATGTAACATAACCCGGAGTTTTATGTAATGCTATGTATTCTCTGCAACGTAAATACATCGTAATGTTGTAACTACCGATGCTTGAAATTTTATTAACTTCGTTTTTAACAACTAAAAAATTAAACAAATTTTTATTTTTAATCTTATGAATGTTATCCACAGCGCGGAGTTACGTTAACCCACAGCGACACGATTATATACTGGAGACCTAGTTCGTTGTTTTTTCACTAGGTACTTAATTCCGTTATGCCCAGCGGCGACAGGCTACACGGGTAACCTCATATTGGCTGGGTTGCGGTTCATCGTATATGTGTTTGTCAGAGCTTACATTTTTTTACTTTTTCTTATGTGTGCACAATATGGGAAAGAGCAGATAATGAACTTGACTTATAACTTTTGTAATTGAATTTTTCCCCTCAGCGAATAAAACGAGTAAAAAATAAAAACTTACGACAACCAATACCAAAACGTTAGTACAGCGTGTTTATAGAATGACCAGAGTAGGATTGTATCATATTCGATAATATTTTGTACTATTGGACAACAACCAAGAAACAAGACAGTAAAATACAGGCCTCGGAAATGGCGTTCTTAAGAGGGGTTAAAATGTTTTCAGAACTGGACCGCCATAACAGAAGAGTTGTTACAAGTTTTTAACTTGAATGAAAAATTAAAAAATTACAAACAACGGTGGAAAGAACGCGTAGAAAGAATGTCAAGATTCCAGACTGGCCAAACAAGTCTGGAAATACAAACCTATAGGACACTGGTGTGTAGGTAGACCCAGGAAGAGATGACTGCAAGCGGAACAGGCAGCACCTTCCGTATGCCGAGTTGTCAAGATGATGATGATGTTTTGTACTATCCTATGTACCTACCTACCATTTTATTAATCTTCGTATTTTATTTTGTTTCTTAAGAATTTATCGTTTTACTAGATGTTCAGGTTTGAATAGAAGTTTTAATTAACAACATTTATTATATTAAACAAGAAAATTTTTCAACTAAGAAAAATATTTAGTTTCCTGAAGACAATAAACATATAAAAACGTAACGATTAAAATGAACACGTATTTATACAGTTACAACTCTTATTTTATTATCCAGAGAAGACAGTGTATTCATTTAGAATTCACTGTTATTGCCGTCGCCTTGTATCGTAATATTGAAAACGTTGTGCAGAAACTTTTAATTAAAATTTGTACTGCTAATGACGCTGTCGTATCGAACGCGGAACTACTAGGACAACAACCTGTCGAAATTTATATAGCTTGTTCCCTTGGCAGAACACTGTTGTGCATTTGAGAACGACCCGACCCGACAAATGAGTGTGAATGAAGCATCGTCACACTACTCATGTGAAAACAAAGTACCATACTATGTGACTATACTATTAGCGTGTACTTACGCCAAGAGTCGCGCCTGCTTAAGATTTTAGTTTTCCAGAATTTTGTCCGAAACTTACTGCTTACTGCCTTTTTTAATATAGCCTATTGATTTTTTGTCGGACGGTATCGTTTGTGTTTTAGTTATTTTTGTTGTTGTTTCAAGTAATTTTCTTTCAAAACATTTATTTAAATCCTGTTTAAAGTTAAAATACAGTGGATATTTGTCTAGTATAAAAAAAAAAACGCCTGTTCATAATAACGTTCGAGGGCGGTCGTGTTTATTGATAGCACGGTAATCGCTACTGCTTGGTAGTTTCATTTAACTGAACTAAATTACTTCAACATACTTATGCCAATATTTTCGTCTTCTGTTTTGATGTGTTCGTTCCCGTGTCGATCAATGCGGATAGTGCTCTTAATGGTCGCAGTGTTGTACAAACAGCAGTTTTGAATAATGATATACAGTTGAGCGTGTATGAAATTCATAAAAATTCATACCCTTGGCTTGAATCGGTAGAGTCGGTCGTGACCGAATATTTTCGATTTTAAATTAAGAAAATCAGAACATAAATAAACTCCAAGTGTGGTATACACTGAATTGTAATGCTTGCAGAAATGACACGTATAAGTGGAACGCGACTATTTACGGATGGCACTTATGAAGCTGATGGCAAAGAGAAATGGTGACAGATTTTCTGTCATTTCGACTTCACGACTTTTCCACTCAGCAGTTATCACATTACAGTAGTTAAACCGATAGTCATTTTGTTCTGCACATTTTTACACGTATTGCACGCTTCTCTTCGCCCTCCTCCTTCAGAAAGAGTGTGATACATGCCTGTAATTTTCACACGTAAAAAAACAGTATCGGATGTTGCATCCGAACAGTCCGAACCCAGAACGAGTCGAAACCTAATACATGAAGGTAAAATTATTAACTATATAAAAACCGAAGCAGCTTTGTGTAGACTGAAGGTACCAAGCGAATACGCAGACACGTTACAGATTTTGCTGTCATTATTCTGCGCGTATACCGCATTCCTTTTAAAACATGTCCATTATTCTACGCCAGCCGTATTCTCTCCTTTTTTTATCCCGTTGCCTGTCACAAATATTTAATTTAGATTTATTACCTTGTTCGGCTACCGACTGTTTTGTTCGCGCTAATGTATCATTACTTGTCATATAGGCTACTGCATTCATTATGTTGTTCTATCGGATACTGACGCAGTTATAAATGAGCCGAATAATACGTTCCGTCGGGTCGTGCAGGGGTGGACAGCAAGCACGGGGTTGATTAATTCTGGCGCGGTCTGTCAGTTCATAATATAATACACCAGACTTGTACCAGATTGCGGTATCTCGTTATGGTCACTGGTTTCCGTCTTGTTTTTTGTTATTACCGAACCGCATGCTTCAAACCTTCCAGCTCCTATTTTACGTTTATTACTATCTGCCTATCCGTGTCTCTCTTCTGATTTTCCCAGGAGTCGCTTTAACTCTTATCTGTCTCTGTAATTATCTCAGCCCTTCCGCCTTCCGTCGTTTTATTCCTCTTCGACCGTTGTATTTATTAACTTATTATTAACCAGAATTTGCCACTTAATTAAATTATTCCATGGAAGTGAGATATTCATCAGTCCTTAGAAAAACATTCGTTGTCCTCATTTCATTTATATAAACATTTATAAATATACAGAACTTTTGATTATCCGGATATAAGGACGTCAGTCGACTTCTGTACAGTATTTGTTCCACTTGTAACTAAAAGTTACGTAGGAAGAAAATATTTTTCCACTAACTATCGCGTCTTGTAAATTCACCTATTGTTCGAATATTCATTACTTTTATAAGCCTGCGTAATTTTCTAGAGCGAAAATGTGTGTACATCTATATATAATACTAACCAAAACTTATATTAGTCATCGATATTCTGTGGGATGTTGAAGTGTCACTGTGAAGAATGGAAAAGACCGGTATGTTTGTTTAAAACTAGTTGCTGTGTGAGCTGTGTAACTTTTTACACAATAAAATAAGCTTTCTAAAGTGCCTGTTATCACGTCTATTTTCCCCGTTTTTTAGACTTGACATGTCACACGTCACACGGACTGGTCCACGTCTCTGAATTACACTTGTTACATAACTTATAGGTAATCTTTTTATCTACACTATAAAAATTCAGCAATAAATGGTATGAGTGTCTAATAAATGTGTGTGTGTGTGTGTGTGTGTGTGTGTGTGTGTGTGTGTGTGTGTGTGTGTGTGTGTGTGTGTGTGTGTGTGTGTGTGTGTGTGTGTGTGTGTGTGTGTGTGTGTGTGTGTGTGTGTGTTGAAACGAGAAGACTAAAGGACAAGTGGATCAGTGACGTGGAGGATGGCTTCAAAATCATGGGGGTGAGGAATTGGAATAGATTGGTATGGAAGAGAAGAAAATGGAAGAAAAACACCACTCCGTTTTGTAGCGCTAGAATGGAATGGAATGGTATCATTGGATGTGGGTGCACACGTACCTATTCCTGTGTGTCTCCTTGCGTGGAATTGAAGTTAGGTTTATAATATAATCGTGAATTCAAATTAATGTTAGTAATATTTTTAGTGCATATTAAAATAATATCCCGTTAACCATTTCGTTAGGAATACTTTGCGCGTTTGATAATATCCGTTATATACGTTTCTCGAAATGTAGACTGGCGAAGTATATCGGTTCTTCGGAATTTCATTGGCTAGATAAAGTAAGTATTAATATGAGTCGAAAGAAATGTTAATATTATGCAGTATACTGAGGACCAGTCTGTGCTAGAAATTCGAGCCGGCATGATGGTCGCGCGTGGAATCGAGAGTAATTGAATATCACTAAAACCGAGAAAACCGCGTTGCGTACTTGAAAACACACCACTGTGTATAAAATGAATTTCACGTAGCGCTATTGCAGCATTTAAATACCCGTATAATGAAATCGTTTTTTTGCTTTTGTTAATGACTATTGATGGCGATGGAAATGGTGGTTGCGGATATTGTAATATTCTATGGAGGGAATATGCCAATTATATCGTACAGTACAGCAGCGACATCACTGTGCACAGTCGAAATACGTTTCCGCCCGGTTTTTAGTGTTTTACCTCAAAGCTTTCTGTAATATTCATCTCTCTGTAGCTGAATAGGGTAGATAACTAATAGAAAGTATAGTCTAAGCCGTGGTGTTCTACTGCGGATTTATAATGATCTCACCCCTTTCACCCTAAGTTGTTTCTGTCGTTCGTACTTAGCCCCAGGCCAAGGTACTATAAAAACAGAAATAATAACTTGGATGAAGACTGCCCTTTATGTCTTTACAAAAAAAATTTTTTTAGAAAATGCCTCAGAATAGTTTATTTAAGTTGAGATTGTATCATTTTTATATACTTTGGGAAAACGTATTTAAACTTATTTAAAACAGCAATGTTAAGTATGGTGGTGTAACATTTTCGTACCCACAACTCCTAGACATAGAATTACAAGTATTAACAATTTTGTATAAAATAATGAAAAGACTAATATTTTTTTGGACATTTATATAGAATAGGCGACAATAAGTTAACAAAACAGATCTTCAAATATCTGTGGGGAAAGAAGTTGAAAGAATATTGGAGAAAAAGAAAAGAACAAGGAATAAAAGTATTTAAATTGGCATGGGTCCTCATATGGCCGATTCAAATAGAAAAAAAAATACAGTAAATGAAAAATTATACCAAGTCGGACAATACGTAGGTAGAACGCTCTCGAAAAATTATGAAAAATACCAAATAACATATGAACACATGTTACGTTTGTATGTAATGTATTCATCTTGGATTTTCTTGATTGGAGCTTTGCACTAGTCCACCGACTTCTAACAGGTGTCATCAACTCCCATTGCAAGGCGTCAGGAAGTGGCGTGTTCAGCTAAATCGGTCGAAACCAAACCGTTTATCGACAGTCACTAGACTTATAAAAGATGACAAGCTGATTTCTACAAAAGAATCTTCACGAATATAAGTGATGGATTCCCAGTTTCCTAAAATACGCCCAGATATAAAAAAAAAGATTTGTGAGACGTTGTAAGAAAAGAAGGAGCGATCATCTGATGTAAAAGCTGAACAAATGCGGAATGTAAATGTAACGGTTTCTACTGTGAAGTCGGTGATTATGATGGTGATGGTGATGATGATGATGATCTTGATGATAAGTGTAAGATCATGAACTCGCTAAGTAGACTAGATTGGCAAAATTTTTGTTCCAAAAATATGTAAAAATGCGAATGTGCGCGCGCATCTCACAGTGAAAGCTGCCGCACAAATCGTGCATTTCCTGCATATGTGAGGTATTTTTGTGTAAGTGTACGTGAACGAATTATGAAGGAAATAATATTTCTGATACATATTATTTCTGAATGCCTTTTCTAACGAAGCTGTCTGTTTACGCGTAGAAGCAGTGGAACGTATGCAAAACATATATGGACAACGCAATACACTTTTCGTAAGTGAGTTAGTGATGCGCCCACACACCTAGGCCCACACAAACGTGCTTATTCATAATATTTACGTTTTTCCTTCTGCGTAATAATATGGTAACAAACAATTACTTCGAACAAAACAAGATTTCTGTATATCCTTTCCGAACCAATCGGGCAGTACGCCCGGAGTTCCGTGGGGATCTTAAAACTGCACCGATAATCCAAAACAATCCCACAACATAAAGACGTCAGATAATGAATAACAGAATATATTCTTAGGCCTAACAGACGATCTTATATTTAAGCTTTAGGATACAGAACAGAGTGATATGTTATAAGTAGAGAACGTGAACTTTGGTACATCGCAACTTTGAGGATTGCTGTTAGCTGAAGAGATAACAAGAGTAAGTTGGCGGAGGGGCGCGCGCGCGCTCTGTTTGTACGTGTGCGTAGAGAATATTGTTATTCTGTAACCACGGCAGATACGTAGCCAACTGAGACTTGTTAGTTGGGTAAGTTGTGCGCCGAGTAAGTCAGTACAGTACAGGGTTTGAGGGTATTTAACGAAACCGCAACTAACGGAAGGATACATCCTTACTCGCAGCTGTCAGAGCGGGGTTGGTGACAAAAACGTTCTTGCGTAGTCGTAGGCTTGTAGTAATTAGTCCAGTGTTGCGTAAGGAGGCCAACGTTAAATACGTACAGCAACAAAATTACCAGGGGGCAGCATAAAATGTTTTAGGCTGTTTTTCTGCGTTGCTAAAAATACGTCATTCATCGATACCAGCCCCTGTAGCTGTGAGAGTTATGGAATAAATTCCAACTGTTGAGTTTTGCCTCTACAGTATAAACAGTCAGGAACGGATTAGAAGCGCGTGGTGGCCTATGCTGCCATCAGACTGGTGTCCTCCCCACTCAAAATTCAACCTTTTTATCCATTATTTACACTGATAAATGGCATACACAATTTCGAAAGTAAACAATTATTTAATTCAACTCAATTTATCAATTATTTTATTATATTACAACAAATAGTTAGCTAAATAGTGATTACAACGAGCATATTAGTACTTAAGCTTAGAAAATATTAATCGATCCATTTTTTCTTGATTTTGCCTTAACGAAGTCTTGTATAATTTCTTCTAAATCGAGCGATTCAACTATCTCGCTTTCAATATTCAACCTTGCTAACGAAGATAATCTTTCATCTCCTATAGTTGAAATCAACATATCTTTAATGCATTTTAATACAGAAAATGATCTTTCAGATTCGCAGTTAGCTATTGGAATCGTCAAAAGCAGACGATAAGCAATATATATAGTCGGAAATACATAAATCACTTTACAATCAATAATTCAGTTTAATACTTTGAGCGGACAAACTGTAGTACCATGGAATCTATCGTCTTCATTCGAACGATTTGAAAAAACCTCTTTCTTGTAATTTCTGTTACAGAAAAGTGCTTAATTTCTGTTAGAAAATCGTTATTCAAATCGTTCGAGTGAACTTTTATAAGAGCTTTCGCTTAATTTTCCAACTCGACACACCCCCTGGTTAATAACTGCGTAAGAAAACCAAACAGTTGCGTAATATGATCATACGCTTTACTTCGCTAGTCATTCATTCGCTTAGTAGAACGGTGCCCCCTCAAAGCTGAAGCCCTGGTGCCCGGTGCCCCTAGCGTAATGGATAATCCGCCACTGTAAACAGTGATGTTTAACATGTTCTTTACGTGTGAAGTTTAGCGATGTACGTATACATAGGCCTTTATCGCCTTAGTTAACAGTCGTGTTACAGTCTTCACGTACATTAGTGGCTGTTTAGTTACACAGAGACGTTAGAGACAAACATGCCGACAAAGAATCAAAGCTGAGGGTGATCAGTTTTAAAATTTATTAAGCTGTGTATATGTGGATTTATGGTCAAGCGTGTTATTGGATATGTATGCCATATATAAATTAGTAGGTCTACAATCCAGTACAATACGTTGATATAAAATATTGGCGTAACGGACCCGACAGGAATAGAAAGTGTCTTCTGATCAGTAAATCGTAATCTTGTGAATATGACTACTATATGAGAATTTATATCCCGCCACTCACAAGTGTGTGAGGACACGTAGTATTCATTTTTTCCATTGCCAATATTATAGTTCTGCTTTCTACGATTAAATTACTTCTAGTGATGCAAGATAACTTATCCACGAGAAGTGTGAAGCGGTTATTGAAATCGTTACGAAATATTGTTGTGTGCCAAACAGCAACTGAGCGTTTACACTTTCACGTACGGTGCGTAAAGTCTATAAAAAATAAACCAATGCATTTGTGTCAGTTCATTCTATTTGGGAGTTATCAAAAAATCCAAATAGGTTTTGTCTCGTAACGTTCTTTTTAACGTTCTTAGCCGAGATGGTCTGATGTGTCTAGAATGTTCTGGCCTGAGAATCCGATAGTTTAGTGTCAACTAGCTCTCGAATTTAATTCGATCACTCTTCGTAGAGGCAGTGAGAAAGCTGTAAGGGTACTTTGGCGTGTTAAAACTTACCTACTGATTTTTGTCGTTTAATTGTACGTCCTGTATATAGTTCGAGGGAACCTATGAACGTACAATACGGAAGTGAGCAGACGAGTGCACACCAATGTTTGGGGGACTGAATTTGAGAATACCGCGTTTGTAGGAATTTATGTTATAAAACAAACTAAATCCATAAAACAGCTATATAATTGGTTAGGGAATTTATAGGTAGGGGATTTAGGGGGTTAAGGGATTTGTAGATCCAGGAAGAGATGGTTGGAGGATCTTTGTAAGCGGAAGAAGCAGCACCTTGCTTATGCCGTGATGCGAAGATGCTAATGACGATTTATAGATCATTTTTTGGAATTTTTTAAATAATTGATAAAGGAGGTAATTGTTAATGTTTTTACCTCGATTAATGGTCCGTTTGGCTCTCCCCTTTTGTTGAACATTTTATAAACTTTTTTCTACTGAAGAAAACAGCAGAAAATGGCAGAACAAAGCAGCGATCACGGCCAAACAGTATAAATTCTTTTATCAATGACTCCAGCCGTGATAGCGTACGTAAGAAACTGTTTAAATAATGTTTTACGCAATTAGAAAAAATAGATATGTTAAATTTCCCAACAAAAGAGTTCTTTATTTTTGGGATGTTTTAATCCTAAACGAATATATTTTAAGATAATTCTTCTCCTGATCCGCCAAACAAGAGTTTAACGCGTGTCCGATGAACGATTGTGAGTAGCAGTAATATGATAAGTAGACCTACAGTAAAAAAATATCCATCTCTTAAAATGGCGCTTATCAAACGTGTAATAAATAAATTATTTATAACGACTAAGAGTTGGGAACAATTTACTAAATATGTAAATATGTATGTAGGCCTGTTTACTTATATTTAGGCCTACCTGTAAATAAGTGTACCTCTAGTTAGCAATATAGTAAATGAGATCGTAAATTATAATGGTAATTATATTATTAAGAATAATTTTTTACTGCATGTGTTTTTTAACTACGATGATAATTTTAACTTATAGCCAACATTTTTGCTTTACGACGTTAGTAAACCATAATGTAAAACACGCTAGCAGTAAAACCGGATAGCGTTTACTGATGTTTTTGCATTCCGCGAGAAGGTCGGACAAAGTTATTTGTTTTCCATTTATTGTTATTCGCGGGATACCGGCATTGTCTGCAGTTGCGCTGCCTCGTAACGTCGGAGCCGGAGCCGTTTGTGCACAAACTTTTAATTAAAATTGTGCACTGCTAACGAGCCCTGTCGTGACCGTAGCGCGACTTGTCAAAATTTGTTGCACATTTACTGCAACCGTCTTAATAAGGCTGATCGCATCGTTTCTCGATAATGGTAAATATTGTTACGCGGCCCAGTAGTATGAACGAGACAAATCTACGAACAAGTTGAAACATTCACAAGTTTTTTTAATAGTTTTTCCTTATAAATGACTGTCACAATTATCACTTTTGTACAGTCACTTAATTTACGAAGTTTTCTTCACGGATACAAGAATCCAAAAACTACTGTTAAGTGTTCACAATAACAATTAAATGTACGTACATTAAGTCATTAAGACGCAGTTACTAGCATATTGGCGCTTAACATCACGTCTTACAGTCCATAATTCAGAAACCTCGCAGTCTTCACTTCTTCGCTGCTGCAACACACGTAAAGATGTAGTACAACTAATTATGAGGTCAAAGTCATGTTTACTACGCGTCAGAAATAGTGTTGCCAGAAAGAAATCGAAAGTTTTATTAGAAAAGATTATAAGAAACAAATCCTTCCTTTAAATTGTAATAAAATACATGCGCATGTATGCTTAATACTGAATCCGTACACAGTAGTGAGTATTTTAGGGAATGTTATGTGTATTGTAGTATTTTGAGAGTCACGTTCTGCAAAGCAGTTCTCAATTAAACTGTAATTGGTATAATTTTACATTTGCAGGTAAATTGATGATTATACGTATGATCCAGGAAATATGAAATAGAATTTTGAAGGGCAATAGGACATTCTGCTCGTCAGATTTTGTATGTTATCCAAGTTGATACCTACAGCGCAGCTCAAAACTTGTATTATACAGGACGATGTACGATTTATCGTCAAGTATGGTGCCAAACGTTTGCGCTTGCGAAGAAGACTGAAGAGATACTTGGTGTATTGGAGCCCCGAGTACTGAGAACAGTTTTTGTCCTACTACAGAGAGTTCAACCAGTCTCGGAAAATGTAGCCTACAAAGAACTCAGGATTGCAAGTTATATTTGGCTACAGCGTCTAAGATGTGCAGGAGTGAATTAATGACACTCGAATAAAAAATCGTAATGAAAAGATAGTCCATGGACCCTACACGAAGTGGAAAATCGAGGATCCTTTGCCAGGACAATGTTCAACAAGATCTGATAATCTTTTGGAGGTAAAAAACTGGCAAGCGGCTGCAAGAGATGGAAATTGTTAGGGCCAACGATCAGCACGGCCGTAGTACCATTGGAAGAAGAAAGAAAATTGTAAGAGTTCGGACAAAGATGATAGTCGACAAGCATGATCAACAAATAAATAATACGATAAATTAAAAATCGATAGCTCTTCAATCGAACTGTTCGTGACAATCTGAAGATCAAGGAGCACAAGTCAGAATAAACACGTTTCTAGTGGAACATCTGGAATTAGCTGTTCTCTCTTTGGATAGTAATTGTGTTTGTGCATATAGCTTCTTCGAATAATCACAGAAAAACTCGTTACTGAGAGCAGCCGACCTCACAGTTAGCAGCAAAAAACATTAGTACCAGTTGGTTCCCAAAACAAACTTCCTGACAATGACAAACTCTTTATCTCGCTGGTTGCGCGTCGATATGACATTGTATTACGTGACAAAATGTTTTTCGTCTATTGTTTTCTCAGGTATTTTTCCTCAGTGACGTTACTCTTACGTTACTGCATTTTATCTAAACTAGAAGGAAGTTTTTTTTAACAGTGTTAAACTACAAGTCTTTTTTAATAGTGTTATTGTTCATTTAAAAATAGATACCGTCAAGAGCTCCTTCCTTTCTCATAGCCTATATCCAAGCACAAATTACGTTGCAGTTGATTATTTCAGAAACATGTATATAAATGACAATTTTGGTTAAGACTTATTTACGAAGAGTTGTTTAAACGATTTGTGATGTGAGGATAGCATGTAATTAGTGACCGTTAAACGTGCAATTTTAAAATAAACGTTTCTTTTCACTCCAAACTATATAATCATATTTTAAAACGGTTTCACCGATGTAGCGTCTATTATGGTGTTTTGAAATAATCAGTTCATATCCTTTTTGTGCTCCGATATAACCACACTGTGTACTTCTAAATACTGTGGATATAGGTAACATTATGTCTCGATGCACGCTTTTCGTTGAAAGTTATTTTATTATAGTCTCAATTACGAACTATGTGTGTATTGTTCGTTTTCCTGTTGTAGTACTAGAATTGTGCGTTTCCGTACTATTATTCTACTCTAAGCCGTAATATGTACGTAGAAAATTAATTTGCAGCTCTTGTGAATATATTGCAGTTATTATTAAACTGTCCTAAAATATTGTAGCGAAATGTGAAATACGCAAAAAACACTCAAGATAAATTTGATTCCTTCTGCCGCCTCCTTTTCGCTGAGCATCGCAATTAGTTCGATCAGATAATTTCACTTGCTTCCATCTTCGGTTTACGTGGGAGAGGATGGAAGGAATCACTCGTTGTTTGGTACACCGATGTGGAGAGGGCACCGAGTTTTTATTATATTCGTAACCACAGTTGTTTCCAAATTTGCATTTTTTTCCTACACGTATTCTTCGACTGAATGAATCTTGACCACTGACTGGACTTATTATGACCCTGACTCATGCCAGTCGGTAATTCCCAATTCCAACTATTGCTTCTCATAATTATGAACTATTTCTCAGTTGTCTGCAATTTCATTCATCACGTGCAGCAACGTTTCTGGAATTATAAACTACATGATGTAGTTAGTCGCATGGTTGACGCTTCTTGAGTGTACTTCGTTGAAAAACGTGAGATAGTCGGTGGCGCAGTGATCATGAAATAAGGTGTGTTCGCATTCTCACGTCACATTACCAAGACAGAATTTTGTTCTTCACGTAATTGTGTTGGCGCTGTAGAACAGACGAACTCGAGGTGAGATAAAGCAGACATTGTCCATAACACTCGCGTAAAATATGGATTATTGTTAGCGGAAACACGATTAATGCTGACGCAATTAGTTAGAAGGGTTAAAAAATAATTATGACGGAAGAATCGCATGTTAAAGAGTGATTGAGGGAATAATTCGCGCACAATTTTGTACATCGCACTATGGACTACGGTGTTAGAGGAATTACTGATGGAACAAATGCTGCAGAAAGGTCAGGAAGGAGATCGAATCAAATGACTGTGCTAATAACGAAAGAAAAAAGAAATAATACTGGGATTTTAAACAGTGGGCAACCTTTAAAATGACCATAATGTCACAGACGAGGGACTTCAGATTGTGGCTACCCAGCAGTTCTGAAAATGTGCTCATTTCAGTCCTGATCAGTTTACATGCTTCAGGTATTACTATCTACTGTATCTTCCAGAACTACTGAAGCTTGATACTGGCGACGAGTGTGCCCTATACGGCTTGTGTACGCTGCTTACAACAATTTTTGGATTGGGGGGGGGGCTAAAACTCAACTCTGAAGTCAAGTCAATTGTAATATTGTCGCTATCATAGGCTCCAATAGGTTCTTCTACTATAGTGCTACGGTGCAGACGCATGTATATTTTTGTAATCCCATAGACAAGTAACTTACCCATACTGTAATTGCGTGTAACGTCTTGGTGCGCGAATCATGTTTGAATAAGAACTGTTTGTTCAACATTTCGGAGAAGAAGAAGAAGGAAATATCGTGTTCTGTAACTGTGTGTTAATCGAGAGACAAGATTCCACAGCAGCGCAGATAGCAACAAAAAGTGAAAGTTTAGTGACGTGAATGCGCGAGAAGATATTGTCAATATCCACGTGGTTAGTACTGTTCGAAGGAGATATAGTTTGTTTGGTGTCAAAAATTTCATACGCCATAAATCACCAGTGTAAATACTGTTTGTATCATTCGTTATCTCTTCTCACCAGCACACAATATACACAGCATGTGAATGGTTAAAAGGCCACTGGTGTTAAGGATTGCTTCAGCGAAACTTGTTTATTTTGCTGCCCACTCTGTTGTTGGTTTACCTCCACAACAAATGGTGGAACGTTTCCAAATGGTCGTTTACTTTATTAAAGACATTATTTTTCGTTAAAACGTTTTTCTTCCTCTTTTATGTTGCAACAGTTTTTAGTTTCCATTACTTACGTTTCGCAATGTTTCTAATTATATTCTACAACTGCTTTTATCTTGTTGTACGATAGTTGATCGCTCTAATGTGAAGCTTTTATTATTAGAATATATCTTGGAGTAATTAAGTTTCAACGAATCTTGTAAGTAAGTAATTAAGTTTCAACGAGTCATGTATAATTAATTACATGTCTTGTAATTTAAAATAACTTAGTTCAAGTAGTTTCACCAAAAATATATCAAATTCTGGATTGTTCTATGGCAAAAATTATTTTTTTTTTTTACTTTACAATACGGACAGCAATCTTTTTTTACTTGTGTGGACCTTTTGACAGCCCTTGGCCATTGTCTACAGACATATCCTTATTATAAAAAGGCTCTTAATTGACACGTTTACGCCCACACATTGACGATTATAATATTTAAAAACTACAGTATACAATACAAATAATAAAAAATACTACGAACATTTAATTTTATTAAATTAAATATAGAGTTCGTTGTAAGATCATTTGCAATATACGTAACCATGTCAAGCCTTTTATTTTAAGTTACATGAATTCGACTTCTTCATAGTCTTGCCACAAGTCTGGGTTATTTAACCGTTGTTACTAATTTTTCGTAGTTTGCCTCCGAATGGGTAACCGCATACCCGATAAGACACGTGCCACCCCCCTCGAGGTCGGTTTAACCATTTGTCCAATAAAGATAAGAGACTGACTTGGTTTACAGTTTTTGTTTTACAAATCGAAGTTATTTTCTATTTAAAAAGTATTTTGAAAGACTTGTTTCTAAAGTTGGGTTGAAATTGGTGTTAAAACGGGTTTAAGATGTTTATTTATTTATTCAACAAGGTATTAACAGAAAAAAAAATACCTTGAGTGTTGAGAACACTATTAAGACATAACGTTCACGTGTATAAGCAGATTACGCGAAGCACCACTTTGAAAGTTGCGATTTTCAGGCTATCACGTAGACACAGCATCTGGAAGTAAGAGGTTTGGATAAATATAGGCGGCTGAAACTTAATGCTGGCCACACGGTCTTGCTTATATACCGTACGGCCCACGTTGAAAGGAGCCTCTCTCCCCTGCCTCTCCTAAACCTTTCAGTGGCAGTAGCGAATCTAGAATTTGGTCTCGTGGGGTGAGGGGGTCCGGTCGAATCGGCTCCATACAAAAGAAAAAACAAGTTAAGATTAATCGATATTACAATGTTTAAAGTAGCTGAAAAACGTGTAATAACATACTGAAATCAATCCCATTAAAATAATAACACAATAAAAATAAACGCTATTGAAACATTGTTTATAAGATACTTATTGAGTTAATTGATTTTTCTGTATTTCATATTTAAAACGTAGACGCAAATGCTGTGCAATAAACTTGTTTTTAGACCTACATTTAAAAAAGGGTGACTACTGTATTAGTGTACACAGCTGAGAAATTAATAAAACAGCTTAAAAATTAAGAGTAACAAAATTTCTTGTCAACTTTTGACCCTCGGGGGGAGGGATCTCGTTCGTCCCCTCCCGTAAATATGCCCCTGTTCAATGGTACGAATACGTATCGTCTTCTTTGCCTAATTATTAATATTGTTATTAAATCCTTAAATTTTTAGTGACCGTCAATCAGTGACTGTTTTAGTGGATGGTTAGTGAGATCGGTCAATAATACAACTTGTAGTTATTTTGCGTCGACGTTTCGACAATATTTATTGTCATCTTCAGGACAATTGTTGCTGACGCCAAACACACAACTGTGACGCCAAACACTCACAGTTGTGTGTTTGGCGTCAGCAACAATTGTCCTGAAGATGACAATAAATATTGTCGAAACGTCGACGCAAAGTAACTAAAAGTTGTATTATTGACCGATCCTCACTAACCATCCACTAAAACATTGTTATTAAAAATTGCAATAGTTTTTTCCAGAATAATTTAAATGGGACGGCATAATTAATTAATGGTGTAATTAATTAATTAAGCGCAATAGCGAGAGTGACCGTTCTTATACACTAGCCTAACTTAAATTTATCCATTTTAGTTGAAACGTGGGTATTCTGAGAATACTATTGTTACCAAGATTTAATTGAAGAATTTGAAGTGAACAAGACTTCGTGATATAGACAAAAAAGGTGAGGAGAAGGAGTGGCAAGTCGGTTCAGTGGAATGAAGTATTTTACCTGAAGCAACGTTACGGTCGTTTGAGTGGTAATATTCAGGTCTAAACTGCGGTAGCGAAGGAAAAAACCCTAGTGAAAGAGAAGGTTAACCAGATCGTGGATATAAAGAACGTGCAATGACAGAAAGGCAGTTGGGAAAAGATGTCCGCAATAGATAACGATGGTGATCACGAGTCGGGTTGTGCGCCCGCTTGCGTGCTGTAGGCAGAAGATACCTTGTAGATTACAGACCGTTTCTCCGGCAACTTCTAAACTATGCTTCACTGTATTCTTACATACATTGTTCGTTTTCATTAAATAATAGAATAAATTGAAACTATTCGATCTGTGCAGTTTAGTAAACAGTTTACTTGGATAAGCTGTATCTGTGTTTAAGAGGTTAGATATATATACAACGTTAATTAAGTAAGACATTGAATTTTAACATTGAAATTTTAATTTCTATAATTTGAAAACCACGATTGGGATATAATAATACGGATTAAGTAGCAAGTTGTATGAAGCCGAGTGACCTAGAACTGAAACGGTGCAGGAATGATGGAAGTACTTAATAAAGACGATATAGTGTAAGATTAACGAAACGAAATATATTGTGTGGCGTAGAAGTGTTAACGGACCATAAGTATATATCACATAGTACAAGATAGTACCTACATAAAGCTAGGATAAGCGAAGTGCTTGGATCAAGGTTAAACAATGAAGAATAAATGTTTGCGTATCAAATTGCAAACTGTGCCTACTGATTATCGTTACGTAGTATCGAAAAGCGCTTTGTCATCAGCGATGTATACACCGACAAGATAGTTACATGCACCATATGGATAAATTACTTGTCTATGGAACTACAAAAGTGTACATTAGTAGGAAGCTTAGTACTATAGTAGGAACTGTCGGAGTCTCGGATAGTGACAATATTATAATTGACTTGGCGTCAGAGTTTATAGGGCACACTGTCGCCAGGAGTTGTGGAGGATACAATACACGAAGCGTGTAAACTGATCAGGACTGACGTGAGCACATTTTCAGGGGAATTGCTGGGTATGTCCCTCGTCTGTGACATTATTGTCATTTTGAAGGTTCCTCACTGTTTAAAATCCCAGTATTCTTTCAAGTGCGTTATTAGCACAGTCATTCCTAACATTTCTGCAGCATTTCTTCCATCAATAATTCCACTAACACCATAGACGTTAGTGCGAAGTACAAAATTATGCGCGAATTGTGTCTGGTATAGGCCTATAAAGCTGAAGGAGTATACCGGTTTTCCTACCTTAAATAGAAGAGTTTGGCAAGAGGTCTCTTGTACGCTGTAGGCGGTAGACACAAACCACAAAATAAACACTTCTTCGAGTTACTAGTCTACTATAACTCAGAGAGGGCTTATTGCGTGTATAAATACATAGATAGGCGTGGCGAGCGAATTATGTGAAGACATGTTACTGTTACATGTACTGTTACAGAACATACAGAGAAAAAGAAAATGAAAAATTAACCATCACATGTTAACAGAATTTTGTGTTTTAATGTAAGTATCGTATCTTGCGAAAAATTCAGAAACGCTCTATGAAATATCATAATCATCATCATATTTGTCTTCAAGGATTAAATAAAAAATGATGTGTTCTGGTCCCAAGCAACAGACCAGAGGTGGTCAACTCCAGCGCTTCTTCGGACCTCCCATGTCTCTCCGACCCTTTAACTTAAATTTCAATAGTTGTTAGAGGGTGCGGCAGTCACCAGTTCGGTTAAGATGTTACAACTATTTTAGCCGAAATTGGCGAATCCTGTCGCAAATGTAGTTATAATATTCAGTTCCTGCTGTACGATCTTGGAGAGTATACCCTAACGTGTGCGTGAGAAATTAATATCTGCCACTGGAAGCTCATTTTGATATAGCAAAAACTGTAATTAAAAACTGGTCAGTAATCATATAGCTATTTTGCGCAGTTACGTTCCTCTGGCATTGACATTAACTTCTGATGAGGACTTTCTACAGTAGTTTTCTCGTGTATAGTTGTAAAATATTATTTATCACATTATCCCTCTTAAGATATTCTCTGCGTTTTTATTTCGGACCACATTTCAGAACCCTTAAGCTACTCACTATTTCTTATTCTTTTATGATAGCAATCCGTATGTTTAGTAATGAATAAAAGTATGTGCTTACCCGATCTATACAATTACAACAAGCATTATCTTCTGGGGCGGTGACTTGGTGTCCAGGAGACACAATACCTACCTGATTTTTATTTCTCCTGCCTTCCACCCTTTCATTACTAGTTACAATATTATAGAATTTGTTGTAGTCGGTTAAAAGATCAAGAATTCATCTTATAACTGATTAAACCGAAATATAGTAAAACACATTATCAATATGATATTGCGTAATATGTTAACTGCGAACCGTTTTTGCACGATCAGTTGTTACGAAATGTTTGCTAGAGATAACGTTATCGTTTCATATAGACGCGTCATAAAACGGCATGTTATTGATTATTATTACAAGTTCCTCATTGAGACTTCACGTTAACGCTGATCGTTATTTGTGTATAAACGGTCAAATTCCAGTTTATTGGTTTGGTCTCCGTTTATATCGTTGTTATCTGTCAAAGTTTAGTATTTGTGTGTAAGTGCAATTTGTAACTCGACTGCGCTAGTGATAGTTTTCTTTCTAATTCTCTTCGTATTTCCCTTGTGATCCCCCCTCCTAACTTACTATTAAATGTCACTACGATTTTGTGCGTTGTACATGTGTGTAATACGTTCCGCCTCCGGAGCACATCTAGAGACCACTCGAGACTAACGCAATTGTGTCATGTGATGAACGCGTGGGCGCCCTGTCTGGAGTGTTAAGGGTTAAATGAGTCTGTTGCGCTAACAGTGATTTTCTCCGCCTGAAACCGAGAAAAAAACTTTAAAACTTCGTTCAAAACATTCCTATGAAGTCAGCAGTCTTAATCGCTTCAATGTGCATAATTACTGCACTTACATGTTGTGTATATAACGATTATGAAAAATAATTTTTTTTTCTATAGGCCTAGGCTACCGTTCTACAACAAAAACATAGAATAGGCTATTTTCAGATAAATACACTGCAAGTAGGTTTAATTTCGCCTGACTCACGTTTCACAGAAGTTATTCTGTATCTTCAGAGGTTTGTTTGAATTGTAATTGAATGTTTCGCTTACAATGTAATTAACGGGATATATTTGTTTAAATTATTGTTTCTGCTTTTTACAATTATTTTAGTGTATTTTGGAAGAATATTTAGTTCTAGGCACTTTTTGTTGAAATAGATGTTTGCAAAACAATTAATTAATTGTTTTTTACGTCTAACAAATAGGTTGTAGGAATGAGTTACATGACCTTGTTTGCTGTTTTTTCCATTATTCCTTTGTAAGTAACTCGTTGAGTTTCCTGCAGGTCTCCAATGTAATATCGACAGAAAATACACTGCAAGTAGGTTTATTTTCACCTGACACACGTTTCACAGAAATTATTCTGTATCTTCAGAGGTTTGTTTGAATTGTAATTGAATGTTGCACTTACAATATATTAACGGATTCATATGTAACTCATTCCTATAACCTATTTGTTACACGTAAAAAACAGTGAATTAATTGTTTTGCAAACAAAAACATATTTAATAATCTTTAATAATTGTTTAAAGTAACCGCTAACAAGAGGAGTATATAAATTCTATATTCAGTACATGCAACATAGTAAGTATGATAGGGCTACTATTTAACGGAAGGGACTAATGAAATGTGGTTGTTGAGCGAAGAAGTTTAATGTTTCGGCTCAACAATTTTTTTCTGCATTTCCTCTTGGGGTTTTCTCTGTTCTAACAAAAAGTACTTTTGAACAGGTTTAAACATAACGTATACGTTTTCAGCGATCTGTTTAGCCTGTATGCGCTGAAGTGTGTGAACGTCATTGCCGTATGATTGGAAGTAACACTGTAATAATATCGGTGTTGATTAATTTTGATAAATTTAATAGCATTTGTGTGTAAATGGAAACACTTCTAAGAATTTAAAACAATGGTAGTTCAGTTATAACAGGAAATATAATTTTATTAGAGACTCGTGTTTATAGACACACATACAGTTAACATTATGTAGGGTAACAGTCACTACTATAGTATCATCTATGCTGTTCACATATGACAATAGCCCTATATTTCATTTATTTATAAAATGAACTTGGAATTTATAAAATCACAAAGAAATAAAAATAATAAAGGAGAGTAATGACTTTTTTATACTTTCTGAACATAGGACATCTGCAGTAACACAAGTTAATTTTTTAGAGGACATAGCCAGTACAACAGGGTTAAGAATTTCTGCAGAAAAAAAACAAATTTCTCACGAACATTAAAAATGCGCCAAAATTCCTGGTAACAGATATTGGTCGAATAGAGAGGGTTCGAAAATTTCAGTATGTAGGAGAAATAATTCAAGAGAATTGTTTAGAAAAATCTGCTATAGAAGAAAGGGTTTATAAGATGGAAAGGGCATATGGTATAACTAAAGATATTTACAATAAAAAGTGCATATCTAAAAATGCGAAAATAAGACATTACAGTACAGTAGTGAAGCCAGAATGCCTATATGCAAGTGAATTTCTAGCATTGGATTATAATGTAGACAAACTAGAAATATTGGAAAGATGAATTATTAGGAAAATATTAGGCCCACGAAAAACTTCAGAAGGTTGGAAATTAAGAAGTAACGATGAAATATATCAAAGTATAGAAAATGTAACAGAAACAATGAGAAAAAGAAGACTATTATTTTTTGGACATTTATATAGAATGGACGACAATAGGTTAACAAAGCAGATCTTCAAATATCTGTGGGGGAAGAAGTCAACATCAAGTTGGATTAAAGAAGTCCAAAAGGATTTAGAAAAAAATAATATACACGCAGAAGAAGCAATTGAAAGAGAAGTTTTTCGGCAAAAGTGTTAAAAATATAAGGAGTCCAGGGTAGGAGAGAGAAAAACGCAGGTTCAAAGTGGACTGAAGACAGGAAAAAGAGATACAGTGAAAAGATGAAAGAAGAATATTGGAGAAAAAGAAAATAATAAAGAATTGAAATTGGCATGTGGTCCTTAGATGGCCGATACAAAAAAAAAGAGGAGAGTAATTTTTCATTACTGTCAAAAAATCAGTTTTCTTTGCATTGTAGTTGTCATTTTTTTTCGATGACAGAATTAAATTTCATAACGTCTGAATTAGTTTTGTAGAAGTTGAAAGTACACTTAAAAATTTACAAAAAAATAATAGTGAATATGTATCACCTTGAAACACCGTCTTCAATTCAAGATCAATCGGATCTGTTGGTCATGGTGAGACATCGGAATTTTAAATATTAAACAAGAACTTAAATCGGTTCTACACTTGTTTGCTAACAAACGTGTGCGTAGTAAAACTCTTTAATCTGCGACTTGACAGTAAACTGGTATTAATAGACCGAAGACGTAATGTATAATGTATCTTATATGGGTACGCGCGCGTGGGCTGTATGTTATTATTCTGTCCATGTACAACAGGGTCGTATAACATATTGTTACCGATGTAGTGTCAGGCAGGGAACATGTGTACCGTAGGCCTATTGTCCTTTCGCTGCATTGTCCTATACTAACTAATACGAATGTTAGTATTATATTATTATGTAATATATATTAATATTAATGGAATTAATAATATATAATATAATATATTATTATATACATAATAATAATTACAGTATTATTAATATTATTAAAATTATAATATTATTATATATATATATAAAATATATAATAATATTATGGTACTCTGTTAATGATGACAAAGATGATAGCATTAATATCAGTTTAATAGCAAGTAGCAACCTAACGTAAAGGACATTCTTCTCAGCTGAATATGAAACTTCATATAATACTTTAGAAATAATGATCGTTTGTTAAATATTATTATCAAGAAGTAAGGAACCCAAATGATGTAAGCGAGTATACGAAGTAAATATAACGAGAATAAGGAAGACCTGTGTGGCTGCTATATAACACCGACGACCGTGGTCAGTGAGAAGAGCAACCGGAAGCCACAGATAGGGTACTATAGTGAGTAAACATTTTGAAATTCAATACGCAGTACCGTAACGGTTCGTTCGTGGGAACCTATATCGCAGACGTATTTATACTGTTTCTCTATCTTCTCTTTTGACGTTTATCTTTTTCAGTCACCTTTTTTGTGTTTAATTTCTAAAGTGTTAAGAGAAGAATAAGAAGAACCTCTGACCAGGTTTGGACATGTAACAGTCATGCCCACAAAACTGGACGCGGATCAGAATCAAGAAGAAGAGTTGACAGAAACGTGCGAAATGAAGGTGTGAGGAGTAAAGTTTCCCAGTTGGTTTATAGTTGCAGATTGAACAAGGAAAATGAGAGAGTAATTCAGTTTTTAATATATACAGTCAGTGGCAAAACTACGGAGGGGAACAGGGGTCTAATCCCCCCCCCCCACAGAACAACTCTATAGTAGGTACTCCATAGTATTTCTTAATAGAAATATCAGCAAAATTGCATAATCACTTAATAACGTAGGCGTATTTGTAAAGCCAGTTGTATGTGTTAAAATAAGATTTATAAATAATTGTAGGCATAAAAGAATTACAATATTTGTAAATGAATAAAATGAGGAGGAGTCTGATCTTCAAGATAGTCTCACCCCCCCCTCCAAAAGCAGCTCCTAGTTACGTCACTGTATACAGTTGTAATTTGTATCCGATTCGTATGTTTACCATGTATCTACTTTTAACAGTGTAAAGAGTAGACTTTACCATGAGCTCGTCCATGCGGATTTGTATGATCGTAACGCTACGGCTGTAATTGTGTAACTTTTCATTATTCTCTTGTCACGGCAACACGCTTACGGCAGACGTTTTTATGTCTACTTCGCAAGTGAAAATTAGAACAAACGATATCTCGACGGCTAAACATGTGAGATGAATAGGCTAAAAAAATGTGAGCTCTGCGGACGTGTTATAGGCTACAAGTCCTTTACCATGAAAACATTATTTTTTTTTTGGAAATTTCGCACACTTGGACAAACATTAACTGAGGTGACGTAGGCAAAATAACGGCGAGCATTTTGTGTATTTCGTACACAGTTCGTTCCCCGAAATTCAAACTGCTGAATAGTACGTGCAGTATTTCTATTTGCTGTAATGTACCTACTGTAGGCGTACATGAAAATTAGTAGGATCGCTTCCGTAAACTGAACTGTACAGAATCTGATAGTATTCTCGCTTAAATCGTACATACACTATTACTCTACAATTGTACGACCTTGATTACTAGAAAATATTCATAATACTATAACATGATACGAATAACTTTCGTAGACTTCCTTAGTAAATATTACAAACAGTGTACATGCTAGTGTACAGATTAGTATATAAACAAAATTTAATATTTTTCATTCGTTCAAGAATTAACAGATTTGTATAGTTGTCTACACGCTTATCCGCTTCCTCGTCCGCTTAGCGGAACTTACGAAAACCCTAAGTTATAGTAGGAGACTTGAGATCAATAACGGAGGGGGCGGATCAATTTTTAATGTTCGAAAGAGCTTATTGTACGAATGTCGAGCGCCAGAAGTAGAGAGCCACCTGTATACGCCTATAATCAAATGGCATAGGAAACATAATTAAACGGAAGGACGTAAATTGAGAGAATAAATTATTGTCACACAGCTGCTTCCATCAGATGTGTATTGCTATGGCTTAAACGGTTAAATGTACAAGAATTTTTATTCCTTGTCTCGTGAGAGTGAACACTGTTAGGAAGACGTATGGAGTTGACGACTCCACAGCTGTTTGTCATCCGTCGTGTCTGAGCAGAATTTCTATAATTGTAAGTGTTCTTTGAGATATTTATAATTTGAATTATTTAAATAATTCAAATGAATCATTTAAATGAAATAAGGAAAATGCAACACGTTACAAGTGATACAAACAGAAAATGCTATAATAATAAAAACGAATAATAATAATAATAATCCCGGCAGACGTGGTAGTGTAATTACCACTGAACAACGTTACGAATACTAACTGATATTTTGTTAAGATATATGTTACAATTCGGTTACTCCTGTCACTACTATCGCCGATGACACCACATGTTAGTGGAAGTAGGTACGTGCGGGATTAAAAAAAAATGTATGCTTATCAAAATGAAAAGTTACTTTTCCTATTAAAAGTTGAATCATTCAATGAAATCGGTTGACTGAAATCTCATTATCACTACTACGTATGGTCAGCACATAGGCTGAAGTGGTAAATGGTTAATAGTTGGCAGCAGCTTATTGGAGGACGTTGCTAAATAACTATAACGTAGTCGGTGATTAGTTAGCCAATGTACAGAAGCACGAGAAACGTACAGATTATGATAATTAGTAAAGTGCATTTGTGTTTATTGTAAATGTCATCTACGTAGTTTATTTGCTGGAGTGAGTACATGTGGACAGGTGAAGGGCCTTCAAACGTTTGTTTCAATAAGGTTAACAGCCTCTGGGCTGTACAAAGGCAATAATATTGTGTGCATTTGTGTTGACACAGTTGTTAACTGGGCCAACAACATGTCCCGTCTGTCTGTTTCCTGTCGCAATCAGCTGACAACTCACACGATTTGATATGTAAACGTCGAATTGAAATACAGTTTTTGTATTCTGTCAACCCGATGCAAGTTTGTTGGTTTTGTGGCGTGTAAAGTGTGCTCACCGAACACTTCGTTGGTTATAACTCGCGCGCGCGCGCGCGGGTGTGTGTGTGTGTGTGTGTGTGTGAGGGGGAAGTGAGAAAAAGAGGGGGAGAGAGAGAGAGAGAGAGAGAGAGAGAGAGAGTGTACAAGGCTAGAGTAAACGGCGTCTCAGAAGACAGGTTTTGGTCTATGGTCTATAACATAATCAGTTTATAGACCATACCGCTGCATCAATAGCTTTGATAATGTAGCCTGGCATAAATATGAAACACTGATGTGGATCTGATTTTTTTGCGTATAATTATGAATATCGATATCATGACTAAGGATAATGATATCATGCAGTAACAGGAAAAACAGTGCGTGATAATAAATCAGTTGAACAAGTAAATATTGTTAATTATTTAGGGTGTGTGGTAAGTTTTGATGTTAATTTTATTATGACTTGTAAAAGAAGATATTCATATTTTAAAACGTGTGTGGACGATTATAAGCACGCTGAAAAACAAACCTCCCAGAGATACGGTGTGTAAGTTTTATGAAGTGATGGCAGTAGGCCTACCTGGTTTTCTCTGTAGGTGTGAAACGTAGTCTTTAACTAAGAAGGGCTACCAGCGTATACAGGCCGCGGAAATGAGATTTCTGCGATCTGTCGACGTGTAAAAGCTTGTCGAACAGAACCCCCTCGTAATTACGCCTCTGACGTCTCTATGTATGGTGTAAATGTCTGATTGCATACGATACACTTATGTAATTTGAAAGAAATTAAAAGAATAAACTGTTATAAAGTTCCCTGTATACGAGGCCTGTTATCGATCAAATTAATGACACCATGTGTGCTCTAAATGTACGGTAAAGTGGCACACATATGTCGACACAATAGCTTTGACAGACAGTCAATCGGGAAATAAAAAAATCAAAGTCATCAGTGATAGCGGACGGAGTAGGACAGGGTACGCGGTTTCGTACCCCGTGAAAGGGGTGTGGTTTCGGCCGACAAAATCGTTCTCGTAAATCTTGCATACATAACAAGAATCTGATACCGTGTAGAGGCGGGTTTTATGAGAGGCGAAACATCGTTTTTTTTTTTTGTAGTATACGAACATCGCTTTGGGCAAAATGTTTTTCCCGTTTACACAGGCGATATAAAGTGTTCATCTTAACTCAATAAGTGTTGAACGATGTCCTATATGTTATCTAGATATGGGCGCGCGCGCGTGCAGTATTAACGAGGACACGAATTATGTCATACACGAACATTTGATGTTACGGTTTATTGTTTATTGATATTTTTCTAAGAGCTATTAAACAGTTATCAGTAACGCTCCTTTTTTGATTGCGAAATTTTTATTTCTATTGGCACCGTGTTTGTAAAATAAACGTAGACTAAGCAAGCTTACACGTAGTGAATGGAGAAAAGAGAAATGATTGTCGTTAAAAATTAATTTCCTTCTTGATAGAAGAATTAGAATCTTTGTGTAAAAAAATTATAATTGGTTTTAAGTGAAAATTTAACTTTAAGCAACGTAAGTGAGAGCTCTGTGCACTTCGTCAATCTTTCCAAAATCATTTATTGTTTACGAATGTTATTGAACGAGTTACTAGAATGTTTGATGATGATAATAATAATAATAATAAGAAGAAGAAGAAGAAAAACGCAGTGTTTTTCTTCTCGAAAATAGAAGAGGTTTTGTGCAATCCTAGCCTTTCGAATAGTAATTTTTTATTTAATTTTCTCATTTTGAAATATATTTTTTAAACCATTACACAAAATGTTTTCTGATCAGTTTAAGTAGTTAAAGCTGAAAGAAACTTACACTAAGAATTAAATTTATGTTGACCCCAAAACCGTGAAGTAATTCAGTTAAGTATCTACGATACATGACCCCACTGAGAAACATGACCAAATTCCAAGAATCATAGCTATAAACAGCAAGAAACGTTCAGATGCAAAAGACTCGACAGATTTTGTAAACCGTATTTAAAGCCTTGTAGTATCCTTAACGACAATGAAATGTACTCATTTACATTTGAATGTTTATATTTTTTTGTTTCCTACAATCCTGTATCATATCTATTAATATAGGCCTAATTAAATACAATCCTAGTTTTCGATAATCCAAGATATTCTTTGTCTCGTTCAACTTGAATTATCGGTACTCTATTGCTAATAATAATAGTAGTAATCAAAACCTGACTTTACGCTGCTGAACGAATGCCTCGCCAACCGTTCATTCTGCAGTCATTTTCTCAGACAATTCGAAACCAGTTAACACCAGAACAGTCTTCCGTCTTGCAAAGGGCTGTTGTCTGGCCGTTTTGTCTCTTGGTTTCCGATTTAGTACTTTCGTGACCACCATATCCCATCCTCTCGTCTAGCTGACTTCCATTTTATTTTCTTGATTTTGTAAACGATATCATCTAGTACTGAGGTTTCCTATACCGCTTTGTATTCCTGGCGTAGACCTTTAAACTCTTTTGTGTGCAATGAGTAGTTTTTGCACCATTCTCTTGTTGCTGGTCCACGTGTGTAGTTCAGGAAGCAAATACGGCTCATTTTTCGTAAGATCATAGATTATATAAAATCTATAAAATGATACTGATAACCGTATATTTGGAGAATCTTATTTTCATATTAGAGTCTTTGAGTACTGCTGATTTAACATAATGTCGTAAAAAGCCTGAATTAAGCCAAACTGTTTCTGTTGTGAAGAATTGAATTCATAATTCCTGCAGTTGACTCTTCTGAACACTTACGTTAGACTCTTGGAATACTTTGTTCCAGAGTTTCATTGAACCTGTGTCATGTTCGATGCACCTTTTCTGTGGTGGTTAATTATTATATTTGTAAAATGTACATAGACATGTTCTCGTATAAGCGGTATATCCCGAGGCTTAACGCTCCTTCTGAGCTCACCGTTTCGGCATTGTATGTAGTGTTTATCTAAATTGTTAAAGACTAAATCAGACTAATGTACACAGGACACGGACTGTGTTAGATGAAAAACAGAAAAGTGTATCGAACCAGTTGGTTGTTCCGCGAAAGCGTAATACGATCGCCACACGTGTTTGCGATATAGTAGTCAAGAAGTGTTCAGTTTCCAGACATGGGCATAATAAAGTAAAGTTTACATTTATCCGGATCACTCTTCACTTTACAGCATTTTTATCGCTTTGCTTCTGAACTTCTGACGGTAAACATAGTCACAGTTGAGTCAGTTTATCAATAGTGTGTCATGAGTACGCTGTAATTTTGGAGTAATTTAGAACAGTGTAGTAAGTAGATGTTTATTCTCGTTTAATATTCGTTCAAAAAAACTCACGTGAATTGAAAACTATTGTAAACATACACACTTTTACGCGAAACTATTTTCTGGTACGATTTAAATGTTAGCCGTTTTTGTCACTTAAATGGTATAATTGTTGGTCGGTTAGGGTTTGAAAATGTTGGGAGTCCATCAGAATCCATCGTCTATTGGGGAGCGAATAGCCAATTGATAATTATCAATGATATAATTTACAAGAACGTTTTTTGAATAACTTAATTGGAGATTAGGCTTAGACGAATAATAAAAATATAGACTTACAAAGTTTCTAGTACTCTCTCAGGGTGTGGAGTAGGAAAAGCCTTTACTACGAGATATGTAGGGTGTAATTTCCCTCCCTCGGCTCATCTTTTTTTTTGTAATTTTACTTTTGTCGTCAGTTTGTAAATAGTACATTATGTACATCGAAATTTGTATTTTCATAATTTAAATTTTCATGCATGTCTAATTACAGTACAAATGTTGCAAGAAGAATACACATATTGTAACGTGCCAGTTTTGGTATACGTGGCACTAAAAATCAGAAATATTAGGATTTTTTTTCTCGGCGAGAACTTTTATAATATTGTAATAATATGTAATATAAATTAGATTAGATTGTATTGAGTCTGTGTGTTCTTAATTGGTGTGTTTAATTGGTGTGGCTCTCGACGTCTTACTGGCCTGAAACACTTCCTTAAGTTTCCCAGCTGGTCGAGTTCCAATTGTAGCAAGACCTGTCAGATAGCGTAATGTTGTTGAAGAAATGTATATGTAGCTTCACCAAAAGTTTCAAAACACAAATTGTTGTTTTGAAGAAAATTTAAAAAAAAAATTATGTTTTAAAAAAAATATAATTTAAAAAAAATTTCCTTTTTATTAATTAATTAATTATAATCAATTAATTAATATAGGGCTGTGAAGTTTTAAAAAGCGTAACACTCTTCTGAAAAATTTTATTAAAGTTCTGGTATTTTTTAAATAAACTACCACCACTCATAAGATTGTCTCCAAACCAATCGATACTTGTTTACCTTTTCGTTTTTGTAGGTTATATTCACTTATAGGTGGTAAAGTCCTGGTAGATTGTTAATTAGAATTATATTAGTGGTAATTAGTAATGTTTGTGAAATAAAGAACTATTTAGTAGTGAAAAGTATTAGGATTTTATTAGATAATAGCAATATTGACTCTTATCGATTATAATATCGACTCTCAGGATATCGAAACAGTTACAAAGTATATTATATAAAATTCAAACAGGGTTCTTTAAACAGCCAATTATTATCAAAGTCAGAGAAATCGGGCCAATATTTAAAAAGTATAACGTTACAACAAGTTAATAATTATTACTAGATACAGACATTGAATAATAAATTTGAAAATAATATAATTGTTTTCACCAACAGCTGACGTGAGCACGGAAGCATTGAGATTGGCAAAAGCAAATCCAGTTGATCAAAATGTCGCTCGATTCTGCTACGTTCCGAATAATGTATTTTCTGTCAGTATTCCTGTTCTGGTGTCTGCAAATCTCTTTTTAAATGTTGTGTAGTGCCTTGTGTAAAGTTTCTGGGTTGTATTTTGTGTATCCGTGTAAATATAAGTTCAAACACTTTTCCCGATTCCGACACTAATATTTGGTTAATGTGTTATACAGTTTTCTGGTGTTTTGTGGTGTTTTTCGGGGTAGATATGTATTGTTCAGCGTTATTTAGTCCTTCTTGATTGTTTTTGTCACAATGTAGATGTTCTGGAAGGATTTTATAAGCCACTCGCGATTTCACAAAAACGTACTATTCACTCGCTCGACATTACCGTTGTAAGTTAGGTTAGATTCGTCATAAAACGCTTGTCATGTTAACCGTTCAAATACCAATAATCAACTCTCTTATTTCCTCCAGTTTCGATTAAACTCTTAGCCAATATAATATTATTCTTAACATTGTTCAAATATAATTTCATATCCTGTGCATATATAATAATACACTATATGATTGCCTAAACTTTGGATATTTATCAATTTTATTTACTAGATGTTATTTAAATTAATCTTTCAGTTCATTCGGCTTATTTTAAGATTAAATAATGCCGTTTTATAGTGTTTTCTGTCCAAAATTAGTAATTTTACTTTCATTTTGTATTCTCTGAAATGTCAAAACATCTCCAAAATTTACTTCCTGTTATTATGTAAATTCAGCCATTTTATCAGTTATATTTAATATTAATAATCTTATATTGTATTAAAAGGTTTATATTCCCTTATTCTCTTGTAATTAATTGAATTAGTTGTATTCTAAAACATTATTCTGGAATATATGACTCCCATGTCCAAATTTCTGAGTTTAGTCATTTTCATTTTTATTTATAATTCTGAATATAACTTATTAAAATCTTTCTAAATGGTATGTGCAATTATATGGCTTAATCTCAAGTTTATTTTGTCTAAACCCCTTTTGTGTATTTGCATTTAAATGAGTAATTTCTCTGTTTTGTTGAAGTTTGGTTTTCTTTCTTTGGCCTAGGTTTTTTAACAATTTTTCCTTACAAAATATTTTACAAACAATATATGATGTGTGATACCCTCTCTGACTTTTAAATATAGTCTTATAAACTAAACATTTTTCCAAATTACACAATAACAATTAGTATTGGTTACAATACAAATAACAGTTAAACAAATAAAGAATATTTTTTAAATAAATGGTTGTCTTCAACCTTCAGACATTTTACAACAAAATCCTTATTTCTAACATGGAAATATGGTTCACAAAAAAAAAAAAATTTTCTACTAACTAACATCTTAATTACTTCCTACTATTTACCAGTAGTAATTTTTTTTACAGTTCTGATGTTAGTTATAGCAGACCCAAACAAATGGCCTTATATCTAATACATTTTTAAACATCCTTATACTATATTCATAAAAACCTTATATCTATATTCTTGTTGCTAACTATTATTATAAGTAGGATTCTACAGTTTTCATACCGTCTTTTACACATTGTCTTTGGGGAATTGTACCCTGTCATAAATAAATAAATAGTATAAATTGTTCAAATAGTATTATGAAATCTGTTTTTCTTTTTGCATATAAAACAAAATGTTATTTTAAACAGATTTATGTCTTATAATTAACATATTCTCACAGTACACATTTCAAGTCATTGAAAGTTGCATATTTCATTGTATTCAATGTTTGTGATTGCCAAGAATGAAACACAAGGTTTATTTTCTATAATACCCAAAACATTCACTGGTTCACTTTGCACTTTTATATTATGTTATTGCTAAATGGTCGTATAGTCTTATTAACATAATAAATTGGTTAGTGTTTTACAATGGAGATTTGTTCCATGGGTACTATATTATTGTTTCATCTTAGTTCACTGGCAACTTTTACTTTATACACTTCTCTCTCTTAATTTTATGTACATGTGGTTATCATTTCGTTATACTTTTATTGGTTAATGATTTATTTTGGGGTTATGGGGATTTGGGTGGTTTTTATAAAAGCATGACATCTTCTTCAGGATTCTGCCTTCTTCTTCTTTCATCAGTCTTCTTTTCTCCTACCTTCTGGGACTGGTATCTTCTCCATCTTCTTCTTGATGCCATCAGGTTTCTTGGGATCTTCTCCATCTTCTTCTTGATTTTAGAAATACACCACCTGTATTGGTTGATCTTGGCTTATTCAGGGTTTCTAGTCTATTCATTCTTCCTCGTTGTGGGTTTGGTCATATTCTGTACTGCTTGGTTATTCACTTTCTTACCTTCCTGGGTTATAATTTGAAAACCTTTGGTTATGAGACTGGTTTTGGATGACTCATCACTAGTAACTCATTTTATTTGAACTTGTATTTTTTAAATAATAATGATTTCTTTCCACAGTTGCTATGAATTAATCTATTTATATTAAACTTAATGCTTTCTTCCAAATTTAAATATTATAACTTTATTATTCTAATGATCAATTGCCATTCAATATTATGCATACATCTGTCACGTTACAATATCCACTGAATAGTTATGTACGTGCATCCGTCGTATAGGCCCATTTCTTAACACTGTCTGATGTCTTATGTTCAATAATAGGCTATTATTAATGCTGCCGTAATTTTGTAAGGAAAGACGCAAAGTAAACGTTAGAAAGGGTTTTGCAGTGAAGAAATGTTTACTGACTTAATACTTGGTTATTTCTAAGAATACTGATCTTAAGGGTAATTTAGACAGATAGGCCTATTATAGATATGTTATTGGTTCCCTATTGTTGCACAGGAATATAACGTGAATGTTACATTTTGAAAATTTGTAAAATCCGTGACCATAATATTAATTAAATAATAATTACATAATAATGATTTTAAGAGTTTTCCGTACCATACGTTTAAGGGCTAACCGTACGTTAACTTTCTGAAAACCCTTATAGAGGTGCCTTGCCGTTGTGATTAGTTCGGTGTCATTTGTCGGCAAAACGGTAATTATTGAATGAAATCATCTCAATTTTGTGCAGTGGGTGGGATGCGACGTCCGGAAGGTGGATGTACGTTGCGTAAACTCATAAATAAAGTTACGTGTTATTAACAGAACCAGCAGACTACAAAGTATAAGGGTCAAAACTCAAATGTCAATGACAGTGTATTCCCTTAGCAGGCAGGCCCCCGTTGACTGACCAATTTCCTTCGGCCCACAATAAATAAACCGACTGTCACGGCCGTGTCAAACGACGTCGCTGTGACCTCCGCAGTATATTGTTCTCTTCTATTCTGAAAATGAATTCTCTGGAGCATTTCTCCGGTGAGAAACTCTTGTATAATCGTATTATCTTGAACGGTCAGTATTCTATACACACACAAAAATACCTACTGCTCAACCGAGTGAAGTTATTTGATCTGAAGTATGGACTCTTCTTCTTTTTTGTGCAGCGACTGCATACCCCGAAACTGTAATTAAAAACTGAAAGTTTTTTTTTGTTATATCTTTCTAATAAATAATGGTTTAAAAAAGTTGATCAAAATAATTATAAAATCTGTTTCTACCCGCTGTTGTTTTTATATATTTTTATACAGACCTGATCTAGATGAACTGTATCATTCACCTAATGGTTTAGTATTTTATCCAATCGCGATGGTTGGTTAACTGTCTGTCTGTTTGTCTGATGCTAATAAGTGTCTGTTACGTCTTGTGAATAGTCGCAGATCTTTCAAAATCATCCAGTTTGGGGCTTTTGTGCGTTTCTGTTTCGAGTTATTCGTGTCTGTCCCAAACCGTCACTCTCCTTTTTAATGTTGATGAGACAGGCTATCAATACATTTATTTAACAGTCTTAATTTTGCCTTTGTTACCTTCTTGTTTTGAATGAACCCTCGAGGGGTTAGCTACGTGTGACATACTTATATGCTTTGTTGTGTGAATAACAATAAAAAATGAGTAGGAGTGCACAGATGAAAGTAGGGAATAAGGAAATTGAACAAGTGACTGATCTAGGAAGCATTGGTGAAGTGCGTATATTCCTTTGGGACCGTAACAGGTGATTAGCCTAGTCCCTGATAGAAGAAGAAACCCTCGATCTGTGATTCACAGCTTGTATAGGAAACATAAAACTTGAAGTGCGAGCGCAAATTTGGCTGTGCACATGAAAATAACGAACGGCGTTCGTAATGTAAACGCAGAGCTACCACCTGCGAGTAATAAACTACATACCGAGTTTATGGAGCTGATACGTAATAAAATTAATAATGAAATGGGTGTGCGGAGAGTGCTGCCACTATAAATATAACCCTATACAGCAAATTATGTTTATGTGTAATAAAATTTAGCGTAATGCACTATATAGCAAGGCGTAGTTTATTCGTTTGCAGAAAAAAATTCTTTCGCGGAAGTAACTGCATATCACAGCAAACTAATGACTATGCAGGTGTAGTTTTGCATGAATACATGATATATATATTCAAACACTTTTTGCTACCGTGGATTTCTTGATGCATATATTATTTATTTAATATTTATAACTATTTTACCCCAAGATCTATTACTTCCTTAATTGGAACATGTTTCGGAAATTCTATTTTTCCCATCCTCAGCCATCTTAATTTTGGATCTTGTTGAGTATTTGTGTTCCGGTTGGTTGTTGCTATGATTTTCTGTTTGGCGTTTGATATTTTAAATTGGTATTAATGTGTGTGTGTGTGTGTGTGTGTGTGCGCGCGCGCGCGCGCGCGCGTGGTTAGATATGTATATATTATTTAAAAATTTGAAGACAGAGACTATTTAGGCGAGTTAGTTAAAACTCATTCCCTTAGTACTAACTGACATCTGTTGACCTGATTGCTCTGGATGAGGCACGGTCAAATTGATAACAGTCTGCTTTGGTACGAAGGCGCTGACGACATACTTATTGGCACAAGGTTTTTTTCATTTTTTGTTTCTGTTTGTTGCTTATGGTATTTTTATATTAACTGACAAGTGTCTATACCATATTATTGGAAATAATTGACATAGTAGTGACATTATTCCAGCGACGAGCAGATGACATGTTTATGGACGGGTGAAAGCGTTACGAAGAAAACAGTTTGTAGGCAAAGGGGTGTGGTAACCCAAATCGTTATCGTAAACATTGCATACATAACAAAACTAATATCTTATACAAGAGCGCTTTACATCACTCTGAGTTTACGTTTACGGCTTTGGGCGAAAATCATTTGGCTGTTAACACATGACGATGTGGTCTTCATCATTTCAACGTAAATTTTAATTTCGTCGTTGTCCTTGATGCTTTCTGTCGACTCTTAAGTTGTAAGGAAATATGGGTTCTCCATGCATGTCGAAAGTGATCAGGACGCACATCAACGGGCACTTTTTCTGTGTTTTAATATTCGTGTACTGATATGTTGGTGACTACAAAATGTCTCTGGGAAACCGGTGTCATCTTTTTCTAATAAAATTTGTCTGTTGTCGACTGTTTTCTTCCATCTAAATCCCATACCTTTTATAACTTTTCCAAGCGATTCGTGTGAAAAATCGAGCCCAAGTTCCGCATGTTCCGTTTTTAATACAGATAATAATGTTCTTAAACATGACAATGTTTTATGAGTGACATGAAAATTATGTATTATATTACGTAAAGCACTTGTCTGAGAACTATCTAAATTCACTTTTTTATTGACACGATTCCGAGTTTTTTTAGGCGTCCAAAAAGGTCCAACTGGTCCCAGTTTATTTGAATCTGTTACAAGTTTTCGGAGAGAATGGACAGATATTCCGCACATATCAGCTACTTTATTTAAGATTTCTGACCGTGTCATTGTGGGATTGTCTTTTGAAACAGAATTATGTACATTCATAATTATGCAGTTGCTTTGATTTTTAAACGGAACTCCTTGTTCTAAGCGGCGAGCAGTTCTCGGTTGAGGCATTGTATATTTATAAAATACGTATAACACAACTGTGAGCAAAAAGCAACTGCTGACAGATTACTAAAGACGATGTTATGCTCGATGTTATACCAACACCACTGCAATATTTCTCCCCACTCCCTCCACTACTCCACTCTCGTGTTTCACTGCGCATACGCTTCTCTAACGTTGACAACCTCTACAAAAGATTATGGTGTTTGTTGTAAAGCGTGTTGTACATATGCGAGTATAGTGGTTACAATACCCGATTAACATTAATCATGAATCTCGACTATAGGAGTATGAAGAGTATCTTTATCGGGAACGCGCGCGCGTTGTGCATTAAGACAGAATGTGCGAATTATATATTGATAATTCTAATTTAATTAGAACGTACCGACACCAGTTACTAAATTAGCATTTGTAAATTCACGCTGTATGCGTTGGATGCGTTTCCCCACATCTGAGGAGCGTGAACATAAAGACAATGAGCAAAGTTATAATGAAATACGTGTAATATTGTCTTATTATTAGCCAAGCGGATTAGACATTGTCGTGTTCTGTAAGTTTCCAACCGTCTTCTCTTTGACTGTCCAAAACGTCTTCATCCTTTTGCCCGTGTACTGTTATCCTTGTTAAGGTAATAAAAATTTCACGAAGACTTTGCAGAACATGTCGGATCCAAACTACTGTAGTTATAAATGATGAGACGCTAGAGCAAGTAAAATTGATTTAACTTCTTGGGGAATGTCGTTTACTGTACAAGTGAGGGGTGTTGAACGTAAGATACTTAGATTTTATGTTGGCCCTATCTTGCGCACGCGCGTGTGTATTTAGTATTTATAATAACTTCAACTCAAGATGTTTTTCCCTTATTTGGAACATGTTTTCGAAAACCTGTTCCAAATAAGGGAAATAACATCTTGAGGTAAAGAATTGAATATATTATATGCATCAAGAAATAGACTGTGGCAAAAAGTGTTTGAATATATATATCGCAGCCTTTTTTGCATGCTTAAAAACAGAGTACGATCAGAAAGGGAAAATTGTTTGCAAAAATATATGACGCTTTATTATGTGTAGCCCTATTATAATTAAACATGAGACCACAGCCGAGGTGAAGTTCCTGTGGTGTGTTAGAGAATGAGGAAGAGCTCTTAGAATTACGAGTCACGACATTCGAGGGGTTTTATAAACATATATTCAACGTAAATGGAAAGCTTTTGTATTAGTATAAACAATGTGGAAGTCATTTAGTTTTTGTCATTTTAGTAATATTCATATGTTTAAGGTATTCAGCAACTGACAAGAACTCCAAAAAGTGTAGGTTTTTTCTACTCCCGGCTTCATTTTACGCTAGTTTGTAGCAACAAAAGCTATTCGCTTTGACGGGTGTTTTAAAAGTAATTTGTTGTTTACCTTATTAAATTTCACCCTGTTCCTTTTTACAGAAAGAAATACTGTACTACCATACATACGAAAACTCATTCAGCTATATTATTATTGGTTTGCTTAGGTTTTGAAATGTAGCCTATGCTTCGTTTTCCTTGTTAAAATTAATTTTTTCCATTAAATGAAAATGATCGAAAAGAGACCGCACAGAATCCATTCATTTATCCCATCTCTTTCATTCCTGTCTCTTTCGTTTTCCATTGAAAATGGTTCTGGGACCGCACAGAATCTTTCTGCTTCTCTGTTTTATTCCTTCTTTACATCTTAATGCGTGTGTTGGACAGGCTGTCGTTCAGAGCGTCCTCTACCACATATTCACGTAAGTGGGCGCGTGTGCTTTTCTCTCTGAGGCGGAGAATCGAAAACACGTTCATAACTCGCGGCGTAGTGTTTGTCGTGTTTACGAGCCATTACGTTATTGGCTACTGGACATGACGTCAAGGAGACGGTTAACATGCGGCGGTCGGTAGAGGCCGCAGTATATCGTACTAGTACAGTATGGCGTAAGGCACTGTATACACAGGGTACGTAATACGTGTGTACTTACCGTACTGGTGAGACACAAGCTCCCTCTCTCCTCTCTTTATGTTTTAATCATTCGTAAATAATATCGTGTTGAGCGTAGACGGTGAGACATACGAATAAAGTGGCTCGTTTATTGTTCTAATTGAACAGCTGGTAAAAACCCTTTACCTTGTACGCACGATCGAATGCATGTTCCCAGCTGCGTCGCTGCAACCCCAACGGGCGATAGATTATAATGGGAAAAAGCTTGGAGAAAAAGAGTTCTAGCTATTATTTAAGTAAAAGTTCACACAAACAAATTAGCGTTTTAGAAAACAAAGACTACGAGTTTCGCCTTATATAGCAGTGAGAAAAGTAGGTCTATATGCGTGTTTTTCTTCTTCACATTTTGCTTCACACTTTTTGTAAGTTAAACATTTATCGTATTACATATCTTAAATATTTGGTTATATCGTCTAAATCAGATGGGCTGTAATCTGTACACTAAATTGTCTTATTAGTTTAGTTAAAGTTTTCTAAACTTTGGTAGACGTTTTCCGCAAATATTATTTTATTTTAAAATGTTTTAAGTTGTTTAAAATTCAAATGAAAGCAGGTTTAAAATTCAACTTGTTTAGAACTCGAGTGTTATGTCGATACGGTAAGCAAGGAGACACGACTCATCGTTCAGAAACATTCGACATCGGCAAAATGACTTCGCGAGTTATCAGTTGTAAACAGTGAGCACAGATTAGCATTGAAGTTGACGTGTCAAGGAAAACGACACATGTAACGTGATAACGCGTTAGCTGCGTGTAACATACTTATACGCTTTGTTGAGTGAATAAAAATAAATATGTGTAGGAGTGCACAGATTAAAATAGCGAATAAGTAAATCGAACAAGTGACTGTTTTTAAATATCTGCGATGTTTATGTAGACAGGAAAAGCGTTATAGTCAAGAATTAAAAGGTAGGGTTGCCTTAGCAAAGGAAGCCCTTAACAGAGAGAGGATGTTGAAATATTTTGTTTGGAGCGTGCTCCTATACGGGATAGAAACTTTGACATTGAGGAAAGAAGAGAAGAGAATGTTACAGGCCTTCAAGATGTGGACATGGAGAAAGATAGAGAGGATGTACTGGAAGTTCAGAGTGACGAGTGAGGAGATGCTTGGAAGAGTAGGAGAGTTTTGATATCATTAAAGGCAGGAAGAGAAATTGGTTTGGACACAGTTCGCGGCAAACACAAGGTAATGTGATGGTAAAAACACTGGAGGGGTCGGTAAATGGAAAGCTTAGTAGAGGAAAGATCAGTTGGTAGATTATATAGGCTATACAGATGCTCTATCATGAAATGAAGAGACTGGCGCAGGATAGGAAAGCATTGAGGGTGCATGTCCTGTAAGGTCGGTCCTTGGACAGAAAACACAAGATGTTGTGTGAATAAATGGTACAAGGGAGGATTCATAAATAAATTCTGTCGGATCGAAGAGGCTGGGAAATAGTGGTACGTATCAAGTTGCGGTGCACTCGGTTAGTTAGGTACCTTCCGACAATAATTATTGCTCTGTCTTCTTGTTCTACAATCTACAATAAGTACAACAGTCTGCTTGCTGTAACTGTATTTCACAAATTGAGAACAGGAAGATGAAACTACCTGGATTGTCTTTACATTACTGTCAGCACTTTCTAGTTACGAGCGTGTGTACATTGGAGTAGTTCAACAACCTTTCACACCTAATTTGTTGTAATGATGTCCGATGGGTGGATGAAAAAGTGGACCGTTACGTATTCGGATAGTTAAAATGCTAGCACTGACGAAGCTGTCACATGTTTATTTTAGGCATCTTTGACCCTCTTCAAATTCCCTTTTGTCTCGGACACCTTCTCTTTAGCTTTTCCCTATTTTTTTTCAAGTTGTTTAAATTAATGTACATAGTTCATTTTGAAGTGATGCAACTTTACCTTAGAATCTTATACTTCGATTAAAATTTATCGTAGACGCACCTGTTTTATGGATTTTGTGTACGTATGGTGTAACTGGAAACGCGCTTCATACCATTGCGTATAATAATAGGTCCTTTGGTATTACTATACAGCAACTGTGTAAAATTAACATAGTATCGGGGTACAATATACTTTACGCTTTCATGTAGTTTTCAATTTTGATTATTTGTCAACTGAAACTACGGACGGTTGTAAACACATACCGTAGACAAGTAACTGCTGACTGCAAGCGAATGTGAGTACCTGAATTTGAAATGAACGTAACCGGTTCTTATTCTGTTTATTACTCTGTGTGTGTGCGCGCGCTTTCCCTTGTTATGTCTATATGATTTTGTTTTAATTTCAGGAAATTAATATGTCTTTCCAATGAAAAATGTTTCAAAACCTACACGTAAAATGTTCTTTAAATTCAATTATCAAATGACTAAAAAGCGTCTATAACGGAACAAGAGTAGCGATTACAAATAATTGTAGGATATCTCAACAAATATCTGTCAATGAAAGTTTTCTACAGACGATGTAGCAAGGAAATGGAAACATCTAGTGAACCTGGTATTAAGATGTCATTAGACAGATAGTTGAATGTGGTGTTGTTTGCTGATGACGTGCTTGCACTTCAAAATACAGAATCTGCTTTCTAAAAATCTGTTTTTAACCTTCGTCAAATTTGGAAACAATACGATATGAAAATCTCCACAATAGAAATTAACGATCAACTTGTATAACAGGAGTGCCATTTTAACTATTTGGGAAATGCTATTGGCTATGATAAGAATTATAATATTGATGTTAAGTTAGGTAAGTTCAAGACGATCTGTAGGACAATCAGTCGTATTTTTAGAAACAAGGTACGTCGATATACAACATTAAAGTTTTACCAAGTTTACCTGTGAGTGTGAATTATGGGCGACAACCAAGAACCAAGAAAGTAAAATACAGGCCTCGGAAATGGCGTTCTTAAGAGAAATTAAAAGGTGTTCTAAACTTGATCGTATAAAGAATAAGGCCAGAAGAGAAGAATTAGAAAATTTCAACTTGAATGAAAGGTTAAAAGATTATAAACAACGGTGCAAAGAACACGTACAAAGATTTTCAGACTCAAGACTGGCTAAACACCGGTGTGTGGTTATACCTAACTCAGGAAGAGATGGCTGGAGAATCTTTGAAGGCGTACTAGGCAGTACCTTGACTGTGCCGTGATGTGAAGAAGAAGATGAAATGACTAAAACTGTTGAGATTAGTAAGTTGCTCACGGGCGATAATATGTGATGTCTCGTCTCTGTATATTTTGGTCGAATTTTCTGTACAGCATTTCGCTACATATTGTTCTTAGAAGTGTTTTAGGAAATTGTTTACTGTCCGATCGTTTGGGGTTATATTTTGTAAGATGTGAAAGTAAATCCAAATTGTCTGTTATTTTTAATAAATTCTGTATTACCTTCAAGTAAAAATATACAACACAAGGAAATAAATAACAGGAATATGTGAAGTTTAAATTGTGATTATAAATAAGTATCGAGCAAGGCGCGGCGGTATGCCTTGTGGCTTTACTTTTAAGTCTGAAGCCTAAATACAGAATTTGGATGACACTCGGGCGGCGTATAATTCCATATACTGTATTCACGTGGATACTTACACTGTTGTCAGTATTTAGAAAAGTAACGTATGAATGATTTTGTGAGGACAACTTTCCTTTAATGTTAAAATTGTTTGTGCCCAGAAACAGCTTTAAAGCATACAGTCTTGACTCATCAGATTCCGCTGCAATTAATACACACTATACACTAGTATTGTATGAATGCGACTGTCCTAGTGCACGTGAGGCTTACCATGTGTAAGGTCCGGGGGCATAAGTCCGGAAACCTTACGACACCACCTATGGTGGATATTACAGGCGAGGGTTATTACACGCACTGAACTCAACGGAATCGTCTGACACTATGGTAGCCAAGAAAGATAACTTTAAAACATTGCAAACTTTTTAATTATAAAAATGTATTTACTTTCAAATGTATATAACTCAAATTTACCAGATTTTTTATTTAAAAAATTATTAGTAGATGCATACCGTAAAATTATTTACAATATAATCATTTCTGAACTATATAAGCTGTTTCTTTGTCATATAGCAAAGAAACACGTTTTCGGGTTTTTACTGAACATTGATTTCATATATATTTCAACGTTACAAGTATTTCAAAAATTACACAAATACATTACCATGTACTCAACGCAACTATGAAGTGTATTACACCGGCCAGGTCGCAGGATTTTTTTATTCTCGTTGCGTCAAGTATATGTAGTTGCACAATAATAAAAAAATAATAATTTTCAAAGAGGAGTGAAAGGTTGATGATATGAAATAATTAATTAAAACCGTTTCAAAATAATAATTCTAAGATTTATTAACATTAATCGAAAATATGAAAATATTAGAATTTCGAATTATAAAAAAATATTCTCTTTTATAAGTTTACAAAAAATACAATATAACCTTCTATGCTGTTCATGACATATAAAAATAAACAACCATATAATCTTACTAGCTAAACAGAGATGTTAAACAAATTATCTCAACACTTTTTATTTCAGTGTGTCTGACTTTGACTAAAATTTTTAAATAATAATAGCAACTCATTTACAAACGAAAATACTATTACCTCTCAAGAATAAAACTAATTGTTGCTATAAACAAAATAAAAAAATAACATTTACTTACAACCTATTATTTATTTCTACTGACACACCCAAATTTTAACATATAACAGAAGATTAGTATTTTTAAATTTTCTTGTTAAATTAAATTATTTACTTTAGCTGCCATTTAAATTTCTGTACAATTATTATATTTAAAAACTTTAAGTCTTTACTGTTCATACATAAGTTTCTTTTTAAGAGTTCTTTTCACAACCAAAAAATTAATTGTTTATTCATCACCTGCGTACTGCCGACGTTACCGTTGCGCGCGCGCGCGCGCGTGTGTGTCCTGAATCCTGAGAATTTGATGATGATGATTATGCTGATGCTGTGTTCTCTGTTTCTACGGTTTGTTGTTTGTAATGGTCCAGAGTTCTTCCATAGTGTGTGTTGTAAAGTTTCGATCGGCAGACCAGCAGCGTGACGTTGTGTGAAGACATCTTGAGTCTGGGACCGCCCCAAAATTGCCGGTGGTATTTATAATGGACGGCGATCTGACAAGTCCAGGACTCTTTTCGACCTGTTAGATATTGTCACTTCGTGCAGAGCGTCCTTTTAATTACAAATCACTTTTTGGTTTATTTTCGCGATTTCGTAAACTCGTAGCACGAGCGATATCATCGTTTGCGTAATTTTTTCTGGTCACTCACATATAACACACATATTAATTACTATTTAATTACACTAGTAATTAACATTAAATTAACCTAGCTTCTTTATTATTTCAAATTTCTGCACTACCTTTACATCGCTATAATCGATAAAAATTCCTTAATGTAATGGTGTTTTTATAATTGGGGTAAGTGTTTGTTCACAGGTTTAAAATGTATTAATTAGTTTATTTTTATTCGGTTAAAACCTGATTACAGACGTACGCATCACCCCATCGTAGATTTTTTTTCCACTCGTAGCTTGCCTTCACACAAACAAACACACAAGCGCTGTATTCACTCGCGGGGCAGGTGTACGCTTTCTGACAATAATTCTTAGCCTGCATAATATTGTTAAAAACTGTTCATCATATATTTTCTATGCTAAATATTTACAAACATACCGCCCTGGGCAAATATGCAAATATATGTATTGTTGCAATATATATATATATATATATATATATATATATATATTTCAATCACTTTCTGCTACAGTCCGTTTCTTGATGTATATAATACTTATAACTAATTTACCTCAAGATATACTTTTTTCCTTTAGGAACATGTTTCGGGAGATCTTGTTCTCCCATCTTCAGTCTTCGCCATCTTGTTTCTGGTGAAGTATTTGTGTGTTGGCTTCTGGATGTTATTAAGGTAGTTTGTTGGTCTTTGGTCCTTCAAAGTTGCATTATTGTGTGTGGTTGTGGTATCTGTTTTTGTATTTTGTGTATTTTCGATGTTGAGTGCTTTGAATATTGTGTCATGTTTTGTATTGATTTGTATTTGTTCTGGTATTAATTTGTTTTGTGTTTTATGTTTGTAAATCTGTGAATTTTCCCAAATGTTCATTATGGTGCCTTTGTGTGGTATATGTTTTATTAGTGTTACATTGGTTATGTCTGGGAATTCATGTCCTGTGTTTATTGCATGTGTGGCTAAATTGGATTTATATATATTCAAAAAAAAAGTTATTTTGAACACCTAAATGCATACAAAAAACCAAATATATATAAATCCAATTTAGCCACACATGCAATAAACACAGGACATGAATTCCCAGACATAACCAATCTAACACTAATAAAACATATACCACACAAAGGCACCATAATGAACATTTGGGAAAATTTACAGATTTACAAATATAAAACACAAAACAAATTAATACCAGAACAAATACAAATCAATACAAAACATGACACAATATTCAAAGCACTCAACATCGAAAATACACAAAATACAAAAACAGATACCACAACCACACACAATAATGCAACTTTGAAGGACCAAAGACCAACAAACTACCTTAATAACATCCAGAAGCCAACACACAAATACTTCACCAGAAACAAGATGGCGAAGGCTGAAAATGGGAGAACAAGATCTCCCGAAACATGTTCCTAAAGGAAAAAAGTATATCTTGAGGTAAATCAGTTATAAGTATTATAGTAATATAACATAACACTATAGTAGTATAGTAGTATTATATATATAACATTAAGGTAAACCAAAAAACTTAGTGCGTAGAGACGAACGGTCAGAACAGTCGCGAAGATATACGAAGAAACGTTCATACTGCTGCAAAGAAAAGAAAATTGTTGATTTGGCAACATATTGGTTTCAAAGTCAGTTTGTCAGTTTTAAGAACAAATTCTAGGGAAATGAAGTCAAGAGAAGAAACATTATGAGGTCTCAAACTTTACAAATTTTAGTTGTTAAATTTATAAATAAATGTGTTATTAGTTAAATGAAGGAGTGAGACCTCTCGTCTTCGAGTTTTGTGAGACCTCTCGTCTTCGAGTTTTAACTGCTTTTGCACTGCACGTTCAGTGACCTCTTTAATCCTTCGTTTGTGTTATAGAAACTGCAAAAAAAAATTGTGGATAGTAACTGAAGAAAGTGAAGATGAATTGCAACACCTAATCTAGACACTCCATAATATGTGAAGAATAAGCCTATAATTTTTAAATATCCGAAATAAAACGAAGGCTATGATTTTCAAATGAAAAAAAATCAGTTAGATCCCAAAACAAACAGCCAAACATCGAATCAAGTAAATCACGTTGTTTACTTAGAAATACTGTAAGTTTTGATAGAGAGAGGGATATATGTAATAGTAAAACAAAAATATGAATTGATGTGTGGAATCACAAAGTTCAACCAGATACCGAAATAAAATTTTACAAAATATTAGCTGCTCTTGTGTTGTATGGTAGTGAGACATATATTGTGACCATAATAATTGAAAACAACAATGGCCCCATGTTTTTAAACGTTTAACAATTATGGAATTTTGTACGAACCTATACATACATACATATATATATATATATATATATATATATATATATATATATATATTTTCAAACACTTTTTGCTACAGTCCGTTTCTTGATGTATATATTATATTTAATTTTTATAATGAATTTACCTCAAGATATTTCTTCCCTTATTAGGAACATGTTTCGAGAACCATTGTGTTCTCATCCTCAGCCTTCGTGATTTTGCGTCTGGTGAAGTATTTGTGACCACCTCTTGGGATCTCTACTTTCCACTTAATTTATCCAGAAAAAAATTAATTTTTAATCTTTAAAATGAGAACGAATACAATAAATTCAAATAGGTTTTATGTAACTTTATGTTACAATACAAAACATGACACAACTTTCAAACCACTCAAGATCGAAAATACACAAAATACTAATACATACACCACAATCACACACAATAATACCATTTTAAATTACCAGAGACCAACAAGAAACCACAATAACGACCAGCCAACACTCAAAATACTTCACCAGACGCAAAATCACGAAGGCTGAGGATGAGACCACAATGGTTCTCGAAACATGTTCCTAATAAGGAAAGAAATACAGTATCTTGAAGTAAATTCATTATAAAAATTAAATATATATATATATATTTTTTCTGCCATATATATTTCAACATTACGCGGCAAACTTAATTATTTATTATATAACATAATCGGTTTATTATAATGATTTGCCAAGGGTGTTACGAGTGTCTGACGAAATTGGTAACGTTGGTGGTGGTGACATTGCAATGGCCACCGTGTAGGGTAATCAGTGGCGCGTGTTTGGCGCTTTATCATTGGTCCTGTACACTTACATGTTCAGTGTAATCAGAACACAAAAAAATGTTTCAATGAAATGAACTTAAATCAGTGCATTGTGGATTATTGGAGCGTAATAGTAACATTGGTTGTTATGAATGGCCAGCGTTTCCTGTTCAGTGCCCGATTAAAAAGCGCTAGTGGAATAAGTTTTTAAGTGGGTGTCCTTTAATGCCAACTGTCACAATTTATAATTTTTCCCGATTTCAAGCGCAGCCGTTTCTTTCCGATTAATACTGTTTCATAATCGCATGTTGACGTTTGGAATTATTCGTCTATTCATGTTGATATTGTTTTTCTTAAGAACGCGAACAGTCTTGTTGAGTGAGTATATATATTTAAATAAGCGCCTTTCAATCTTTTATCGCTTAAGGAACTTATTAATCCTTGACAAGACATTCTTTTGAGTGCACACCACATGACGGGAGAAAAAAATAATGCAATGGAAAACTATTGAATGCAAACTTTAAAAAAGTATTACTATCGTAGTTCTTATAATAATGATTGTAATTTTGTTATACAAAGTAACAGTTTCTATAAATCATCTTCAAAATAAATTATTATACACTTTAATAAGTGTATATTATGCTTTATAAGCATATAGGTTTGTGGAAATAAAAATTAAAACATAAATCTGATTCAAACATGTATCATCAAGAACCATTTACCATCCATCTCGTCTTTGTACCTGTAGCCAAGGCGAGTAGTTGGATTAGTATTAATCGACAATATTTTCTGTATACTTAGGCCTAACTCAAAGGTTCTTGCATCAATTGTATAATATTGTGATATTATTCAATATAGTTTCTTGTGCAAGTAGTGTATTGCGTTTTTGTCGTTTCAATACGAGACGCACGTTTCACTGAAAACCGTCAGCATCATCAGAGGTTTGTAAGTCTGTTAATATAATATCCAATAGACTTACAAACCTCTGATGATGCTGATATTTTTCAGTGAAATGTACGTCAGGTATTGTAACGACAAAAACACAATACGTTACTTGCAGAAGAAACTATATTGAATATTGTATAATATTATTGTATAAATATATTTTTGATATTATATACAATATAATATCACAATACTAATCAACAATAGTATTAAATTAAACATTCCGGAGAGTATTCCAGTTTACACAGTGCTGATGTAGTTTACACACTACTTCTTACACCTAGAACAGGTTCAAAATTTTGAATTTCATTAACTAATAATTGCTTTAGTGTATTTTATATTGTTTACGTTGGTATCCATTATGCGTAGAAGCTCAAAATCTGTTATCATCTGGCATGAATGTGTGATCAAATTATTATGAATTACATCTACAGATACCATTCAGTTTTAAGTAAACTGAGATTCAGTAGTCAGTCGATTCAAAAAATAATAAGATAATAATAATAATCGAGTATGATGAATTCTTTGTATTTTTCTTCTTATTTGGTTGCTTCGATAATTTATAGACGTAGTAGGTAGTAGGATATTATTGCCGTTCTTACTGGTAGAGAAAACTTCGAGGCTGTCGAACCGTGGTCAATTTCTTGAGTCCGAACGTTTCGATGCCATCTGCGGGAGTCATCTTCATTGGGCATCCTCTTCAGAATCGACTACTGTTCCGTCAGTGTCTGGCGGTTGGAGTCGAAACGTCTGGAATCTTAAGAAATGGACCGTGTCTCGATAGCACGGAAGATTTGTCAACCAATGGCAACTACAGTAAAAACTTGAACGTTATGATGGTAGTCCGTTACATTTATCGTGACATTACTTTAGCTAGCAGTGCAGACCATGTACATTCAGACGAAATACGCGTAGTGCATATATCTCTTACAACACTGATAGGTACTGTAAAAAGATGAGCCACGTAAGAAATCGAGCGTTGGTCGTCCATGCAAACTCTGGATTGATCACGTTTAGTACCACTGGTAGATTAACGGCGATACTGATGCTACTTACCAACGAACGAACACGCGCACGCACTGCTGATGAGTACGAGGTCAACAGTAATGTGCTGTTGCGTGGTTCAGATTAGCCGTGATACAGTATCAACTCCTGCTTACAAACCTCTACGCGCTGACCTCAAAAGTACACAGCACGTAAGTGGCTATAAATGTCTTCCCGAGTAAGGTTGAGTGGAACGCTGCGTTTTTTATTACCTGTTCACTTCTATCCATTCCTTATATGTTCTCACGAATTCTCATACTCAATCAGGGGAAGTCCGCGGTCGTATATCTGCCCAACGTCAGCATCTACGCGTCAGAGAGAATCATTTTGTGATTCGCGAAGTGTTCACCCAACTGTACAAGATAACGTGTATCTCGGCATACCAATAACGCGAACGGCCTAAGTTTCTTAGTGTAGTTCTCTATGAGTCAGGTAGTGTTACGCTGTGAATGGCACACAGAGGCAGTCACAAAAATCCATTTTTATTGGATGGAGAATCGGTTTGACTATGGATGTAATGATTTTTACTTGTCATAACCTGTATATTATCCAGTTATACATCTGGACAGACCCAAAACGTATTCATTTCTCTCTTATAAGTGGAGAAGTCTATCCATTCTCTTCAGTCGTTACGGTGAAGTGTATATGTTGAAAGAAAGAGACAACTGAGACATGTAAATGCACCATATAGTTAATTTCAGTGCCTCTGCTGTTCAGAGAGCTACATATCGTGAAGGAAGATACTGAAATCTTTTGTTTTTCTCCATCCTGGGCTCAAAGTTCGGCGATTTTTACCCCAATCAGTGAGCCATGTCACTGACGTACTTTTTTGCATGCTCCTTAATTAGATGTATGCAAATAAGAAAGTATAAGAATGATCGCATCCTTATACTGTATTTTCTACGTCTGTCTTTTAGTGCCTTAATAATATATCGTGGTGTAATAGATGTGAAAAGAATTGTTACGTTTAATGTAATGTGAAAGTAATGTAATGTTTAGTGTATTGCACCATGACCATATAACTCCAAGCGTATAAAACAGTATAAAAATAATAAACATGATTCAGTATAGAGATTAAAAAAAGGACAGACTTTTAGGGTGAATTCTAATGAAGCCATATTTTGTTAGGAACAGGTGTACAGTACACTGAAGCAAGAAACGATGTAAAACTACAGCAAATTAACAATTGCTGTATGAGGTTGTATCTCTTCACTTTTCTACACCTCAGCGAATGCTTACGTATTATGTTAATCAATCTTTATGACGTAAAACAAATCTTCATCAATCTCTTGGAAACAATGCACCAGTCCGCGGGTATCCTCTGCCGAACGTCTATACATCCTTTCTGCAGTTAAAGATTCTGCTTCATACGCGGCAGTCTTTATACGGTCATCCCGAACTGTTCCTTCAGTCACATAGATCAAACTTACGTATCCCAAAATATTGTAACTATAGGGAAAATATACTATAGCGATTTTTTTTTTTATCAGGGTAAATAAAGTAATTTGCGATAATTGCAATTTTAATATTTGAAGGTCGTGAAGGGCTTAAAATCGGATTGGATGTAGTAGGGAATTTTGAGAAAATCTCTTGTTTTATTAAGTACTGGAAACGTGCACATTCAACTTTCTGTGTATTACTTGTGGGTTCATGACTAGTGACCGGGATAATTTGTTAAAGTATTTCCAGTTATTGCAAAGAGTAGACCTGCCTCTGTGGTTATTCTGTGGTAACGCTAGATGAGTTGCAATAAAATTCTAAAGTTTTCGCCAACGGGCAATATTGATCCCTGTTTGTAGTCCACACGTTGTAACATCTCTGAAAAAGCGTGTAATCCGCCACTCGTGAGACCGAAGACTCAGTATTTCTAGTCCTTTAATAGGCGCAGCACCTTAAATATTGCTCAGAAAACATGGTTTTACAAAAATAAAGTACGTTGTGATTTAATTTATGAATCACATACTTTAGAGTTTTATTTTCTTGATCTTATATTAAATGTGATACGCTGTGGCGTTACCTACAAGAACCAGTTCGTTTCACCTGCTAGTGTTCTGATAACTTAAGAATAGAACATAAAAATAACTAATATCTGTTATATATTACCACCGCTAATTTATTTTATTGTTTTTTTTTTTTTTTGCCTGACATGCCAAAGTAGTTTTGAAATTTAGTTGGTATTTTTTTTAAGGAATAATTTTACGATTTTGTTAAGAATACAATCATATTTACGTCGGACATTATGTAGCCACAGAAGGCTGGCAGCCTGTCCGGGTTAAGTTGTGTGGGCAGCGTTTACAAGATTCAATCGACTCATCGCTACACTGAGTGATTTGTTTTTCCTCAATTTTGCATTGATGTTCAGAGATTTCCCGTGAGACCGCGCAGGTTCAAGCGGAAACCAGAACGGACATGTAATATATAAAGGCAGGCAATTTCAATTTTTCACGTCATACGTAACAGTCTGAGTGGAGAAAGTTTGTTAGTGGAAGCTTTGTCTCGCCTGTTGGCTTTGTGACGTTCACGTCGACATTAATAAACGGCTCGTCTAATTAAGCGATTTGACGATCTTAAATACGGATGGCATAGTGACCATATAAACCTTCCAAAGAAGTAGCCTTATGCTGGGACAGGTAGGTCGTTGTGTACGGTAGGACACTTTGCACCAAGTTGGGAAATGTGGGCTACGAATCGCCCTCCGCTGTAGTCTTGTGCTGTATCGATTAGCCGATATTATTACTCATAATCAAAAACAAATAAAAATTAGTCATTTTATTTATTTTTTTGTTAGATACGACATTTTCAGCTATCGTTATAATCAGAATGAAACCGAGGTACACTTTTATTGAATACTGTTTAATATTTTGTGTACAAACAATTTTGTATAGAAAAGTTTGACAGTCTCTAAAACGGGGCCCATATTATTAAGCGTTGTTGGTCAGAATAATACGCTTTTCAGAATATGTATAAAGGCATGCAATTTTTACTAACAAGATTTTCATTTTACTTCTGGTATATTGTTGTGGGCTTTAGATTTTATATTTAGTAATTTAAGTACATTTCTTTAGTTTAAATATTTACTTGAAATTTTGTAATTGGTTAGTTTGTGAGTAAAAACTTAGTAGAAGAACAGTTTTGTTTGTTAACGGTCCAAGTCACGTATTTTAATTTCTTATTTTCTTACCTTTGTTAGGTCCGTCTTGTGACTTTTATCTTTAGAATAATATTAGCGTGACGCGTTTCAGGTCATCTGACCCATCCTCAGACACTTGCTCGAAAAGTGGTCGTCATATATTAAAATCCAATTAAAATAAAAACGCACATATGTAAACTCATTGTCAATAATTAATGTTCAAAAACATGAATAACACTGTTGTCGTGGTGCACCACGCGATTACCAATCGATAGCGAAAAGAGTATCGATCGGTAATCGCGTGGTGCACCACGACAACAGTGTTATTCATGTTTTTGAACATTAATTATTGACAATGAGTTTACATATGTGTATTTTTATTTTCATTGGATTTTAATATATGACGACCTCTTTTCGAGCAAGTGTCTGAGGATGGGTCAGATGACCTGAAACGCGTCACGCTAATATTATTCTAAAGATAAAAGTCACAAGACGGACCTAACAAAGGTAAGAAAATAAGAAATTAGAAGAACAGGATTATTAATAATGAAACTAGCAAGGACTGGCTAGTAACAATTGCTACCAGTTAAGAGAGTATAGACAAATATAAGAGAGTTAGACACCAGACACATATATATTGCTACCAGATAAAAACAAATATATAACATATAAATGACGTAATTTTTGTTTATTTTCTTTTGATTAACAATCATCATCATCATCTAAAGGCCATGCCTTATCGAGTTACCCATCTCTCTCTCTCTCTCTCTCTCTCTCTCTCTCTCTCTCTCTCTCTCTCTCTCTCTCTCTCTCTCTCTCTCTCTCTCTCTCTCTCTCTCTCGTTTAAATGGCAGTACGATAGGAAGTTCATCTCCTTTCCGGTGTTTTTGAAGAACGCTGTTCTTAGTCGTCCTCTTGGTTTTTTCCCCAACACTTTTCGTTCAAAAATATTACTTAAGTTTGATTAACAAAGCATCAGTAAAACTATTAATAACATTCTATATCTTTGTTGAAACGATTCAGACTCAGAAGATGCACAAGCGTGCCACCCATTAATTTGTAGGCCCATTATTTACTACACTCTATTGACTATTTAAAATTCTGAAAATGAGTCTTTTTGCCAGACGTCATTATAACTCCGTTGAGTTAGTCTAGATTCAGTGTTTAGACCTTATTTTGTAGGTATTAAACTATTTTGGAAATAAAATAATTCTGACCTGTTCCATTGAATTACACGAGAAGAGGAGTCAAATTTGCCTTCGTTAAAACATTTGTGCGTGCTTGTGTTAGCCTCTCTAAAGTTGAGGACGCATGATCACCATATACCTCCAATTTGTGTAGTCGGAAGTCGAGTTTCAGATATTTAGATTTCAGACTTTTTGCTGTTTACCGCGAGTTAAAAGTTTTAATCTACAATTTAAGGATTTAAATAAATTAAGATTAAAACCAGAAACTTTCGATGTAACTACAACGTATGCTTGAAAGCGGGGACAATATGGGTGAACCAAAAACGTGGTGCTCAAGCAATAAACATCCATTAACTACAATTAATCCAAGTGCTTATGACTTGCAGTCGTGATTTGCAAAACACGGCTTCGTTAATGCTTCCTGTACTCTGTAATTATCACAAGCAAGATGCAGACGTTGATTAAAGACTATCGCATGGCATTTTATTGCAAGACGACTTTAAGAGGTGCTCGTTCGTTAAAAAAGGTGACGTGCAAAAGGTATAGGCTACACGTTTGGTCGGTAGAATTGCGTGTTTTCGGCGCAAACGTATGCGCTCGTGCCTGGTGGAGGAAGCGTTGACGGTTGCGATAAATGTTTGAAGCGAGGTATCTCGTGACCTGAAAAGTATACAGATTGCGGAGTGAATTCCCGTGTTCACTGAGCTAAACTAGGGAATTAATAATAGCTGAACCCAGTCCACAAGGCAATATCCAGTCTGAAGAATACAGTGACATCTTCTAGGTGAGCTATTGTAGGAAGTCGACTAAATATGACATTTAATTCATAATATTAAATGCGCGCTTCAGTTGTTTACACTTCAGGCTCACCTTTGACTTTGTTCACTATAGTTTTTTTTTATACAATTAAAACAATTTAAATCAGAGAGCCTCTTCGTGGCTTTACTTGAAGAGGCAGGCTATTTTTAGCAAATAAATCGATAAGTCTACTCGCAGATACCCCGTAATTATACTTTTATGTATCAAAATATTGTTACGACGGTCTACGGTCTGACTGATAGTCGTATGATATAGTGGAAACAAAATACGCAATGAAATCACTAATTTACCAGCTTTAATGAATCACAAATAACTATTTGAAATCAACAAGATACTCTCGTACAATAATTCAAGGTAAATTTGTCCACAGACAATAATAATGTCAACTAATTGAGTTCCCCACTAATTATAACACAATAATCATATCCGCACTTGATAAATCGCCCAACGTAAACTGAGTGACAAAGCCAGGCGCTGTTGATTATATGGGTAGCGCAGGTGTTCCGTCCTTTTGGTGTGCGAGATTAATTCGCGTCTTTCAAGTGCTCTCCAGAGCACTCTCGAAGAAATGGCACTGGTGAGTGTGGCCTTGACTGAGACGCTACACCTGCTCGGCTAGCGGAGAAACGGGTGGAAGCGTCTCCACTTTTCGAGAGGGTTTCATCGTTACAATATGTTTGAACTAATCACGCGCGGTTTCACATGCAAAGGTATAGTTATTGAGAAGGTGGGCTTTAGACATCTTTGGTTTAAACATCAATAGAGATTGGGAAGTTATATCGTCTGCGAGTACAGGTTGTCTTACAAGTATAGTGTCTTCGTGGTAAGGATTATGATTCCGCGTTTGCACTCAAACTATGATCAGTATAAACTAGTAAGGTATATAACTAACAGCCCAAACTAAAACTAAAACTAACGTCCACCAGTGGTACAGTCATCACTACACCACGATTATATTTCAGTTGTAAGTATTATAAAATAAGAAATTACTGAAGTATATAATATAACAGCGCGTTGTTTGTTTTCAGGTAAGTCGCAGCTTGCTACGCTCCCTGCCTGTTACGTGCGGTGAGCGAAGACGAAGTTTTTTCATAAAACTGTAAGTTGTGTAGCCCTATACTTTTGCAGACTTCATGCGTTTATATTAACTGTAAATGTATATTAATTTAATGGCCGTTATTTATATTGCCCTCTAGATAGTTTGCCATTTATTATATTTTCTTACTGAAACAAGAACCGAGACGATTCAGTTCGAGTTATTTGTTTAAAAGTTAGATTGCTCTTACGTGGTTCTGCTGTTTTATATATATTTTAGTACTAAATATAAAACAGTATGATCCCATGTCAGACCTGGTTATTATATACAGGTACATTTTTACATTTTTGTCTTAGGCATCGGAATGTAATATGCATGTACAATGAAGTGCATCCGGAAGACATTCTTACAGTATGCTCAATAAGGAGCATATTGTTCTGATACTGCTCAGCCATAGTGTATACTTTTTCGATGACATAAAGTTTGTGACTATCATTAATTTAGATCACTCATAATCCAGTAGATTACACTATAGTTAGATATTTTTTTACATATAATTAAATTTGTTTTAGCTTTCTAACGTACTATTTAAACGAATAAGAGATGAGTGGGTGTTCTCTAATATATTAGTGCTGTGTGCTTTCTCGTAAGTCTTATTGAATGGTGAACATTGAATACAATATTCTATCGGAAGTATTTTGAACTGTGAGTATTGCATATTGGATAATATATTTTTTAAGAAGGAATGTTGGATTATGTGTATAAGCGTTAAATAACGTTTGTCTTTGGAATTCACCCTAAATATTAATTCTTATATAAGGGCCTGACCTTTCTAATAACTTCCAGTAACGGTATAATTGATAATTCGGACCGGAATAAGTCGTGTTTGACTCGATAGTGTCGAATAAAACACGAATAAACAGATCCATAAATGAGAAGATTTAAGAAATAATTATTGAGAACAATCCGTACGCGAATCGTCTTTGTGACGTTGAGTGTGTAAGCCGCTTGCTCACGGTTATGCAGAAGGGTTTCAGTTCTGTTCATTCTAAACGTGTTTGTTTGTGTATTTAGCTTTTCGAATACAACGTAGTCGTACGTTAGTAAGGCTTTAGAGAGCAGTGCGGAATTAACAGTGGAATGGAAGCATGCTTACAAGCGACTGCGACTCTTCTCATTTGCAGCCGGAGAGAGAGAGATAATATCGTGCGGTAGGGGAGGACGAGTTAAGAACACACACACACACACACACACACACACACACACACACACACACACACACACACACACACACACACACACACACACACACAGCATCGCATGAAATAGTCTTTTACTACTAAATGAGTTTGGGTTTGAAACAGATAAACCCCGCAGCTTCACTAGCTGGATATTTCAGTTATGCCCGTGCTCCAGTTTGAACGTAGCTCAAAGAAAACTGCGAGATAGTAAAATGTTAGCAAATATAAATTAAAAAATGTCACAATAAATGGGTAAGATGTACAAGTACATTCTTAAATAAAATACTGAACGAAGTCAAATAAAATAAACATAATTTACATATCTATTGGCTTTTAAATAATAATAGGCCTACTGTTGAAATTGTTTGATGCAAGCCCAGATAATTAAGGTTATTTATGTGTACTGTTACGTGGACAACGATTTGTAGCGGGGTGAATTAATTAAACACCAGAGAAAGCAAACTGTCACAAGTTTTAATAACAGTTTTTCAGAAATCACACTTGTAATACAACAATCCTCTTACGTAGATACGAGTATCGATTAGATACTAGTCATAACAAGCATGCATAATCAAATAATTTTTATGAAACAGTCAAAGAATACCTTTAATAATGTATAAAGAATATTTAGTACTTACAAGTACACCTCTAGGTATTCCAGTCGGTGATTTTTTAGTTTTTCATCCACGATGCATTTCGGAACAGTTGTGTTCCATCTTCAGTTGGATCATTTAGTAAACTTACATAACATTTATAAAAAATTTCCACTCAGGTGAGCGTCGTCGACACAGGTACATATAACACGCAACATAAAACACAACACTTATAAAAAATTTTAATTTAAAAAAATAACGTTAATATTACAACGAAAACCGAATCCAAACGGACGATTTAAAAACCGAAGCTGGCCAGCACTTGTTGCCCGCACGTCATACGAAAGCCGACTCATAGTTTGGATTCGGTTTTCGTTGTAATATTAACGTTATTTTTTAAAATTAAAAAAAATGTTTAAGTGTTGTGTTTTATGTTGCGTGTTATATGTACCTGTGTCGACGACGCTCACCTGAGTGGAAATTTTTTATAAACGTTATGTAAGTTTACTAAATGATCCAATTGAAGATGGAACACAGCTGTTCAGAAATGCACCTTGGATGAAAAACTAAAAAATCACCGACTGGAATACCTAGAGGTGTACTTGTAAGTACTAAAAATTCTTTATACATAAATAATAATTATTAGTAATTTGATAGAAACAAATTTACTAGAAACAAATAACTATTTGATAGCAATCCTAACAAATCAAGGTACTCTTATCAACTTTCCTATCGCCATCTATTACAGTGCTCTTATGAGTGTTAAAAAATGTTAATGCGCCAGACTGTGTGGACAGTGTGGAAAGTACAGGGACATGCCTGATCGTTCTTTTTTATTCTACAACATACAGGAATGTACTGTCGTGTGTATACTAGTAATTATGCATCACGTTGTTTTTGATGAGGCATCAGTTAGGTAATCACAACCGTTCGTTGTAAATTCGTGGCTATACAATGTGACTATCTGTACTATAGTGTGTACTGGTTGTTCGTGTATTGTGTAATTATAGTGTACACATTATGTCGTACATGATACTAACGCGTCTATACCATAATAACATCACATATGAAGAGAAACGACTTAAATTCTGTACTTTACTAGTATGTATGTAAAGTTTTCGTGCAATTAACTATTCATAGGTTTGTATTTAAATAACGTAAATATCTAAACATTGGGGTATGGGTATTCCCTATGGGAGAACCACAGAGAATAATGTGCCAGAGTGTATATATTCCCTTACTGTATAGAGAGCGTCGACACAAACTATCTCGGCCTTTGAAATCTGTAACATATTCAAGTATAGTATACACAGTACGTTCCAAACTGATAATGAGGCAAAGCCAAAGTTCGTGTGGCGCCTGCAACAATCAATGAACGTAATACATTGAAGTACTTCCAAAAATTCGAACAAGATAAGAGTGAATAATCTTTGGAAAGATTAGCACTGTTCAAAAAGGTTTAAGGAAGTTGCATTACGTTAAAGGAAAGTTTTTAATGAACATGTGCTTTCTATGATTTGCGAATCATAAATCCCAGTGGATAGTGAACGTCAGTTGATGCGAAAGCTGCAGAGTCCACATGGAAAGAACGCATATAAATAACAAAGGGGGATAGGAAAACATTTAAATGAGTCTGCAACAAAACTAAAATAGATTATAGAATGATAAATCATTTATCATTTATAGAAATAATAACAAATGTAAGTGAACAGGATATTTGGCTAGACAAGAAGAAGACAGCAAGTAGGAAATTGGAAGCCAGGATGACAGGAGTGACGACATTTAGTTTTGTGTGTACAGGACACTGGACAGTATTTAACCTGTAGATAAATCGGTGGAAGACAAGTACTGGGAGGTAGGCCTATCTCTCAGCAGTGGAGAGATTGGTGCTAATAAATAAATATTTATTAAATTTATTTAGGCTATGTTTATTTCATATTCTTCTTTTTCCTGAGTTTATCTACAGAAAAATAATTTTATTCTCGTAGATTGACAAATTTCGAAAATTATTCTCTTCTTTCCATTTATGTCTGAGGTGTCAAAAAATTCCCTGACGAGATTTTGTTTAGACTGTATGTCTCTTTCATTATGGTCGTACATATTAATTAAGAAGTGCAAATAGTGTGTCAGATTTATGTGTGGTGATGTAAACGTATATATGTCTTAAAATATGGAGTCTTTCAGTTAAATTTGCTGCGTAAAAAACAATACCACGTTAGCAATGACTAGAGGCTTAGTTTTCACTCAGTCAGTATCAACTGATGGAATTTGTGTAGTACTTGAAGTTGTTTGTGTTGTGACTAATCAAACACGTCGTTTCAGTACTAAGAAGCCCCGACAACTGTTGTAAGTTGTAGTTACGTTTTCAGTTTTAAAGCCCATATGTTGCACTTAAAGCGCCAAGAGTTGTATTCAAGTTTTCTGACCGTTTCATAATCATGAAAGCTTTTGCACTAAAGTTTGCCGTAGTTACAACTTTAGTAAATAAAGTAACCTACTTTAAACACACGTTATACGTTGTTACGAAGACGTACTGCGCTATACATAAATCGCCTCTGAATGAAGTGGCCACTTTGGAGAATTATAACTTTTTTTAAATTAGAATAACATACAATTTATGAATTAGATACTGTGAACTGTGTGGATATAAAAATTTGAACGCGCATATTTATATTTTCTTCCCAGTTGCGTCGACTTGGTATATTAAAATTAAGAGAACGAGCTGTTCCAATTTTAGATATTGCAATTGACAACTGGTAGTCTATGAAAGTCGGTCAACGCGTTTTGCTGAAGACAATTTGTTTCACTTGGTTATTAGAAAAACATGTACTTACACGGGTATTTATCATACTAAGAATCCGAATAGCTACACTGAAAATTATAGATTGCCCATTTCCTTTGAAACTAATTTTGAAAGATTATTTGAGTATATATGAATGAACCTCGCATTCAAAATATTCAAAAAAACGTGGCGGGTGAGAATACAACAGTTGTGTCGGCAAATGGTAGGATGATTATCCATATGTTGAAGTGTTCAGTTATTTTACCTATATTTTTTCTCTCCTTTGTGATGTCTATTTATTTGTTTGGAATATGGAAACGTGCATGTGTGATGTCTGTCATTGCCACATGTATACATCTGGTTTGGTTCCATTTTGGTTCTGTTTGCAACAGCCTTCCCTCGATGTTGGGGATATTTTCTCTCTTCATTTTCTGTCGTACTCTCGTAGTCTTCCAATTTTCATTCATCATATTTGCGTTCTTTCTCTGCTGTAAACGTCGTGGCCGTTTCGTGTTTTCAATAAACATATCGTACTTATTATGTTATGTGTCTGACTACAGTTGTGTGTTATGTTACAATTTAACTGCCATGCGTCCGTACGTGAAGTCTGTACGTACGTGTTTACAGATTATGATTATCATCATCATCAGCCTCAAGGATTAGGCTCATCCTGAACCTGTTCCGGGACCCACTTCGCTCTCGACCGTCCTACATCTCTCTTCCCCACCGGTCTATATTCCATTGCTAGCACTAGAATCGTGTCACCCGCCATTCTTCCCAAATATTCACACCACCTTCTTTTGTTGCTCCTTAGCTGTTCCAATAATGGGTCGACCCATACAGATTATGGTATGGCTGTATTTGTCGTACAGCCTGTTGTACAGAATATGTTGGATTCAGTAGTAGGATCACCAAGAATGATTGATATTATATGGTTCAAAATATCTATAGAATCTGTAGAAATTAAGTTTGTAGAAATAGGCTTTTATAAATAAAAATTCCAGTCTCTACATAAAAATATTAAAAATAAAAGGTGTACATGAAAATAATAATAATTGTCCTTTTATTCTTTACATTAATACAGAAACGAATAAAACCACGGACCGAGTATAACGTTACTGTTGTAAAATTTATTCCAGCATTATAACTACTAACCGCCCTCATTTCGGCCGGTAATAAATTACCGTACTAAATAGTCATATATTTAATTCCCTTTACAAGTGGTGTTGTATTATGTTCACTAAATTTCAGCAACTCATGGTCCCTGGTAACAAAGTGAATGCTATTGTATTGCCATGAGTGGTATTTTATACTTACAATAAAATTGTAACAAAACTTAAAAAAAAAGGATTATCCCTTATGATAATAATTTGTCATAAAAGCTAAAGGTTACATCTACTAGCTTACAATTGAATAATACCCTACATATTTGAACTAATAGAATCGGTAATGAATATTTGTAGTATTTTCTTTTAAGTAGAATCTTGTATTCCGGGTTTATTCTTTTAACAATTTGACTAATGTTAACGTATTACTGCTTGCCAAAACGATAATAATAATAATTATCCTTTATACGAACTACTCATGACTTTACTTTTTAAAGGTCATTTATTATTGTAGTCCATAGTTTTCAGTACGTGATTGTGACAAAACGGTTGAAATACCTTAGTGAAAGCTATGATTGATCTTGACCTGCCCGTTGTCAGACTCATTGTAGTTGTTAATTTTGAGACAGAAGCGCCGGGTCTAGAGGTCGCCTCCAACATCTGTCATTGTCGTTTGTCACACATGTCAGTGTGATTTATGTTCGCTTTATTAATACCCAGTCGTAGACGTTATGACACCACTTGGCCGTCCTCACTCGTACGTCTTCATATGTGTGGCCCTGGAATATTAATGGGTACACCGGTTGTCTCATATGTAAGTCGTTTCGGAGTCTGGAACGGCTAGTGTATGGTCATTTGCATGTTTCAAAGTTTAGACACTACCAAATCAATGAGCAGATACGAAAGAGTTTCGCAGATAACTGAGTTGCTCCTTGAAATATTATTTTCTTTGGTGGTAACCCGATTTGTATCATTAATAATTACATAGCTGAAATTATTTTTTGAGCGTGCTGAGAGATTTTCTTTCCTCGTCGGCAGTTTTTCCCGTTTAGTATTTAGCAGTTTTCAATTTCGTAACGCGCGAACTTCCCACGTCATCTTGCAACTGTTTACTCTCCATCAGTCATCTAAATTACGTCTTCTACTACAGTTTCGGTCTTCCCCACAGTTCCCGACGTTGAAGTACCGTACGCTGTAAAGTTCTGTACTCCATCGTCTTTGTAATGGAACTAGTTATTTCATACCTCTTAATTCTGTACATGGTTCCCATCCTGTCGACTGAGGCATCGTCTCATATAATCCATCTCCACTGTCCTAATGTGAGAGATATTTGTATTGTTGGTTAGAACTAGAAATGGTTGGTAAGAGCGATGAGTTCGTGAGTTTTCCGTGCTCGGAACACGCCATTCCCACACTTAATAGACAGTCAGTTTTGTATTCGATTTCGGACCCAAAGTGATTGGGTAGCATTCTAAGTAGCTTGAACAAGCGGTAGTGTAAAAGCGTTTTCAGTGACGCATATACGAGTGGACGTGGACCTAATTAAGATTCGCGACAAACCAACTCTGATGCGTTGACCACGTAATGACTAAATATAGAAATACCCGTTGTCATGCATCGTTACAGGGTGCGACTGTGTTGTACGTAGCTTGTATGATACGTAATGCTGTTTTTGTGGTTCGGTAATTAAAGTGTGGATTATTTATTATGAAGCCGTAATACAGAGTGGGCCATAATTAAAAATTCATTTCTTTATAATTCTATTATCAACCAAATTACGGTGTACTCTTTACTGTGTAAGAGTATATTAATAGGCCTGATGCTTTAACGTCATGTTACGTCTTCAATGTCTTTCTTCCCTTGTTTTGTGTATAAAAATATAGACATCTGCTGGTAATTGTTCATTCTTCCTGTGAAGAGTGTTTGCACGATGGCGGAAGTAAGTGGGTGCTTTGTATGCGATTGAATTAAGCGAAGTGAAATTTTTGGTAAGGACCGGCAAGTTTTGAAGTATCTTTTTGTTACCTTTTTTTGTGATATGAGTCATCTCCTGTAGACTGGAATTGGAGTAATGATTTATTGTTTATTTTGACATATAAATTGATTTGGTTTAAAAATTGTACAGTAATTGGAAATTTCCTCTTCCTGGTAATCGGTTTTGTGTTCGTCTAAACAATCAGTTTTCCTTAAAAATACAGTAGATTATGTGTAGGTTTTTACAAAGATGACACGTCATTTATGATAGTACTCCTCTTTTCCTGTAATATTTGTTGTAGTCTCAGATGTAATAGTCTAAGTGAGAAGTGTAGTAACATTTTAAACAAACGTTTCTGTCCCTTCGCTGTCGTTCGAAGTTTCTGGATGCCTTATTATAATGGGTCCTGTAATGACAAGATATAAACCTGGATAATAAAATATTGTCACGTTCAAAGTGTCTAATTTCTGTGTGTTTATGTAAATAATTTCTGGTAACGTGGTAATTATTTTACGATTATTCGCCATTTTAACTGTTCGCAAATTCAGAATTATTCGGTGGACTATTAACTTCATTAAGGCTAAAGGTTTCGTTACAAAAAAACGAATAAACGAAACTTTTAGCTCAGATTAAGATCTATTAAATGTCAAAATAATAGAGTTGTGAACGGATTAAATGTAAGTTGCAATGCTAGTGCGAATTCCTGGCACGCGTACGTGGTGGTTGCAATTTTTACACAAGGTTATATCCGTGGGATAAACCTTCACTAACAGAAGTCCGTTACTTCCAGAGTCTTGTACAGTCACCTTGAGCAGTTTTGTGTTGTAGTCCTACTAAGAAATATTATTTTATGTTAGCCCTACGTTGATTAATGTTATAGTGCCACGGTACCTGGGAGGTAAATGGTCGATATTTCGATTTTGGCTAAAAACATTCGTAATTTCAAACAGCTGCGTCTCTCTCTCTCTCTCTCTCTCTCTCTCTCTCTCTCTCTCTCTCTCTCTCTCTCTCTCTCTCTCTCTCTCTCTGCTGGTGGGGGGGGGGGCAGAGTTATGAGACTGTAAACTGATCGAAAGGAGAAATGCCACCATGCGTAGCTGAACAGTTTTATTTTTGTTGAAATTTATACAGTTTTGATAAGCTATATTACTCTTATGACTCTGTTGTGTGTGTGTGTGTGTGTTGTCTTAAGTGTTTCCTGATTGTGTTTAACAATAGTCCGTAACTTTTACGACAAATGTTTAAAACCGCCATTTTGGACTGACTATTGCAATACACAGCACAGTAGTGTCATCTAACGTTCTGATAATCAAATGGCCTTTTTCTATAACGTGCTTTTGTGCTCTTTCATATGCTTTGGACGTGCTAATGCTGGCAATGTTCTGTGTTAAAGAAAATACGTGTATTGTAGTGTATTGCTATTTATTGTAATTTGCAGAAGCCCTGCTGTTTTTATATTGTGTCTTATATACAGCGAGTGAACTATGTTTACGCGTAAGCAGGTTTACTGTAATAAGTACGGTACAAAGGGTACGTGAGAATTGTATGCGCGCCGGTATTGCTTGCTGCAGCAGAGAATCGCCGATTCAATAAAAAGCAAATTCATTACGTAACCACTCGAGTGAACCGTCTGTCTGGCGCTGTGTCTTAGTCTACGCCTAGCTCTAGTACTGCGTCCGTCTATTCTGACTGCGAAAATCTATACATACGTTTTTCTATGCATAACACTTTTACACTTCTGATTTTTTGACAATAAATAAAAATTATAATTATTTTGACTAAATACGTGATCGTCAATCGTAAACAGTCTCTGATTTGTTGGTAGTTTTAAAAATTACCAGAACGTCAGCATAGGAGTTTTTTTTTTTTTGATAAATCATGATAGTACTTAAATTTAAATCAGCTTTCCAGATTAAACGTTATAGTCCAAATATTATAGACAAATCGTTTGTTTTGAAATGTATTGTATTTAACACGTGATTTAAGATCACAAGACTGTTGGTAACTCACTGGTTACAGGTAAGTTGTAAAAAAATTGCTTAGGTGAGTAAGAGAATCGGTAATTAACAGTATTCGGCGTAAATTGTGCATTCTGGTACAGAAGTTCGAAGACTATCGATTTTCAAGTTTGCCGGAATAAATTCTCTTAAAATTACTTAAATTCACAAACACATTTAGCTGAAAATGTGGAATAAGTGGGGTCGTACGTGTATTTTGCTAGTACAGCTCCATTTAAAAATGTACTAGATTTTATTACAAACGAAATTAAATTGTGTCCGATATATGATTTGCATAGATTTAACAACGGACGCACTACCCCCGCCGTACCACCACGATTCATCTATAGTTAAGTTACGTTAGTCCCTCACATTACAGCCTTCCGTTATGCTGCGTAGTTTAAACCTTACAGAAATTAATAGACTACTAATGAATATTATAATTCAGTGTGGCTCGTCGGGGTTTGATTACTTCAGTCGTACAATGTGAGAAGTAGGTATTGTTTCTGAGATGACTGCTTCTGTGACCTATATACCATTGGCGTGTATAGTGTGAACCCTGTGTGTACAGATAACACTCTGCGTATTGCATTCGCTCGTCTCACGACTTTCCAGAATGACTTGTCAGAAATTGCGCAAAGAATCAGCTTTTCACGTAGGTTTTCTGTCACATTAACCGTATGGTGTTCAGAATTGTCACAGCAGATTCCTGTTGCACTTATTAAGTCTTTTACGATAAAAGTCGCTGGATTCACTGTGTGTGCTCATGCAAGCAAGCGTTTGCGTGTTATTAGACCGGCCGTGCTGAACTCTTCCGAGAAGGTGTCGTGAATAGGTTATAGCAAGTTAAAATTGACTTCTTTGGGAAGATGCAATATGATTGTAGGATTTAGATGAACCATCTGTGATTGTAGGTTTCATCCAGCCATCTGAAAAGGAGGTAATGATGATTAAATTATCTTCTTCTTCTGTTAGTCCCTATCCGTTTCGGATGTTGGATATCCACAGACTATTTTAACTTTCTGTGCTGCTGCACGGAATAAGTCAGTTGTATTCATGCCAAACCAGGTCCTTAAATTTCTCAGCCATGAAATTCTCGGTCGCCCAACTCCTCTCTTTCCAAGTAGTTTTCCGTGTAGTATGGACTGCAGTAAGTAAAATCTGTTCATTTCTCATGAGATGTCCCAGATACTGAAGCTTTCTTATCTTCGCTGTGTTAATAACTTCCCTTTCTTTCTTCATCTTCCTAAGAACTTCAACATTAGTTATATGTGCTGTCCATGAAATGCTCAGTATTCTACGGTAATTAAATTATAGTGATATAAAATAAATATAATTTATTAAAATAAATATAATTTAAATATATTAATTATAAAATTAAAAAAATACCTGTAAAAACGACCTGCGGCAGTGAATGTAACAAGGAATATACAGATGATAAACAAGTAACCAATGATAAACCCTCTACTCTCGAGGTGTATATAACAATTACGGTGAACGTGTGTTGCCTTTGTTCGTGGATTATCATTATAGTTGCACTATGAGAAGAAGCGAATCGGAACGGAGCCTGCCTGCCAAGTGGCAGCGGTCAGCGTAACAAAGCCGCGCATTCATGCGAGACCAAGATTACATTACTTTCGTTGGTCGCCAATGGTATCTTATCGCCCATCTTGCTCTGTATGCAGCAGACATTCGTTGGCAACATTAAAACGCTTTTAAACATCAGTCTCTTCGTAACGTAACGTAGCCTTCGTTGTCTCTTTGATATTTAAATTAAGCTCACGTGGAAAACATATCACCATCGACTCGACGTTTGTGTTAATTGCGGAATTCCTCGGGATTATGCATGCGTTTCTCTCTCTCTCTCTCTCTCTCTCTCTCTCTCTCTCTCTCTCTCTCTCTCTCTCTCTCTCTCTCTCTCTCTCTCTCTCTCTCTCTCTCTCTCTCTGTGTGTGTGTGTGTGTGTGTGTGTGTGTGTGTGTGTGTGTGTGTGTGTGTGTGTGTGTGTGTGTGTGTGTGTGTGTGTGCGCGTGCGTGTGTGTGTGTGTGTGCGTGTGTGTGTGTGTGTGTGTGTGTGTGTGTGTGTGTGTGTGTGTGTGTGTGTGTGTGTGTGTGTGTGTGTGTCTGGGAAGAACATTTTAATTCAGCTTGGCCGCTAAGCAAGAGCACACATCGTTCTTTCAGTGCATAATCTTTGTCGTGTGGTCTCTTAAAGTGCTTCACAGTAAATTTAAAGATCAACAACTGTCCTCTGAATTTATAATGTGTCCATAGTTAGAAATCCTGTCACGATCCGGCTGTTTATTACTTTTACGATTACAAAGAAAACAAATTTCAAGAAAAGATAATCTGTTGTTTTCTGTGACGCAGATGATAAGGTTCTTGAAGTATAGTCAAGGAATGTGAATACGGTTGACGAATGAAGGTGCGATGACTCGAAAGAATTAACCGTTTGGAACTGAATGGATGGAAGTGATTTATGTTAACTGAGGGAATTTTGTGATTTTGTTCATTTCGTAGATAATTATTTGTATTGTTGCACCAAAGTAGTGGTCACGTGATCAGTGTCTTGCCCGTGAAAATGTCAATCTTTTTTTCACAATTTTTCTTCAGTTTACAAAGGGAACTTTCACTTTCATTTCTTCCTGTTGACATATTACGCAATTAGCGTATAGAAATATCTAGGCGTATGTCGTGCTGACATTACATATTACTTTTGTCAGTGAATTACGCATTGCATACGTGCGTGACTATTGCAACGTGGATATAAATTTATTAGTAACATAATTGCTGTATTTAAGTATTTAACTACACCCGCATAATTTTAGTTCGAGCAGGCGAGGTATTATTTCTCTTTCAATAAATATTGTTGACGGCGTGGTTGCGTGGACGGCGCGCTTTGTTTTTACCGCGGATTGCATGAAACAATGGCACCCGCGGAGCTCTCGTGTCCAGTGTTGATTACGGCTCGTATCACGTAAAGTCTACCAAAAACGTAAATAAATACCGACCGCAGTAGGTGTTTTGTCTGTTCGGGCAGCGGTTGTCCCAACGAAGTCATAATAGAAGGCTCCTATCAAGGGATTAAGCGACTATAAAAAGTCTTCGAAATGTTAAGAAGAAGAAAGAAAATGTATGTGTAGCAGAACTAGATGAGTTCCCTTAATAAACTTTGGTTTGTTGTGACTTATGTATTAGCAAAGTGAGAGAGGGAAGGAGAGAAAGAGGGTGTGTGTCTGAGCAGGAGAGAGTTGGATATGAGAGAGAATGTGTAAAAACTTAATTTAAGTTTCAGATAAAATATATAACTTCTTGTATAATCATTTTATAAGCATCTAAGAGAAAATTAACTAGTTGAGAAGGTCTTTTCAAAATAAATTATAAATCTGTATTAACGTTTATTGTACTTTTGATTAAACTAGTATTTGTAATTATTTTATATATTTAATTTTCTCAAGCAGTTCATGGGTCTGTTAGCATGAGCTGAGAAAGAATTTTATTGTAATTGGTTTGCATTCAAACAACTTGTACAGTTATAATGTATTTAAAACGCCTTTAAATAATTACAACTAATTCGGTGAGTATACGAAACTTTGTTCCAGAATTTTCGTTTTTCTATACCCCCCTCCTGACAGACGATTCAGGGTATGGCAGGTGGCCTACTCTCACATGCATGCAGATATTTTTGTGTGGGGTGAACGTCAGTACTTAAAGACTTTTTGGACTTTAAGTCTAATATAATACTGTCACGTGAGCTGGATTTTAAACATAGCAAGATGTTTAAAATATCCTATTTGTTAAGTTGTAAGTCATGTACTGTACATCTGTTGTAATGGCATTCAAGGCCAGAGGTAGGTAATCATGTAAAATGTGTCTCATGGACTACATGGCGCAATCGCTTCGCCTAATGGTATGCATTGTATTTAATGACAATAATCTTGAAAAATACAGAATACCACTTATTGCTCTCTACTGTTTTTAGTGACTTCGATAAGTATTTTCGATCAGTAGAGCTCACATGAAGAGCTGATTGCTCGAAAGCGCTTGTCGAAAGTCACAAAAAATAGTCGAGTGCATTAAGTGGTATCCTATAGTTTTGAATCAACGATTCGCCAATAACTTTGTTGCGGAGTGAATTGCTACGCAGGCGGACGAGCGAGCCCGTGGCCCGCGGCTACGCTGCGTTACGAGATTCAGAGAGCTCCCGCCGGAGGGTCAAGGGTAGAAATCTGTTGGATTTTAAGTGTGCTACCGGTCGAATTATTTCAACTGACAGTGTCTAATTCAGGGTGATCGTTCGCCCAAAATTCACCTGGTCGGTGTTGACCGAGTACGCTGATGATGTGGTTGCCTTGGTCAGGGGTACAGCGGCGGTAGAACATAAAGGAAAGTGTTCGTATAGTAGCGTTCAGGAAACGAACTCCTAGGGCAGTGCGGATGGTCTGGTTCGAAGTTAGCTAATCTTTGCAGCCCCACCGCAAACCTCGATCCATGAGAGATTGGAGCTTTTGCTTATTGATATTTGCCAAGTAGCCCCATACTGGGAGCCGTAGGTAATCACCGGTAGCACATACTTGATAATGATGAGTATGCCTAGGCGACGGGTCCATAGCATTGGACAAGGATGGGTTGGAGTTGATACAGACGATGGGGTGTTTTACGCCGCCAGGTGAGACGCTCGTCAAGGTAAAGCCCTAGATACTTCACATCGTAAGACCGAGGGAGTCTAGTATCGTCTATATAGAGCGTGGGAGGAAGCGTTCTGCGCCTGGATAAGACTACTGTACTACTGTGCTCTTAGCTGCATTAATGGAGACTCTCCATTTGTCCGCCTACTGAACGTATGCGTCCAGCTGTTCCTCGAGCCAAATAACGGCCATTTCACGACTACGATCGACAGCATTCACAGCCGTGTCGTCGGCGAACATGACCAGTAGGATTTTAGGAAACTTGGCCACCTCGATGACGTACACAGAGAAAGCATGGGACTTAGGACGCTGCCCTGAGGTACTCCAGTGATACTCCGAAAAAAGAGCGCTGTTCGTTCTCAGACTGAAAGTCCTGTTCCGAAGAAAGCTGGCGATCAGATGAACGTAACAGTGCAGAAGTAGAATTTCCCTCAGTTTGTGTGAAATTCCAGGATGTCAAACACGATCGAAAGCTTTCTCGACATCCAGAAAGACAGAATAGTCTGTTCCCGTGAGTAACCAGCTGTTATACGTAATGAGATATAATATAGATTGTGGGGTATAAGAACCAACCGTAGAGATCTTAGTATGGAATAAAATGAAAAGAACAAATATTTCGGAAATGGTAAGATCTAGATGAGTTTTTTCGCGTGCACACTGACCTCATCTTGTAATTGCGTAGTACAGAATCCGTTGGAAGAGAGAAGTGACGAGAAAGTAATGTAGATGCAGGGCTGGATTTACCACCAGGTCTAGGCCTAGAGGGCAAGACTCGGAGGGGCGCATACCCAGGGGGAAAATTGAGAAAAAGACATTTATTTTAAAGATTTCTTTTGCCCATTAAAAATATATTTTATGCCAATCATAATATCGAAAATGAATGAAGCATATCTTTGAAGCAAAAACTCGAGACAGTTGAAACAGCATTTTTCACTGCCTTGCGGAGCAACTATTTAAGGAAGTTTCAGAGAATCAACACAAAGTTACTATATAAGACAATTGAACTGGGTAAGGTTCAAAAATATTGCAGATGTCTGTGCGGGTTTATGTTAAAACTGCGAAATTATTTTGATAGCTTAAAATATAAAACAGCCATTCACAACTACAGAAAAAGAAACGGTGTTCCGTATATGACGAGTCTAAAGAGGGGTCGTTTTACATCAAACAGGGTCTGAAAACATTCGCGTCAACACTTTCTCGAGGATTCGGGAGTGATTCTCGTTGACTTAAGCATCGTGTAACAATTTCGAAGCAAAGAGTACACGCAGATTTACAGCAAATTTGGATTTTTGGAAGAATAAAATAACTGACATTGCTCAAAAAGCTGAAAATTTGATTGATGCATATCCTGATGACCTTCAATAGTTGATGAGTGTGTTCACGTAATGGCGCTTCTGGGACTGGAAATTTGAAAAGACAAAGCTTATTTGAGTATGGTCGAAGTCATTAAGCTGCTGGTAAGTGTGGACGTGGTCTAAGTGTACCTGCACATATTCCTTCGAATGGCACCGAGTACGCCATTTACTGACTGCACTGGAGAACGGTCTTTATTATCTCTGGGACGTATAAAACATTATTTGCGATTATATGCTGGAAACGAGAGGTTGTCAGCAACGGCGTAGTTAGCTATAGAGGGAGAAATCATCGAACACCTCGAGTATGACGACTTCATCGACACTTTCGCCCAGAAAAAAGCGAGGAGGAAGACTTTCATCGTAATTTGTAAGTCGCATCTTTGTTAAAGAATATTTTTAAATTCTAATCTTGAAGGACACTATATAGGATATTTTGTTTTCTTCAAATACTTCGAAATAATTTGTAATAATAGTTTCTTCTAATATTTCAAATTAATTTATTTATAATAATAGTTTTTTGTCCTTATAATTTAACGGGTGAATTGTTAGTAGTTTTGAGGCCATTGCTGACTGTGGAACTCGATTTTATTGGCATAGTGTGCTCGAATAATCGAATCCAGCCAGTGCGCATGCACGAACATGTAATTAATTTACGACAAATATAGGCGTACGAACATCAATTTTATTTATGTTAATGAATCAATTAATGACGTTTATATGATTTGCTTAACGGTAATAATCATTGGTATGGTTCTCTGTTATAGCTCCATCTACAGTTTGCGCGTTTATTAACGTTAATTCGTTGCCAATGTACATCAGTCGTCTGTATTGGTTAATTAATCGATTAAACAATTACTGTCGATGAATGCATTCATTTTATTGATGCTGTACATACGGTGATTGGTAATGAACACATTAAACCGTTACTAAATGCCACTCAAAGTTATAGACAATAAAATACTGCAAAGAGCCTTAACCTATACTCCACATTACTGTGTTTAGCATAAGACCCGGTAGTATATTTTGTTACCCAGTGACCGATGATCGAACGTTTACAAGTAACCTTTTTTAATTACGAAAGAGAACTGTAGACAGTTTGAACATTGTGAGATGTTTAATTAAAAATATAAATAAGACAGTGAACGTTAAAAATTAATTACGTATGTTACCATTCACCAGTACCAAACCCATAACTCATTCGCTATTCATCCTTAAAAGTCTGAACTAACCAGTTTTTACTTGGCAAGTGCTTTCTCACCAACTTAAATTGGATTTTCCATGCATCCATCCCATACATCGTTCCGACCTATGTCCCGCCTTTATATTCCCATCACTCGTCTTACAAAGTATTTTAAAGGTTTAAAAAAACGAACGATTTAAATAATTCAGTTACCTTTTTGATAATTTTACAGTGGTATTCCTTCTTATTGCAACAGGATCTCTTTCAACGATGTGTAAAAAGCCTAAACATAAACGCAAATATTTAACGTATACGTTTCAGCCAGTCCATCGGTGGCCATCATCAGTGCTTAGAGGACTGATACACTGACACAGGTCTACAGTCCACAACCAAAGTACTGTGGCTAAGGCTGGTGGCCCTAATAAGGACCCCATATGTATGTGTGTGTGTGTATATATATATATATATATATATATATATATATAACTTTTTGGAGTCTGCATATACTCCATACTCCAAATATAATATACTCCATATACTCTGATAATATAAGTAGTAATAACAGTTACGATGCCGGCCGTAAAAGCTTTAGCAACAATAAATATTACTATACTGTAAACCTCAATTGTTTTTTAATTCAATGTACATCAAAGAATTACTTTGTTGTTTTGAAAATACGTCGTTGACCTCATTTCATTTTGGAACAAGTTAAACGATTAATTTTAAATTAAAAAAAATAATTGATTTGGAAGATAGAGTGCTTATCTGTTTTTTTTCCGGTATGTAATTATTGAGCTTATTTTTTCCCAAACCAAATTATAAGCTATTCTTTTTTTATTTTAGTAAATATATAACATGTTAAATCCACGGCAAGTAGGAGACAAAAAAGTGAACAGCTAATGGGGAAGAGGAAGGTATTGATTGTGTTCAGGTGATACAACGTGAATGACTGTACACAAGGGGTGTATACGGTACACGAGGTACGTACTACACTTTCCCAGTGATTACCAACTAACCCTTACTGCCGGAAGAAATAGAGGTGCATTCTTGAAAATATTCCCTCTGTCGAGCGCTGTGTTCTGCAAACAAAATTTATAATCACTACTTTATACTGAATATCCTTGAATTAAAGCTAAACCTGTGAAACTTTTTCGTTTCACCGAATCGGATTTATTGTTTCCTTTACTTTAAACTGTTTTAAAACAAAATATTAAAGTATAGGATGGGACATAAATAGCCGACTGTTTAATAAACAATGTTATGATGTTTTGTTTACATAAATTTAGATTTTGTTCCTACAGAAAGCTGCAGAGTTCTGTGGATTTTTTAAGTTGATAGTTTAGTTATATTTTAAAAACAATGTTCATTTCATGTCAACATTCTTTTGTTAATGTCTGTTCAGATCTTTGTGGAAAAGAATGCATTATTTATTGTAGGATGTTCTGCGGAATATTATCTATGACCGCTTGAATGCGCTCCTGCAGCTCACGGAGGTCAGATGGCTGTACCTCCTAGACTGTTGCTTTCAGGTATCCCCAAATGAACAATCTGTAGCTGTAAGATCTCGTGAACGGGCGGGCCAGTTAATACCACCAAACCGGTAGGCGATAAGGTATCCAGGGAACGTTTCATACTGCTTTCATCGGTCGTGTGATCGGTATCTCCATCGTGGTGAAACGAAGCCTACGTCTCTCATGCAAAGGAATGTCGTCAAGAAACAGATACAAGGAAAAATTTTCCAGCATTGCACAATAGCGCTCACTGTTGACAGTTCACAGTAATATTATCGTCAGTATTGAAAAAGAAAGCTCAATGGGCCAAGCTGTTACTTTGTTGCTGGCTTTTGCCGAAGTGCTTGTGCTGCATTTCCCGAGGGTTGATTTTTCTGCTCAGTAATGACAGTTCTGTTTTTCTATTTTTTTTTACAAAACCTTTCAAATGAAAACGATCTTCATCAGACAATAAGAGATATTCAGCCGTGTTGGGATTTCTATTTACCAATGCCAAAAACTCTTTGCAGAAGTTAATCCTAGCTGTTTTATCCATCCCTCAACTTGAATTTTTTATACGGTTGAAGTTTTAATTCACCACGCAAAATACGGCGAAGATTTCGAAAAGCTACCCTTAGTGCAATGGTATGGCGTCGAGCCGATCTTGGGCTTCGCAAGACGGCAGCTGGACAAGTTGGTACGTTGTCAAGAGTATTGTACGGTCTGATTCGGGATGACCAAATGGTTTTGAATCTCGCACTGACCCCTCTTCACGCCACTTTTCCGTCCACAATAACGTCGCGTTTCTACACTGTCCATCTCTCAACGTTGAGTGACTGTAACTAAGTTTGTTTTAATAAGCGAATCTATTGTAAAAGCACGCCTTGGTACACACCAACGTTCCGTAATGACTAGGCCTAATTCGTAAATACATATTCGGAAATGCCTATTTCATTAGCAGTGCAGTCAGCTGTTATACCCTGCCCTGTCTTTCAGTGTAAACCAATAGCATAATTAAATTTCATCATTCCGTTTTAACGTACCGAAAAGTATATCTTTAGATTAATTCAGAATAAATAGGTTATAAAAGTGTTTTCCATCGAAATAGTTGCGTTTTCTCAGCAGGTTTTTTAAAGTTAAACTTCTTATTTTTTGTATATAGGTCTGTGTGTCTGTCTGTCTTCTGGTTCTCCCCCTCTATCTATCTATCTCTTTCTTCTGACTCACAATATGCAAGTCATAGGTGATTTGTACTTTGTACACGTATTCCAATGTCTTTGAAAGAAGGTAATCCGTACACAAAATTTTAAATGCAAACGTTCTTGACATTCTTTTTAAGGTTTAGGTAGGAGAGAAGTTGATAACTTTTGTTGAGTGTAGGAAGCAGTCACCGTCGGAACGACGTTTTGGTTGCTTGGAATATGTACACACCGTGCTGCCATCAAAATAGTGAAGTACAAATTGTAGAGTCTCTGGTCTACACAATTACAGTATACGGAAAATCATTGTAGTGAATGATGGATAAGCCACTCTTCTACGTAGTGAATAACATTTTCCGTTCTTCTTTGGTTCAAGGCCTTACCGAACGGTATGCCAGTTTCTGAATACATTAAAGAACTCGATAAATATTTGTTCGTGTTTTCCGCGTAATTAACGGATTGCTTGTAAACGAAGTCGGGAACTAAGTAGCATGTTGCAACCTCCTCCTCGCGAAAAGGTCTGTCGTCAGACACACCAGTATCGCCCGTCGGGGTGCTGCATAGGAATAATTTTTACAGGCGAAGGAACTGGGTGTGTGGGCCTCACACAGATTTCAGCGGTGGATATAACGTCTTTTATAACATTGTCATCAAAGTTCATGTATTGAAACATGGATTTAAAACGGAATGGTCCTGTTTTACACTACCCTTTTCACTGTCTCCCAACGTCGATAAAAGTTGCTGTTGTATACTATCTCGACTTTTCAAGTAGAAAACGCAACGTAATAAGGCATTCATTATACTATGCATTTAAGGTGGACTGTGTTACACACTACAATATTGACTATGTTTTGGCCAACCATGACTAGGCGCAATCCGCTTAGTTACCGCGGGGGTGGAAGTGGGGGGAGGGTTGAATTTCGGGGGATGAGGATACAGTTCTGTATACTGAAAGTATTAGAAAACTTCGGTCGGCTGTAGAAGGCATCTATTAAATTCTTTCAATCATTAAGTACTTTCAAATTATTATTCTTTCAGTTATTAAATACAGTTTTTGATTCTCCTCTGAAGGCGTTTTAGGGTATTATAAAAATAAATCTAAGGTAGTCAGAAAAAATAAAAGTTTTCTTTGAATGAAAATTCGCTCCCCTTCCTAGTTATTAAGAAGGTAATATAATATTTCCGTGTGGGAGCAATGGAGTCAGCTGGCTTACAGCCTCATAGTTCGTTGAAAGACACAAAAGGCGTTTTGGACAAGTATACAAACGCTCAGGAATTGGCAATAATACCGATCTGGGCGGACGTTGTAATGACAGCTAATGAAGCACTGCATACTGACTACTGACCATCGGATGACCTTGCCTCCGTGCGCGGAGTCACTGACCCCGGCAGCGCCGTCACCGTCTCTCACGTACGCTTCTCTTGCCCCCTCCCTTTCCCTCAGTCACATCAAATTTGACGCTGCGTTGCCACGCGACATTTTATGATGCACATCGTCATGTACCGTTGTTATTGCCTGGCCTTTGCCTTCCGTAATTATTACAGCCCGGCAGTGTCACCTATTCGACCCGACCTTTTTTGTCTAATTTCCTCATACAGTCGTTTCACGTCGTGTACGCGATTTCGGGACATGAACTGGGACGGGTACTCTTTCTTCCTTTTAAATGCGGTTTTGACATTTTTCGTTTTTCTCATTACCGTTCAAATCAGTTTTTTGGTCCTGATTCCTCTGAAAAACGATGATAATTTTCAAAAATAGTAACAGTGTGTTTGTTCGTAAAACTTTGTCTAGCGATTTTGCTGTTTGTTTTTGTACCATCTAGACAGGTTAATAGTTTTTTTTGTTACTGTTCTATAATAGCAGTAAGTTGGAACAGTATGTTCAGTGCCAGTGAAAAATGAAATTATATGACAGTTTATCCCCTTCAGTGGTTGGTTCCTGAATTGTCGTATAACTGACACTCTTGCTTCATGAAACGGTAAGCGAGTATAGCCAATACCCCCTCTACTAGTAGAGGGGGTGTTGGTATAGCTCGACACCTTGCCTATTTGTACGTCAGCGGTAAAGTTTCAGGAAGTGCTAACAGTAATTACAACAATCGACGGGAAACCCGTGTTACAATTGCATGGCTACTTGTTAATCGGTAAGTGCTTCTATCCGTTGTTGAAAAGAAAAGCAGCAGAAAGAAAAAAGTAATGATATTGTCAACAGGTGGTTGACTATGAGTGTACGAAAATAAAAGTTGTTTTAGCGTTGTTCGTTAATTAAAAAGTGCGACGCTCCAAGACTTGTTTAGTAGTTCGTAGAGGATTCGCGTTAAAGTGACACGTTAAGAAAAAAAATAGTAGCAAAGTGGTGGACTGTTTGTTGAAGTGTTATACAGGCAAAGAAATCTACAGTTATTTCTCTCACTTGGAATTTTTTTACAATTCAAATTGATACTGACGTACATGCAGACTAGACGAGATTGGTAACACACACACACACACACACTTAGCTTCTTTGGACTGACAGTTAATCGGCGTTATAATCTAAAAAGATAATAGTAATTTAAGTATATATATCAGCGCTTGATCAGGTTCGGTATGTGTTTGCAACAGACAACCATATGTAGTGGTACAGGAACATATTAGATTTGTTCGTCCAATAACAGTTAACAAATTTCTAACCTATTGTTAGCAAAAATGAGGAAATTAAATCTTGAATGTTTCATTTCTCTTCATTTAAATCAGTTATAAAATTATTCTTCCGTTAGATGCACCGCTACGTTATTCGCACTTAACGTTTAATAGTTAACGATTTTATTAGCAATATCTTTTAAAGTAAGTGATGAAATGTGTCACAGTGGTACACACAAGTAACATGTCTAACAATTCGTTCAACACCAGTAAAACAAATAATTGGTACCCGTATTGATTTTCCCGTAAAGAAGATACATTTTATCGACTTTTCCATCTAGTCACAATCAGAATGATCAATATTGCACACCACTATATAAAAATTATTCCGATTAGCGCTTTCAAGCTTCACAGCTCATCGTCAGATCAGGAATAGACAGAAAATATGTAATACCCAACCCTTCACCCCTCTCCCCCACCCTGCTCACCCACAACAAACTAAAAATTAATGACCCTTCCCCACCCCCTAAACTCTGTCTCACCATCTGTACAGTTACATATTTTTCTAGTAAATTCCTTGTGTTTCAGTGTGTGTGTGTGTGTGTGTGTGTGTGTGTGTGTGTGTGTGCATCCTTTTAAACTACCCTCTTCCTCTCCACACACGTGGGTCAGTCACACACCCTTATTTTAAAACAACCAATTAGTACTATGAAATATAATTCTTAATCTTATCTATCTGCCCTCTCTCATTTACTTCTTAATCATGTTATAAAATATTTCTTCATTATCAAATTTAATTTTAATATTAATTAAATTGTCTAACCCTTTTTCTCTTTCTTTCAATATTTCTAACTCCTCTCTAAGCTTCCTTTCAACTGTGTTATTTACTACTTTTACAATTTCGTATTCTTCCAAAGGATTAACAAACTTGTGGTTGTCTTCTATGAAATGTCTTGCATACAACGAATTGGTTGTTCTATTACCTTCTCCACGTTTGTGGTCAGACAACCTGCATGCGAATTTTCGTCCTGTCTCCCCTAGGTACACTTTGTTACAGTCTTTACATTTTAATTTATAAATTCCGCTTTTCTGTAATACTGGAATTTTTTCTATATTCTTATTCCTTATCTTATCAAATACCGTTTCACATTTTTTAATAGCTATATCTACTCCATATTTATTAAAACATTTTATAATTTTTCTAGTATGTGAACCTATGTATGTCAATGACCCTGCATAATTCTTTTGTTCTGGTTCTATTTTAGCTTTTTGTATGTTGACCCTTTTCATAACTTTATCCACTATGTTGGTGCTATAATTAACTTATTATTCCTTACAATTCCCTTTATCGTTTTTAACTCCCTATCTTTTGATTCGGTCTCTTTTAAACACTTCTGAGCTCTGTAACAAAAGGAATTGATTGCCGCCATTTTATATCTGTATGGGTGGTACGACTCTCTTGGTATAATTATATCAGAATACGACTCTTTCCTAAATATCCCAAACTGTAGTTTCTAATTATCTTTAATTTCTATGTTTAAATCTAAGTAATTTATTTGCTTACCTCCTATCTCTTCCTTAAATTGTAAGTTTTTATCCTTATTATTTACCTCCTTTATAAACTCATGCACTTCTTCTATGCTTCCTTCCCAAACTACTAATACATCATCAACGTATCTAGACCATAATTTTATATTGTCTTTATACTTAGTGGAAGTTATTAATTGCTTTTCAAAATCATTCATGTATATTTCAGCAAGAATAGGGGATAATGAAGACCCCATAGGTAAACCTTTTTTCTGTATATAAAACTTGTTATTAAACCTAAAATAGTTCTGATTTACACATTCTTTAATTACTTTCATCAACTGCTTTTTATACCTGTATTCTCCCATATTATTATCGTTTATTAACTTAATAACTTTATTTACTGTGATATTAGTAAACATGTCCTTAACATCCAGTGATATCAATTTTGTATTTACATTAATGCTAATATTTTCTAATTTTTCTATCAATTTTATATTATTCTCTATGTTGTATTTTGTCCCAAATTCATATTTCTCTTTCAGTACTCTGCTAACTTCCTTTGATAATTTATAAATAGGTGCATTAATAAAAGAAACAATCGGTCTAATTGGTTTTCCTTCTTTATGTATCTTAACCTGACTTTTAAAAGTTGGTGCTGTTGGATTACTTTCCAATAAATACTTTTTCTTTTTTTCTTCTATAAATGTTATCTGTTTCATCATTTGTTTTATCCTTGACTGGTACTTACTTGTATAATCATACTTTATTTCCTCGTATGGTCCTTCCCTTATAAATTCTTCCGTTTTCTTTATGTATTCTTCCTTTCTCATTAGTACCATTGTATTTCCTTTATCCGCCTTCGTAACTATAATATCATTCTTCTTTATTTTATTCTTTAGTTTAGTTACAGTTGCTTTGATTTTTTGTTCATTCTTTGAATTATACAAACTTTTCTTAAATATTTTATCTACTACATTCCCTACTTCCCACCTTATTCTTTTTTTATCATTTTCATTTCCTAGTTTTTGTATTATGCTTTCGCATTCAATAATCGTTTTTTCTTGATTTAATTCTGGTGGCGGTGCGTATTTTAAGCCTTTCGCTAACATTTCTTTTTCTTCCGTATTGAAATTTACCTCTGTAAGGTTTATTACTCTTTTTTCATAGTTATTCTTAGAGAGGTGTTCCTTTTTTACTTCGTTCTTTCTTATTAATTTATTTAACTTATCTACCATTTTTTTATTTTTCTTTTCCAATTTCTTTTCTATGTACCCCAAACCAAAATTATATAATATTTCTTCTAACTCTACATACGAGTATATTGTTAATAATTCTACGTGTCTGTCATATAATTCCCTATTATATCTATTGATTAAGCCGTAGAGTGACCTTATTTCCAGTTTTATCCACAACTTCTCGCTTTGTTCTTTTACTTTTTTGGCTACACTGTTCTTATTTTTAATTTTAACTTGAGCGTACTTTGGGATGACATTATTATCCAGACATTGTTTATTAAACCATATTGTGATTTCAACCACTAACACAAATTTCTTCATTAAACGTCTATTTTCCATCTAGGTATCATTTCCCGTTCCGAATTTCACCATTGCAATCTTGGTTGATCCTCAGAATCTGTTCTACCAATTGTTTTTGTATTATACAAATTTGGAGACAAGTGCCACTGCGTTAGATTTGTCTGGTCTATGTTGTAACGATAATCTGTCACTGCAGCCTTTTTAACTGCTCCTTCTCCGGTTATTACGTAGTTTTTTATCCTGTCGTGAACCTCCACCGTTCGAAGAAACGTCATTTCTTCTGCCAGCAGGGCTGTTAAAGCCACAGTCTTTTGCAGCGTTCCGAAGGATATAGCATACAGTAATGTGGACGCAGCCATTACCTTGCAAAATCGGGTTATTCTTGCCTTTTGGGTCTTCTTTCGTAATGTTTTTGAAATTGTCTTACAATTTTTAATTGTATAATTTTTCAAACTTTAATAATCTGAACAAATGGAGCAACAAATTCACTGTGTGTGTGTGTGTGTGGGGGGAGAGAGAGAGAGAGAGAGAGAGAGAGAGAGAGAGAGAGAGAGAGAGAGAGAGAGAGAGAGAGAGAGAGAGGACCATTGGTTTCACCGAACTCCATTTCAGTACCAACCCCAGTCCAATGCCACCGCCAATCCCCATATTATTTCTCAATACTTTTCTCCGTTTACAAATATAAACAAATCTCAGTGTTGTTGAGGTAGACGGTGTGAATTTTCTATTAATTGTAAAAAAAAGTTGACTGCGAGGTGGAAACCAGTAAAACCCCGGAGGTGATTTGAGTAAAATACCGGCGTAGTTAAATTAAGTTGCTGAAGACCGACATGCATAGGATGACTTTTCTAGTAATAATAATTATATATTTTGTAACAAACTAAAAAAATTCGTTTACAAAAATATTAATTTTTTGTTTACCAAAATATTGAATTTTGGTGTTTTTTGAAAAATATTATTTTTGTTGTTCGGTATTTAGTAAATAAATTTCGTAATGGATTCGTGTAAAAATTTAACTCTTTGATTTCTGTTTCTGTTAATTGTATCACTTTGCGTTTTTATAATTAACTTCCGCGTTAATTGTGTTATCTCCAGCACTAATCGATAGACGGTTCTTCTTCTTTGATTGGTAAAGGCCGCCTTTCGGATAGTCTGTGATCTCAATTTATCTTATTTTTAATTCTATTTATTAAATTTATAAATAAATAGAAACCAGTTTGCAGAAATTTTAGATTTATTAACAATTTGTATTAGGTATCGAGTGTTAATCGATTATTCAACAGTAGTATCGACTCGTTCTCAGGGCGGTCGATTAATTTTTACATCTGTATTTTATATTACTTATTAGGTTCTTTGAACGGTTATTTTATATAGTCAGAGAAGGGTAAGGTCAGGAAAGTATAACACTTACAAGTAAAAAGCTTTAGAATTAAAAATTACAAAGTTATTAGTAATATATAATGTTTAGTAAAGAAAAAATTCAAACCATCGAAGTCTGGATGGCTATGTTGGTAAAGCTCGCTTTGAATTGTGGGAGTCAAGATGGCGGCTCCCGGACTGCATATGTTAAACTGTAGTTGTCTCGATGAAATTTTCTTCCAATAAATGGTGCCTTTTCAATGTTTCCTCGTCTCCGCAGTTGTGATTATCCCTTCTGGTGTTAGTAGAGTGGTTCTGGTTCAGTGTTTTGTGATTCACTTCGATTAAATGTGTGTGATAATGTTTAATTTACTTTGTTCAATAAGGTCGAAACTTGCACTCTCGTCTCGTTATTAAGAATTATTTGTTTTATAAGTTTAATTTATTATTTCTCTCGTTTACTGTTCCGTATTACTTTAGTTTAACTGTGGTGTTAAATGTTCTCACTGAGTTTAAGGTTTAAGTTCAAAATTTAGAAATTTACGAATTTTCACTGTAGACTAGGCTTACAGACCGATCGCCATATTTGTCTGCTTATTAGGTTAATATAAGCAAAAATCTCGTTCAAGTGTGCTCGACAAGGTCCAATAATTAACTGTTCTCATTTCCTTCGTCTCCTGAAAACGTCTTAGCCAATTTAATATTAGCAATACATTGTTTTAAATCTGTTTGGCTTCCGCTACATGCAGAAAATTTACATTATATTACTGAACATATTTTTGCTATTATTTAATTTTATGAAATACTAAATACATAATCTCTTTCTTTAGTTCATTCTGCTTGATTTGATACCAAATAAGATAGTTTTACAAAGTTTTTTATCTAAAATGCTATATTTCTTTCATTTTGAAAAAGTAGGCTTTAAAATTTGCTTCCTGTTCTTCCCCAAATGTTTGCCATTTTATGTTATTTTTATGATTGTACTAAATCTCAGATTGACATAAAATGTTTATCTTCCCTTAATTTCTTGTAATTTTATTAATTGGTTATCCTTTTAAATATTATTCAATAAGTTTGTGACTCCCCACTCTGAATTTTCAGTTATTACATTTGCATTTTTTCTCATAATTCTTCCTATCTTTTTACAATATCTTTTTAAAGTATAATTTACATTATATTATTCTGTGACTGATTTACCTTACATAAATTTCATCAGTTTAACTAGTTTACTGGACTTAATTCATCAATTATAATGTAGTTGAGATTTACCATTTTGCCTAGATTTTATCTGGTTTTACATACAAAGTTTTTTAATAATACAGCTTGTTTTATACCCTTTCTGACCTTCTATTCTAGTACAGTGTTAATTAACAATTCCTTACTTTACTACAAGAACATTTAGTATTGAATTCTAACTAATAATACATAACAATTATTTGACATGAAAAACATGGTATTTAAACTCAGACATTCTAGTCTTGATTATTTCTAGTAACTCATAATAAACATTTTATAATAAAAGAATGGTATCCACACTCAGACATTGCATTCTTGATTAAAACTATTAAACATAATAAACATTTTATAATATTAGAACATTACTCTCTATTTCCCACATTTAGGTATAGAGTTCATTTATTTTAATAGGAACATAACACATCTGATCCTTCATTTTTAAATCTTTCTTAAAATTACTTGTGTGCAGTCTTATCTGTTTTTATTTTATTTTAGGGATGTATCCCTTGTCACTTTACTTATTAACTACCTGCTCTCTACTTATCTTACTCATTTCAGTGAATGTTATTAGATAAAGAGTGGCAGTTTATTAGAAACATTAGTCTTTGCTTTTCATAATACTATTCTATCAAATAGTATTCATGATGTTAAATTAAAACTTTAAAGTTGTTTAAAGGTACACTTTTATTAAGTTTAAGCATTAATGCACTTTCTTGAAGTTTATTTACTATAATATAATAACTTGTACTTGTCCCCTGTTATTTCTTGATATTATCACTATAACTTGTACTTGTCCCCTGTTATTTCTTGATATTATCACTAATCAGTTTTATAGTTTTATATTATCAAGAAATTTATTTATGAAGGACTCTTAAGATTTGTTTTTATTCATTATAAAATAATTTTTATGGGTGCACTTTTACTTATAACTCTAAACACTTTTGTTTACATGTATTTTACATTAGTTTCTGTTTTGGGTGTTATACTTTCATTTCTGACATTGAATTTCTTTTGGGGTTTTGGTTTTCTCCTTACTGGGTCTCTTTTGGGTATTTGTTGTAGTCTTCTCCTCCTACTATCTTGTATCTTCAAACTCATTCCTGTTTATTAGGTATTTTGGTTTGTTCTGGGTATCTTCCTTATTCATTCTTTGTTTCTTCATTACCATATAGTTATTATGTACGTTGGTTTGTTCTGGGTATCTTCCTTACTTACTCCTATCCTACCTGGGTATTTTCCTTACTTTATTTTAGTTTTTTGGGGTTTATTTTTCTTTACACATATTTGTTGCATAGTGGTTTTTTCTTTATTTTTACTTTTTTCAAGTTATGATTGTATTTTATTGGGATACTTATTTGTTTTCATTTGGATTTTACTTTGATAGTTATTTCAATTGATATTTATTTATGATCATACTTCATTCATTATTAAGTGGATAATCTGTCATGCTACAATATATATATATATATATTGTGTGTGTGTGTGTGTGTGTGTGTGTGTGTGTGTGTGTGTGTGTGTGTGTGTGTGTGTGTGTGTGTGTGTGTGTGTGTGTGTGTGTGTGTGTGTGTGTGCAACTTGTTGAATACCAGATCTAGGGCCTAATGAGGTAACGACGACCCCGAACCCGAAGCACCAGTATACATTCTAGTTCCTTGTTTTCCGTCATCACACAGTGAGTACAGCTGTTGTTTGCAAACGGCAATTCTCTTTACATACTTCACGATCCGAGAAAATCGCAACGGGTTTCACGTTACATCTGTCTAATGACGTAATAAAACAGGCGAAGTACTCTGCAGTATGGTGGGCGGGGCGTGTTTTATAAATGTCGGGTAGTTGTGCGTAATGGTGTACACGAGCGCCTGAGGTCGGCGTCGCCGTGTATACGGCAGGTTTATGCCCGATACATGTGCTGGCTTGTTGCGACTTTTACTGCTTAGCATAATTATTGTATTGTTTTGTTTGTTTGAATTACCACGTAATTTTCACCCATATGGTAGACGTTCTTTATTTCCGTTTTGTGAAAGGCGAGAGTCCAACGGTGCTTTACGTGATTGCGGTGAGCGAGCTTGTTTGTTGTTGTCTGGTACCGTTTTGTACGACTCGCTTTGAAATTTTAACGTACACGATAGTTTTGAAATGAGAAGAATTCTAGCTACGGAGATGTTCTGTGGGGTAGAAACAAAGTAAGCAAAAAACAACAAGCAATTTCAAGGTACAGTACTTATTAATTACTTTACGATGTAAACAAGTGATAAGGAAGTAGTTATTTTCCCACGACTTGGCAATACTTGGAGATCATTACACGCAGATCCAGAGCTTTTTATCATAACGAATGCGCAGTAACGTAATTGCTAATCGAATTTTCAGGATCTTCAGTAATTTTGTATGATTCGTAAAAGATAAATGGTGCGAATGAATGTTCCAAACAGAGTTAACACACGACTGCTAATGAACAACTTTTTCTTTGACAGTATCTTTATAGATCCTTTCTGTGACAGTATTCTTTTCAGAACATAAATCACAAGTGACATACTTGTTTTGTTATGGGAATAGCAGTCTTATAACCTTGAGCCGCGTTTATACCGACTGTTGTGAACAAATGTTGCAATTTTTGTGTTGTAATATTATATGTTGAAAACCAAAGTACTAGTTTGTCTTTATTTTTGTTTGCGACATTTACGTGCATGGACTCAAACCTGCGCTGACCTCACTTCAGTCTTGCTCCAGTTTCACTTCAAGATGTCGAGTGTGGAGGATGGAAGTTTTAAAAATTTTCTGAGAATGGCCAGCTGGGATTTTGAGTACTTGGTTGTAATGATAGGACATAAAATTGTCAAACAGGACACTAATTCCAGTGCAAGAAAAACTTGCAGTGACGTTGCGTTTTTTAGCAAGTGGAGACTCGTAACACTAGCCTGCGTTATTTGTTTAAAATTTCCAAAAGTACAGTATCATTGTTTGTGCCAGAGGTTTGTGAGGCTTTGATAGAACTGCTGAAGGACAACGTGAGTAATTGGAAAAATAATTTACTTATTGAAATATAACTCACGTTATAAAAATAAGCCTACTATAGTATATAGCCGTTTTATAAAATCACAAAATTTGTATTTCGTTGATATATTTTTAAAGGAAGGAAGTAAAATTGTTTACAACTTCCTTTGATCTTTACCGCCTTCTATTGGAAAACAAAATGTATGTTTTAAACTCAGAAAATCTGTTGGCAACACGAGATGTTTAAAACAAATTACTACCGTTTTTCGAAATGTTGTCATCATTGTTCACAACACGTTTTCAACTCCGATGTAAACGCGGCTTTAGTCTCGCAGTCAACTTCACTCCAGTTTCTAACTCAAGCTACGATTCAAGATCAAGCTCACAATTTCGGCTCGCGTTATAGCAAGCGAAATAATGCTGGCATAACATCTCGACGACTGGTAGCTTTCTAAGTGCATGGGGATAGGCGTCGATCAATCTAATGATTCTGGTCGTTTTGAAGGACCAAATCATTTTGTTTTCTCGTAGTTGCCATATTACCTCTGCTGCAATATTTTTACTGACTGCCATCTATACTGGTGATCTGAGTCAGTAGATTTTACACAGTCTGACGATATGACACAAGTTTCGAATTTTCCCTGTTTGGAACCACGTGTCCTGCCATTTCACGCATCACAGTATAGAAACATTTATGGGGTTATATGATAAGTAGGTATACATTTCCTGAAGGTTGGTTTCCTTGAAAAAGCGTATCTGAAAGCAGGTGGCATATTACTGGCTGCGTCGCGACGGTGTACCAAACGAGCTCTGGCATGGCCGGCTCTACTAGAAGGCCGGAACATTAAACGTGGCGACATTGGAACCAGCTGATATTTTGAGGCCGACTAGACGATCTCCTAATTTATGTGTTTCAGTAATCAAATCGTGTCATTTTTAATTGCCGGTTAACAGTAGTTTTATAATTCTTTGAAAATTAAAAGTTTATTATGTAAAATACTGTTATATTATTTAAGAAATATAATAATTAACACATTCATCTAATTCGAATTAAATAATTCGAGCAAAATTCATTCATTAGGGCTAACACTAATTCACTAATTTCTTCAACTTCAACGTATAGTATTAAGTGCGCACAGACGTATAATTTAGATTTAGCTATAAATAGGCCTACATACGATTTTAGTAATGCTATGAAATTAAATCAGAATATAACAGGTTCACTTTAGCTATTTTATTACACTATGATTATAGGCCTCAGACGCAACGTTGCCACGTTTAATGTTCCGGGCTTCTACTAGAGCCGGCCGTGGCTCTGGTCTTGGCCAAACACGGCACGAGCTATGAGAAAACTATTGGGAACCACTCGTTGTGCGTAATGAATGTTTTAAGAAATGGCAGCTGCAGTTAGAGGTAGGATTTTTTTTTCGCTCTGGGCTTTGCGGTTGTGCGTCGCAGAGACGAATCACTCGGTATCTGAGTTCCGAGCTACCTTCTGGAGCTCCTGCCTCGTGGCCCTGCCCAAGTAGGGCGTGTGCTGTATAGCAGGCTGATTCTCGGCTGTTGTGCTAGCCTACACTAGCGCAGTATACACCGAGGGCGTTTCCACGAATCACCTGGACGTATACGGTACCTTCCCAGCCCAGTCACTAGAGGATTGCCTGGGAACCTCGCCGCACGTGCATAAAATTTGCGTGCAAGCCGCCTGAAAGTGTCGTCTAAGGAGCGGACGCCAAGTCCTCTCCTTAGAAGGCGAGATGAAAAGCGACGGGGGACTTTGGCCGCTAGCCGAAGCCCCCTGTCGAGGACGCTCTGCAACTTCTTTTTATGTATTGCGGCGAGGTAACCCCAGACCGGACAGGCGTAGGTAATGACCGGCAGCAGATACGCGCCGACGATCATCCTGCCCAATTTCCTGGTCATGGCTGAGCTGATCAGGAGTGGAAACAGTGCGCACAGGCGAGTGGATGCTCGCTTAAGAACTGTCTGTGCGTGGGTACGCCAGGTGAGCCGACGGTCAAGGTGCAATCCGAGGTACTTGACCTCTTTGGACCAGTGCAAGTACGTTCTGCCGATACGTAGCTGCCTAACAGGGTTCTTCCGTCGCTTGGAGAATTCGACGACTACACTCTTGGTAGCGTTGAGTTGCACTCTCCAATTCTCAGTCCAGTCCACGAGCGTGTCGAGCTGGCGCTGCAGTCGTAGGACGGCCCTTTCCACGTGACGATCGGCCGTAAATACGGCCGTGTCGTCAGCAAAGAGGGCCATCTGGACTCCAGGCTGTCTCGGCACGTCGTTGACGTAGATCGAGAACAGAAGGGGGCCTAGAACACTACCTTGAGGGACGCCGGCTGTGATTCGTCTCTCGGAAGAGACTGAATCTCCAACTCTCACGCAGAAGGTCCTCTCCGTCAGAAACCTAGCAACCAGATGGAGGTAGCTATCCAGAAGCTGGACTTCCCTAAGCTTGAATAATAGGCCATCATGCCATACGCTGTCGAAGGCTTTTTCAACATCTAAGAAACAGCCAACGGTCCGTTCTCTCCGACACCCGGCTTCCGTGACGCCTTCCACCAGTCTCATCAGTTGATGAGTGGTCGAATGCCCCACACGAAAGCCGAACTCTTCGGGGACCAGCACGTCAAAGTTGGAGGTAGGATTTATTACGGACCGTACGTTATATAAGCGGAGGCGACAACGGTTCTGTATACAGCTAATTATATAGTGCAAATTGAGGTAGCGTCCCACACGTAATGTGTTTGTGTTGGCGGTTTAGTCTGGCCTGACAGCGACGTGCAAGGCGTATAGCGGTAACGCAACGCACCTGTCGGCACTGTAATGTCACTCCATGATGCTTGTGGGCGAACGTCAAACGTTCCGATCAGTTTGTCACAGTACACGGTATTGGGGCCGAACCCAGGAAATTACATATCGTTAAGCATTTTCAAAGAAAAATTTCGACTTCTGATCAGTATACGTTTTCAAAGCGACAAAAAGTAAGACAGGAGGAGAATAAAAAAAAAACTTAGTCTTGAGAAAACCTATACTGTTTCATTGTAATAGTTGTTTGGATTATATATAGGCTATAACATTGTGTGTGCGCGCGCGTGTGTGTGTGTGTGTGTGTGTGTGTGTGATTATATATTTTTCGTATTTGCGATCATTTTAGATATTTAAACCGGCGATAATCATTGGCTTAAGTTGACGAGCAATAACTATTCTATATCTACTAGACATTCGTCAATTTAATCTTCTAATGGCTCATTTGAGTGTAGAAAAATATTTATTTTCAAGTAAGTGTCCACCAAGTATCCTGGTATAAAGTCTCCTTTTTGAACAGAAAAAAAAACAAGGTGATAATATGTTTACGCTTTACCGATACGGAATACTAATATTTTAGATTAAAAAAAAAAAAAAATTTGCTTTGCCTTAGCCATCTTTCACTAACTGGGCTTTGTCAGAGGCTGGAGATAGCGCCGTTTGTGTGATATGTACTGTTTGATTTGGATCACAATGAGCGAAAGCTAGCTGACGTAAAGGTAAAATGTTTTTAATTTTTATCTAAAATATTAGTGTTTGGTTTCGGAAAACGCGTATGTAGGCCTACGTATTATTAATTTTGACCGGAAAGTCATGAACAACAAGATACAAAAATCTACAACGGAAAGGATAAAATCTTGCACCTTGTTCTGCCGTTAGATTATGTGCGTTCTTAATGTTCTTAATCAATGGCGGGGCTGTCCATCACTATACTCGGTCAGGTACTATTTAGTTAACCACGTCGAGAAGAAAACCCGAATGCGTACAAATAATTTTGTACTTCGAAAAAACAATGGTAAGTACGGTAAGAAAGAGATGATCAAGAAGATGGCAGAAAAACATTATGTCATGTTGTCGTACTTGAAAAAGGTCGAAAGACTGAACACGATGGCGGTTGATGTTGAAAAATAATTTGGGTGGTGTGGGGTTGGGTGAATGTGCAACACTGTAAAACACTGTATTTTTCTTTTCCGTAAAACACACTGGTGTTTTCTTGGAAGGGATTTTTTGAAATACTAACACAGTAGAGAGAATGGGACCCACTGTAGATCATTAACTGTTGCGGGAGTGGAACTGCTGCGTTAACAGTTCACACAGCCTTGTCATCGTCCACACTGATGTCAGCGATTTAGTTTCCCAGTTACTTTAACATCAGTGAAGGAACCGATTGTCATAATATTGTATTATCAAACTACTTCTAATCTGGAGTGATTATTTTGACTGGAAATTGAACAAAAATCTGCCTTTTTAAACCAGAGAAGGCTTACATTCAAGACCAATGAAAAAAGACATTAATTCTTTCTTTGTGAACGTGTTAGAAACCTTCATTAGTTCTCTAATTACGTATTAATGGTTACTGATAAAGACACTGTATTTCTTTAACCAAATTTCGTTTTGTTTATTATTTGATCCTTTTCTATTTTAGTTTTTTAAATTTACAACTGCCAGGAATAGAAGAATTGTTTCGCATCGAACATATTGTACTAACTTGTTACATAATGACCTTCGTTTGTATGTGTAACGTTATTTACATATTTTTCAGAGTTATAGTTATATAAATGTTGGTGGATTTGAGGTCATTGAATACGGGAGTAAGATAGATCTATCTGGATGGTCTTCATTGATTTCAAGTCTAGATATGTCAAAGTAATGAGGAGTAAGCTTTAACACAGTCATAGAAGTGTTGGGATAACTGGACTAGCTTTGTGAAATGTGCGATCGTAGAGTCAAGGTGTAAAAGTGAAAAATGCACATGGGTTGTATTGTAATAATCTGTTATTTAATAACTTTTGAGCATGCGTTTCACATTAAATAATTATTTTTAAACTTCTAGTTATGTATTTAAGACAGATGGATGCAGTTTACAAAACTTCGACGTGGAACGTCAGTCTGATATTAACAAAGTAGAGTAAAAAGATTGAAAGAGAAATTATAACACACGAGCGGTCGGATGGTTAAAGCATCATGTCACCACTTTTGTAATCAAGCGTCAAATGCACGTATACAAAACATGGATGACCACAAGGCAGCTCGGTGTCCGAGGACCTCTGCGTTAGTAAGGGTATACAGAAGGGTGAAAATTCGATTAAGTCATAAAACTTACGATCAAGTATAGTACTGTTAATTAATTATTTTATACAGATTGTTAATAATCCATGTACATTTTATAATAATTATACATTTATACATACTATGAATTATTTTTTAACACATTTTTTCAAATAAGGCGACAGTTATGTAGCGTTTAGTTATGCTACGGTATTACATTTTTAGAAACATAAAACGTTTCCTTCTCTTATGATAATATAATTATTATAATTATAATAATAAACTTCCTGTATTAAAACCTAACTTCCAGGCTTCTTGTTTTCTATGGTGAATAATCTACGGATGGGTGACGACCGCAGGTGCTATGCGCCGGATAATAATTTTTTTCTTTTTTGTTTGTTTGTAGTTAGGTTTCTCAGCTCTAGTTTAATATTGTAATATTTGAATAACTTACTTTTAACTGCTATCGGTAAAGCTGAGTTATTAATGAAAATTCAAACGACATTTTGGATGAACTTGGCTTGTTTTTTGTGTCATACAAGATCTCACATATACAGATTTTTCTCTCGTGTTCATGGTGACTGACTAAATAAGTTGTTTTTTAGCTTTAGACCCTCGTAAAAAATGTACGCTATATTAACTGTGATAGCTCTTATCACAATTTCCTTAATGTTTACATTACCCTCGCGTGCTAGTATGTGTACTGAATTCTTATTTTCAACTGAACGTACGTAACGTGTGTACTGAAACGGAGCATCGTTAATTGTGGCGTGTGCGTTTGATATGATATAGTAAACTGTTGTGTGCATAACTGATTATATGCTGATTACGCTGTGTGTCACCGGTTATTCATGTAGGCCTAAGAGTGATTGAGTTATCGACGTTTCAGGTATCTGAATTGTGTTCTGGTGTGTTAGTAATGTGATTCCAGTTTGTAGCCTACATTCGGGCAGGTCTCCGGTTAGCAATTTAGCGTGCAACCAGTGGTCGTCTGGTTGAAATAAGAAAGTACGAATAGTTTCTATTAGGAACTCTGTGTAGCATATTCCTTTCTCACTCGGGTTTTTCATCGAACGTTGAGAATAAATATGAAAATCTTTTTTCCAGTGAAGTGATGTTTCGGGGAAACGGCCAGGTCTTGAATAATCATGTTATTTTAAAGGAAATTTATTAAAACTGCCCAGAACGTAGTTATACCTCTTCTTATTTTCTCTTTGGAATTAGAGGCATAACTGTTGAAAACGGAGAACTCCATTATCATTTAAAAAATCGATGTGTTATGATTTTTCTAGTGATAATAACAAATGTGTGTCAGAAAATCATGGCAAGATAAATTTGTAATCACAAAAACTTTTTTATAAGTATGTTAGATGTGCAGTTGCGCGTTGGCCTGAAGTTTATTATTAAATAAACTAATTTCAATATACGAAAGTAAACCCTCTTTTGAAAATGGTGGAATTTTTAAAAACAAAAACCGTTCACACACACACACACACACACACACACACACACACACACACACCACACACTTTGTAGTTACTATTTTTTAGCTTTTGAAATGGAATATTGTACAAAAAGTAGCAGTTTGATGTGTAAATAAACGTAAATAAAAATGCATAAATTGAAATGGATTATTATGGTTTTATCGCGATTTCTAGCTGTAGTGGTTGTAGATTCCTCGGATGTGATGCACAAGTTTTTAATTTATGTACCTCACAGCAGCTTTTCAAGAATTATTCTTGTAGGTCTAATATGATGAACTCTGAACCGACGTGTATCTTATGCTTGAAAATGATACTTGAATTCGTTTTACTTGAATTTTAAATGAAAAAGATACGTTTTATTCATTCACTGAGAAACTAAAAACAGTTCAGCATAGTCGAGTTACATCTTTCTGAGTCGTTTCTAGTTTTGGCGTTACGTAAGTCATCCAATGGGTTTGTTGACAAAAGTAGGCTATACGGTTTTTATCAGGGAACAGTTTGTAATGTTTAGATCGGTTATTTTATTTTTAATCATACAATGCTATGCTTTAAAGTTTGCAACAAATGCTGTATGTTAATAAATATTGGGTGTAAATTAAAGCGATGTCTCAAGACATGTCGCTTGGAAGTTTAGGTATTTGATATTCCAGGGAAGTTGATGTCGTTGCAGAACCCCGTGGTAAAATAGCGGCACTTTCTCAGAATACAATCGCTGGTCTCAGATGTGCAGTGTAGTAGGCACCGTTGTGTAAGATCAATTTGCTTTGGGATTTCGAAAAAGGAGGTTGGAGAGGATTATGACGTATGGTTGGATTAGGTTACGACATCCAACTTAATCGGGGCTAATACATGTGTAGACAAAAGTGTCCCATATTTTCACTTGCGAAACCACACACGAGTAACACGATTAGTGCGTACTGTTTTATTGCTTGCGTCAGCTAACTCGCTCTGTTGAAGGGCGTGTAAATTTAATCCACGCACAGATTCGACATTTGCGTAAAAATCTGGTTTATAATGTTTTGTGAAAAAAATTTGTAAAATTGTATGTAGGCCTATGTGTGTATTAACCGAGGAAGGTCTAGGTTCTAGTTCCACGTAGTTCGACACCAATCTCATACTTTAGATTGACTCATAAGCACAATACCAGTAATTGGTATTGGTTGTGTACCCAGTGGCTGTACACACGAAAGGAGGCATAATAACGAATTGTTGAGTGACGCTAACAAATCCGTAGCTTTCAGACCTTGCATTTTAATTGATGATTTTTGTTTTTCATTCTCCCTGAGCTGTAGAACTCGCTAAAACTTTTACAATGTTGTCAAAATTGTGACTTCCATTTTTGGTTTGTGTGCCCTTAAAGATAAAAGCAAGTACTATATTCGGATTTGGGTTAACATCATTTCCTTTTGTCTGATGTTCAACATGAATTTTCACAATTGTTTTCAAAATTTTATTTTTGGGCTCCGGTCCCCTCCCTACACAATATTCAGATTATGGTTAAAATTCTTTTTTAATTTTATACCCCACAAGGATTTTGAAAATTTTCCCGAAATTTTGGTACACTTTCGCGGTCGTGGTGTTCTAAGATTTTGAAATTTGCAAACCTAAACACTAAATTCAGATTGTACTTAAAATTGTCTTTAACGATTGATCTCAAAAACAACAGGACTCTGTAGGTTAAAGGTATGGACACGTATGCCAACTTTTATGAAAATCGGGTGTTGCATTCAAAAGTTATCGTGACTATAGCCAGGCAGACAAATGGCAAACGATCGAGTTAAACCGCTCGTTCAATTACATTTGATAATAAATATGTTTTTGTTGTTAGTATGCGTATAATATTTGTAGAACATCAATTACAAGTTTCTAGAAACAAATAGCGCGTATTGTATAAGTTGTACATAATATACAGGTATTATTTGTTTTCGTTGTTAATAAGTATGAGTGATTATAAAAAATGAATTTTTATGGAAATAGATATAAAATGAATTTGTATAGATGGTGGAGCCATATGGGTTTATATGAGTTGTTTGAAAGAAATGGACGTGTATGATGCATCTTTACGCATATAAATCTTAGAGGTTTAAAGAAGTTCTGGTACGAGTAAGTCCGCTTACTAAGTGAACAGAAATGTTACAGTTAGTGATTTTACTATAAAAGGGAATCTAAATAAAGGCTGTCTTGTCTAGACGTAAAGCATTAGGGGAATAAAAATCCCTTTTCCTATGTACATAAAGAGGAGATTATTTTGTAAAACCTTAGTCACCCGGTTGACGTGAGGTAAGGGGGCTGCTTGTCGCAGTGCAGAATAAGGGGTTGTGTGCGAGAGAGAAGATTAGACAGTGACCAACATATACGTCTGAGCCACCCCTTGAGCAGGTGCTAACTTTGAGAGGGCTGTACGGATAATTACTACAAAAGCTTGAGCCAACCGATAAAATCAGCGTTTCTCGTTTGAAATCTACTTGTCAGTGTGTTGTTTTTACATTGTGATAACGTGGGTACTGTAAGGTTACAACATCGGAAGTGTCATTATTCTTCATGAGACGATTATACTTCTCTAATTACGTTTATTATTACTCACAGTAAGATCATATTTTGTGTCCCACTGCATTACTAAATCTGTGATGAAGTGTTATGCCAATGGTGTAAGCACTTTATCACATTTACGTGAAGGTAACCAATCGAAATACGGCTTGTCCAGGTTGTCATATAAACTATTCTTAGAAAAGATAACTAACAGTTATTATGAGGCAGGAAATGTACTGATAAAGGAATTACAAATACAGTCATAGGGAGTAAAAATAATATCTACTTAAAAGTAGAAGTTTTTTCACATCAATGCAGGAAGTAAAAAAAAAGAATAGCCTACTAGAATTTAAAATAGAAACAACAAGTACATTTTGAAACAAATAGACTTAGTAGTACATTTTGATCGCCTTCTGCGAAACATTTTACTGAATTATTATGAAAGATGGAGCACGTATCTTACACTAATTTTACCATGGAACGTGTTCCTCTGAAGACGCGTTTCACCACAGGTAGAACCATCTACCGGATATGTATAACCGGGGTTATTAACAGTAGACACTAACGAATCGAATGGCAAAGAGAGACACTTCCAGCATGGTAACTCCGCAGAGCTGTGTACCACCTAGCGCAGTAGCACAAATTTGAAATTATAGTATATAAACAATATCGCCCAGTGGCAGGAGTCCATTATGAAACTCCGAATATTACTCGCAGAGGCGGTATGCGAACCTAAGACGGGATAATAAGTAATAATTTGTTAATGATCATTTGAGTTAGTGAATTTAAAGATATCGGTTTACCGGAATATTTTAAAGTGTATCTCGTGTGTAGTACACTATTGTGTTTATGAAGGAAAGTTTATGGAATAGGCGTATAAAAATTAAATAAGTTGTGCCAATTTCACTGTCTCTAGTAAATTTGAATTTCACTGTCAAGATCTTCGAAATCTCCAGTCGTCCAGTTGTAAACAATATTTTATTTGCTTAACAAAATTTCGACAAGATCTATACGTCTGCACAATAAACTACAAAAATAGTTTTCTTGCAACTTGTGGTTCCGTGATTTTATTTGTATACCCGATTCCCTCTTAAAATGCCTTTCCCCATTAGTGAATTTGCAATATGAGACTTTGTTAATCCAATATGGAACGTATCTATTGTTGTTACCATTCCAGGCATTAACATCAGCGAGTTTGTGGTGAGTGGTACAAGAGATTGTTATAATTGGGTAACTGGAAAACCATCAGCATGTTACGAAACGGTCAGTAGAATTCGATAAAGTTACATATGCACGGCAAATCTGTTATGACAAATTCTTCACATTTCGATTATATTTCTGCACTATTCTACATTGGGTTTAGAATACGTCTCGATCTCTGTTCTTCGAGTCTCTCCCCCCTCTTTTTCTCTCACCCTCTCACTTATTTTATTTTCTCTGTTTCTCTTTTTCCTAATCATACACATCACCTAGCTCAAGCAGCGTTTTTATCATTTGTCTCATCAATTGTTGTTATTTTCTTATCAAACAGGTATATAAATGTGTGTGTGTGTATATATATATATATATATATATATATATATATATATGTTTTAGGATTATTTTTGAGAAACACGTGACATATGTATACAACTTTTTCTACCTGAAAAAATTTGTTGTTTAAAATTATAGAAACTAAATTATTATCACCAACTTTGTCACTACTTATTGCCACACTGCTAAATACTTCGTTCTTGACGAGGCCTTTCGGAGTCTCCACCATCTTCAGGTCTTAAACGACTGAAGAATCAGGTCCACCATGTTCAGAGTCGTTTGAGACCTGAAGATGGTGGAGACACCGAAAGGCCTCGTCAAGAATGAAGTATTTAGCAGTGTGGCAATAAGTAGTGACAAAGTTGGTGTTAAGATGGCTCCTAATAAAACTAACCAAACTGTAAATTATCGTCACAGTACTTGCTGATGATAATGACATCGAAAGATGATTTTTTTTTTTTTTACAATCCGGCGATGGGAGTCCTTTTTATTTTTAATTTTTTTAAAGCGCCAGTCATTTAAAAAAAAAATCTTTCTAGAAACACAGAGAGGAAAGAAATTGAAGCTGCCTGCTGAAAGTGAACAGACGAACGATCTTGGTCCCGGATTCCTTGGTTCCAGAGAACGTCTAAACATAAACAGAGTTTTATTATGGGATATCTGTAAAACTGAAGGCAATTCGAATTTAATTATTAATTCTGTTTAGTAAGTTGATTAGATAACTTTTGTACGGAGTAATATCATATAAACGTTTTTTTTGTAAGCACATCTGTGGTTAATGTATTTGATAACGCCCGCAAATATCCAAAAACGAAACATCGAATTGGATCATAAGAATGTGTATCGGTATTAAGCGTTGTGTTAATCGACTTCACGTGTTCTGGTGTCTGGGTCTCGTAGGCCTACATCTTACATGAACTATAGTAATATCCTTGAATGCGTAAGGATGGTTCTTAGTAGTCTTGATTATCATGTGGAAGGGAACAACAAATATTAGAACGAGTTGTCGGATGGTTATTTTGCTGTGCCTGATGCAGTCGTACTTGATTGGGGGGGGGGGGACGCTGAGGTTGCGGTCAGCGGACGGCGCGTGTAAACGTCTGATGTTTTGTCGTGCGTAATGCACTCATAATGGGGGACGCAGCCTGTGCGACTCGTGTGAACAGCTGACTTAGTCCACCACGCGTGCCCCCTCCGTCTGTATAGTATAATTTTACGTTGTTCTCACGCCTATAAAAGCAATTTAAATTTAAAAAAAAGAGATTTACTAATAATAAATTAGTCTACTTATTGCTAACTAAATAAGCTGAGTATGTAACGGCAATTCAAGCGTTAGAGGCACACTGCACAGTATGAAAACACCCGTTATTTATGGTTACTTGATATTACAACTGCAAATTAATACCGAGTGATACGCATTCGTCAGTGTAACTACTAACGAAGCCCTTGACTTGATAAAACACACAGTCGAACGTTATATTTTGGGAACATTTTCATCACATTGTCTGAAACTGACGTCTCTCAGTTGTGTCAATGTTTACACCGCGCCAAGTAAAATGAAATGGCCAACACGGTACGGCACAGTCGGTCTGCCTGTCACACTTTATTGAAACTGTGTTAAATTCAGCTCTTAACAGAGAAGTTGGTAAACACGTGGACGCTTCTCCTTCACAACCTGTTCGTCTTCTCGAGAGAAATTAATAATGCCAGACGTATTTAAATTCATAACTGTAATGGTTTCTCTATGCACTTGGTACGAATACTGTTGAGACATTAAAAGCGAAGATGTCCGCTTGCGAATAAAGTAATTAAGTCGTACTCCCGTCTGAAACATTTTACCTCCGTGCAGATACTTGTTAACGTTCTTAATGAACGTTGTTGCGTGACCACCATGTTAAACGGAATTTTATTAATTGTATTAGAGTAGTCGTTAATTAATTGAAGAAAACTTGTAAAATCATGACGTATTTTTTATCACACTGTCGATAGAAATCAGGTTCTCGAACACATTTGATATTTTAAAAATTTATGTTGAGTGTTAATTAACTGGTGAATTACTATTTTCTAAGACGTTAAACAGTAACGAAATATTATCTTTCACATTGGCGGAGAGGATCGAGTTTCTCTTCTGTGTAAGCGTCGTGGCAGTAGTTAAGGCTGATTAATTATTAATATTATAATCATGTTAGTACGTCGTTGTGCGAAAACAAAATGGCGTTCGGGGTTGTGCGGTGCGTGCGTTTTAATAGGTATTTTAAGAAATAATGGCGGCACTTAGCGGCGCGATTTATCGGGGCCTCTGCGTTCTGAGTAGTTAGTACGACAACAGTTTGGCACAGCTAATTATATAATATAAATTAAGGCGCAGAGTTTCCACCCGCCGTATTTCTTATAGAGACTGCCGGCGGATTTGTGCTGTGAGTACAGTGCCATTTAGTGTGTACAGTTTCACTGCCGTATCCAGTATACACTGTGACTCTTACTGACAGGGTGATTATGCAAACTCTGAGTAGATAACTCGGAGTAGTTACAGAAATAACAGCTTATTAGCCAGTAACCATGGGACACATCCGGTGCCGTCTGTTTTAACGTAATCGAAAAGGCCTTTCCACTCTCTTCATTGGTAACAGGCCTATTCCGGAGCCTCAGATTATATTACCTTTGATTAGAAAAATCTGTTTACATAGCACTTCACACTGTCGTTAGTAATTTAAATTATTCTGAATCACATAATATTATAATAATATTGCTTCTCTAGTATCGTATCACTGTTTTCTTAGCGCAAAAGTAATCGATGAACGATGTATTGCGAACTGATAATTTGATGGAACCTGTAGATAGATTGTCATATGGGGAATCACTACTTTATATATATTTTGAAGTGAATTTTAGTCGTTTAAAGTACCCGTACAGAATCTTTTTCAAATATATTTTTTATACAAGAAACATTTTATGAATATCATGAGTTGTATTAATTTACATAGGATTACATTTTCCAAATCGATTAACTGTTTCGTAGAAAAATTGTAACGTTATTCTTGGTGACGCAGAATAATAATTGCTACGAATTTTCACACCTTGTACATTTGTCTGTTTCTGTTCAGTTGATACACTTTGTCCTTTGTAGAATTCTCTGTTCTTTAAGTAGGGCTTCAAGAGAGCGCCAAGACTATTCAAGAGCCCTTAACGTCTAACAATCGTTTCGTTTCTGTAAGACGAAAAATAATTCTGAAATAAATTTTGTTATCCGTTAAATAAATTATCGAATGAAAGCACTTGAAGAACAATTCTTATGCTGATTCATTCATTGACATCGTGTGTTCGGTCGCAACTGACAAGTTGAAATGTATTCATGACTGTTTTAAATTTCTAAATACTGTTAAAAAATACTGCTAAACTTTTGTCACAAGAAACTTCTGTCAAGGTAACAACTACTATACCGCGGCACGCTAGATAGAGTTTAAATCACTGCGGTTGTTATGTAGTGTGGTTTCGGCTCAAAATGAAACAAAGTTATCTGCTTAGCATATCTGTTTTCACAAGGACTCCCATCTGGCAGGTACGTGTTTGCGTGACCACCGTGGGGTTCGCGCGTAATTGTGCCAGGCTCCTTTTGTTTAATGTTTCCATCTGACTTCTCTCGGTCAGCTTTTGTTTTATTTCTGCTCCAGTATTCTTGTTTTCGTGTTTCTGTCAAATCAGCTACCATCAAGATCTTAGAATACTCACAGAACATCTCAGTTCGTTACATTACTAACCTAGTATTGTGATTGAACGAAAGCTGTCGGAGTTATAATATGTTCTATGGAAAACTCCAACATCGTCGTGCTTATTTGCTAACCTGCTAAATCTCGTGTTCTGGACGAGGCCTTTCAGTGTTTCCACCATTTTCAAGTCCTAAATCCTTAGTCGTGATTTAGGACTTGAAAATAGTGGAAACACTGAAAGGCCAGAACATGATATTTAGCAGGTTAGCAAATAAGCACGACGAAGTTGGAGTTACAGAAACTGATAATTCAAATAACAAGATTATCTATGCAAAACGGTTGCGATTCCTGAGCAAAGGGAATCAGGGCGTAAGTGGAAATTTATTCAGTTCAAATTTTTTTATAACAGTTTTTCAAGTACTTGACCTTTTAATAGATATTTCATACATAGGGCTACTCATACGAGGGACGTGGCTTGGGAGGAAGGTCATATGGGGAGTAACTAATACCCCAATTTGATAGTAGAAAGTATTTTACTACTATCCCGAAAAATCTGTATTACGGGATTTCGGGTATTAAACCCGAAAAATCTGTTTACGGGTTAAATAAACGTGTAAACACTATTAGATCTAGAAGTACACGAAATGCCAGGATTGCAACTAAATAATTTCCATTAAATTCGATTAGTTAAAAATTTAACATGGAAATACTAACGTAAGGAGAAATACATGGAAACGACTATGGTGTATCTACCGTCATTGCTTACAGAGAGAATATGTTTCTTGAAACTATCATGTCTAATGTACAAATCCATATTTACTCACTATAACACATCCGTTCACCATTGTTAACACGTACGGATTGTTCATAAAGGATTTGTAGCGTGAACCTCTGACAACAATATTTTTTATTCCTGCTTTCAATAAAAGTGTAAAAGTGATGTCGGAACTACTTAATGTGAAAAAAAGGTTAGAGTTATGTCACGAAATGTGAGAGCTTTAGTTTAAACACAATAGCAAGTCAGACAGAGACAGAGATAGAAGGAAAGTGTTGGTTGGAGAGAGAGGTGAGATTGAGCGATAGTGGCGAACGTAAACGATTTGTGGGAGAAAAAGTGAGTGTAAAGACTGTGGAGTAGTGGGAGGAATACTAGTTGAATGCAGATGAAAAAATACTCTCGCCACGTTTTATTAACTTCGTTTCATAACCTGCTTACCGTTAGTACACGGGCCGGCTGGAAGGATTTTTTTTCCTTCATTAACGTAGTAATTATTTTCCTATCCTGTAACCATTGGTGCTCTTTTAATTGAAACATAGTTTGCAATGTTAATGAGTATTGATATCTGGTGTTACTTCTGAATTTTGTAATCGGACACATTGTTTTATTTAATTCACACTGATTATAATACTGAAGTATCTTGTCACTCAGTTATTTATTACAGCTGTTAGGTAAATTCGTACGCTTTACAGAATTCTGTAGACACAAGTAATCATCTGATTATTTACGGCTGTGTTTACTTATTTGATGGTGGCAATCTAATTAACAGTTGTTTAATTACTAAATCTGTAATACAGTGTTATTCTGGATTTATGGAAGAATGGTACCTCGGTCCTCTATTCGAGATATGATGAAACTGTGCTGGCCTCATTGATGACTAATTTGTTATACTTTTTGTAAAACTGTGTTAGAGGTAATTCAATACCCTTGGAAATATTCAGTAATTGTAGTCGGTGTGACCGTCGTAACAATATGTAAATAAAATGAGAAGTAATGAAGAATTTCATACTTGTATAAGTATTATATATGAAAAAAAGAAGTAATAATTATGGTATTACAGTAGGGTTGGATGAATGTTATTATGAAGGATGGTATTATAAGGCAAGGGGCCCAAATATCGTCCCCCTGAGGGAATTTGCCTATAACTCAGTCCCTAACAAATATTTTACAAAAACAAAAATACCTCTGTGGAGCCAAAACTATCTAGTTTTAGGGCCTAAAGTTGGTTTTTAGATTTATTATACCTTATATGAAGTAGTTATCATAAATTATATTTATAATTAGTGAATCAATGAGACACAGACAGGGGTCAGTTGGGGGCTAGAATGGAACCAGTTAGACTCATTCATGTGCGTGTGTGTGTGTATTCCTACATTTAGAGACACGTCACACTTACCGTTTTCGACGCTGCGTTTTGTCACCAAACGCAACACATTGTATCAAATGTTGTCGGTTAGAGGTGGGCCGATATACCTGTAATAGGTATTTTGGAACGATATTTTTGTGGAACGGATGGAACAGTGACTGAAAAGTTGAAATACCTGTTATTCGCGGCGACGCTGTTCCGAGTCGAGGCACACCCCCTACGCACCTACACAGACACACACACACAAAAAGTACGCAAGATCACGTAAACGAATATGCCAAGGCCAAATACTACGCGTACAAAAATATCGCTGGAACGCAAGGAACAGCCAGTAACACGTATTTAAAATACTAGGTATTTCAAATACTAGTGGTATCACCGATACACAAGGAACAACGCGTTCCAGAGTAACAGTAGTATTTTAATAACACCTAATATTTTAGGAACACTAGTATTTTAGGAACAGGTAGTATCAAGCATATTTCGAGAAGGAACTAGTACGAGCCACTTTTTCGTCCTGTATACTTCATTCTGCGCAAAGAGACGAAGCTGTTTTTAATAAAGGAAATAATTCATCCTGCTGTTACATTTATTAGTCACCAACTTGTAACTAAAATCGGTCGGTATAACTTTATGTTTTTACTCAGAAAAACTTTATGTTCCGAGTAGTTAGTGAAATCGTTGTATTTAATTATATTGAGTTATAACCTATAGAGTGGTGATGTTGATAAGCTATATTATACTTTTTATGTATTTATATTTATTTTATTACAATTTGTTTTTTTATTTTTATTTTTAAAATTTTGTTTATTCTCATTCACTCTTGTGGCTTACTGTTATGTTTTTATTATACGTTTCTGATGTTTTTTCACATTATTTTTTGTGGTATTACGTGTAGGCCTACTCTAAATTATTTAATTGCCCCGAGTTTCGCAACTGATTTGTCTAACCAATGTTAGTTTGTTTACTACTAGTGAAAACTTAAATTGGTATTCCCAAAGGGAGATAGGCCTATAAATTCTCTTGTTTCTTATTTTCATTTAAACAGTAATAGTTTAATAAAGTCACAGTGTACAGTAACACTGTTAATACTTTTAGTTTCAATTTATTTCTTATAACAAATTATATATAGTATAGGTTATATAATATCTTCATATAAATACACAGCAAGTAGGTTTATTAATATATTAATAGGTTTATCTAGGTGAAAATAAACCTACTTGCAGTGTATTTATTTGAAGATATTACATAGGAGACCTGCAGGAAACTCAAAACGAGTTACAAAGGATAATATAGGTTATGTATATATAGTATATATTTTTTCAATCACTTTCTGCTACAGTCCGTTTCTTGATGTATATAACACTATAATACTTATAACTAATTTACCTCAAGATATATTTTTTCCTTTAGGAACATGTTTCGGGAGATCCTGTTCTCCCATCTTCAGCCTTCGCCATCTTGCTTCTGGTGCAGTATTTGTGTGTTGGCTTCTGGATGTTATTAAGGTGGTTTGTTGGTCTTTGGTCCTTCAATGTTGCATTATTGTGTGTGGTTGTGGTATCTGTTTTTGTATTTTGTGTATTTTCGATGTTGAGTGCTTTGAATATTGTGTCATGTTTTGTATTGATTTGTATTTGTTCTGGTATTAATTTGTTTTGTGTTTTATGTTTGTAAATCTGTAAATTTTCCCAAATGTTCATTATGGTGCCTTTGTGTGGTATATGTTTTATTAGTGTTACATTGGTTATGTCTGGGAATTCATGTCCTGTGTTTATTGCATTGTGGCTAAATTGGATTTATATATATTTGGTTTTTTGTATGCATTTAGGTGTTCAAAATAACGTTTTTTCAGCTGTTTTTTTGTTTGTCCTATATAACATTTATTGCAATCTTGGCATTCAATTACTTTGAATTTAATAGCAAAATTTATCAACAGAAAGAAGGTTTAGCAATGGGATCACCATTATCAAGCATAATAGCAGAAATATTCCTACAACATATAGACACCAAAATACAAAATATCATAAAAACACATGACCCAGATGGCATATGGATAAGATATGTAGATGATGGACTATATGTATCAAATAACAAAAACACAAATGCAGAGAACATACTGAAACAAATCAATAACATACATCCCAAAATACAATTCACAGAAGAAAAAGAAAAACATAACAAAATCAACTATTTAGACATAACCATCACAAGATACAACAAACACATACAATATGCAATATATAGAAAACCAACTTCCACTAACATCATTATACCTAACCATTCTGACCACCCACCACAACATAAAATGGCAGCATTTTATTCGTTATTTAACAGAATGTACAAAATACCCCTAAACAAACAAGAAACTGACAAAGAAAGAAATATAATATACCAAATTGGTTATGCAAATGGATACAATAAAAATACTATGATCAAAATAGAAAATAAAATCAAATACAAAATAAAAACTGAACAATTAAGAATTAATCAAACTGAACAACACATAAATAATAACAACAACAACAAATGGGCCACATTCACATATATAAATAATAAAATGACAAAACTAACAAAACTATTTAAAAACACAGATATAAAAATAGCATACAAAACTAATAAAAATAAATTACAAAATCTAAATAGCTCACACAACAAAGATAATACAACAACCAACGGTATATACAAAATTGAATGCCAAGATTGCAATAAATGTTATATAGGACAAACAAAAAAACAGCTGAAAAAACGTTATTTTGAACACCTAAATGCATACAAAAAGCCAAATATATATAAATCCAATTTAGCCACACATGCAATAAACACAGGACATGAATTCCCAGACATAACCAATGTAACACTAATAAAACATATACCACACAAAGGCACCATAATGAACATTTGGGAAAATTTACAGATTTACAAACATAAAACACAAAACAAATTAATACCAGAACAAATACAAATCAATACAAAACATGACACAATATTCAAAGCACTCAACATCGAAAATACACAAAATACAAAAACAGATACCACAACCACACACAATAATGCAACATTGAAGGACCAAAGACCAACAAACCACCTTAATAACATCCAGAAGCCAACACACAAATACTGCACCAGAAGCAAGATGGCGAAGGCTGAAGATGGGAGAACAGGATCTCCCGAAACATGTTCCTAAAGGAAAAAATATATCTTGAGGTAAATTAGTTATAAGTATTATAGTATTATATAGTATATAATAACAAGTATTTGTACCTGTTATTTTTTTGGAACGGTATTTTCATACCTAGTATTTTAAAATAACAGTTTAGCCCACCTCTATTGTCGGTCACACAAAAAACACTTGGCACCTGCGTTTGCGTCTGTGATTCAGATGCTCCGGGTCGCGTTCGGGGCGCGCTTGCGTTGCAAACGCTCCCCATGCTATGTAATGGAGACGGTCAGTCTAGTCGTACAAGACGCTGCCTGTCGGTCCCCCACCACCGCATCTTCCAGACTCAACAGTCGATGCAATATTTTTGCAGTGGAAGCGTGGTGATTTCGTGCATAGTGAAGTGCGTAATTTAGTAATTTTGTGAAATGTTTGACACAGAACTCTTCATTAATGAAGTTAGTATTCGTCCATCGTTATGGAATATGACACTGAAAGAATACAGCGATAGAGATCGTAAATGTAAGCTTTGGATAGAGGTGGGAAGTATTATGGTGGAAAAGTGGGCAGAACTGTCAGACCAGGAAAAAAATAAAGAAGGTAAGTTCTTTTCAAAACTTTATTTCTATCACGTTGTTGTGGATATTATTGTCGACACAGCAGTACTACATTTACACTTTATGAGATTGGTCATAGGCCTTTACACACACACATAACCTAGTTTTTCACTTCAACAATAACTTTAGATCATGTCGTACTGCCATGATACACATCCCGCTGGTGACGTAAAGAAGTCAGCGAAAGTGTCACGGTTGTTTTTAGCAATTTGAGACGTGCCGCCAGTACCTACAACTGGTATGTTTTCCAGTGGACAGGTAAGCGAGTCTTCAAATTGGAAACCGTCTCACACTCGAACAAAATTGTGTAACACGCAAGCAGCCAACACAATCAATTCGACAAAATCTGGTTCCAAAGCTATAGCAGTATGAAAAACCCTCCATTTATTGGCCAGAATGCCATATGTACATTCCACATAACGACGTGCTCTTGAGAGTCTGTAATTAAATATTCTTTTTTTCACGGTAAGGTTCTTTCTTGCATGGTCTCATGACATGGTTAGTCATAGAAAAAGCTTCATCAGCAACGATGACGTACGGCCTTGGGGTAATATTCTCAGAATTAGGCAATGGTTTACCTTCAGGTATACGTAGTGTCGCGTTGACTATGTTAGAATCAGCTGATTTACCGTAGCTTCCTACATCAACAAATATAAAACAATAGTTAACATCCACTAAAGCAAGCAGTACTGAAGAGAAATAGTTCTTGTAATTAAAAAACTGTGATCCACTTCCATCAGGTCCCATAACCCTTATGTGTTTGCCATCTAAAGCGCCAATGCAATTGGGAAAATTGGCTCTGGTTTCAAAATCTTTGGCGATTTGTTCCCAATCTTCTGTTGATGGCATTTTCATCACTTTTTCCCTCAGGTGTGTCCATATAATACTGCACGTTTCTCTAACAATTTGAGCGATTGTAGATCTCCCAATACGAAATTCAAATGATAAAGGCGTGAAGGCGTTTCCAGTTGCAAGGAACCCGAAAGAAAAGAATAATATTACCGTTTCATGTGATGAATGATATTTTCATGTGTTACGGGATAAAAAAAATCCCGCTTGTAAATAAATGTTGGTTAAATCACATTGTTTAAAATTAACGCTAAAACCTATTGGGTGCAAAAATAAATAAATTGTGCCAAGCAACTATTTAGGACAAAGTTTGGCCCAACCATTTATTAATTACTTATACATTTTTTTTTTAGTCAAAGAATTGCAAAAGAAATGGCGGTCACTGAGGGATGCTTTTACACGTGAATTCAAAAACCAGATGCCAAGTGGAAGCGGGAACAAGAAAAAAAAGAAGTATGTTTACTTCGACAACCTGTTGTTTCTTGCCGGCTCTACAGAAGATAGAGAGTAAGAATATATTTTTTCCATTACCGTTTGATGTAAATAAAATCGTAATACTTAGCCCTTTCACTGTTGAATTAGGAAATAATGGTAGGACAATTTTTTAATTTGGCAGTCTATCTACATAACTTTTGGTGGATTTTTTGTGGCTTAAAATTTTGTTTCTCGCTTGTTTTATCAAACTTATTGATTGTAATGTTGGGAATAGAATCATATTGTTTTTCACCTCTTAAAGTTTATTATGTAAGCAAAAAAATCGTATAGGACACCTTGAGCCAAAGGGTTAATACTACACAATTTAAATGGACATACGTACAGGAGTACACACAAGCATACATAGACATAAATACATTGTTGTTAGTTAATATAGATAAACACTTCATAAAGTCTGTTCTTTTCAGAACAATCACAAACTTCCCCGATTCACCGCATCGCAGTGAAAACGAGGACATCTCACATCCAGGGCCGTCTTCAGCACAATAGTCGTCAAAGGCCGAAACTTCTTACCGGCCAAAAAAACCTAAATTGTCTACATTTGAATCTGCTGTTTTGAAATATATTTCCAATGAACAACAGACACCATCCGATGATGACGAGGGAGATAAGCAATTTCTTCTATCATTCTTGCCAGTTATGAAAAAACTAACTATGGATAAAAATATGTGGGCTAGATTAAAAATAACTGAGATTATGCAACTAGCTGTGTATAATACAAACCAACCAAACTCTTTCCAAGCGTCTTTTCCAAATCAGTTTCTACCTCAAACATGCAATACTGTATACCAAACCAGCAACAATTTCAATCTGGCTTTCAGTAAAATAACACTCCACAGTTCCAAACTTTAACCAACATCAGCAGTACCAATAGCGTTAAGAATAACATTCAACCAGACCATGAATTATCTGCAGCATCTCCACTATCTTCAGTATTACCTACTTCGCCCTCAGAACTACGACGTCAGATGTCTTCAGTGTAATTGGTCAGTCTATGAATATGAATGATTCAAGTGATTACATACATTAAACTATTACCACTTTTATGACTTATCTTTTTTTATATAATTTCATTATTATTAGTACATACTCGTTTCACTTACAACTATTATGTTGTACTTTTTTATCTCTACTGAAAATTAGTTGCCTTTTGTAATTCAAAATTAAATAGTTTATTAAAAAAAGTTGTGTTTGTTTTTTCCCAGAATGTTCAAAAATATTAATGTCTTATGTCTTATATTGCTAAGTGTATGTCTCCTTACCTTAACGTGACAGCTAGTCTTTCCTCAGCTGGTATACTCGGACGAAACCTTGTATTTTTCTTTGAAATTTCTCCTTGAACAAGAGACAGCAGTTCATCAAAGGACTTAGTGCTCATGCGAAAGTAAGAAAAAAATTGTTCATCATCCTCTCTCAATGAACTCACTAACGTATGAAACTGACCGTACTTCAATAGCACTGTATTTATTGGATGTACATCATCTTCACTTTTTCTTTTTTTTTCAAATAAGAATTCACAGCCAAAACGAGCAACAGGTCTTGTTTACTTGCAGCCATCTTGACAACTGAGCTTACGCAAACGGTAAATGTGACACCCCCACATATCTGCGTTTTCAACGCAGAAGGGCTACCGTTCCGAACGCAGCGTCGAAAACGGTAAGTGTGACGCTAGCCTTAGTGGATGCAAGGAAGAAGTTATAAACATTCAACATTACTTGTAAAATAGAATTTTTGAATTAATTTATTTTTTTACGACGGGTATTTTGCAGGAAATTATATCATTCAAGTACGTCCCATCTTTACGATGATAGACCTAAATGTGATTACTTTTTTTGCACTTTCTTGAAACATTTCTGTAGGTAGGACTACTATTTGTATTTAGTTGTGAGTTGTCGCTTTACGCTGTTGAATGCGATGGGCAGAGACGTTTATTAAGTAATTCCGTAAAAATAAATCGGAGACGGGTAAATTGGAAGACCGTACATTGTCAACGTCGCCATTTTGGCATATCATTATTGGAGGACAGCTATTGTACAATGGCCAGTGACGTAGAGAACGTATGGAAAGCACTTTCCAATTGGAATCACGTTTCATTCAATCTGTGCTTCCAAGTTCTTGTAGTAATAAAGTCTGCTTCATATTAACATAGCGAGGTGATGTCACATTACGGAAGCGGTGTGCTATAATGGTATCTACTAACTGTCATCAGGTTGCAGGTTTTCGTGAACTTCTTGAAAGTTTTCACTCCTCCGGTAATGTCAGATTTGTTTGTTCAGCTGAATTAAAAACCGCCATCCGAATATCAGAAGATGTAAAAACATTTCCTTCGTCACACCTTTATCAGCATGCCGTTACTAAAGTAATTTTGTGAACAATTATAATTTTTATTTTTCAAACATGATCCGTTTTTTCAGATGTTAAAATCGGTGATTACAGGTAATGTAAACGCGTTTATTATTTAATTATGGCAGTAGTATACTGTACTACATGAACGACCAACACACGTATTCTGTAAGCTATATTTGTAATATATTGTAGAATACATGATGTGACATGATATTTAATTTTATAATATAATGATTTTTTCGGTGAAGGGTTTGTGAGGATCGGTCAAAAAATATAACACAAATTTTAAGTTATTTGTGTCGACGTATCGTCAATATTTAAAAGCTCAGAAACAGTTGTCCTGATGACGACAATAAATATTGTTGAAACGTCGATACAAATAATTTAAAATTTGTGTTATACTTTTTAACCGATCCTCACAAATCTTTCACCGAAAACGTCATTGATTGACGGTCACTACGAATTTAAGGATTTATTGGTAGTATAATGTATTATATATATATTTCATAAAACAGGTAGGCCTGTATTATATGTAATATACTATATATATTATAACCTGATAATAATTAATGTAATATTAAATTATGTAATTTATATTATGTATAATTTATAATGTATAGTGTATAGTATATAGTATATAACATTCAGTGTAAAGAATGTAATAAAATTCACAAAAAATGTGCGACAGTGTGTTCCCAGAAAGGTTCAAGGATCCATAGGAGGGAGTAAATGCACAGTACGATCGAGTAAATGGTATTAACGTCTCCAAATTGGGTATTCTAGTTGTACAGCTGACACTTAACGATCAGAACTTAATAGTGCCTCTGTAGGCACACTGCAGGGGCTTCTGTTGGTTGCATCTGTAATAGTAGTCTAGACTTGTAAGTAGGTTTACTGTCCAACTCAGGTTCCAACACAGCCATTGCTTGTGTGCATTGTTCGTAGACTTTTGAATTCGGTACGAATACATTTGTAAAACTACAATAGCCTATAATCTAGGAGAACACAAAACGTTACGGCATAAAGTTAATAAAAAACTTGTTTGTGTTTCACAGTGACGATGACAAGCTTACTACTTTGATTCACGGTCGGTCTGTCTCATTGGCAGACGACAAGGCTTTAGGCTCGGAGTGAGCGTTGCAATACATTATGATGCGACTCCCTGTGTAGTTTATCACAAGAATTAAATTACACGTACACGGTTCCAGTATTGTATTTCATTCCGTAATATTCCTCTTTGCTGTTTGTGTAATGAATAAATGTTATTGTGTTACGTCGTTAACTACAAAATTTAACTAATTTTTAAACAAATAAATTGAGTTGAATGTATAAAAAATAAATAATGTATAAAATAAAAAATAATGTGAAGTGTTGTGAAATGAGTAGGCCTAAGTAAAAAAAAAAAAAAAAAAAAAAAAAAATGTTGAATAAGTAAATATTGTGTACTCAAACAGAGGACAATAAATCTTCGAGAAAATTAAAGAATAGAAAATATTGGTTATAATGCATTTTATTGAAAAATAAATTTTACATGTAATATGTAACGGTAAAGATTTTTGTTTAAAAATGGAAACGCTTTGTCTAGACTTAAACCATTAAGGGAATACGAAAAGTCCCTTTTCGAATATATAAAGAGGGAGATTATTTTGTAAAACCTTAGTCTGTGCTGGTTGACGTGTGGCAAAGGGCTGTTTGTCGCAGTGCAGAGAGGGTGAGGACGACGAGAAGGGAAGACTAACTGTGGCCAACAAATAGTCGTGTCTGATTCTTCCCCTTGAGCAGGTGTTGTATCTACAACTCTGCGAAGGCTGTAGATAATTACAAGGAAAGCCTCCGCCGTCATCCCTGATAATCTGTACACTCGCTTTGAGTATATTCTTTCAGGCTGTGCAGCCAGATTCAAAATACGTAACGATATTTTGGTTAATGGATTATTTGCAAAGAAAAGTTACTACGCAAGAATCGGAATATTTATAAATAGTTTCCGTTATTTGTATATTTATCGAGTAGGAGGGAGAATGGGTGTGGTAATAAATTAAATGCTTTTATGTCGTTGCTGTAATTCTAATAGAAAGGTTTTCACGCTAAAAACCCTTATTTCGAAACTTAATTTTTTTAGTAGTTTTAGACGGAATTGGTTAGAATCAGCTAAGCCCGAAGTTGAACTTTAAAAATGTTGCTTGTTTAAAAACGAATGGAAACTTATTTTCATGAGTGAAAGAAAGATTTTGTATTTAATGAAAGAAGTAAAAAATGTGTGTTACAACACAATTTATCGAATAACGCGTGTATTGCGTCTTCGTGTAGTGTCTGATGAGGAATGACCTGATAGCCGAAACCAAAAAAATTCCAGAGTGCAAATTACCAGTACAGTTAAAACCAGCTGACCGATGAACCCGGTAAATTCTCGTCACACTCTGTGCTTTGCGTTATATTTGCACTACGCGATAACTTGACGTATCGATACTGATTAATGAGAAGCACACACTGAACTTTTATCTCCAGTAGAGAATAGGCCTAATTCTCAGCATTAGCCTCACGTTACAAATTTGTATAAATAGTGTGTATTACTGTAATATTTTTGTATGTGTGGTTTCGTAAATTCAAGACTTTTCGTAATTTCGTGTTGTTCTGTGCACCAAATTTTAGGCTGCATGTTCGCGATGGTTTCTGAAAATCATATTTGAATTGCCGTCGTACATGTAGATATTTCTAAATAAAGACTATAGCCTATGTAACTAATTAATAAAATTGTAATCCACTAATTCAAGTGGCTCATCTGATAATACTAGTTTCTGTACTTTTGAAACTAACCTCAACCAATAAAACGTGTGTCATGATTATACAGTACTTCATGAATGGATATAAGCGTGGGCTTGTTTACTGTGTAAATCACGAAAAGTGTATCGTAATATAAGCTCTGTGTGTGTGTGGGGGGGGGGGACTGAATCGGATTATACTGAGTAAGGACTAACTATTTAATGTAATAACAAAATAATTAAAACACAGTCAGTGCACATGTCATGCTTTTATTATTAGCAGATTATACATAGTCAGTACAATCAACACATCTTGCAGTAATAATTAAAAACAGCACAGCATATAGTGTCTGAGTCTAAATATGCATTTAGCATTTGCTTTTGTGAATTCAAATGTTATTTCATCTTTGACAATGGTTACATGATTTCACATATTTCAGTTTTCGTGTTACGTTTCTTTTTTCGTGGACAGGAGAACTTCACCGTGAACCTGGCGTTGCTCTCGTGTATTGTATAACGCAGTCTCGTCGTGGAACCGTCGTGTAACGGTCATTGGGTTTTAATGCTACGCAAAAGAAACGGGTTCTAATCTCAGTTCTAGCGCTCTGGGGCTCTGGTTACTTATTCGGATGTTTCAGTGTCGTTTAATGTCAATCAAAATATTGTAGCTGCGTCAAGTTTAGAACATGAAAAATGTTTATGGGTTTTACAACAATTTTTGTTCGACTCGATTATTATGATGAAGAATTCGAATCATTACGGTGTTCACAGTAAGTCTGGAGAAATGAAGCTTTTTGACTTGACGCAATCTTAAAAGCAAACGACACTGGTGTGTACTGTGCACTCGATCTAAAAGCCATAAAGCATTCGTCACTGTCCTATATATAGGATTATCACTTATGTACAGAATTACCGGTTGGGGTAGAAAAGTTCCAATCGGAAAGTGCTAAGAAAAAATTCCCATATCCGAAAGTTCCAAAAATATATTTTCCCAAAACAACATTAGTTCCAAAATATATAATTCCAATCATAAATTAGTACCAAAATGTTTATAAAAATTCTCATAAATGTAAATTGTAACCGACGGTTTTCAAATATCCAACTATGTCATCTTCATCAACGAAATCTTGAAAATTGGAAACTATGTTGAATATTCTGTCTTCAATAATTTGATAACGAGGCTCCCTAGGTTTTCTGATTTTTTGGCCAAGATAAAGTTGTTTTAGCATAGCTTCCGTATCCCCATGTTCCTTTTGTATCTCTGTTAAAAATGCATATAAACATCGGCTGATGCCGTCCAACAACAACTTGAAAACGGTTGTGCCATCCCTCAGAAGAATTGTTTGTCCTCGCAAAATGTTGGAGCACAGCGTCGTATTGTTTCCATAACTTTGGAGGATATCGTACTGGAACAGCGCTTCTTCTTCCTTGAGCACGTCTTCCGCGGATGTATTTGAGCTCAAAATAATCAGCTATGGGAAGGAATTCCTCTGGAGCCTCATCGATAAAGATATCAAAAAAATTAGGAACTCGGTCTACATGAACAAATGCTAATGCGCACATCATCTGTGTATTTTCTTTTATACTTCGATCGTCTTGATCATTGTACCGTTCTTGTAGTCCTTCAGACTGTATTCGTCTAAAAACGTTTTGGCAGAGATGGATCAAGGATGCGTGTATGTACAATGTCGGAAATCGATGATAATTGAAAAAATGATTTTCGAAAACTTAACAATAGTAGGACAATTAGAACTGGAAAAATAATAATATTGGGAAAATAATTATGTTAGAAAAGGGGAGTTGGAAAAATTATGATGTTGGAAAAAGGGCGTTGGAAAATTAATAATTTTGGAAATTTTGCATTGGAACTTTTAGATTGGAACTTTTGACCCCATACCAATTACCTATGGTAACGAAAGCTTCTTCATTTAGTTAACTTCCATATTAAGTATGTTGTTTGTATGTATGTAGTGTATTCTATGCTCTGTATGACGGTGGTTGGCGTGTGGACCCTTGGCCTACCTGCTGCCTTTCCCCCATTGTAATACTTCCGCCCGGGCTCAAGAGCAGCTAATTGCCGCTTTTAAGGAATATTAAAAATTGGGCGTTATAAAGCACTATGCACTGAAGATGTGTATTAAAGTAGTTGTTGAGCTTTTACCTTGAAACACCTTAAAATTTAATATTTTTTTGTCGTGTTTGGTGTCATTTTCATCGTATTATTTCGCTGATTTAAAATATAACAAAATTTTACCAGTACTGGGCGAGGCAAAAAAAAAATTGTTTCATACTGGACGCACAGTGAGGTGACTCACGCGGCAATTATCTGCTGTCGAGCCCGGGCGGAAGTATTACAATGGGCGAGAGGCAGCAGGTAGGCCAAGGGTCCACACGCCAACCACCGTCATACAGAGCATAAGCGAATCTCGAATCGTGCTATTTCATCAGGAAAGTGAAAGATTTTTTGACGGGTTTTTGGTTAGTGTTTTCGATCAGATGTAACGTCACAGATTCTCAAGTTTCGACCTCAGCACTGATAACTTTTTAACGACTACAACGGTTTTCCTCCTTTGCGGGAAAGTCGTGTCCGCTAATAACCGTACCAGTGTCTCGAATTACATTTCCTTCACGCCGCTTTTTCGTATGAAGTCTGTCTTCTCTTAAAACCTCCTTCCTCTTCGAAAAAAAGTGCTTCAACTTCCAGAACTGCTTAAGAATAAACAAATAACCGTCACTGATGAGATTTAAGTTCTTCGAGGTTGGTAGTTTTTACCAAGGAGTATTATTCAAGGAATCAAAATTATTTTGCGAGTTTTCGAGAATCGTAGATTACAATACACAACTAAAACAGTGATGTGTGCCTAATACAGGCTAGCAATAATCTAAATAAATACCGTGACGATTCAGTAGTACAATGAAAGCAACATTGCTGCAGAGAGAGGAAAAGTCAGAGTTTGCTTCTTATTTAATCCACGTTATATATGACGTAGATTTAAGGAGATTTTCACAGCTACTGATCCGTAGTGATAGTAATATGAAACACAGGAACAAGATCACTTATAGTTATTCGCGTTTTTTAGTTTCAATAATATAATAACATGTAAATTCGTTAGGCTATATAAGAGTCTTCTAACTTTTCTTCTTGCTTAATGATTGTAGGTTTAATACTAGTTGCTGCTTAGCTTTCATTACCATCAGTGTGAACTTTTAATTAAATTATGTCTTTCGTGACGTAGTTGCTAACGATCGTTATTAAGAATTCAGCAGGCAAAGTTTCAGTTGACAGTGACTGACTTTGTTTATAGGTTTGCACATGCGTAGGCCTATAAGTATAAATAATATACGAATATGATCCCACATAAGACAGTATAATTGCAATCTCGTATTGCTGAAAAAGAATATTATTTTTAAAGGAAATTTTTCTGTCACCAGATGAAAGAACCCTCCGTTGGGGATTCGAAGTTCGTTTTTGAATAAAATTCTAAGTAGAATTTTATTTTATGTTCGTTATTTCAAAATATACGCAATTTGACCCATTCTTAATTTCCCGTGTAACGAGTATTATAAATGTGAGATCGTTTCATGTTTATAAGAAAATATAGTTTCATGTATGATTGTGCGTGACAGAGAGTGAAGGGGGCCGAAGGGAGCTCTCGATCTGTATTGAGATGAAGAGTGAACACGTCTGCTTACAAACATCACACAGATTTGGACGTTCGCCTTGTGCAGGCAGTGAGAAGTAGACGGAGATTCTCGACAAACGTTAACTAAGCCAATAAAAGAGCCTTTGGCGTTTCTGTTAACATCTTCGACTTCGGAAGAGAACCGAATTTTTTCTGTACCATTAATAATTTTAATATGGTTCTCTACTTTTAAAATAGTTTAAAATTTCAGTGTTCGTTTATGAAAAAAAAAGAACAAATCATTCAGCACAGTAAATTTTATCCACGAAATAAGTAATTTCCATGAATTCCATTCACAGTATATGCTCAGGCGTTGTACAGCGCGCCGTGTGTAAAGTTTGTAATTTACAAAAGTTTATGTATTTATTTATTCGCAGAAACGGCAATGATTTTAAACTTTAAATTGCGTAATTTGCATAATATTAATGGAACAAAGGAATTGTTTCTCTCAGAAGAAATGAAACTTTAGCACTACATTAAGGCATCAGGCAGACAACTCGCCTCTAAAGAATGTTTATTTTGGAATAAAACTTGTGTTACTCTTTTATAATTACTGGAAGACGATTTTCTGGCTGTGTGGAGGCGTAGTTTTCATTAGTTTTCATGTTGTATTCACCGTTGACGTAGAAGGGGGTCGCTGCCTCTCAGTTCGGTGTCTAGTTTTGGGACTGTTTTCTGACGTTAATATTCTCTCTGTCGTCTGTCAACAAGATTCTTCATTATCACAATTTTCCGGGTTGTTAGGCCGTGGCCTAAGTACTTTTATTATTCTATTTAGTATTTATTTAAGATTTTTCAATATTAAACACAAATGAAGTATTACGTCTACTAGTAAATGTGTATGAAGAACAAAAATGCTGACGATGTATTTTACTTATTGGACAGTGTGTAGAAGAGGACGAGACAGACAGCTGTTACTAACGTCCAATAGACCATAACGTGTGGTCACTGGACCATATGTGTGTGAGCTGTCCGGTTCGGTTCATTTGTTACTTAATAATACTGCACTTCATTGGTAATGAGACGTCAAAGGCATTGACAGAATTGAAACTGTGCAACGCAGATTTGTTGTTGTGCATCGTGGCGTGTTTAAATCATAACAAGTAAACTACTTACAAATAATTAATACTTAAAGTATGTATAATTGTTATTTCACGAAATAAGGTGCAAGCAAAAATGTATATGAAATAGGCCTACGGTGTGTCTTTTGTGGTGCGTAATCTCGGAATCACTAATAAGCTCTAAAGACGGCCATATTTCTCTGGTAATGCTGGATCCGTTTGACGTTTCAAAACTTTACTACCGTTGTCTCTGAAATAACAGGTATTTCTACATTTAAAAGGATCATACGCTTATATCAACCTTCAACCCGCCGACCGTAATTTTGATTCTGAAGGTAACTGTACCAGATGGGGAGCGTGAAGGTTAACAGGTACCAGAATTAACAAGACAGAGGACGTGGGAGTCCCAAATGCTCGATAATATTGGAAGAATTTGTGGAACTTGCAAGAAGAGGAAAAGAATGAACGACAGAAACATTTGGACATTCACCGTCTTCTGCTCTGTTGGCAAGTAATGTGTTTATAAACAGAAACATAAATTTATTGACTCATTAATGTAGTTTGAAGCGGAGGGCAACATCAGAAGAGCTAATCAACTCAGTTGGCTTTTATGTAAGAATTAAGATGAAATCACCTATGAATACATGATTCTTGAGAGAATTTATGAAAGCAACTCCTTTGTTTTCCTCTTCCGTGATTTACTGGTTAACCGGTGTGAGAAAATGTGAGTTTCAGTCTCGTGGGAGGTTTGTCACGTTTGTGAAGCTAAACGGGTAGTTAAAAACCATGAACAACACCGCGTAGCAGAAATACCGCTGGGTTCTTCTAAGCTTCCCATCGCCTCCTCCGTATTAAATATATAATTAAGAAGTACATAGAAAATTCAGGACATATTAGGTTGTCACGCTGTGGATAACCTGTTGTTTAATAATATTGTACACCTACCCTTTCTTCTCTTTAATAAAGTAATTCATTTGATGTTCTTAAATATCTGTCTAACTATGCGCGCGCGAGTGAGTGTACATTCTGTATAGTTCATTTAGAAAATTGTTTTCATAGCAAAATGTGAATTATAATTGTTATCATTCGCTTCTTCCCTGCTACAACTTTAGTTCAAAATTGGATCCTTTTGGAATTGATGGTCTGGTCTCCCGACAAACACCGTTTTATGATTCGATTACAACTATCTCTGAGAAATAATGTTAACATTGGCTTTCTACTTTTAAATTTTTTCATAAACAATTCTCAATCCTGTGCAAAATTAAACAGATAAAAGTGATTGAGACATAGTTTATCCTTCAGTAAGAAATTGTTTTGTTGTGTCTGTTTTCCTGATTTATTTTATTGATTTAATTTGTATAATCTCCTATGCCTTCCTATTTTCCTTCAATCGTGTTCCTTCAATTTTTATTTCTCGTCGTACGATTTAAAGACGTGTTACTCAAATTAAAACTCGTAGAGCGAGTTTTCCGTTTAGATGTTTGTCACTGTGGAATCGCAACATTACGTGCGGATCGGTAAACAAGCGACGCCAGACTTATTTTTGTTTCTTTCAGTTCTAACTGGAGCGTCTGTCATAACTGCGGTTATGATTTTATGTTTATACACACGGTCGTATATACTGTTCTATCCGATGGCATAAAAATGTCAGTGATAATGTTTTTCATATTTATGTCAGTACGAATATTTCCCTTTACTACTATAAATGGCTTTTGTTTTGTTCGTAGGTTCTGCGTCATCTTCGATGGTGGAAAAACCACATTTTTGCTGATTGCTACTTTATGGATATCGCTTTTTTGTCGTTTGTTGTTTAAATAATGCGCACGTTTTACGACACAGGCCATATTTCAAGCGATTAAGTGGTTTATAATTAAGAAAGCTTTTTTTTTTAATTAAAAACGATAGAAATAGTAATCTAATAGTGGTGTTTATAAGCAAACTTCTCGGACCGACACGTCGTGTACAGTCTCAAAAATATTACATTAAATATAAATAGAATGTTTAAATAATTACATGGTTTTAACGAATCGAATCTTTATCTCATCTCTACTCCGAAGAGGCTAGAAGTTAAGATTTAATTACAAATCCGAGTAATGAAAGAACTGTGTTCGCCTTCATTCTCTTTGCTTTATGAAAAAGTATGTTTCTATTTTTTCCAAGAATAATTTGGGTTACGGATTAAATTGTCACTATTGATTTTGGACTAGGAAAACCTGAATCTCCTAAAGGGGCAAGTGACGATTTATTTCCGGACTTTATCAGGCATTCGGCTCCTTTAATACATAGTGTGTTCTCTGTGTCATACGATCGTTATTTGTTGTCTTTAATTCATCATATGCCCTCTCTTACTTCACTTACGTCCTTTATCAGTATCGTAAGCGTGAATTCCATCAATTTAGTTGAAACAATGTAGCGGTTTCACTCGACTTTTGGGATAGAATTTTTGGAAATTAACTAAATATATTTGTTTCAAATATAAACATTAATCTTTTCCTTCATAGCTGTCATAAATTCATCGTTTCCATAGTGGCCAGTATCTCATACACAAATGTCGTTGTCGTATAATCACTCATGCGTCTTTCGTATTAATTATTAAATGAGAGGATTTGACAGATTTTTGGTTCTTACATTATATCATTTGTAACTTTTTTCTATAATTTATTATTATTAGTAGTATTCCGGCTGTACAATGTTTACACATTTTCCGGAACCAAAGATTACAGAAGTGATTGAACTCTTAGCTTCCACTGCTGCTTGTTATAATTAAATATTATTTTTTAAATAATAACTAGCTCCAGCGAAATGAGACGAGCCGGAGGAGATGTATTTGGTATTCTCCGCGTGTCGTGCTTGAAGGTTCGTGTGTTTATGAATTCCTGTCGAGTTATGTCCGGTGTTCGTCGTGTAATGCACTTGCAGGCGGGGAGAGTATTCATAACAACGGCCGCTGCTTCACTTAATGAATATTTGATAGGTTCAGAACGTTTTAAAACGTAACCACAGCTACACAGGCATATTTCATTCCTATTAGAACAATTTCGTGCGTTCTCCCCGTAACTAGGAAGACTAAAGCCTTTTTATTGTTGAGTAGCATGTATGCGACGTGTGACATAATTCAATGAAAAAAGTTAATTCGTAATTTGATTTAAGAGCTATTACGGGTAGAATGTTGGCCATATTTCAGTGATTAAATCATGAAATTACAAACTGTATGTAAAAAATGGCTCAGTTTGAAAAAGTCGTTAAATATTTAATATAAAAATGTAAATAGAACATACTAGAAAATAAATTGATTAGGTTTTATTAAATTGATTCATTTTATATTTGTTGCACGTAATGATTACGTATCACTAAACGGTGGTTGTAAAATCTATTCACTTTTAGAGTGGATCCTGTCGTAAACAAAACCATGTGCTTGTACTTGAACCGGATTGGTGAGATGAGGGGCTACATTACTAAATCTTCCACTAGAAATAAAGGTGTTATCAATTATTATCAATTAATTTCAATTGATTTAAATTCTTCGTCCCTTAGTTCACAAGGAACCCTTCTCTCACCACAAAGAGTGGGTTCCAACTGTTTGACCTCAGAAAATGGTTGCTACCGACGATCTTCGACTGCATCTTCGCTGCTGTTGAGATGTTTGTCCGTAACCCTGGACAAAGTAAAGCGATACATTCGGAGTACCATGTCCTGAGCGTAGCGTAGCCACCAAAATATTTGTCGGGCCCACTACCGCTGAGAATTACCCAAGTGGAACAGAGGCGAGGCTTCTGGCTTCCCGGAGGCTGGGATAATTCCCACGTCTGATGCCGCAGGGAAAGACCGTATAAGACGTTCAGAATTCTGTTCCTCATGCCCAAGTCCATTCTACTACACAAAATTTATTTGTTTTCCTATCTGTGCCAATCTACTCTCCTGCTTGATATTTCTAGTCTCACATCTTCATCATTTTCCTTTTCCCTACTTTTATTTGGATTCGTACCTTTAGGTCATTCTTTTATGAGCCCCGCTAAAACCAGCATATCGTCAGTGAATCTTACGTATTATATGGTCTGCGAAAGTGTACAGTATCTGTATTCTACAAGTTTTTAACGTTATGAACATCTGGCAACAAAAATTGGGAGTTAATAGCGTTTTTCCATCAGATTTCTACAATTGTTCAAATAGTGTGTTAAATTTGTCAGTGTGGTATGTGCGTGCATATGCATACTCACGTTGACAGACGTTGATGAATGTATAGTTGTTCATCACCGTATTTACTTTGCAGCATTTCCATTTAACGAAGTCAGAAAAAAACAAACGAAAAACTATATGTGTTGTAGTGTGCATATTCTAATAATTCTTATTTACTCTGCCAGCAATATTAAACCCATTCATCACATTCAATTAGAACAGTTTTTTACAATCGTTTCTATGTGTCATTTTCCCATTAGATCTCTGCTGTCAACGCCAACGCTTAGCCGCGTTTAGGTGTAAAAGCCTATCCACAATTTTGTTTCAGGAAGGTCTACGGGCATAATTCACTATAGCATCACATAAAAAAGAAATCAAGAAAGAACTATAAATATGAATGGACCGAGATAATATCAAAATAAATGTAGTCCTATAGGTTATTTAACAATAAAATCATTGCACTTATTTTCAAATCCTCCCTGAACATTTTCTATGAAAAATCGTTGCAAAAGTTTATTTAAAATCTTCAAACTTTTCCTGAACTTCTGGGGGTGTGCAGTCCCATCAGCTGCTTCTTAAAACACACCTCAGTTTAGATTTATTGAATTATTAAGTCAATTAAAGCTGTTCATTGTTTATGCAGCTTATAAATTGCCATTTTGGGTATTAGAAGGCATATTTAGAGGAGCTGTGATATAATTATATACTATAAACAATATGTTTTATATATGTATATATAATATATAATCAATAGCTTGAATTTGCATATAAAGTAATAATTTACCTCTTAGCTTATGATAGCATGTTGCAATGAAAATTTGTCTAAGTAAAGACTGCAAGTTCAGACAGTGTATAATAGACAATAAGATACATCTCAAATTTGGTAGGATAAGTTAATTTTTTACAGTAATTATCTTTTGAATATCTGGAAATTGGTGATTATTATTTAGACAATCCGTGGATAAATTAGATTTGTAAATATTTGGTTTCAAAAATGTATTGCGGTGCTGAAGGAATCTATCATGTAGTTTCTCCTTTGTCTGGCCTACGTAAAATTTATTGCAATCTGGACATTATATTTTGTATATCCCATTTTTGTTGTGTGTGTGTGTGTGTGTGTGTGTGTGTGTGTGTGTGTGTGTGTGTACACGCGGGTACGCACACATAATATGCAATTATATATTATACCACATATTTGTTACGTACGTTGTATATGATATAATTTAATCGTACATTGTACTAAATTATAAAAGCCTTGATTATGCGGCGGTGCGGTACACTCACTACGTAGAAGTGAATTGCCTATCGTACTCTGCAAATAAGAAAATGTCTGTAATCCTACTCATCAAGTATGACTGAGTTGGCTTGTAAAGGTGACTGGTTGTGGTTAATTTTAGTTGTGCGTGCTTCAGCAGCTTCAGAGCAACACGGAAATAAAACACCGTTCTCCGCTGACTTCCAATTACACGTCATCTTTATCAGTAGTTAGGATTCGAAGGAACGCATCGCATCGGACTGATGTTCGTTGATCGGAATAATTGGCGTCTAGTGAGAGAAGTAAGTTGCGTCAATAATGAACGTATTGGCGTGAAAAGTAGTTAACATATGTTACAGTCGTGAGCAAGAGCGAAGTTGAAGGAAGGGGTGATTTTTATTTAAGAAATCGCACAATCGATTTGTTTGTTAATTTAATTTTCCGCTTACGATCGGAGGCGAGTAGAGGGAAAATGCCGGATCTAACTAACAAAGGATGCCGCCTTTCCAACGGTCCAAGATTTTTTCCCACGCTCTCCCCACCACCGCTGGACCTGCAGCATCCGCGAATTTCCACCAATAAAATTTCATGCCACCTTTTGCGCGCCAAGTTCAAAGAGATGCCGCCGTTCCCGCGGTCCAAGATTTTTTCCCACGCTCTCCCCACCACCGCTGGACTACAGATTACCACTGTTACGACTCATAGAGAAAGACCACCCGATAACTATGCCTTTGTGGGTGGGGGGTTCCGACTTGATGCATTATAGTGTATATATTAAATATATGATCAGGGTTACCAACCTTGCATGAGTTCAAATTTGTTGTGTGTTATAATGTATATTAAATCTATATGATCAGGTTTACCAACCTATGTATGGGTTCAAACTTGATATGTGTGTGTATTATAGTGTATATTAAAATATATGATCAGGGTTACCAATCCTGCATTATTGTGTGTATAGAACAGATCTGCCAACATTTTTCTTCGGTGGGAAATTCAAACTATATTATAGTGTATAGTAAATTGTTGACGACTGCGATATCAACTCTCTCTCCCCTCCTCTCTCTTTGTCTCTAGACACAGTTATCGATCACGATATAAACTCTCTCTCTCTCTCTCTCACACACACACTCTCTCTCGCTAGCTCTTTATGTCATCGGTTTTACATAAGCGTCGTGCTACTTATGGATTATTGTAAGTAGCGATACTAAAATGTAATCACCAGGAAATATATTTCTCACCTACCTCGTTGCGTCCTACTTCTAATTTTTGACACATGACAGTCATTGACCACGATTTAGAAATTAATATACTGACAAGTCTGTGTGTGTGTGGTAAAGTGTTACGCATAAAAAAAAAATCTCCTTGAAATAAGGTATTTTCAAAAGTTTTGTGTACACATACACACATTGTATATGTCTCTCTCTCGCTGCAAACGTTGACAAGAATTCCCTTATTCAAAACGATTTGTATGTGTACACGAACTTAAATATAGTTTACAGACGATTGTAATATTAAAAATTCATTTTTGCATTAATTAAATATATATCGTAAACAATGAAATAATAATATTTCGTCATTGTAAGATTTTAATAAAACAATTATCAGTTTAAATAATAATTTTCATGATTGTAAGATACAACCTACAAATTATTAAAATGTCTCTCTCACACATTTCTGATTACTATACAAATAATTGCATGCATATTCGGAGGTTTATAACGAAATAAATTAAAATAAACCATAATTTTGTTTTTAATAATTAAATATATATTTACAACACTGTACACAAACTTAAAATATAGTTTACAAACCGCTATAATACAATTATTCAAAAATACATTTTACATTGACTAAATATATATATATCACAAACAAACATTGTTATATATAAAATATTAATAATAATATTGTTTTAAATGATTAAATATATATTTACAGCACTGTACACAAACTTAAAATATAGTTTACAAACCGTTATAATACAATTATTCAAAAAATACATTTTATACAATTATTCAAAAATACATTTACATTGATTAAATATATATATCACAAACAAACATTGTTATATAAAATAAATACAATATTAATAATAATTTTTGACATTGTAAGATTTTTAAATAATAATTTCACGGCTGTAGATACAGTTCACAAGGAAGTTTATCTGTAACATAACAATACAGTCGATATTAGAATCACTGATACGATAATATTCAATTATCACATGCACACGCACAGTTAGTGGAAAGAATCAAATGCGTTAAGTAAGTAAACTTTTTCAAGTATATGTCATTTTTCATAAGTTAATGTACTTTCAAATAATTTCTAATCAAACCAAATATTATTCACTGGAAATTTGTAAATACTGCTTAGAATCAATGATACATTTATCGCATAAGTTAATGTACTTCCAAATAATTTCTAATCGAACCAACTATTATTCAACGAAACTTGTAGAATCAATGATACATTTATCATGTACATACAAATTCAATTATTAAAGTGTTAAGTACAGAGAGTTGAAACTACACACACACACACACACACACACACACACACACACACACACACACACACACACACACACATCAATAAATTGTTTGTTAACACGATTGCTACTTACGACGTTAGGACTCAATCTCTACTTGTGTTGTTTGATTTCTCGTCCCTCGATACACTAAATGTAGTTCTTTAGGTTTGATATGACTGAGCTCCTCATTCGTGAAGACACCTGCATACCTCTTGGGAAGATAGACACGATACTGGCGGTCGCCATCCTCCAACGTAGCAAGCACAGAGTTCCCATATTTTGTGTCCACATTTGTTAAGACCATGATGGGATATTTTTTATTCACTGTCAATTCTGAACATCGTTTGTACTCGATAGCACTTACAGCATTAAACTTTACAAGAAACGACATTATTAGAAGAGAGAGAGAGAGAAAGACACTAGTGAACACGTCTGTATCAAGCGAGAGAGAACCAAACAATGACAGAATATTCGACACAAAAGGACAGTACAATGTGATAGTGGTGGTGGTGGTAACGTCGGTGTCCCACTTTCATTTGCATGTATGAACATGTCCCACAGACGAAATTAGAGACAGCAAAAAATATAACAATGTCATTAGGAAAGTCCATTTTCATAAGGAAATAGTCACCGCTTACAGCTATGCATGTATGTACATGTCCACAACAGAATGAGAGAGATATAAATGTCATCATTCGCTGTGACCTACTTTCTAAATTTGTTACATTAAAAATGTTTGTTTAAAGCAAAAATCATGAATCATCCATTCCCGAATAGCATGCACCTTATAGTTGGCACATCGGTCAGAAGAATTGAAATGTCTAAGACATTCTGTTCCATGAAATAGATACGGTATGTTTTTAGGACAACCAAAGTCATCGAGATTGATGATATTATTGTGTATTATCTTTGATTGCAAAAAACGTTTTTTCTCAAAACCCTTCACAAACACATATTTATATATACGTGTATGTGATGTTTACAATGAAACAAGATTGTCGTACGGTGTCTCTCCTTCGCTCCATCTAAGTCTATGATAATTTGACGTTAACCAGTGGTTTGTCCTAACGTATTTGGGATTCGTAACGGATGTAGCAGGTGGAGTCAAAATCCAATGTCTACCAGCAAATCTCAGAACGTCCATGATTGACAGTTCCTTCACAATATATTTTCCGTTGTCGTCGAAAAAGCATTGGAAGTCGATTATAACTGCAGTGTTATCCATAATACTGTAAGACAAAGAAACCACACATTACAAACTTATATATATATATATATATATATATATATATTATGTTTAAACATACAAATATCGTTGAGATATTAATATGTGAACTTACGTTTACAGACGTCTGGACTGAAGCACCGAGAGACGTCAACTGACGAAAGAAACAAGTGTTGAGGGGGGTTACTATACATGGAGACAAATTTTTTTAGCAGGTGGGGAGGTGTCGTCGTCGTTCTCCATGTTGATGCGTCGTCGTATTCGATAATGACCGTATGCAAGCGTATCATGACCATTGTCTAGTATATAGCGCTTATCATCATACGGTGACAACGCTTGCTTATTTACGCGCATCGTGTACAGCGTATGATGATCGCTACGTAAACAAAGTGCACTGGTAGAAAACTGACAATGATCAGTGAGACACTTGCGATACATGTCGTGTCGCAGACTCCTTTTAATCGCAACTCGAGGCACACCTTTACATACACGTTTTTGACACTCTTTGGTAGGATCTTCGTGGGCCACAAGGAACGAATAACATTTCGCTCGGAGACCCACGAATTCTCTAATAGGACGACCACACGTTTCATCCTTGAACAGTCCGACAACCTTTTTGTTCTTAAGGCTATAACAAGGATGAGACGTAGGGTAATCCGATGTGTCAAAAACGTGTAGGTCCTTCTTCATGTCTGCATACAAGTCTGATGTTTGAATACTATACATCAGACTGTCTGTATCTGTCATTAACAATTTAACGTTGCGACCGTACTTGGCGACAGCATAACGATAATGAAAGTCGTACATTATCGTTTTGCTAACGTCAAGCACCGTGAAGCCGACATACACGGGACGGGAAAGAACAATGGATTTTTACGGAGTGAGAGCCCCACCAGATCGTTCGTATAACGAATCATACGTTTTAGCCTAGGTGTGGAAACTCGTTTTTGAAGCCGTCGTTCATCCGAGACTAGTTCAAAGTCTATATGTTTCCGTACGTTCTCCAGCGACTTACCGTATACGGCGTTGTTCATCAGTTTGAAAAGGTCTTTTTCAAAGCTGTTGACGGCTGTTTGCCTCTTGCGGTTGTTGAAATCGATAAACGGTTTCAACCAAGCGCTTTGCTTAAAACACAACACCCTATGAGTCGCTTTCAGCTCTAAGCCAAGACTTAAATACAATTTCAAATTTCGATAATGGAGAACGTAATTTTGTTTGTCCTCCAAAGTTGTTAACAACTTCTCTACGGATGACCCTGATTCGTTATACGATGATCTGTATATACTCTCGTGTAAACGTTTGGAAAAGGGAGAAAGGATATCGGGTGTTACGCGCTGGCGCACAGGTGCAAGCAGGTAGTCGGAATGCAGGTCGTGTAAGGTATTAGGATAGTGTAGGTCGACTTCGAGGATGTACCCGATGTCGGAATTATCACTCACATTACGTACGTCCAAGGACTCGATTTCGTTACGATCGAGCCATCGGAGGTCTGCGTAAGGGAGTGGTTGCGACATGGCTGCACCGTATAAATTGTTACAGTCCGTATACAGAATGAAGGAGGTCGGTTTCGATACATCGTACTGATCTGGAATCAAGGATTGTTAGCGACTGCATGACGGTTGGATATCATCGAGCAGCCTCCGCGAATCCCAGACTCGACGAACAGATGTAGATTTATCTCTGTTAACAGCTCTAATTCGACCCCTGTCATTTTTAGCATCGCGTTCCAAGCGAGTCCGGGAAGCGAGTAAAAATGACACGGGTCCAAGCAGTAATCGCGTATGGCCATGTCTCGGAAACTTTCAAAGACATCGGCCAGCAGCATTACGTCTGTCAACAAATACAAATCGTGGTAATCTCCAAACGTACGCAGATTGAATGCACTCCACACGTTTTGTGCGTGCTCGTAATCTGCGTCCGAAATAGACGATTCCAACAACCAGTTATCAAAGTGTTCACGAGCGGGTAGACTTGTTTCGTTGAACCGATCAATGCTGTCAGCGTACTCGTAAGGGTATACCCCCTTGCGTACGAGCAGATTGGTCTGTTCGTCGAAACCCCGTCTAAGCATTTCCTCTCTGAGCAAAGGAAATTGGCTCCCGGACGTGGACAGATTGGTAACGAGTGTGTCCAGAGAGCGATTAAGAAATTGAAAGGAGTCTACGAAACGCAAGGGACCCAGGGAGAACGACACGTAACGCTCACTAGATGTTGCAATGCAGGATACGTGTTGGTCCTTATATTTTCCTAAACCCTGCATTAAATGGTGACAGTCGTAGCCACGAAGGTTGTGAAAGAAGACGGGGATATGACGAGGCATCTTGTAGCTTAGATTACAGCTATTGTGGGCTGCTCCCAAGAATTTCCCCGTAAGATGACAATGATTGCGTACCTTGTCATCGTCTGTCAAAGGGCGCTCACACAAATGACAAACGGTGGCGTTAGTGAATGCAACATTGTCATCATCGGACATAATTATTTGTACGTTATGTTGTACTACCTTCATCATATCCTCGGCGTCTTTCATCAACCACGAGAAGAAAGTGTCTACGACGTTTTCACCCCGATAAACTTTAGCCTCTCTCCAGAGTCTGTGTGTATGATCGACGATAGCATAGGAGAAACCTGACGGAATATGCATCGCTTCGTATGATGTGGACGATACAGGAGGAGAAGTTATTTTCTGACGGGCACCGTTGCTATCAACTGAGTAGAATTCACCTAACTCGTGCACTGTCGTCGGGACGTTGTTACCAGGTGAACACGATTGAAGCGGAGTGATGAGGGACTCGAAGTCGGCGTAGACGGTAAAGGGTACTTTAAGACAGTGGGCGTAATTTTTAAATGATATAAACTTCTCCTCCTCTGTGGGCATTTTGGTTTTCTGCTCGCCGTAAGGTGTGCAGTAGGGGAGATGATCGGACAGACCATGTTCTGTGGAGAAACGATGCAGGCAGTAGTCACAGTAAAATGATTTATGCTCGTGTTTTGTAAGGGATGATAACAATCTACTTATGTTACTGATAAGACAGTAATGTTTTCGGCTATTTGTATCGGACAGAAGTAAAAGATTAACATGATGTAATCTGTCCTTATTGGGGGTAATTCTTAACGGATAAACCTCATTTTTTAATTCGTTTCTGATATTGTCTTCTATATCATAGCCGAAAACGTTTATAGAAATGTTGGGATTCTGTGCTTCAAACTTAGAAAGTGAGTTTATAGAAACAGGGTACTCGATACCGGACATATTTATTGTGTTTTTGAATAAGATGTAGTTTGAAATAAATTCTTTATTCCTTTGTTGAGGGTGTATGTGGGCTAGAACAGACCATAGAAAACACATTTCATCTTGGGAGTTCTTGGTGTTGACTACTGCCCTGGTGACTGCAAGTTTTCGCGGGGTAGGAAGGTAGGAGGACGCTGCTAGAGGCCGGTACCGTCCAACAACCAGTTCCAGCTTCAGTATAGCATCCACCGACCATCCGCTCCCGTCACGGGTAAAATTGGATATGCTATTCATGATTTTATCGTAGGATTCATCGAGTAGACAGTTCAACTCGTCGTTGTCGTCCGTGAGCAACGTACGACAACGTCCGTGGAAGACGGCGTCTTTGGTTACCACTTTTTCTTCGCCGCTGTCACCATCTAACACAGTTTTAGTGAAACGTATCCTGCACGCAATATGCCATTTGATACTGCGTAAACGTGCTTGTTCTGCCAGAATATCCTTGCACAATAAAGGTCGCACCTCAGTCATTATCGGTAATATATCTTGATCTTCTTCTTCTGTGTACACAGGCAGGTAATTAAAAGTTGTGAGGGATCCTCTAATACTAGTGTTTCGCACAATATAAAATCGTGTCATAACTGAAACAATAGAAACACATGTATTAGCTAATAGGAATGATGAATAACACACACACAAATTCATGTTTGTGGTAAATAAATAGATAGTACACGTTAGTAATACGTTAGTTTATTGCAAACTGTGAAGATGGCAGCTACTCCTGATTTTAGCATTGAAAGTGAAAGAAGAAAATCATTCAAGTATTGGGAAGTGACGTTTGTCAGCCCCGCCGAGTTAGCGTTTGCTGGGTTTTACTACTATCCGCTAAATTATGATGTTTGTGGACATAGTATGTCATTCATAGACGATAGAGTTAAATGCTTTTGTTGTGGAATTGAATTAGTTCATTGGAGAGAAGGTGATATACCTATGGTGGAACATGAAAAATTTTCTCCGGCATGTCAATTTCTAAACGATGTCAAGAGACAATACATTGGGGAGAAGGTGACAAACCTATGTCAGAACATAAAAAATTTTCTTCGCCATATCAATTTCTAAACAACGTCAAGAGACTATCTTATACATGTTAGACTGAGTTGAATCATATGTTAATTCATATCAAACAAATTTGGTTTGCTACATAATTATAGAGAGAGAGAGACAATTGGTATTTAAAAAATGTTTACCTTGTTGAGGATGTCCCTGTTCCTGCTGATGTTGTTGTTGTTGTTCAGGATTCTGCTGAAGGTCGGACATGATATTCAGACGAGAGAGTGAATACGGAAAAACAAAGAAACTGTTATAGATATATATAGTATTTTTAACGCTGGTATTATGTTAGTGTATCTTAAACCATGAACAACGCACGCAAGACTATAGCTCTAGAGCTACACAGAGCAGCGAGAAGGAATTTCGTTAGGCGCGCGGTTGAATTGAAGGGTCTACACGACTTGTACCAGGCAGATCTTGTGGAGATGATACCATACGCTCGAGTGAACAAAGGGTACAAGTACATGATGACAGTGATCAGTGCGTTTAGCAAGTACGCGTACGCTGTACCATTGAAAACAAAGACAGGAAAAGAAGTAAAGCACGCACTAGAGCCTATACTAACTGCTAATCGAATGAAATATTTACAGACGGACAACGGGAAGGAGTATTACAACAGCACAGTACAAGCGTTGCTAAAAAAGTATAATGTGAAACATTACTCAACCTACAGTGAGAAAAAAGCTTCCATAGTGGAACGTTTTAATCGCACACTGAAGACACACATGTATCGAGCTTTCAGCGAACAAGGACACTACCGCTGGTTGGATCTACTACCTACATTACTGAAATCGTACAACAATACAACACACAGAACCATTGGTATGAAACCTAGTGAAGTGAATGACGCCAACGAACATATAGTGTTGGAACGAATAAGGAAGAACACAGCGCCTAAAATCAGTCCAACGAAACCACCCAAATTTAAAGTCGGTGACCGTGTTCGTATAAGTAAGCACAAAATGACGTTCGCCAAAGGTTATACGCCAAATTGGACTAACGAAATATTCACTGTGGATAAAGTACAATCCACTACTATCCCCGTCACTTATCTGCTAAAAGATCATCTAAACAAAGTGTTGAAAGGTGGTTTTTACGAGCACGAGATTAGTAAGTCCAAAGTCGGCGACGTATACCTAGTGGAAAAGGTGTTACAACGCAAAGGTGACAGAGTGCGTGTTCGTTGGCTTGGTTTCGATGGTAAACACGATGCATGGATACATAAGAAAGATCTAATATAAAAAAGGTGACAGCACGTGCTGAAAACAGTATGCTTTCGGTATTCACAAAGATGAAGATTGTACAGCAAGCAAACAAATTACCAATAAAGGATATGGACTTTTTGGCTGGTGACGAAGGCAGTGCTAAGCGTAAACATGGCCCGCTATTACCGAACAGTATTCGCTGTATCGTTACAGGCCCAAGTTCCTGTGGGAAATCAAATGTGCTATTCAACCTACTGTTTGATGCCAACGGACTACGTTTCCGCAACGTATACGTGTTTTCAAAATCATTATTTCAACCAAAATACAGAATGCTAGAAACAGTGATGAAATCACTCGCTGATGAAGGTTTAGGTTATCATGCATACAGCGAGAACGAAGAAGTCCCGCTACCGAGTGAAATCACTGGTCTCGACTCTGTTATCGTATTCGATGACGTATCGTGTGAAAGACAAAACAATATTCGAAAGTATTTTGCTATGGGGAGTCATAGCGGTGTGGACACATTCTATCTATGCCAGACATATAGCCAGATACCGAAACAATTGGTACGTGACAACGCTAACTTGTTGATATTGTTCAAACAAGACGATCTAAATTTACGACATGCATACAATGATCACGTTAACATAGATATGAAATATGATGCTTTCAAAGACGTCTGCATGGAAGCGTGGAAGGATCGTTATGGATTTCTAGTCATAGACAAAGACTCGCCAATAAATGAAGGTAGATATAGAATCGGCTTTGATCGATTCATAATTGTTTCCGACGAAGTATAAAAGTGGTTGCACTGTAGTAATGTAATCAGTCCTCTTGCTAACACACGATGGCAATGAATAAGGAGGAACGACTCGCGTATGATATAGACACGATAAGCGACAACATAAGGAAAAAATATCATGCATTACAACACGGTATCAGAGAAAGCGACGAGACGTTTAGAAAAAATTACAGACCGATTCTGGAACCGTTAGAAGCTATTTCACGAAAGTTAAGTGGTGACATGATGGAGGAGGAGGAGGAGGAGAAGCAGCAGATAAAACAAGAAGAGCCTACACAACACGTAATAACAGAAAACGAAAGTGGTATGCAAAGTCATAACGCTTCTCATTTCAGTGAAGAGGACGCCTGGAACCCTAACGCTTCACATTTCAGCGAGGATTCATTAGCAAACAAATATATGCGTTTGTGTGAATCGGCAGACTGTAAACGGATTATAGATCGTATGTATGGTGTTCGATACGAAGGTGGTAAATTTATGATAGGTGATTCAAATGTAAAAATCGATGATAACGACAACTTTCATGTCAAAGGAAAAATTTACGAGGGTACACCTGGTCTGTATGAACTTTTGTTTATGAAACTCCCGAAAAAATACAATAAGGACGATATGAGGAAATATAAGTCCATACTACTAGCAACCAACGGACACAAACAAAAATATAAACACAATACGCGAATAAACAGTAACAGTGGCGTCAAGTACCGACTAGTAATATCTAAATTGTTTGCATCGAGTGCACGAAAACGTACAGGGAGTGGCTATATGGAGATGAAACCGAACACTGCAATCGATTACGTGCATTGGGATGATCCTAACGAGTTGGTTAATAGATTGAGACTGTTAATGGCGTCTCAAAATAGCGGCCATACTGGTCATAGGAATGAAATCGTTTCGATATTGGAAGAATTACATGAAACCGGCATTATCATATAAAAGCAGACGCACCGTTCTATAACCATCAGTTCTTCTTCATAAATATGAGTGTAGACAAGTTCGGTAGACACGACAGCGCTGTAAGAGTGCGAAAAGAAACTCATCGAAGTCTGCGTGAGGATATCGGTTTAGGAGTGACTAACGACGGTCACTTTGATGTGAAAAACAAAAAGATACGCAACTTGGGTGATCCTGAAGAGTTGCACGATGTTGTTTCTTTACAGTACGTAAAGGACACATGCTTACAGTACAAGAACGACAACACTACCGTAGACGCAAAAGATCATCGAATAATAAGGCTAAACGATCCGCTTAAATCAAGAGATGCAGCCACAAAACGATACGTAGACGAGAAGAGTTTGAAAAAAGATCGTGCAGGTAACGTAATCGTTAATGACTGTCGACTAACGCGTGTGCAAGCGCCTGTTGACTTCAAAGACGCAGTGAATTTGGAATTTTTACACGCACACACAATCAGTTTGCAAAGCGATGCTTTCTACGCTCCCGGAAGAAAAATTACGAATATAGCGAACGGTGTCAATGACAAAGACGCAGTCACTGTACGACAAATGCACGAATTAAAATTACATATAAAGACCGAATTGTACAAGGTCACTCAGGTATTTCACGCTCATATAATCAATCTAATATAAAGTTTGTGTATAAATATCAAGACAGCGCGACACAGCGTTCAGTCCTGTCTGAATATATTGAAGAGGTGGGGCGTTTAATAGACGTTCTCGATGCGGAAACGGAAATCAAGGATTGGAGATCTGTTTACAAGAATGCACGTACTTCGTAAGAAAAGAATGGGGCGTGGTGTAATTGGAAAAATACTTAAAAACACTGTGCCCGCTATCGTTTCGTCAGTACCTACTTTGATTAATCGAGCGGTGGACGCATTACCAGTAGAATTACACCTACCCGGCTACCGATTCTGTGGACCTGGAACAAAACTCAAAGAGAGATTGGCACGTGGCGAGCGCGGAATCAACGAGCTGGACGAAGCCTGTCGCGAACACGATATCGCCTACGCAAGGTACAAAGACAACAGTCGAAGACGTATAGCTGATCGCGTTCTTGCCGACAAAGCGTGGGAACGAGTGAAAGATTGGAATTCCGGTGTTAGTGAAAGAGCGTATGCTGCTGCTGTAGCCGCCGCAATGAAAGCGAAATCGGCGGTGGGTGGAGGGAGCTCGCGTAGTGGTTGCAGAAAAATGAAGAAGGGTTCAGGAATTAAACGTCAATCCGTGAACAAACGCAAAACGACCTGCAAACGCAAAACAGTCCCAAGGCATAAACGTAACAATAAAAAAATAGCGTCAGGTCTATACCTACGTCCTTACAGACAAAAAAACTAATTTGCATACCAGTGCGTGCATTGTCTGACAGTGATTTGTATGTGTACGCAAAACTTTTGAAAATACCTTATTTCAGAGGAGTTTTTATGCGTAACACTTTACCACACATACGACCATGGAAGAATGAGAGTGCAGTTGTTAATCTGGACAGTGCAGAAGGACCTGGTACGCACTGGTTTTGCTACAAGAAGCGAAACAAACAAGTTTACTACTATGATGCGTATGGTAATATGCAGCCACCTCTTGAGCTGACACAGTATTTTGGAACCGACACTGACATTTACTACAATTACGAGCGTGAACAGCCACCACACAGTCATCTGCGGGCATTTATGTTTGGACTTCTTAACGCGCGAGTGATCAGTAAGCGACAAGATGTCTTCGCTGTCGGTCACCTTAACAGGCACGAATGCTGCTGCTCTTGTATGTGACTTTTTCCCGCCTCTCGAACTAACAAACGGCGAATGGTATGTAGGTCTATTGGACTTTACTACATACAACAGTATACCGAACGTGATTGAGGGAAAAAACAACGTGTTTCCAGTACTACGAGACGGAACAACGTGGGACTTGATAACTTTACTTACAGGTGCTTATGAAATCGGTGACATAGAAGCCTTCCTCAAAAAGCAGTTGGGAGACTCAAAGATTAGTCTACGTCCTAACAACAATACACTGAAATGTGAACTGACTTGTGCATTGGATATTGACTTTCAACAAACAGTGTACGGTATCGGTGATATGTTGGGTTTCAAGGAAAAGCGTCTGCTTGAAGCGAATAAAACTCACACGTCTGACGCCACAGTTAACATTATAAAAGTGAACAGTATACTGATAAGGTGTAATATAGCGCAAGGATCATACAAGAACGGTAAAACTGAGCACACGCTGCACTCGTTCTATCCGTCAGTCGAACCAGGATTCAAAATAATTGAATCGCCTACAAACGTCATATACCTACCTGTGAATGTGAGTCGTTTGGACAACATAACATTATCTTTACACGATCAGGACGGTGACGTAATAGATTTTCGCGGAGAAGTCATCACTGTGCGTTTACATCTAAAACGACTATAGACATGGGCTTGTACTTTGTTTCTTCGCCACCGCTGCTACCACAGTCGTCAGTAATAAAAAAAGAAGAAGAAGAAAGATCAGTTAGGAAACGCATCAGTACTCGTTCGAAACTGAAACGATTAACATCAGTTAACCGTCGTTTCCTGATTTCACTGGGTTTTGTTGTTGTAAACAAGTAACATGGCGAGTGGAATATTATCTGTGGAGCAGCAACCGTTCTTTGAAGACAGTATCACACACTTTTCATTTCACTCACACGCACCTTACGCAACAACAAGATATGGAAACAATGATGAAATACGTGTGCCAATACAACAACAGGACGTCTTTACACTGCCGTCAGAAAGTTTCCTCTACATCGAAGGCAAGTTGGTTAAAAACCCTAGTGTGGCTGCAGATACTGCACTGAATGTGGAACTGGTGAACAATGCTATAGCATTTCTCTTTGAAGAGATTCGTTACGAGTTGGCCGGAGTGGTAGTGGACCATACCAGAAACGTCGGTGTTACGTCAACTATTAAAACTTTTCTATCACTCAACAACAACACACGTAACGCAATGGAAAACGCAGGTTGGGTGGCGTCGACCACGAACGTATTAAAAGTGAATGATGACGGTGAATTCAACTTTTGTATACCACTGAAAATGCTAATGGGATTCGCAGAAGACTATACACGCATCGTGCTGAACGTGAAACAAGAACTTATACTCCTACGCACATCTACCGACATAAACGCTATGGTTTTAGTAAGCGGACAAACGGCTGCTAATTGTGTTCTTGAACTAGATAAAGTTTACTGGAAAATGCCTTATGTACATGTAGCTAATGCGTACAGATTACCACTGTTACGACTCATAGAGAAAGACCACCCGATAACTATGCCTTTTAGGACCTGGGAGTTGCACGAGTATCCTGCCTTACCACAGACTAAAAGGCAGAATTGGATTGTCAAGACCTCGAGTCAGCTAGAAAAACCACGCTTTGTTGTGTTAGCGTTTCAGACAGCAAGAAAAACTGTACTGACAGCACGCGCCGATGAATTTGATCACTGTAACGTGATCAATGCGAGACTGTTTCTAAACGACAAGTATTATCCTTACGATAATTTAAACTTGGATATTGGGAAAGACCGTTTTGCATTATTGTACAATATGTACGCCAGTTTTCAAAGTTCGTATTACCACCGTTTAGACGGCAGCCCAGTACTGACACCGGAATTATTCAAATCAAAAGCCCCGCTGTTTGTATTCGATTGTAGCAGGGAAGACGATGCGCTTAAGTCTTCAGCAGTTTATGTACGTTTAGAATTTGAATCGTCAATGAATTTTCCTACACAGACGACTGCCTACTGTATGATACTACATGATTCGTTTGTAGAATATACGCCATTGTCCAACACAGTACATAGACGTGTTTAAGTCTTATTTTATACATATTTTGTAAATACTAGTTTTAAATATATATATTTTCATATTTGTAACATTATAATATTGGAGCTGTGTGTATGTATTTTTAATTGTAAAACTAGTTAGATATATATTTTAATACTTGTAACAATATAATCTTGGAACTGTGTGTTTTTTTTTTTTTTTTAAATTGTAAATACTAGTTTAGATATATTTTCGTACTTGTAACAATATAATCTTGGAGCTGTGTATGTATTTTTAATTGTAAAAACTGTTTAATATAATCTTGGAGCTGTGTGTATGTATTTTAATAAATGTATATATTACACACACTTTATTATTATTACTTGTATAACCCACTCCATAATGTATACGCATAATAATTTGATCATACACATACGCGCACACACACACACACACGCACACACACACACGCACACACACACACACACATGTATTAAAATCAATAATGCGCTTGATAATGTTTTAATGCAAATAATTTTTACGTTTAAATAAAATCTGCACATACATTAAAATTAAATAAAATCTGTACACTTACCAAAAACTAGTATGTGTTGTCTACACACCCTTAATGATGAAAGTTGTGTGTATACTGAATGCGCACAAACAGTCTTTCAACTATTAAAAAAGATGCAGAGATAGATAGATTTCACGATGTATCAGCACACGCAAGCGATCAATGAGAAATTGCCACTATAAAAATACGGTAAGAATATATTTTCAGAAATTGTAATTTGATCACACACACACACACACACACACGCGCGTATGTATTACATTCAATAAATAATGCGCTTGATAATGTTTTAATGCAAATAATTTTTACGTTTAAATAAAATCTGTACATACAATAAAAATTATACTCAGTTATTAACGTATTCAAATGTTTCAATAATGCGCTTGATGTTTTAATACAAATAATTTTTACGTTTAAATAAAATCTGCACATACATTAAAATTAAATAAATCTGTACACTTACCAAAACTAGTATGTGTGTTGTCTACACACCCTTAATGATGAAAGTTGTGTGTATACTGAAGACGCACAAACAGTCTTTCAACTATTAAAAAAGATGCAGAGATAGATTTCACGATGTATCAGCACACACAAGCAGTCAAATGAGAAATTTTCGCTAATTTTCTGTGCGTATATATATTGTACACTGGTAGTGGGAGAAAGCTTGCATGTCCGTTTTTAGAGTAAATACTTTCTAATCCATAATTAATCCTAATTACTGTCAACGCTGCTAATGACTGACAGGTGTCAATTAGAAAGTAGGACGCCGTATACAAGGTTAATGACCTCTGGTTTAAGTTATCGAATAATAATAACTATATCTAATTCAGTATCGTGTGTGTGTGTGTGTGTGTGTGTGTGTGTGTGTGTGTGTGTGTGCATAGACTTGTTTCGTTGAACCGATCAATGCTGTCAACGTACTCGTAAGGGTACACCCCTTGCGTACAAGCAGATTGGTCTGTTCGTCAAAACCCTGTATTTAATTATTTAAAACAAATTATGGTTTATTTTAATTTATTTCGTTATAAACCTCCGAATATGCATGCAATTATTTGTATAGTAATCAGAAATGTGTGAGAGAGACATTTTAATAATTTGTAGGTTGTATCTTACAATCATGAAAATTATTATTTAAACTGATAATTGTTTTATTAAAATCTTACAATGACGAAATATTATTATTTCATTGTTTACGATATATATATTTAATGCAAAAATGAATTTTTAAAATTACAATCGTCTGTATACATATTTTGTAAATACTAGTTTAAATATATATATATTTTTTAATATTTGTAACATTATAATTGCGTAACACTTTACGCACATTGGAAGAACGAGATTGGTGTAGAGAGAGAGAGAGAGAGAGAGAGAGTTTTATATATATACCCACCACCCACCCCTGATATGCAAATCAGCTTTATTAAAAAATAAAAAATTATATTCGCGGTCATATATTTTAATATAAAACTATAATGCATCAAGTCGGAACCTCCCACCCACCACTCACCTCTGATATCCAAATCAGCTTTATTAAAAAAATAAAAAATTATATTCGCGGATGCGGGTGGTCCATTGAACCCCACCCCACCTCCCACCCACCTTGATATGCGAATCAATTTAAATAAAAAATAAAATACAAAATTTTATTCGCGGAAATTCGCGGATGCTGCAGGTCCAGCGGTGGTGGGGTGAGCGTGGGAAAAAATCTTGGACCGCGAGAACGGCGCCATCTCTTTGAACTTGGCGCGCAAAAGGTGGCATGAAATTTTATTGGTGGAAATTCGCGGATGCTGCAGGTCCAGGGGTGGTGGGGAGAGCGTGGGAAAAAATCTTGGACCGTGGGAAAGGCGGCATCCTTTGTTAGTTAGAACCGGCATTTTCCCTCTACTGAGGCGCTATTCGAGACCTTAGGGGGAAGAGACTAGGCGTGAAGAGACAGGATAGTGATATTGCCTATTAGTGATATTGTTAATAGTGATTTGTAATATTTCAGACAATGTCACAACTAACGGATCCACAGTGCGGGAATCCCTATGTTTCGGAGATTTAATAACTTCTACCATCTTTTTTTTTTTTAATAATTTTTCGCTTAAACTGAATACTTTACCATTTATCTTTTGATATGTTAACAAAATGCGCTTATAGTAATGTCTGTTATAGTTTATTGTTTTGCTCTGTTGCAAGAAATGAACCTGCCTTAGTGTCTGTTGATCTGTTACGCCCAAGTCATCAAATACTTATAAATTTAGGTGAGGACCTAAATTTTCATGTAAAGGTTCTGTATCTTCATGGTTGTTTGTATATGTCGGAAGGGTTCAGTTAGAAGTTTTCGCCGGAAGCCCATGCTTCTCATTTACGCTCTGGTTTGGGCTTAATTGTTATCTTTTAAAGTTATGTATACTCTTTGACAATTTATACAGTTTTTTATTTTTCATAAATTAAGTTCGAGACATATTACTGATTTATTTCTGTAGTTTTTTAAGTAGCTGTTACAATAGAACTTGGAAAACACGATGTTTGAGTTTCTAAAATTAAAAGAAAACCACAAATGTTCAATTGATACGAAACGAAAGATAGGAGTAGTTGCTTAGTTGCCTATTATTCCACCCTTTCCAAGCTGTGAACGAGGCTTGTGAAGGTGCTGCTGTAGACTGAACTCTATGTCCCTGAAAGGAATGCGAAGGAAGAGAGAGAGAGCGCGTAGACACGCGCAGTGGTGTAAACACACCAAAGACTACAGAGAAATACCGAGTCACATTACATTATCAAAACTCACCAGCCCTCACTTTCCTCTCATCAAAAAATATGTTTCTCCCTGATTCGCCAAAACTTTTAATTTCACAAGGTAATTGTAACGCATCGTTACAGTTTCTGGTTTTTCAATTAACACTTTTCTTTTACGTCTACATTTTTTCCTCTTGAATTCCACACTTTAAACATTCAGTTTAATGATTTTAGCGCCCAATGGGAACTGGATTCCTTCTTTCACGATAGGTAGGAGTCTTTTAACAGTGGGCACAACATTTTTATTTGTGTAAAATATTTATAGAACAATATTTCTTACTATGCACTATCAAAATCATCTAGAAATAGTTTCCTTTTCTCACATGTTTTACGTTTTTCCCCGGTGTGGAGAGTTTTCCTTCTGAACTTTATTTTCTTTCCTTTCTCTCAATATTTAACGAAACCTTCCGATTTATTACAATATCAGTAAATTACAGTAAGTAATACGCATCTCGTATTCTTGCTTGATTCAGTGGGTATGTCAATGAGTTTCGTTGTTTTTCTTCATCACATTTTTCAATTATAATACTAATTATTTCGTGACCTTCACAGTGAACAACGAAACTTCATTTTCTTTTTTACGATGACCCTTGAAGAGACATTGTGAATAGACAGCTACAAATAAACAAACAACAGGATAATTCACTCACTAACTGAAAGTGACTAAAAGTACACTAATCCTAAACGAGTGGATGCTAGTCTTAACTGTGAACGGGGCGTGGCAGCTGTCATGAATCATTGGCCTTAGTAAGCTAACGCTCCTAGCACAAACACACTCACTCATACTTTATCCCCTCCAGAGACACAGAGTTCAGTCTCATGCAGTATGTTGTCTGTTTTATACTTCCAATGCGCTTTGTACATGCCACTTGTACGTAACGGATCTGCGGTCCTGGGGGATCCTCAAAATGATAATTTAGTATGCAGTACCTACAGATTTGTTGTAGCGAAAAATTATATGTTAAAGGTTAAGCGATGACTTCTAACTGTTCTGTAGTTTGAGATCTAGGAAACAGTTTTACAAATATTGGATTAACATAAAGCTTAATTTAACTTTAAAATTTAAGTAAAAATTCATCGTTACTGACCAGATGTACAATTATTTTTAATTTAATTTCTGTCGTCGTTGTATAACGTAGGGTCACTAGCATCCTGGTGTCTATAGTTTTGTCCTATTGACCTAAAAACATTTTGTCCCAGTGTTCCGGAAACTCATCTGACAATATTGTTGTTGATCAGCGCTGGAATTATTGTTTCGTTGTTCCGATAGCACAGGTTTGTTGTACAATCGACAATGAGTACCGGATCGCCGGTTGTATTGGCTGTATTTTTTGTGTATTAGCGCGTGGGTTTTTCGGTCGCTGTGGGTATTATTTCGTTCTTTGACGTTTGTTTAGTCAACATGTCCTACCCCGTCAAATAACCGGAGCATACGGCGAATTTTTTTGTACGTTCATAAAGTAGACAGAACAAAGACAAGGAAGTTCCTCAAAGCGATTTACATCTTTTATATAATTACAAGGAAACGTGACGTTATTAATAACTGGGATGTAATTAAAATGCTTTTTCCGGCGCCAGTTATTAATATTTAAGCAAGTATGTTCATCAAGCGTCATTATTTTTTATTACTTGAAACGGAAATATGTTTTTGATAGATCTTCCAAATAAAGTAAATGATTTTTCTGTTTTAAGTATACTTTGGTAGCAAACACGAGAATATAGTTATGATCTCAGTTTGTTAATTTTAAGAGACTTGTTTTACTGTACTATTACTGTAATGTAAGGAACGGATTCAAACTTGATAACGCGGTTTTCAAACCACAACCATAATCAGTGGCGGATCCAGCTAGCAATTTGAGGGGGATGGTTGACTTTGGGGAGGATGTGAAAAGATGAACTATTTTTTAATGGTCTAAGGTATAGGAATGAGTGGAGATAAAAATACAGTGTGTTATTGTCAACACAATAAATTTATGCCGCACTCAATAAATTTTTTCCAAATCGTAATTTTCTTTCAACTTTTCTCTTTTCCTTGGCTTCTCTTTTATCTTTTTAACCGGGGTACTTGTAAGAACAGTAGCTCTATTAACCTGTCTCTTTTTCAACGTTCTTTTTGATTTACGGAGAGGTTTCAAATCAAATAAAGAAGGGGATGACTTTACAGTGTTGTCTTGTTTTGAAGAAGGGCCTGGTAATGGCACTGTAGTTTCGTTATTTTCTGGTGACTTCTCAGATAAGTATGGTGGCTCTGGGTGCACACGGTAATCTTCTATTGCTACTGCTGAATGAAAATCAGTTCTGGTTCTCATCACAGCAGTATCAAGAGGTAAGTCGTATACATTCGCATCTGGATTATTAGCATTTACCTCGGCATCAAATTCAAGTTCCTTTTCACTTGTTTCTGATTGTACGAAATCTGCATCAGTAAACACTTGGGGATTGTAGGGTTCAGTCCCTGTACTTCTAAAACCCTTTACTGCGTTGCCCACTGTAGCTGCCTGAAAGTATGCTACACTCAACAATTCACCAATGTGACGGTCAGTAACAGGTTGAAAAGGATTTGACACACTAAAGTTATCACACGCCTGGCTAAAAAACGTTTTTAAAGGTCCGTAGAAGCTCACATCTAATGGCTGTAACTTATGAGTTGTGTGAGGAGGAAATCCAACCATGGTTATGTGATTGTCTCTACAGTGGTTTATGGCATTTAAACTTACGTGGGATTTGTGGTTGTCTACTAGTAATAATACCGGGTTTTCTGCTGAAGGGTTTACGTGTTTCGTAAAATGTTGTAGAAATTCTAAAAACAATTCAGCATTTACCCAACCATTGTCACTGCAGTGTCCGGCTGTTCCAGGAGGTGCTTTGTCAGTTAGGTCCGGTCTCATCCGTTTCCTGGAAAAAATAAGGAATGGCGGCAAATAATTTCCGTTTGCATTCATGCAACAAATTATGGTTATAGTTTTTCCGCGTTCTGCAGTCACTATTTTAGAAACACGTTTCGCCCCTATTGGTGATATAACTTTGGGAAGTTTATTTGGCACCGTGGTTAACCCAGATTCATCTGCATTGTAGATGTTGCAGGCAGAAAAGTTATGCTTTTCTCGAACATTCCGTAAAACATCAAAAAATTTGCTTACTTGCACTCGATTAAATCCCATCGCCCTGGCAATGGATGTCGCTTCGGGCTTCCTCATACTAAACTTGAATGTTTTCATGAAGTTTGCAAGCCAGTCCTCTCCTGCCATACGTGTTTCTTTATTGAATGGGTGGTCAGTCCCAAAGTTCTCGGCGTAATCAAAAACAAGTCTTCTGCATTGTTTTTTGGTCATTTCATTTCTGTCTGTCTATTTGTGTTAAATATAATTTTAGTTCTTGCAATTGTCTCACTGAATACATTTCGGTATCTTCCTCCATGAACAGGCATCTCCTAAAACAAAACACATTAAACGTGAAACATAAGATACAGATATTATAATAAACAAAATTATAATAATCCCAGGTAAAAAATAAAACATTATATAATTATTATTGAATAGATATTTTTCATAAACGTGTTCATTAAGGTAGGCCCGCTTTGCTTATTAAAAACGGAGGAACAATTTTTACGTAAACTGTTAAAAAGGAGTTATTTTATACGGAGATCATAGATCAATTGAGCAATAAATGCATAAGAATACTTAAAAGTTCGTGGAAATTCAAATAATTCTTGCAACATTAAAGTCTGGTAATGACAATTGTAATGAAACAGAAACAATATTACAATGACGTAATGTTTGGTCTCTTCCGCCACGTGGCTCCTACAAGTGTAACAAACATGTAACAATATTCTCCCTGCAAGTTAGTTTCTTTGGATTTAAAGTCATAACAGTTTACTGTAGAGTATCATAATTGCAACACACGAAAAACAGCAATGACTTATAAATTACATAATAGCATATTAGCATTAACTCTCGGGCGAGACAGTCTCAACAATGCAAACACAACTTGAACACATAGCCAAAACAATCTTGTCAAAAGTGCAAACAGTTTACAGTTTGAATGTTGTGTCTGGTTTACAGGAAACCAATAGTTAATCGATTACTCAACACCAAACTAATTTAATGGTACGTCTACTGTAACACGATTATTATGGCTACCTCATCTTACTTCTTTAAATATCGACGTAACGTTGCTTCTGGAACATCATATTTGGTAGCTGCAGTCAAACACGACATGACTCCCTGTTTAACGACTAAAACGCTTCTTTCATATTTTGTTTACTCCACTCTCCTCTATTGGAACGTTTTTTGTAGTTTCTGACCATCTGAAAAAAATATCACGTTGACTAAATTATAACAGACCTTATGATAGTATTTATTATTATTTCGGCTAATTTTGTATAAGACAAAAATAAATCTACAGTGCTTTATTAAAGATCACTATGAAATTACAAAGAAAGTCAGATTCAATAATTTATACGTTGAAAGTAGAGAGAAGTGTTAATATTACTCTTAGTTAACAAGGACCACTGCAATTGCGTGGTGGGGAAGAAGCACTGCAATCCAGCGTGAATTATGAAATTTAAGTAGTTAGTCATCTTGCCCCCACTTCCCCTATATAATTCGATCAAAGTGTCTGCAGGTCCTCCCCTCATCTAAAAATGTAAGGGTAAGATAAAGCTTAGAAACGCTGTTTTAGCTTCCAAACACATTGGCAGTTCCAGCATTTGCATTTTAATTTTAACTGATTTTAATTTTTAATCTGTGCTTTCAGTTTGTTTATTGTAGGTTTTATTTTCTCCAACGAGAACACACAAATCCTAAATGACAGACAGCGGGAAATATAAAGAATAAAAAGTTAGTGCCTCATTTTTACTTACACGTCCGAGAGCTGTGTTTTAAGTAGGCTTCAAACTGTTTAATTTATAAGAAACGTTTTCCTATACATAGTCAAAAATAATCGGTGAATACACAATAAACAAAGGTTATGATTACCACTCGAAGGGAAACCAGGAAACCTGAACAGTTTGAAATTGAACCACTAAACCTGGAAATAGTTAATCAGTTTAAATATTTGGGATGTTGGATTGCAGAAGATAATGAAGAAATAAAAGAAATAAGGAAAAGGATACAGGCCGCAAATAAAGCATATGCTTCGTTGACAACTATATTCAAGACAAGGAATACCCACCGTCACTCCAAGGTCACATTATACAAAGTTATGATTACACCGGCGATAGCATATGGCAACGAGACTCGGACTCTGAATAAACGAGCCGCTAACGTAGTCAATACCTTTGAAAGGGCCAATCCAAGTCATTGGGATGTGGAGAATACGTCACAATGAGGAACTATACATGCTTTAGTGTCATAAACGGGGTGGCAATTAATTAAGTAATTAGGGTTGCCGTACCATTTATGTTGAGCGTAATTATGCTAATTGTAAGTATTATTGGATTGTCCAAATGTGGATTAGTAAATTGTATCTCATTAACTTCGTGTATTAATTAAAAGAGTTATGATGGACGTTAACTTTAATACATATATAAAAGTAGTTCATACTCGTCAGATTAGACTCAACACAGTTGTTAAATAAATATGATTTATGAGTCTGTTAATCGGACATTTCAATGGTCGAGTTTGTTGTGTCCATTGATACTTAGCATAACTTTTGAGACTCTTTGTGAAATGCTTAGAATGAAATAAATTAATAATCAAGGTTATATTTCAATAATGAACGCAAGATTAAATATAAAATAATTACTTATATATTATACTTGTTATTTAAGTAAGTTACTATATCCTGCGAATACATACATAATAAAAACACATAATAACAAAATACAATTTGTACGTTGTTTCCTGAAAACACAAATATATGTTACATTCAAATGCAGTAAATATTATACATATACAAAACATATACGAACAATAAACAATCAACAAATATATATTTTATCCCTACCTAAATGCGTTCATTATTCTCAGATGATGGATTACGTTAATATTGCTTTATAAAATTTATGATTTATATATATAATCTCTTGGGGTTTGCTCTTTGAAAAGAGGAGACAGTGCAGTAGTATATATTACTAAGATTTAATAGACATAATAGCTTATCTTGTGAAAGTGTTTATCCAATATTCCGCCGGTGTGAGATGACGTCTGCTGGAGGATTCGTCGCGCATCTTATCTCTGTTATGACGAGCACATCACTTCACTTCACTTCACTTCACTGAATTTTCACTCTTGTTATGTGTATGGTGTTGTTGTACCCCGCTGATGTTGAGTGTTTGGAGTTCGAATATTAAGATGTTAATATCGTCATTAAGCTGAATTACTCTGAGAGTTTGCCGTGTTCGTGTACATGATTAATTGTTCCGTCTATCTGGATTTAGTGTATTCTATGTACTCAATTGTGTTTGGCATTGTTCATTCCGTTTAAATGTTCAACATAGCGACTCATTGTAATGTGAGAGTGTTTGAAATGTTACTCACTGTTATACCTTGGAATGTTAATTACTTGTGTTATTATGTTCGCGTCGGTTGTAGTTTCAAGTCCCGTGCGCACTATAGTTTATCAGAACATATACGATTGTCGAACAGACTTGTGTGTAATTGAGACTATATCGTATGTCTAAGTTCACTTATGAATTCACCGAGTTGGAAGTTCGGTAGGTCGCGCAAACTGTTTCTATCACTGAATGTGTTACCGTTCCGACTATAACCAACCGTCTTACCGTCGTACTTACTGACTTATTAACTTCTGACCGATTGACTTGTAGACTACCGCTCCGCGTCTTCGCAAAACAGTTTTATTAAAACATCTTACCCATAAGTCTAAATTCTGGATTTCTACGCCCTTTCGGATCCGTGATTGGTTCTTCAAATTCCTACTCCTCTGCAGATCTCATCCTCTGTTTCCCGATTCGTCGTCCGAACCCTTCTTACTCTCTCCACGAGCTCTTTTAGAAGATGCTTGACGCTGGTTGGTCGTCGTCATCCCCGGAGTATTCCATGTGACGAACGTGGTACGGATTCTGAGAAACTAGAGCAATTCTCCGGCTGTCTGTCAACCTTTGTTTAGACTTTGTCAAGGTTCTGGCCTATCTTTTGTTAACAGACTGCAGAGTCCTGGTTAATTGTTCAAGTTATTCGTTGTTCGTTCCGCCGATTATCAACCCTTCGCTGGAGTCGTCTCTCGTCGATCCCACGCTTTCTAGTCGTAAATTCCAGTAAGCTGTCAAAGGTTTGTTTTCACGCTGTCCAGGGTGCACTTGCAGTATTCACTGAGTTTACGTTCTATTGTTTATCTGTTTGTTGAGATTGCTCTGTACTCCTTTGTAGCAGAGTGAAGCCTTTCATATTTGTGCTCGTTACAACTCACCTCCACAGCAGGCGTTCCATTTCGTTTCCGCGTAACTCGGCAGCTGGACGAAGTCTTTGTTTTCGATTGCTGGGTGCTGTAAATTGTAACAAACTGCGAGCTGTCAACGACGCCCTCAAATTCTTATTGTGTGCTGTACGCAGACGTTTTTTCCTTGTCTTCGCACTGGCGTCGGGTGTGACGTGTCCCTAATTCGTCATTATTTACGACCTGGGCTTGTGTTCGTCGACTCGAGTGTGGGAACGTGCCACTTGATCGAGAAATTAAAATTTTTTAAAATTTCGATCACTATAAAGCTATGTAAAGACAACGATCTGGTCACCACCATTCGACTGCAGAAATTGACAGGGCACATAATTAGGATGGAAGGCAACAGAATACCTAGGAAGGTACTATTTAGTGAAATCGAGGGTAGAAGGTCTGCCGGAAGACGAACCATCGCTGGATTGACGCAGTGGCAAGGGTTGCTGATACTTTATTTAAAGTGAAAAGATGGACATCAATCCCCAAGGACAGGAAAAAATGGAGGCTAAGGTTGGACTCCAAACTGTGACGCCATAGAAGTAAAAAATAATCTGATTAAATTCTAGGTTTTTTATAACAAGTGGTTTGAAACTTTTGGGGACCCATGCCAGCCTCCAAAATCCGGCCACGACTGTCCGTTTCGGTTGTTCGCACCGGCATAAACACATCGCTCACTTTGACACACTGTGTGGGGTTTTGTTAACAAACGGAACAATATGTTTCATGTGTACGTGTATTCAATTAATTTTGCATACGCAGTTTAACAGGGTGGTGGGGAAAGCTTTGAAGGCTCGTTTATATTCAAAGCTAAACGCGTGCTGTCGGTTACCCCTGATTACGTGTTCTTTATTTCTCCACCACTGTTACTGCTGACATATATTTATACAGTTTTCGGTTATTAATTGGTAACAACGTGTGATTTAATTTCATACACTAACACGTATGCACACGCCCCCACAGGCCACGTACTAGCTGAATAAACCGTGGTCGCGCACAAAAAACACTCGATACAGGTAGGCAGTAAAATGCATTGACCCGTTCACGTTACTCTGCTGATCTACGAATCCCACTGTCTTAAATCCTGGCCGAGAATCGAAACATTTTTGTAAGAAGTCCCACTTACAGCAATCACTTTAACTCATGATAGCTATGTTTTTTAGCTATTTCGTGTCACCTTGTACTTTCGAAGCTGATAAAATGTTAATAACTTTGTCCTTTTAAATTACTATCGACCCTGGACTATCGACCTTATTCAAGAATCTTAGCACAAATAGTCGTAAAACATGAATAATGTTTTACATCAAGTTAAAAATGAAATCTCCATTTTAATAGCTGAATACAAGAACAACAATCTCTATCAGCGTGAAGATTCTTTCAAAACATTATACCATTGGCGGCTGAATGTAACACGCTTTTGCCAGACTCATCATACTACGAATAGTGGCCTTATATATATATATATATATATATATATATATATATATATATATATGTATGTAGATTTCTGTATATTTCGTGTGTGTGTGCGCGCGCGCGAGTGAGAATCAGTTCCTTTACTACCCGTAGACCGGCAGAGCTGTTTTAAATTGTTTCTAATCTTTATTGCAGTTGCTCCAATTTTCTGTTCTAGGCAAGTTTCTTTGCATCAGATCTTGTTATTTCCTTTTTTTTTTAGAATTTTTCTCATCGCGTTATCCCACGTCTCCTTTAGTCTTTTCTTCTTCCTCTCACTTAACGTTATTGCTTCGTAAATAAACAATGAAAAGCTGTTCATTATTTCTAGAAGGCCCCACAAACAACTTGTTTTTTTGAAAAATGCTTCTGTTGCATTTTGGCTTCTATTATTCCATCAATGACGTCCTCTTATTGGCTCCATCAATGACATCATGCTATTAACTCGTATCGCTTTATCTTAAATATTTTATTTCTGAGGCGTTAAGCGTATTCATATTTTGCTTAGTTAAAACCTGTGATTCACCATCATTCGGAAATACGTATGTATATTGCTTTTAGATTTTGATTTCTGTTTGTTTCGTTACTTCTTTATGCGGACAAACACCCCAGCTAATAACATAATATGCTGCACGGTCTTCTGTATCCTCAATCAGAGAATTGAGTCGTCTGTTATTGCCTCAGTCTCTTGTTTTCTGTTTCTTCTAATCTGCTTTATGAAGGCTTCATCCAGTTTTACATGCATTTCATTTCTTTTAATTAAGAAAGTTGTGTTAGTGGTTATAATCACAAACAGAATTATCACTGTTGCACACCACTATAGAAAAATTATTCCGATTAGCGCTTTCAAGCTTCACAGCTCATCGTCAGAATCAGATTTCCGATCTAACGATGAGCTGTGAAGCGTGAAAGCGCTAGTCGGAATAATTTTTCTACAGTGGTGTGCAACAGTGATAATTCTGTTCATTTCATTTCTCTTTATGTCATGACTTTTTATTTTTGTTTAATTTTCATTCCATCCTCTGATAACATTTTATTCCGCCTTTCATTTCTTGTTTTTTTTTTAGATTCAGTAGCCTGATAATGATTATGGTGATGATGAAAATTAACGTTTAATACCTTTGTGTTAATGATGAGTACGTCGATAAGAATAACCGCTCGGTACAGCAAAACGTTTATAATAAGGATCGGAGATCATTTAGAACGATCCTTACCTTTGTGTGTCCATAAACTGCGCCGAGTACGCGTCCGGCTGTAAAACATCTTACACGTTTAGTTGCGACGATTGTTCGTCCTTGGTCAGCTCAAACCGATTATGCCTACAGCATATCAATGCGGCTTCCGATGTGACGGACCGTAGTCCATAATTCATACAGTCCGTTGTTGTCGTTCACGATATTGGACAGGACATCCACATAATTTATTCGTAATGTCATTAAAGTTCATTGCGTGTTTCGTTTTTCTTATCTGCCTTAACTCATCGTTTTCATTCAGTCACTTGTCATGAATAAAGTCCAGATTATAGATTAAAATCGTTTATTCAACTCGTTTTCTTTCGTCATATAATAAATCAAGTAGGGCTACTTATAGTAAAACTTTGGAGGTAGGCTACAATAATCACTAGTAAACGTGCTATAATGGAGCACTGAAAAAATACATAGACTACAAATAAATGGCTTCTTTGTAAACCGCGTTCTTTCAGTTCTACACGTATTCGTTTATGACGCTTTAGAAAGAAAATGCTAAAACAGATCTCGACAAAATAGTTTTCTATTTTGACAGTTTCAGAGTTCGTCCATTGTGCTGGCTTGTACACCAGAGGACACGAGGAGATTGTCGCTAAACCCATTGTAAGCTGTCCAACGACAGGATCGTCGACGATGTCTTAAGCCGGGAACGGTTAGGGCAAAGCAGTTGTGATTGTGTGTGAAGTTTTGACAAACCCAACCTTATTCCAGCACAAAAACAATCTACCCATTTCGCGTATAATGTGGAGTGCATTTTACTAAATCGATTTTGTGCATTTTATTAGTTAAAAATGGACGTAAGTGTAACAAATTGATCTTTCTGGTACAAACAAGTTATGAACTATTTAATCCAGAACTGTTATACCCAAACTAATTTTATATAGGCTACCAGTATTTCAAACGTTTTAGATAAGTCGAAAAGCAGAAGCCATCCAACTATTTTTACAGTTTTGTACAAAAATAGCTGAAATTTACCACACATAGAACTATATATAATATCAACCTTAGATGCGGTTTCAAGTACGGTTTCGACTGCAAATGTTTTAGCTTCAAGTAGCGAGAGCTTCGTCTTTTAACGTGTCTTTGTGTCAGAGACAATACTGAATCGTGTCGTATTCTGCGTGAACCCACATAAATCACCATTATTTTTGTACGAATTTTGTTAATCTCTAATTTTCGTTTTTGTTTTTGAACTCGTATCTCGTATCTCTGAACGCGTATATTTCTGAGAATCTCGAATGAAAGGACCTACCTTCTGTATGCCGAAATGTCTTGGAGACGGAGTTTTTATTCTCTGTACCAGTTCGCTTATGTTTACAGTATAAACACAGCAAAAAATTAAAAAAGTAAACCGGCTAAATAGCCTTGATATCTGTCTGCGAAGAGGAGTGTGCTTCGTAAAATTTATTTTGCGTGACTGCGTACGTTGTAAAATGTGTATTAAACATATTTTTTGTAAGCTAGACCTTCTTTCTAATTAATTCTTCTTTCTTATCTTACTGTATTTTTACTTTATTTTGTTGTAAAATTTCTACTGGGGAAAGTCTTGATAATTGTTTTCTTTCGTTTTCAAATAAAACTTTATAAAACTAAGGCTGCAGATGCCTTACTGTTGCATGTATACTGTTGCATGTATTTGTGTTGTAGGTTCATCTTCAGCACGTGTTTGTATTGTATAAAAAAAGGGTCTGCAGTCTCGTCTACCTTTACCTCGCTCTGTGGGTGGAGCATTAGTATATGCACTTGTATGTTTTGTGAACTTATGTCTTTGTAAAAAACAAAAATGTGTTCATTAACAACATAGTTTTTCGTCTTTTCTCGTGAGTTTTCTACAACACGTCACCACGACTGACAGCTGTTTCGTAAACTCTGTAGGTTTTAAGTCCGTGTGTACCGGAGCCTGTGCGAATGTCACGGGCTGGTACTGATAAATAGGCCAGAATACACTTTACGTTTACACGTTTGTCATACGGCACACGCAAGAGGAGCGAAACAGTTGCTTGTAGGCTACTGTGCACGGCTGAGTTAAATGCCACGTGTTTTTGGTGTGTAGGCCTATACCTATACGAATTAAACGATTTCTAGAAACAGATAATTTTTTTACGATCTATTATGTATTTTTATGATGTATTATGTAATACTTTTGTTAAGCCAGCTCTAATTCCAAGATCAATCCATTTTTTTATCGATCGATAGCACGCTAGTTTATTGGTGTAATTCACCTGGAATTGAAATTCATTCAGTTCGTATTGTAAATGCAGTACTTGTGTCTACAACAATCACTTCCATTCCGAATTTCGTACTTCATTTCTTAATATTTTATTATAATCACAACCATCTTTTTATTTTTAAGTGTGTCTGAACCCGTGGTTAAAATGTTTTTCCTTTTACTTTTATTTCATAAGTTGACTTAGTAAATGTCGACATTAAAAATAGTAAAACCGACTTGAAATTAACAGGTAGAGCAGAATGCTTCTGTTCACGAGAATAGGTCCATCCTACATATCGGAAAACGTCTTGAGTGTTACAGTACGGTTAACAGATAAATTCATTATAAAGGGCAAAAAAGGTTAATTTCTCAAAGGGATAAAACATACAATATTCATAGATCAGAGATCCTCAATCTGTTGAAGGTATAAAATATTATTTTCAATATTTCTGATAGTTAAGATGATAAAAATCAGTGTTGGCGTTTGTAAGAATCAAAGAAAGGCCAGAATTGAAGAATTTGGCACTACTAAAGGAACTGCGTACAATTTAAACGTTTATGTAGATATTCACATAAACAGATCATCGTGGGTACAGTGGAAACAGAATAACTGACACTAATGAGTCACTAATTACAAACTTCATGAGACACAAACAACAGAAGTCAACAAAGGCACTCTTATACAATAATTCAAGTTAAATTTGCCCGACAAACTACAATAAATGTTACCTTACCTTACCTTACCTCACCTTACCTCACAGTTTCACATGTAGGTACTTATGTTATTTTTCAGGTAAACGTAGCAATATTAAGAAACGTTGAGAATGAAACAGGTGTAGACCAGAATACCTTTGCGTCCTTAAAATTAAGAAGAGAATGTAGAAGACAGTAATTAGTCCAGAAGTACGGTAGAATGATGAAAGTGTTGAAAAAGGAAATTGTTACGGAATAATGTCTACTTGGAATCCCAAATTTTAACTCAATGTACATACAGTCCAGTAAGTAAAAAATTAGATAAGACGTGTTCGTCTCATGATTTCGTTTTTTTTTTTGACGAGGTAGCTTCGGCCTCCAACTCTAATAAGCGGTTTCTATATTCATAAAACTACAGCATGGTTGATATGTTGTATACACAGGCAAAGCTTGCTGGGCACCTGGAAGATGAAAAGTAATTTTTGTTGAGTTATCGAACTTTCAATTTACTGAGGTTTTGCTATACAGTAAAGCAATATTGTTCCGTAAGCACAGTTTCTAACGAAATGACATTAAACAGTACAGAATAAAGGCGTATACTAAAGCATTATTCCACTAATGTTATTCGTGCGCTTACTTGTTGGAGACTTCGCAGATTATACCCGGGTACTAGAATATATATATGCTGGTAGTTGCCTTCTACATACACTACGTTTATTGAGCTTGAACGTATTTATATACAGTATTTGCATTCATATATGCTCAGACTTTTTTTGTACATATATTTTATATTATTATTAGCTAATAATATAAAATGCAATATTTGGTATAATTTATTATTATAATGTTTTTATCTCCTTCGTAAAAAAACTGTACATGCAATGTGAAGCGATATCCTCATATTCTCTGCTGTAAAGCGACAGTACGAGGCAATAAATCTTGTTTACATAGGCCTACCTACGTTATGTTGTAACCTTCGTTGTAGTATTTATTGATTAGGAACTACACATTTCGGAATACTATTTAATATTATACTTATGGATAAAATGTCAATTCAGTGATTTTACTTTACTATGCAGTAACTCAATAATTTTATTCTATCGAAGAATTTCCTTGCTAGATTATCGATAATTTGTCTGTCTTAGTGATATTCGGATGAAATTGTAATTCTAAGGGCTCCGAAAAATTCGATTACCTATTTATTATTTTTGTATTTAAAAAGATTTACTATATGAAAAGAAATGGAAATTTAAAAATTTCGCGTAAACAAAACAAGTTGGAGTTCCGAGGATTGACTGTCTAAAGGTGTAATGTGTGTGTGACGACATAATAAGTAGTAAGAAAAAAATTCTCAACCTGGAAATTCTATGTTAGCTAAAGTAAATATAAACTACGCACTGAAATACGAGAATGATGAAATTTCAAGTGTCCGTCAGCAAGCGTAGGCAGTAGCAGAGATGTGACTATAATTGCAATTTATGCGCTCATCTATTCATCGCGGTGGAATGTGCGGTAAGGGATGGCAATAATTTTCTTTCACGAGAGCACAATTACCGCATCGTAAACGTAGCGTTTAAAAGTGCTAACATTCTGCTAACTCTCCGCATCACATGTCTCCAACAGCGCTGCAGCAGTACAATTATTCCGCAGTGTTGTTAATAAATATCGTGTTGCACTACTACTATGTGTACTACAATTATTTTCTATTTACGCAGTGTTTCCTTAACCGTACCTTCTGGAACCGGCCATCGGTTTCCCGCAACACCAGCTTTTACTGCGCTGATAGATATTTATTATTCCGAGTAAAATTTCTTTTGCTCTTATTTGCTGCTGTTTAGTATGAATTTATTACAATATTACGCCTTTTTCATAAGAGTTGCATATTCTTTCAATTACTTTTGAAGTATTAAATTATGATATTAAATATTAAAATATAGTACATTATATTATTAGTATTTCCTGAATGAAATCGCAAGGATTTCAGTTTAAATCTCACATATGATGTTGCTAGAACCTATTGATTTTCAAACATTTTTTCGTATTACGGAAGCTATGACGAACGGAGTCAAGTTAAAAGAGTTTATTTATAACTAACGGGGTACTGGGCCGCGGTCGATTGCTTGATTGTGTTTCACAGTAAACGTTTCGGCCACCGACCGGAGGTCATCTTCAGTAGTAACATCGTTCAACGCGGGATGGTAGGCTGGTCTTACCCCAAGCTCAGGTAAAAGCAATCAGCTAGGGGTACGTTCGGCCTACCATCTGGTGTCGAACTATTTTACTACTGAAGAAGGTCTCTGGGTGGACGAAACGTTTAGTGTGAAACACAATCAAGCAATCGATCACGGCCCAATAGCCCGATAGTTATAAACTCTTTTATTTTTTCCTTATTATTGTATTTTTTTATTACCATTACCTTTTCCAGTAAAGTTAGAGTGGTCTATATGTTTGATTTACTAGGATAAAAGTTAATTTTTCTCTAAACTGCGAGCAATTTAATTGCGATTTACACAAGCGGCGTCTTTGTGTCTGTGGTGTATCTTGAATTTGGCCTGGGGGGGAGTCCAGTCCGTTCGAGTCGGCTTCATACAAAAGAAAAAACAAGTTAAGAGTAATCAACATTACTATCTTTAAAGTGGTTGAAAACCGTGTGATATCATCCTGAAATCAGTCCCATTAAAGTAACCGGTAATAACACAATAAAAATACGCGTTATCGAAACATTGTTTAGAAGTTACGTATTGACTGAATTGATTTTCCTATATTTCATATTTCAAACGTATACACAAATGCTGTGTAACAAACTTCATCGTATGTTTAAAAAGAGTTACTGCAATATTAGCGTACACAGATGGAAAAATAATAAAATAACCTAAAAATCAAGAGATTAAAAGAAAATTTGTCAACTTTTTTCGACCCTCTGTGGGGGGTCCTGGGCCCGTTCGTCCCGCCCCGTAAATACGCTCCTTGTTTGTTTTAAGTTTCTCAAAGAAGTGTGTCCTCAAAAAGTGCTCCTGAAGAGAGTTCGTGTGACAACTATAAGCTAAACCTTGTTTAACACAAATTGAATGTTTGTCCCAAATTTTTGTTTTTGTTTTGTAGCTCAAACGCCAAACAGCAAGCGTAACGTTGATCAACTAAATAATTTTTGTTGTTTACTGCATTTTATCAGATTTAACGAGTAAATTTTCTTTTGTTTCAGGTAAGTCCGAGATGACTAACAAAATTCGTTCAGCAGCCAGAGGTATGTTTAAGTTAATCCAGGTTGTTATACAGATATTTGCTTTGTCGTACTATTTACTTCCAGTAAGCAGAAAAAACTCTTAAGTATTTTTTTTCCTGTTAATTCACTATAGTTCGAGTTTCTTTTCTGCCGTGACTAAAACGTTTCTAACCGACGTTTTGTGTAATTATGTAATTATTTAACAATGGCTTGTTACAAAACCGCGTGGAAACTGGTCACCGGCGACTTCGTTTCATTCGTTGGCGTGTAAAACGGATTTCATATTAAACTGTCTTTTTGCAGAAATCTCGTTTGACCTGTTTTTTGACACCACGCACAATCGATTTTGAACAGATGTTTGCTTCGTGCTGTGTGAACGTTATAACTGTGCGTTTGTATCCAAACTCAACGTTACTTGTATCCATTTCATATCGATTTTTGTATAATTGTTTCTGAGAATGTGTAATTCGAGGTGTATTATAAAGTATACTATTAGTCATAAAGGTAAATCCCATAATAATAATATTAATACTAAAAGTGGTAATATCCGTTTATGGTGATATTAAGTTATATAGGCAATGGCGGCTGTTTATTCTAGTCGATGAGTTATTTTTACGGTCGTTATTAAAGTTTCAGCGTTATATATGCGGAATTAACTATACAGGTAAAACAGTAGGGTTAGCGGCACGCAAATAAACGTTCCCGTCAGTTCGGCCTGTGTGAGATATTTTACTGACTCTACACAACTGCCTCATACCAGTTGTTCAGAATGATAATTGTATAATTGGCCATATATGTGTACAGATTACAAACAAGTAGAAAACAGTTCGATACCAGTGAAGAAGAAGAGACAATTATTGAAGACGATGATTGGTCAGAATCTTGTACAGTTGCTGCGAAAACGTAGAAATTAATCGTATTACATTAATCGTACTTCCTGACGCGACAATTAATCGGATAGTGAACTCTCGGACGCCCGTTATATCCTCATTAAAATAGTCGCTGTTTCTCAAAATTCAAATCTCAAGAAGACGAGCAGTGCGTGTGATAGTGGAACTATTGTAAGCAGGGGTTCGCAGCAGAGCGAAAGCGATACTCTGTGGAATCTGATTCTTTGTTTTCGTAACCTTAATAATGTTGCAAGCGTTTGGAGATTTCTTAAAAGCATCAACACATTGTTGATAAATAAATAAATTCATTGTTGACTATAAACTACCTTTACACACAAGTCGTTACAGTCACGCATTCCCGTACGCGAAGAGCGTAAAGGTTTGCGTTTGGTAAAACCAATTTTAAACCAGTTTTACCCTTGATTGTAAAACTGCAAAAATGCACTTATGCTCTTTTGTGCAAGAAACCACGCCAACTTACAAGTACACGCGAACGAATGGATGTGTAAACGACAATCGCGCACGCTTTACTTGGCGAAAGCTAATCACATGAACGCCTGCAAGTTGCAGTTTCCTTTCTACCACAAGATTTTAAAATGGACTTACGGCGAAGAAATATCGTACTGGCCACAGTTTTTTCTGGTGTACCTGTCATGTTAACTGAAAAGAGACGAAAACGAAGGATGTAGGTTAAAGATTGCAGACACCGTTATAGTTACCTATCCTTGTTAGAGGCTGCGTGAAAATCATTGACTCACAAAATAACTAACTGTTTTACAAAGCCAACGAGCGACAACAAATTTATAACATACAATATTATGCAAGCGAACGAACAAACGACTACAACACACTAGGTACAATTAAAATAACTAGACATGAAACGGGTGTCTGGATGCACAATATCAAAAGATATCATTGCGAATGCGTATCTTTTACATTTTGTATTCAGCACGGCTGCATGGTTGGTCTGTCATGGTTGGTCACCTCATACCCCACTTCATGCACTGCCTTCCTTGCCCCCCACTACGATCTGCGCGAACCGTTTCGTGTCTTACTAGTTCATCTGTACTAGGTAAGCGTTTGGTAAAACGCACTGTGAAAACTCTACTTCTCCAGGATGTGTGCGAAGGAATGTACGTGATTACCGACACGATTTCATTTTTTTCTTGTGCACATTCATACAATCTTTCCCGTGCGAAAGCTTCTACTGCGCCCAATCACCCAAGAAAGCGTTTGTGTGTAACAGCGATTTAACAAATTTTGTAACCCGTTATAAAAATTTAGGGAAATACTGTAATTACGAAAAGGTCAATATGTCGTTCTCGTTCCGAACTGTTTATTTTAACGTGTAAGATAGCTAGCCGTCAGTTAAAATATGCTAACGTTTAAAATATGTATAAACAGCTAGTCGTCATGGTCAATTATTATAGTTCACTAAAATGATATTTCTTATCAAAAGTGAGATCTATAAATGTGTTGTTTTTCAGCAGTTAGTAGTCAGTCGGTATAGGCTTACTCACTTAATAAATGTGCAATTAACAAAATTTACTTACAATTGCTGTATTCCGCCGTGACTGTAAGTGAAGTCTATGATCTGCGTAATGCACCTTATCTTTTCTATGTACACGGGTAAACGAGAGAGACAGTGGGAGTGAGGGGAGAATAGGAGGGTTTTGTAATCTTTAGGGCTTAATAAATCATTGACTGGGCGTGCAGCGTAGAATTAAGTGGAATGCAGTCTTATGCAGGAACACTTTTTGTTATAAAAACAACTATTTTATATTTGTAAATCACGAGAAAAAGCTATTTATTATGTATTAGTGTAGATAGGAACTGTGATCGTTTGCTGTTATTAATACATTCACAGTTTCTGTAGTTAAGTGTTTTATAGATTATAACACGAACGTTTTGTGTGGGGGGGGGGAGAACGCCTTTGTTCGTTTACGGAGGCGACAAGGCGAACGTGGTACTGTAAAATAAAAAAAAAAAACATTAATTTATTACGTAGTACCCAGTAATTATTACATTTAAAAGATTGGACTGCGTGTTTGGAAGAGGTGGTCTACTTCGGAACAAGTGTTTGATAAGGTAAATTTAATTTTAAATACGGGTTATTGTGCAGAACAATAAGGGGTGGAGCTTTCGTGTGTGGTACATGTTGTTTAATATTAAACGAACTTTATTATGTCTTTTTCATAATTCCGATCATGTAATTTGCAAATGATCAAGTGTGTGTGTGTTTGTGCGCGCGCGAGCTGCGCGCACCAAGCTGAAGCTAATAAACACTTGGTTTTTATCATTATAGTCGTGAGTTTCTTGTGTATTTGTTTTGCAGAAGACAGCATTGTGTTTTAAGTATTGGTCCTGTTTAGTCAGCGTGAGTAGTGAGCCTGCAAAATGTACCAGTAGGCTGTTACCAGGTAGCAGATTATATTCCATCGATAATGTCGTTCTGTTGTGTCTGCACGTTTTCTTGCACCACTTCCTCCGGGTCACCGCTCGGAGGCCGGCTGGTCTCCGCCACTATACCAGCGATATATAAAAAGTTATCTTCAGTGTGTCTTGGAAAAATCTTTTTCGTTTCTTGTGTGCAACCGAGATTTTGTCATTGATCCAACCGGAACTTGAAGAATAAAGCTTCTTTGTAAATCGGACATATTAATTTGATAATTATGTTACGATTTTTTAAGACATCCGTTTTTATTTGTATATTTACAGGAAGGCAGCACTTCTGATAACGTAGTTAAAATTTCTGATGTTGTCAGGAAAGAAAAACGCATCCTTGATTGAAGACCTCAGCAATTTTGTTCGTCAGTCAATGATTAATTCGTTCTGACCCTGATCACATGTAATTTCCTTATTACAGTTGTTTTGTTTAGTTACGTTTGATTTTTCTTTGGATAGGATTTGTGTAATCACAGTTTTATAACCATTTTTCCTTCTTTTTTTGCCCTTTGGTCGATGAAATTACAGTAACACTGACTTAATTATATCTGTCAAGGTGCAAGCATGCGCGCGACATGATTTGCGTACGCTTTCTTCTTATTTGGATCCTCATTAGCAATTGACGTTGGTGCGATAGTCTCGTTTATTTGCATATTTTAATTACTAGAAAAACTAGTTTGATGTATGTATAACAAAACTACATAACATTAATGTTTTGGTTCGTGTTCGTGTTTTCTCCTGTCGCTGTTTCTTTTGGTGATCCATACTTCCTCTAAACTGGCTTTGTAGGTGCTCGACATTTTATCGGATACGATCCGATTTGTAATAACTTCACTTCCTCAAGGCTGAATCGACGGGTCTGTGTAGTCAAAAGTATTTTTAGTATAGTAATAAATATATTTTTTAGTCTTTAATGAAATTATCTTTGACCATGGAAGTTTACCTAGTTGAACTTAACATTATTAATTCGGTCTCTTACGGGGCTCACTTTGTCAGTAAATAATTATATAATAATATTATCACAAAGAGCATATAGTGACACAATATTTATTTTGTGGCTCTCATTACATTTGGTTCTTTTTGAAAACACTCTTTCCGTTATAAGCTTTTACAACGTTCCTTCCGACTGTGTTCCTATCTTCCACCCTCTCCATTTACTGTGTCCAAGTTATGCCCACCTGCGTTCCTCAAAGCCAATGAGGAAAAATAGTTGATATCCCTGTTAATTTATCCGACATATGAGTCGGATGAAAAAGTATATATATATATATATATATATATATATATATATATATATATATACTTTCGTCTGTACGGCTTTCATTTTGATCTTACACGTAGAAAATAACGACTTCGAAAAGAAGCTTTCTGTTTTTGGTTTTGCACGTCTGCACTTATATCAAGCCATAATAATTACCAGACCTGCGCGTTTTATGTAGGTTCTCCTAGCAAGACCAGCAGTATCTGTATAAGTGTAGTGCGTTGCAAGGTGAATATTGATCAGTATGTATCTTTGCAACCGTCATGATCTGGTGCATAAATTGTTTTAGCCCACGCGACCACCTACGGTACGAGTCCGGTAATTGGGCGGGTAAGTGTTGCGATCATCAGAGCGTTCGTTCCCAGTGATTTCCAATGATAAATGATGCCACCGTCCCCCGCAAGAACATGATTAATCTCAGTCATATCTTGTTTTATCTGTTTTCTTCTTCCCACTGTTGCTGGCGGAAACAATCTAAACAGTTTTATGTCCCATTACGTGCACTTCATAAGTATTCATTGTCTCTACGTCAATGTTTTTACGTTTGATTGTTTTTTACATAGCCTACAGTATTGTTTGTACTGATACAACGCTTGAACAACGTTTTCCGGCGTTGATTAGGCAATATGCAAACTTCAGTAAGTTTGTGCTTATAGAGCGGAATTCGTCACCTCGTTATAGAGAACTGTGAATATTTTATAAAATTTCTAATGTATAGGAGTGGGATGCTTCTCATTAGACGTAACACAAAAATAAAAATATATAAGACTTATTAGACCGGTTGTTACTAATGGAATTAACAAAAAAGAAACGTGAAACAGTAAGAAAGTTTGAAAGAAAGATTGTAATACGTATTCTATCGTCCAGATAAAGAAGATGATGAATGGAGAATAAGAAATAAACAGGAGATAGATGAGCTATTGAAGCTTGATTGGCGTTGTAAGATTCGTAAAGGCTCAGTGTATACAATGGCTAGGTCACCTAGAGCGGATGGATGATCAACGTATGCCAAAGAAAATCCTGAGGGCGCTAGGCTATATAAAAGCAGAAAGAGGGGCCGACCCAGGATAAGATGGTTGGACGATGTGCTGGAAGATCTAAGAAAAATGGATGTGAGATGTTACACTGTGGTGGCAGTGGATAGGAGAGATTGGAGAAGACGGGACGTAGTACTAAAGAAGAAGAAGAAGAGGAGTGGGTCGCGTGGTTCTGTACATCAGGAGTCTGCCTGTTCGTACTGCTCACAATTAAATGCTAAATATTTCAATTGTTTTTAAGTTGCTATATGATATATATTGTGTGAAAATTGTGTGACTTTTTACTTTTCTTGTTGTCTTCTGCTTCATAAGATCTCTTCAAACGGTTGTAAAACCAACCGCTAGCCTTTCAGACTTCAGTATATTTTACTAAAGTGTAAGACAACTAAATCCCTGCCGCTCTGGTTTAATGCGGCCTTCAATTGGCGATAGCCTACTCCTGTTTAAATATTTCTATATAATACTTGCACAGATTAAAATAAATGCGAAGCACGTCGTGTCTTCTCCACAATTGTTTACAACTGATTGCTCTCGACAAGACGGTATACATGCGGAATCGGTAAATCGACAAACTACATAAGAAGCTGTACGAAATAAATTTGGGGTTATGAAGTCCTAGCTTTTCAGTGTGTAGATATTCTTGCGATATTGTAACAGTGAAAATTGTTAACCAAGAGTAGAAGACTGATACGGGAAAAGAGATGGAAGTTGTAGAGCGGATGTTTTTTTTTAAGCGTTAGCATTATACGGATGAACGAAACCGAGATGCCAGCAGTGGCGGAAGTTTAATATAACGTGTCGACGTTGAGAAGCACTTTTAAATCGTTTTGAAATTAAATAATCTCGATGTGTTTTTTTTTCTTACTATCACGTCTGTAAAAAATGCACATTTCGTGTCGGCATCCGACGCCCGGCTATATATACATTTTTGTAACAGAAACGATTAAACAAATCTTAAAACGATATCTCCAGAGGGCAAGTGTATGACATATTCGTATACGATATGCCATAATGACAGCTGAGTAACGATTCATACTTGGCTTGTCACGGTGGATTCAGTCAGCTCCGCCTTCCATACCTTAACTTTCTGTATACGATTAACAATAAATAAATAAGTAATAAATGATAGTAAATAAATTGAAATGTATGTGGAACAACAGTAGTTATTGTGTCAGTATAATGTCCTACCGATCTTGCAGCGTGTAAATAAATTGAAATGTATGTGGAACAACAGTAGTTATTGTGTCAGTATAATGTCCTACCGATCTTGCAGCGTGTTAGGCCTACATGTGTCTTTGTATGTTTTGTGTACAGGAGGCGGGATATTTGCAATAAAGCGTAACTGCGTAGAGATAACCCTACACCTTACAAGGCAGCGAACAGTAATCGAAGTTATTATACAGTTTCCATTCCCAACTGATTGGAGTGATCTTCTTCTACGCTTCAGGGATTAGGCAATGCTAAGTTTTAGGATTAGGATATAAGGGCTTAGGCCTGTTCCGACTTCACATTATCAGATCCATTTCTTTCTTGGCCATCCTACATCCCTTCTTCCAGAAGGCTTGTACTTGTTTACAATTAATTACTGATATTCTATCTTCATCCATGCGACTTAAATGCTGTGTTCACTTCCCTTGTATTCTTCAGTTTTCTTATTTAGATTATATATATTTAATTCTTCCCGGGCATCTTATTTCTTATATGATCCCTTCTTGTGCATCCTTTAACCCTTCTTAAAAATCTCAACTCTGCTTTTATCTCTTTGTTTTGTAATACAGGATTCACTGCCATATAATAGCGTTGGAACAGCCATTGGTTTTGTAGAATTTTAATTTTGTCTCACGTCTCGTTATATTTTTCATGTTCCTGATTGAAAAGATAGGCTCAGTAAATAAAATAAATGAACCTCGTATTTTCTTTTGTTATTTGTAAGCAAATGCTATTCGTAGTAATTTTGAAATTAAAACAATTCATCAAATACTATATTGTTACAAGACTGGTGTGGATTTGTACCGTGCAATAAACTATTAAAGACCAAATAACAGTCACCGTTTTTATTATTAACGTTTATGTAAAACAGTTAAACTCATATTACTGTGATTTTCCTACTAAGAAGAATATGCCTATTATTAAGCACAAATTAAAGTAGGTAGTAAGATAATGTACGTTTTAATAAGTTTACTCGACCCCTATTTATGACTTTATTTTGATAACACTCGCTAAGTACGAACCGCACTAATTACTGTAAAAGCACTCCTAACTACTTTCTGTGTGTTCTTTCGGTTGTGTAGGAACATCCAAGATAACCCGTAACAAAAATAAAGTCGGGAAAGTATAGCATTTCTCAAGGCGGGTTGGGAGTTACCCACGCGCATTGGTAAGTTCCTCGTGCGGGCGCATGTTTCTACCCAAGACGGTCGAATATTGTGCCTAACTTGTTTACGCACCCAACTGCCAGTAAATAAAACACTTCATTATTAACTGCGAACATTTGTGCTCCCGCCACGTTAGTATGTTAAGCGAACGGATCTGATTTTATATTTTTAGAAACGAAGAACTCATTAAAAATAATGTTTCGCAAAAACGAGTATGCCAGGGATCAGCAGCAGTGAAATACAATCTTAACGAAAAACAAATGTTGAAATAGAAACATTAGAATATTGGTCGCCGGAATATGTAACGTTGGAGACGATGAAAAAATAAAATTACGACAGAAGTTCTGTATTGACAAAACGTTTGCGTAAACAAATTTATTTCCAAATTCACTCTATAAAAAAAACCGACCCGGGTGGGTGAGGAAATTTACAGCTGTAATAAAACGTAATAGTCAAAGAGAAAGTGGTGTTTTTGTCAAAGGCGACTGCTTAATGTAGTGGACCGTCAGTGGAGCAGACAGACCGAATAACTAAACACTACAGGTTGTGACAATAATAGTATGTCACCCGTAATGGCGCTGAGGTTTGTTCACACAAACACGCGGCTGTATTAATCTGCTCTGTACGAATCGGCTGACGGCGATTGTGTGATAATCGCGTGTGAGGGTATGTGTGCCTGCGGTGCGTGTGTCTGGGGAGACTGTGTTTAGGGCTTTTGTTACCTCCTCGGCATTTCAAAAGTAGGCTGAAGCTTTGCTCTGGTACTTTTCGTTTCAGATCCTCCGCCCTTCGTGTCGTTTTCCATTTAATACAAGGAGTCAGTCTTTTGATACTCTTGACGTATGACTCCACAGTTTCAATTTTTTGTTGGTAGTGGTTGTTACAAGCGACGTTATCTACCTGTTTAAGCCATGTGATAATACATTTTGACACAGAGTTGTGTCTGATATGACGTGACAGTTTCGAAGAACAGATAAAACTGTGTTAAAAGAAATTAGACAACATAACAAATTGTATGACAAATTTTGATTATAGTCAGAGGAAAATAAATGTTATTCTTTTTTGTTTCATAGTAGCAAAATTTTATTGTTCAGTATCAGCTAAGATTAGGAAAAATAAGAAGTCAGTTGCGAATAACGAGCACGTAGACACACTGAGAATACTGTAAGTGTATGAATATCCAGTGTGGCTGCAGAGAGATGGGGGGATTGGTGAAACGGATTTTAGATTTTGTTAAAACTAGTTAATCGCGTAATCTGATTACTTATACGTACGGTAAAGAACGGAAGTGAATTTGTTTGTAGTGCGTACTTCGATTATCATTTATCACTGAAAATGGAACAGTAAACTGCTTCTCCTAAACGAACGTAAGCGTCTGCGGTCGGTGTTTATGTTATCACAATTTTCCGAGCTGTTAGACCGTGGTCTAGGTTATTCATGTTTATATCCAGACGTTTCGTCCATACCAATCACGGACATCTTCAGTGCGCGGGAACACAGATTACAACCTCTTGCGAACGAGTACAAACAGTCTTTGTGATCTGTGTTCTCGCGCGTCATTGAAGATGTCCGTCATTGGTATGGACGAAACGTCTGCAGATACACATGAACAACCTAGACCAGACCTCGGATAATATGCTTTTCCTAAAGTTTATTTATTTTCATTCCTTTGGAGGTGGTCCCAGTCATTCGACCCCTCGACGCTACACAATTGAATTTTTATGAATCGTCCACGTTTTTCGAGCCGATTTCAGTCAATCAAAGGGAAAACTTGTAGTAGGGTTATCTGTAATTTTTTGTTACAGGTACTTCAATGTATTGTAACATCATGATTCGCCTACAGATGTTTCAGACACATGAAATTCTGGTGTAAAATTAGAATGTTGGGTTAACGTGGCTAGTGACTCCAGTAGAGAGGTGTCAAGAGTGTCACAGTCACTTTATATACAGTACGTACGACTTCATGGATCGTTGCTTATTTACGGCAGCTGACAGCATGGTTAACAAACAGCATTGGTGTCAGTCTAACTTTACCTGCGTAGGTGTAATTTGGGTAATGGATTTACTAACTTTGTACAATTAAAAGGTAAAAACACCAAGCAAATTAAACTTCCAAACGTTTGTATACACTGCGTGAGGCGACAACGATCCTTGCCGCCTGTTTATACTGTTAAGTTATTTATTTGATATTCGGTAATTTTCTCTCTTTCCAAATTAACCATATTAAAGTTATTCACTTCCTTCTCACTAGTTTGAAATGATCCCCTTCTGTTTCTCTCACTCAGCTCTTGTTTTCTTCCTAGCATAAAGCGACCACATTGTCTCGCAGTGTTGTTTTTATGAGAGATGTATGTTAGTAAACGCGTGTTATATTTCACCGTTTCTCGTGTATCTAATTTAATGTATGCAATTTTTATTTACACTCGCAAGAGTAAGCGTCGACCTCGTTACACTGACGCGCAGTACAACTCAACAGTAATGTGTTGCTCTCATCGTTTCCTCTATCATCCTCCCGTCCGTTTCTCTCAATCTCCCCTCTTTTCCATCTCATTCTGTCTATCTTATTATCAGTGTGTGGTTAGTGCAAAAGTGGGGGGGGGGGGCAACATTTGTCTTTGTTAACGGGAGCACGTGCGATGTGACACATTTTTACAACACACGTCACAACTTACTTCGTGTGAATTTTAATTTTCACGTCCTAGTAAGCAGACAGTTGTCTACGAACTAGGTAACAATAAATACAATTGTAAACATTTACTTAATGATCGTGTATACTTATAAGAGAAATGAGGGGAGAGAGAGAGAGAGAGAGAGAGACAGAGAGAGAGAGAGAGAGAGAGAGAGAGAGAGAGAGAGAAAGAGAGGAGTGATATGTAGACTTGAAAAATTTTGCACAAAAATTAATATTATTTTGGAGATCTCCACATCCACACAGACGTGGATGTCGGGTAGAAGGCAAGGGAAATATACAACAAAGTGAAAACAGAACGTAAAGGAGGACATCAAAGTTATGATTTCGATAATGGAACCTATACTAGATGCGGATATAGTTGAGGAAGCTTAGGTGTAGTTGGTGTTGCTAGATACCTAAGTCAGTATACCCAAGCCGGAGAAGGGCAAATAAGGTAAAGAAGGTTAACGAAGACGGTATTATGTAGCATGGTTAACGAATGTTGACAAGATGTTGAAACTCTGTAAAGGAACTTAACAGTGGTTGGAAGTTGGGCACAGAGTGTACCACTCCGTAATATGTTGTTTCAATTTTCAAGCTACATTAGCGCCGAAAGTTAAATTTTAAATCTTATACAATGCAGAGGAATGTATATAATTTTGGTATTTGTGTGTAGCTACGCGATGTGTATTTAATTGGTTACATAGCTTCCCTTGTCGTATCTCTCCACGTTTCGTCGTCCCTTTGATAACTCCTTCGGGAACGCGAATGTTGTATTTGCTGACTTTGTTTGTGCGTCCTTATTTGTTTCTCGTTGTCATATTCCTTTCTCTGCGCCTGTTTTCATTTGATGAAACCGTTGCTTACTTAATAATTTATTTTCTATCAACTTTTATTTGGGCGTCACTATTTGAGTTGAAGCTCACTGTCAGTTTTGTGTAGGTCGGTAAAAAGCTGCGACTGTATTTATGGATCTTGTTTAATATGAAACAAGTAACCAAGTAAGAACAGTAGTTTAGTTACTGGTCGGGTTTTCATTTAATAAATTGCGTTCTTCCCGATACATACATACATACACCATCACTCTTTTATCACTTGGCCTTGTTGCGTCGATCTGTGTGATTTCAGCAAGCAGTTTACTGTGTATGTGTGTGTGTGTTCAGTGGTTTTTCCATTTCCTCCTATCATCAATGGAAATGAAGTGTCAAGGACTGCATAGTCAACAGTAAACCACTCGTATTGAAGTACTATTCCTGACTACAAGTAAGTCGGTTCAGAGTATGTTTTTTGTTTCGTTTCTCTTAGCAACAATTAAAAAATTGAAAATGAAACTGTGATATCTCTTGAAAAATAAGTTTTATAAAATGAATTAGGCCATATTTATAAATATGAAGTGTTACGACGGTCTAGTAATCTCGTATGGTACAGTGGAAAACAAAATACAAGACACCAATTAAGTCACTAATCACCAGCTTTAATTATCACAATTAAACAGTTTGTAATCAACAAGATATGTCTCTTACTACAGATCAAAATAAAATTGTTCACATGCAACAATAATGTCAACGAGTATAAAACACAATTGTGTTACGATTGTCCCGCACAATTATAAAACACAAACTTCGCCACAATACTTCGAACTGCACTGTGTAAATCGACCAACAGTAACTGAACTAAGCGTCGATTAAGTCTTGTATTTATACCCTGCTGAGACACCAGAACATTCCATACTACGCATCAGCGCTACACTAGAGCGTAATTGACTACGGCCTTGGCACAGTGTGCGCGGCCGGCGGAGTCTAGAAAAGTCTCGCTAACGCATGTTGAGATTACGTACGTACGCAACATTACAGCCAGATTACACTGGAACATCCGAGAAACACGTAGACTGTTCTGTAATGGTGTAACACTTTTTCCGCAATACGTAACAGTACTTATATTTTCTTTTCTTCGGAGTGTTTAAAAACTTCTGTAGACTAACACTGTCCGTTTAAATAGTGAAGTAATGAGTGATAGGATCGGTTGAGTTTACCGAGTTCCAGTTGGTTAAACGTAGTTTGACATGCCGTCCATAGTCGGAGAGTGTTGTATGTATCCTTGTATAGATGTGTGTGTTTGGTTGAGTTTCGTTACGAGGACGACAGAAACACCATAGCGAGGAGTGTATTACTAAATAAATTAGTTCTGCGTGTAGTGCTACGATCGGTGTGATTCGAACATGACAGAGTTTGACGTTTTATCACATAAAGCAAGCCATAGACATAGTAGTAAATTCGTTTACATTGTAGCCTTGACCTAAATTCGTGTAATAATTACAGAATTGATACTCCCAAGAACGTACCTAGAAATACTGGAGTGGTAAACGGGGATAAACGTAGTTGACTGGAGGTGTAGGTACAGCGTAAAAATCGCAAATAATAATTTAATACAAGGAACGGCTACTCAACTCATAACAAGTTTGTAATTTCTAACTTCAAAAGAACGACTGGAAATGTTATGCCTTACTTCTTGCGAAATGCTTCCGGTGTAGACGTTGTTGCGGCCGGATGTTCAAACTTACAGAGACAAACCTCACGTGGCGTCTGGGGAATGTGTAGGCAGCATTTTTGTTTTGGGGCCGGTAAACGGGACGCAAATTTTTCGCTCCTGGAGGTACCTTTTGCGCGTAGGTCAGCTCAGCGTAGAGAGCTTGTGACAGAACATCTTGCCGTACCTACATAATTTCCTTAACGTTGTCTCTTGGTGTGAATCGAGATCCAAACTTGTAATTATAATTATTGTGTTGAATAAATCTCTTGCAGAAATCGTGTGCTCATATTAAGCGTACTTCTTCAATTCTAACCGCTACACATAAGACCGAGGAGGCTCTTGTTTTCTCGAGAAGAACTAGACTAAGATAAAAAAAACGGTATTCTATCGATGTATTCTTTCGATGGAAAGTTTCCAAAGCAGTGTAGCAATGTGTTTTTATATTTTTTGTTTGGTTTTACGTAATTTTTCTGATATCTGCTTCAGATCAAGGGACAAAGAAATGATCATATGATCACATTATTGAAACCCTCTCATTCCCAGTTACTTTAGTTTGTATGAACAACTCTTTTGACAGTTCCTGCGTCTTGCTTTTAATAGTACGACTACTGCTCCTGCCTACCGCGAATAATTTGCGGGAACATGTCTTGTAAAACGAAAGTTTGAGCTACATTTTGCTTACATTTCTCTTACAGTTATTATTCATAATTTATAATCAACTGAAGAATGTATATCCCACGCGTCGTTCGTTGTAAGAGGTACTGTAGTTCTTAGAATTTAAAGACGCCTCTCCCCTGAATAGCGCAGCAGGCCAGGGCTCAGAGGGAAATAATCCCAAAGAACACTAGTTTAGTTTAGAAACGTTACACCGTAGGTGATTAGCGAAACAAATGTTGGCCAAATTGCTTGTATACGTAATTTCAATGGGGAAACGCCTGCGTGCAAAAAGGAATTTAGCTACAACTAGGGACTCATGGTATTAACCGCCCGTTGTCGGAGTATTGAATACTTAATGGTTCTTAGAATTCGTAGGTTTACAGTCGGTTTATTTTAAACGTAAAATGAAACATAAATTCCCCGTATTTTTGATAAATATTATCACACCTACTACTGTAACAACAAATTATGAATCGGAAAACGTGCGGCGTACGTTGAAGAAAAGTAGGCTATATTATCAAAACTACATATATGCAAATATATACGAACGGTGTAATAAATACCTTCCTATCGCTTTGCAGTACGTAGAAATTTCTTAGTTAGAACCTGTTATTGCAAAATGCAATTTGCATTGAATAGGCCTATGTGTTACGTAATTGTATGTTTTCCCGGTAAAGTTAAAAATAATATATCAGTTAGTTATCTCGGATAAATATGTTCATTATTGTAAAAAGTATTATGATTTATTTCGTAACAATATTTTCCGCCGTAGTTTGCACATTTAAATAGTTTTAATTAGTGTTTATTTATTACCGGCTCTGACAGTCATAATAGGCATTGCGTGTCTACAGCGGTCTACTCGATGTAATCAGTTCATAAACAATCAGCGCGATACGATACGACATCACACTTGGATAGGCACAACGACAGTGGAGTTGATTGATGAAGGAAGAGCAGTCTTATTTCTGTCTATCTATTTACAGAGATGACGATAAAGTAAGTGCTATTATTAGACTAATATGGAACCGATCGTGAAACAATTGATGCACATATGAACGCCGGTTATGGTGACTGCCATCGAATTATGTGATTTGGATCGTTAGCACTTGATGGAGTAATTGTTGCTTTTGGCAGGCATCTGATTCTTTGCCTGCTTGCTTTGGAGAAAAATGGGTTCTGTGACTGACATGGTTTCCGTATAAAAGAAACAGAAGATGAACTGACTAAAATCCTAATTCAGTTAATAATTTTCCGTTGCCGTACACTATACAAGGTTATTAAAAAAGAATGGACAGATTTCATAAATTGCTGTATTAAGGAGAAGTAGGCTAATTAAAAGTTCCAACCAAATCACAAGTATTCTACTCATAATCAAGTTTTATTTCCTGTCTTACAAGTGTTGAATGTAGCCACCACTTGCAACACGAACAACATTAAGGCGATATTAGAATTCTTTCCAGATGCGTAGCAACATATCACGATCCACTGAGTTGATCGCTGTTGTTATTTGATATTTAAAGTCATCGAGGTGGGTAGTGGTAGAAGAAAAACTTATCTTAATACATATCCCCTCAAGAAAAAATCACATACCGTGAGATCTGGAGATCTCGCAGGCCAAGCACAAACAGCAAGGTCTTGGGCCCCTTCCAACCAATCCATCGTTGGAGCACTTTTCATTCAAAATAGCTCGAACCATCCGGTGCCAATGGGGCGGTGCTCCATCGTGTTGTAAAATGAAGTCATCTGAATCTGCTTGGAGTATCGGGAAGCGCCACTGTTGAAGGATATCGAGATAGGTTTGTCCTGTAACTGTTTCCCTCGATGAAAAAGGGACCATAAACCTTGTCCTTAGACACAGCACAGAAGGCATTTCACCTTAGAAGGCTTTTTGCTTTTGACTCGCCATTTCGAGTGTAAACAAACAAAAATTGCCTAGGGAATGCCGCGACTACAGCGCTCGTGTGACAATCATTCGAAACTTAGAAACTTGCTCTTTCAAATGGCCAATGACTCATCCATGACAATGCTTGAGAACTGAAAAATTACGTCATGAAATCCGTTTATTCTTTTTGAACACTTGTAAGACAGGAAATAAAACTGCTTTATGAAATCAGTTCATTCTTTTTGAATAATTCTGTAGTAACTTATGTTAACAGCGTTTTGGATATATACAGGTATAATTTTCCCTTACTGAAAAAACTGAAAAAACCAAACATTTGCTATGATTCTGTGTAATTGTTATGTTAAGTGTTATTCAGACGATCGTTTTCGGCAGCTATCCTGTTGTCAGGAAATTGTAAGGCATGACGCGTTAACTACTTAAAACTCTCGCGCGATTACGTATTCATCATAACAATGTAACTGATGTTTTTATAGGTTATGTAGGAGGTTTGTGGTTTTATAAATATCTTGTGTTTAACTGGATCCGTTTTCAAGTTAATTTTTTGATCATTAAGAGCACTGTAAATAAAATGATTAACAAGGTTATTGCAAAAAACATAATTTTCTAGTGTATAGACATTAAACCTTGGAACTTGATATTGATTGTGTATAGACATTACAAGGAACATAACATTGTTATAGTCAGCAATCACCCCTATTCGATGAACAGTTTCAGGATACTAGATATGAAGCGAGTAAAAATTGACTGCTTTCAGAAAGGGTAAAGCAAAACCGATAAGTAGCGAACGAACAGACAGACATTAGTTTGCCAACCGTTTAGAAGAATTCACTTGCCAACTTGTGACTTCGTTGTGTAAACAAAGTTAAGTATGTTACGTCTAAGGGAGGGAAGGACGGAGACTTTTAACATTACTTGGCGAGACTACCTAACTAACGAATTAAAACGACTACACTTTCTAATTAAAAGGATGATGTGGAAAGAGAATAAACAAAATAAAATTAAGTAGAATAAATGCGGAAGTTGTGCTAAGAATATATTCAAATGAAACGTAAATGTTCAGCAGTTGAGTGATTGTACACACTATGGAGCACGTTTGTTGCCTCCAGAAATGTATGAACATCAGTCAGCACACATAAGTGGATACTGTCCCAATAATCGTACCCACACTCATATTCGATATTTCCATTATGCGTTATTGACATCGATAAGTAGTGAATATCGCATATAATTTTAGTAAGATGAAATAGTTCGTTTATGTTTGTATGTTATTAAATAGTCTGTTGACAGTTGGAATCGTTCTCCTTTCTCTTGTTTTTTATGAAAAATTTTTCTATCGCTAATATAACACCGATGTGTGCCTGTGACGCCAAAAAATGTTGTTAGGTTAACATGTAAATTGAAATTACACATGAAAACAAATCGCCCTTAACGTAATACTCGCTTGTTTGTGAAAAGCACATAAAAAAAACTCGACGTAAGAGGGTATGACCCAAGGGCCACCCCGTGCCTGTTGTTATACATGTCTCCCTTTTTGTGACCGAACTCTTTTTACACTAGTACTCGTTTGTTTACTAATACTCGCCTCTGAACAGATAACAGAAAAAGCAACCAACCCAACTCAAAGTAAGGCGGGGTGGCCCAAGGGCCACCCTTACCGGTTACTGTACATGTCTCCCTTTTTGTGGCAGAACTCTTTTTTGACCAATACTCGGTTTTTGTGCAGATCACTGGGAAAGGAACCAACTCGAAGTAAGGCGGGGTGCTATACATGTCTCCAATTTTATTTTTTTTCGCACAAAATTCACTTCCAGTAAAGTTTTGGACATCTTACTGAATAACATAAAAGAATATTGGCCACGTAAAGAATAACAAATCTTTTTTTATTTAATCTTAATGTTCAGAAATAATTGTACTGTATTTTTCATTTTACATTTTCTCTTGTTGTTTTTAACATGATAATGTTTTTAGGCTGGGGTCATTCCACAAAATGCGTGATGCGTCATCGAAAACGCTTCCACACTTTCGATTCCCCACAGTCTATAAATCTTTTGTTTACAAAACATTATGCTTCGATGTTTCGGTTTCGTCGAAATTCTTTATGCGCGCGCGTGTGTATAGAGAGAGAGAGAGATATATATATATTATATTAATTTTGTCAAAAGACATTACATTCTTTATTTTAACGTTTACTCTGTTGTGAGGATTGTATATAAACATAAAACGTAATGTTCTTTCCAACCGTGGCTTTTGTGTCTTTAAACAGTAAAAAAAAAAAATAATAATAATACGTTATAACCTAACTTCACAGACCGAACCATTACGTATTTTCGCTTTACATTAAGAAAGAGAATAATTTACTATAATTCTTCTCCTCCTCCTCCTCCTCCCTTCTCCTCATTGTGGTATATCGATACAATCGCAAAATCGAAATATCGAAAATATAGTACGGGTAAGGATATTGGGAGAGTACGCATAAATGAAAACTTACTATACCGTAAAAGTATAATGCAGTCAGTAACTTTATGAAATACTATTGAAAACTTTAAAAGCAGCACTGGGGTTCTCTTACAGAACATTTTACAGGATGTTTGACGATCTGTCTGTATATATTGTTGCAAAAGCATGGATTCTGTACATTTCCATAAGTTTCAGTCACAGTGCTGCAATGTGTCTTCTGTAGATAGTGTCACCTTCATTGCCTTTGTCAATCTCGTGGACAATTTGTATTCTTGACGACGATGGTATGTCATCATTGAAGCAAAACGTCGCGAAGTCTTATAGAACATTTACATCGAAATTTTGAGTTCATACTGAAGTTAAATGAGAACTTTTTTTAATGATGTAGCATTGATCAGTAATCGAAAAATAATAAATATGAATAATACGTTAGTTGTCGATTAACTTTATTGAAGAATTATTACATGCTGACTCAGTAAATCTGAAGGTCTATAGTAGTCATGCAGTCAGGAAGTTTGAAACAAGTGATCGTGAATTATTTACTCATCGCTCGTTTTTTAGCGTGATATCATAATCCTTTTAATTTTTCCTCCTGTTTTCAAAGTTATTAAAGTTATTTATCCAATTGCACAATTCTGAATAGTAACGACATTTGTCACAATGTGTCTGGATGTTTCCGGTTTACAGTTCATCAAAATTCAAATCTGTTGTAGTTGATCGACAATTTATCTGCAGTCGTGTTTAATAATTAACTGTAAATGACCACGACCTCACAACAGACATCGCATATGGTTTCGGAAAGTTGTATAATGAACCTCTGTACTCTGAAGAAAAATGTACGGGTTGGCAGGGTCTGTAATGTTTTTCTAAACCGCATCATCGTTCTAACTGTCGAACGTATCCGTATGAGAAGTAAATTTCTCCTAAAGTGGCGCCAAAACGATATTCCATCCTGTCGTCTTCTCTACTTCTACCCGTCGGGTGTCGAGGTTTTTGAGAGAGCTCTCCATCCCGTCCTGTCCGGTGACAAAACCCTGGTACAGGCCCAAACTGCTCCTCTGCCTTCTACACTCTTCTTGATGTTATCCTCCCATTTCGTTCTCGGCCGTTCTCTTCCTCTTCTGCCTTATGGTTTTTCCTCCCATACTCGTCTCGGGTACTTTTCCTCATTCATCCTACAGACGTGGACAAACCAACGGAGTTGCGAGCTTTCAGTGTTATCATTTAAAGAGAATATCTTCAAGTTCTTCCGGATGTTAACGTTTCTCACCCTATGGTTGAGATGTTTCTCACATATCTCTTCGAGTTTTCTTCTCAATTATCCATTGCTTGTATTCTCTTTTTATGTCTCTCTTTCAGAGTCCATGACTCGCAACTGTACGCCAATGTTGGAGCATGTACAGATTTGTATAATGCCAGTTTCGTTTTTTGTGACACTTCGCTTTTTCCCATAAACTTCCTGTGATAGCACCGTAAAGCTTGCTTGCAGCTTCGGCTCAATTTTGCCGTCCTCATAGAAAACGGCACCCAAATATTTCTATGTCGCCACTTGTTCAATTTCCTTATTGTTGATTACTATTCTGTGTTGCCTTGCTTACCTACCAATTATCATTGCCTTTGTCTTGGTGGGGCCAATAATCCCACCCTCTCGTGCCATCCAAAAAAGTACTATAGTAGACGGTAACGGTTAACCTGTACTGTTCATGAAATTGTTTGACTCTACTTGATATTTCTACCATTCTTCATTAACTAATGACACCACAAAGTGATTACACAACTATGAAAACGTTGAATTATTAATTACTTTCGATTATATAATTGTCACTTATGAGATTTTAATTATAGTGGGTTATTAAAACAAGTAGGTTCAAAACTGTTAGACCTTAGACTTACTCTCTTGAAATGTATGATTGACGTTATGTTGGACGCTTAATCAAAATTTTGCTTTTAGAATTCCATGTAAAATGTTTATTTGAGGCATTAATATTAGTAATATTTGACTTGTCTTATATACATATTTTTTAGAGACTAATGTTGTAACGTAACTAGATCCGTCGTAGTAATTTATGTAATTTTGTTTGTTGTAATTAATTTAATTATATATAAATCAATTTAATATTTGTTTGTGGTTTTAGTTATTATTAAAGGTCGTTGTTTTAAAGCGTTCACGATTAATTTTTCTGGTTTAGCCGGCTCCTCGTTTGTCGAATGTTGAGTATCGGACAGAGTTGGGTTCCTCTTCTCTCGTAGATATTTTCTGTGGCGTTGGTACCGACTGTAATTAAGACATTTTTTAATATTTTATAAAGGTACTTACTTGGTGTGATGTTCTCAGGAGCAGGTACAGTGTATCAGCTTCCCTAAAAGAAACAATATCAATTCAAATAATTCGTGGCGCCGTTTGCGTTGCCAACCGTCGCACTTCGTCTGCCAAGCCTGTAAATACCTATCTATTTGAAATAATCGGGCCTACTCTAATTATTCTTTTGAACATAATTTATTTATTGTGGGTGTTTGATCATTTATCTCATTAACCTTTAACAATATAAGATTAAATCTTTACAATTACCTTTCATTGGTTATAAGACTCTTTTTAAAATGCCTCAGGGTGGTTATTCTGCGTACGTCTATTCCATACTTTACAATGTTTATTTACTATTAGAATAATCAATATGGGGTTCTTGGAGCATACAATATACGAAAACGTTAATACAACAAAACAATTATTATTATTATTTAATAGGAGAGTGGTCACCTCGGATCACTGTAATCTCAATTCATTACTTTTATAAAAGTGTAAACAGACGCCTTGCGTCAACTTATAGGTTAGACCTGGTGTGTCTAATATAAAGCCAGTTACGTTCGTTAAACATTAAAGTGGTCAATTGACAAATAAATTCAATTTACTAAAGTTATGATCTCTTCAGTAGATCCAACTATCATTAGGATAATAATATGGATACCCTTTATCAGGTAATTTACTTATTAAATACTGGCATGTCCACGGTTTATCAAATGGTGGTACATTGACTTAACCTATTTGGTTCAGTAGAATCTACTGTCTTTACAATATTAATAAACATTCATTTATAATTAGGTCGAATAAATTTCGTTAATGTTTATTTGACTTTATAAGGTTCAACGCCTCTTGAAAGTTCCTTTATTTATTCTTAATTCTACTTAGTGTCAAGTTATGTTCACTTCTTAGTCTACAAGAATAATATTATCACCATACTCCCTTTTATTTATATAATACCGCGATTGCCTGGGATTATACACTGACAATCGTGTACGCACTACACTTTTCTTTCTTATTTCACTTAATTCATTTTATAAATGTCTTTTAGACATTTGATTCGTATTGGTACTGAATCGGACGTTTACTTTCCGTACAGGTTAGGTAAAAATTACTGTTTTTCGTCGAGAACTCTCGTCGTGTTTCCTCCGTTGATCGTACAATAAGAATGACGCTTAACTTGGCGTCCCCTTGCTCGTCAAGCCTCGCTACAGGTAATTTGATTGGTTCTCATTTCGATGACACCTCACTGACAACTTCCTATCGCGTGGGTTTTAGGTTCGGAGAGTACGAAAATATTTCCATTAATTTACACAAATATTTAAAAGGCCATTTAACTTTCTTATGGTACTTGGGAGTTCTAATTGACTAATCTCAATCGTTTTTAATTGTTCTCCAGATCAATTAGATATGGTTCTCCCCTCAAGCCACAATTCTGTTAATGTTTGACACTTTTTTAATTTCACCACTCAGGCCTATTACATTTTTCAATTAAAACTGTCTTACTTTCAATTATTAACAATTCAATTTCACAATTAGGTTTACTGATGATTATTCAGTCTCTTTCTGTCCTTTAATCATATTATAAACCAGTTATCTGTGATAACAACTCGTAAAATCGAGCATAAACCTTGCTGTACAGGTAGCATTATGGTTTGGATTTACTTTACATTATTTATTGAAGGTATTTTAAGAATCAGTTACACTTCACTTCTGTTCTTAAAGGTCCCCTCCAACTTCTGGCTATCATGGGCTGACTTAATCAATACCCCTTCTTGTAATATTTGGTTACTGACATATTCAGTGTTTGGCACCTAGGCCTTAAAATTTTATACTGTTCTAATCATACAATACATTGTTTAAAACTGGTTACACTTCAGTCATTTGTTGGTGTCTTTGTCTAATCTATTATTTTACTATTACCGGTATTGGTTTAGTCTCATACCCTGTATAACTTCAACATTTAGTATCAGACTCTAAGCTCCTTTAGGCCTATTGCCATACAAGTTAGTTTTAACAGTGGTCTGTTTATTACTATTTGATTACATTTGAATATTGCTATTGGTTTATTTAGATTAACTGTAACAACTTTTAGTTGTTACCTTGGGTGGTTTTGACATAATTATTCTCTGAATTATATTCCTTTGGTACACCTATAGTTAAAACACTATATGGTTTTACAATTGTTCTCTTAACTCTTATTTATTTTTTAAATTGAGTGATCATTCTCCTTTACAAGATAGTGATAGTAATTATGAAGGTGTTACCATCATTTGATTGGTAATAGTATATCACCTTGCTTTGTTAATACAATAAAACATCTTGCATCTGGTGTCAAGATACTAGTATGTCTATTTTCTATTATCTTGTGATAAATTTAGTCTATTTATAATTGGTTTACCTTATATAAGTGAAATAGAACCTTGCTGGTTCTATTGACACTAATTTCTCCTCTCCTTTATCTCATATTGTTAGAGTTTTAGTAAGATTTGTTAGGTAACATCAAAATGTCTAACTTATTGTTTGTACTTATGCTAATTACAATACATTACTACTGGTTCTATACATTGATTCTGTGTTGGTACCACCCTTTTAACATTTAGGTTCTTTACCCTCCAACAGAAATTGTATTATTAGGCATTTAGTTACTTAACTCTCCTGTTTTAGGTGCATAATTCACATATAGTGAGGTTAAGGGTCCTATCATGGTTTGGCAACAATGTGTTTGTTTTATAATGATTTCATTGTCTTTTCATTTCACATTATTATATGATTACTAATGTTATTTATGATTTTAGGTTTATTATACACCCTTTTGTCTCTATTACCCATTTTAAACAGTATTTATACACATCATTCGATAAGTAATATCCCTACATTTTCTCTAGTTACAAGGCTGGTCTATATGATTCATGATCGTTATTCTTCCAGATACACAGTTAATTTATACCTTTACTAATTTTATTTCACTCTCCTAACCTTTGTTTATTGTCTCATTTAATTACTTTATAGGCTTTCTTTGTCGGCATAGTTATTTACATTAGTTCATCAGGCATCATTATTACTCTGTCCTTTCCTCTGGGCTTCCTTGTCATGATCCATTCATCTTGTCTGGTCGAGTAGGGCATATCTTATTCTTCATTCTGTTTTGGTATCCAGTTGGGCTTTGTAGTGTTCTTCTTTACTCCATTTATAGTTTCTTCTCTCTGTCATTGGTATTCACGTTTCACCTAATCTATTGGGGTTAGTTGTCATTTAATTACATTTCGTCTAAGTCATTGTCATTATTTCTTTGATCATCTTCATCAGTGTGTTAAAGATGTATTCTTTATTTATCTAAAATCACCTTCTACTTGTCTTGGTTATTAACATTAAATGTCGTATGTAGCCTTCTTTATGCTTTGTTATTGTTGGATTATTGGTTGTTTGGGACCCTGGTGGTCGTGATCTTATGTAATGTTACAATGTGTATATAATATGTTACATGATTGGTTACAACTCCTGTGAATATCTAAAGTGCATCGTTTTATTTGGCAAAACAAAGCAAGCCAAACGGTATTCTGTTGTGTTGTGTTGTGTTTCCGTTCCTGTAGAGTCACTAGTGTGTACTCTTCCAAATTACTTTGCGACCTTAATATGGCGCTGCTGCGGTTGTACAGATCGATTGTGTTTTTAGCATACGAGCATCAGCTGTAGTCTACACGGCAGGCTGAGTCGTTACAACGGTGCTGCATTACCACAAACAACTACTGTTAATAGTATTCGACTATGACGCCAGCGCAATAACAATAACACGATGTTTCTAGAAGATACGAGTAATAAGGAGGTTTGTGTCGTAATTACGAGAGAATTATATTTTTGAATGCGTCTGATGATACGTGTTTGGAAAACCGCTAATGTGGGTGATTTTACCTTGAGGTTCAGGGGTGCCCACAGCATGGTGGAATGGTGGATGTTGCACCAATAGAATTTGGGGGGGGGGGATTTTTCAAGGCGATTTTTTTTAGGCATATTAGTAAACCTTCTGGTATTGATACAAAGACAAAGATTAGTTTTTTGATTCCGATAATTGCTTAAATGGCTTCAGTTTTTCGAACATTTTAGATAAAGCCTCAAGATCCACCGTTAACTGGGGGGTTATTCCATAGCCCGCCTACCCACGAAATCAAATTGGTGGGGATTTCGGAATATTTGGGGGGGGGGAATTGCACCATGGGCTTTTGGGGGGGATGGGCACCCTGTTGAGGTTTACTGATAAGCGCAATCTGAGGTTTTTGGTTACGATGAAAGCTCTTGAAACTGATTTCTATAAAGAGCAATCAATTAAGACATCATTAAAAAAGTGGCGATAAGCCGAATATAGAGAAGATAAAACATAAGATAAAGATAAAATATTAAGAACATAAACCTAAATAGACCAAGATAAGATAAAACAAAAGTGCTTTTACAGATTTTCTTCGCCATTTAAAAAAGAACTCATCTGACGCTTCAAAGAGCAGCCGAATCCTTTTCGTAGAATCAGACACTGGGTTCATTCGTTTGATGTTCAGTGATGTTTCCATAGAAAAGTGAAAGCTCGTAGACTACACCAGAGATGACAGCGATAACCTGGGATGACCTTTATCATCTATTCCACAAATAATACTCGGCTATCCACTGGACATTCGCAACTGCCACTTCGTAACTCGTAGCTTCCAATGTCCAACTGCGTATTGTTAAACAAGTAATAAGTACCGCTTGTATATCCTACTCAGGTGAAGTGAATGCTTTGAACTTTGACTTTATACTTCTCCATGTAATTAACATACGTACACGTGTCTTTATTGCGTCAATATATTTTAATGTTTGTTAACTTGTTTCTCAGCGACATCTGTGTAAGTAGGTTTGCAAAATAAGCACACACACACACACACATTAACTATCAGTATGTGTTTATAACACATGGTGTGAAAAGGATCGTGTTTCACGTGTGTACAAGTTCTGTAATAGGTAACAGAAGTCAAAACACTGCTATGGTGACCATAAATTCAAACTGAGCAATAAACAAAAATAGCATAATTTTAATTCTAGAGCAACATACTCTCCACGTACTACAGCTTTGGCCTTAAGTTACACGTGGGTTGCATGTTCTTCCTCTTCGACTTTGTAAATCAGATTCGTTTAATTTTGTATGATGAATTAGGTGAATTTCTGAATCGTAAACTCTGTTATTTACGTAATGCGACGTTCATAGGTTATGTCTTCTGAATTGTCTGTGTATTCCTTAGCTAGGAATTGTAATAGAATTGCGATCGTAATTGGATGATCTAGTTTTAGAAAACTTTCCCTAAAAAACAGGTTTAACCGTTGCTATTATGCTTGGGGACAGTGGTTTTATGCTGTTTTATCTGAGACCCATTACCTGTCACAAGACCGATTCTTCGCGTCAGAATGACGCATAGATGCATGATGTTTATTTGTAACAATTGACTAGTATGTCTCGTTTCCTCCAAATATTCTGTCTTCTCGATTGTTGTTTTAGTGCTAAAAAAAATTCAAAGTAACTTACATTCGGTTTTTACTTCGGATGTCATATCTTGTTATGGGCATAACGCCTGGCAGTGAATGAACAATTGACCGTATGAACGCTGTATTTTGATTACTCCAACTAAATATAAACTAATGAAGAAGATTAGTTTATTTGGGAGTCTAGGTTAGCATAACCTCGGAATTGGTTTAGGTTCGCCTATGTAAGTGTATTTAAATTTCTCCGCACGTGGCATATTAACAAAAAGCGCACGTGGCAATGTACTGAGCTAATTTTTATAATACCTCCCCATAGTAGGACGCCGCAAATTATGATATATGTAAAATCATAGAAACATATCAAAAAACTGGGACATTCTTAAAGAAACTGTATATAGATACAGTTTCCGAGAGTGATGGATATTAAGATGGACAAAACCAATTTGTTGTTGGGCCTAATTACGTTTGTGAGAGGAAACAAGTCAATCCGTGTAGCTCGTACGTGCAGGAGTCGTGCTCCAGCCAGCGTAATGAACACGTCGTTTTGTGTATCAGCGAAATTTATTCATCGCAACACAACCCAAACAACAACGAACCATTGGCGGGGGTGGGGTAGTAACAACATACGTCTGTACTACCCCCTCGTTTTGTCGGACTCCCCCTCCTCTCTCTCTATCTCTCTCACTCTCTCTCCTGACCGAATTTTTCTCCTACCTTCGTGTGCCGGCGTCGTTAGGACACAGTTTGCCTCATTATAATTCTGACAGCGAGTAGATAGCACACGGATGATACAAAAGAAGGATTTAATAAAGTTGAACATAATCCTTGGAAAATTAAAAAAAAAACGTATACGCGTCTCTCGTTTTCCCTTTGTTCTGAATACTCGTACTGATTACTATAACAGGTACTTTTGCAACATTGGTAATTGTCTGTTACTGAAACTCTAATCATTCGTTGACCGTTTGTTAGAAAACATACTCTCGTAAAAATTAATGCACAGACTATTAATTATAATTTAAATTAATTATAATTAGCGATTATAATTAGTGATAAGAGGCGTGGTATTTTATAATTAGTGGTATTTGTGATGATAAAAATTATTTTTTGTGTTATTCATTCGTAAGGAATACAACTTAATTTTTGTATGTTATTAACTTTTGCGTATTAACTAACGTTATCATAATTTTGTATTTTGTATACTGTACTTATTAATGATATACAAAATACTTTTTTTACTGGTTTTAACACTACTACATTCTACGTTGTTTACTTAGAACAAGCAGACCATTATCAAGTCACTCCGTTGTTAGTGACTTAATGACGTAAACGATTCGTCTGGCGTCAACAGTATAGCTGTAGCTACTCTATACCAAAAATGTGTAAGCGTAATTTTTTAACCATATTGATTTCAAGGCATAGTGACTGCATATCATAAAAGTCTGTTGTGTTGTATTAATGATTATACTTCTGTGAAATTATCACAATACATGAATGACTGTCATGAATGAAGTTGTAGTATGTTGTACTGTACCAAAGAGGAGTACGAGGTATCATAATTGTCTAAGACATACGCTGTATATGTAGTCCGTATGTGAAAGATAAAGGCTACGTTGCAAAATTTCAATATACAGGCGAACCGACCTATTGTACATCTTGCGTACGAGCTAGTAATTTCTTTGACTATCGTCTGGACTATTAACATAGGAGGAATGACAGAATCGTCCGTTTGACGAACAATAGAAGCCGAGGAAGAAGGATTTCGGGAGCAGAGTTTGTGAATCGATTGAGAGAATGCTACCTTACTCATTATGCGCCTACTACAAAGTCTACATCACGCGAACTCTCTGTACTAGCAGTATGAACGTCTCTTGTCAAAACCAACACCGAAATCATATTCTTTGCGTTTCTGCAGCGCAACACACCAGTCTGACTTCTTCCGTAGTCTATTGGCTAGCGTTGTCGATTGGTCATCATTGGTCGATTGGTCGTGGTCTGTTGGCTTGTATGATTAGTCTGTACGGTATCCACCCAGCATTATGGAGGCTAAACTGGTAGCTGCTACATGCAACATTCCAGGCAGAGAAGGTCAAGAGTATGGCTGGGGAAAAGCCACTGCTCCCCCATAAAAATGAAGGTCATTTGTCAAGCCATTACCCTTAAGCTGTGAGTTTTCTTCCAACTTACGGTCTTACCGCTTATAGAAGAAAAGAAATTAATTTATCTCTACCGCCTGGATTCTCTCAGTCACATTGTATGCCTTTCTATCTTTTTTTATACTTCCGTTTCTGTTTTCTAACACAGCAGCTACGAAGCATTCTGCATTCGAGATCGGATCGCATTCTTACGATAGCATTCACTTAACTGGCAGCGTGACTTAAGTAAAAACGTCCGTCACGTGTAGTCTGATTGGCAGGCACGTACGCTTCTTCCTACATCATGTTTTTGCAGAGCGCTGATTGACCGCAGCCGGCTGGTTCGCGTGCGTAATGACTTGTTCTTCAATTCCAATTGTACGCCGACAATTACGGTTCAAGGTTGCCTGAGCAACTGCCGGTGTCATGTGATGGTGTTCGAATGACCGATAATTGAATAGAGCCTGACATTCGGTTATTCGTTTTTAAGTAATAAGTGTTGACGAAAACAAATTAATGGACTGCTCGTGATTGTATTGTTTATTATCATGTGATGCTGATAATGAGAATTTGGTACAGACAGACCCGTAATGTATACGCGTCTTGGGTTTCTTGAATAAGTGAACATTGATGAAATGAACCATCTTATAAATAATCGTCGTGATTGTATTGTTTATTATCATGTGATGCTGATAATGAGAATTTGGTACAGACAGACCCGTAGGGTATACGCGTCTTGGGTTTCTTGAATAAGTGAACATTGATGAAGTGAACTATCTTAAATAATCGTTTACCGATTTGTTTTTATATTTATTTTTTATTAGTACTGAAATATCCTTGAGGAGTAAGAAAATTTAAATACTTTATAAAGTATACTATATTCGGTTCAGTTAAAGCTAATCTTAAAGTCCGCCGTGCATGAAAACGTGTTACGAATGCATTAATATTTTGTTGAGTGATGTTACTGTTGTTGATACGGCAAGGCACAGCAGGTGTTGTAGTGTAGGACGTGCAATCATTTCGTGCCGGGTATACCACACCAACGTAAATTTATTTAGCAACTTGAATGAGCGACTTAGTGTTGCTTAAAAAATTGGGGCAACTTTATGAAATTCTGAATTAAGTGCGGGGCTAAGACCAAATATCCAACTTCCAGCACTCAGTTCGAGCCCGTCGACAAATACAATACCTCCGGACATGGTTGGCCGAAAATTACAATTAGAAAAAAAAATTAAAAACCTAATAGACATGAGGGTTCATGGAAATGAATAGGCCTGTATTCATTTGTAGCTGATCCATTAGATTAAACTTATGATTAGGTTAGAGCCATTAGCAAATTAGTAAACGTATTCCCTTGCGTGCGCGTGTGTGTATAGTTTTGGTGTTGTTGCTTATTCTTTAAAACAGGTTAAGATGAAATTAGAGGACTTAGAGCAGTGGCGCAGTGGCGTTTTCGAGGTTTTGCTCCGGTTATCTTGAGTAGGAAGCATATCGGGGTGTTTCGTGTATTCAATAAAATACTCTTGGCCACGAAAAATACAAATTGAAGTATTTAGGCAACTTGATAAGATGAGCGATGATCTTTTTTCGTGGCATATATATATCGTATATACAGGAGAGTAAAATACAAGAAGAGAGTAGACAGACAACTGATCTGTCGAGTTAGGAATTTGAGCCGGATTGAGACTCAGTCAAAAATTATTGTTACTGTAAATATAATTCAAATTGCTTTGGAATTTCCAACCCCCGATATAATATAATATCCTTAGAAGAATGAGAGAAGGCATAGAAGAGAATTTTTAAAAATTAAGTTTCTAGTTTATTACGTATTAAAATATCCAAAGTGTTAATAATTTTATGTGATGTGAATTTGTTAAAGGGAAGGGCTCTTAATGACTCTATAAGATCAATAAGCGGTACGTCTTATTACCGTCTTTATAAGACAGCCTAAGTAATTAAATTATCCTAGTCGGATCATCTGCTCACTACATTGTATTCTTTACGTTGCATGTGATTGAACATAGAGTGCGCGTGTGCATGTGTGTATGCACATATAGTGTAACGCTACGGTTAATTCTGCATTGAAAGCATTGTGTCGGCAGGATCTCCTTTGACTTTATGTGCATACATGGCCATTTATTATTCCCGTCGTTCTGAATAGTGTAACGAAGCCATTCGGTTGGATATCTTAATATACAAGCAACTGATCCGTGAATCCTACTATTCAGAGCTCCGTTCATAGAAACCGCGTCTCGAATTCGATTATTTATGTAGTCTCTATCTGGATCATGAGATAGCGTTTAAAAAAATTTAAATAAATTGCTTACCTGTAGACTGTTACGGTTATTAAATTAAAATCTTATATTTAATGTATACAGCTTTATAAAATTTTCTAATATGACTTATGAATAATAGATAATTGTTATGAATAATTATGGAAAAATAATAATAATAATACTTAGCTACGAACAATTAGAGTACAGTACAAATCGTTTTGACAGTGACAGAGGCTTTCATATCTTTTTCCTTACGGGCGAATTCAGTATTGTAGCAAAATGTTTCCTCTCAAAAAAAAAGGTGTTAATTTGTTAGTAGTACTTGCATTTTGGGACAAGGCGTTGTAATTTATAGATCAATACATTCATAAAATTCAGTTTATAAGTTGGTTTTGCTTATGTGTATAACTCATTTTAACATGAATTACTCCTGTAGCGTGAAACATTTTTTGACATTTTAGTTTATAAGACATTTTTGTAAACTAAGTGAACTTACAGAAACGCGCCTTGTTCATTTAACTGAACGCCATACATTGTAAACCATCAAACAAAATTTTAAACTTAACAATATTTTAAAAACTATTGTACTACTGTGAAAACGTATTATGAGTTCCAGTGAGTTAAACGTTAAATGAGTATTATGAGTTAAACGTACGAATTCCAAGTCGCCTGCGACATTTTACTCAACATTGGCTTCTAAACTCTCGACCTTCAGTAGAGACTATTCTGTAGTTTTTTAATTGAATTCCATGACAAGAGTTATGTAAATGAAAATGGAGCAGCACGTTTTCAGATATTTTTTATCCTAGTTCTTCTGCACTAACTCCTGGTATGGTATTGTCATAAGTTAAGATGCATAAAGTTATTGAGTAATCATTCCCTGATTACTCAGTAGTTTATATCTGTATATGGATTTGCGACAGCAGATTTTTCGTATTTGTTTAACTCAGTTTTACTCCTATTATCTCAGTTCGTTATATTATGTAGGAGCTTATTATATTATTTATAATTTTTGAATGATAAATTTTTATCAGTTATTTACTAAGAGAAAATTAAAAATTTCCTGAAATATTGTTTCTTTCCAATGTCGCATACTTGAATAAAAACCATAATGGTTTTTGTTGATTGTCGACGCTTCATTCAGTAGTTCTCCTTCACTTCAAGGTCTATATTGTATAAATCTGTTCCGGCACCCACCTCATCCTCGGACGACCGACATCTTTTCCACCAGTGGCTTTATATTTTAGAGTCGCTTTTGGTAATCGGTCCTCCGTCATCCTTTGCAAACGATAACATCGTTGTTTCCCATCTTTATTCCGAGGCTGCTTTAGGTATTGTAAGATTCTAACAATTTTACATGAACAGATTACTGGCCTGTTGCACAACACCCTACGAGAGGTACCGGAGACTTTTCTGTTAGGGTTACCATACCTTAGCCGAAGGAACCCTGTTTCCGGTCGCCGGAGACTCGTCCTCACTCTTCTCTTTATGATATAGGATTTGGTGGCTTTGTGTCTGTTGTTCTGATACTGAACGTTTCGTAGGATTTACAGCAGTTTTTAGAGGTATTGGCATAAGTCAGCACGCTAATATCATGAGCCACCCAAAATGGAGAAATTAAAGTGAAAAATGAAAGTTACGTAGCCATCGAATACCCTAATAGCATCGGGTCAGAAAAGAACAAGAGTCCGTTAAGGCGACCAGACAGGAAAGATTACAGAAAGGGATCCCACCCAAGGCAAGTTGAAGCAGAGTGAGAATCCAGCTATGGCACATCGAGTTTGCCAAACCAGTACCCACAAGGTGTGGACCCGTGACGTGCATTCAGTAGTTGTTTACATAAAATTAATGGTGATAGTTTGTGTGTGTGTGTGTGTGTGTGTGTGTGTGTGTGTGTGTGTTCAACTAATGAAATCAAAGTAGAAACTAAGTACAGAAAACTTAATAAAACTTCGGTTATCTATTATCGACAGAAATTAACGAAAAAGTGTGGGCTTTTTGTCGTGTTCAGTATCTGTTGTAGGTATCAACGTTCCGTTATACGTATTTTGTTAACTAAGTAGCTTGCAGAACGTAAAATTAATTTCTGTATTTACTCTTGTGTGTTTGTGTGTGTGCATTGGATATCTCAGTAGTAATAATTTAATTTATATCTTGTTTCAAAATCAAAACCATAATTGAAATGTTTACTGTAACCGCGTTATGTGTGTGAAGCCAGTTTCACGCAAATACTGACGTCACTTTCGTTTTCTTTGACATTTCATGATTGCACTAACTTGAACTCTGTAAACTATTTCAGTTCAGCGTTTCCGTCTCTCCGGCCCAGCTAATCATCGTGGTCTGGTTTCACAACAGAGCATTAACATTTTAAACGACGGAGTGGTAAAAATCTACAATGGAAAGAAAGATATTCTTGTATCTCTTCATAAAAAAAGATATTTCTACATATATCTCTATCCGTATCCTTCTATATCTGTATTTGTATATCTTACTACTTATAAAGCATACTTACCACTACTACAACTAAAATATTTAGACACAGAAACGGACGTCTGGTTGCGCTGTGTCAAAAGACCTCATTGCACATGCGTAGCTTTGACGCGTTGTTTTCGGACCAATTATTTTGTGTTCAGAACAGTTGCATGGTTGATGTGACACATGGTTGTGTGTCATCTCACACCCCACATCCTGCACTGCCTTCCCTGCCCCCACAGATATCTTACTATTATCTGCACATGTTGATATCCTTAGTTGACAGGCTTAGTTTCTATATTCTTCTTACGACAGAATACAATTGAATCATTTATTTAATTTTCAATATTTCACTTAAAAAAGTTTTGATGCCTTTGTATTTTATTTAAAATATTACACTGCTTTTTAGCGTATATAATTAATATAACACAGTGTCACATCCGCACCCTCACTCCATGTTTGCAGTTTGCAAATATACGTCGTCTCCGTTTCACAGTGTGCGTGATACAGTCTGTGTTGTTGAATCGGAAACAACTAAATCGTTCCGTCCGGTCACCTGTTGTTTGCGTCGCGTTGTGTACTGGAATGTCACGTTTGGCGCTAACGTAAGGTCTTCACTCGCTTGTATTATAGCTGTCCTGTGTTTTTTGCTGCCTCGTAGACGTTCGTCTGAGCATTGCGCTATTCTATATTATTTATACATCTTTGTTATAACCTACACGCAATTGAGACTTTATTTTCGAATCGTGTATGCATACAAAGCTGTACGACGCGATCACGTTCTTGTTGCACGGCTTTGTCGTATTGATTTGATCCACTTTCTCCTGTAGTCTGTTATTGTTATTGTTCGCTGTATTGTATTGTTTGTCCTTTATAACAGTCAGTGGTTTCCCACTTGAAGGCGCGTGAGGGCCACATTTAAACTCAGGAAACTACTGGGGAACCGCATCGTAGCGATAAGTTTTCGACAAGTAATGTAAAAATGAAAGAGGTAGTATTTAACAGACACGACTGATTACAAATCAATGATTTAACATAGATCAGGCACGTCTCTTTTGTTTAGTCGAGGGATGGAAGGAAGTAGATTGGTTTTTGAAATATGATGATAATAAAATAGGACTAGAACAAATTACACATCCCAGTCAACAAAATCTGTTTGACGTTTATTAGTGGATCGATGAAACAATTGTTCATAGGTTTCGCCTGCAAGACCATTCTCACTTAAAATAATACTTTATTATTCGTTTAGTTATTAAAGTAAATAGAGCAATAATTAAGTCGGTTTTCCGAGAAAAGGTCGCGGGCCGCATAAAGAGGGCTGCCAGTTGGAAATCGCTGCTTTAGTTCGTGGTCAATATATAGTCTGGGACGCATAGCAATAGTCAGTACAAACATAGTCCACTTTGCGTAGAGATCAACGTATTCACTACAAAAGCGGCAGATCCTGGCGTCGAACCACCTTAAGGGAAAGCGTTTGACGTTACCCGCAACCTAACTCTAGTGTATACCGTAAATATTAAACAGAAAACATCTTCTCCCTAACAATAATATTACTTCAACATACGGGTATTTCTTCTTTGTTTTATATCAGAAGTCCTGCGACTGTCAGCCTTCTTCAGGAACGTTTAATAATAGTCATTAGCTCAGAGTGCTCTTTGATGTTAAAGTATCTAAGGTGTTTAGAAGTCAGTTCGGAATTTGTGTGTGGTAGTGATGCTTGTTCGTGTGGGCTGTTGATGATTTTATTGTTTACGGAAATTTGAAATAGTTGTGCGATATGCATCTTCGTGGTACGGTTTGTATGAGGGGTAGCATTTTGAGGTTATCTGCTGTAATAACTGTAAAAAGTGTGTGTAAGAAGAGCATGTTCAGTAATACTCATGAAATGGTCAGGAAGAAATCGACTGGTAGCTTACTCATGAAATGGTACAAAATCGATGATTTAAAAAACAGATTAACCGTGTCTATAATAATTTTAATAATTATTGTTAATGCGATGTTAGACGTGATTATAGACCTTGTGCTTGAAAATTAACCATGATCTCAGTTAAAAGTAAACTGTAAATTTTTCCGGTATCAGGTTACATTCATCCGGAAAAATTTCTTTAATTTGATATCGAACACGCCGGTCGTCAACAGAAAAAATGCCAAATTGTTTATCGATTAATTACATTTGTGTAATAATCAGTACGTTTATTTGATATTGAGGTAATGTATTAATGTATTGGAAAATAAATTTGTATAGAGGTGATATAGGCTATCACGATGTACATTTCAGTGTTTGGAGACTACGCTAAAAGAAACAGGGAACAGGAGTTTTAAGTGAACAGCATAAGAAAGAAGGCAGATAAAGTGTATTTGCCTTTAACCAAGAAAAGAATTTCGAAAGCAAGAAACAGGGTAAAAGGGAGGAGAGGAAGACCAAAGAAGACACGGGATAAAGCAGTGAGTTAAATCCTTAATGTAGAGGACGTGATTGGATGCAAACAAACTGGCACAAAGTAGAAAGAATTGGAACAGGTTTATAGAGAATAAAGCCATTCGTTTAAATTGATCCTTATACATTGCACGCAGAAAAGGATTTTATTCTTTATATATACGAGACTGTATACATAAATATGGAAAGAGCAAAACAAAATTTGGCTGAAAATGAATTGGTCGCCAAAATTTGCAAAGTGTTGGTTTTAATGATATAACAGTTTGTTTCACCAGTAAAACTGAATTGTTTTTTCTGTTCATTTACAAATAGAATACCCTTTGTAACGTGGACATTACCATAATAAAACTGCGTAGGCATGGCAGGGACGTTAAACGTTACAGGCATCTCAATAAATCGCCGCTTTCTTATTTAGTTTAAAGCGTTGTAGTAGGAGACTGCCTTCGTAACCGCTGTTAAAATGGATTGTGGTGTGTTTATTTATTGCGGAATCGCAACTTTTATCCCATTTGTGCGTCGTTGTGTCCTATTCTGTTCGCTATCATTACCGAGCCGCCAAGGGAGAGCCGTGCTTGATACACTGCCAGCGCTAAACAATTGTTTTTATTTCTTAATTTTCCTGTAGTTTGTTTATGTAAATTGTGTGGATGAAAATGAAAACGTACTAGTCTGAAATTACACATTACGTTCTGGGACTAAATTTAACTGTAAGTTTAAAAACCACGCTTACTCTCTTTTTTTTGCAATTGAGTCGAGAAGTAAGTGGCAGGAGCACTTCCTCAATTCTCCTTGCCTTGCGTTTCCTCTTTAAGTAGCCCTGGTATCCGGTCTTTTATAATAGAGATTGTCGCCTCCTATTGCAACTCTTCTTTTCCATAAAGAATGTAAACAGGTTCCAGTCAATTCCACATTTCATTTCCTAAAACCTAGTGTAATATTTTATTTCACATGCTCTTCAGTATAATTCGTAAATTTTTATTATTTTCCTGGTGCACCATAAATGGAACAAAATCAAACTGTTTCATCTGCCCAGAAAGAAAGGTTTCATTTCATAACGTTGGCTACTTCGTATTGATGACTTGAGCAGTCTCATTTCTCATTTGTGTTTGTTGGATTAAATTCTGTCTTATACTGTAGCAGATAAAATACCGTGGGAAAGAAAATAGATAAACTACAATAAAGAAAATTAATTTTTTTAATGATTTCGGCCTTATGAATGGAATACTGTTCTATCTAATATTCTAAACTGTTGTGTGAAAGAGTTATTTGTATGTACTGTACATAGGTAAGGTATCCATTATAAATCGGGAGCGTTATGACTCGTAAGCAAATCTTTGTCATTGAAGAGTAAAAACACCAATGCACGCTGCGTCTGTAACGGATTTGTTTCATTCACTCACTCTGAAATTGCGACTGGCAGGAATGAAGAAACGTCACGGAATTCAATTTGTCATGATCGTACTAAACGGTCAACTTGAGAATACCTTTACTTCTCCGACGAGATAAGGACAGTTGTCCGTCACAAGTCAATATTTGTGAGTCTTCGAGTAGGGTAAGCAAATTTCGGTTTTTAAATTTTCGTTGGTTTAAAATTATTTGGTTTAAAATCTGATTGTACGGGTAGATTTGGTTTTAGTTACTTTTATGTTAAACTTTTCTCGAATTAATACTGATTATCTTACTAACTGTTAGTATGAACTTTGATCATCTCACTCCAGGGAATCGGAAATTTCTATATTTTTATATATCGGGAAACAGTGAAGTTTACTGAGGCGAACTGATACGCGTTGCTTTGCATTAAATCTTGGCCGGCCGCACACCGGACGCGACGAAACTGTCAGCGACGAATTGTCTCGAGACAAAAACGTCAGAGACGAATTTTTTGGTTTCAGACTGTCTCTGACCGTCGCTGGTGACTCGGGCAACATTTCTCATTCTGAGGCAATATGGCGTGTGATGAAGATGTGGCTATTGTGTTCTATTATTATTTGATATGTTTGGAGGAAGAAAGGCCAGTTTGTAAGTTTTGGACACATCCAATTAACCAGAAAACAAACCTCATAAACGTTTTGAATTAACTACGGGAGGACAAAAAGAAGTTCTTCAATTTTACGAGAATGAGTATAAATAGTTTTAACTATTTATTAGAGTTAATAAGTGACAAAATTAAGAGACAAAATACTAACTATCGGAGGAGTGTGACACCCGCAGAGAGGTTATTGATTACGCTAAGGTAAGTGCTCTGTACAATCTTATTTTTATTTAATATTTTTCTTAATAATATATGATATAGAATTTATGCAATTCATAAGGGAAGTAATTAATATTCATGCCAATTTTTGTTAGGTGAGGAAACCTACACTAAAATACAGTAGCTCAACAGTAGAATATGCACTCACCAATCAGCAGGTCGCAAGTTTGAATTACGACATTAGCCTAATTTAATTTTTCATTTCGAACTAAGTGTTACTTTTCATGTTTCCATTGCATTCATGACAAACATGAAATTGGTTGATTTATTATAAAAAGTTTTACCTATGTATTCAAAAAACTTTGTTCTAATAAAGTGAAAACAAAATGTAATGAGCACGCAAACAAACTTTGTTAGGGTAGGTGTCAAATTCTTACCATGACGACCATCTTAGTAGCTTTGTTTCTATACGAAAATTCGGTGAAAACATAACCATCTGAACAACATCCACACAAGTGTATTTACTAAATATTTAAAAATTTTGTTAATTATTCTTGTCTTTGTTTAATATTTTTGTGTTAATTTAATTTCTAAATGCCTTATTAGGATACTCAATACGTAAGTAATGAATTGTCAAATAAAATAATTTGCTTTTACCTGTAGCATTCATTTCTTTCGATACTTCATCCTATAGGTGATCGATAACATCCTTGTTGGAATGGTCTTTCATTTTATAATCGTATAATGCAGGCCTTGCCTGAACCAAAACAACAAGTTTGTCCGTATCGAGATCCATATTTATGATTCAACAAACACGCACAATAACTAAACTATGTAAAAAATTACGTTAGACTGCTGTACGGGTAGCTGGATGGCACTCGAATGTGTTTCGGCGCATGCGCAAAGCAGAATGACTCGAGCTCCCATGCGACGATACGTAATTCCAGACACCGTCACTCTTTTGTTTCAAGCAGTCTCCGACTGCCCGAGACAAGTGTCGCGCCCGGTGTGTGGCTGATCCATAACAACCCACGTCTACTTCGTACTCGAGTCGGTCTCTGACAAAAATGACTCGTCGCAAGCTGTCTCGTCGCCTCCGGTGTGTGGCTATAAAAAATATGAAGTATCGAATTGTGAGTTGTATCGAAGTATTGTGATATATATGTAAAAATAATAACTCTTCCACGTATAGTAATTCCGCGAAGGGTATTGACGCAAGTTTAATCGGTAACTCAGAGTTCGTGCATTTATTCTGATAAAAATATTTATTTTAAGCTAAATACAATAAAATATATTCATTGAAAAATAAACATAATTCTAACAGACGTAATTAAAACGAAAACTACCTTGTTTGAAATCTTACAGGGGAATTCAAATAAAGTTAACAAGTAAAAGAAAACAATCGACGTAACATGTAGAAATACTATGTGTCATGTTGACAGTTGACAGTTTTAAGAGGTTAAGACGAGGACCCGATTGAAACCTGTCAGTCGACGTGGAGCCGATTGGTTGGTAACAGTTTGAAGCGAAAGTTCTAAATCGTATTAATTAGACTTGCAGGAAACGTGAATAATTTATTCCGTCCGCGGTAACAGATGATCTGTTTGACAGGATATCCTGAGAAAGCACTTTGACTGTAGTCGAGCTGGTGACCTCAGGAAACTAGTTGCAGGGAAAGTTGCAGTTTTAACTTGCCATTTTTAATCATTACAAACAGGTACAATAAGATTTTTAGACAAAATCATCACTTCATTAATATTACAGTATATATTTCGTTTATTTTTTAACACGTGTTTGAATTGTTTATAAAATGGCTGGTAAAACATTCTGTCAACGAAGACGGTCTTTGATGAGAATAGATCACATACTGATACTTTTGATGTCGAATATAAATTGCATATACGATTATTTACTAAAACTTCCGGGCTGAAAGGCCGTGGTCGATTGCTTAAGATGCTGCTAAACGTTTCGGCCGCACCACCGGTGGCCATCTTCAGTAGCAAAAGAAAAAGAAAAGTGTTCGATAGATGATACGCCGAACACGTCTCCCAATGGACTGGGAACAAGCAACCTCTAAACGTTGCTTGTTCCCAGTCTATTGGGAGACGTGTTCGGCGTATCATCTATCGAACACTTTTCTTTTTCTTTTGCTACTGAAGATGGCCACCGGTGGTACGGCCGAAACGTTTAGCAGCATCTTAAGCAATCGACCACGGCCTTTCAGCCCGGAAGTTTTAGTAAATAATCGTAATGACACCGGCCGTGAAAGCCTACGCACTAAGATAAATTGCATATATTTTTATACAGTCTTCCAAGTCGTATAAGCGTTATAAATATGTTTGTTTTGTGAAATATGCAAAGAAATTTTTAGGCCGATAATTTTTGTAATTTTGTTACATTAACAGATCTCACTTTACCATAAACGTCTTCGTAGTATTCACGCCATAGCTACTGTGAGATTATCGTTCTCATTATGGTTTTTTTTTTTATTAGCAGAAGTTACCGCAGATTCATCTATAAGTATAATAAATGCAGGACCGGAGGTGCGGTTAGCCACGTCATGACCTACAGACGGTTGAGCAACCACACTGCAGTACAGGTAGCGTGAAAACGAAACTCTGAGGCGATAATTGTGTAACAGAGGATGCCACCTGCTCTCTCCCCCCCTACCTGTTTCGTTATATCAAGGACGGAGCTGTATTGTTGTGCCCCTTGTATTGGTTAATCCGTGATGTACCGTGTCGAAAACGTATTGTGTGTGAAAGAGGAGAGTTTCCCACTTGTCATACTGCAGCTGTAGTCGTCCGGCACCATGTACTTCTATATTTACTTCTAAATTCTTCCACTCGTTAGCTAATCTATACTCCCCCGAATCTCATAACACAAATTATTTGAATCAAGCAAAAAAGAAAAAAAATGCCAGACAGTTTACAGAAATTTTACGTGTCAGTTTTTCCATACTGACGCCTATTAAGTAGTAGGTCACACTAATTTTCTTATTTCCATTGGATTTCTCCGAGCAACAGAATTAATATTTCGTTTCTGTTTCTGTATCACCTATCACCATTGCTTGGGGCCGCGTACTGCGACAAACTGTTAATTAATTGTCTGCAACATGTTTCTGGTCTGCCCGTTGAATATTTCCTTCTCTTTTTTTTTTTTTTTTGACCAGACACAAAATTGACACACGTTGTGTACGAGACTAGTTGACAAATTCTCATGTAATTTGGTTTTTTCAATAAAGTGGAAAACGCCTATTTCTGTAATCAAAACCTACATATTCTCAAGTGTATGCTATTCCAGGGAAGGAAATGATAGCGGATAATCTCAAGTATGCAAACAAACGGGGTCAAGTGTGTAGGAGACTATCTAACAATATAACAATAACACATCAAGTCTGCAGCAAGACTTACACGCGAATATCGTCGTATGTTGTACGTTATGGCGTGTTCCGCTAATGTTATGCCATATTTCAAGCCATGTAAGTTCATAACAATTGATTACCATTGTGTTTAGTAATGCATGTATTATGTTAATGCCTACTGCCCCTCTCCTCTCTCTCTTTCTCTGTCGCTTCGACCGTCTCTCCCACTCCCTTACCGGCTTCTACCCGTCCCATTTGTCCGCCTTTTGTGTTTGTGAAACCTAAGATTATCACGGAAAGGCTAACCAATTCCATTGGAGAATCTCGTGTCCGTTTGCGGCGGTATAGATGTTACGTTCCACAAACGATTTCATTTGTGGGACGGTTAAAGTGTATCAGGAGAGTAACGTGTTACGGTCACTAAAGAAATCTGCTGCCGAGATTCCAACTAAGTTATTAACTCCCGCCCCCGCCCCTCTTCATATTCAACTTGACCTACTGCATGTCACGATGTAATGTATTCCGAGTACAGTATATGAGGTGTAAGGCTTTGTGCTAAGATTGCGTGCTATATGCAAGTGTGTCGTTTATTATAAGTGTCCACAATTATAAAATGAACATTTTTAAAGAAATGTTAATTCAAGAAAAACAATTGTTTTCAGCTACATTGTGACATTCAATAAAATAGGAAGCCACACAAAGTTATTTACTGACACCCGTAGCTGTTATCTTTACTCTACCATTTGTTAAATGAAGTGTTGTTGCCAATTTGTTATTACGAAGCTTTGTTCTTATTGTAATTCCTGTGTCAGTGTATTCTTGGAATTGTGATGTGATGACTGGTAAAAAGTAATGACAAACGCGACTGACGGTTTGGGGTCGCGTCGTCAGTCGCCATAGGAGCAGAACAGAAGCCCACCGAAGATGACTGCCGCAGCTGCAGTCGAAACGTTTGGCATTACAAGAAGAGAACCACGGCCCAACAGCCCGGAAAATAATTTCACTGAAGATGACTCCGGCCGTTATAGTTATGACAAACTTCAAAACGTAAAAGCGTTTAATTCGTATAATTATTTTCTTTGGGTAATGTCCGTTTTAGAATATACATATTTTTGAGTTTGTCTGCTTTCTGAGTGAATATGAATGTATATAAATATACAGAGATTTATTGAATGAAACGCTGTGGTTTTCGTTCGTTGCAGTGATTGAAAATATTCTCTCCTCGTATTACGTGTACTAAAATGTGTGTACGACAATATCTGTTACCAATTAATACACTATCCTGGATATAATCAAGACATTATTAAGTGTTTGGAACATGGCAATAAAATTTTACTCTCCCATACTTGTCACTAGCGTTGTGGTTTTGCTGCGAAACTCAGTGTGACAGTTTACTTCAAAACTGAATTATATTCAGTGATGTTAATAATTTTTTTAATTTTACGCCATGAAGCTCGGCAATTAGTTAACACCTTCACCATATATTACGGTTAATTATAAAAACAGAAAGAGAAAATAAACGCCCTTGAATAACAAACTCGGAATTTACTGTATCTTTACACGTTTTGTGTGTATGTAAATGTGCGCGGGCACGTTTTTGTTTGTTTATTTTTATTTGTGTATTTTTGTTTTTTATTTACGTAAACTTCGTAAACCAATTATACAGTTTGGATTTTGCTTGAAAACAAAAATTGATTTCCTTACATTTCTCACACTAGACATAAAGCTATAGATTCTGAAAATGTTATTTTTAATTAACTGTTATAAAAGGAGTGAAGTATAGTATACTGGGGTTCGTCATGCCACACATCACCGTTGCGCACTACCTGAGGTTGGTAAATGGCTATAATAAGTTGTGTAATGGGATCAACGTATTTTTACAGAATGGTTGTTTTTTTTTATAACGTGATGAATCCGATTTTCCATGGCCGGCCCTAGTAGAAGGCCTGAATATTAAACGTGGCAACACTGGAACCAGCTGATATTTGAGGCCGATTAGACGGTCTCTTAATTTATGTATTTCAATAATCAAATCGCGTCATTTTTAATTGCCGGTTAACAGCAGTTTTGTAATTCTTCATGTTTTGCAAATTAAAAGTTTATTATGTAAAATACTGGTATATTATTTAAGAAATATAATAATTAACTCATTTGTATGATACGAATTCAATAATTCGAACAAAATTAATTCATTATGCCTAACATAGATTCACTAATTTCTTTGACTTAAACATACAGTACTAAGTGCGCACAGACATATAATTTAGATTTATCTGTAAATAGGCCTACTCATGATTTTAGTAATGCTATGAAATTAAATCAAAATATAACATGTTCAATTTAGCTATTTTATTACACTATGCTTATAGCCTCACACGGAACGTTGCCACGTTTAATATTCCGACCTTCTACTAGAGCCGGCCATAGATTTTCTTGTAAAAAATTAAAGGCGAACAAAAGTATTCTATTCTACTATTTTATTATTCTAATTGGGCTAGGAATTTACTTAACTTACATTGAGTTTCTGATTATTGGTTGCCCTGCATTTACTTCGTCAAGTACTGTAAGGACATTTTTTGGCGGTGTAGAGTCAAGTCTATTGGCATCTGAGCAGTTGTTTCGGTTAGTCGTGAGTTTCTTCAGATTCCCAGTTTGATTAGTTCTGAGATTTCTTGATACTGAAGTTAGATTTATAAAAAATCTGACGTTCTAGTTTACCTAACAGGGGGACTGCATATCTTGTCACTACCAAGCGTTATCTTATCTGGCGGTTCTACGCCCAATCCGAGTTTACATGTGGCTGTTCAGTTACACAGCAAGAAGGCTGACTTCCAGCAGCTGTGCATATTTACTGCAAACAGCCTCACAATAAAAAAATATAAAATGCTTACCTCCTGTAACTGGACCAGCCAATGCCTTTTTCTTTGTCAGGGAAGATGTGATTTATAAACCATAATATATGATTTTGTCTGATACCGTTTACATACGCTAAACATTTATTACTAAATTAAAAGGCATAGGCCTACATCTGCCAATATGGTGCGCAGCAGCATGGACGTATTCGTTAGTTTGGCAGCTGTTGTCTACAACTCGTAGACTCGCAAGTGGATAATGTTGCCGCTGTTAATAAACCTGTCCAATAATATCCATCGTGATCCATGTGTTCACAAAAAGTAATCGTTCATTAAGGGTCGCCTACCACCACAAGTTTAGTTTAGCAAAGGTAAGATACGCAAGATGGTGATGAACTTCTAGAAACATATTGATACGATTCGTACGTAAGTGAGTAGGTGTTGACACCATTCAGAGATAAACGAATTTTGTAATACCGTATGTTATCTCCCCCCCCCCCCATTGGTAACGACATTGGTTATCCCATTTGGTAACGATTCCCACAGTACACAGTACAGTTTCGGCGACGTAAGGTTTTTCGTTTCCATAGACATGAGCTCAGAATTTCTGAAAATTATATTTCTTTACGTAAGCACCAATCCAGAAATCTGACTTCAGGTCATACCTACATGATCGTCTTACATTATTAAACTCTTCCAGTTCCTTTGTAAACGTTTGTATTAACAAATCCATGTATTCTTAGAAGAACCGATAGAGACGATCAGACAAAAATATACGATATCGATCCTTTTTATACGGTGTGTGAAAAAATGTGCCGTTTTTATATGGAAAAACATTAAGTGAAATTTTTGTGCAAATTGTGTAAACCTTCACGCATTCGTTGATTATAAAACTTCGCCGGTAAGAATATTGAGAGAAGGAAGAACTGAAAGCAATAACCACGTAATTAACGTTCATTTTATTTTCTTCATAATTCATTCAATGTTATTAAGCCGTGCCTACTTCCATGATGGAAAGTAAATTTTTAAATAAACGACCGTTACGGAAGGGAACGTTGACACACATGCTAATGTATGTTATAGTTACTACCGTTATGTAGTTACCTGTTTGGGCGTGTCCGATCAGTTTTATTGAATAATATTATTACTCCAAAACATGTCAGCGAATGTAAGTATCTTTTTACTTTTCATGTGCATGTACTATAAACTGCGTCTTTCATGAAGTGACGGAATTCCATTCAGAACACATTCTGCAGGTAAACGCATACAAAACAGGTTCGTATGAACAGGTCTGGTTTGCAAACGCTTTTCAAGTTTCAAATTAAAGAGTTATAATTCATTGTGTAACTGATTTATGGTGTTACACCTTTATTTGTTTCAAGTAAGAACTAAATGTTTGTAATTCTACGCTTCGTTTGTTCAGTTGATTTACGTAAACGTTATGGAAAAATAACTTTTTCTATAATTTACCCGAAGGTAATTCTGCATTTTGGGGGAATTTTTATTGTTATTCAGTTTTAAACATTAAAGCGGACTCTTCTAAGTTCTGTTTTAAGCAAGTTATTTTTTTGAGAAATAATTAAGTTGTAAGTCTGGGCCATGTTATCTCAATTTTATGCTGTTTCAAAGTGTGTAGCCATCAATTTTCCCACAGAATGAATATACGCGAAATGTGTTTATCACATTACGATTTTACAATAAGGTTTGGGCCGTATCTTTTAATGGCCGTAAATCGAAAACAAAGCATTTTCGGATCCGTGTTTATAATGACTGTGAGCCTCATCATTACTTAGTGTACCTGTAATGTACTGCCTCGTTTTAATCATTAATACCGGTTATCAAAGCGACTTTTGTGAGTTGTAATTAAGTTTTTATCTCCACCAAAGTAGTTACGTTGTTGACGTGATTCTACACGATACTTAAACAAAGGCCCACGCCGTCAACAGAAGACGACGACAAGACGGGTCGAGTTCATGGGTCATAAGCTGCAGTTGATCAGTAGACTGATTGTGGCAACCCCGCGTCAATGTGAACTCAATAACAGAAGACTATTTTGTAACGAGACAATCTGACAGGTACAGTGCCACAATTTTCAGAACACATTTTCAGCTTCCAGCTGTTATCCTATTGACCGAGGCAGTAATCCTAGATCTGAAGAAATAGTGTAATTTATTAACTGGTCATAAAATTATAAAGGGAAAAGTAAACAACATTGTCGCTAAAATTTGCCGAATAATAACTTAACGCTGCAGGAAGCATTTCGGTGTCTCCACCATTGGTCATCGCATCGGTAGAATATGAAAATGGTGAAGACACCGAAAGGCGTCAGTTAATGCTATACGACCATCGACTTCAGCAGTCGATGGTAGAGGGGTTATCAGCGACAACGATGAACTAATGGAGACTGGTAGAAACGTGACAGCCTTTCTTGGTCGCTAAGCTGTGCCGACCCAGCGAAGAATTACCCCTACTTAAACGTATAGCTAAGTTGTCTACAGAGGAGGGAGAGGAGAGAACGCGATAACAGTATACCGTCTCACTCATGCGCTACCTCTGTCTATGACACACACATGCTTCTAATGTTCTCGTCAGACTTATGCAGCCGATGTTCACACTATGAAACACTGTACAAGACTGCTGTGCGCATGTGAGGAATGAGTGAAAATTTCGTTAGCCTCGCAACGAGGTCTGTCCACTGCGCATCTCGAAGTCAGTGTTCAATTTTTATCGTTATGTCTATAATAAACTCATATGACTGAGAAAGCGTAAGCGTATGACTATTTTTGAAGAAAAGGCTCTGTTTGCCAATCAATTTGCATGCACGTATATCATGTGCCATGACTTGTTTCTCTTGTAACAAATATGACTTTCTTATGACAGGTTCCATTACACTCCAGAAGTTTTCCAAACAGTTTTCGATTACCGGAGAAATTAATTTTTAGTTTTTAAAGCGTTCAGTGATAGGCGTAAATAATCTCATAATTGTGATACTGCAGGTTCGATGTACTAAAACTGTTTAGTGGATGTGGTAACAGTTTACACGCGTTACTACAAATCCTGTTATCAGCGGAACACGGCTTTATTGCTGGTAGGCTACATTGTCGTCGCCGACGCCCCTACTGGATTGGCCGACTCGCTGGTTGTAACGCTGTTTGTTTTGGTAATCTCTGTACATTTCCGATAAGCCCGCTGCTTTTATCACGACAGGCGGTGTGCGCATGCGCGCCAGGTGGCGATGATGAGAATGTATGTATTCAGCGAACGGCGACGGATTGACGGGTAACGCCAAAGCGATTCACCTGTGAATGCCTTTGTTAAACCCTTATGCCTACCTACCATTCAGGTCTCGTCTGTCACAAACGTGTGTTACATGCGTTAATGTATTCTCCGTCTCTCTCTCTCCCTCTTCCCAAGTAATATCGCAAATTTAATGTCGTATATAAGCAATCGAGAATATAATCTACATTACGCTCAGCGCCGAGACAGTCAAAAACAAATATTTCGAGGTCAGAAATCGAATACGTTTTTACGATAGTAATTTCTTTATTCTAGTGAAAAGTAGTTTTTTCGTTATCTTGATGTGCACCTTTCGATCTTTGCTAAATTCCATGTGCTCGTATATCTAGTCTATTTAGTCTCTTCTGGACATTTGCGCCAGTTATTTTATGTGTCCAGTGAACGTTACTTACTACACCGGCTTTACTTGCCCTTTTTTTCAGGTAGAGGGTTCGACGGCATAACGCGCGTCAGTTCTTAAATGCTTACAGTTATTAACGAAGTGAATGACAAAAACCTTAAGTTGAGTCCATGCCCGATTGACGCGTAGAGAAATCGGATCTCCCTAGGCGTCAAACGGGCAAGGGCCCAACCTCAGTGCTGGCCTAGTGGCAAGTTGCCTTCCGGCTCTATGGAAACGTTCCCATGGACTAGTTTCAAGAAAACCCTTATGGATATCTTTGTTTTATAATTGTATAATCCTTCTTTCATCCATTTTCTTTAAAACCGCAAACAATACGTTGTCGAAATAAATAATACAAATCAATAATTAGGCTATAGGTGTCTTCACACAACAATTTCCAATAATCACACACACACACACACACACACACACACACACACACACACACACACACACACACACACACACACACACACACACACACACACACACGTCACTACAACAAATCTCTAATTGCAAATCCGAGCGCTTCGCTTTAGAATACACTGTTCAAACAGCAAATCGTCTGGTCCTCCCTTCCATAAACATCTATTTTATAATCAGCCTGCGGGGTGTAGTACGTGACAATATTGACGTAACTGCCGTTAGAATAGTGGAACAGTCGACCAGCATCTGGAAGGTGAGAGTATTGCGTTGTCCTGTCACTAACACAACGCGTGCCAATCGTCACGCAGCCAACGCATGCTACTAATTGTCTCATGAGCATAGCATATATTTCCGACTTCTGGAATACTCGGTACCATTCTATCACTGTTATATGGTTGGATGTCGTTACGTTTATAACGTGTAATTCACTTTCGATAGTCTGTGTAACTGAAAGTTTCCGAACGTTTTTCGAAATCTAATACGATATGTAAAATTTCATGTGAGAATGAAAGATGCCGAGCAAGAGAAAATAACAGATCAAACATCTCGCAGATTTGGTCATTCTTAAAAACAGTTCGTTCCCCATTTGCGGGGTCCTAGAGAAGGAAAAGACTGTCCCAGTACGAAAGATACGAGAACAGAACTGGATTTGTCGCAGTGTGTCACTTGTCTCCTGTAACCAGCGAGCGGAGCTAAAAAACGGCGATTTGTCCCGTGGTACGTCGCCCCGGGAATACAACAAAATATTTCTATACGATTATAGAAGTACAACAAATATTTCTATACGATTACCAGTTAAAGAAGTGTGTTTTACAAATATACGACTCTTTTTCTTGTAATGAAAATTTGTATAATAGCCTAGATAACGTATTGTAATTATTGCTTTCGTTAACTGCAGCCATACAGACTTTTATAGGCGTACAATAATAAAGAACAGTAGCTGTACGTGAAATTCTTCGTATTTACTCAAGTTGAAACTAGGACGTCGATAGAAAATTCTCTTTACTTATATATTTTTCATTATAAAATTTATATCGCTTTTGTGCCCGGTCTTCCTTTTTTGTTAATATAAATTTCAAATTAAGGATTACGGAATTTTTAATAAAAAATTCTCCGTGTTAGAGGGACAGTAAAATATTTATTTTTAATATATTATTAATAATGCATTTAAAAAAAACTTGAATATTGTATTAAATAACATTGCAGTCTACGTAGTTGGCTTTAGAATTGCATAAGTATGTATACGTAGACTGCAGAAGTAGAATGTGCATAGTAGCTTAAATGGTGTTATAGCTGCGGGAGAACTACTTTGTCACTTCATTCTATGAATCTCAATTCTGTTGGTGACCGAAGTTTTTCTTTAGACTCCTTCACGTGATGTACTTTTTAAATAAAATTCTTTTCATGAAACATGATCCTTATAGACACAATCGTCACGTACTTTTTGGGTATCCCATATTCGTCAAAGTCCTAATACGTTTTGCATTTGTGTATAAATTATCTATCATGTTAATAGTTTATAACTTAATTATTTTAAAAGCAAGCTGTTGACTGAAGGAATATTAGAGATACGGTCTATTACGGATTCGAATATCACAAGGACAAGGACACCGTATTGGGCCGCCACAACATGATATTATACATATGCTGCTGAACAGTGTGGTCATTCATTTTCTAACTAAACAGCTAGTAGCATCTTCAGCTTTGTGTCCTATGACCTTATCCTCCATTCGCACGAAGCAGTAATATTTAGTTGCCCTTCCAGTGGTCTTCAATAATTCGGTTTACTTGTATGTATATTCTCGTTAACTGGAGCGTGTTCTCAATTTGTCTTCTCCGCTTATTGCGTGGAAAACCCTTTGCAACTAACTATCTGAACTGTTTCTAACAGTTGTAAATTTCTAATACATTGACCAGCCGTAAATTTCATTACGAATTTCTGTTTATTCTGCATCGTTGTTCATGTGTTCAGTGTTTCATACCGATCTTTCACCAATACGATCTCACAAAAATTAATTTTAAATACTGTAGTTTTTCTACGTTCTGTTTACAACACATTTTACTGTCGTAATCTAATATAAAGACTGTCCCATCTTCGATGTACTTTATAGTTTTTTATTATTTTATTAAATTTCTCCGTTTTTGTATCTTGTTTTAGAAATGTCGTCCATCGTAAGGGTGCCAGATATGACCTAAAATAATAAAAATTGTTACTAAACAAACTTAAAAGACAGGTTGTACGGATCAGGTGCAGTACATACGCAGTGTGGTGCTCGATACTGCGTCTACAGTTTCTGTGTCACTTACATTAAGTGTAATGTGAATATTTAAATCTAATAATGGTACTGTGTTATTAAGAACCGTGGCAGTCGATACGCGCTAGTTTTCTCTCCGTGTTTGCAAAGGCTAAGGTAATAACGTAGCGACGTAATGGCATACGCATTATTTATTGATACCGTCTCGCCATCGGAGAGTTCCAAATGAGCTCATAATGGACGTGTCCATTAGCTTAGCTTCTCTTATTGCTTTTGTGTTACTATTACTTTTGTGTAAATGTGTAAACTTTGCTGGTCCCACTGTATCTGATCTTGAACAATAATACAGTCGAGTGGTTGATCTGTACATTAACCGGCAATGGTACGAATTCGTAGCTAGCAGGGAATTACGTCTGTACCTGTTCGTGCGAGTCTTTGTTTCACGTTTCGACGTAACCCTGCTAACTTTATATCGTACATTTTCCATTTTGTGATTGATATAAATTTTGCGGTTTTCAAAAATGAAAGGGAATTTGTTAACTTTATTCTGTCACTTCTGTGTGTTCGTGAGACAAATGTTACTTGAACTTACTTGAATTAAAAATAATTTATACAGACAATTATTGTTTTTACTTATTCTTATTTACAGAAATTTATGGTATAGGCTGTAGTTCGTTTTAAGAGTTCTAAACAAACAAGCACGGCATTTTATTTTCTTCTGTCCCTGCCTTTCTTTTGGGCATTCAGATCTTAGTGCGTTCATTACAGATTCATATTTTTCAAATTCGTCTCCTTAAGTCATACAACACGTTTTGGGACAATGGATTTGAAATAAAATAATCATTCCATTTATTAATAATAACAGTGTGGCACCACTGAAAAAAGAATATTCTTTCTTCTTGTTTAACGCTGTGTGAGATGAAGTGACGCTTTGAATAGTTTAATCACAGTCCATTAACTTATTTATATTTCCACTGCAACAATTCAGAACCTATCAAGACAAAGACACCGTCTTTGTGATGCCAACATTCGAAACAAGAATTATTGTACTGGGGTTAAATTAAACGAATTTATTTTTATAATTTGCTGGAGTTTTTATCCTCTTTGTCAAGTGTCTTTTACGCTACCCTGGGTTTAAAAACCACAGTACTCTCTAAACAAAGAAGTGCGTTATGAAATAACGTTGAATGCCTCGGTGTGCTGTGATCGATAAACACAAGCCTTAAGTTTAACGTAGGCTACATTATAATTTACTCTATATGACATTTATTGTGGCATTTATAAGAAGGTATTTCGAAGTAAGAAAGAAACTCGTAAAAATAAATAAGAAAATGGTAGGACTACATCAGCTTATAGCCACATTAACTGCATAACTTCGGTTACAGTGTTATGACAGTTTTTTCTTACATTTAACGTAGATGAGAAATTTATTTTTTTGGGCGAACTAAAACTTCAATTTAATAACACGCCATTAAATTATTTATGTAACAAGAATCCATTAGATAGTACAGAAAATTTGACCGAGTTAATGCAAGTAGTTCCTGAGAAAATGTTCCTTATGTTACCATTAACTGGTGTAGAGATTCCGGGTACCCTTAAAGAGTGTATGGATAAGTACAACTTTGTTCATAGAGTACATAGTGATTACAGGTGAAAGTCTCTCCTGTGAACAACGCACAAATTATCCTGTTCAGAAACATTATCAGACAGAAATAATTCCCAGTACTAAAGAATACGTTGGAGAATGTTTAAGAGGATTTGTAAGTGGAAAATAATTAATTAATCAACTATGATCCACGATCCGACAGTTGGCACGGAAGTCGTGGGAACACAGTGACATACCAGATCTTAGTGATTTTAAACAAACATATGACAGCAATGACAGAGAAACTATACGACACTATGGAGAACGCTGGGATTTCAAGAAAGCGTGCAGCACTACAAGAGCTTCAATGAGTCTGAGGTAGAACAAAGAGTTAGATAAGGAGATAGGCTGGCCCTCGTACTGTTTAATATAGTGTTTAAAAAACTTAAAACAGTCAGAATTGATAAGAGAGGTACACTTATATATAAAGGAAAACAGATTATAGCGTATGCGTATGGTATCAGTAATGGATTTAAGCTTAAGAGCAGTTGTCGGAGTGTACGAGGATTTGAAGAAAGAGGAGAGAAGATAGAGCTGGAGTTAAATGTAGGAAAACCAAGGCTTGATGGTGAAGGAGACAGATAGCGACAAAATGTAACAGCAGGAAATGACAGCGTCGAATGGACAATGCCTTTGTGTATATTGGGATTAAGTGAATAATACTATTGACATCACGTAGGAAATAAGATAGGCTGATGAGAAAAAAACGGGAAACTAATGTATTAATAAGATTAGTATGCTACAGCACAATACAAAGGTGACAGTGTAAAAAACAACAATAATAAATCTTGTAATTGCCTATGAATGTGAAATTTGGACACTTACAGTAAATATTGAGGAAATGCTTGAAGTTTTCGAAATAAAGGTCCTACGTAAGATATATCGTCCAGTTAAAGAAAAGATGCCTGAAAAATACACTGTAATTATGAGCTGAATCAGGCACGCAAGGACCATTGCTTTGTAGAATTGTGTGAAGTTTTAGAGACTTAGGTGGGCAGAGCACATGCAAAGGATTGAAGACGAGAGGATACCAAGGAGAGCGACAGAGACAATTTCTTAGAAAGAGGAATAAGAGAAGGCCACTTTCACAATGGCAGGACAACGTCAGAATGAATGCTAGACTTTGCTGTTTGGCGGTCAGTATCACAGAAAGTAGATGTTAGAGATGTTCGCACGAGGATGTTGAAGGAGGCTACGGTCCAGTAAGGATTGTCTTTCGACAGGACGAAGGAATGATTACAAAGTGGTGGTAGACTTGGCCAGTTGTGTATTTATGTATGTATTGGTCTCGCTGCCATATATGGTAGTGAAATCCGACACTGTGACTGTGGGGGACGTAACCATATAAATTGGAACCAGAAATCACTTGCCCTATCCCAGGAAGAAAAATAATCGGGAAATTATAAAGCAGTTTCGATCGCTCGAATAGTAACACTGTCGAAACTGAGTAACATACAGTGTGCAACGTAGCGTAATGTAGGGATAATCACTGCGATTATGGAGTATCTCTTCAACTGTTATTACCACATTAGAAGGCATACAGAATCGCAAGTAGCGTTGGATACGTTCAGAAGTGGTGAGTCATGTTTAATGTGGGATCTAAAAACATTATAGGAAAATAGTCTGGTATTTCCCGACAACGTAGTATTACAGACGATAATTTTAAAATGCATAATGTCTTCTCTTTCGGTTCTAGGTTCCGCCAATTAACTCACATCATTTCTGTAGTACGTCGTGTGTCTCCATGCACCCGTACCCGTTATTTGGTTTCAGCGATCTGGCTATAACGTCGCCAACGTTCCAACGCTTATTAAATATTCAGTGCGGGGTTAGGATTTTAAAATAGGAGATGCTAAAGAAGTGCTTGATTCTCTTATGCGGGAATACTTACTAATGAAAGTATACAAGAACTCAATGATGATGAAGGAGAAATCGATGAGGAAGTCGGTAAAAGGAAGTGACGTTTAACGATGTAGGGGTTGACAAAATTTCCTCTTACTGAGGAAGGGCTCCGCATTTTGCATGATGAATACAAGGGACAGTAAACGTTTATCTCAGCGTGATGTACAGCATGGAGTACATAGTGTAAAAAAAAAATTGAACGCACAAAATAGTCAACCCTCCATTCCTTCTGTAAGACAGCGAACAAAACTGGCAAAGAACGAACTGTGGTGGAGAAAAGTGTTAATCGCTTCGGTTTCCGAGTTTAACCCATTCCGACTTCGTGTAAAGTAAGGTGAAAATTGTCTAGGTTGGGTTAATGAACAGAAAGGTGGATAATTAGTATGGGCCTAATACACTTGCACCGTAATCATAATACATTAAGTATTTTACTTGAAAAAATCGTGTGATTGTGTAAAAGATTTTTTATTTTATAACTTAAGCTGTTCCTTCGTTATTGTTTCTTATTGAAAAACGGTGTCTCACTTAACGTCGTTTCAATTAACGTTAACTGAGGATTTGCGAAGATTCAAAAGTGTTGTTGTAGATGAAACACAGCATCCAATCAAACCTTATGTTCTAAAGATGCTAGCAGTGTTTTCATATTTTGTGTGACCCCGTTTGCTCAGTGCTGGTCAATTCAAGACGACACACGGTTTACCCGTTCCATTTTTTCTTATTGTAACCGAGAAACTGGTAGACTGTTGCACAATTTCTCTTCAAACCGACTCGTTATGACAAGAGTTATAAAAGGCGTACGTACCACGTTAGAACGCAGAGTAATCAAATTAAAAGAATCCCATTGACTGAAAGCAAAACTCAGTTCATGAAACGACCCATTCATTTCTGTGTACCTCGAATCTGAGGCTTTGCCTGTTTGTTGTTCTCTCTTCGCTTTTTTTATCTATCTCTATCTCTATCTCATTCTGTTTTTTTTTTTTTTTTTAATCTTTCACTGACTTAATAAAATAAGAGGAATACGCTTGTTTGTAGTTTAAAGCACTGAAAGTTCGGTTAGACCGACCCGATGTACGTATTCACAACGTTTATGCCACACTTAACTTTCAACCGTGTCGGCGACCGGACTCGGATGTATTGTAAAGGTGCGAAACACTGAGCGACTTCTCGTATTACTGCTCACCAGTGTCGCAAGCGAACCGTACAAAAGCAGCCATTGTCCTTTATTTCGAAATTAATCAATTTCACTTTAAAACTTGAACGACATTAGGCGCGTCGTTGTGCGTAATTGCAAAGTTTTAATTGCTACACACACCGCTCAAACTAAGTTAAACATTCATTCCTAAGATCGAGTTATTTTCCGTAGAAACGTTTTAGCATACATTTTTTATTACGTGCCACAAGTGCTATACAAAATGAATAAAGTTAGTGCGCATGATCCATGTATTTAGCGAATTTCTGTTTCACAGTTCTGACATTGAGACCATAACTATGGTTGAACCAGATTTGCATATGTGTCTAGAATATTTGGATGTTTCTTATTCACGAGTTTTTAAGGAATGCCGCTAAAACTTTGTTATTAAAAAAAAAATGGAGTTTTCTTTTGCAGTGCTTATCTTTGGAGGCCTCTCTATGCCAGGCACGAGGCAGCTAACCTGGGTCCAGTTCCACAGAATACCCTCACGACTAGTATTTCTTTACCACTCTATATCTTGTATACCTGTTGGATGTTCGTTGTAAACTTTTTTCGGAATTCTGGTATCTTCCATCCTCTGTAAGTATTGCTCGATTTGTCTTTATATCGTTCCGCGTTTTCTCATTCACCGCACGCATTTTCAGTTCATTTCTAATGGCGTTTTCGAATTATTCCCCCTGTTATACATAACGTAACCTATCGTATTTATTAATAAACTCATATTATTTGTCTATCTTTTAAGAGTTATAGCAAGGTGAAATCAGGTATTTATTATTGTCCTCGATATAGCTTGTTGAATTCCCAGCTTTGATAATTTCAAAATTATTTCATAATTTTTATTGTTTTTTTAGTTATAAAATTCATTTTAAACGACACGTACAAAACCAAACCTTTTAAATACCCACAAGCAAATTTTTGAAGAACGTTATGAAGAGTGAGGCTTGTGAGAATTTATTATTGAGTACGGATTTACACCAAGGAAGAAGCTAAGTCTTGTGCCTGATCGTTAAAAAAAATAAAGTTCCCACTATAAAAATATTTTCCTGCCTGTATCTGTGAAAATGTGATACTTCTCTTTGAGTTGACATAAGGATCTCCATAAATAAAGTATAATTGTGTAAATAAAATAAACGTCGTAAACGTGTGTAGATTATTTATTTTGAATTTAGATTAATTTAATGTTTTAACGTCCTTCTATAAGATGACGGTAGTACCAGCACTGTTGTATGGATGCGAGACATGGACTATAAGGAAGGACTGGTGCCAATTACAGGCTGCAGAAATGAGCTATTTGAGATCAATAAAGGGATATACGTAACTCGATCATATAAGAAACGAGTATACTAGACGAGAACTTGATATAGTTTCCCTCAATGAACTCACTCAGAATGTATAGAAATTGTTGGAAACTACATGTAGAACGAATGGCTAATACTCGCTTTCCGAAGTTGGCTTATGAGTATGAGCCGGTTGGCAGAAGATCTATAGGCAGGCCAGTCTCAAGATGGTGGGAGTCATGAAGCCAGAATAGGAGAAATTCTATCCATGAAGTGATGATGATGATTTTGACTTCCTGATAATTAAAAACAAAGTTTCAGCTATTTCGCCTCGTTTGCGTAAAATTCCAAACTGTAATTCGCTTAATAGACAAAATAAATAATTTCTTATTAAATTCCAGTTTTCCTAGAGTTAAAAAGGAGCATCTTTACGTCTAACGTAAGTAAACGGAATTGGTATCATTGATACCAACTAGATTAGAAGTCTTGTCTAGCGTTTTCAGATTCATGATAACGTAAAAGTTTTTCGAGTAACATGTGGCTTTATGGATTCAAAACAATCAAAATTCTCAATTTCAAGCTAAAGGATTCGCAGTGTACACGTCATTTTTAAAAGGAGAAATGCCGGATGTACGGAGCGAGAGATAATTAGTAATTAGTAATTTATTCATTGTTTAGAAGCTGTTTAAAATTTCACGCTTGTTTTGAAAAACGGACAAAATCAAACATCGTGGTGTGATTCTTTGTTAAAAATTGTTTAGCGCCAACGGAAATTCAAAACGAAATTGTAAATGTGTCAGGATATGCTGCGACTTCAAAACCAACGGTTTGTAAGTAGGCACTTGAGTTTAAACGTGGTCGTACGAGCATTGAAAACGTGGTCGCACTGGACGCCCAAAAAATGTAACAATTCCAGATGCGGTAGCAAACAAGTACAACGCTTTTTCACACAAAGTCCTTGAATTAAAGTATGATGCACACGCTCATATGAGATGCCTATGATTTCTACAACGTCATCCACGACTCAGTCTGCGGTCTTCCAACAGCCTATGAATTTCTTCAATAATGCCATTTCTTGTTGCACTTTTTGGACGTTCACTGCTGGGATCGTCTTCAGTGCATGTACGACCACGTTTAAACTCGAGTGTGCCCCACTTACCGTTGTTTCTGAAGGCGCAGCATCTCCTAACACATTTAGAATTTCGTTTTGCTTTTCCATTGGCGCTAAAACGTTTTTAACAGAGAATTCATCACATCACGATGTTCGATTTTGTGCATTTTAAAAACACACGTGCCAGGAATATTTCAAACAGCTGGTAAAAAGTTAATAAATTGACTGATATATCTGGAAATTAACAGGTGTTCACAGGAAATATACGTCTTGCAGCACACGAAAGATTTTAGTTCTACCACTGAGCTATAGATGTCGCTCCGCGAACTTTTCAACTGACCCTCGTATAATAGCGTGGTTAAAATGAAGAAAATCTGTAATAATAGTGGTCTTTATAAGCCACCAGCAGAACGTTTTAGGCCGCCAAGGCTGAACAACACATAATAGAGGGTGTTATCAGTGTCTTAAAACGTAATTAGTTTTCACTTTCATTATAATTCGCATTAAACGGGTTTTCTTGTTGTCAGTACTTTAACAACACGAAAGAAGTTACCATTTAACGATCGTTACCGGAAGTTTCATGATGAATAAGGCCGTGGATTTTAATACTGTCTCCTGTAGCGATCCCTTCGGCGTTAACGGTTTCTTTCGTTTCCAGATTAGACACACGTTGATAATTCATAAAATCTGAAATAATATTATAATATTAATTGTAGACTCATAAAATTATGTAGATTCACACAGAGAGAGGTAGAGAGAAGTTATACAGTGAGAGACATACATTAAATCAGACGTACCCCCAGTTGCGTTGCACCGTCCAACATAACGAATGTCATGTCAGACACTATTCATTACTGCCGCTGTCAAGGGGTTATTCATTGGAAGTAATTTTTATAATCATTCGTTTAAAAGTACGTTGTTCAACACGTGCTGCTATACAAGTTTTTATTATAACGTACATATGCTTCGTAGTAGTGAGAAGAATAAAATTAATTTGAGTTATAATCAACGCCACTCGACTCTCCGAGTGCTTTAGTGTCAGACGTACAGAATACATTAACTTATAACAAAACGTAAAAATAATTTTAAGTCTGTCTACTATTTCGTTATCTCTTCTTGGTTTCTGCTGTCGTTAGTATACACAGTACGTAGGCAGAAAAGTGTACGAATGAGAAGTTGTTGAGAGCGATATGTAGCCTACAATAAGAGGAGAAAAGTCCAGGACTTTTTAAGTAAAATCGTCGGAGTAGAGAATACATAGCTGACACCGAAATCAGATTCATCAAGAAACAGTTTAACGTTTGATAAACATGTAAATCGAGTTTGTAATCGTCGGTGATATTGTAATGATATTGTGTCCTCGGATTGTGAAGATGGTTGTGTATTCGTGCAAATATTATTCGTTTGTTGTTTATGTTTTCGTTTTGGAGTCTGCCTTTAGTCAAACGAAATGTTTGTTTTTAGATAACGCTGGTAATCTGACTTTCATAAGTAGTTCTGTTGTCACCGTGGTGTGGACGTCCGTCCCCTGTTTTCTGATTAATTTTTGTCTGTACATCCACGTCTGCCCGAATAAAATAATGGTTATGTAATTCACCATTCACTTTACTGACGGTTCGGCTAAGTGTTCAATAAAGCCCATGTTTGACGACTTCCGAACCAGAGCACTGGTTTCACAGGTCTCAGTTATTGGAAATTTAAACGTAATACTAATGTAATCTCTCTCTCTCTCTCTCTCTCTCTCTCTCTCTCTCTCTCTCTCTCTCTCTCTCTCTCTCTCTCTCTCTCTCCTCTCCCTTCCTCCCTCCCTCCCTCCCCTGTATCTGTCTATCTATGTATTTATCTCTCTTTCTATGCCTCTCTGTACATTATGTATTTGCTTTTCATTGCCTTTTACTTTTGTGAAGTCGGTTCATAAGTCATCGATGGACGAGAATTTGAAGTCGTCAGGAAAGACAAGAGCTGTACAATCATTACGACTTTATGGTGTACCTTACGAAATGTATGCTTTAATTTTTTTTTTGACGTGTTCTATAATTAAAGGATTCATTTCTACTTATGTAGAATATTTAATCCCTAAGAGTGGTATGATAGTACGTTGTTATATATATTTGTCCGTTTATTGATCTTTTCTTGAATGAGTAAGAGAGTTTTTTGTTTACAAAAAAAAAAGATAATTAAAAATGACACAAGAAGAAAAGAAAACTAGATTTGTTGTACCGAGTTTCTTCGTTCATTTTATTACATGACGACACGTGCGTTTTATCTTGTAGTAGAGTCAGGAGCTCGCTAAAGGCGCGAGGTATTTTTGGTGGAGTGAGACGAAGTGTACAGTAAAGGCACAGAGTAAGGAGCGATGATTATACTTGAAATGAGAGAGTATGGTGAGAAGTAATGAGGAAGAGAGAATGGTAGTGGCAGTGGGAGAGAGAGAAGTCATTTAGTAGCGGTGTACGTGCAACATAATGTATAGAAGAATGAGCGTAGAGCACGGTTGACAGTGACAGATTCCGAGCGCTCTCGGTTCGCTTTGTAGCTCGGGTTAATTCACAACAGCAGCACATGTTCTGTACAGTACATACCGGAGTGTTTCGTGTTACAAGATTGCCCCCGTTAATCAATAATACTAAAACTGAGTAGTACTCCATGTTGTTGTACAAACAAACAGTAACTGATGATTACCGTTCGACGGATCCATTAATAATTGTTATTGATGGAGACTTGTCTAGTTGGCCCGCGAAGTCTATGAATTATATATGTAGTGCAGTGTGTAACGTGGCCGTGTCTGTCACAAGCTGTAAACACAGCAACTACAAGAGAGCTGTCGGTCAGCGAATCTTTCCGAGACCACTTTTTTGATGATACAAAAAATTGCGTAAGCCGTTGATAGCTCGGCTGCGTAGTGGTAAGTGCGACGCTTCCAACCGTTTCTTCGGTTATTTTTCAGCTCGTACTTACGGCTGTTTCACATAAATATAACAGCGGTTTTAAACTACTGACTCACAAGTTAATTCACAATGACAGTAATTCATAAAGAAACTTAGTTTATGTTTAATTTGTGTATTCCTGCTTTACAACTGCATTAGTTAGTCATACGAGGTTTGATCAAAAAGTTCATGCAGTTCTTGTTTAGTTTAAAAATGATCCCTTCATTCATCGACACTTTTACTACCCCCATGAAAGTAGTCTCCGTCGAATGTAACACGATTAAGCCAGCCGTTTTGCAGACTTCAAAACATTTCAAGCATGCACTTTTTAGTACTGTTTTGAGCTCACTTAGCGATTTTCGTTTTACGTCTTCAACGGTCGCGAAACGTTGTCCTTTCAAGGAAATTATCACTATTGGGAGGAGGAAAGATCGCGTTGGAACACATCTGGTGAATACGGCAGTTAACGGGTCATCATCATTGTGACGTTTTCTTTTGTCTAGAATGGCAAAATTCTTAACAAGCAATGACGTGCGTCCAGACGCATTATCAGGCTGCAATTTTCGTGAATTACTCTTCCGTAAATCTGGCCGTTTTCCACGAATAGCTTCACACAAATGGTGTAAAATGTCCAAATAGTACTCTTTACTTATCACTGCGCCTAGCGATTAAATTCGTGGAACACAAAAACATAATCTTCATCTGACAACCACGATCTTCAACTCATTTACGACAGTCTTTGAAGCTTGTAAACCGCTTGTTCACGCACAGGAGTCTCGCCAGAAGCCTTCTGAACACGTTTATCAGGACAGAGCAGTTTGTCTCACAGTTTACACAAAATTTAATACATCTTCACTCTTCCATTGTAGAATGACAAATAATCGCCTAATACACCTAAGGACGACTTACTCAGTTAGATGTGAATTCTAAACTATGTATCAAATCGGGCTAAAATTTTAGACGATTGTCACTAACATGTGTACCAACATCACATAAAAACAGTTTTTTAATCGGAGACTTATAGCGGTGGAAAATGTAAAATTGCACGAACTGTTTGATCAAACCTCGTATGTTTTGCGGATTTGTATGATTTGTGTATGGACTCTATTAGCGTACCTCGTATAATAATGGACACAATTTGTTCTGGCAAAGGTACAGACTCTTCTTTGAAACATTGACAACATTTTTTTATTCTTGACCTTGTGATCAACAAGACTTTGGTCGCAAAAATTATTCACCAAATCTCTTTGTATTGGACAGTAAAAAGCAGCAACGTGATAAATCCGTTACGAACACGTAAACATGTCAGTAAACAGAATAGAGTCACGGTGAAGTCATCTGTGTGTCATTCCCTTCAACGTAGAATACCCGGACGTAAGACCGTCTGCTCACTAAATTACTCATTTCATGTGTTTTCCTTGTATACTTTCCTGTTTACTGATACGCTCAGTTTCAGGTATTCTCATTATCTACAAAAGACTGACGTGGATGTATAACGCATTTTATGTCGGTGAATAACCTTAAAGCTCCTTATTAAAAAAAAAGGAAATAAATAAACACTGACTTTTTATCAAGTTACTTTCCAACTTATCAACAAGACACTTTCTGTCTTCGATAATGGCAATAATGTCTTGAATTTTGTTTTAACAGCGTAGTCTCTTATCGTGGAAGGCAGTGTGAATGACTTCAGACGTTACAGAGATGCTGAGATACTGCAGTGTCTGGGGAATGACGTGAAAGTCGTGAAACTATGACGGCCCATAAAATGGAACGTTCCACTTTCGGTTTGGGGTGTCAGGAAATTATTTTACTTTGTACCGAGTTTTATGCTTTCCTTTAATCTATTTCAAGGAACTCGTAGTAGGCCTACTAACATGCTTTTGCCTTTATTGCCTCATATGTGGGCTGCCTTCAGTGTTGAGACGATAAGGCGGACTGTGTTATATTTTTTCCATACGATGAAGTCTTTCCTTCAGAAACCTCACTGTTTACAACATGTTTATATAGATTTATTAACAATAACTTTCTTATTCGTCAATGCGGGCCTTTTGCAAAACTTGTTTCATTTAATTTCTAGATTAGAATTATTGAAGATATGCACCTACAGGTTTTCTGTGTATGCCGTTCTTGATACGTTGGATACCATAAGTTAGGCGCGTTAACGGAGTTCCTTCAGGAATTTGTAGCATAAGCAGAGGTAATAAATATCTTCAGCATTTCTGAAGCTGAGCATAATGGATATTCTGTCTCGGATTCATAAATGGAGAAAGCCTAATCCAATGATATTTTATTGAACCGGTTATATCTGTATATCCACCTATTCCTGCATTATGAACTCCATCACGATATCTAGGCAGCGGGTCGGTCGGGCTCCTCGTGTTTTGAAATGAATTTACCTCCATGAAAATGTATTTGATGGTGTGTGTGTGTGTGTGTGTCCATGGAGGTTACTCATACTAAGTATGAACCAGACATATCAGAAGTAATCATCATTTGATCGTCATTTTTTGTACTGGACTATTCCATATTCGTTTGTGTGTGTCAATGCGGTTAGACTCTCATGGTCATAAAATGTAGTACCTTATTTTCATGGCTCCCATACCTGATGTTTTATACAGAAAGTAACGAAATAATCGGTTAGTGATTAAAAATCATTGTAATTCATTGGACACTGTAAAACGTCTAAATGACGTGGTTGTTAGCATTCTCAGTCTGCATATAAGACCTGGATCGTTAGATGGCTTGCTTGAAGGTTGGCAGGGAGGAGCTACAATGCTAATCACGATTCCACAGTAACACTTGACACTTGTGACAGGGCTTCAGCGAAATTCGAACCCGGTTCGTCAGAAGCATGAGTGTTAGTCGCTAGACTAAAGACCGGTCATTTAGTAGAATCTCCTTCTCAGAATCACTTATTTCCCTTCTCCATGGAAAAATATTTTGGGAAACATTACTGACACCGTGTACATTAAGTATGAGCTTGACGTGGCGGAAGTAATCATTTGATTACCACTGTTTGTACCGGTCTGTATAATTGATTCCATATTCATTACAGTTCAGGAAAACTTAACCAACTCATTACAATTGATACGTAAAGTGATTAGATATCTTTACAACAACAGTTAATCTTATAACTTCGTCTCCTCTGCACTAAGTGGGAAAGTGGTTTCCACTTAATTAAACGTAATCACTCTTACTCGACGATAACTTCCTGCATCAGTGAATTTCTATATTAATCGCTGTAATTATTTTCTGTTATTGATGTGTCGGATTGAAAATTTTGTTCAAAACTTTCGGTTTTGTTGTAGAATTAGAATTGATGAAAAACCACGCACTTCCGCACAGTTTGTCTTCATTGTAGTTATTATAGTCGTTATTGTTGTTATTCAATTCCGTATCGGTTTGTCTTTTTGTAAGTTTAAATACTCCCTCTGAATCAGGACACTAAGCCGTAGTGTTTAGTACTGGCAACAGTGTCCACTAAACCAGATTTTCCACAGAACACACGTGTAAACTCATTCCTGTACGCTGTGCGCACGCGCGCGTGTATGTAGCGTATCAGTGCGTCTGCCGTGTCTTTCGAAAATCTGAAAATCAGTAACCCGAACCGTCAAAAATCCGAATTCCTCAACAGAGTAGAATTTAAAGTACAGAATTAATTATTGTTTCATTTTTACTTAAATTAAGAACTGTATCGGTATTGTCTTAAGAGTAGGCCTACTGTAAACGGAAAATAAGGATAATTCAACGTATTTTTTAAAAGTATACAGTACTAACTTTTTTTATAAACGGTAAAAAAAGTCACTACCTAAAAAACGTGCAATACAGTGTGTAATATAATATTTAGTATTTTAAGTTTTACAAAAATTGTGATGTTTATGTTATGGATACCAAACGACAAAATACTTACTGTTTTGTACAAACGACTTTCTATGCTGTTACTATCGCATATTCGTTATGTTCTAAAATCCGAACAAATCGATAATTCGAACTACCCCTAGTCGCGATTCGTTCGGATTATTGACCCTCCACTTATGACGATCACAGCTTTGACTAGGAAGTTTTAGAACACCGTCCACAGCGTTGTTCAGTTAAATTACCTTGCTACGTACTCTCCGGAGCTAGGCACTCTATGACAGTTCGTCATCTGTTACTGTTCCTGGATACAACTTTCCAGTTCACCTGTTCATCCTTTCAGACCGGTACTCTCCTCCTTCATCCGGTTGACATGCTTCAGCCAACTTAATCGTCTTGATGTGTCTCACTACATTTTCATTTTTATCAAAATTCGAAACTTCCTATTCTTCTACGTGTGTCCTTCTACACCTTGAAACATTCGATAATGATTACAAGAATCCAAAATAGAGGAGGTACAGTATTTACGTTTTCCTTTAGAAAAATTGAAACTGTCAGTTTTACATACTTTACGAACATTACAATTGCACACTCATAAGTAGAAACATCTTTATTGTAAAATAACAAAAACGAGATGAGCAACAAACTGAAAAACTGTTTTCAATAGGCGACGAAGTTGGGAGTTTGCAATTTTCATGACTTTGATTTAAAGATTAACAAATATCGCACTCAGAATGTAGCCAGAGAAGCATTTTGCAGTGGTAAGGGAATCGATCGTATGTTTAGTGAGAGTAGACGAAAATATGAAGGCTTAGGGAGAACTGCAACAGTTCGTTCTTGGCTTTCGGATCACTCGAAATCTGTACATAAGATACCCAATACACAGACTTGCTTGTAATTGGGAAACGATTTGAGAGGCGCCAGCTCGTGGACTAATTTTTTGTATAATGGAAGCTAAAAACCTCACTCGTTCCAAACATAAAGAAATACAAAAGCCCGCGCGCGCAACTCACATCCACAAAAAACGAAACTCAGAAGTCATGAAAAATAATGATTGTATTAGAGACATAGTTTGAACTGTGACTCCAACAGCGAAGAGGCGACCGTGAAACTTATACTGTGCTACTTGAACAGTGGGTCGTAACCATAACGGCTGTCGTCGAAGTATAATCAAATTTTATTATACGAGATGTTGTAGTTCCTCTACTTTCTGTAGTTTTCGCACAGAAGACTTTCATGTAAATATAAGTTGGGGAAACAGAGCAATTGTGTGTGTGTGTGTGTGTGTGTGTGTGTGTGTGTGTGTGTGTGTGTGTGTGTGTGTGTGTGTGTGTGTGTGTGTGTAGGGGGGTTCAATTATGCTACTTTGTGATGAAACGGTTGACAGAACTTGTAGGCAAATCTGTGTTGGAGACAATCGAATATAGTATAGTTATCGAATACCGTTTCTGTGTGTTTATATATTCCTTATTTTTCAACACGGGGAAGAATAGGCCTATGTCTTACACACACTATTATTCTTTACGTCAGACCATTCTTTACAACTCCCAATTTCTATGAGCTTATCTTCCTCAAGACGTTTCGTTCATCGCTTTGTATCTAGCTTTTGTGGGTTTCCAGTTTGTAGTACTTTGTGTGTGTGTGTTCTGCCCCTATCCATTCTGTAATTATGTGGTAACGGTTAACTTCTCTGCAGTTTATACATACATTACAGTGTCTGCTTTGTAGATTAATTGCATAAAGTACAATACATGCGTATTTTCTAGGCGCCATCGTGGTTTCTTTTAATGTGCTAAAAATTTCTTAGCACTGCGTTTTGTTCACCGTTAACTGAATTCGCATCGCCCGTAATCTCACTGTTGGTACGTATCTCATCTGTCAAGTTTGTAGGTTTCAAGTATTGAGTTGTTACTTTGAAAGTAACAGGCTTTTGCTTCCAAGGTATACTCTATTCCACTATGAAAGTTTTTAATTTATTTCGGTGTTTACTCAAATTTACAGTCGTCTGTGTCAGACGGAATTCGTTCCCCATTTCTTGTCTTATGTCAACTTGGAGGCCTATTTTGTTTTTCTTCAGTTATTATGAACGCTTTTTGTTGGCGGTGATGATTCCATAAACGGTTCCTTCACTGCATTCTTACTTAGATCCATGATCCATTATAACAATAGTTCAGTAATTATTATTTATTTAGCATATGCACTAATTTGTCTGTTTTATTTGCTAAAATTTCCGTAGATATTTATCTAGCACAAGTAGAAGATGCGCGCGCGCGCGCGCGTGTGTGGATACAAGTTTTGGTTGTCATATAGGGTACGCGGTGGTATCCCACGTTGGTGCGTTTCACAGCCAACTACAATGGAACAATCAAATATTAGTCCAAGTCAAGTAATCCCAAATATTTTGAATTAATGGATGTTTTTGAGGCACTAGGACATTCACATTAACACCATAGTTTAGAAATTTCTTAATTGAAATAAATATCCTGTGCTATTAAATGTCTGGGCTACATGATCATGCCTATAACAAATACTTATTTTTAAATGGAATTCTCTTGATTTAACATTTTGCTGTGCACTAAGGTCTTGTTTAGTTGAAGAAAAAAAAGTTACATTCGTACCTTAGTACGAATACACGTACCTTTATACGTTATACACTGATACGCCGTGGCGTAAATCGCGGAGCGCATAGCATCATTTGCATGGCAGAAAAAGTTTCATTTACAGACGGAGGGAGGGCTGGAATTTCAAATGTGAATTCTGTTCATAATGTACCCCCGTCTCGCGTGTCAAGATAACGGTCACACAGAATGCGAGAATTACGAGTAAACGTAACGTAGAAGAATGAAATACAACAGTAGTGTGGAATAGAGGATATATTGATGCAGTCGACGAGATTATGATAGCTGTGAACAAGATTCGGTGAGCGAACAGATTAAATATACATGTTACGACATACAGTTACTATAATGGTAATGACAATGACAGTAATGTGAATGTGAGTGTTTTGTCGTCATTTAGTGTGTCCAAGCAATTTATCGAGGTACCATTGCATATTACGTAGTTGGTGTTTTTTTTTTAATCGCGTGTTTAAATCAGTTTACCAGTAGCAGAAAAAATATAAACAATGTAATTTGCTGCATTAAGGGATAGGTGTTTCATATTGTTAGAAACGGATTTGCAGGGTAGGATGCGACGCTGGTGGCTTTACGGAATTATTGTTTTAATAACCGACTGTCATATGTCAAAAGGTCGTCCCGTCGCTGGAACAAATTGACAGCAAGTTACGCGTTATTTTTATTAATCCGTCTGTCGACCACTCATATTGGCGACCACGTGTGGAAATTTAATAGAATACTTTACCTGTTGAAAAATAAGAACTAATCGGACGGTTTTATAAGGATTACATGTTAACGACGAACGCGTGTGTGTGTGTTGATGACGAAAACAAATTAAAACCGTGACAGATCTGCATTGTACCTACTGGAATGAAGTGGGCGGTTCTATTGAATCAATATAACTTCCAGTTTTTGAAACAATGTTTATGCATAGGCTACAGTCGTGTCGGGTAAAACAGATCATACATATGTATTTCTATTCAATTTTAAAATGAATTTCGAAATAACGTTTTATTCACACATTTGTAATTGAGATCTCGCATGTTTCTTGAAAAATATGTAACAGTTGAATTAATTTAACATTAGTATCTTTGCGATCTATCGGAGGTTTTTGTTTCTACTTAATAGGTTAATTTTGTTAATACGTAATAGGTTTAGTTATTTAAATATTACCAATGTAACCATCAAAACAGCTGATTAAGTAAATCAACATTAAAACAATCGATAATTTCTTATTTTATATTAAAATCGAAACAAATTCGACTATAGTTTAGTTTTTATATTGAAATCAAATTAATTCGAATATTTGTTAATTCAGTTACTTCTGAAGATACTGATATATTCAGTGAAACGTACATCAGGCCAATTAAAACGATAAAAATACAGTATAAATTCTTGCAGAAGTAATTATAATTTGGTAATACTGTATATATAATAATAGGTTTAGTATTATAAATTTCTCGTGGCCGAGTTTGCTAAATGAATTATAATTTATAAAACTTATAAATTATATATAAATAATTTATTTCTTCTCACATGGCGTATTTAGCACAAAATACGCCAATCAGATACCGGTAACCGATTAGACAAATAACAGACATTAAAAGTCCATGGCAGCTAGTAATTTAATTGCGACTAAATCGATATTGTATGTAGTCTCGGTTGTATGTTGGACAAATGCTGTATGTCAGCTGTGGTCCAGTGGAAGTTTGCAGACCTTCGTCCACTGCAAGCCTGTGTTCTCTGACGCGCTGGCTTACTTAACGGATTTGTCTGACCGGTATGTAGAATAAAGTGAGTCTGTCTTCTCGAGTTCTGAGCAACGATTCGACGGGTTGATGTGGTCTGTAGGCTATCCTGAGATTGGGTTTCCATAGAATTCTGCTGATCCTGTCTGATAGTGTGACTGTTTGTTGGATATCTTCTTCGGAGTCGCTGTTTTCATTGGTATCATCGTCTGGTGACCCTCTTGATTTGCTTGGCCTGTAGTGTTTTGAATGTAATGTACCTCTGAAAGTGTCAGACTCCTGTATTTGCGTTCGGTTTACGACCGAAGAACCAGAATATTGACGGCCGCGTATAGTTGAGGAGGGTGATGTGAGATGGCGTTGAGTTAGCGGTTTATACGTTTTATTCCGGTAGACTGTGTGTCAAGGCGTCTCCGTCTCTTCTTTTCTAGACGAGAACATTGGTCCTCTTGTATTTCCACTGTAAACCTACAGGAAGTGTTGCTCCGTCGGTTGATCAGGTACTCCAGGAAGGAGTCCAGCTTTCTTTTGCTGTGAGCCAGATGAGAGAAGGTATGGTCAACGTATCTGAGCCTCAAAGAAAGTTGGTTTCAACGATGCCCGTAGTCCTTGCTCTTCAAGCTCCTCTATGAATATGTTTGCTATAATAGGTGAGAGACGGCAGCTCCTTCAGTTTGTCTGTACTGCTGTTGGTTGTCGATGAAGTAAGTGTTATGAAGAACTTCCATCAGTGAGAGTAGATGTTCTTCTCTTAGATGTTAAATGTTCTATCATGATAGTTTTAAATTAATAATAAAATAGGCACATTAGATATATTTTTAATATTGCGCCGGCCCGAGTGTCTGTTTATAATCTACTTCTTCTCTAGGTAAACACAACATTTTTACTAATAAGTCATCATACAAAGTAAGTGAATATCTCAAAACGTATACTTAATAGAGGAGCATCACTTGCTTCTGGCTTCATGAAACTATTTAACGTGCAACCAGTGGTTCGTACCAGTTATAGTCAGCTTCAGAGTTAATTTAACTTTGTTTGGTTTATGTTTCAACTAAGGACTTAATTGTAGTAACAGACTTCATTTGGCACATTTTATGGTTGCGTCTTATGTTCGCTACAGTAATTATATAAGAGAAGTATCAGTTAATGTAGTGGTCCATGTAATTGTGTTTCAAGTGGGTCGTTTCTTTCAGAACATTGATTTTCATGACAGTCTTCAGCGTCGTTCAAAACTAATGCAAACCAGATTTCGTCAGCTGAGGGAATTGATGCCCGTGTATAGTTCATCGGTGACATGAGCTTTACGTACGATTTGAGGAAGTTCTCAGTAAAATGTGGGTCTAAAATATGGAGAGTTCTCGTTATCGTCTGGGCGATTCACATTGCGCTTGCGAAGTTTCTTTAATGAAAATTGTACAGTTTTTCACTGTTCTTGCTCATCTAAGTCTCGTTATCATCTTGTGAATTAATCGGTCTGAACTGTTCCGAGAAATGAGGATCTGTCACGGTGCCCTACTATTGACTGTTTAAATACTCAATGTTACCATCCATACACGCCAGTATATTCTTTTACGATTCGGGTAACTTGGTGTAGCCGCTATATGTATTAACATTTTGCTATTGGGAGCAAAAAGGATGAAAGGCACTTCAACAATTCCATAACTTCCATTAAATATGCATGAAGATTAGGTATTTTACGATATAATCATGAAATAATGTGGAAATATTGGTTTGTATTGTAAACAGTTTTCGTGGAACGTTATGCATAAGTAATAAGTTATTCTTTTTTATTTATTTTCCTGTACTACTTCTCACCCCTGCTACCGAGGTACATGTCGTCTCTAGAGGTTTCCCTCTCCCGTAATTGTGGAGACACTGGATATAGGTACAGCCAACTGGGAAAAGAAGATGTGACATTTACGTGTATTGACAGTATCACTAACCCCGTCACCTAATCTGATAATGTTTTCCGACCTGCACATGTCTTTAAGAATAAAAAAAAAGAGTCCTACTTAACTCACTCCGTCGCTGTTTGGTAGATTAAATTATACTTAAAGAGTCTGATATTCCTAAAATATAGATTAATACATTCGACTGACTTTTTTTCCAACTCAAATCGACATCATGCGATTGCGGCGAAAGAACGTGATTCAGCGTTGTTAGTTATCCAGTAAATCATATTAACTGACTACTTAATAACAATGTAGCTGTTTTTCTTTCCTTATGTACTGCAGACCGATTACGGTTACGTGCAGCGCGTGCCTGCGACCGCTGTGTATCTCTTGTGCACCACTTCTTATACAAAGAGGGTAAAAAGCAGAGGCAATATTTTGCGAGGTTTAACTTTTTTTGCTAACGAGGTTATCCCAGTGCGTGAAATGTCTCTGCTGACGTTTTGCGGTCATAAATATTTACGTCTATTACGCGAGAAAAATATTTCGGTTGAAATTTTGCTGCTAAATTAATCAGTTTTTTTGCGAAAAACTTGTTTTAAAAATTCGTCTCAATTCTGTTGCGTGTCAGAGTGAATTTTTTCCTGACCATGAGGAGCGCCCAGCGCCCGTCCATTAGCGTTTTGTACGATTGAGGGCGTACATATTAATGAACTGTAATGGCTCGTGTTTATCCTTTATTTTTCTGTGTTATGATGTATTTGTCATAGTATGAGATATAATCGTGGGACTGATATATGTAGCGCATGCTGTAGAGTGCAGACCTGTGGTAAGACATTAAAAACGGAAAATTATTTGAAAAAACTGAAAGTTTTTAATTTCCATGGTATCTTCTAAATACAGTTAGATGTGAGTTATTATCTGACGAAATCAAATTATAAACATTTTTAAGGCCATAAAATACGTAGATGGTAATATTGAAGATAAGGATAGTCTTCCTGACCTGAATTTAGTTTGGCAGTGGTTGACATTTTCAAAGACTGACACTTCCACCTCTTGTTTCGACGCTGATTATAGATATTAATTCTTACTATACGCTCAAGCGCATAATCAATTTACTCCGTGTCTTCCATTCTAATTTTTTAATGAACGGTGTGTTATTTTATATATATGGAGAGAGAGAGAGCAAATAGCAGTCTGGAAACGATTTCGTATGACGATGGTAGCCAGTAATAGGGAGAATACAATAAGCTTCCACAACGCAAAAAAAAACTAAGTCGAAAATAGTCTTGTCGAAAATTAAAAGGAAATATTTTTATTGTCCCACAGGTATCAAGAGAAATATCGTAAACGACATCGAAATGAGTGACTACCATAATGAAACCTTGTTGAATCCACATACTCAGGCATGATGGAAATGTAAAACATGATGGTGCTGAAATTCGACTCTTGTTTGCGCGCATGGGTACAGGATACAGGATACCGATTAGACCTGGGTTATTTCTTGTACCTGCTTTGTCAATACTGTGTCCTGTTTCTGGCACATACATGGACAAAATAACATTACTGAACAAGGAAATGCTTATTATTAGAGTTTGAAAACTGGATGCATTTACTTTGCAGGTGTACAATTATTATTATTGAGCGCTAATTAGTTTTCATTGTTGATATGAAACATGAACCTCGATACGGTCCATACAAGGTTCCAGTTATTAATCCTGATATACTGGAATTTTTTATCGTGGGGTCGTGAGTACCACCATCTTGACTAGAGTTTGAACGTCATGTTCAGTAACAGGGGTGTTATGAAACATATAAGCAGTGATCGCTTGTACTATAAGAAACCTGATCGTGACGAGTTTTGTCATCCTGCATGTTGTATTATATTTGCTTACTAACTTTCTTTTATTTTCTAACATGTCCAGCGCTATGAACATTTTTTTTGCATGCATACATTTTGATTCAGACCTTGTCCGTAAATTGACTACTGTATTATCCAAATTGTTAATAGCGGCTAGTGTTTTGGTTGCAGCATTCCACAGTCTCCACCTCTGAATAATAAAACTGTAAAATAAAGCTTTTTATTCATATTACTTTTACAGTTTGTTATGAAGCCACATGGCAGTTAGGACATTATGTTACAGGAATAATGGCTTGTGGGATATTATACTTATTGTGATAACCGTTACTACTTAGCTTAGAATGGCAATTATGTGATTTGCAAAGTATAAGATAAATATGGATAGGGTTTAAACTACTTCAGTGTCCGCACTTATTTAGTAATATTTAACACCTCATTACCCTAATTAATTCATTGTGATGTGCACGTCATCAAAATAAAACGGCATTAATCTTTGTGCAGTGACAGTCCCACTCACCGATTCCAATGTGGCGTCTGGAAAGTTCGTTTGGTACGTACCGTGGTGGCTCCACGATTTTCCTCAGGTTTCTGGTTAGCGTAGGTGTAATATGTGCCGATTTTGTTTCGTGTGCTTTACAGCATCATTGTAAAATGGTTTTGAAGGTAACACTAAAATATATCCCGTCCTCTCAACCAATACGTGTTTGTATAATATTTTTATCTGTAGCTATTTTTTAAGTTGTTTTCTTTTTGTCTGTACGTGCTGCTTGCATGCGGTCGGAATCCTATCTTAGTTACTTTACGATTTCTTGTTTTGGATAAGAATTGCTACCTGTTGTAAAGGATAATTCAGGCACATATTAAGTGAAGTACTGCAAGGAAAGGTTAAACACGTAAGACATGTAATAGATACGTTAAGCGGCTAGGACAGCATACGATGTCAGGTTCATGGGAGCTATATAAAATCAAATACTGGTCAGAGATAATTAAAAAAAAAGCGTTAAATTGCAGTCAGACTGTTTCAAATACATTTCAAATACGGTATGTTTTTAATAAGAACGATTGAATTGGGTGGGCGGCTATAAATTGTTTGTGTTTTGATAAGAGTGGACGCCGCGAGATTCACATCATTATTGCGTTAATAACCGAGTGTCAGATGTCAGAAGGCCGTCTCATGGTGCTGGAACGAATTGACGCGTCGTTTTATCAAACTGATGCGCGCGCGCGCGTATTGAATATTGAACTTAAATAGAATAGGCATACCTGTTGACCGACGTGATGAAATGAATTGACGTTGTGTATGTGTGCGATGTGAAAACAAATTAAAATTGTCACAATCTGTCACATTATCTGCACCATACGTGTACCCGACGAGTGGGCGGTTCTCTGTCCAATGAATAAAATAACCTTCAGTTCTATAAAAAAAAATGTACGTGTACACGTGCGGCAAGCGATAACACACACGCGCGTAAATATTAAATTTGTATAATTAATTTTGAGCCATCGTTGTATTCTCACACTTTTGTTTACAATGTTTCGTTTTTAGTTTAGAACTGAATAATACCACGTTTCACGGCATTTGCGTCAAGTGATGTTTTGTTCGTGCTGTTTTTGTAGGAACTGACGTTTGGTACATACCACCCACTTGTGCAACGTGTGGTGTGTTGGTGTATCTGCGTGTTGGATGAGAACAACGCGAGGAAAAACGTGTAGACGGTGTCCGATTATGCTGTTGTGACCATCTATTGATCGTGTTATTAGTTGTATTTTTACTGTTCCGTGTTGGTACAGATGAAATAGTTATTCATGAAACGGTTCGCGCAAATCTTAGTGGTGGCATGGAAGCCAGTGCAGGATGTGGTTTGTGAGGTGACCAACTATGTGATACACCATCCATGTCACTGTTCTGAACAGGAAATACTTGGTCCGAAAACAACTCGCCAAAGCTACGCATGCACAATGAGATATTTTGACACAGCGCAACAGACAGCCGTTTCATGTCTAACTATTTTAGTTGTACTATGGAGAAACCAGCACTCCTCTGAGTAAGACTCGGTGTCGTAAGCTGTACCCATATTTGAGAATATGAAAGGATTGAGAAAAGTGGTGAAGATGTTATGACTGAGTTATATTGTTAATAATAAAAATGTTCTTACCTACTTTCTGACGCCATCATATTATTTAAACCAGCATTAACCATTACATCCTTATTTTATAATTCAGTTATAAAACTCACGGCAGTTATGGAACTCACGATTATCATAACTTGACAAAATACATTTGGGTATTCCCGTAAATTACATTCAAGGCAATGCCGAGTCGTGTTTTGTGAGAAATACGTTCCCTAACGTATCGCCCTGTGTACGACCACGACGCGGTAAAATCAGCTGTTATGTCAGACATTTTTAAGACGCTCAATATAGTTAGTGCATTTCAGTTGTCAACGTTTGAGGTGGTACCTGGCAACGTATAACCAGCCTCAAGTTCTCCCCCCAAAAAAATAGGTGGCGGAATTTATGAGGAAGTAATTAGAAGAGAATTACGTCTGAATATTAGTAAATAAACTCGGCCTCGAATTAGGATATACGAAAAAGTTACAGCGTGCCATACAAAGTACTCGTATACTCTGAACTAGTTAGGTTTTGAGCGGTTCTATAATAGACGGTCGTAGTTCAGTTCATAAACACGGATTTTGCTATCTCAGGTACTTGAAGAGTTCGCTAATAACTATTTTGGCCCTTACAATATTATTATCGAGTTAATAAGTATAGGCTATTTAGTTTTCTCTCTAATATTAGTCATATTTTCATAATCGACGAATACGACTTATGTGGAAGAGAAGATAATAATAATTGTTTTTATAAATAATAAGATAATTATTTCTTTACAAATATAAAATTTACAGAGGGCAATTAAAATGACTCATTGTGCTTTAAGTCTCAGTTCGAAGCTTTAAGGAAACGAATAAACGAATGGTGGTTGAGTAAACATCGTATTAGTATAAAACTCTTACGTCGAAAACACTTTTATAATATATGCCGTAGTTCTGTTTATTTTTGTAGGAGCGTATATGTTACCGACTTTACCCTCTTTAAATCAGTTTGTTTACAACTCCAAAACAACTAATCACTAACATATATTTAATTCCGGAAATACACGTTGCTACAATATAAAAATGTAATATAAATAGTAAACAACTTGTACACAGTTTATTTTATAACGAAGATTAATTTGCGAAATTCCTTTAATAAAACCTTCGTTGAAACATATTGTTCACGTTTTCGACTGCGCGTTGGATCGAACGTACCATAGCAAAGATCAGTCAGTGGTAAGGAACAGCATAAAAATGCAGAATCAAGAAATTGAGTTGTATAATTCACATGTACAGAATTGAGCAGTCAAAAGAAATTATAGACAATGTGTATTAGAACAATTAATTCATTTTAATTGATGGTATAATCTGGTTGGAAAAGTCAAATTGGTAAAATAGCTGAACTCGTAATATTATTATTATTTGAAATCATAAACACGCGTGTAAGCTGAGAACAAAACAAGCAGTATTTGAAAATTTAAAATCTGTTTAAAAATATTAAATAATCCATGTATTTAATGTTAAAATGGTTCAAAATTAACTGACCATAAGGTTTGTCACCCAAATCGGATAGTATTTTCAGAATTTGACGATAAAAAAAAGCGAGTTGCTAAAATAGTTCGCCCAATCTCTGGTTTACTGCTGCGTTTAGATACAATAAATTTTTAGTTAATAAACGGGTTCTGTCTTGTAGACGTAAATTACTCACGTGGCGTAATATCGTGTGGTAGTGCGCGAGGCGTAACGGACAATACAGCTAAGTGACTTGTGCAACAGCGGTAAGTACTACTCACTTACTTAAGTAGTAAATCACATTTTCCGGCTACTTAATAACAACGTAACCTCTCGCTTTATTTATGTGTAGCAGTCGCTTTTGATTCCGTGACGGTCCGTGTCCCGAGTCCGTGACCGCTGTATCAGACTTCTTTCGCAGAAATAAATTTTAGAAACAGTTTTATAATAACGTTTAACATGTATCTTAACGAGGCTTTCCAGGTGCGTGAAAGCCTGCCGACGTTTTGCGGCCATAAATATTATCCTTTATTACGTGAAGATAAAAATTCTGTTAAGAATTTCGTACTAAATTAGTTTCTCTGTGGCGGAGGGATAATTTGTTTTAAAAATTCGTACTATCTTGCTGCTAAGTATCACCTTGAATTTCTTTGCTCTTAAAAAGGAGGGCCCTCGCATTAGCGTGTCGGATAGTCGCGGGCGTGTATATTATAATGTTTTTGTTTTCCACACGTAAGCATACGTCTTTGTTGGTATTAATAAATCCACAGATTAAAAGTATAAATGATCCTTTAAAAAAGGGGTTTCACGTCGTAATCGTTCCGCCCGTTCTGTGTTGTGGAATTTTATAGTCCTGCCCCTGATAATCCCGCCTCATAAAGTAGGCGAATATTTGGTGCTGATAAAAAAATCCTGCTAATATAATATTCTCGTTTAAACTACTAAAGTTGTTTAGCTGAGGCAGAGAAAAACGCTTTCGTTAACCTGTTCGGAATGTAATGTGACCAGTACTACGTATCGGCTACCATTATTACCACAAAGTGTTACTTCAGACACTTCTTTCCGTAGGCCGAGTCAATATGGGAGCTAATAAAGTCTCCAGATGTAACGGCGCTGCCGAGAAGAGAAATGCATTTAAATATTTTACTTGTAAAGTATAAAACTTGTTACAGATAATTTAAGATAATAAACATATCACTAAGCCTAATCCTGCATCCTGTAGGACATAATCAGTGCACGTAGATTCCGAACATAATTTGTACATTATATGGAGTATCATTTGGAATCTTCTTCTATCTTTTTTGTTTCTTAAAGATGTTCAGCGTATTATGTGTTCATTCTGCCTCGTACTTTGTTGTTTCTTTGTTATACATTCCGTTTCAGGCTAGCAGCTTGTTCTCCAATCTTTGTAACATTGTTATGTCAGGAATTCACTCGTTCCTTCTCCTGTCTGATAGTTTTATACGTTGTCTTACTATTGCTGTTTTTACCTTTGAGGTTTTTCCGTATTAGCTTTAAGTAAAAGTATATTTCAAATTGAAAGTCACATATGCCCCGAAAGTATGGGGAGCGCACACACAAATAACTGTGTTGAGTAAATATGGGAAAGTGACTAATACTGTATAACTTAAAAGAATAATTATTTGCGACTGTTGGCCTGTAGGTGTAATAAATAAACATCGGTGTGTGTGTGTGTGTGTGTGTGTGTGTGTGTGTGTGTAAGCGTTTGTCAGATAATGTGGTGTTTGGGAAACCGTGGTGTTAGAGGTAAACAAACTTTTTTCCAGCTTAGCGGACGTCAGCGGTCGTTACGATTCGCTCATCGTAGCGTTAATTATAAATTATTTAAAATTTTAAAGAACCGTTTACTGTTCTCACTACGTTTCCCGTTTGGTTAGTAATAGCTATAATTACTGACACCTTACAGCAAGTAATACACATACGTTTATTTATATACGTACATTACAATATGCAAGTATTTAGGTGCGATAGACTACACGACAGGATACAAATAAGAAATAGGGCATATTATGCCAACAGTAGACTACTGAGAAACAAACTTATTAATCGTAACACAAAAATAAAAATATATAAGACACTTATCAGACCGGCTGTTTCTTATGGAGGCGAGACATGTACATTAACAAAAAAGGAACAAGAAACACTAAGAAGGTTTGAAAGAAAGATTAGACTATAAGATGTGTTTATGAACCTGTTGGAGAAGATGATGAATGGAGAATAAAAAATGACCACGAGATAGATGAGCTATTGAAGCATGAGGACACTGTAATATTCGCAAAGGCTCAACGAACACAATGGATAGGTTACCTAGAGCGAATGGATGATCAGCGTATGCCAAAGAAAATCCTGAGGTCGCAAGTATATAATAGCAGATAGAGGAGCCGACCTAAGATAAGTTGGTTGGATGATGCGCTGGAAGATCTAAGAAGAATATATGTGAGAGCTTACACTGAGAGGTCAATGGATAGGAGACATGGAGAAGATTGGTGTTGGAAGTCAGGCCTCACGTTGTGCTGTAGTGCTAAAGAAGAAGAATTATTTAGGTATGTGTGAGAATCTACGTGTATTTATGCACATTCTGTGTTGATTGTCATTCAACGCGCTTCGTATGGTCTTAAATCTGATACGTGCGTAGAATACTGACATTGAGTTACGGCTGTTCATGCTGTTCTAATCAAGTCAGTATTACATGTAAGAATGTGCTTATAAAAGCAATTTGCTTATCTTACAAGTAAATTATGTTGATATTTCAATTACTTACAAGTAAGATAATGGGTTAGTTGCATGTGGATTGTGTAACATGTAGGCTACACACAGCCGTCCATGCGTGTTATGTGACAAGGAGGCTAGTTAGTACTCGTATGCATGACAAAGCAGTGTACTGTACTGGAAAAATGCGTTCCCAAAGGATTTCTTAGCCTTCATTTAGGAATGTTTCTGTGATTGTGTTCGGGGTACGTAATAGACGCAGAGTTGTCATGCAAACTACAAATGAACGTGAATAAAATTTGAATAAAGAGATGGCCGACGCGCAAAGGTAAGAAGAGAAACGAGCGAGTACTTGTCCAGCACGTCGGCGGAATATTGTCACAGAATAAATTTAGAAACAAATGTTCGTGTTATGTCGTTGACAAATGACTGGTCAACACGTTTACTTCTAAAACAACAGGTAATACCGTATGAAATACACAAGACTTAGTAGTAAATGTCGTCTCGGTCATTGAACTCTAATCAATATATAACCCAAATAATTTAGTACTCTAAGCGGATGCAAATAAGCCTCACCAGTTGTACTGTCTTTAGTCTTCGGTCTTGACCGGTAAATCTGTCCACGAACGGTTGTCGTCTTTTTTAAACGGGGTTTAATGTCTGAGTATTCCAGCCCCGTCAGACATTATATATTGTCCCGTTTTTTGATATTTTCGGAAGTCTGCCAGCTAACAGTTTCAGAATCACTATCTTAGACAAACCAATCATTAAAGTGATCTGCTCAGGGATAAAGAAAATGTATACGTATGTTTTGTCGTTTGATTGTACGTTAGTTTCGAAAAGAAAAATCAATCCTTACATTCCATGGGCTCCAGGTATATTATCTTCTCAGATTCTCGAAGTGTTTTAGATAGTTTTAGATAGTGTGCAGCAGGAGGACAGCAAAGAACCCATAAGTAACATTACTTATTCACGACATAAGTAACATAACCCTTGATATCTCAACTAGACAGTGCAAGGAAATTATTTTCGGTTGGATACCATCGCACATCGGAATTAAGGGTAACGAAATGGCGGATAAAGCTGCAAAAACTGCTACGACGAGTCAGTATCATCCTCACAAATTATTCCACAATGACCTTAAAAAATATCCTCACTTGATACAGACTCCAGAAGAAATCAAGTGGTCGTAACAAGACTTCGCATCGGCCACACGCTACTAGCTCACAAGCACATCTTCACAAGTGAGCTTCCTGCTAGATGTAATCACTGTGGCACGGTTTTGTCAGCTAGCTTTCCATCTCGTTTCAGAGTGCCCTGCTCTTCAACATCTGCGAATCAAATTTAATATCCCTTCAGACGTTACAAAAAGTTTAAATGACAAGACTGCAGCCGCCAGTAGGCTATACTTCTCCTCATAAAGGAGATTCAGTTGTTAGGAAAAATATAGGGACGGACTATGAAAATTATAATAACATTAAACATTGTGTAATTTCTAGGACAATTAAGTTAATGGATTGATATGTGGTCGAGATTGTTGTTACTGTTTTATTTATTATATATATTATTATTATGTAACTTGTTACATTTATTGTTATATATTGTTTGTCGTTGAATATATTATTATAATATGAATGTATGTGTAATATTTATTATATTTATGTTTATGATATATATCTGCATGATGTGTATTTATAATGTTTGTGTTATGTGGGGTAATATTTCTCATTTTATTTTGCATTATTTAAACAAATATTTTTATTTGTTAAATATTTTTATTTATCTCATTTATTTGCATTATTTGGTATTTAAACAAATATTTAATGTAGTTTTTAAATCGTACCAGGTCCTGTATATTTTGTTGCAGTGTTTGTCTTCACTAAGCACCTTCTAGTTTAATACATGTTACTGCATCTGAATAAGAATCTGTACAAATTCATTTTTATAATTTTTGTGGTCGCTAATGACCGTTGCTGTTGTAGCGACCTCATAAATAAATAAATAAATATGTGGAACAGTGACGGCTTTATGAATCTTTATAATCATATTTGTTAGGGATCGTTGCAATAAAAGTTCACGTGAGTTGGTCAAAACAGGTAGACCAGTGTTGTATGCAAGATGACAATGATGCTTCCGGTACGTCCTGAACGCTGTAACATTCCAGGATGAATTCAGAACGAATAGATACGCGTCGTATATATTTCGATTCGCTTTGCAGCCCGCGTATTGTACTTATCGTCTAGCCATTAGTTAAACGTAGAAATGTTAATTGTTTGTTTAGTAGACTAAAGTGTACAGAATGTGCTATTTAACTTTTAACAAGTTGATAACGAAGAAAGATGAACCCAACTACCACTGACGATTTGGAAGGTATCGCAAAAAAATTGCGGTTATCGCCTTGAATAGTAGTGACAGCATGGATAACGTATTTGGTAATCGTTCTTTCAGACTAACGAAGAACCAGTTTTTGTTATTTACTTAAGTCTTATACTTCTCGTGTAGTTTACAGTGGCTTCCAGACAACAGACGTGCCAGCCTTGTGAATTGGACGGATAGAGAGACGGCGGGGAGACACGCCTCACAAAGACGTTATTCTTTTATTACAGTGTACTTAACCGAAGCGGTGGCTGACGTAGTTAATTAGCGTGATGACAGTAAAAGTGGCAAAAGGCGCTCGCCTTCGCTGTGTCTGTCGCTGCCACTTGGCTAACTATGCAAATGTTTTCGTTTAGTTCTACTTTACACTGCCTTCTCGCTAATTATTTTCTTCTTTTTTTTTACAGGTGAGTAATCAGGTGTATGTAAGAAATGGTGAAACTTTTCGACTGGAAATACGTATGTGAGTAATGGAAATTGAATTTGTTAATGTAATGTAGTGTGTAATAGGCCCTATATGGTGTTAAGGTCATTTTTTAATTGGCTTCCAGTAACAGACATTTGTGTGTGTGACCACGGGTGAGTTAGAAAGAGAAGGGGATTAGTTAAAGAGCATTAGGTTAGCTGATAAATTTTAAGGCATCCGAGTTGCCCCAATTTTTACTCTCCGTCGCCTGCACTTTACTATAACAAAGTTTTCATTCGTATTCTTTGAGGTGATTTTACATTAAAATTAAGTTTGTTTTGCCTGTATCAGATTCGTCTGTAGTTTTCATCATATTTCTCTGTAGATTCTAAGTGTATTATCGGAACGTCTTACTGCCACATTAACTAAATTCCACTAGGTACGTACTCATATTCAGCTTTTGTAGTTTCACGAACGATAATACGCTACAGCCGACTTAGTTTTATTTACGTATTTCGGTACTCTTATACTGTATCTTATTGACGTTCGCATGCCTGCTTAATTGACGTTTCTTTGAATTGAAGACGGTAACTGTAACGCTTAAGGAAACGATGGATCGGTAAACAGATGTTTTTTTATTTTCTACAATGAATATGGTAAAGTTTGCTTGTTTAAGTTAACCGGTACCTTTCTTCCCGTCCCCCCGTAAATACCCCCCTGATCTTCACTTATCTCAATAAGGATTAAAGGAAGAAAAACTTGGCCATGTATTTTATTAAAAGTGGCAAAGGGGCTGAGCTAATTTCCCCATGAGTTTGTCTTCCCTGTCAGTATTTCTGTAACAATCAGAATCACTATCATTGTTGCCGGTATGTCGTCGTTGTCATTGCTTATGATGTTCCTTGAATCATCATCAGCCGAATCTGATGATGATCATAGGGTTGTCAGTAATGTCAGACTTACACAATCACTTTCCCAATAGTAAGCCTCTACCTCTTCGATCTTGCAGTACTGTACCGTGTCATTTTCCGTTACCGACGTTATTTTTTGCTCAGTCACTGCAGCCAGTTCTGATAGACTTCTATGATAGGTCAATTCCTGATGTCACAACATCATTCCCAACATACATCACACATCATTTCTGTATCATTTGTTTGGGTGGGTGGACCTTTTTCCCAAGCAGTGTCAGTATCGCACGAGGACGGGGGAAGCCATTTAAACATTGTAACTCTTCTTCGATAAAAACTGACCAATTTTGTTAAAATACGGATTTATCTTCAATGAAGCCGACCCGTCGTGTGGTCGTCATTCAGTTGTCAGTGTAGGCCGTTGTTTAAGTGATTCAGGAACGTGGGAACAAGACGACTGTGTAACCTAACAAACTAATTACGACTGATAAGAGTTGCTTTGATATATTACTTAGATAAAGAGTTTCAGAGATATAACTGTACGTTATTAAAGCTTTCCTTTAGTAATAAATGTTAATTAACTTTGATTACGTGTCATCATCATGGATAGAAAACAATTGAGGAAGGCCATTTCTTTTCCTCGTGCAAATTTTTCGGTATATTGTAAGTAGTCACTGAATTAAATCAATCCAAGTCACGTTTAAGTATGGGAAGACGATAGCAATGGTTGGTTTGTGCACACACCATTTGTGAATCATCAGCCGCTGTTGAGTTACGCTAAGTCACAGTAGTTCTGCTACATAAAAGTTAAATAATGTAGACGGCACTATACATATCGTGTCTGTAAATTTTAAAATTTACAGTGCAGTTAACCTGTGTTAATTAATACCGTTGCACCTTGTTTCTTCCGCGTTTCTCTCAAAACTGCAAGTGAAGATTTTTATCCGTTTGTATTTTACTGCTAAGATATTTCATCGAAATTATAGAGTACGTAAATAACGTGCAAATGCAATACTACAAGTCATAAAACAACTTCCGCCAATGGGTCTGTAATTTGTGGTCAAGCGCCTTGCGTTCGATGCTGCAATTTGCTATCCATACTCTGTAATTTATTTTCGTTACGTAGTGCCCTGACTGGGTATCACACGTGTCACGGATTATGATTTATTACGAAGGACTGTAGTGGTGTTAGGCGAATGGTAGTTGTCTGACTTTAATTTGAACTAGTTGACAGACACGATATGCATTCTCAGTAATATGCTCATCGACTTAAACGTGTTAGACAACTACTAGTTTGTAGGTTAACTTAGGTTAAAAACACTCGTATTAATATGTTAACACACAACAGCTCTCGTATTTCAGCGTGTTATAGTAGTCAACATTGTTGTATTGGATTATTCAACGATCCTTTATTGCGATGTATAGGTGACGCATAGTAATCGAGATATCTGTTGTTGGAATGAAATGGATTTATTAATGATCCTTTTATTTTATGACAGTCTACTGTGCTTTTAATACAGTTTATAAAAATTAATTAATCTGTCTCTGTTGACCTTTGTAACACAAACTAAAATTTACTTTCTGTACAATGAAATAAAATTAATATTTAATAAATGTTCTTTTTGTCTTATTTACTGTAAAGTCATTACTGATGTGATAGAGTCGCGTGTGATAATGTGTTCTTAGAACTGGACGCGTGCTCGCTCCAGTCAGATTGGCCCGTTCATGAAGAGATGCTTAGTCCACGTGGCTCGGCTTTGCCACAGTTAGTATTCATCAACCACAACTTATCACCCGTTGTGTTGCCGTCATTCTGCTGTCAGTGTAGGCCTTTCTTTCTGCGATTCAGGAACGTGTCAATAACGCGACTCTGTGGAAGGAGCTAACAAAATAATTACGACTGATAAAAGTTGCTTCCATAACTGCATAACTGACGGTAACGGTTTCAGCGAGATTTATTAAAGCTACAGAGTTCTATAAAAAAATTGTACTTTATGCCAAGTAACAGAGTTCCGCACAATAATCACTTTTCACTAGTAACCACTTGAGACACAATGAGTAAATCGCCCGACGTAAACTTAAAAACTAAGCGGCTGCTGTTGCCTATTTATAGGTATCGTTCTATAATATGCGTTCTTAACAAACACTCGAAAACTCTAGAGGATACTTGACTGCGGCCTTGGCAGAAACACGCACCTGCTTAGCTAGTCGAGAAACGCTTAGAACGACACTCTCTGTTCGAGAACGTTTATGATTTCGTAGGACTGCCCTCTCCTTAAGCCTGTTTGTACTCAAAAAACATTTAGTAATAAATGTTAATTCAGTTTGATTACGTGTCATAGTCGACTGATTACTGTCCTTTAATGTCGACTGCAGATCGTTCGGACAACGGGTTGATCCTGTCTGGAAGAGTACGTTGATTGATGTACTCTATCCGGCTTCAGGGTCGCTTTCGGGCGTGTAGATATTTCTCACAGGCACTGTCACTTACACTTTCACCGCGAACCGATACTGTTATTGCTTCTGGTGCATTATGCCCAGTGTCTGTATATCCTAATCGGAATATGTCTTTCCGGAATAGCACAAGTATAATACTTTTCGAAATAAATCAACAGTTTTCTAACGTGTGTTCGTCGCGACTGACAGACCAATCGCCATGTATCATTGCGGTGTTTTCTCGTTATCCATTCTCCAACTGGTCTATATGTCGGAGTCTTATTTTTGAAACTAAATTTCTCGTAATCTGATTGGTTCTTCGGTAACCCCTACTAGTGATTTTTCTACAGATAATAACTTTCCTGTGCAAGAAGGCAAGTGTTCCAGCGGAACAGTATAATTTTTGTTCAGAAAATCTGAAATATTTTACTACCGATTTTGTGGGCTATACAACCTTTTTACTTAAAAAATGCATACATTTATTTACTTATTTTTAGAACAACTGTTGTCATCAGGTAGGTCTTTTTATTACGAACATTCTGATATATCTCATCTCAAAATTTCCCATATCTCAAAAGTTTTTTAAATTGATGTATTTCGTATGAATATCCCGTAAAATAATTACGTACCCTCGCACACGTACACTATACACGCTGTTAAGTATCCTTACGTATCATCTCACTGCACTTAAAGTTGTTTTAGAAGTCCTAAAAATAGTTAAAAATAACATTTTTCAGAATGTCCTTATCAACTAATTTACATTGTTCAAACATGTAATCTCTAGTTATTCATATAGGGTCTTTATATGCTGTCATATGCTTTAATCTGTGCTACATTTCATATGCAATTAGAATGTCCATTGTAGTGTGTGTGTGTGTGTGTGTGTGTGTGTGTGTGTGTGTGTGTGTGTGTGTGTTTTACATTTTACGTTTTTAGTGTCCGAATAATTTTGAAATGTCGTGACAGTTGGATAAGATCAGTCCCAGTCACGACCATTTCGAAAGATGATCAAACATGTAATTAAAATATTTTAAAATAGCAAAATAACAAGGTGAGCTGGAGTGTACAAGAATATAAGTAACAACCCGGTCTGTCACATTTCTCACGGAGCCACCACCCAGGAATCTCAGGACCCACTGTGTACACGACAATTTATGTAGCGAATACCCGAACCATGACCTCTCGTAGTAAACAAGGTAGCACACGGCAAAGGGACACGCTGGGTTTGGCCGGGGCACGCAGGTTTATCCGACCGACTGCGCTGCCCAGATAAACAAGCCTAACCATCGTGTACGATTAAGATATTTTCAACATCTCGTGTGTCATTTGGTGTATTCTGTCACGTACTTGGCAACTTAACGATTTCCTTAAGTTCTGTCAGTGTCACACATGTATCTTCCTTGTCTTTTGTAAATTTAAGCAAGTCTCGTGTGCAGAGTCCTAAATTTCTCTCCGCACCTGACTTTAAACAAACGTTTTTCTTTATTGGATGCAGATTTACACACAGACTTTTTTTATTTTACGGCAATAATAATAAGCTTACTGACCACAGTTTGAAAGAATAGATTTTAGATTTCACTACCAGATATTAATTTTGACCGCAGTCGTAGTGAATTTCATGCAACCGCAGTGGCAACTGATCATAGTTATGACACAACATTGTTTCATGCTGTGATGGTTCGCATATAATTCGTCTGATGACTTTATACATCGCATATAATATTCGAAAATAAAATTTATTATTTTTCTATTACATTTAATTTCTTCTGACGACGTATATTGAAGTTCATTAGGCTACGTAGGAGCTCATTATATTGAACAGACGTTGAAATAAATAATAGCTCTCCAAGCTAAAATTGCGACAGTCCAATTAACAGGCGTTCTTGTTTGTTATTTTAACAGAAATTATTTTGCTTTTATGAAAGGTAAATAAATTATAATAGCACTCTACATAAAATATGTAAGAGTTCTCTGCGAATTCTGGTCAGTTTTAATTTACATTAACGTTAATTCATTTTTACCAAATAGAGCCCTGCGGTTTGTTTATTATTTCTTGTTTAATTATTGATGTAATAAGTTAAGCCTTGTTATGATGTAATAATAACCTTTATTAATATTACATTACATTATATTATAATAGTATTAATAGTTCTTCAGATAATAACTATTTCTGCAAGTTAAATTATATTATATTTTCATCTTCAGCACGTTTCACTGATCACATCAGCATCATCAGAGATTTATAAATGAATTCATTTATTGAAATATGCAAGAAATATTTACTTACAGGTTACTTACAAAACAAAAATATGTAATAATAATGTAATAAATATTATGATTAATTAATTCTAATATAATAATAAACATGGAACGCTAATATTAATATTATAAAGATAATTTTCATGTTAATGTAATTTTATTATTTTAAGATTTTTTAATTAAGGGTTAGGCTTATATTGTTTGAAGTAGGGGGCTTATGAGACCAATGGTTATGGCGGCTGTTTACTAATCTAGAAGTTTCGGAAGTACCATTAAAAGTAAGGTGCGTTTTCAATGGAATTGGGTACCTGGGGTAACAATGGGCGACTGAAGCGTAGTGCTGGCCACAGTGCGTTCACAAAAAGTAACCTACCGTGTCTATCTCATAGACTGCTTAGGCGATAAGAAAGAAGCCATTATTATTTTTTATTATTATTGTTTGAAATGTAAAAATTAATAACAAATAGGGCATTCTTGTAAATTAGGATATAATAATGTTGAAGCACACCATTAAGTATCTTTAGCGTTTAACAGTACGTAAAACGTCTCTGTCAACATTGTAAAACTGTATAAATTTGTGTTGGTAATCTAGATCAGCACGGCGCAGTTTGGTCGTGGTTAGATACATACAATAATAAAATTACAGGCATAGTGATTGGAAGGAAGCGTTGATTATGGATAAATCGTGGAAAGAAGTGACATATGTTTATTAGCGAACAGAAACCTTTATCTACGTTTTACATATTTTCACTTGTTACTCTGCGTCCCTTATTCTTCACTGGTTTTGTATCAAGTATAATACAAGAAGTTTTCTTTTAAATACGTGTTTTTTTTTATAAGTTTATTCCAGAAATAAACGTTCTCGCATTTGAACAAGTTATTTCGAATCATTCTAGTTTGTGTAGATGTAATACGAATGTGTAATGGTGAGAACAAGCGGTATCCGCCTATATAAGGTGGATCGCCATTAATTTTCATGTTTTAACATTCGTTGTATTAGGTTCTTCTTGCATAAAAGTATCGCTTATTTCTGAAATTAATTTAAATTGCCATTAATGCATGTTTTTACCTGGTTATTCTGTGTGAACTGTTTATCTACATTGACAAACAATAATTCTAAAAGTGTTATTACGTAAAGCGCGTGCTGTTCTCAGGACAAAATTTGTAAGATGACGATTGATTGAGACCGATTTAAAGTTACGTGGTCTGTAAACGGGAACTTAATTTGTATTGACGAGTGGCGTTTCTATACAACTGTTGTATTCCCGTTTATCGAAAGAAACGCCACAGTAATCATCAGCTGATAACGTTTGTTATCAGAATGTAAGTCAGGTTATATCCATCTCTTCTGCGGTTCACGTAAGCCCCCACCGTACGTAGACACGTACGGCTTGGTTTTCCATTAGCTTCTCAGTGCACACATAGGACGTATCATTTATGATATAGACAAACTTTACAAGCATGATCGTGTGACGATAAAGTTACCTGAAACTTTTAAACCTGTAATTATTTTGAACGCATATATCGTGGGGTTATTGGTAAAACTACCAAGTCCAAATTTTAATGATGTTTCAAGATGTTTCAGAAACGACATTTTTATGAATTTTTCGTTTTCTTTTTATTTTTTTAAAAGCTATGTTATCAATAAAAAACTATTAATAATACAAATTAACCTTGAAAATCAGTTATGATTTATCATTGCACAGTAAAAACCTTTAATTTCAGCTTTCCGTAAATTCATATGAGTGGACGTGGGTAGATTTACTAATAACCCCACGATGTTATGTCAACTTTGTTTATTTAAGTTGCAAAATTTATAGAATTGCATATACACACGATCAAGAAGTAGATGGCTTGTTCTCAGGAAACACGCACCGCGGGCCGGGCGAGACGTGGACATACCACCGTGTGTACAGCACGTGTGCTATACGTTGTCTACGCACGTTTCCTCTGTGTTCATTACGGTGTAAAATAAAACATGTGAGTTCTGCTTAATTACAGAAAAGCGAGTTGTAGTAAGGTCGACTTTAACAGGCGTGTACGCGTTTCAACGGAAGCAACACAAGAAGTGTTTCCTGCCCAAACGTAATGTTGACAAACAGGAACTAACGAATGAGGGGCGAGGGCGGAGGGCTGAGAGACGACACTACGTTTTGTTTCAGGTGGTACGACCCACCAGATCATATTGACTTCCGCTTTGACTGGCATATTAACTGCCGGATAAATATATTTTAGGCCGATGTACGTTTTAAACTAAATATTTAATCGACTGTGGAAAAATAATAATTTCAATTTTTTTTGTATCCTCCCATACTGAAACATTCCAGAGTTGTCGTATGTTAACAAGGTTATAATCGTAGACACTTAAGGGTGTGTTATGTCGTTGCTTGAACAGGCGTTAAGCATAAAACTTTAAAATTATTCTAAGTGCTTCCATTTGGCTAAGAGTGAATTCTCCATTGAGGAGATGTGGTCCTTCGAATAGTCTTGACGGTTGCGGTGCCTGAGGCGTCTCCAACTATCATCCTAGCCTCCAGTAAGGCCTCATTTATACTTCCAGGTGGGAGCCGACGGGTGGCAGTGGTAGGCGACGGGTGACGTGTGACTCCTCAGGTGACGCTACCTCTCACCACCTGTCACTGTAGTTTGTTATAGATACTGGTGACGTCTCCCGCGCTTTTTGGCATTTGGGTGTGTTCTCTAGTGTCAAAATAATGTCGATTTCATGGGCAGATCGATAATTATTAACTACAATTACAGACAAGGCCTGCAATTTGTAATGATACAGACCCGAATCACAAAAACGTGGATGTGGCGGAGAAAAGTTGGAAGGAAATAGCAAGTTGATGAATAAAGAGGGCTAACATATCTGAAAAGTAGAATAGGCACTTTGGCCTGTTCTCATGCAAAAGAAAAGCGCGTTTCTTTAAGATATAGGCCTACGAAATCTTAATCCAAGTTGTCGATCTTTCTTAATCTTCTAATAGTTGATTCTTTCTATATTTGTATGGCAAATGATTTACGCATGATGGCTCTGGTTGTGCTATAACGTGATACGAAACTACAAGTACAATCGACAAGTCGAAGCCCGAGAGCCTCTACTACAGATTACATCACCAAATGCTACGAAGAACTGGAGTACTGTGACCTTGAGGGTGAAATATCTAAAAGATATAATTACCAGGTTCAATTTAAACCGAAGTATTTCGTAATATAAAATGTTTAGTCATTTACTCTATTTACATATTTCGTTTTGGCCAGCGCCGTTGTAGACATACTGCACCCATTCCGCTTCTGGGCTTCCGCTTGTATGACGCCTACAGTTTTCACCTCGTTATGTTAATTGGTGTCCACCACGTTCTTGTTCATTGTGTTCGTGCTCTGCGTTATTGTTTTCAAAACACGTCAGAGTGTTTAATAGTATACTTATTATAAAATATGGAAAGTGGATATGGTAGAAATAAAACAACTATTTATAGGTAAAACATGCCTTTTATGTGACTGACATTGCTGTTTTATAGAATGAACGAAACGCTATCAGTATGGTTCACATTTTTTTATATAACAGTAGAGGTGCTATAATAAATTGGTAATTAATTACTCGTAAACAACGAAAGCGTACATATAAGATTATAGTATAAGCTGTGCCTACACAAACCGACATGGAAACTCGATCTATAAGCGACAGTGTGATATAAAGCTTCATATAGTCCGGCTATCTTGTGCTGATAACTACGGATGAGATACTTCCAACGGTATCTGATTTACTACTGCAGGATATCAGATCAGCAACTGGATACATTATCAGCGTTGAATGGCACGACGAAAACGATTACCGACATCGATTGCGGGAGGAGGCGTATTCATGAGCTTTTCAAATCGAAACGAGTTATGAATCGAAATTGTCGGTCCTTTTAATATTTATTTACTTTTCACAGAATTTAATTTCGCAGAAGATTTGTGTCGCGAGATAAACACGTGCGGGCGAACATTATTTCTGGTTTTATTAGCACATTTAATTGAAAAGTTTGAAATTGTATCCAGAGCTCAGACAAGCAAGTTAAATTGATTTCTCTGATAACTGAATTAATGCCACTGAATTTCCTGAAACTTTATTTGAAATGCGTGAATATACTAGTACACTGCTAATGAAATGTGTGTATAGTATAGTTGTATATATTTCTTACTCTGTGCATAGGTTCTTCTTCTGCCCAAGTTTTCTAATGTTTCCCATAGACTGCATTTGTTTGTTCTTTATTGTCTTGTGGTCTTCAGGTTTATCTTATTTATTAATTGAATCCGAAATATGTATATTTATATAATAAAGTTTTTAAACGCACATGCATATGAGCGGGCTTAGTTGTGTTTCCGAACCAGTTCTTTGTAATGCTGAATGGATATTTTGTGTGTTTTTCAATTAAACTTTTATAATTATTTTATCTATGGGTATTGTAATAACTATGTAAAATAACTATTTGAACTACTACGTTAATAACTCTTTGAAGTTATTTTAATTTTTTCATTACATTAGAATACCAAAAATCCTCACATACGAAAAACTACATTTATGTGTGTGCGCGCTGGCACAGATGATCTAAGTTAATGTTGAACTTGCGTTTGGGCCATTCGGTGTACATTCAAGTTTTAATAAGGAGGCGTTTGCATACCTGTATTTATGGAAACGTTGGAAAGACAAGCAGTTTTAGAAACTACTAACTCGGTTGATTTGTTTTTGTATAAACACAGTGCATAAATAATTTCGCGATCTTCGTTATGTTAACAGATGTCCATTATGTTTCATTCACATCATGAAGAGTCCTGAGTAAGTTACGTAATTCTGTTCACGGAAAAACGCATGAGGAATTAGTTTGTACATTAAACTATAATTTCTCAAAATAACTAACAATCTAAGTGATATATTTATTAGGAAAAACATATTTATTATTATTTGAAATGTGAATGCCTTAGGTTAATGTTTTTGTAATGAGAGATTTTTATCCGTGTGCCTCTGGGTACTTTCATTTTAGAGTTATTTTTTTATTTTACAAATTCAGTGGCTGACCATGAGATGCTATAGGCTTAACAATATAGGTGGAATTGGAGTATGGTGTTTTTTTTAGACCGACTTTTAGTGAATAAAAATTAAATCCCCTAATATTATTAGGGGTTGGTTCCTTAGGGTTTTAAATAATAAAAGTTTGTCTCGTGGCAACTTCACACATACACGGACCAAACATTTCCACCCTCCCTGTGAGTCACCCCTTCATCACCACTTCCTGTCGGAAATAAACGTTGTGTGGTCTCGTGGTGAACAGTTTTCTAAATTAAAAACAAAAAATCGAAATTACTTTTCCTTTTATTTTGGTAACTTTTGGATTTTTTTTAAATTAATAAAATTAGACCCGCAAAACAGTATATTGAGTTATACTTTCTCATTTGACGGATTTGATAGCGTGTACTGTAGTCTCCTTAATTACGTCGTCTCCACAGAAGCATTTTAGTTATTTCGAACTTTGTAATGATTTTGACCTGTTTCTGTAATTATTGATAGATGTCAAGTACTAATTTTTGTGTGTTGTTTTGGTTTTTAATGAGCCAATTTCTTAAAGTAGTGGGGAATCACGCGTTAGTGAAGTTAACGTGCCGGTAATTCAGTGATAAAACGCAAGATTCTGGAGAAAGAAAGTTTACGCTTATGTTTGTTCTATGAGTTTTATTTAACTCCAGAAAGGTAACGGACGTTGAGAATGCAGGCTATTTATCAATAGCTTGCGAATTTCCGCAAAATGTTAAGACGAATTTGTTGTGCGTTGATAACACAGCGTGTTAGCGAAAGTGTTTTACTGTTTATTGGTGATGAACTATAGTTATTTTACCGTAACTGTGTGACTTTTATTATTTATTGTAACAGCTTGTATTGTACAATTTTATAAGTAGGACAGAACTTGTTAATAATAAAAATAATAATTGTTTCGACTACTCTGGTGTTCAGTAATTTACTGCACCACTGTTTTAAGATCACAATCCATGCGTTCGTCGTAACGGAGTTCACAACACTAGAACTACGCGTACTTTGAAAGCCAAGTAGTTTTTAACGTAGTCACTTTACTACTTTTAAAAAACGCTATTCAGAATTTATGTATAAAAGTACGAAGAGAAAATGTATGAAACAATTACACTTTGTTATGGTTTTTCGTTCTCATTACGGTGGAACGCCTAAAGCAGGCGGTGCGTGAATAATTCAGTTTCAGATGTGAAGGAAACCCGGTTGACAAGTAACCGTCGTCGTTTGATAAACGAACTCTGTTCCCAAGTTTCCGTGAAAATTTATGAAGCCAAGCCGACGCCGTGCTCTATGTATGTAATATTTAAAGAAGGCTTTGTTCGAGTCTACAGTGGCAGCAGCGAGCAATTGTGTTGAAAATAAATGTGTACTGCCGCGGAGTTTTGGAGTTACTCTGGCGGATTAACATCGGCCGAGAGCGGATGGAAAATAACGAAACACAGCCTTCCGTACGCTGCCGTGTCCGGTCGTTGAGAAAAATTTATAAATAGCGTGAGAATGTAGCGAGAAAAGAGTAAAATATCGTAAGTTATTTAGCGACACAAGATTCATTGCGATTATAGGAGAGATTTTAATTATGTGTGTTCTTTTTGATCTCGGTGCTGTTTGGGTGAGTAGTTGGCAAAAGCACTAGACACGAGAGTGGCACTCATGACACATCGTTAAATGTTTTTTCAAGTTGTTTGTAGTGAGCATTAAAATATTCCCCTTATATATATATATATATATATATATATATATATAGAGAGAGAGAGAGAGAGACTTACACACGCGCGCGCGTGCACGAAAAGGTTATAGTCTCCCTTGATGACATTTGTTACGAAGATATCAACAAAGGACGAAGATTGAGGTGAAGAATTACAGGTAAGAACAGGGCATACTTTACTCTGAATAAAATATTGAAGCAAATAAATAAACCACATAATTAAAAACACCGTATGATTTCTGGCATTAACAACTGTATCGTTCAGAAGCCGCTGCCAAATCTACAACACGGATTCGAGCTTATAGGATCAACACGTGTGTCGTGATGTGGACACGGTGAAATATGTGGAAGTCTTGAGGATTTTAGCCTTATTTCTTTTATCAGAATCCAGACGCCGAAGTGGCTGGGTATGTTCAGAGAATGTATACAATGGGATTGTGAAGATACTCCAAGGAATCTCTAAGAAATGAGACATCACGTTGTGAATTATTCCGTAAATCAAATCACAAATATTTACGTTAAAATTTGGCCACATACGCGGAACCACAGTTCACTTGTTCACGGGTGACGGGCAGGAGAAATGAGGCCTTCAGCTGGGTAAGTCTTTTGTGTCAAAGAAGAAAGAGCAAACTTAACAGTTCTATTTCGTAAGTAATAAAAAGTTTTAATCTTCAAAAGAGTTTTAATTTTTAAAGGAGACATGTTTAGATAATATCTCACATTGAGTGTCCTGTCAGTGAAAAAAAAAATCGTTTAAAAAATGGCTCTTAAGAAAAGGCTTATATATAGAGTTAGTTAAAGTGAAAGCTGGTAACTTACACGATTTTCCACTGTATCAAAGCGGGGTTACACGTGCGCATAAATCCACCCGTTGTTGACGTCTACTATCATAACAAATGACCTTCACTTACTGCCAACCCGTGCATTAGCCGAGTCTTAGCGTAACTCGGTTGGCCGCCTTTGTACACACCTGTGAATAATACCATTATGGCGTGTGTATCGCTCACACATACTAATGGACGTGCATCGTACTACGCTTTTACTCCATATTATAAATTTGCTTCATCACCTGCTGAGAGAAGATTCTATTGAAAGGAAGCGGATTGATGAGACTGGAAAATAACAACGTGCCGCTGGTACGTGTGGAGACAAATGAAGACTTGCTTTCACAAGGCCGTCAGGTGACACAAGCCGATTTAACACATGATTTTTATAGTTCAGCTAAGGCATATCTCGTCATCAGAACTGTTAGTAATGCATTTCAGTTATCCGTAATTCGAAATCTGTAACAAACTCTAAGTTTAAGATTTAGGTTATAAATTTAGCAAATAAACAGTAATAATAATAATCATCATCATCATTGGCTCGACAGCCCTTTGTGGGCCCTGGCATTCTTCTCTATTCATAGCCATATTCTTCTAATTTCTAATTCCAAGAGTACTGATGTCCTGACTCCCCCCGTCCCTCCATCTCAGTGTTTGCCTTCCAGCTTTTCTTCTGGATTTGCATTAATGATCTTAGTAATAACTCTGCTTGCACAAGCACGTATAATGTGTCCACCCCGTTCTAATCTTTTTAATTTAATAAAGGTGACCACGTCAGGTTCATCATACAAGTTATAGAGCTCTAAATTATCTTTTCCTCCAGGCTCCCCCTTCCACTGAACCAAAAATTTGCCTTTCAAATATATTTCGTTGCCTCTAATCTGATCTAGGTAGCGTCATGTCTGATCCATAAGTCAGTACTGGGCGCACTAGGAACTTACACATCAATACATTGGTCTTCCTTTGTATTAACTGAGACTTTAGATGTTTTCTGAGGCCCTGCACACATCTCTTTGGTGACAATATATGCTTTCGCATATCCACACTAATATTATTTTTACAGTTAATTTCGGAGCAGGTAATAATAATAATAATAATAACAACAAGGAATGCCTCTTGTCGTTGGAGAAACAGATGTATTTATCATCACCTCTATAGGTGACGATCAGAGCATTATTATAATTAACAATAAGGTATATATTTTGAAAATTACCAAACGACAATGACATCTGTAGATAAGCAGTAGAGTGTCAGAAACAACCACGGGATACTCTACCTTAGCGTATACTGAGTGCTTACAAAGACAATTTAAAATGAAGATAACCTTCCAGTATAGACTCATAAACAATAAAGAATCTTTTTATATTTATCAACCCTAAGCAGCCTTAGACGGGACTAATGTTACATTATATTATAATTTACCAGTACCAATAAATAGAACGATACCGGCGAATAAACCAGATACAGGTGTGCGTGATCTGGAAAATACGAAAGCCTGGCTCATTGACATTGAGCAACAGTTGAGACGATAATATTAATAAAGCTAAAAGGGAGAAGATTACGAAACGTGATCCACTTGTCTATCAATACAAGACGGTTAAAAAATTACAGTCTGTAGAAATAATACATCTGACAATCACAGCAACAGGTCTAGTAAAAAAGACCTGAAAATGATGTTCTCGAAGCGGCAATTCAATATCATCATCATCTTCATCTTCACAACACGGCATAGGCAAGGTGCTGCCTGTTCCGCCTTGAAAGATACTCCAGCCTTCGCTTCCTGGGTCTACTCACACACCTGTGTCCTATAGGCATATATTTCCAGACTTGTTTGGTCAGTCTGGAATCTGACACTTTTTCTAAGTGTTCTTTCCACCGTTGTTTGTAATATTTTAATTTTTCATTTAAGTTAAAAACATGTAACTTCTCTCTTATAGCCTCATTCTTTATACGGTCAGGTTTAGAACACCTTTTAACTCCTCTTATGAACGCCATTTCAGAGGCCTGTATTTCACTATCTTGTTTCTTGGTCGTTGTCCATAATTCACAGCCATAGGACAGTACGGGGACTGCCATAACTTTGTAATTTTTTTTTTCTCAACGTACCTTGTTTCTAAAAATACCGTTGATTGTTCCCGCAATTTAATATAAAGAGCATAATAGCTGCACTTCGGACTAGTGAATAGTCCGAATACACTTAAATATGCCATCATAATAAAATTGTTGTCATATAGACACTCTAAGATAATATTAATATTAATTTACTTACCAGCCTAGAAGGTTGTTGATCTGAGTGCCAGACGTCTCACAATCGCATTTGCGCCGCAACTTACAAAGTCAGGCGTCATCCGCGTGAGTACAGAAACCTGCATAGATGAGCACACGGCGTCTCGGTGACCTCTCACCCCGAAAGGGTAGACAGTGGAAGATGATTAATTCAATAATTTAATTAAATTTAACCTCGTGTTAAATTCGTTTTTTTATTGTTATTTCATATGAAGCTATATTTTTATTTTACGATAGATAGTATGGTTTAAATCGTTATTCTCATGTACGCACCTGAAGATGACCACCGTTTGCAGTAGTCGAAACGTAGTCCAAAGTCATACACTTACCAATAATTGCATCAGGTAATAGCTTTAATGATCGTATTTATGTAACCATTTAAGAAAATTGAAAACGATGTATAAATGTTTAAATTTCAGATTTTCAAATGACCCAGACGTTCGGTCATAAACAAAAACGCGAAATTCTTCGCCCCGCCCGAGGGAACATCAGTACATCGCAATAATACTGGTAATAATAGCGTAAGGCAGAAGAAATACGTTTGCGAATGAATAATGTGCGACCTGTGTATTCAAGGAACGGAGCGTATCTGAGAAGGAGACCGAGACCCCGCCACTTCAGTTCCAGTTACCGTTTGTAAATATGAATTGTTGTAAGGTATGCCGTGAGTTACGGCTGTATTCAATTTCTGTTGAAAAATTTCTATGCCTATTCCTCTCTACCCTTCTCTGCTTGCGTTACCTCCGACCTAAAAACCATCTTTTCTCTATATCGCCGGCTATTTCTCACCCGAACGGCGCATGCGTTTTGCGCCTCGTCTTATCGGTTTCAGGATTAAACACACATGTTTACAGCGTTAATATTTTGATATATGGCACACGTATACAGTGCTTAACGGCTTCGCGTTGGAAAATTCAATTAAAACTTTAATAAAATTTTGTAAGAACACTGCTTTGTTTGTGCTTATGGCTCAGTCAGGATTACGCAAGACAGAAAATTTACAGTTTTCTACATTTGCTCAGTAACAATTTAAAATCGATTACTTTAATACAGCACAATAATCTACAAAAATCTACTTTATTTTCTATAATCTTCACAAAATCCAAAAAACGCGTAGGATAAGTCTTTAAAAATCGGCGTCTGGGTCATGTTTACCTAGGCAAAAGATGGGTTCCATTTTATCTTTAGAAACACAAAATTCCAACCCTTGCCAAGCATTGTGTCAATACAGATTAAAATTAATTTACCTTTTTTTATCCGTCGTGTGACTTCTTATTGTATTGTGCCAATAATATTACCGTACTTTTTTTACTGCAGCGCTTAAATAATAGACACTATAGACCATTCTGTACTGAACGTAGAACATTACTAGCGTAAAAACAGGATATGTTTAATTTAGAAAATTGTAAGTCCTTAACCCTGCAATGGGCTGGCCATGTCGTAAGAATGGATGGAAAACGAAAACCTAAAAGAATCCTGATGGGGAGTATGGATGGCAAAAGACCAAAAGGCCGTCCAAGGAAAAGATGAGAAGATGCTGTCGCTGTGGATGTAAGAGATGTTGGGAGTGCGAGGATGGAAGTCCTTTGCTACTGATAGAGAATGGTGGAGGATCAATGTAGAGGAGGCCAAGGCTCGACTTCGGGCTGTAGCACCATAGGATGGTGATGAGGAGGAAGTCTTTAACTCAAAATAAAAATCTGTAAGTATCCCTATGAAAAGACTGGTGTATCCGTATAAATCACAACTAGTGTATTAAATTTACAAAATCAGACAAAGATTGCATAAAATTATTTTATAACTTCGGTTTCTTATTTGCTTTTTCTCTCGAGCAGAGGGCAGAAAATGTCGCAGTCCGTTAATCGCATTCGCTTATTTTTGTGTGAAACTGGAAATTGAGCCATTTCTTGACGCAGTTAAAACTTTTCTCGTGTACTCCCATCCATGTTCACAGGTTAAGCTTTACGTAGGCATACATAAAAATATGGAAACTAAAGGACTCTCAAGGAAAAGATGGGAAGATTTTATTGCCGTGGATGCGAGAGAGATTCTAGGAATGAAAGGATTAAATCGTTCGTTAAAAAAGAGTGAGATGGAAAGTCAAGAAAGGGGCTCGATTTCAGACTATAGCACCAAAGAAGAACATGGAGGAGTCGTACATAAAATCCGAGCACATAAATATATCTGTATAGCTGGTTTTGTTCTCGTTATTTATCTTTTGATAATATGTACTTGTAGTACATATATAATATGTAATTTGTACAAGTATAATATGTACTTGTTAGCGAGTGTGTTTGTGTTTAATAAAATCCGTTAAAATATTTCTTCAGTATTCACAATAACATTATCCAGTATACACTTTAACATTAAAATACAGTAGTTATTTCACTTTATACTGCAGAGCATAGAGTTTAGTTGTTTTCAATAGCGCGATTTTATACGCTTTTGTAACAAAATAAATAGCAATAAAAGTTTGTCCATTGCCTTTGACTATGCAACTTTTAATTACATTCGTTACCGTCGAAACTAATGGTTCAACAAGTACCAGCGCATAGACACACGCGTATTAAGTTGCAAGTACCAACTTGCAAATGCTACTAGCCTCATTGTTTTAATTTAAAACTTGAATATATTTTGTTTTTTTTTGCGATTAAATATTCTGAACTTTCAGAGTTCGTGCGATACGTTCAACGAAACATTACAGTAGAGCAACTGCTCTGTCTCTCGACGACTGATTGACATTATGTTGGTGTTGTTAAAAATAATTGGGAAATAAGAAGTTCTTCGTCTAAAAGTAATTCTTTAATTATTCGCAAATATAAAGGTCGTTTTGTCAGGCCCATATTTCGCAGAAGAAATCTCTTTTTCAGAAATTAGGTACTTGATAAGTTGTTCATAAGTCAATTTTTAAAATCTATGTTTTATATTAAAATAATATTAAACTTCTGTTAAACATTCAGTTTCTGACGGTACAGAAATTTATTCTATAATCAGAAATTTATTATATCGGATAATAGACGTATTTTATAATTAGAATTAGAAATAATTGTTTTATGTTAATCGTAAGTACTTCAAGAAGCTTGAGAATTACAAAGCAAGATTCCTGTTAATGTTTCTACCGGTTAGTCGCAGACAGCTGGAGTAACTTATAAACATTTTCTTTGAACCCCTTACTTAATATGTCTTCAATACGTACAGCTGAGATGCAAGTGTCGCAGTGCCGTACGTAAAGTGATGTAGAATCAGTAAGTACACACATCATCGTTGTCAGCGAAGCAAACTGACAAATATGTATTTTGAGGTAAACCACAAAACAAATACAGTAAAACGTAATTATATATTAACAAATAATATTAATATTAATAAATTATTTAAATATTAATAATTTAATTTTTAAAATAATATAATAATAATTGCTTATTTTATTATAATGAAATACGTATTCCCTGTTGTGTTTTGTATTCAACCTTAATTCATTTCTTATGATTGGTAAGTCCAAACGTCGTTTAAATTGGACGTTATTTTAACGATAAACGGTACTTAGTAAAAACCAATGATCTGAAGTAAAGCTTCATTAGTAACACGAGCTACAAAAATGAACACACTACACTTTATTAGTCGAATTCATGATTAATATAGTAGTACGTAATTATAATAAAAACCGAATGACCGTACAAAGAGTAACATCATTGAAGCCTACAAACAGTAATTCTGTTTATCATAAACATAAATATCACCAAGGCCTGCAGTATAAACCCTCTACTGCCCAAAGAATTTTTAATTTGCTTATATTATACTGTAGTGATCTATAGAGCATATGTATGAAAAATTTTAATAAATTTCACATTTAATTTTGTAAATATAGGTTTGTGACTTTCAGGAAACATTGGGGCGTTTAGTATATTACATATAAGGTGCATTTTTAAATTCGGCAGGGACAAAGAATAGTCACTTAAAGGGTAATAAATCTTAAATTTTACGTTAAATAATCAGTTGACACTGCTGTATGTAATCAAGTCAGGCTAGTTATCGTGTACCATGTGACAGGAACAACTTTTACCGTGCAACGAGTGCAGCATAAAATTAATGGTAATTCTCATTTATACTGCCTGTCGTTAGGGTAGAATGAAAATATAAATTGCAAAAGAACATTTTCCCGTTTTTTTTTTAATATAAAATGTTTCACTGATTCGCAGCAATGAAATAATTGAATGTAGTCAAAATTAAAGGGGTGAAATTTTACTACGGGTTTGCAAAAATTGCAAATTAATGGTGTCCGGATTAGCGAAACTTTCCCGTACGTAAACAGTCTGAGCTGACGAAAATAGAAGCGCTGTGTTCTAGGTTAGTGGATTAGTCAACTTCTCGTCGCTACACACGCAGCTTAGTGTTTAATGTGGAATGCGTGAGTTTGACAGTTGAAAAATAAATCTGAGAACAGGAGTGCAGTACTGTCTGTCTGAGTGTATATAGCCTATACCTGCGCGTCCAGCGACCCCGGCCAGACTTGTCAGGAATTTCCTTTGTTACGTCTGTCCTCCGCCCGCTCCTCGCTATCGCTATCGCTATCAAACCACTCGTATGTTTGTATATATGCGAGTGGAATACACCCTACGCTTTCATCTGACTCACACTTCGTTGCGATGAAAATATTTCTTATATCGGTGTTAAGGGAAAATATTAACCGATTGCATCTCCCTATTGTCCTCTTCAATCCGTTTACACAGTATTTTCAAACTCATTGTATCTGAACGATTCCGCGTTTGCCGATATCTCACAGAATTTTGTAATTTTACTCGTTATCTTGTATTTAAATAACAATGGACGTGCGCTCGTTACCTGATACGTTTCCTTTTCTTCATACATTAATTATAAATTGTTTTGTCTGACGGAATGAGCAACGGCTCAGAATGGTCATACACAATGATGTCCCAAAACCCGCCTGTTTTGTAAGATACTCGTATGTTGACTGTATAATCCATAGGTTCTGGTATACAGATTAGCAAGTATTACAGGTCGCGATCTACAGGTAAACTAATCACACATTTTTGGCCATCTGCTAGAACACGATTTCCTGTATTTGTTAACACAAACAATAATAATTGATTTATTTTTTGTTTGTATTGACAGAAGTCGATTCGGCTCATTTCCATCGGGAAAACAAATCCTACTCTCAGACAAGTACTCTCAGGAAACACACAGTTTTAGTAAAATGCATTCTTACGAGTACTGCAACAGGTCTGTCATTCTGAATAAGGCATTACGCTTTCAACATCAGTTTACGGTTAAAACCTAAAGCGCACAGCGGTTAAGAAAATTAAAAGGACCATTGGGTACCCCTCAAGAGTTTGGTCCAAAAACGCAAACGCACGATCAGGTTTTGTTGTTAACATTAATCTATCACCCGTAAACAGTAATATTAGTACGATCGAAACATTGGATTGTCTTTTTCTCTCTTTCAGTTTTACTAACTACATTTAAACAAGTTTCCACGTTCCAACGTCTAGTTTTGTTTTTGAAAAATAATTATATGTGTTTCAACTTTTTAACTCTCTTTGTAAATGTCTTCTCTCCACTTTTTATTCGTACAATTCAGTTTAAAATACTGTACTACTGTTTTACGCGATCAGGCCCAGAGGACCTCGCGCCGCTATAGGGATTCTCCTCCATCGGACTCTCTGTTGTCCTGCCCTCCTCATCCGTTCATACATCCTTTTACCGATTTGGATAAGGTCCGCACAGAGTCCATCGCTCCACTCATCCTCGAACTACCCAGAAGTCTTCTCCACCAGGCACGAAATCCAACATTTTCACGGTAATCGTTGAGAGTTCATCCTCGTCACGTGTCCAACGAATTGGAGGGATTTACAAAATACATACTCTAAATAATACAATAAGAATCATGTCCACATTCACAGTTACGTTGTAAGAAGATTGACTGTAATTAATTGAAGCATAACGAACTATCAAATCATTACAACACAATTCAGTTTGAAAATTTCAATGAAAGTAACGCTCTGGTAATAACTAAAATAGATTTTAAGTTTCAACCAATTTATTAAAACACATTCCTAGAATAAGTGCGCGCGACGTACATTTTATTAATTTTTAATGTCCTTAATGGCATGATGTAAGAAGGTTGAAAACATTAATTAAATAACAATTAATTTTCTTAATGTAAGTTCATATTGCGTGTATAGATTCCTGTATTTTTACTTATCTGTTTACTGAAAGGTTTCCCGAATCTGATTAAATGAATTACCCGAGTAAAATGAAAGTAATACTGAAATGTAATTTGTACGAATAGAATATAAAATTATTATGTTAGAGAATATTTAATATTATATTAAATCCTTTTTGTGGGAGGAAACAGCTACTTGGACACACTTCCTTTCAAGGTAGTAAGTAAATATAGTATTTATATTAAATAAATACTATTTATTTAAGCAGTGGTAATTAATTTGTGTATCTACAGGAATGTTGTTACGAGATAGGTGATCATAATATTTTTTTTTTGAAAACCCAATATCTACGCCCAGGATCAATAATAGTAGATACACACGAATTCTCCTGAGGAGAAAGAAGGACCAACAAACAGTTGAATAGAAGCACGTACTTGATATAGATCCGTTTGTACAAGATCGTATCTCACAGCTTCCGTTTATGAGTGATTTAGAGAAGTACTTTGAACGCCTATACTAAAATGGCAAACGGTATTGAACTGAATAGAAATTTTGTTAATGGAGGACAAAATTTGTTGTGTGTAAACTAAATGTAAACGTAACGTGAATAAGTTTTATATCTTAATTTTGAGTACTTTATACTGGATGTATTATATATATATATATATATATATATTATATATTATTATATATTTATACTCTACTAGCTTCGGGAGGTAGTATGTTTAAAACTATTTCAATATTTATTTATACATTATTATTACAATATAGGTCTGATTGTATAAGTTTCCATCGCAAACATTTATATTAAAAGTTTAATGAAGAAAGTTGTGTTAGTGGTTAAAATCACAAGCAGAATTATCACTGTTGCACACCACTATATATTAAAGTTGTTTCGCTTTCCTGTGTCCGTAATAGGATTTAGTTGTTTCCAATATACGATCGCTTTATACGGATGCAAAGCTCAATAAATCGTAGCAAAAGTTATTGAAAACAACTTTAATTACATTCTGTAACAAATGATTTAACAAAAACCAATATACAAACTAATGTACTGGTTTATGTGATGGTAGAGTCCTTGATACGAAACATAAGCAGCCACATATAGGATAGGTTAGTTTTAATTTGTTCTACGGTAGGTGCCTTTAATCTGTAAAGGAAACTCACACGTAGGATATCATGTAAAGTCGCTACAAGACTTTCTATTGCTGACACAAGAGGTGTTCTTATAAGCACACATTAGGTGACACATAAGGAGGTGCTCTTATATAATCGCTCATGAATCCTGTACTGTCGCGAAACGTAGACATTCTCAGGCAACACAGATGCGATCCACGTATTCGAGATGATTATGTAGCGGATCTGTGTTGGACTGTAATAAGAGCATATGCCCAATAATTTCAAAAACGTAACTGAATAATTTGTATTCAAACAGAGAGACCGTGCGTGAAACGTCGAAGGATTGAAATTCAGGATTGCATACAAAAAATACAGACGTGCCAAAACAAAAAAAATATATTTACTAAATAAAGAACTGTACAGGGATCTGGAAGATCTGGAAACGGGTTTCCGAAGGAAAAGAGTGAGATTCCTTGGACATATGGTTCGGATGGATCGGTCCAGATTAAATAAACAAATTTTAAAACATATTTGGCAAATTTCGTGTCTGAACGGGATACACCAAACAACTCAGGGAGGAAATGATGAGACTGAATATCTCTTTGAACGACTGTGTGGATAGAAATACATATTTATCTTGAATTCTTCTTGAATATCTAGAAAATTCAAAATCTTGAGGTTCTCTGCGATGAGAAGAAGACGAGAAAGGTGTAGACAGTGGAAAGGAAGGCGGCGCGTAGTGTGCGGATAAGGGCCTTCTGGCAGGAGAAGAAAAGGAAGTGATATTCGTCGCGTGGTTCACGGCTGGCCTGTTCGTGTAAAATAAGTAGTTAAATCTGCTGACAGAGGACAAGATGGAAATATGGATTTAAAAATTTAGTAACTGTAGGCTACTTGTTTGTCTCTTATCAGATTGTGTTTCTTGAGTAGGCCTTATTTATTGGTTTATAGAGCGCTTCTGAAAATGTATTGTTATAACATGTTTGTTAAAATATAAGATGACGGACTGGTATTCATTTCATAAACTAAATATCTTTAATGTGCATACAATATGACAGTATCTTTTAACAAAACTGAAGATATTGAAAGCAACCTATTCTAAACCAAGAGGTACAAGTAATATTTAATTATCTGGGATACGGTCTGATAATACACCACGAAGTTTACATAGAATTCTAAATGTAATGAAAGCTTTATTACATGGTCGTGAGAGCGGGGTAGTTCCGCAGGAAAACAGACATATGAAGAAAAGAGAGCGAAATGGAATTTCACGAAGGCTCAAAGAGTACTCAAGGTATGGAAGATTCAGAAATTTCGATGAATACAGAATCCCAAAACAAACATATATAAATAGATATGTTAAGGAAAACGAAGTGTAGAATGGCCATTGGAAAGTTAGTATAAAACTAGAGTTAACTGCATGGAAGTAGTACCGTCAAGGTCACTCACTTTCACTGCTTCTCCCTGTCACCTCCACGCCCCTCGCCAAGCGTTGTTGCCGGCTACTACAGTGTGTAGCGTTTTAGCACTGTTACGAAAGCAAATTTCATACATCCACCTTATATTGCTCGTTTCAAATTTATTTATGCGTATCGCGTAAATGAATTTTTTTTATCAGGAATAATTAGTTGTGGGTAACATTATTCGGTTAAATTCTGGGCGCCAGTATTTCAGCTATAAAAATTTGTGTGAGTCGGCAACATATTTTTTGTTGTCGTTTGTCGCGTAAATATCTACAGAATTTCTATCTTTGCGTTTCTTCTCTTTCTTTGGCTTCTTTTGTTACGATTTGCAGTTCTCTGAAACTACGATTTATACTGCGCTGGTTTTTCTTATGTTAGAATCTAAAGCTTTTAGCAATACACACCCTAACTTTACGAAGTACCATTAGGTCAGTTATTTTGTGTTTTCCGTACAGTGAACTTGCTTATTTAAAGTTTTACTGTTTTCTTCATGGGCGGTTATCCTACAGACTGACCGTTGTCTGAGAACGCTGACCTTGCCTGCTGTTGTCGCTTTAATTTTTTCATACTCACGGTCTTTTCCCTTTTGTAAATGAATCTGTTTTTGTTCTCTGCACGGTCGTTCCTAAGCAGGGGTGCCCACAGGAGGGGATCATAGCGAAAGTTGCGCATTGAGAACTTTTGGGGGGGATTTTTCGGGTGTATTTTAAGGATTTTTGGGGGGGATTTTTCATGAATAACATTTTAAATCCAACATTGATGGAAATTTTTTACCGTGTTTGTGCAACAAACTAAGCTATTAGTAAAAAACTAAAGCAATTGCATATCTGTATAATTGTTTTAACGAACTGGCAGCATAAATGTCTCTACCAGTACAACTAGTAGTAAATTTTGTTTTGGAATTTGGAAAACTGACCCTGGCAGCCTGCAGCAACATCCTGTCAATGAGTCAGAGGGTACGTGAATAATAAATCGTGAATGTAAAAATGTGTGCGTGTGCTAAGCTTGTAGACCGGCGGGCAGTGGGGGGGATTTTTCAATTGGGGGAGTGCTGAGACTTTTGGGGGGGATTTGCGCATTGGGCCTTGGGGGGGATGGGGACCCCCTGTTCCTAAGCCATATGGTTCGGAAGCTCTGTTACGTATATGTACACATTTGGTATGCAAATTATAGTAGTATAGAATCATGCGACAGGACTGTATCGTATGAGCCAAAAGAAGTAGGAATATCTGCCAAGATAGGAAGGTCTGAAAATGAGATAGCTAAGGGTATATTGCCTTTACGTGATTAATTGATGTTCGCCATGAGGTAAATTTATTAGCGTATTCCTCGAAACGTAGTGACGGAATATCATAAACTATTAACCGTGAAACTATGTTATCAAGAATATATTTTTTTTTTTTGTGTAAGGTAGGAGTGTATAGCCTACTGAACAACTGCCGATAGATCAATAGAATGCGAGATACTACACTGTCCCAACACACATACAGTAGAACCCGAGGTACTTAAAGACTATAATCTTTAGTGACATTTGTGAAAGCGAGAAAACTGGTAGTTTTTTATCGTCTGCCTTTTGTTGTAGACTGCATTAAGTCTTTAGTAAGAATATACAGTAGTATTGTGGCAGACAGAATGGGGTGGTATAATGCGTGCTTGCTCTGGAGTTTCCAGTCAGGCTGTCATGTTTCATTTAAATTACGTACTACTGTAATGATAATAAACCCATCTGTTATTTCGATATTTCAAGTGTGCATTTAATAAAATGTTCAGTAGGTGATAGCGTCTTCTAACCGGCACAGGTTTTTTGTTAGATAATAATTATTTTAATTTAATTGAAACAATTTTTATTTGTTAGCGAAACAGTTGTAGCCTACATCGGGTCGGGCAAGTAACGGCGCGTTAACGTGTTTTAATTAACATTTCTTATTATTATCAGAGTTATTGTTGTTGTAAGACAAAAGGTGGTCACTAATCATAAAGTCATTAGAACGTGACGTACCGTTACGCGAAAGTAATACAATAGGCCAAACTGCATTGTTTGATGCACATCTGTAGCCTAATGACTTGATGCTATAGTCACTTTCAAGACACTTTCAAGATCTTCACTGAAGATTCAAGATCCTTAATTAGGACTTTTTTCACATTTTTCTTCTTCTTCTATTTCAAATAGGAGAAACTTTTAGATTACCTCGAAAACAAGTCATGTTTATATTATAGAAAGTCTCTCAGCATTTCGTTGCACTTTTTTATTTTTCTAATTTTACTTGCATCTTATCACTTATACTTACGTTTACATCAAATCATACATTATTCACTATATTAAAATCTGTATATACTATATATTTTTAACTGTAACTTGAAGGTTTCTGCCATGTATAATATAGCAATAATAATAAAAATAATAATTTCCAATTGCAAGTTTCATGATTTTAAGGTTCAAATGTTTAGGTAGTTATCTGGAAAATACATGTTATTTGGTAATCGCTAATACTTGTCAGTAATGATACTTAACAATTTAAATAAATATTCATATTAATTTTTATTTGGTTTTAATTGCCTTTTTATTGTTACCGTGTTTAAATGTTTAGATTTTCATCAGATATTTGTCTCGTGAGCTGTTTTTCTACAGTAATATTCAAGTAACGTTCAGTCTGGAAATTAAGATTTGTGACTGGGGTTTTTGTAGCTAAATTAGATTTGTAGACATGCGTCGTCAGATAAGCTCCGATATGTCTCTGATGAACGAAGTAGTCATATAATTCTCTCTTGGTCTGTCCTACGTAGGTATTCTATGATGTATATTCATTGTGTGTGTGTGTGTGTGTGTGTGTGTGTGTGTGTGTGTGTGTGTGTGTGTGTGTGTGTGTGTGTGTGTGTGTGTGTGTGTGTGTGTGTGTGTGTGTGTGTGTGTGTGTGTGTGTGTGTGTGTGATTACTTTGAAACATCTGAAGATACTGATGCAGTCAATGAAACATGTGTCAGCTTATGACAACGATAAAAAATTATACAATCTACTTGAGAAGTAATTACAATTTGATAGTATCAGAAGCCTGCAAGAAACTCGAAGAGCAATGATGAAAACACGCACGCGCGCGCGCGTACATGTTCGCATATATCGATTCATTTCTTACTTATAACAATTTCCCTGATTTACTTAATTTCTGTTTTTTTTTTGTGTGGTGTTATGTATAGTAAATAAATACTTCTTGGATTATGAACTAATCTAACAGTAAATATATTCTCTAGTTCGTGCTTTGAATAACCGTAAAAACAATCGACAAATTTTAAATCTGGGAACAGGCCTATTTTATTATTTGCAATTTGAGTTAGGCTGCACGTAAAATTCATTTGGGAGTTTCAAATGTTCAAATGTCTCCGTACTTCGCAGTTTACAGTTTCGTTGGGAAGTCGCAGTCAATAATTAATTTCTCATTGTACCGGTGTGCGAGTATGGAGAGAAAAGGCCGCCCCCTTTTCAAATACTCCTTGTTCAATGAGAGTTTTACAACAGACGCGAGAGTGCGCGCGAGACAGAGAGACAGTGAGAAGGGGGGAGAGAGAGAGAGTAATTATGATAATTCTATTAATTCCGTATATCGCTGTTGAAGACTTCAGGCAGTATCGTAAAACAATGTTTACACGCTAGGGGCGTCCTGAGGCTGTGGGTGATCAGTCTGTTTTAGAAACAAATGATTTTAGTGGTGTTACAATTGTTACATTATTTTGTTATTGTCTTAATATTCTAAAGTTAACCGACTCAGTATGATAGAGAAATATTGTGGGTAGAACCAATTCGATGTGCTTTGGTAGAATTAAAATTAAATTATAAAAAGTAGGAACCGTTGTGTTTAGACGAATGAGATACAGTTATTTGTATTAATATATTTAGCAGAGCGTGTGTGGGGTAGTGCACCTGCGGCCCGTGCACTGCCGTTGCCGTTCCGCTTCGCCGAGGATTGCATGGTAACGCCAAACTCACACACAATGCGCGCACGTTTAACGGCCGGCTCTGTGCTACGTACGCATCACCTTACCTATACGGCGCGGGCGGGTCCAGTCTCTGTCGGTGAAAGTCTTTCTATTGAATTATTTTCACCGAGGTCGTAATCTGACTGTTTAGTTGTTTTTAATACGAATTTTCATGTGGATCACGTTTTGCTTGCTCAGTTATGCGTGAAAAGTACGCGCAAACATCTGTGTACTCGTACTTTTTCTGTAAAATATTTCTTTTTGTATCTGAAAAAAAGTAACTACGAACTGACTGCTGGCATCTTTCTACGTAAAAAAAATGTTTAATTCTAAAGGTTCCATTCGAGAAAGTACAATATTCGAAGTATTCGAAGCCAGTCGTAACTGTAGTAGGCTACAATTGTTTAGAAGACATAAACAACTGACTAGGTAACTAGATAGTAGTAACGGTTTTGAGAATATTGGTGAAGCATGGACTCAATCGTTTCTTTTTCAAAGCTTATTTTTGTATACATGATCAATGCAGATGGTGTCATGTGAAGAGGAGGGAAATTTTGTGTATATTCAACGACAGTGTTTTGTAAACTACAAGACGTTATTCATCAGCTTCGCTACAAAACCGATCAGTTCAGCCTGAAGAGGGAAATCGCATTCACATGCGCAAGCTTTTGTCATTTTAAATTACAACCTCACCGTCCGTACGAGTGACCTGAGGAATCACGCACATGGTAGGATACTACCTGTCGGTTCTAATACAGTCTGCGGGATTGGACGCTAGTCCAGTTTTAATCAAACAGACCTGTGATTAATCCGATCTGTTAAGTTTTCTCTAACAGTCAGATATGAAGAAAATTGGATTGTGTTGGTTTGAAAGGTCAACATTTGTAGGTATATTAATAGTTGCATTGACTAATTGTACTGTTTGTTGTAGAACATTCATTTCTCCAGTTTTCAGAAATGCAGAAATATTTATAATAATAATAATACGTAATATAGCGTTGCGGCTACACTTGGAACGTGTGTACAGAAGCCTGGTTACATGACCGCACGACGACTAGGTAACCCACTCCAACGGGCTCATAGACGGAGACGTTTAGATTACATTACTGTAATAAATAATATACTGTACTTACGTATTTTATATGATAACATATAATTTTTTATTTTGTTTATGATGGTGTTTTAACTTTGCTGTTTATTTTTTTTTACGATGCATACATTTTTTATCAAAATTAACTTATCGTTTAACTGACACTGCTGAAACACTTAGCGTAAGTCAGCTCTGTTTCGTGACAGATTTTCGATGCAGTACTCTTGATTCTTGTATCTTGCCGTTTATTGTTTTTTACAGTATTAAACTCCGACCCCTGCTTTGGAGCAAATCGATGACCCGCCGCCTAGGAAAACTCATCGTCACCACGTTTGTGACGCCAATGGTTACCTACGCGACCCCCGTGTGGGGCTACTTGGCTAAGGCCCATAATCGAAACCTTCAGTCTCTCTTGGACCGAGAATTGCACTCCGCATGTAAAGCCCACTATTTAACTTCGAACTAGAGCTACATGTCCGTTCCCTGAAGGCCATTACACGGACACTTTCTACAAAATTCCACCGCCGCTGTGTCCGCTTTCAGAGCAATCCGCTCATAATTGCCCTCGGTCAAGACGCGTCTGAGCCTGGCGAATCTTGGACCCGCTTCGGCGTAACCTCATACTTAATTAGACATGTACAATTGAAAACCACGGCCGGTAGAAAACCACGAGTTTTTTAGTTCCCGCGGCGGGAGCTCTACAAGAAGCTTGGGACGCGGGGCGCAGTAACGGGCGACGAGCTTGCCCATCGCTTCGCACAACCCCTCTCCTGCTACAGGATTAAAAATACTTGCAGTTAGTTTTCTTTCAATGGTATCTTGTGGTGACCTTCCACGGCTAACCCATATTCTCCTATTGTTTGAGTGGTAGGCCTAGCCTACATAGAATTTTTCAAATTGTGTAGTTGCATTTACGTGATATTCCTCCTGATATCACTCTTGGACGCTTTCAACAGTATATGCAGGGTTCGCATTTAATCCAAATAAAGAAAAAAAGTAAGTTTGAATATCACGTGTATATGTCACTCGTACACCAGTAGTCTACGACATTTTACATCGTTTTGCACTACGCGACATTGTCTTCTCGATGCCAAAAGTTTTAATAAATATATGTATTAAATTGTCATCAATAGTCGTATGTACTTGTGCGCGCGTGCGTGAGTTGTATTTTGGACACGAGCCATGATTTTTATACGCATGTAACGACGATGAATAGACGCATCTATTGCTGCTGCTAATATGATGCTAGGACCACGTGACGCCGGGCGTTGCATCGCATAGATAACACACACACCACACGCATACACTTCCATTAAGAGACGGCATTTAAATTGAAGTGTTTATGTGGGTGTGCGCCTATTTGGGTGAACGGGCCTTAATTAACCAATAATTGTTTTGTTAGGGGAGTACGTCGTATAAATAACTGTAACCAATTTAAACCGCATCAGTGCTGTTGGAACCAATATATAATTACGCGTATATAATACAGTATAGTCGTTTGCTGCTTAGGGTAGGGTTTCAACGAATTGATTACAGATAATATCGTAATCAAACTTAATTTACTTATTATATGTTTTGGTGTATGAATTCTGACTCGTTAACCAACATTTTGTAACGTATATATTTAATTACAACAGTTGGAGAGTCAATTCCAATCACCGGAGAATCAGAATCATTCTAATAAGATAGTTGTCTTTTTTTGTATTGATTAAATGCACAGGTTCTTCTCTAACAATTTTCTGTAGATTGACGTTCATGTTATTTTTTAATTTCTTGTTAGGTTACTGCCTACGTGTTTTTATTTGTGGGTGTATAGAAATAGCCCGTTTACATTAAATGGTCAATTATTTACACTGGCGTATATAGAATTTGGCCTTAGAGAGGGGTCGAGTCGGCTTCATGCAAAAGAAAAAACAAGTTAAGGTGAATCAACATTACTACCTTTAAAGTGAGTGAAAAAACGTGTGTTAACATCCTGAAATCATTCCCATTAAAGTGAAGGGTAATAACACACTGAAAGTAGGCCTACGCGTTTTTGAAACATTGTTTAGAAGATTCTTATTGCTGAATTGATTTTCGTATATTTCATATTTCAAACGTGTACGCAAATGCTGTGTAATAAATCTGTTTGTATATTTAAAAAGGATTACTACTATATTATCGTACACGCCTACAAAAAAAAAGTAATGTAACAGCATAAAAATTAAGAGATTAAGTCAACTTAAAAATAATGAAATAGCATAAAAATTAAGATTAAGTCAACTTTTTTCGACCCCCTGGGAGGGGTCCGGTCCGTTTGTCCCCCTCCTTTAAATACGCCCGTGATTATTTATGTGCTTATACGTGATTTTATTTGTTTTGTTTATTTTTGCTGTGTTTACTCTCACGGATTTTCTTATCATCCTCTTCTACTTTACACGAATACGACAATAGCTAGGCTAGAAAAATACCACTTTAAAAAGCCCTGCTTTCGTTGGAAACCAATTCTGTCTCTGCCTACACGTGTTTAGTACGATTCTTCCAATTCCACAGTTAGTGATTTCATAACAGTATGTAGTCACATTTTTATCACTTCGGCGGAGTGGATCGGTAAGCAAACGTGAGATGGGGGTATGAGCTCGTCAGCTGAGGTGAAAGCAACTCTCTAGGGGAAGAGCACCATGAAATCAAAGTTCTGGTCCTCAAGGTTGGGGGTTGGATCGGAGAATTCACATATACATCTGTCAAACTCTTTTATGTGCAGAAACCTAAAAAAAGGAGGCCTTGACTCAGTAATGGTTGTTGCGCCCCTGAAGAAGAAGTCGCATTTAAGTACCAATTCCAAATCAGTTTGTTTCTCGTTTTCAGTAAATATACTTTACTGGTCTAATTCCTTTTTTCCGTATGCGCGCACGCTGTTCTTCATAGATATAGTTAATCTGTATATGATTCTCTCACAGCGTGGTCTATTATGGCGTTAAACGCTTCATCAGGAGCAGAGTATATATTTCATGCTAACGACCGAGATGATAACGTTGATGGCAGTACCTGTTTCTGTCAGCCTGATTCACACACACACACACACTGTGTGTGTGTGTGTGTGTGTGTGTGTGTGTGTGTGTGTGTCGAGACCGTTTTAAAGCAGGCCGAGTGGGAGTAAGAAAAATGAACACCGTTTTGTTTTCAGTGTTGTCTGGTGATGGACAGTGATTTATTTATTTGTACAGATACAGTTTACTTGTTTGAAAGAAAAAAGAGTCGGTCCGGGGCGGTGTGAGTGTGATCCCCCCGATCAGTTCTCTACTTTGATTAAATTTTGTTTTTGTTTGTTTCTTCGATTGTCTGAAATGTTTTCTAAAGCAATTAATACAGTTTGTAAAAAAACAAGATAAGGCTAATGTTAGATTGTTAAATACATTTAACCAATTACAGTGGTAAAACAAATCATTACATCTGCGTCTTATTCATTTTTACCTGCTTCCAGGCAGGAAACGTGTATGATACTGTTGATTCTTTTGTTTGTTATAAGTTTCATACATGAAGAACTTAATACATTGTTATTTTTAATTCTGTATATAGTTTAAATACTTACCACGCTGTTTATATATGATTTATGTTGCAGCTTATCCACAGGCTCTAGGTCGAATATCCATTAGTTAAATATCGGTTACAAAATAATTTCTTTTGTAAATAATAGCTCTAAGAAATGTGCGGGGCGATTGTCATAGAATCCGGGAAACGTTTCGTCCCCCGTATGAGTAGTTGTATTATTTCTGATGTCGACGTTGTGCGTATTGAGCTCAGACTATTTAATAACATCTTTCTAGTACTAGTTTCCTTGTCTGATTAATGGGCATAGACGAATTGAACTTCCAGAAAGTTGACAGGTGCGTTAAGACGGACGGTGGAGAATAAGATGTTACGGTCTTGTAAGAATGGGCCATTTAAAACTTTGTATCTGTAATTAAAGTCTGTGTGGCGGTAATAAGCTAAACGTTACGGTAGAGTATCAGTTATGAACATAGTTGAGAAGAGAGAATGCCAAATGACCGTTTTTGAAAGCAAACCGATCCAAGCATACTGAGAGTCAACTGTCCGTCGTAGTAATCGAATCACGTGTAAGTACGCACCGGTTACTTAGATAAAAGCGTATCAAAGTCTTATCGTAGACGTAAACGTCTCATACGGTTGACTTCCGAAGTATAATTATATGTATCTGCCTAACATCTCATATCTTTAAATGTCTGGGGCTCATTTGTGCCGTGCATTATCGGCCCCATCTGTTCTCAGTATACGTCAAAGACGTATCGAGACTACCTGGGGTCCAGATAGCCCTGTTTGCTGACGACTCGACTGTATTTACTGCCGATCGTCACGCCGAACAGGCCGTCCTACGACTACTCGATTCGCTCGGGAACTGGACTGATAATTGGAAGATGGCTTTAAACGCGACCAAGAGTGTAGCCGTCTATTATCTAAGCACGGGAAAGATTCGCGGAGGCAACTTCGCATCGGCAGAACGTACTTGCGCTGGTCCAACGAAGTGAAGTTCCTCGGTGTACACCTAAATCGTCGGCTTACGTGGCATACCCACGCTCAGACAGTTCATAAGCGAGCGTCCGTTCGTCTGAGCCTACTGTTTCCACTGCTGGTTAGCCCGGCTGTGACAAGGAAATTGGGTATAATAATCGTCGGGCATATCTGCTGCCGGTCATTACGCCGCCCCGGTCTGGGGATACCTTGCCACAATGAATAAAAAGAAATTGCGAAGCGTCCTCGACAGGGGTCTTCGGCTAGCGGGCAAAGTCCCCCGTCGACTTTCTTCTCGTCTTCTAAGGAGCGAGCTTGGCGTCCGCTCCTTGACGACACTATGTGGCGCAAATATTGTGCACGTGCGGCAAGGAACTCAGACAATCCTTTTATAATTTTGTGCACGTGCGGCAAGGAACTCAGACAATCCTTTTATAGCCGGGCTAGGCCAGTACCGTATACGTCCAGGTGATACGTGGAAACGACTCGGTGTATACTGCGCTAGTGTAGGCTAGCACAAACAGCCGTTGTATCCCTACTGTAGAGCAAAATTACCCTACTTGGGCAGGTCCATGAGACAGGTGGTCCAGAAGGTAGCTTGGAACTCAGTTTCCCGAGTCGTTCGTCTCTACACGCAGCCCAGAGTCAGTCAGTCAGTGCCGTGCATAAGTACGCTGGCGATGAAAAAAATACCGTACTATGGATGCAACTCACTATTCTAGTACGTTTCGAAATCAGAGTCGTTTCAAAACACGACACGACTTTCGTCAGTATTAGTGTTGAGATCATAGAAATCCGTTAGTATACACAAAGTCGGTGTATGTATGTATAGCGTGCGTGGGAGTGTAATGAACAGACGCGTTTTTATTTCCACTTATTTTAAAACACGTAATTTTAACTGTTTTAACAGACAATTCCAGAGTAAAACCTAGACGAAATCTTTATAAAGATCTGTGGTCTGGACAATCAACACAGTGCTCATACCACGTATCTTTTATGTGTGTGTGTGTGTAAAATTATGTAATTTCATATTTCTTTACTATAAAACAGTACGTGACCAAGAAAGATATTCATGTTATTATAAATAATAGCAATTTCTGCCACGGCCAGCAAACATTAATAATGTTCTCCGGATAATAAAGTTCTCTGGAGACATTAATGCAATATGTTTTTACTTCTTGAAACCGGAATTCTGTGTACAGGTTTGGCGTATTTTTGCCTTCTTGAACTCGATCCGCCCACTCTCTCCAGTCCAAACTAATATAAACCATTTTCTGTATCAGCGTGTTGAAGAGTTTTAATTTCGAACGTGTGTATCAACTGTTGTGTGTGGGCATACGTAATTTGTATTAGTAGTGTTGGTATTAGCAGTAAAAAAATAATTTTAATAGTAATAAATTTAATAATAATAACAATAAGAAGGAGAATAGATATGAAAATCTAACCAAATGAATCGAGTTGAGAAAATAAAATAAATCAAAATTTAAAATAATTAAAATTCGAATTTTATAATTTTATTAGTCGTAATACTTGTAAAGGATATTATTGTAGGTTTAATTTATTCAATATTAACTATTTGGGCGCTTAGTGATTCTCTCTCTCTCTCTCTCTCTCTCTCTCTCTCTCTCTCTCTCTCTCTCTCTCTCTCTCTCTCTCTCCTCTTACATTTAATATTTATAAATAAATTTACCACAAGATATACCTTTTTTTTCCTTATTAGGAACATATTTCGGGTACCATCTTGTACCCATCCTCAGCCTTCCGGTTTTTGTGTCTGGTGAAGTACATATGTGTTGGTTGACTATTATTATTGTGGCTTCCTGTTGGCTTCTGGTTCTTCAAATTGGTTTTATTGTGTGTGATTGTGGTGTATGTGTTAGTTTTTTGTGTATTTTCGATGTTGAGTGCTTTGAATATTGTGTCATGTTTTGTATTGATTTGTATTTGTTCAGGTATTAGTTTTTGTGTTTGTATATTTGTAAATTTTCCCAAATGTTCATTATAGTGCCTTTGTGTGGAATAGCCTATGTTTTATTAGTGTCACATTGGTAATGTCTGGGAATTCATGTCCTGTGTTTATTGCATGTGTGGCTAAATTGGATTTATATATTTTTGGTTATTTGTATGCGTTTAGGTGTTCAAAATAACGTTTTTTCAGCTGTTTTTTGTTTGTTTGTCCTATGTAACATTTATTACAATCTTGACATTCAATTTTGTATATACCATTAGTTGTATTATCTTTGTTGTGTGGGCTATTTAGTTTTTGTAAATTATTTTTATTAGTTTTGTATGCTATTTTTATATCTGTGTTTTTAAATAGCATACAAAACTAATTTGTATTCCTCCTTGTGTTATTCATCCCTCCGTGGGATGAGGTAAGTTTGAGGAAGCTTTATCAAGCAGAATGTTATCACCCCATCGCCCACCGGCTTTGACCTCGTTGTGGCGGGGCAGGATCCATTACGCACGTATTGAAAATTTATACCGTATCAGTATATAAGTTTTGACACTTGCGTAAGTAACATATGACTCAGCTAGTTTCAGTTAATGTGGTAGACAGTTTGACACGGTTAGACAGGCGGTAGTGATCCGCGGCGTGAACTTGGCGCAATTGGAGCGGTTCTAACGCGTGTCAGAGAGAGATAGAGGGAGTGAGAAACTGTTGGCGTCGGCGTGTAACAATCAGTTTTGATTTTATGTGGTAACATGTGGTGGTAACCGATCACAAAACGTGGTTTTAAACGATGGGAATCTTGCCACAACTACGATCCACAAATACGCACAAATTATTATTCGTAATTTTTTATAATAGAAGTTACTGAACGTAGGTATTGTTACGACATTACAGAACATGCTACGTGTTTTAAGGCTATTCCAGCGGAGCCCGACTATAATGTGTGTGTGTGTGTGTGTGTGTGTGTGTGTGCGTGTGCGTGTGCGCGTGCGTGCGTGTGTGTGTGTGTGTGTGTGCGCGTGCGTGCGTATTGCTGCTACTTTGAGATGAAGGACAATTACGTGACACTTGTCACGCGCCCACAACGAGACTTTTCCAGACCATACCGGTCCGCTCGCGCTGTGTTCCAGGCCGCAATCAATTACGTTCTAGTAGACACGTATTATGGAATATGCTGGAATTTCAGCGAGGTATAAATACAAGACTTCAGCTGCGCTTAGTTCAGTTACTGTCGGGCGATTTACACAGTGCGGTTCGAAGTATTGTGGCGAAGTGTTATGGGTTTTATAATTGTGCGGGACTATTGTAATACAATTGTGTTTTATATTAGTTGACATTATTATTGCGTGTTATCAATTTTAATTTTTATTTGTTGTAAGAGACTACCTTGTTGATTACAAACTGTTTAATTGTGATAATTGAAGCTGGTGCTTAGTGACTTAATTAAGTGGTGTCTTGTATTTTGTTTTCCACTGTATACCGTCGTAACAGTATTTTTATAGTGGCTATGCATTAATTTTTAATTGTTTCTAAAATCTTTCTACTATTTTCCGCTGACTCCATCTATTGCGACGCGTCGTTATAACGATAATTTTATCGTGATAGTGATGGCGTTACTGAGTATTTTGTACTCTGTAAAAAATCAGTAAGGACACATGTATCTCGTACAATAGTCGAGATTCTCCCACTTTATTGGATAGTTAACATGTAGTAGTTCTTACGTGAGTGTAAACATCACTATAATATCACTATAGTGTAAACGTTAACAATATACTGTATCTTCTTTGTGAAGTACTACGTAACATTAGTAACCTACTTCTCAAAATGTGTTCGTACGTTAATATTGTTACGACGGTCCCCCTGATCGTCGTATGGTACAGTGAAAAACAAAATACAAGACACCAATGAAATCATTAATATCCAGCTTTAATTATCATAATTAATAATTTGTAATCAACAAAATAGTCTCTTACAACGATTCAGATAAGATTTTTCCACACACAATAATAATGTCAACTGTAAAGAACTCCCCACTTATTATTATAACACAACAACGCTTTGCCGCACTTATGTAAATCGCCTCTCGATCCGCGCTAAGGGAAATCGTGCAACACAACTGAACTGACAAGTTCACTGCTATGGCTTTTTATAGGTCGCGCACCCTTTTACAAATTTTCTATCCTCATCTTAATTGCTGATGCTAATCCGCATTTCAAGTGTGCTCTTGAAGAATTTGGAACATACTTAAACGCGGCCTTGACTGAGACATCTGTTACACTAGTGGGGGGGGGGGTGGGTGGAAGGACGCGCTCGGTTGTTCTAGGGGTTCTCATTACAATATGTATTAAAGTGAAACTGTAACGACCACTTAGGCCGATACGTAAAATTTAAAAACTAGACCACTTGGCCTAGAGGAAGCGAAAAGTGTGCTGGATCCCAGAGTGACAGGACGTGCAATAAAATACTCTTGTAACCAGTAACAATTTTTATTAGTGCTATTTTCGTTATCATAATATGTTTAGTTAAACGCCTTCACACAATTGAATTCTAGTCTGATTTACATTACAACTTCAATTTAAATTATGGTATGCCAAAAGTATATTTAAAACAGCTGGACTTCTGATACTCTTTTGTTTAAGAGCATGTCTTTATATTAGTATAAAATGTCAGTTACACTTGATTTAAAACCCGTGGAGTTGTTGTTGACTGGTTTAGTAATTGGAATGCTCCCACCTGTACTTTTGAAGATCTCAAATGATACCATGTAGACCAGTGTGCGATGAGTGTTGGTGGTGGTGCTTGAAGTGTTCAGAAGTTCCAGCCAGTTTCATTCCGGGCAGATGTGTTTTGGTGTTCTGTAGTAGTAGTATTTCTGGGCCTGACGGCTTCGGGGAGCATCCTGCTGCACTGCTCTGCAGATGGTGACTGGTGTAGGTGTCACTATCTCCGCATCTCCCTTTCTCCCGGCTGTACGGGGACCCTGTAACATTTTTGCAGATTAGCTTTCAGAGAATACAGCTACCCCTACACTCTCTCGCCTCGGAACACAGACACCACACACACACACAGTCACAATTTTTATCAACACTTTAGTTGCCCTTATTAATCTGCTATGGCTTATTTTATCCATTTACTCTTAACTAAACCTTTACTTTTATTTTTGTAACATTTACTTTTAAATTTATAAAAGACAGTTAAATGCAAAGTTGCCACGTGTTCCCAGACCGGAAATAACTTGTGATTCAATTTTACAATAGAAAAGTATTACACTAAAGTAGACTTTACCAACGTGTGGATCACACACATACACAAATATAACACACATAACCCATCATTAAATTAACATCGAATAAATAATTGATTCTCACCTGAAGCGCTTTATTAGGTTACGAAGTCATATTGAGATATCAACTAAGTACTTCCCCCTGGGCCGTCAGACTAGCAAACACCCCATCGGAAGGTTGGAGACGAAATGAGGAAGAAGCACGTATTCTTCGAACCCACCATGCCACAGAAACTCAACCTGTTGCGGATTGCTGAACATAACCTTTGGCAAGGAAACATCCAGCTGCACACAAACAGCTGATACGGCTTACTAGATTGGTTCGCCGTAGCGCGGACACGGCCTTACTAATCAAGTTAGCTTTGCCACCCAACTGCGACGCGCTTTGGCGGCCTTCCACGTTTAAATCACGCCGGGAAAATTCAAACCCCAGCACAAAACAATAATCATAGGGGGGGGGGTCTCAGTGTACTGGGTGTCTTAACTGTCTATAATAGAAGAATGAAAATTTTATATCTGTTCTTTACACAAATCTTCTTCACCCTGTGACCGATCTTAATAAATATTGCAAAGGTACTCTGTAAAACAAGGGGAAAAATACAAGCCACATAAAAATTTTCACGTGGTTTTACCGCAATGAGAAATCCAACCCACAGTCTTGAATAGTAATACCCAATGATTGATCTTAAGTAAATTTTGCACACTTACTCTATTGAAAATTGGGAATATACAGGCTACATAAAAATATATCCAAGTCGTAATGCCTTGAAAAGTAACACGTATGCATTTCTGGGACTATTTACTGGATATGATGCAGTCGCCATCGGAAGCTTGGATCGTGTCTACAGAGTCCACCCAAGCAAGACTGAATATTTATTTCTCAGAATGCTCGCTCAGACAGTTTGAACGGAACTTCTTTCACAACTTTGAAAACCGTAAATGGAGAAACTTGTCAAAAGTTTAGTTTACACGAGGATCATAAACACTGGAATATTACATTATCAGAAGCAGCATAACGGTCTTTCCCATAGCAAATAAGGGCTACCCGCCCATCTAACCCTAACAGTTTGTGGCCAAAATATCGACAGAGCGAAAATATACTTCAAAAGCCCGAAGAGATAATTCGACTACTGAATTAATTTGCTCCAAAAATTTTTAACGAGGCCCTTATATTGTTGAAAAACAGATGTCTAAGCCATCAGTAACAAGACGTTATGGTAGATAGGCGTACAACTTCCAGAACGAACTCAGTAAGTGTGCTAAACACCGGCTTTATGAGAGAAAACTACAGTATTGGAGGAACTACGAATATCTGTAGAATCAAAACAAATCCTCTTTTAATTGACGATTAAAGAAAAAGACATGACATCATAATGCATTACATCAGAAGCCAAGGAGGTGGAATTTTTTCCTTCGACGCACCCGGAGGAACTGGGAAACGTTTTTGCTTAATTTACTACAGCCTGTGGAATGTTAAAACGAGAATAAAATAAATGTTTGTAAAAAATGGTGGATGCTTTTTTTATATCTAATTAAGAAAGACGAGCGTTAGAGAATAAATTAATAAAGTTAGATGTATACTCGGGCCTGCCGACTAGGCCTATATAAGCTAGTTCTGTAAAACTGGTATTTTAGTAATATTAAATGTCAGTATTAGATTGGTGATATCAAAATTCTATTGATATAAGTAATGGTAGCTTCTTTTCTTACCACAGCAGTATACAGATAAATGAATGAGCATGTTGCTTTATTTGTTATACTATGATTTTATTTCAAGTCATTGGTATGAAACTAAACAAAATAAAATGATGTGATTCAGACAAACAAGTAGGATAACGAAAGAGCATTTGTTGTAGCATATACATTGCAATTAATGGAAACGTGCTTTAATTTGTTTATAGTCCTCAACGCATTTTGAGAGGCTCGTTGGTGTGTAAGCATTTGCATATGGATATATTAGCCCTAAAGTACGGAGAAACTTGGTTACACGTTCACTTGATACAATGGTTGTGATTTTTCAGCAAAACAACGCACGCACTTCAAGTTCAGGGTGGGGAAAAAGTGGGTATACGTGTCTTATTTTGCTCACGGATCTAGACGTATTGTAGTCAGCGCTGCAACTGACGTAGGGGGTTATTATAAATGCATTTAACAAAGGTGATGCCCATTCATTAAAACTGTACCGTGCTGAGTTTTCAGACACGTTGCCCCGTACAGAGGCGTTGTATTTGTCTATGAAAAGGACGTTGTGTGCGAGTGTGTACGTGCATGTGAACCTAGAACAGACGGACACACTCTTCTCTGTTTCTGATTGTGACATCAGGCGTTCAAGTTTTCATGTTTTACTGTTTGGACTGCCGTATGAAACGGGGCCAACTTCCAGTAACAACGAGTCTCTTTGAATGGGTAAAACTTGGAACTTTAAGTACACTATAAAGATGGTGCTCGAAAACATTTACGTTTTCCTTGTCACTTCAGTACGGGGTTCTTTTAGTTCAGTGCCTCCTACGATTTGATTTGCTGTATAAATGAAAAAGGTGACATTTTATCCTAGTCCTCAGAATTGTAATAATACGGAATACGTCTTGCTAAATAAATTCGATTGTTTTATAACCTAATATTATCATTAATTATACTATGATTGAGAACAATACCTTCTTTTCTGACTGATTCTGTTTCTATTTGCAAAAACAATGTTAATGTTTATCATTATTATTATTGTTATTGTTGTTGTTTATCAATAATAATTTAATAACTATTAACTATGAACAGTAATATCTAAATAGGCCTATATAAAACCCAAAATCTGAGGATTTCTTTGTATTGAATACAAATCCACACCGTTACACCGATTGTCACCAGAGTTTGCACAGGTAACCTTTGGCACAAGACGAAAACACTGTTTACCTTGGAATTTGATATTTTGTCCCGTTCGCACGATTTAGACCCTTTTAATGATGCCGTTTTGTTGACGCGTATAAACATGTCAACAACACAATGGGGACGAGAATTAATTACCATGGTAACAAGTAAATAAACAAATGTTATTTAGCTGCATCGGACTATACCTTTATCCGTTCCTGCAGTACATTTTCGATGTTTTTAATATGCGATTGCATCGATAATTACGATGTGGAAATGAAGTGTACTAATTGTAAATTGTCCTATTTCTTAATGCAAAGCGAAAATACGTGTTGTTTTCATTTGTGACGTTAAGTGACAACGGTTTTTGGTTTTCAGTTTGCTGCTGAAATAAATAAAAGCCATGGTTGAGGAAAAACAACGTTTAATGTGTATATATAATGCTTATAACACAGTAACACTTAAAATAAAGAACCTATTGTTTTTGAGTTAACGGGTACTTGTAATTAGTATGTAGGCATGCTACCGGTTAATATTAACATTACGGTGTCAAGATTATATTAATATAAAGGCTAATTGTTTATTTCTTACCACCGCAGTTGCCTATGATAGTTCGGGACACAATGAAGGCAGTGTGGTCAGAACTGCGTTTCAGTCTTCGTTATTACCCCAGGAGTTTACAGGTTGACTTGATGTGAGGGACAATGAATTCAATGTTGGTAGTATGGCGGTGTCGAGAATCGAATGTCGGATTTCTAAGTTGATACCTGTCGGACGTACATAAGCCATATTAATAAAAATATTATCGGTACTGTCCCAATAACCGTACCCGCACCCATTCTCGATATTTCGATTATGCGATTATAAGCATCGATATGCAGTGAGTATGTATGTATCGATTATGCATAGGTATGTATGCGATTATAGCATATCATTTTAGTTACATAATAGAAATCGTGAAAATGTATTTGTATATGTTATATAATAGTTTGTTGACGATTCCAGTCGTGTTTCATTGTCATATTTTTAACGGAAAATATTTCTAGCAAAAATATAACTCCGATGAATGCCTGTGACGCCAAAAGTTGTCGTTGTTAGGTTAATATGTAAACTAAAATTACACATGGAAACCGATACGCCTTTAAAAAAATACTTGATTTTGTGAAATCCACTTAAAAAAAACCAACTCGAAGTAAGTTGGTTGCTACTCCCGTTTTTTGTGACATAACTCGTTTTTTGTGCACATCACAGAAAAAGAAACCAACTCGATGTGAGGCGGGGTGGCAAAGGTGGGGCTGCCTACATGTCATACATGTCTTCCTTTTGTGCCAGAATTCCTTTTCCACTAATACTCGTTAATACTCGGTTTTTGTGCAGTTCACTGAAAAAGAAACCGACTCGAAGGAAGGCGGGATGCTATAGATGTCTCTAGCTTTTTGTGTTTCGCAGAAAATTTGCTTCCAGTGACGTTTTCGAGATTTTACTGAATAACATAAAATAATATTGACCACCTAACGAATAACAAATTTTGTTTTCATTTTGTTAATACGTTGTTTTTTGTTTTAATCTTACTATTCAAAAATAATTGTATTTTTCACTTCTTGCTTCTGTTGTTTTTGTTAAAAATACGTTATGTTCTTTATTTTTAATGTCTCTCTCTCTTTCAACCATTGCATAGAAACATTAAACGTCATATTTTTGCTAAACATGGCTTATATTTCTTTAAACAGTAAGCTAAAAACCTTTATTACCTAACCTCACAAATGAAAAGACGTATTTTTGCTGTACATTAAGAAATACGAGAATAATTTACATTAGTACACTTCTTCTTCTTCACAGCATAGTATATCGATAAAAATCGTATATTCAAAACATCGAAAACGAAGTGCGGTTACGGATTTTGGGACAGTACCATATTACCTTACCAGAACTGTAAAATTTACACTCCATTACATTGGGGTTGTTTTGGTCGATCTTGGAAGTAAACAAATATATTTTTTGATAGCACGGTTATTGACAGCTTTCTGTACCGGATATGGGATTATAATCTCTATCGATCTGGTTTTAATTATTGTATTCGGTGTAGTAATTACATTCTTTCGTTGGTACATTGTATATGTGAGAGAGTACGTGTGTATATTGAATAATATATAAGTGTACACTTTCTTTTTATCAAACATAAACTCTTATCTGCTTCGCACGTGAGCCAACAGTACAGTTTTGTGTTTGGACAAGGAAGGAACCATGTGTTGCACAAAAGCTTCTTCTTGTTTAAAATAAACTATAAATCATGGTGGTAATGAGTCTATTAATTACTCATTTTGAGTGGAGTTAGTGTATAAGGCTCGCTTTAACTGTCATGTAGGTATGTTAAATGTTTGCACAGCAGTAGGGGGTGTCAAGTTGTACCGTCTCATGGGGGTATTTAATCCTGTCCTCAATGAAATATGACGCTAGTGTAAGGATGCTGCCCATGTGTGTAGCCTACTTTGTAATGCAGTGCATGCTTTTGCTGATGCTTTAAATGGAAATTATTTTGCGTTTAACTTCGTACGATTGTTTCTGAAATAATGTTTAAGTAGAAAACGAAAAATTTTAAAGAGTCTGAATATGATTTCCTTTCCCAGATATAATTAGTTGGAATCGTGGTTTTTCATATACTGTATTAAACATTATTTGCTGCAGGTGAAGAATTTGCTCTCAAAATGTGCGATGTTTAGTCTTGCAGTAGAACTCAAGAAAGTAATTCGAGTAAAACGTTAACACTCTTAGTAATTGCGTTGTTTGAAACTCAGTTTGACGAATTTATTCGTCTTATTTGAATTAGCAGTAACTGCTAATTCAAATGACAGTTTTGTCGTGTTTACTTGCTGAACTGCTACTTGTCATGTTCCGGACAAGGCCTTTCAGTGTTTCCACCATTTTCAAGTCCTAAACCACGACCTCAGGTCATGGTTTAGGACGTGAAAATCGATTAATTTGGGTAACTTTGATCAATTTTTTTCCCCCAAATGTCTGAAACATTTTAAAAACTAGTTAACAGAAATTGTATATTCAGCTAAGGCTGCTGAATATATCGGACTGTGATATTCCTTCAAGCCGTAACAGTGATAGTACATTCTTACGTCTAGCTATTATTTAGTTAATGAGTGAGGTAACGTCCACCAATATTATTTTGTATTGTTGCGTGCCTTGTGAATACTTTATTAATAATACAATACTCTGTAATTATTAGGCTAGTAATATGGTACTCCATAAAATATTTTGGTCTCGGAACAAAACTCAATGTCTTAGGCGATGTGAAGTGGAACTATGGCACCTAAATAAATACTCCCAAACGAATTTGTCGAAAGTTACGTTTTTTCACGTAGTATAGAAATAACCTTCTTAATTTTCTTTTCTGTAACTAGGTAACATTCCATCAAGGCAAAAGTTGGCGAAAAATTGTTAAGTTTATATCATTTAAACTATACCAAGTGTTTATTGCCATTTCCTTGGAATTTGCTGCAGGCTCAAATTTATGTATCCTATCCTATTTTATGTATTTCCCATTTGGAGTACATTGTCTGGACTGATATGAGTGAAAGTTTCGATTGCAGGAGGTTGTTCAAAACATGCAGTTAGTTAATGATGAATACAATGATTAATTATGTTTTAAAAACATCGCCTTCAACACTGTTGGTAATACGCTGATAGGAATTGTTTCCTATCATCTTGCACATAGTTACTTTCTTGTGCCTTCCTCTATCAACACCACTGTTGATATGCTGTTCGTGCATGCGTTTGTATTACTTTAACGTATGTACGAATGTTCTTCTTTTGTTAACAGAATCTAAGTAATTAAAGAAACAGTGGTTGTAATGAAAGTATTAAAGACTCTCAAATTAAAGTACGGTATTAAACCCCCAAACTTTATGACTTGGGTTTCATTTGTTATACGTAATCAGATTTTTAAAGATTTAAGAACAAATCAGGTTTTTAAGAATGAAGGATAATTATTTCTTTAATAAATAAATCGATCTTGAACACAAATATTTACTTGTTCATGTGTCAAAATAACATGATACTTTTTTGTTATATAAATAGAAGGCAACGATTGGCAACTCTAGTATCGATCGTTAGTCACTTATCTAATGATGACGAATTCTTTATCTAATCTCCCGCAGCAGTTAGGTGAAGTGGGCTATACCGTGACCATATGGTACAAATGGAATTGCTTTTCCCAATCGATCCGATTTCTTTCGCTTGCCTCCTTCGTTATTATTGGTTTGCCACTCCTTAATTTAGATAAATTTCATTGCACGTAATTGAAACTGTTAAAAGTGATATGTATATTCTCGAATTAACTTAAATTGTGTCAATATAGCACAGGCGTGTGCAAGTGTTTTGTATGTAGGTATTAGTTAACATCTTTTACAACGTCCTATCATTGAACAAATTGTATAGGAAAAATCCATTAGATAAACTTATTTATACAAATAAGTATTAACACGCTATACCAATCACCTCCTTTACCTGGAAAACGTTTTACTCTACACAGATAAAATAAACAATATAATATTCAGAGTTTTAAATGAATGAAACATATTATTTAAAAGAAATGCCACAAATAACTTGTTGAGGCTATTTAAAAGTTTACATTAATAGAATAATTAAAATTAATGCACTATTAGTAATATTACCTTCAATTATAGTAATCGTTAAAATATGTGTAATGAATACAATTTAAGGAGATTACCTTGTAAAATAAATCTAAGAAAATTAAAAATTACTAAAAAGTCATTTTCTGTATAAATGTCTCATTTCACAAGTGGTGTAAATTTTCACCAATCATGATTCGGTTTACTGATTTTATGTTTTTGTTTAAAACATTGCCTAGTTACAGCTACAGTCGCAGTTATTCTTTTCGAAAGCTTGAAGTGGCAGATTTAGCTCCCTACTGCGTAACAACTTTATATGTAAATAGAGTAAACAGGTAAGTTCATTATTATCTTCATCAAGGATTAAACCAAAAATGGTCTCTTCCGGTCCAAAGCAGATAGACTAGAGCTGGTCATTCGAAGGCTTCTTCGGACGCCGACATTTCTCCGTCTTTTCGGCTTGTAATTCCATAGTTTACATAGGCAGTCACCCAATCGGTTAAAATGTTCCAACCATTTTAGCAGATATATGGGAATTTTATCAAACATACTCATAATATTCAGCTCCTGGCACACATCGACGTTTCTTTTGCGATCTTGCCACATGCCCGAGAAATCTCATTTCGGCCGCTTTAGTACGACTGGCCTGGGACTTCGTTAAAGTCCAATTCTCAGACCCGAAGTGTGAGGAGGGCCATCACCTTATAGAACGTCAGACGTGTTTCTTTCCTTGTAGATTTTAGAGTTCTCCTGATGGTCCCCCACACATCTGGTTGAACTTGTGCAGCGTCTTCACCACATCATTGTAATGTAAGATACAGTAGAGCACAGATATTCAAAGTTACTGACCTGCTCCAGAACAGTACCATCTACAACAGTCCTTGCTCGTATGGGGTCAGCTCCATGGAAAGCCATCACCTTGGTCTTCAGTGGTGAGATATGTAATCCGAAATCCTTGCAGATTTGAATCAATGAGTGGTAAGTTAATAACTAAATGAACATACATAATTAGATTCCATTAGTTTCAATCAATGCAGAATATCAGTGGTGTTCTGGAATTCTTGACAGACTGTTTACACAGAAAATTGTTGTATCTGTTCTCGTAGAAGAAGGAAACAGCAGTTGGTTTTTAATATTAGTAATAAATAATTATGGGAAATTATTATATTATTCGATAGAGCTGTTATAATTGTCGTGATCGTCACGATAATTGGAAGTGGCAAAAATAATTTTACATTTTGTATTAGACTATATATTGTACGTGTATGCTGTACGCTGCTCTACAAAGAAAACGGAAAAATAAATGTACGACGTTTTACGAAAACAAAGTAAATAAATGTACTTTGTGTAGACCTTTCATTTTTTGTAGACAATATCCATTCAGTTCACTTGAAAATGGCATCGATTCAATATCGATCAGTAGAAGTAAAAGTAGAATCTTACAGTATGTTATCTACGAGTATATATTGCTTACTTATCTTTTTATTTATTTATTTGCCTCCAATATTTACATTTGCGGCGGAAAGATTGATTTTTGCTGTTTTCGCTGTTTTTCAAGATACAATGTTTACACACGTTTTGATGGAGATAAATAAATAGAAATGTTGATAACGCTGTCATTAGTGTTAGTAAATACGCGTGTGATATTATTAACATCAGCGTGGGAAAATAATAATCTGCATCTGCGGATAATGATTTGATGATAAGCAAATCTGTGTGGCTTTGACAAACCCTGCGGCGTGGCGAGGTTTGCCCTTCATCATTTTGACAGCGGCGGCTTCAATATTTTTACATTACACGTGGCCGTCGGGTCGACCATCATTCCGCGTGAATATTTACTGTTGCGTAAATTTGCCCGACGTTTTCGCCTTGTCATTCATAGTCACAGTTAACAGATCGCTGCTAAAATTTTTGCCAAATCACCGCTCATCGCCCGCCTCCCAAAACTAGTGCACCTCCTATACGAATAAACTCTTATCGTATTTATTTGTTAGCTGTGATTGAAATTGTACGAACATCTTACTTTTAACGTTTACATTATTCTGTGTAATAACTTTGTTACCGTGGAGGCGATTTGAAATGTGCAAATAGTTAAATACTGACGACAGATTTTATATAGAAAGAAATAGAATGTTTGTTATTAAGAAACTGGAACACTACGAGCTTCCAGAATGTAGTGTAAAAAGAATTTTTTTTTGTTGGGGTTGATGAGTATTATAATTTTCAATTTGTCGTGTATTTAGACTAAAAAAACCCCAATGATTCTGAATGACCGTAAACGAAACAGGTAGTAAAAAAAATATAGAAACATATATTTCCTCATATATAATACAATATGTTTGAATCCGAGTTGGGTGTCATATAGTTATGCAAACTTTAAAATATATACAATACGCAGCGACAACTATAGGAACAACTCGGTCTTCTGATAATTCTAAGGCGGGATTTGTGTCGTCAGAGGAAGTTTTTAACAACCTCGATACGACTAAGTTTATCTTTCACTGTTGGTTTGACAGCGAGAAACTTGAATATGATAAATACGGTAGCTTCATCTGTCAAAACCACTCGTTTCGCGTGTCCTATCATCTCCGAATGATGGAACTGATACCGCATTATGCGTCACAAAATACAATACAACTTTATGTTTGTCGATAACCTAACCCTTATCGTCTTTCTACACACTTTACTTCGTATATGGGATATGAAGTCGTGAATTTGCGGTAACACGTGATTTGTAAACTGTTTTCTAACAAAAGGTCGTGTGCGCGACAGTTCACGAAACCAATAAACGGTGACTGATAACATATTGTTGTAAAGTGTTGAAACAAGTTTTCTCGTTCTCGATACTGAAGACGTATTGATGTGAATTCGGTTCTGTACTAAGTTTCATATAAACCTGATAATAGAATACCATTGTAAATTGGCCGTTTGGAATGCTGGACTAAGATTTAGGAGCTGGCACAAGCCATATGATTTCTGGTAGACAGTTATCTGATCGCCGTTTTTATTTTTATATGTGAGTGAAATTGTATCTCCACGGTTTAATCTGTAGCCTACCCGCACCGTTAGACCGTTCCTTTTCAGCTCCAAGGTCAAGTGTCTATATTCACTCCGGATACTGTACATATACGCGTATCTGGACGAAGAAATCACTGATCATGACGCCTACTCCCGTGGTAACTGTTACAAAAAATAACAAATTCTGCAGCTGTCTCATTGACGTGGGTAAATCGTGGATATTACTGTGATTAGTATTTTTTCTGTGTTATGGTTATTAGCTTCTTTTTTTGGAAGCAACGTGTTTCATGAGTGGTACTCTACGTTTTTGTTGTTTAGTAACACTGCGGAATATTACAGTCACGAAATTAGTTTTGTTCGGTAAATATGTTACATATATCAAAAGTAAACTAAACTTTGTATCTATCAGTTAATTTATGAAACAAAAAAAGTACTATCAGAGACAGTGAATTTCTCCCCTTAGTTTACGGAGAAAGCCGCACTAGGATTTTTTCGAATTTCTTTCAACGATAGGGATAATGTCCTTCTGGTATGCGATCGAAATCTTTCAAACCTTCGTTTGCCTTCCACTATTCGTCCAATGCAGACGCTCCACTCACTTTTCACAACCGTTAGCGTATATAACACTCTATGATAGTACTTAACAATTTATTTTTAGTGAACTAAACTCTGATTCTAACGTGTCTTTTGTTGAAGTTTCTGAGCGTTATGCAATTTTAACTGTGTTGCCTTTCTTACTCAATTGTCAAAGTCTGGAATATTTAAGGTAAACCGAGTAGCCGATGGGAAAATCTAAAATACCTTTACAAAAATGTCCTGAAAAATAAAGTATTTATGGAACAGACTGTGAAAAACCGCCACAGAAGTAACCTGAAAAAGAGCAGAGGAAAATAATAAATTAACGAGGTGCTAATCATAGAGTGCTCAGGAAAGTTTAGCCATTGAAGTTAACGACCCAGAGAACTCGAACACAAGTAGTATATTAATTGGTTATTGTTATCCGAACAGCGTAATGGAATAGCGGCGAAGATACCCTGTAGGCTGCGAGTTGTGTAATTCATTCAGCACCATTGAAATCAGTAATTACCGCGTACATTATTAAGCCCGTGTTGCCTGTATCGATTTCGTTCCTAAGGGTCGACTTACTGTCACAATATATTCCCGGCGGATTCGTCTCGTACACGGGTCGCCACAATCGGTTCCTCCAAGCACCAGTACTGCTGTTGGTTGTTGCTAGAGTACGCACATTTGTCGTTGTCTTCCGTTGTTTGCTATCCGTCCACCCCCCCCCCTCTTTGTAATACGTCTGACGCATACACCACAAAACGTGTTTAACTCGTAATGACATTTACTGATTTCCGGTAATCGCTGTGAGAATTTAACAGTTGTTTGGCGTCTCATTGAGGGTAGCGAATCACAATATTATAACACTGGGTTTCTATGGTTTCCATTTGAGTAAATTGTTCATTTTTTTATCTGCGTCCGTATCTTGGTCAGATCTCTGTAATATATTCCCATTATTTCTTTTCTTGCTTAGTTTCTGTAAAGTCTTCACCGTTACCTCCATTGGCGTCACAGGCAATATACACGTATCGTATAGGCCTGTAGATTCTAATACAGGAAGAGTCCGTACTAATGGACTTATTCGACTCAGGTTAGCCACTTTTAGGCAGAATCTAATCGCAGACATAGTTAATCTTTAGTGTTCAGTCATTTTTTCGAATGCTGTAAGCGTTGAGCTAATGATGGTTGTGCTTGGTATAGACGTTTTATTCGCTGCATTTCAGAATTGTTTAATGACGTTTTAGCGTACTGTGGTGCATTTCTTCAGCCTAGATGGCGTTTGTCTCTATTTCCAGTAATTTCTGCTTGCATTGGCTTGAGCAAACGATATTTGGTGCTCCTCATATGTGCCCCACAACTTACACTTCACCTGATATTTAATTAGTCTTTCGATCCAACTGGCTTCAGTAGGCCATTCCTGGCGTCAGTATTCGTACATTCCAAAATTGCAGCTTTGTGCAGGCTTGTTTTAATAAGCGACCGTGTTTCTGTACAGTGTAGTGAAGCAGAGAAAATATAACAAAAGTCCAGTCGCTTTTCAGCTTTCCACGTTCGTTATTGGAAGGTGTTACTGGCTGCGGCGATCATTTAGCCTATTTCGATTCGTAGGTCTGAATCCTTTCTGTTGACATTGCCCATAACATCAGCAAAATACGGGCTGTTTTTTGTGTCCTTAGATACCGATTCTTACTGACGATCGTGTACATTCTTTTAAGTATGTTGAATATCACTTAAAACAGCTTACTGTGTTGTTTTCTGTAATAAATAAAAGGACAAATTGTGGTATTAAGTAGATAACGAACTTTATGAAGTGATCGAGACGTAGTATCTTCCAATTTATTTAGCAAGTTTTATTATCAGTGGTTTGATACGGTGTCAACAAACTCTGGCTTTGTGTAAGAGCCCATATAGTTGTCTTATATGGGGCAGCGACGACAGTGTAAGCCTCTGTTTATGTATTTTAGTGCCGCTTCTCTTTGTCGTTTTAACGTTATCAGAGGACTGTAAAAATTGTTACTTCACTGTTTTTCATCATGGTTCTCAACTCTAGATACGAATTTTGGAGAGGGACTGTAGTATAGTTAATATCTATCAACGCATCTCTATCCGCTCTTATTCCTCTGTGTTTCGTTGGGTGGTATGTTTATCAGGCGCCGTTATCATTATGATTATCATTTTTCCACTATTATTTTCGAGAGAGAGAGAGAGAGAGAGAGAGAGAGAGAGAGAGAGAGAGAGAGAGAGAGAGAGAGAGAGAGAGTGTGTGTGTGTGTGTGTGTTTACTGTGTATTCCGCTTTATCGGGTCACAACGGGACCATATCAATTTCGCCCAATTAAGCGGCTGTTAACAGAAATTTCCAAAAATTAAACAAACGCTTTTAATAACGAACACCCCAAACAAAAGCGTAATATACTCAATACCGCAGTGACGAACTTAATGTAAATACGTGCTAGCAATAAGGCTATTACATGTGTTCATGAAACATGGTAACTACGTAGGCTATGTACCGATATGTACTTATGGACAGTACATATTTTCAATTATATTAATGCATGCAGTATTACAATTACTATTTGATTAATGCAGTAGCCTATATACAGTATATCGTTGCCATTAAAAACCCTGCTCAACAGTCCCTAAAGAATCAGGGCATACCGCGCGGCTTTTGTGTTTGGTGTGACGCTAGTTGGCTAGCCGCTAGTTGTCTTGGCACAGCCAGGGAGGCGCCGCTGTTATCTCAGACGGCTACTCAGTTCTGCCTCACGATGCTGAGTGCACGCCGTACGGAGCATCAGCCGGGAATTGAACCCGAGACCAATCGCCCGCGGTAGCCACTAGACCACCTGGAGGCTCATATCGTTGCCATTAATGTTATTAAAACATTACATATTAACTGGGTACATTAATATTTTTTTTTAATTCTAGTTTAAAAAATTAGTCATACGGGAACTTTAAAAAACTGCACTTACTTGGTAAACTTTTTTAAATTATCAAATCTATATTGTCGTTTTTCTTTGAATAAGTTCTACAAAATCTGAATAGCTTACTGATTATTAAAATTATTATCCGGTCTTCGAAATTCTTCATGCCGATAGGTGTTACTCGCTCAATCAGACGCGGTCCCATCTCTAGATCGAGCGATTAACGCCTGTCGGCGTGAAGAATTTGGAAGACCACGGCCTTACAGCCCAGATAATTTTAATAATTATGACATCGGCCGTGTTTTGTAGCGCTGTTTTCATTGCCATTAGCATAAACTATCGCCGAAGGGCAAGTATTAACTTTTTCACATTCAGCGTTGTTAACCTTTGAAGTTCTAGTTCAACTTCATCGTGTTCGACCATCAGAACCATTATTATTATTATATGTTTTCATCAATCTGGTAAATTCTTCTTGCTTTCTCAGCGTGTATTAAATAGCCTACATCTTGTTTTGTAACTTTTGCGTTTCGCTTCAGAAGACTCGCTGGTTGACCGGCTAAAAAAAAAGCCAGTTGGTAACCAATTTCGAATTTCTGTTTCGTCGTCTGCTGCAAATTGTGAATGTAGTTGATCTATATATAATATACATAGTAACTACGTTTTTTCATTTATATTAATGCATGCACTATTAAAATTACTATTTTATTATGTATTTTGTATTAATATAAATTATATATATATTGCAACAATACATATATTTGCATATTTGCCCAGGGAGATATGTTTGTAAATATTGTTACGCTACAAAATCTCCACCAGAATAACAAATGAAACAACATTAAGAATTAACAACTATGCAGTTAGTAACGCAGAAAAATAGTCATTTTAAATAATAAAAAAATAATAAAATATAGTGATGACCAATGACCAAGACGGTGACAAAGACAAGACCCCACCCCAAGTGATTGGCATGCATAATGACCATCGATATCAAATAACTTCATAGAAAAAAATGAGAACATGTTTGTTTATAACAAGCATTGAAGGTACAATACCTACCGTAATTAAATATGTAATAAAATAATGTTTGTATAACTTCAATATAATACTGTTAAATAACAAAGAAATAATAAGTGTTAATTATAAAAATAATTCACATAAATCAAATCAATGAAACCAAGTGATAAGTAGGTACACAGTGAATGAACAAAAACATTGTGATAAGTGATATACAATAGTGAGTGGTTATAAATATCTATTTGAGAATACTCAATCACAGTGTATACTAAAAGGACAAAAAGTATTGAACACGAAAGTAAAAGTTAATTCAAATACCTGAAATAAACCAAGTGTAACCCATAATCACATGTGAAACAAAACAAACATTACATCCTATAAGGGATGAATGATGTTTTATTTATATTTTGTAATTGATGAAGGAAGAGGAGACTCTTAGAGTGAATTAACAATCATTATAAAATATCCACAACAACTTTGTATTATATATATAAAATATAATGTTTGTCTGACTTTGTAAACGATGGATAAGTAGAAGGCCCATGGAGTGGCAATAATCAGTATACAACAATAACAATGTTTTAGTATTGGATATGATAACTGATGATACATTTGAAAGTTGTAATTGATGAAGGAAGAGGAGACTCATGGAGTGAATTAACATACATTGTAAAAGTATTTTCAACAAATGTATGATGAATTTTAAGACTATAGATAAAAATGACATGATCATCAAAAGACTTGATACAAACAGTATATTAATATTATTATATGTATAAATATGTTTCAAAAGGTTGTAAAAAATATGTAATTAATATTAATTTCAAGAAGTTCCAAGTTAAAAGATAGTCATTATCAAAGTGATTATGTTAACACGTATGTTCATTTTAGTAAAGTTCAGTATCTAAGTTATATTTATACTAAGATAAAGAATGTTAACAGTTAAGTAAATTTTGTTCAAATGTTAACTAAGTTTAATTAATATGAGTCAGTAGATTATGTAATGAGTGGGCAGGAATATAAAGTGTTGTAGACAAAAGGTAGCAAAACTAGGTATCCAAAATTAAGAAATTGTTCAAAAATAAGAATAGCCCTAAAGTAAAATGTTGAAATTATCATTAAGTATACAATAAACAGATAGGGGAATAGTAAAATCACAAATAATACTAACAAAACTCATTAATAAAAGAAATAAGTATAAAAGGTACACAATGCCTATACAGTAAAGTATTAATTCAGTAATTACAGATCACACACTAAGCATGTTTGGTCTCAAAATAATATATAGAAAGAAAGGAAACCAACGATAATCAAAACAAGTGTATTAAATGTATCATAAACTCAATATTTAAATTAGAAACATTTTCGACAGTTTTATAGAAAATTAAGCCGAATATAACTATGTAATAAGAAAACTAACAACCAATGAGAGGACAGATTCATCGTCTAGTAACGAAAAATACGCTACAAACAAGCAAGATTTCATTATTGAACTCTGAAGAGAACGGATGAAATTAATTGCTCCTGAATAATAATCAGTATAAAACTTAAAATAAATGAAAAAACATAATATAAACATTGCAAGTAAAGCATATGTCTGCCAAAAGAAGAATACGACCAAATTAAAATAAACTATAAACGAAAATTCCAAATTTACGAAAAGTACAAAATCACGATCCAGAAGGAGGAAATATAACCAAGGACATCCAATATATCAAAATCAACCATACTGAGGAACAGATGAAAAGGAATTTTTGTGAAGTATACTAAAAATATATTCTCACTACAAGACAGCATACGTTTGAAATACACGACACTTTCAAAGACACCTCACTTGGTTTCAACCACAATATTTTCGAACCTTATTAGTAATCGAATAATTACAATATATCACGTAAGAATTTTCACAACACTACACTTTAAAAAAAAAAATTGTTATTTAGTAACAAAGATTTATAACCTATCCGTAAGACGTTGAATCTAACCAATTTTAAAGGATTCACAACTGAACTTTGTAAAACTAAAGCTTCAGCAATTAGAAATAAGTATATTGTAAAGGTTTGTACATTCAAAACATCTTGTTATCTTTCTCTGTAATCAAAAGAACTCTGTAATCCAAAACATTTTTATAAAAATCGACTAACAGCATGAAGAGAATGGGATTACAAACAACCCTGCCAACCGCTGAATGAGTAAGAATTTATCGCCGAGGCAAATTATTATATTATTATTGTTGTTTATATAATTTGAATCGAATCATTAATAAAACTGCTATTAAAGTTACCTGCAGTAAAATAAAACCTTGTGTATTCATTTTAGAGATTGTATGCATGTTAATCTTTGTATATAGTTAAGTGTATAGCGCTGCCACAAGAACACTGAAGTTGGCGATCCTGACGCTGAGGAGGGCGATTCAAATTCGAACGTCAGGCGGCAAATACGATTGTAGCAAAAAATATTGAAAAATTAAGAGAATCAATAATTAATTCTTTTAATTGTTTTGTATGTAAAACAATTTGGCGCCTAAAGATCGGGATTTTACTGAATACACACAGCAGGTAAGATAGTGGAAACCCCTTAAATAGATGATAGAACGATTCTACATCCAGGATAGGGGTTATTGTTCATAAACTTAATAATCTACATACCTGAGTCGTTATAATATTTAGCATAGAAAAATATATGATGAGCAGTTTTTAACAATATTATGCAGGCTAAGAATTGTCAGAAAGCGTACACCTGCCTCGCGAGTGAATACAGCGCTCGTGTGCTTGTGTGTGTGAACGCAAGCTACGACAGGCAAAGTCTACGATGGGGTGATGCGTACGAATTATGCGTACGTCTGTAATCAGGTTTTAACCGGATAAAAATAAACTAATTAATACGTTTTAAACCTGTGAACAAAGACTTACCCCAATTATAAAGACACCATTACATTAAGGAATTTTTAACGAATATGGTAATAAAAAAATTATTGCAGAAAGTGCAATAATAAAGACGCTAGGTAATTTAATCTTAATTACTAGTGTAATTAAATAGTAATTAATAAGTGTGCTATATGTGAGTGACCAGAAAAAAATTACGCAAACGATGATATCGCTCGTGCTACGAGTATCTTGATGAAATCGCAAAAATGAACCATAAAGTGAGTTGTAATTAAAAGGACGCTTTGCACGAAGTGACAATATCTAACAGGTCGAAAACAGTCCTGGACTTGTCAGATCGCCATCCAGTATAAATACCACCGGCAATTTTGGGGCGGTCTCAGACTCAAGATATCTTCACACGTCACGCTGCTGGTCTGCCGATCGAACCTTTACCACACCACCAAGACCTATGGAGGAACTCTGGACCATCACAAACAACAAACCGTAGAGACAGAGAACACAGCATCAGCATAATCATCATCATCAAATTCTCAGGATTCAGGACACACACACACACACACACACACACTCAACGGTAACGTCGGCAGTACGCAGGTGATGAATAAACAATTATATTTTTGTTTGTGAAAAGAACTATTAAAAAGAAACTTATATATGAGCAGTAAAGACTTAAAGTTTTAAATAGTCACTATACATAAATTTAAATGGTAGTTAAAGAAAATAATTTAATTTAACAAGAAAATTAAAAAATACTAATCTTCTGTTATATATTAAAATTTGGGTGTGTCAGTAAAAATAAATAATAGGTTGGAAGTAAATGTTATATTTTTTATTTTGTTTATAGCAACAATTAGTTTTTGAGACCAAAATGACACCGTAACAGGTAGCGTCGTCGATCCTTACCTTGACCCTGTTACGTAGTCCTATACTCCTTAGATATTCTTTACATCTGTGAAACTGAGTAGTGAAATATGAAAATAAGCGTGGATTTACAGTAGAATATGCATTCTAGGAAAAAGCAGGGGCTGTATTATTTTTCAGGTACGATTGACTTGCACGTAGAAATAATCGTTTTAGGACAGCGCCTACAATATTTTCAATAATACCGTCTCCATAATCTTTGTTAACAAATTGTTTCCCTAGTATTATAACGAGTTTTGCCAGGCCACGTATTTTATAAACGCTATGAAACAAAACTTATGATCCTTAAAATTATGGATACGATTTATACAGGTGGACAATCTGCTGTGCAGTACGTGTTTTTAAATAGAATACTTTTAATCTTGTTATTTGAATTAGCAGTCTCTGTAACTCCAACTTCGTCGTGTTTCTTTGCTAAACTGCTAAATGTCATGTTCTGGACGAAGTCTTTCAGTGTTTCCACCATTTTCAAGTCCTAAATCACGACCTTTTAGGACTTCAAGGTCGTGAGTGATTTATGACTTGAAAATGGTGGAAACACTGAAAGGCCTCGTCCAGAACATGACATTTAGCAGTTTAGCAAACAAACACGACGAAGTTGGAGTAAATAGAATATTGTCCTGTTTATCATTTGTAGCCAAAAATTTCATCATTTTATGAATATATAAAATGATATAAATATATATATTTTGTGTGTGTGTGTGTATTATATAGTAAATATAAATTGTATTTACTTAATTTAATTTTTTATTGTTGGTCAGGCCGATTTATTGACCGTTGAACATAGTACGAGTGTGCATACGAAGTAAATGATAATTTTTTACGACTACTTGTTACAAGACAGGTAATTTAATTAATGTTACGTGAGAAATCAGTTCAATTTATATCATGTTTTTCGAAGTCTGTAAAGAGGAGTAATTTTTTTTAATTCTAAATTTTATTTTCATTAATAAATTTATTATACAATTTTACATATTTATTTCTAACGACCGAAACATAATTATCGAAATGATGAGATGCAGACGTTATTTAACCGCACCACTTCTCGCGTAGATCGTATCAGCCCTTGCCGTTGCTGTCAGCTACAGCCGCAAACGTTACAATATTTTACCTCCTCCGAAATTTAAATTACTTCAAGTCCGTTGGGTAGAAAATTACATCGCTGTTCGCGCGCTAATAATTGAACGTGTCTTGTCATTTAATGTCGTCTCATTTTTGAGTTTTTTAAATAATCTGTGAACGAGCAAACCGCTTTACACTTCTGCTCGACTAGTGTTTGACAGCGCTTAGTGTAGTGTTAACAGGAAATTGTGAAAGTATGTAGGCCTAATACAGTTTAATCAGTACTTCTTTTGTTGCAGCTCTCAGCTCTTTAAGATTATTTTTAAAAAAATCTATTCTGATGTATCCTGAATCTTCTTCCTCATGCTTTGTTTCATATTCGGTCGCTGTGATTTTTTCCGGTAACCCTGTTTCATCTGCCGTCTTGATAATATTAGAGAGAAATCACATCTCTATCGTCTTTAAGTGTTGGCAATAGTGTTCGTCCTTCACCTGTTTTTTAAAAACCACTCACAATCTGAACGCTGCTGGTCATCGCATGTTACACAATTTTTCTCTTTTATTCTCTGTGAGGCATTAGGTATCGAGAACTTTACGGTTTTTTCTGTCTACTGTCTTTATGGATCACCAGTCACTTTCGTAAAGAAGTGCACTGCGCATATACGCTTCAATTTACTGCCTGTTGTTTAACAGAGTTTGTTCCAAAAAAAGTTACAACTTTTAAAACTTTCGTAACTTTGTTTATTTATGATATTATTTTCTTTCTATTTTTTCCATATACGGCACGGTATAGTATCTTGACTTTTTACATACTTGATCCTAGATTACCGTTTCGATGTCAATGTAATGTCTTTTTCGCACGTCTGTACTCATAAAGTTTTATTGTAATTCCATTGGTGCTAAAATGATGGATTTTTCTTGAGATTCAGTTTACAATGTGTAAATTTTACAGCGGTTCCCAACCTGGGGTACGCCAAAAATAAACAGTAATGGCGGACGCTTTGTATTTGTCTCTCACAACGCGCCGCCGGTAACCTGTCATCTACTCGTCGCAAGCCACGCGCCTGTGCTCGACATTGTTGAAAATGGTACAAGACAGGAGGCGAAATATAATGCGGTTTTAATAATTTTTGTAGTTTTTTATTTTTTAACATTGAAAATGTTTATAAGGACGTGTTGCACATTTGCGGCCGATCGCTGGTGCGTGATCGTGATCGGAAATGGGAACCGGTGAGTCATCATTTAGTATATGAGCCATGTGTACAAGCGCTAGACGATCGCGGTCTGGTGTTCGGTGGTTGTGACCGGATGAGTCATCGCATGACGTATGAGTACCGGGGGGGGGGGGGAGGGAGGTAGAGTGACCGACTCGAGTGATTGAAATTCGTGTTATCGGAAACCGAACCAGCGCGGAATAAATGCAACGTAATATAGTATGTCGGCAGGATTTGCTTTGATACTTAAAAATACGAGCAAACGGCCACGCGAAAGTTCAGATTCGAGAACTTGTTCGCTTAAATTTATCGTACGGTAGTACATCAGACAAGAATTTATTACGGAGCGATGGATCACGAGGAAGCGAGTGGAAGTACGGCTCAGACTTCCATCGATTCGAGTGTAGAAGGAACTAATTTGGCGGAAAAGCTACAATTGGAAGCAGAACGTCGAAAACGAAAGGTCGAATATTGCCGAGAGTGGAAAAAGAAGCAAAAAGTACAGAAAATTGAGCAAGGTTTGGTCAAAACTCCACTAACTGAATCTGAACGTCTGCAACGAAAACGAGAAAATCAAAAACGCTATCGAGAACGTAAGAAAGATGCAAAGATGAAGAGCAATGAACAGGAAGGTTCGGTCAAAACTCCACTAACTGAATCTGAAAGTCTGCAACGAAAACGAGAAAATCAAAAACGCTATCGAGAACGTAAGAAAGAAGAAAAGATGAAGAGCAATGAACAGGAAGGTTCGGTCAAAACTCCACTAACTGAATCTGAAAGTCTGCAACGAAAACGAGAAAATCAAAAACGCTATCGAGAACGTAAGAAAGAAGCAAAGATGAAGAACAATCAACGGGAAGGTTTGGTCAGAATTCAACTAACTGAATCTGAACGCCTGCAACGAAAACGCAAAAATGATGAACGCTATCGAGAACGTAAGAAAGAAGCAAAGATGAAGAGCAATGAACAGGAAGAATGTGAAGAGAAGCAAGTGAGTAATTTAGCAAGATATATCGAAACGCACTTTTATAATGACAATTTGAACGACTACTGCTTTGTTTGTGAAAGAATTTGGTGGACTAAAAGCTTAAAAGACGTTACTGGACACGCAGACGTTATAGAAATACTTAATAAACATGGTTATAATATGCTTGACAAATCCAAAGTATGCCACAATTACTACAGATGCCTAAAAAATAACAGGTTACCACCTTATGCGACAGTCAACGGCTTTAAGTATCCACAAATACCAGAGAATTTACCTGAACTAACGCCATATAGAGGAACGTTTAATATCGCCGCGTCTTCCATTCATGCACATTCGTAACATATCATACTTTGCTGGCGCTAAACGTATAATCGTACAAGTCATAAACGTACCAATAAACCTTTGATACCACTACTCTGCAATTGCCTCGCATGTTGAATGACGATTTGGCGTTTAACGTTTGCCTTAAGAAGCACATAATCAATAAAAGTTCTTATATGCGAGGACTGGTTTCTAAAAGTAAATTAAAGCTCTGGTTAAGGCATCTGTTGACGACTGAGCTATTCAGATATTATAACATGACGATTAATGACAAGTTCTTCAATAATGAGCCTGAAAATGAAAGCAGTGCGTCTAGTGAGGATGAAGACGAGGATCAAGAACGACAGCAAGTAGAATGGAAAGATTTATTGTCTCGCATAAATCAATCTAATAGCAAAATAACAAGCATACAGCGAGATGTAACTGGCGAAGAGTACATCAAATTGCAGCAGCATACCTTATTCTGGTGTGAAGATTTGATTTTACATCTAGCCCCTGGACAAAATAATCAACCATTATCGCTCGCATTCGATGAAGATGCAGAAGAGTTATCATTCCCAGCGATATATTATGGTGTGAAACGACGGTTTACTTGTCGAGCCACACCATTCATGATAGCTAGTAGCGAAATACGTAGACGGGATCGGAGAAGTGTAAAATCCGATCATATCTTGTATATGGCTGCTAAAGTGCTGCGTTTGAGAATCATAGCGAATGTAAACTTAGCGTTTCGAGCAAATAATAATCAAATCAATAGCGTATCAAGACGAGATCTGGAAGATACCGAGTTTGTTAAGAGCATGCTGCTAAAAAATGAAGCGTTCATGAGAAACATACCGAACTCTATCCAATATTGGCATCAGCGTAAAGTGGAATTATTCAGTATGATGCGACAAGTAGGCAAACCTACCATATTTCTCACATTGAGCGCTTCAGAAATACATTGGCCTCATCTCTTAGAATCTATTTATCGCTTTCAAGAAGATATACCAGTAGACGTGCCGATAGATCCAGCGATATTTGACGGCATGTCGAGCAGAATTGGTAAACAACGATCCAGTTTTGTGCTGCTTGTATTTCGACAAATTGGTGTCGACTTTTATTAACGCGTTTAAGAAACCAAACGGCGTGTTCGGAGATCATTACGTAGTTGATTATTTCAGGCGCATCGAATTCCAACATAGAGGTAGTCCTCATTGTCATATGTTACTATGGTTAAATAATGCACCAACGTGCAAAAATATCACAGAGAATGACGATTTAACCGCCATTACATCGTTAATCGATCAAATAAGCACAGTCGATAGTTCAAAATTGAAAAGCGAACGAAATTTACAGACGCATCGGCATACGCATACTTGTTACAAGCGAAATAAGTATGTTTGTCGATTTGGAGCTCCATTTTGGCCAATGGATAAAACTCGCATATTGAATCCAATTATAAATAAAGATCCTAACATGGAAGAACGGTATAAATTATTACATAGAAATCTCGAAAATGAAAGTTATGAGAGTTTTGACGAGTTTCTTACGGCGAATATGGTCGATTCTGTAGATAGTGTAGATGAATATCTTGAAATTTTAAGACACGGTATCGCAAGACCTATGGTGTTTCTGAAACGCAGCATAAAAGACGTATGGATAAATCCATTTAACGTTGATATTTCGGCAATTATACAATCGAATATGGACATCCAGTACATATTAGATGAATATTCTTGTGCCGCTTATGTCGCTGAATACGTCAACAAAAGTGAACGAGGTTTTAGCAGTTTACATCGTGAATTGATCACATTACGGGACGAATATCCAGATATGGACTATACTGAATGCTTGAAAGAGATCGGAACTCGAACAATGAATACTATCGAGATGTGTTCGCAAGAAGCAGCTTGGTTCTTGTTGCGATTGCCAATGTCTGAAGCTTCAAGGCGGCTTACATATATACCAACCCAACACCCTTCACAGCGTTATCTGATGAGGAAGACCGTACGTGAGATGGACGAACAAGGTCTCTGTGATGATTCCACTGAGGTGTGGCGTACGAATATCGTACAGAAATATGAAAAACGGCCAGTTGAGCTAAACGACGTCTGTTTGGCTGATTATGTGGCCAAATATGAAGTAACTATCAAAAAGGAGCATTATAACGATGACGACGACGATAATGATGATGAATGTCCGACTATTGAGGAGCAATATAATGTAAAACCACGAACGTCGAAAGATAAAGTTATACGGTGGGTGAATTATAAGAAAACATCAGATGCCTTGAACTACATGCGAGAGATGGTTTTGTTGTTTTATCCATTTAGAAATGAAGAGCTTGATTTGTTAGACAACGATTCATACATTCGGTTATACGAACAGCACAAAGAGACACTTTATAAACGCAAGACGTCTTATATAAGTGGAGTTAATTTGGAGAACATAATGAAAATAGTAGCAGAGGAAAGCGATTTTCAGCCGGAATCGGCTGAATCGGCATCATATGGGTTAGTACGGACTGTCGATGATGATGAATTTAGACTGTATGCAGAGAAATGTCGTCAAGAACAAAATAAAGATATAGCATCTGTACGTCGTAAGACCAACGTACGGACAGTTAAAAATAAAACCACACATGAAGAATATTGCCAAATAATGCGAGGATTAAATGAAGGTCAGAAGTTGATCCTTTTAGAATATATAAATCGTTTGGTGTATAGTGATGGCAGGCCTTTGCAAGTGTTCTTCACGGGACCTGCTGGATCTGGCAAATCGTACGTATTAAAGATGCTGATGGAAACGGCAAATAGAATGACTCCACGGAGGCAAATGGACAGTTGTGCGTATATTGCGTGTGCTACGACTGGAAAAGCCGCTGTGAATATCAATGGGACGACTGTACATACAGCTCTGAACATTGGGATTAACTCTAAGAAGCGTTTACAGTTGAGTGGTGATGTGCTTCAATCGATGCGTTGCGATATGATCGACGTGAACACTATAATCGTAGACGAAGTGAGTATGATGGGCTCGGATATGCTAAATATCGTAAGTGAGCGTTTAAAAGCTACCGGACATAACAATATTGATAACTTTGGTGGGTATAACGTGATATTTTGTGGAGATCTAAGACAATTGCCGCCGGTTAATGCTAGAGCAGTTTATATTCGTCCGTCGAACATGTTACAAGATCGCATGCTCTGGCAAAATTTAGAATATTATGCGTTGCAAGAGGTGGTACGACAAAAGGATCGACAATTCTCTAGCGTACTGACTAAAATAGGCAACGGAGATGAGCTGGACAAAGACGAATTGCAATTACTAGAAAGTCGATTTCGAACAAAGGAAGAGATCGAAGCTTTAAACATACCAGACGCTATACGTTTATTCCATAGAAATGCCGATGTCGATAACTACAATTATATTACCCTGTCGTTGAGTACGAATATTGCTACTCATGCGGCTGATGAGATACGTGGTTGCACGAACGACGAGTAGATCAAGTCAGTCATTAATAAAATCAATCGCCTGGATGTCAACAAAACGGGGAACATGTTGAAGAAATTATTGTTGGTGATCGGCCAGCCGTACATATTAACCCAAAATATCGCTAAAGAAGACTATTTAGTGAACGGTTCGTTTGGGTATTTACGGCATATTGAGTACGCAGAAGGCGGCGTTGAGGTAAAACGTCTATGGATTGAGTTTGAGAACAAGGATGCCGGTGCTACACGAAGGCTGCAGTATAAAGCATACGCTCAAGCTCATGGATTGCTAACTTCATACACTCCTATTTTAAAGTTTGAAGCTGTTATTGATGTCGGTTCTAAAATCATCAAAGCTCGACGTGTGCAATTTCCAGTTGTGCCTGGCAATGCCATGACTATACATAAATCGCAAGGCGGTACGTACGATCGAATTGTGTATGAGTATGACAAAACCCACGACATCTCCTTAGTTTACGTCGCTCTTTCTCGTGCACGCACTATCGAAGGCTTATATTTGACGAACAAAATGAACGATTTCAAGTTTTATAACTGCAGAAAGCAAAAGAATTGTCGCGAAGCTTTAAAAACGGAATTTACTCGTTTAGAAAAGAATAGTATGTCATCGATTGTATATAGATGCCGACAGCGTATTAAAGATAATCCGTTAAATGTCGGGCTGCTGAACATACAAAGCTTGGCTGCGCACCACGAAGATTTAGTATCAGACCCGGTCTTGAACAAGACGGACATACTTGCGCTCACTGAGACTTGGATGAAAGACGACGAACCGAGTATGGAGATCCCTGGTTATACGATAGTCTCCAGGCATAACAGCTCGTCTACTAGAGCCGGTGGTGTCGCGATTTATGAGTCTATCAAGCCTTATTTGAAGCGTTGTACGCATTTCCAGTTGGACACTACGACCGCGCCGTATGGTGATGTGTGTTGTGTTCGTGTCGAATTTAAGAATACTCAAGGACTAAATGATAAACTCCACATCGTTCTGATGTACGGACGACCAAACATCACTGAAGACGAGTTATTTCGTTTATTTGACGCCGCTCTTTTGCGCTTTAACGTATATAGCATGCGCAGCTATACGTCACGTACTGATGACTTATACTGGAGCCCGTTAATTATATGTGGTGATTTTAATTACAACTTGAAACTGCCCGAAGCTGGACGACTGCTCGCATATTTGGAAGAATTTTATTCGGCGAAATATCATAACCACTCGTAAAGGTACTACGATTGATGGTGTATTTTATAAGTTGCGACCAACCGAAGTGGTCCCATACGTTTCATATTTCACTACGCATCGTCCGATGATTATACTTCCAAGTGAAATCGATGAATCTCAAGAAGAACAGCGAGCTTCTCTCCGTGAGATGTGTTGATTTTGGCAAAAATATTATTGCACGATTGTCTGAACATTACACAACCGCTCTAGTCTGTAGATTGGGTATATATAGTATGGTAATCTGCTAATGCAAGCATAACAACTTCTAGGCTTCACTAAGGTTCATATTTTATTCTTTCAGTATAAATAGTAAGTTGAACGCAGTCCATTCGACTATCGTTTGTGTTTTTCCCGAGTATAAATAGTGTTGTGAATTAACAAACAAAGTATCCATCATGTCTTTAAGTCGTTTTGTTAGTGCCCATCAATCAGATGATGACGACGAACCGCAAGTATCAACTTCGATCGTCGAACCATGCGAATATACGTTACGTCCTGATGATGGTAAAGATTCTTTCTTTACAGCAACAAATCTAAAAGATATCTATGATGATTTTACTAATACGTGCAAGGATAAGATCTGTATTAGTACTGTCGATAAACTGAAAGAAACTCATCTTAAGTTGACGAAAAAAGCGATTGTTCGCCAGCATTTCGTTCAATTCCAATATAAGGAGGCGCCTCATCTACTGCTAACTACTAACGCGTACGGGTTGTTTATCAACGATTCTGAAAATTTCGCCTCCAGAAACGTAATACAGGATTTAGATCATCTTCAAGCCAAACATCGTGTGAATTTGTTGTTATCGACTGTCAAATATTGGTGTAATCAGCAGAGCAAAGAGTTGATGGAAGCGTTTATCGAACGTTTGTTACCAATATATATTACCAACGTATAGTCAATACATCTGCCTTTATTGATGCAGTTGACCGCTATAAATTGCTTGATTTTGCAAAGGTAGTTCAGAATATGAAAGCGAAAATATTATTGGCCGATAAAATTGGTAAGAATGATCGAATTACGCCTGCAGTATTTGGAGTAAGATTGTATAATTCGTTTGGAACACCAAGTAAAATTACAGCGCCTTTGTATAAAATTAAGAACCAACAAACATTAACTTGCGGCAAATGGAAGGAACTCAAGACTGCTGCTTATATGCATTCGGTTCTCTTATTGAAAGTTGCTGGTTTTAAGTTAACATCATCGGGGATCACTCTAGATATGTTCGTCGAGACGCTAGTCTTCGATAAGTTTGAACGAATGGACAAGATTAATAAAGCAGGCCCTCGTAAAGGATTGTCGCGATTTAAAATCCAAGAGGATCAGACGTCTTCGGAAGAGGAATGTAATGAACAGCCTGAGAAAAAGCGCAAAATCAACACTGATGATTGGTGAATGTGAGCGCGCTTATGATTGCGACTACATTTAACTTATAATCTGTACATTGATAAATGAATAAAAATAAATATATATATTTTTTAGATTTACTGAAGCATTTTCAATGCCCTTCTCTGTGCATTGCATTTGTGCAATGCCTGTAAATTTTTATAATAGTGCCTAATAAAATAATGGACAATAACAATACATCTTCAAACAAAACTTACATACCTGTGTTATGTATATAGTAGGCTACTGAAATTTCATCTTATTACAACCATTAGGAGCAACTTAGGCCTCTGTGGGGATGTAGCAATGTGGTAAAAATGGAGGGTATGGTTTGGGGGCACTACTTTAGTAAAATGGGTAGTAAGGGGTACGCGAGACGAAAAAGGTTGGGAACCGCTGCTCTAACCGATGGTAAAAATTAGGTTCCACGATACTCCGATTGTCCGAATGAACGCTACGTCATTAGTTTTTTCTTGTGTTTTATTATGTACAGACAATTAAGTCAATAACCGAATTGCTGGATGGATTACAGACACTCTTCGTTATTTGTAAATGTGTCACATTCCATTTGTTATTCTTCGCATTTCTCAGGCTTTTCCCGTATGAATATTCGTACAGACGCTTCCTTTCATATTTAAGTTTTATGATTTATTAAAATTAGAGCTGCAGTTGATTGAGCTATGGAATTTTTCCCGCTGCCATTCGTTCCAAACAAAACGGTTGAGTCAAATTTACATAAACAGCGGCTAAACTGTGTTAAATTTGCTGTGCCCGTCAGGATGTGCGACTTGTGGTGGGCGTTGGTGGCCTTTCAAATAAATATATTCCGTTGTTTCAGATAAACGTGTAACTCTTTTGTTGTATATTAACAAGTCAGATATGTATAAAGTACGATAGGAATCAGTTTCGTCCTTCCCTGTCAAAAACAAATTTCCGAAATTTTTATTACACAAAATAAACAGCCTTTCGTATCACAGAGTAAGGTCAGAAACCGGCCACTTTGATTGTAGTTACAGCTGTAAAATGTGTACCTCAGTACGTAGCAGTGACATTTCCCGAGAGAGTACGGTAAGTTCATTGTACCTCTCGTCGGACTTAATGTGTAGTGGAGAATTATTCGTAATTCGTAATTTACTATTCGTAAATAGCATAATGTACGGAATTAATTGTCGGAACAGATTATGTGCATTGCAGCTTCTTGTTGCTGTTCATAGAGACTGTACATATTATAAAAGCAGAGCAATGACACGACAAGCCGTAGTAAAGCTAGAATAGCACAAAAAGCTCGTCTGTTTTGTAGGCGTGTAATCAGAAACAGTGAGCTTCATGTCATGTAGTTGATAACTCGAAGTAAAAATCAAGGAAAGATGAAAAACTTGGCGGAATGTATTGGATGTCGGTTTAATCTGTTTGAGCTTAGCTCTGTTGAATTTATTATCCGCATAGCACGTAACAAAGTCATTCTTCGTACGCTATTTATTGTATTATCCAAAACGGAAAAGGAGTTCACGATGAAAAAGCGTGAAAAAGCCTCTTGTTCCTTTGGCGTGAAGACGGATGGGTAACGAAGCGTCTCCTCGTTTAAGTGTCATGTAGAGAGTATTGTCATGACTAGGAAACTCAGATAGCAGGTCACGAAAGATGAGTTTTGAAGCCCCGTAGAAGAACGGAAGCAGTGTCGACGTCATAAAACGTGATCATAGCTTAGACGTTTAGTACACGATAAATCCCGCTGTAGTCTCTAGTTAATGATTAAAGAACTTTACGTGACGCCTTCCGTGACTGATTGACTATTTTAACTATTCTTGAAAACTATTCTGGGCAGTACAGAAGTTTTCAAGAAATTTACAATTTAAATACCACGATATTTACTACCATGGTTTCATAATTTATAACATAGACCGTACATACGCGTGCGGTCTGCTGACACGTTTGTCGCTGTGAATCCTATTTAAGTACAAGGTATCTGGTACGCTGTAATAAATGTAACCGAGTTTCAGTGGGTAGAGACTACTAAAACAGTAATTTTTTACTGTAAGAAGCACATTACTGTTACGCTCTCGCTCCGATAGGGTCACTATTGTAATATAATGTTAATGACACATTCCATTTAGAGTATTACAAACGCAGTAGCCTATATAGAACTGTAGGGTGATTATACATTTCACGCGGTATTCTAAGAGATGTTCTAAGATGGTCGTTCCAAGAATTACCGTTTGTCTTAAAATGGTTTATTACCGGATAATACATATGGTTAAAGATACATATTGGTTATAATTTATTTAAAGTAATTGTTCGATTATTCAAAGTGAATTATTCAAAAATTGGCTTCCATTTTGTTGAATGCAGCATTCAGACTGTGGTAACCAGGTGAAAGTTAAATTTGCACTAGGAATACCTGTTTCCTTTGTGTAAAAGTATACAAGACCGTAATACAAGTTAAGTTCAGTTGCAGTTAAACTACGTGTTATACACGCGCGATGATACACTGCCGCACTTCCCTCGTAACGTGATTCCCATAGATCGGTGGAAATGGACCAATACACTGGCTACCTTTAATACACTGTTCATACAATAAATTTGCTACGAAAGGCTGAATTAAAATTTGCTTTTTGCTTAATCTGATTCATTTGTATAATTAAAAAATTTTAAAAACATCTAAACAGGTAAATATTTTAGGTTATTTAATAAAGGATTACTTTTAAACTAATTAATTACAAAGGCATTCAGAAATGTTATTATTTATATTTAACATTCAGTATAGTTTTTAAATATTTGTTGTGTTAAATATACACTGCGCATATTTAATATTTACTGAATGTAAATTAATAAAAAACCTAGTTTAACTTTTAAGAAAGGAGGGAAACTTTAGCTCCGTGTTACCACTGCTGGTTTTTAAATACGCATGTCATATTATTCATCCTGCACTCAACAGAAAAAAATGCATTTCACTGGTGCATTGTATTGCCCCGAAACCTGTAACAAAATACAGGCAGCGCTAAACGACGAAGCGCGTAATACGGGCGCTCGGTTTCGTGCGTTTAAACGGATTTACGCGTACGCGGTTGTGTTGAAAGTCTGTAGCGTGAGGCTAATTCATTCCTTACAAGAGTACAATTATAATTTAGATTGATGTTTAACCAGTAGATGTCTCCTACAATCCAGTGAAATAATCACTGTTCGGCTCCAGCTGTTGCATATTCCAGGCGCTTCTTTTTGTAACGTAAACAAAATGTGAAATGCGCGCGATTTTGTACTTGATGAAAATATATGATGAAAATTCTGATTAATTTAATTTCTAAATTGATTGTGTGGCTAAGAATGTACCAACGAACATGATTAATCTTCCGATGTTAAAACAGAAGTATAATTTCGTACATATAACTTACAGGAGTTACGAGTATTTTCGTATATATTTTATTTTTATTCTTTCATCCTGTAATAGTTATATCGGTTTTCCTTATATGAGGTGCATCACAAAGAGAACCAATGCTGCAAAAAGGGGAGGAATCGTGACAATGACGTTGATACTGATTTGACTGATAATCAAATTGTTACGACGTCACAGAACAATCTACGTGTTTGTCGAATGTGCCAGAAGAATCTCGATTTAATGCGCGTGGCGTACGTGCTTGTCGACGCATTTTCGAGAGGTTTCTCGAAGGCGCCAGCCGCGCGGACTGTGCCAAGGCCGCAGTTAATTACGTAGTTTACACGAGCGCTAAGACGCAATTAGGAACATTCTGGTCTGTGAGCGCAGGTATAAATACATGGCGGCAGCGGCCTTAAGTTTCAGTATTAGTGCGATATATTGACAGCGCGGTTCGCGAGTTATTGTCAGGCGAAATTACTGTGCGCGTTCAAGTGGTTATTAGTTAATTGTTGTGTTTTATAATCGGACGGTAATTGTAATACAACTGTGTTTAATTTTAGTGGACATTTTATTGCGTGTGAACAATTTTCATTTGATTTGTTGTAGAGACTGTGTTGTTAATTACGAACTGTTTAACTGTGGAAATTAAAGCTGGTGAAAGTGACTTAATTGGTGTCTTGTACTTATTTTGTTTCCACTGTACCTACTACGATCAAGTAGACCGTCGTAACAATATCCAGCCAGGTATCCTTGTGTCTGAACGAAAATCTCCTATAATAGTGCCAACTGACGAAAACTGTTCAGAATTTCACTGTTTTCCGTTGTTTTTTAAAGAGACTAATTAAAAAAGCTATTAGAATGTAAATATTATGGCAACAAGTTTGCATAATGAAGATTGAAAAAACATTTTTTTGTGATGAAAGTTTATGTTTAAGTCTAATTTTTAAAACTTATATACATGTGATCAGAATACTAATAATATACGTCAAATCTGCAGAGAAGGAGCTTAAAATTTATATGTTGTAAGTATTGTTTTTTTAAAAGACAAATTTGATAAATTGTTTGAAATAACGGTAAAAACGGTGGTTCACCAAGGAATGACACGAAATGGTGGCGTTGAAAGTGTGAGCACGATTTTAGTTATTGTTAGTACCTGATTGTTTGTAACGTTTAGACTCATGAAGAAAACCATTCGCGAGATTTGTGGATTTCATGATAACATCGACTGGGCTATCCAAAGGAAAGCCTTCTCGACAAACACGTTACAAGAATAGAAGAAGACAATAATTAACTAACAAAATCCGTAACATCAGGAGAACATACGGGCGATTAGATATCTCAGGTATATTATCTATTTGAAATTACGAAAATGGAAATAAAACTGCATGGAATTACGACATTCTCCCTCTCTATCACACCATTGAAGTGACGGGCGGTAATTGTGTACGTTTCAGTCCCTATATGTGTCCCAGCTTTAGTTCACTTGATAACTGTTCCCGATAATTCATAGCCGAAACGTCGCTTTTATTAACGCGACACCCGTCCTGTTGGTTTATTATGGGGCTAAAAGCACTCATACTGATAACGTAGAGATGTGGGTTGCGTTGACAGCGATTCCGCCTCTACACTTCCCCATAGGGTCAGAGGTCAACCTGCGACACACCCTAGTGACAAACGTTACCGACGAATATTAGGTTATCAGCCCCGTTACTATCCAGTTAAGTATCAGCTGGAACAGCGAACAAACAAATGAAACTGTAGATCTAAGCTTGAAGCGTTTATTGTGGAGCGAGGTAAAAATATATCTAAAATGAAAGGGTATCGATATCGTTTGTTACTTTATCTTTTTTTTTCCAAGGTCCGTTCCGTTCCGTTTAATCTCAATTGAAGCAGCATTTTAGGTACAGGTTTTCAGTTTATCATTTATATTTTTGAGAAGAAGGTGTGTCTTTGATTACGTGTAGAAAAAAGTAAATAAATAATTGGCTCAGAGGTAATTAAATTAATTGTATCGTGATTAAATATTTGCGCTGCTAAAAAAACACTATAGTACACACGTAGGTACAAGACGCTAAAATATTATTCACTGACGCCCAAGTGTTCAGTAGTTCTAGATTTGACGTAGACCTTAAAGGCGAATGTATATAGTCAGTGCATGGTTTCATAAAATTAAAAAAAAAACTTCGTACATTCTTCATACAAATTTTGTTATATACGTACATATTTTGTTTTTTTTCTCTGAACTCCAGTGTTACTATTTATTGTTTTGTATTTTAATTTTTCGTTTTTGACTGTCAAGCCAGTAATTGTGTTTAGGTGTACGCCCGGAAACAAAGTTATAGGCCTATTTGTTACTGTCAGCAACTGTACCTATATAGGATTATACTAATTATTTCTACTCAGTGGCAACACAATAATTGGATAATTCAAGAACTGAGGAAATGTAACTTGCAATTGTAGAGTTTTACTATAATGTGGAAAATAATTCGAGCATATTTTCGCTTAATTTTGTCTACTCAACGCAATCATAAATTTTGTTCTTGTAGATGTAGATAAGAAAATCCGAATGATTATAAAAAATTTACACGTAACAAGTGATAAGATTCAGAAATGTGATGTTAATACAAATGAGCAGACTTCAATAACTTTTGCTACTGCCGTGATAGTGTTGTGACACTAGCATCGGTGAAGAAAACAATTTTGCAGGACAGTATTTTGTAACCTGCCCGTGCATTGTGTAGGTGAAGGAGGTTGAAGTAGACAGAATGAATATGTTTCAGTTTTGAAACACGGGCAAAGGACTGAACACTTCAGTTATATGAAACTAAATCTGTGTTTATCGTATCTGGACGCATAAGTTCTTAAAACTTTTGGGGTTGTTTATTAGTAATCTGACGTATTGCTAAAACAGTTTCTCGCTTTTTATCCTCTTTGGAATTCAGTACACTCAGTTACGCTCATTGGTGTTTGGACTACAGATAAATTATCGTTACTCCACACAGTGTTGTTTATTCACGTTCAGCAACATGGTCGCATTTCCGAATTAACTTCAGTTCTATTGTCGTTGTTACCAGCGTTTATATGAACACGATGCTAACAATTAGAGCAAAGTCGCTGCTATGTAAATTTATTCGAGTTTGGAACAACAGTTGTTTTCAGTTGTCATCGACTTTGTGACAGCGCGTTTGTGTGTCCGCGCGCATGTAATCTAGACTGTGATTGTTATCTGCCCGTGCCAAACAAACCCACTGTGTGTTTCATTAAGCCTAATCGGTATTTCACATGTAATGAAATAGCAACGAAATAGGCCATGACGTCGTTGCAAAGCCAGTGTCGTCCTGCACACAAAGCTAAGTACATTTTAATTGCCACCAGTGTAAAGTGGTTCCAGTGTTTTTCGTTTCTTGTCTCGTGGGAAGTTTTCAGCGTTATAATTTTTGAAGGAAAAACGTTCCCTATACAGGAGTTAAGTCCGTAGTGATGCTGGGCTGCTTGTGGAAGAGATCGACAGTCAACTACCCATTGACTGTTGACAGAGATATTTTGAAACTACCCATTGTTACGGAGATGGCATATAGTGATCTTCTTATACAAAAATTGTAACTAAATACCAGAGAAATCGAAACTCACATAAATCAAAATAGAGAAATTAAGTTCTATTAACACTTCAAATGAAAACAATCATACTCGTATTAAAGTAATTCTCTGTGTTAGTTAACTCAGGTATCCGTTACTTACTATTCACACATAAGAAAGAGGTCACTAAATTATAAAGCTTACTGATCCGAAGTTGTAACAAAAACACAGCATACGCAAAATACAACACACACTAATCCCTATATAACTACTTGCTGTGTAACTGCACTGTCGCTGTCCCTGTATACCATGTCGGTAAGGTAAGACAATTGTATATGAACATAATTACCAGGAAGGCACTCGATTGTTCTGTAACATTCTCGAAGACTGGAACACCCGGTTATTTTTACGCACACCACTATGGAATAACACACCACATCAGTAGCACATTGTCGTCATTCTCTACGTAAACATGTCGCTGTAACAATACATTTCGCCGTATCGTCTACGAAGTAGATTTGAGTTTTTGGTATAACGTCAGACAACGCGCAGCTTAAGCAAATGTTGTTCTTCGTCCTGTTTCTAATTTAGTCTACCACCATGTACCACGTGGAAACGATATTTCCATCTTCTCTTCTGTCTTGCAACCCTCCTTCTTCCCATTGGCTTATTGTCTCAGAAAACCCTACCCTTCTTGACGTCTACTCCGTAAGTCCTAATACTCTCGTTCTTCTCTCTCTGTCCCTCTAATTTTCCTCGTTTTCACTCTTAGCACTCTCATTTATGGTGGCTCAATTGCTGCCCTTGCTCTCGTTGTCTCACTCTCTTTTTCTACATAATATTTTAATATCGGCTTTATTGGTGATTTATATGTCCTTGGTGTCCTGTCTGAGATTTTGTTTATGCCATATAGTTATAGGAAACTGGCACACAGCTATTTTATTAGCCTTCATAATTTGTTCTTGAACTTCTTAATCTGAGCTACCACAGCTTGTAAGAAGCACTGGATATTTCATTTCCATTATGTGCCCAATTCACAACTAATTTGCATCTAACTTGGATTGGCGATATAGTTATACATTTTACTTTTATGCTGGTTTGGCAAGGTACATTTCCTCACCCAGTTTAGTGAATCGATGGAATAGTCCTTGTAAGTTCGTCTTCGCTATCAGTCAGCAACACCAGAACATACTACATTTATATTATGCCAATCCCACTGGAGAGTACCCTTCCGTGTTGTTAATATAGTTTATTATCCTATCCGTAACTACACTGAATGGCAGTTGTTTCAGTGAATCACTTTGCTTAATACTCTTAGATCCGTCAATTTCTCGTGAATAATCCTGGTTCTTCACTTTTATTTCCTCTATAAATGTGTACTATCAGTCTTAACATACTATACGATACGCCTTTCACTTATAAAATACGTACGTATAACAGCTGTAAACTGTCAAATATTTTCCAATGTTGGAGAGAACAAACCCTGACCGTTGTAATCTGGAGCTCTGGTGTTAATCACAGCCTGATTTAACGTAACAAAATGACCCCCAAGACTAACTGGGAAGAATGTACAGATGGAAGAAGTGATGATTCGATTGGTTAATACTTCTCAATATTACATTGACTTCCTCCAATAATTTTAAACCCATATCGTGCCTTTAATTTGTGTCGTAATTGTAACTATATATGACTGTCAGTGGTTGTAACAATGATACTGTAAACACGGTATCATCCTGTTGTATTCTGACAACGATCGGAGGAAATATTCGTGGACATTAAATGTGCATCTTGTTTAATACGGAATGGGGTAAAACATTGCTTAAAATATGTATTATTGGAGCTTTAATATTTCGTATAGTCGTTTCCTTATACTCTTGTTCTCCCTGAAAGACTGTTACTTTTTCGCAGAATGTACGTCTGTGGTCTCTAAATCGAAAGTCATCACGATTCCTGTAACGTTTGCCAGTAATGAAAAGCGTCATTCGATTGTTGAAAACCTAAGTGTTTGATGTCAGATGGAAGTAAGTACTGACTTCAGAAGTAAACACGTGTTAACCGAGTTTAGCATGGTGCGCCGTGCCGTAATGCGGTTATGTAACCCCCAACACATCTACTATACGTGTTAATGTGAGTTGGTTTCTCTCAAACAAATATTATATTAACAAGAAAGTCGTTACACACCCGTGTACTGCCAGTTTAACTGTATAATTTCTGTTCGAATAATACTACGCAGTACATCGCAGTTGTATAGTTGAAATCAATGGCGTCTCGTGACCAAAAAATCTCATGGTGAACAACAAAATTAAGCCTCAAGAAAAAACAACTTTAGTATTTTATGAAAACATTATTAGACCTAAGTAATTGCAAATATGTAATTCAAATAAATAAACGCTTGAGTCACTAACAACTGACTGCGTAAGACTGACTACACGCACAAGACACGTTCAAATAAAATTTAACTGACCACTGACAAACAAGCCATACTGCAGTGTTGCCAGCGTGTAGGTAGCTCGCCATATGCTGCCTAAGCCTGTTCTTGCTCTTCCGTTGTCTTGCTCACTCTTAATGCTTAGCCACGGCGTGCCCCTCAACCCCTCAGACTAGTCGGGTGACTCCCTAATAGTTTGCGTGAAGTAACTGCTACCTACAGACTCAGCGCCCTCACTCTAAACGTAAAAACTACGACATTCTCAGCGGGCGCTGGCAGTTTAAAAAAGAATTCAGTACGAACATAGTAATAACATTAAATATAGAAATATAAATTGACTATATCTGCGATCGTGTAACAGAAATACTTTATATATTTTTTTATATCTCAGAATTTCTGGTGGTAGTGCTAACTAGCTACCTCCTACAGAAACCGTCCCCTGGTTGAAACGTACAAAACATTAACGCCCTACTTTGTATAAACAAATAAAAATAAATAAATGTGTAACGCTATAGCCCGTTGTGGGCCCTGGCTTGTCAGACGGCCTTTGTACGGAGAAGCTGGGTGCAAACACGCTTTCTAATCCCAGCCGTATTCTGAATTTCATGTCAGGAGGCGGTGCATGACTCAGCTTTTCAAGTCGCCGTACGATACTGAGTGGACACCTTCGCGGGACTATAGTCCCCAGCTTCTCGCCCGTGAGACGAGATCGGTAGCCGTCAGGCCACAAGAGGTGATCCTAATATAGCCTACATTAGTTATGAAAAATGGTCACGATAACGGCATGAATGTACGTATATTTCTAACCTTGCTACTCGTTGTAATGAGCATTATTTGCAAAACGTTATGTTTGAAATTTCTGTCTTTCTGTTTCGAAATTCCTAATCGTTGTATGCCTCTAAGGCGCGTCCTTCGCTTCCTTTCTTGTCACTCTCTCTCTTTACCTCTTTATTACCCCTCTCTCACATGTTTTGTTAAATTGAAATACATATTTTCTTTACCTCATCAATCAGTCATGTAACTAATCTGAGTAATTATAAAAAAATGTTATAATAATTTATGGTTATAGGGAACTGGTAAAAATGTTTATATGCGTTATGAGTTGGTAGCCTAAATGGAGATTAAGTACTGATATTGGGGCCCAGTATCAGAGATTTAATACTGATACCGGTTTGGAATAAAAATAAACACAAGCGTTCGTTTCACATCGGAATTTTTGTTTAATACAATGTTTTGTTTTCTGAAAATGCACACGTATGCACACTGTGTATGGTGCAGTCACGTTGTTCGTACAGTATTTAGTTGTGTGTGCCGCTCTAATCCGTTTAACAGGTTTTAGGAAATGCACGTGTAAGCTGTTTATAGTATTATTGGCGGTATGGATCAGTGATGATGACGTTTGCCGCATTACCGCGGGATTGAGTGAACTCGAGCGTGCACACGCGCCGCGCCGCGCCCACACATCCGTCCTCAGCGCCGTTTTCCACAAGTTTGTAATTCCCATTATCTCGCGGAGATCCCTCACGCATCCGCGCGTGCTCGCAGTACCTATCAATTAATGACTTTGCCAACCAATTTACGAAACAATTAAACTGTTCCGAACTGTGTATCGTTTTTGAATGTGAAGGTACTGCTGCGGCTGACAGGCGAAACTGACGTCTTGATTCGGCGGACAGCGTACGTTTCTTCGCCAGCAAACTTCCATCATTAATCACTGTGAACGTCCCACAGAAGACAGTTAGTTGTTCGCTACAAAACATGTTCAAAGTATACACGTGATGTGGATTACTGTGTCTTACATGTTGAACTACTGACACCGTTGGGTTGTGAACGCAAAAGCAAAGCTAGAAAGACGATAGTAATAAGTTAAAAACTAAAATTGTAGTAAATAGTCTTCGGATGTACTGTTGTACGCAGCGGAAACAATAAAATTCATAATACAGTAACAGTGTGGTCCTGGAAAAGAAAGATGGAAAGAACTGGAAGCAGGAAGAGAGAAAAAGCGTGTTTGAAAGTTAAAAGTGCTAGGGTGAAGAATGTGTGTGTGTGTGTTCTATAGACAGAACAAGGTGGAAGTAACGAAGTATTCATTCAGACTTTATACACAACTCTAAAATTCTAAACAAATAGTTCATTACTGATTATTCTCATGTATTTGTGTTTGCCTGATCTATCCATGAATGTTTATGTACATGATTTTTTATATAAACATTCTTGACACACAAACTGATTAACGTTATTCAAGTATTTCGTCTAAGCTAAGTCTGTTTTCGGTTAAACAATCTTCTAAACATTTTCAGCCAGGACCCTTTTTGCCTTCTCCTGCCATCTTTTTTTCCGTAGTTTGATTTTTTGAAAGTATTGTTTTTCTCTGTAGGCGATTTCTCCGATCATCCTGTATCTTCTTTCCTCTTTTCTAAGTGTAATGCTTCATTCAACCTATTGGTCTTTACTGTCGAATTAATATTAATATGTTAATCACATTGTCACTGTTAAACGTGTCTGCTAGTCACGTATTCATGAGTTGTTTCAGATTTAAATTTATATTTCTCATGAAGGACTAAAAAGACGATTTTGCCTTTTTTTAACGTTGTATTTTTAATATTAGTCAAATACTTGCTGTAAGGACTATCGACAATTCGCTAACACTGGAAGATGAGCATTCGAAGAGGAAAGTTGCGATTTTGAGTAAAAAGTTGTGGAAGTGTAAAATCGTAAAATTACAGAAATATAAATTTCCGACCGAACATAAAGATGTTATGAAACTAGATTTTTAATTTTTTAATGTGCTAACCATGTTATTCTTTAACTACTGTGGTCGGTCGTACAAGACCATGCTGCGTCGCATCCAAAGGTTTTCAAAAAATTATATTTCAAAACCGATAAATAAATGCCACCCTGACTTAAAACCAAGTACCATGACTATTGGCACACCTCTGACTCCTTAACTAAATGATAGAAACGTTTATTCGGCAAGGATTCCTGTTAGGCAAACTTGAGAAAACACCCAGAAATTAAAAACGTGAAAAGGGACGTCAGTTAAAAACGTGTTTACGCGCGGTCTAGAGGAGAGCGCGACCGGGATCGTTGCCATTTGATTACATGTGCTATACCGGTTAGACAGTGTCTGTGTACAGCAGGACCAGACAACAGTCGTGATTTAGGTCATTAATGCACACGACGCACAACCGCCATTACTGTACAAACTCAAATAAATTTACGTTGTAACAAGTTTGGTGTTAATTGTTGTTGGCATCGCGTTAACAGTGGGTCAGCGCTAATCGTGTGGGTAAACCAACGTGCGCCGTGTTGAAGTAACAGTACAAACTGCTAGTGTTTAACTTCAGTACGATACCTGTGATATTCGTGATTCCGGAATAGAAAATGTCATTCAGAAAATCTTCAGTAAGTTCCGTAACTTCGGAAATGCCGTTCTACGGAACACTTTCAAAACATCATCAAACGCACTAACATCAAGACCTTCATATAGACTTTTGTTTGGAGAGTCTTTCTATGCGGGTGTGAAAGCTGGAAATTGAGCTAGTAAGAGAAAGAAGGGCTCGAAGCATTTGAAATGTGGATTTGGCGTAGAATAATTCGAACAAGTTTAATTGGAAAACCAAAGCGACACAGTAGTCTTCATATAGGTAGGGGAAAAAAAAGTCTCGTCAATATAATAGGAAAGAGGAATATTAAGTTTGTTGGTCACATTTTGCGGCATAGTGATTTCCTTTTTAACGTCTCAGAGGAAAGGATTGTTGGAAAGAGTGGAAGAGGACAACCAAGAGACTTTATTTTACCAACTTCCTCAGCAGAATGAACTGCAGACTTAACGCTGATACAAGATAGGAACCTATGGCTGCAACGCAGGGCCCTTTAGAGTGTGATGTCCGGAATATTTTCAACGTAAGAGTAACCACTATTTTTAAGTAAATAATTTCGAAGAATTTAGAATCTGCTAATAATCACACTAAAATTGATCTTAAGAAAATTCAAACATATTGATTTTGCTGTCAGAAAGCCCACCAGATCCTTGAAAGCTTTGTTTCGTGAAATCGTTTTTGGTGCTAGTGAGCGACGACGAACCCAAAGGTTTGCAGCGAAACGCGAGGGCAGACAGCATCAACGTGAAAACATAGAAGCCACCGAACGGTCAGGCAACACGGGCATGACGCGACACTCAAATGCAGATTACCTTTCGGATTAGTGTAAAGTTTTATATATTGAATGTTAAACATGGCTGTGCTGTGTAGTGCATATCGTAAAGGCCCATTTAATATGTGTAAATGAAACTAAAAAGACACTGATCAGAAACTCTTTGTTGTAAGCTGAGTAATAGTTTAGGATAGATTAAGCGTATACTTGAGGCTGTTGTCCGGGCTCCTAGGACGTGGTTGTTGTGGTCGTTCCCCAAAGCCACTGGTGAACACTTCAGCTAAGCCCATTACGGTAGCTGCGCCGTAAACGGCCGAGGCAGCGGAGTCTGTACAGAGCTTAAAGTTATTATCCCCGCAACCGGTAATAAAAGCAGGGAGCGAACATTATGTGGGCCTAGCTGAAACGTTGGCAGGGGAACTGACCTCAGCCTAGAAGCCGGAAATATTTTGCATCTCTTCGCGGCGCTGTACATTTGTGTGACTGTAGTTAAAGAAAGTTTTGGTCTGGAGATGGTTGGATACTAATCTTCCAAAACACATGCGTTAAGGAAGCGTTGTGCAAAAATATTTAATACGACTGTTATTAAGAATAATCGAAATAAATTTGGAGTCGAGTTTCCTAAATGCCCAGAAGAGACGGAATAACAAACGAGCGGATAAGAGAAATCATGGGGACACTATATTCTAGTATAGATGGTATCTGTCACAAGTGGACAGTAGATTTGGTATAGACACGCATAACGTACAGCCGAACACCTTTAAAACAAACGTTAAATCAGCATTCATAAGGAAAGAATGAAGCTCAGCAGTCCAAGGAAAAGTTGGAAAGAAGACACAGACAGAGTTATGAGGAAGAGTGACCATGAGGATGTTAATCGAACGACCTTCGGAGATACGAAGTCGGAGAACATTGTAAACCGATTTTCAATCCAAATGTTGCGAGGGCTGTTATATTTAGGTTTTATGAATAGAACCAATTGACTTACAAGAAAAGAAATTGTACAACTACTTATAGTTCTGTATGTGTGTGTGTGGGGGGGGGGAGGACAAGTGTTATTACACTGTTAGGTAATAAAGACGAGCGACTGCTTTATTTTTAAAAGAAGAGAAAACTATAAGAAATGTTATTACAAAAGTGGAATACTTTATTTGTTTGGTGTTGGTAAATAGTGATGAGTTGTCATTTACGATTAACCTTAGTTATACAGTTACCCAGATAAATATCAATAATTATTTCGATTGTTGTTGAAATCTAGTCGTTTTTCACGAACCATTAGTATTCGGTTGTGAACAAAAATGCAATAACAGTAATAATATTAATGCGGGCCATTTGCCAGTAATTCGGTAAATACGTACATTCGGAAACGATATTTTGTGTGTTTGTGTGATTTTGTAACTAATCGCCGCGTTTTCACGACAGTTAACGCGGCCGTGATAAATCGCACTTATTGACAGAATAATTACGCCTACGTGTAGTGCCATCATTTGCTACTCGCTGCTCGCAGTACAGGGGTCGTTTTTTTCTACTCTGACCAAATAAAGAACTGTGTAATTGCAACCGGCTTTAATTGCCACTACTGCTGTTACCATCCAGCTGGCAGTGACTGAATGCCTGGCGTCCTTCTGGTAATTACAAACTGTACATGTAAAAACGGCTTGAACAGTGGGAATCCACAATTTCCGTGGTAACCCACCTCGTGAAATAGAGCGTATTGGCATTCCTAATGACTAGGCTACTTGATATATCTTCTTGTATCCAGGCGCAATTACACAGTCGAATATTAGGAAGTTTTTTGTGGGAACTTATGCGATTTGAAATAGGCGACATCGTCCAACCTTTAATGATCACACGAATAATGGAAATTACGTTTATTAATAGTTGATAAATGAATCCAAAGATATCATCTTCAACGTAATCGGTAATTATTGTTTACAAATGTGACATAATTTAATCGTGTTTAAAATTTTTAACTTGGGGGTCATTTGACAAGCCCTTCCTATTTCCGTAACTTGTAGTTTCATATACGTGCAACAATGCAGGTATTACAAAATTCAGGCGTTTCAGTATTAATTACTTTGAATTCTTTCACACGGTTGCGTCGATGCAAAGTGTGAGAATGAAAGATAGAATAACATGCTTCAGAGATTCACAACGCTGTATTTAAAGTAATTACAGCTAAAAGGTATAAATCTAGTGTTTTAGTGATTAATGTAGTGTAGTTTGGTTGGGAGTTTTGGAAACCCTTGTGCCGTGGTATCTGTTACGGAGAACGTTGGTAATAAGATAACAATAATAAGGTAATAAGATATACAAGAGTGCGTTAATTATATTTATTATTTCGTAATTTAAGTTACAGTGAGCAGTTCGTAAGTTGTGTGTCCTCAGTAAAACATATAATTTAATAATTTCTGTAAAAAAAAAAACAAAAGTTATGACAACCAAAGGCGTCTGCCCAGTAAGATCTAAGACTGTTATTGACAGTGTTTTGTTAGAACAGGTGTCACAGTTCAGTTACCTAGGGAATGATTTGACATGTGAAGATGAGAAGGAAGTGGTCATTAAGGTAAACAGATACACAGATACAGATTTACAGAAACTTAAGGAGTAAGACCCAAAGGAAACGCAGACCAAGCTTTATAATATACCCACATTACTTTAGCGGTTCGAATTGCTGGTACCAAGACAGAATCCATTAAGGGCCTTGCAGACAGCAGAAATGAAATTCTTTCGGGCGGTACAAGGGTGTTTAAAACTGGATAGAGTGCGTAACGATGATATACGAACTGCATAAGATAATGAGGAGTTGGTGACGAAGATGAACAAGATGTTACAATCATCGTTACGAGATGAACTGGAAGGATCATGCCCGACACATTTCTTCAGGAAGAATGCTGAGGACGATAGTGAAATGTGCCTCACATAGAAAAAGTAATGTGGTCGGCCTAGATTGAGACGGTAAAGTTCGGAACAGGCAGAAATGCCGAAACTTGAACAGCCAAACGACGACGATTTCAAGATTGTGAGCGAGTATCCTTGATCGACTTAGCATGCAGTCGTTAAACTAAAGAGAATATAACTATATTTATGTTTGTAAATTTTAATTAAACAGTTTATTGCAGAACGGTAGAGTTTAATATTGTACCATTTGTTCACTTTGTACAGATTGCTCCCGTGTACGTAAATCTCGTGTGAAAAGTTAGCCTACGATGTTCTAAATAAATTATTGTTGAAGTCGCTATTGTCTGTATCGTGATTCATAGTTAATTTTATTTTTTCAGGTACGTATCCCGGAAGAGTGAACATTGGTAGCGGTTTATTCCCTAGCGGCCGTAAGTGTAAAATTACTCTATAAATAACTTCCTCTCTCGTTTTCTCTCTACTATTTTTTTTTTGTTCTGTACACTGCTATAACGCTTCTTCTCGTTCCTTTTTGAATGTTATTTACCGTTTGTTTTTTACTCGCACATCATTAGTTTCAAATCTCTTATATCTTTATTGTTATGAAGAAAGAGCTCGCCTTCGAAGCTATTGGGATAACAGAATCCAGTACATTTTAGTCAAACCAGCACATTACACATTTCTAATTTGTTGTCTCATTATTTTCCGATATTTTCGTCCTTTCACGTTGTTTCTTATTATTTTTTCCCTTTTTTTTTGTGGGATTTCGTGTGCATTCGTCTTAGACCCCTTTCAAACAATCTGGCTTCCTTTTCATTAACTTTCTGAATAAAGGAAATTTTTCCATGGGAAGTTGTTCTGTATTGTTTATTTAACATTTCCGTACCTCTTCGAACTGTGTCTAACAAACTTTACATAATGGAAACAGTAATTTCCGTATGCACACTATTTACTTTATTCCCTCCACTTACACTAAAACATCATATGAAACGGAATTCAACATTTAGTGTTTTTATAATTATAATATGAGATAATTAGCTCATTTGTTGACATAGTTTTATTTTCTGTTTTGTACAAATCCGTTATTCCTTGTCCTGCAATAGTTGCATCAAATATTACTAAATTCAAATGTAAACTTTGTTTTAAAAATATTCTAGCAGTTTGTTAAATTTGTTCTGGACAAGGCACTATTTAGTTTATTACGTTGGTATTGTGCATTCAGCTCGCTGAAAAAGTCATCTTGCGGGAGTCAACAGCCTGCCGACACTGGAAGCAATCATACGGAACGAAATGATCTGCAAGTTGCAATTCTGTGCGCTCAGAATGCTGAGTGGCTGTGGTCCGGCCACCTGACAATCGAAATAACTACTATGGTTATAATTCATTCGTTTAGTATTTCACAAGCTTCAACATATTTTATAAATTCAATTAACGTTTAATAATCGAGACTTCTTAAGTGAGTTGGTTTCTAAGAATATTCGTTACATTATTCAAATTCATATGCCTATTCGATTCGAACGCGATTGTGACTTTTGCTCTGTTAAATGAAGAGTTAAATAGAATTTGTCGTCGCTATTACAAGATTTTAAAAGACGGAGTAATTTCAGTTCGACAGTGATTGCACTTAAATATTACTTTAATTCAGTAAATATATGAAACTTTACGTTTTTATTTTGAAAGCATATTTGTAATGTGACAGTTGTGGATTTAGGAAAGTAGAAAAGATTTATCTGCACAAATTTGATTTAGAATAATGGAATAGAATGCATTGTTTTTCACATTAGTGTTCTGTGTTGTTTCAACTGTAGTGAACGAGAAAAGCAAAAGTTAAACAGAATACTGAATAAAATTATAATAAAGCAAAAACTGTGTTGTGCGCAGTGTGCATTTCTAAAAGTGTAGAACAGTCAGGGCAAGAACTGTTATTTTAAATGTTTGCATGAAGTCGTTAATTTACTGGATTTAATAAACATTCCGCATGTGATACAATGAAAGAAACAAATATAGGCCTATGCGATAAATTTTAATGCACTTTTGTCGACAACACCTCAATTTGGAAATCGGTTTATTCCTATGAAACATTGGATTAAATTTTTTAATCTCATTCTTATTTTCATTTTCATAAAATATTTAATTAATATTTTTACGTATTTTTTTAAACTGATAATGTAGATTCAGCAGCATGTTCCATGAAATACATACCGTCTCGAAAATGTTTGATCAAATGCATTAATTACTGTTCTCCACCATATTGACGTAGCCAAGATAAAGAGGTCACAAAGTACGGCATTTTTTTGGCACGCAAACAATGAGTTAAGGCGTATGGTGAGACAAAAAGCGAATCCGCACAGATTGTGTGAACGTGTGTGGTTAGTAAACATTTTTTGGTCTCGTAGGTCGTCGGGGGTCGGTTTAGTGGGCGGCAATTAGATTACCTGTCACAGGCTGCGTCTAACGCAGTTACCCAAGCCGCTCACTGCCTGATATGATTACTCACACTCCCCCGCCCTGCCAGTCTAATCTTTCGCGTAATCGCTGCCCTCTATAAATACAGTAATATTGTTTACGTGTTGCCACGGTGTTGGCCTTAACGGTTTGGAGTCACTTCTGTTGCCTCTCATTATCATGATTCTTTAATTTTGTTCTCACGTTACGTGGAACGATTTTTTTGTAATCGATTTTACCTTCTCGTTCAGAAAATAATATTTTCATTTAAATTTCAGTAAATGCCTGGCGGCGCAGTAGACCAGTGGGTATGGCACCTGGCTACTAACCTAGAGGGCCCGGGTTCAATTCCCGGGCCCGCACTATAAAATCAAGGTGCGTTTTTCAGCCCCCAGGTCGACTCAGCCTGTTGAAAATGAGTACCTGGGATAACATCCTGGGGATAATAATGGGCAGCTGAAGCGTACTGCTGGCCACACTGCCTTCCTTGTATGCCGTGTACGGCTCACATAAGGCAGCCTATCCTGTCTTCTCCTGCACTACTTCAGGTGGTACACACGGGAGCCATTATTATTTAAATTTCAACGCTAGTATCGTTCATGATTCCACGTACGCTACGTCATTAATTTAAGTTGACAGTAGGTGATTCGATAAGACATGGTTGTGTTATTAAACAAAAAATAAATAAATAAAATAAAACGATTAAGGCATTTTTTAATTATTGTAGCATTAAATTCTTCCCCTACCTTAAGAAGGAAACTGAGATGTATCAGGTAATGGGAATTAATTTAGGAGAATATCTTATATGTATTCTGGAGTTTAATTGTATATAATCAATAGGTATGACCAATGAGAAAACTAAGTTATCGTGTTCACTTGTTGCCCTTACCTTGTGTGTGTTTTACTTGTTACTACATGCATTTATTTATTTGAACATAAAGTTTTGCTTAGACTTTATTTCCAACGTATGTAAAAGTATTGTTTAATGCTGACGGGGATGGGGTTCTGCCAAACACTCTAACCACACTGTTTGACTCGAACCATTGCTTCACCTCAGGAAATGTGATTATCCGTCCCGTCGATGCGTATAAGGCAGTAGGTACATGCACATTATTGTGTTCATGTATACTGTGTGATAATAATATACTGTAGCTGAGGGTTTTGTAGACAGTTGTTCCGTGATGCACCGGAAGACACCGCATTCCCGATCAGCTTTGAACGTTGAACTGTTGAGATGCAGCATATCGTTGGTTATACCTCAAGAACTGCTACGGTGTTGCCTTTTATGCCTAATATACTAAGTGAAGTGTGTACCTTACGGAGAAATGCTATGGCCGTGTGAAGAATGTGAAATATGTTTCCCTTTACGAGTATTGTATCCGCCTGATGAATAGGCCTATTGGTAATTGATATATAATTACCTTAATATCCACTTTAGTGATACACAGTTTCGTCACTGATGACGCGTTTCGGGACTAAGTCCCATCCTCAGATACACTTAATTAATAAACTACAATATTAAAATCACGACCATGATACTGGTCAAGTCAAAAATAAATAAAATAAATTACAAATCGCATGTAATAAGTTTTGCTAACCACGGCTGGAGCTCCCGCATGCGTTCACCCGCAACCGCGATCGTCACGCGACTGGTCAAAGATTAAGACAAACAGATTGCAGTGTCGAACAGGTAATTTGACGCAAAATTTACCTGGTCATTTAATAAACTGTTTTTGGTGTTACTATCTTTTAAAGCTTTATAAATTTCAAATTCCTCCAGACTATCCATCCGTCTACCCTTTTTACAAACATGCAACGCTGTTAAATTTTTTTCGAAGCTCGTATATTTATGTCCGCTTGATATTAAATGTTGTGCAAAGTTGGACTTAGTATTACTTGGCTTAGGAATATGTTCTAAAACTCTTTTATAAAAACATCTGCCAGATTGACCGATATAGAACGCATCACAATCATCACATTTTATTTTATATACACCACATTTCTTTTTTAATGGTAACTTGTTTTTGTTTTTGAAATAATTTCCTAAATTATTATTTGTTTTAAATGATAAAATATAGTTATTATCTTTGAGAACGGGTCTTAAAATATTTGGCATAATACCTGTGAAATTAGCCGAAAGATATTTATAATTTTTGTTACTTGTTTTTATAGAGTTTGAATTTTTATTTTCTAAACGTTTCCTATGCCTATTTATTATTTTGTCAACTATTGTAGATTTATACCCGTTATTTATTGCTATTTGTTTGATAGTGCTAACCTCATTTAAGTAGTCCTTCTTTTCGAGGGGAACATTTAAAGTCTGTTGACAAGACTGTTAAACACTGCCATTTTTTGTGTAACGGGATGATATGAATCATAGTGTATTACTGTGTCAGTACTAGTGTGTTTTCTAAAGATTTTGTATTTTAAATTATTCCCGTTGTGTAATACAGTGAGGTCTAAAAAATTGATACTTTTGTTGTTTTCGATCTCCATAGTAAATTTTAATTTGTTATGAGTTTTGTTTAGGTAATTTTTAAATAATTCTATTTGTCTGGCATTGCCGTTAAAAATAATAAAGGTATCATCTACATATCTGGAGTAATGGATGATTTTACTGGCGAAATAATTATCTTTTAAAATTTTTTTATTTTCTAAATGGTTTAGATATAGGTCCGCCAGGATGCCAGAAAGTGGAGATCCCATGGCAAGTCCTTCATTCTGTTTATAATATGCATTTTCAAATGAAAAATAGTTTTGATGAAAAATGGTTTTTAGTATCATCATCAGTTGGTTAACTTTCTGTATTTCTAAAGAACCTTTATTCATTAAATTATGCCTGAGTAAAGTTAACGTTTCGTCAATGGGCACATTAGTGTATAAATCTACTATGTCGAATGATACTAGTTTGTAGTTTGGTTGAATTGTAACGTGGTTTATATTTTTGATAAAATCCTTATAGCTTTTTACACTCCGATTATTTTCTAAGTTGGTGTGCTCTCTGATGATTTTTACTAAGGTTTTAGCTATTTAACCGCTATTGGTAATTGTATTCGTCTTATTTGTTGGCGCAAGGGAGATCCTCAGACCCTTGAGGTCGCTCAGGACACTCTTTCTCCACCAACACTTACGCCGTTCTTAAGAGAACCCTTGTACAGCTTTTTGATTGTCCTGTCTCCATTCCCAGGACGGACTGACTGGGAATATCAGTTTTTGTTTCTTAACGAAGGAGGTAATGCTGACGTCATCATATGCTGCATATAATTCTCTAGTTTTCCTCCGCCGTCATATCCCATTTTCACATGTTGGGCTTGTAATCCTCCTAAGCAATTTTGTTTCGAATCTGTCCAGCAGCTCCATTGCCGACCTACTAAGGGGTCAGGTTTCACTGCCATTCGCTACGACTGGTGTAATTAAAGTCTTATAAAACATGAACTTCGTTGATTGTATTAGGCTTAAATAACGTACCCTTCAAGATTTTTTTTCAAGGCAAAGTAGACTCTGTTCCCGGCTGCTATTCTTATTCATACTTCCTCTTTTTCATCAAAGTCTTCGTTGACAGTAGAACCAAGGTATATTAAACCAGAGACTGCTTCAAAACAGTAATTACCAAACACGTAATGCTGCTGGTGTTATAATTCTTCTAGACACCATTATTTTGGTCTTACCGATAGATCTGACAATAGAACTCAGTGAAATTGTTGTTTCGTGATGGAATCTAAACGTTTGTAGTTAATAAATGTTCATTTTAAAAATTTTGGTATTATTGAATATTTCTAGTTTCTTTTGGATATGTCTCAGGATTTCCGTTCGCTGTTCAACAAGTAACTCAATTCTTGTCTGGGCTTATCGTGATACATTAATGTTTATGGTTATATGATTATACAAAACTCTTTATCTTTTAAAGCGTACTTTATCAAATCTTTATAATTTTTGGATTTTTAAAGTTAATTGAGCACTATACGTATTTTTCAGGCCATCTTTCGACGATAATTGAGGTACTCGATTGAACGTTTGTGTGATTATTGTAATGAAGTAAACAGATTTTGTTATATAATGGTGTATGAGACTATTAGTTCACTAGTAATTCCGGAATTGAGATTTACATGTAAAAGCTAAATCATAAGGACCATCGATGCTAATCCACTGTCTGAGATGGGGCTTGAACTCTCGTCATCAGCCACATCAGCTACGATTTCAGTAGAATGTACCTCGCCAGATTAATGTATTTTGACCCTGAGAACAGGGGGAATGTGTCATGTTCCTGACTTACCATTAGGTTTAATTAAAAATTCTCAAGTTAAATGCATTACGTAATAGGAGAGACGTCTGTAACGAGTGAGAGAGAGAGAGAGAGAGAGAGAGAGAGAGAGAGAGAGAGAGAGAGAGAGAGAGAGAGCAAAGGGATGGGCGAGTGAAAAGTTTTAATTTCTCCGCTCACACAACTACTTACGAGTTTTTTTTATTCATGACCCAATTTACCTAGCCAGAAATTCGTTTAATAAAATTATCAGTCATTAGAAAAATTGCCTTGGTTCATAAAGTTGGAAGAAATTTTAATTACAAGAAAGAAAAATTATTAAACAAGAGGGAAACGCTTTTACGCTTTGAAAAATTGACAAATTAATTTAAAACATCAGCATTAACAGGTGGGAGGGCGGATTGCCGCAAGCGATACGCTGGCGAAACTTACTCTTCGCCTTACGGATTTGTCAGACCTAACGTTAAACAAAGATAATTTTTCATTAATATTTTATAAAATCGCGGTAGTTCGACTCTGCTTGTTTCGGACCAATCACCAACAGTTCTCAACAGCGTCTATCAAGATGCAACATATAGGCTTACGCTTCCGCGCGAATCACATAATAATCTGTATAGGTTGTACACTGTTATGACGTATAGTATATTCTATATCATATGAAATGCAATATTTAACATATTAGTACGTATTTAGTATTAATATGTTATTTTTTACTGCGTCAGTCATGACTTTTCGACTATAAGAGGGCCGTCTACAAGAGCGTTTTCTTAGGGGTTGCGTACGAGACAGTTTCTGGTAGGTTGTTCATTGAGACATAAAATGAAAGCTCAATTACAATTTGGTATTGTTCAGACAGCGTCGACTATACTTTTATTTTTGTTGTCGAAAAAATCATATTTTTGTTTCGCGTAGCATAAGGGGCGTCATTTGGATAAATTTAATAGCACTTGTACTAAAATAAATTGGAACATCCTTGATACTAGAACCGTCGTTTCCATGAACGCGTAACATCTCACATGTTGGTTTACAAGCGACATCTGGTATGAGGTCTTTTTTTCCAAAATGAGACTAAATTCCCGAAGTTAGATGTTGTATCCATTTTATGGAATTAAAATTCTTTGAATTCGTTTTCGAAGTATTGCCTTACTGTGTTTTGTTTTCTCTTCTTCTTCTTTTTCTTTTTCTTTTTCTTTCGGGTTCAACCGTTAGGCCTACGGCCTGTTGCACCCTCTTGCCATGGTACGTAAACTCATGGCCACCACCACCGCAGATAAATCAGTTACTTATTAATGGCATGAAGTGGCGAGCCAAGTGGTAAGGAGAGAACTGTGTGTGCGCGTGCGGGCGCGCCTTTGCTACTTATCTGACCCAGGCATGCTAGATAAGACCGCTGTACATTTACCGCCACGGAGAAGGATGGCAGACAGACCGAGTTTCTTATTTTATTCGGTTACCTAAGTTCATTACATTTGTAGTATTAGTACAGAAAATATAATCTGGAATTAAATAAAACTTGATGTTAACTTGCCCAAATGATTAAAAGTACCTTCTATTTTCAACACTGATGTCATTACGTCGTACTTGAATATGAGCTAAGTGTAAGTTAGTTTTAAGGCACGTGAGTGATTATCGTCTAAGGGATCGAATCCGTAATGAGCATATAAGGGCCGAACTGGGTATATTCTCCATCAGTGATAAGACAAAAGAACGAAAGCAGCAATGGCCGGAGCACGTCTAAAAAATGAACGACCAGAGGTTAATAAAGCGCGCTGTAGACTACAAACCAGTTGGCAGAAGATCTGTGGGTAGGCCCTGGAAGAGATGGCTGCGGTGAAGACAGAACAGGTTATAAGCCTACACCGTGAAGTGACGAATTTTTCTCCTTAAGAATACTCCTTGACAATTTTTCTATAACAAATTGCTTCATGGCACAAAAAGTGTAGGAACTGCTGCTTTATACACTGTCACGTCGTGGCTGAAAGCGAAATAGCAAAAACATTAACGTCGAGACCATGATGCTAATTGCTTAATGGGCTGCGATGACGTGTTAGCTAACAATGAGATGCATAGTGAGCTACAAATAGCACGTTCAAAATTTTCCGAAGCTTAAACAATAATCGGATAATTCATGGCGCCGAGAGTCTCATGCGACCTTGACAGACTTCTCATAGTAGAGAGCTTCAGGCGGTTCAGTCAGTTGCGAGTTATTTTATAGCAGTCAAATGTACTGTAATCGGTAATCGATGCGAATTTTTTTGAACTGCGGTTTGAGGAACTTGATAACTTGGGTTTTATGAAGAATTTAATAAAATTTGAAATTGTTTGTCGCTGTCGTGTAACGTGATTCGCCATAGGAATGCTTTTTCGACTTTAAATATTTGACAGTGTTGGAATATGTGGGTTTAAATTTGAAAAAAACAGACTTTCTTTCTCTTAACCGTGTGTGGAATCTGCTTGTAAGTTTGTACAATTAATTGTATCCCGCTGAAGAATTAATACTCATATATACAATTAATTTTAAAATTTACGGTTAATGCGTATTCATCCTACATTTTCCCCATCTTGTACGCCTGGTTTCCGTAAACGTTTATTTTGTCGTTTGCCCTTTTTTCCAGCAACTGTCTCATACATATAATTCACAGAGACTCCAGTCAGATTTTGCATTAAATGTTAGTCACGTTTTCTAAAAAAAAAAAAAAAATTGCATGTCGAAGGTAATTAAGTATTTATCAAGTTATACATAGTCTACGTGTGTCAGTGATTTTATGTTATCCCTAAAACGTGTTACGTAGTGGTTGCTGAATTACTAAGTGTGCCTGAAGTACGTTGGGATAAAACATTACGTGGGATGTAATTCTTCTACGTGAGACATAACGCCCATTGTCGTTTTAGTTTTACTTCACGTTTCGGCCGTAAGGTTTAATCTTACGTGCGCTGTAAAATATAACTGAAGACCTTCGGACGACAGCAGACCTCGCAGACGTCCTCTGGACTTCGGTATTCTGAATGTGGCTGTAGATTTTAGGGGGAACTATTAATTAAAATTATAGGCGTAGCTATTGTAATGATCGGTGTTCGAGGTAGAACTGTTAGAACATGGGAGCCTTCAGGTAGGGCTTTTTAAGAAATGACGTTCGTAATGTACGTTTCAAAAATAACAATGGTGTGCGGAGTTCCGTTTAATTAAACCATTACAAGGTGAGTTGTTGCTTTAGAAAATAAAATAATAAAAAAAAAACCAGTATGGAACGGCATCCACAAATGCGTTTTCGAACATACTAGAGTACAACAAAAATAATACCGATGTGGATTACGTTTGGTTGCGGTAAATTGATGCGGAAAGTAAAAGTTATGTATTGGGTTTAGTAGTTGGTAGTACGTAATACTGCTCTGTGGTTTTGTACAAATCAACGGAGATAGAGTGGCAGTAACCCCCGGCTTTACAACAGTAAATCTCTTTACTACATACTGTACTTGTCGTTTGTAAGCGATGATATTGCTCTTTCCCAATAGTCGCGTATAAACCTCTACTCTTCAGATTTGTATAAACGAATCAGATCTTAAAGATGGCTATCCGTTTTGTACGTCGTACTAGTTTCGACTGTCTCAGACTTTAGGGCTGTAGATTCACCCATGTAACAACAAAAACCGTTTTTTTTTTAAGCAGTGTCACAGTTCATTGTCACGCACAAACTGCGCTCACCGGACGTGGCTAAATAATTTATTAATTTTTTTTTGTGATTGCAGATTTTTATTTAGTATTTAGATTTTAACACCCATCGTGTTACGTGTAAAGGGATCGACTTCGTGTTTGTGAAACTTCGGAAAAAATCAAATGTTTGAAGGGATACGTCCAGATTTACCAGTTTTAATGGAAACTTTGTTGTGTTTGAGGCATGATATTTATTGACGTGTTAAAAATAATTCACTTCGATCAACTAGAGGACTCTGACCCTGTCCACACATGTACTATACATTTTTTTTTGCATTTAATATGAAAGCGTTTAGGCGCAATGTTTTTAGATCCAATGTGATTATATAAAGTTTCTGATTTGTTGGGTTTCAGCTTATTAGACACTATCTGTACGCGCGCGCTTATTACGATAAGTTACCTAATGGTCATTAAGAATTTATATTGTATTAAGACGCCCAGAAAAATCTTTCCTAAATTTTATTCGTTCACTGTCGTGGTATACCAGAGAGTGACTTAATACAAAGTCGTTATTGAAAAATTGTTACAAATTTTCCTGAACATGTAAAGTAACTTATACACAATCTAAAGACATCGGTGACAGAGAATCTTTTTGGTATCCGTGGGCGCGTTTTGTATGAAGAAAGTGCTCGGTGCGTTTCGCAAATACTGAAAATCAATTCTCTAAGAGTGGCTTTCGTTTTGAACGCTTTCCCTTCTGAAAAACGGAAGGGAAAAATTGAAGACATTAGTTCACGTTCGCAACTGATATTTGTGCAAATACAAAAAAAATTTCTCGATTATTATGAACGCATTCTACGTTTGTGAGTTTGTCAAGTTCTTTGTTAATTGGCTCTTCCTATAATTATCATGCGCTATGAATTTAGTGTGCTTAAATTGTCAAAAATATTTAATCATGTATGCACTACTATAAATTCGAAAACGTGCTAAAACTTAAAATAGGCGTTAAACATTTTTAAGTAGAGTCGGAAAAATAGGTTCTATGCGCTCCAAGGAAGGCTTCACGTTAGTCCATGAAGTGCGCTATTTCATGAGATTCTTTGTTTGAACGAGGTTCAGTAAACTTGGGATTCAAGAGCAAAATACAGCTGACAGTACATATTTTATCACCGAATAAAAAGTGGAAAAGGCGATGGCTAGAAAGTACAAAACGTGCGTTTAAGATTTTTTCTTTATTTGCAAGAATATTTAATTTTTCAATTTTTTGAATAATTAAGATATTATTTAATTAATTTTTAATTTTTGAATTAATTTGTATCTTTGAATATGTTTCAAATTGAATCCGCACGAAATCACATGTTACGCCGTGAGTGGCACTTAACTGGGAGGGGGGTTGACGGCAAAGAATTTAAACGAGTTTTTGATGAAATTGTTGGGACAGAGTTTAGCGGTAAGGGCTGTTGGGCATCACACGCTCCAATAACTACGGAGAGATCTGTAACGGCTGCCTCACACACACACACACACACACACACACACACACACACACACACACACACACTGATTCACTTAACGTTTTCTTAATGCCTCTGGGTTGACAATATGACGACACCTGTCTCATATAAAATATGGTGAATCATCACGCTGTGTCTATCTGAAACGAGATTTTTTATAATATTTGAAATTAATTTCGAGTATTACCAAAATAGTATTAGAATATAAAGTATTTTTACAAGCTGAAACTTGTAGAAAAAGTAATTTATAAATTAAAACCATGAGGATGAGCATGGTAGAGTAAAAGCACGTTTCTCCTATTAGCTGCTGAAAACGTTCAACGGCAGTCTTAAGACACAATTGTCATTTTCTTGAATGAATTTGTCGGGATTATGGGGTCTACAAGTGAAGATGTTCTTTTGCCTGAAGAAAGGTGTCTTTTCTGAGGTCTTTGCAGAATCCCAGAGAAAAGATAATGCGGTTTCGCGTTGTAGTTAAGCAACATGTCGGGTAAAATTACAGAAGATGTAACGCACACAGACTGACAGAATAGCTTTGCAAGACGGTTCAAGCACTAAACATTCGTGATTGCTGCGTAATTTGCCAACATGATAAAATAAACTGAATCCCTGTTACAAATATATGTATTTTACTTTCACAATTTGTAACTGTAACTAACAAGTTTGTAAAATATCGATTCAAAAGATGCCGAATATAATAAAAATACAGTTTGATGTTATCAAAACAAAAGGATGACACGCAAAAAAATGTTAACCAGTTACCGTTGAACCTAATTAGAAAATAAAGTTGTGTTCGAAATTTACATTTTAAAATTGTGTATGATGTGTTTACTAAAAACGTTTAAAAACCAAAAACTGTAAACTTATGTTAAGTTTTACTTTTAATCGATCTTCGAGTTGGTGAGCTTCGCAGAAAGTGAGGCTTGACCAGAAAGTGACAAATATTCGTGTTGTCAAGGTTTCTTTTAAAACTTATAGAGTTATAAAGGCAAAATAACATGGTTTTGTATTGGAAAAGTAAAGAGAAATAAAACATTCCGAGATATCAAGCTTTGATTGCGTAAGTTACGTTTTACGTAGGTCTACGGATTGGATGTGATGTGATGACAGTTTACGAAATCTTGAGTCGATAACTATACCACAAGTAAATATAGAAACTCGTACTTTATAAAATTTGAATACGAAATGTTTGACGAAGATCAGTGGTTATCCCTTTGTTTCCACAGTGGAGATTTAAGGCTCTCCATATTTGGTACAGAACCTTACTTACTTCTTTGTTTGATGTTAATTGCAAACTAGTGGCGCAGCAATATAGGCATTCGAGTGGTAAAACTATAAGACACTAATCAAAAACCTCCTTTAGAATTGTTCAGTATCAAGGACTACTATTACAATTACAGGTGGTTCAGCCTCTAAAGACTTGCAGAACGGGCCCAGTTGGTTAGCAACGCGTAGTTAGGTGATACATTTCACTTCATCGACATCGACGATTGACTGAGCAAACGAAATACACAAAACAGCGCGGATAAACAGACCGCGAGGATTAATAATTAAACAGTTACTTGACCTGTGACGAAACCGATGGACTAATTAACTCAACGGATTTGGTTAAGCCGGTCACAAGCTTCTCTGCTAGTTGCCTGTGTCTTTCAGACAGTTCCACGTAGCTATTGCAATGTGATTCAATATTATTTACAAAATATTGTCCTAATTAATTAGGACAAATATCTAGAACATACTAAAAATTTTGTGTATTTGTAAACACAGTCCAAGTGGAATGACTTAACGCGATAGGGGAACAAAACGAATTAATCGCTCTGCCCAATAATATCTTGCAGATAAATCCTTTCATGTCGACCACGCGTTACTTAACATAAACGTTATCGAGTCCATTGAAAACGTTTGTCTTCTTTAACTCTCCGAATCTTTTTTCTTAGCTTCGTGAAGGGGAGGGGCTCCAGCCCCGCCTAGATACGCCTACTAAATATATCTATCGCTTAAAGGTTAGGAAATTAATTGAAAGTAATGTCGCTTTATTACTCATAGTTGTTGGTATTAGGTAGACCTATTTAAGGGGCGTATTTACGGGGGAGACGACCGGGACCGAACCCTCCCCCCACAGAGTCGAAAAAGTTGACGAATTTTGTTAATCTCTTAATTTTTAGGCTGTTTTATTTTTTTCCAGCTGTGAACGCTAATATAGTAGTAGTTCCGTTTTACATTTAGAAACAGGTTTATTACACGCCATAAAGGTATTAGGCTACGGTTGAAATATGAAACATAGGAAAATCAATTAAGTCAATAAGTATCTTTTAACCATGTTTCAGTAACGCGTATTTTTATTGTGTTATTACCGTTTACTTATATATATATTTATATATATATATTATATTTATATATACCGTTTTATATATATTGACGATGTCATACAAAACTGGCAGGTGTGTCTTCCAGACCATTTTATGATTGGTCACTCTACAATTGACACTTTGTTGTTTGCGGACGATCAGGCTATTCTGTCGGACTCTGAAAACAGATTGCAGATGGGTATACATTTGTTAAATGGAATCTGCAAAGACTTTGGATTGCAGATATCCACAACTAAATCCAAGGTGATGGTTTTTTGTGGAACTGATTCCGTACGGGCAAAAATTGTTATAGATGGTACTGTCCTGGAACAAGTTGGCAGTTTTGAATACCTGGGCTACAGTATTGTCTTATAATGCAAACAACGACGTGGTGCATAAGTTGCATAAGTTCAACCTTATGTGCGGGACCATTAGGCGAACCCTTAAGTCAGCAAGTAAAGGAACACGCCTAAAATTCTACAAGGTGATGGCTCTTCCCACACTTCTTTATTGGTCTGAGAATTGGACTTTAACGAAAGGCCAGGCCCGTCGCATCCAAGCGGGTGAAATGAGATTTCTCAGGCACGTGGCAGGGTATACTCTCCATGATCATAGAAGAAACACAGATATACGGCAGGAACTGAATATTATGAGTATACGCGACAGGATCGCCCAGTATCGGCTGAATTGGTGGGAACATCTTTGCCGAATGGATGACTGCCGCATCCCCAAACAACTATGGAACTATAAGCCGAGGGAACGGAGAGGTGTGGGACGTCCGAGGAAGCGGTGGAGTGACCAGCTGCAATATTTGCCTATTTGAGACCTGAACAAACCATTCTTGGTTTGAATCTTGAGGATGATGATGATGATTTCCGTTAACTTTAATGGGACTGATTTCAAGATGTTGTCACGCGTTTTTCAGCCACTTTAAAGATAGTAAGTTTGAATAATCCTAACTTGTTTTTTCTTTTATATGAAGCCGACCCGACCCCGGACCCCCTCCCCCAAAGCCAAATTCTGGATGCGCCCATGTTTTGCTGGCCTGAACTCTTAGCGTACAAGTGGAAGAATTATAATGAGATAAACATTTGGGACGACAGCGTGATGGTGGGTGGGGTAATCGTGTGACGCATAACAAAGTTATGGCATGACGTCGGCTGCATAGATTGGACGCTCTAACCAGAAACAGGTTACCGTATCGATGTTACGAGACGTAGGCTAGGCTAGTATGTGTAATTCTTCAATTATGCATGCCGTTTGTTTATTTCTGCGTTCTGCAGCGTTTACAGTGCAACACGTATTTGTACGTAATTACGAGGACCGTTCGTTGTCTGTCGAACAGAAAATGAATAATTCACAGAAAATGTATGGTGTATTCATGTTTCCGATTGTCCCGTCCTTTGAGACCATTGCTATCCATCGCGCAAATCGGTACTTCACTTTATTATTACTCGTACTGTTATGTACTTCATGTGTTGTTATTGTCTATTTTCCTTTATTACACAAAACAGTGGAACTTCCAAGTGACGAAATTGGATATTTATTACTGAAAAATTGGTTACTTAGAAATATTCCTAACTATGTAATACGTATTCGTTAAGAGGAAAATTGTGTTTCCCAATTTAATGATGATTTTGTGCATTATTGTTCCATAACGTCATAAATTTGAACGATAAATAAACATTCTTTATTATCTCCTCAAATAAAAGGCGTATTTACTATTTTCATACAAAAGCACTAATTTCATTATTTCAAGTAAGTTAATTGGGTTATAGCCTATTACGTCTTGTGTAGAAGTCTTAACACTAGCCGGAGTTTGTATAGTTTATTGTAGATTTGGCAAAATTATTACATTACAATATTTTATTGTACACATTAATTATCATCATCATCATCTTCAAGGATTAAACCAAGAATGGTTTGTTCCGGTCTGAAATAGGTAAAGATTAGAGCTGGTCACTCCAGCGCTTCCTCGGACGTCCCACACCTCTCCGTTCCCTCGGCTTATACGAGGGGGTACCCAAAAATAACCGGAATAGCGCTGCGATTGGCGGAGCTTACACAGTACGCATTTCTCCCGCTAGGCGAGCGTAGCGCAACTCGTTCTGAGTTCAGTGCCGTCATTGTTGTCGCTTGGGAAGGTTGTGTCCGGTCACAGTAATTCGTTTTGTAAAAGCAGTTTCGCTTGCTCCTCGTTTTTTGTCATGGCGGATTTAAGTGAACAGCGCTGCTGTGAAATTTTGCTTCCTGCTTGGGAAAAACGCCGCAGAAACTGTTGTGATGTTGAAAACAGCTTACAAGGATAGTGCTATGGGAAAAACTCAAGTGTATCAATGGTTATCTCGTTTCAAAGAAGGTGAAATGTCAATTGATGACAAACCTCGTTCTGGACGTCCGTCAACTTCCAGAATTCACGAAAATGTTGAAAAAGTTCATGCAGTCGTGCTTGAAGACCGACGACGGACCATTGAAGAGATTAGTAAGTTATCTGGAATAACTTGGAGCTCGGTTCAGCGAATTTTGTCAGAAGATTTGGGGATGAGAAGGGTCACTGCAAAATTTGTGCCTCGGGTCCTGACTGAACAGCAAAAAGAGAATCGAGTTGAAACATGCCGTGCATTGAAAGACCAGCTCCGAACCGACCAAGATTTTTTTTCCAAGGTCATTACTGGTGACGAGTCATGGTGCTATGGTTACGACCCCGAAACTAAACAACAGTCAAGCCAGTGGAAAACTTCATTGTCGCCTTGCCCAAAAAAAGCTCGTCAAGTGAAATCAAACTTCAAGACGATCCTCATTTTTTTTTCGATGTGAGAGGGGTAGTGCATTCTGAATTCGTCCCACCAGGTCAGACTGTTAATCAGGCTTTCTATTTGGAGGTTTTAAAAATATTGCATAACAATGTGCGACAAAAAAGGCCCGATTTGTGGCAGACGAGTGACTGGTTTTTCCACCATGACAATGCACCTGCTCACACACAGCCATTTCAGTGCGCCAGTTTTTAGCAAAAAACAACATGACTCCCTTACTCCACGCCCCTTACTCATCTGACCTCGCTCCGTGCTGTTTCTTCTTGTTTCCACGAATGAAGAGGGACATGAAAGGACAACGTTTTGACGATGTGGAAGCGGTAAAGAAAAAAACGAGGCAGGAGCTGTCGGCCATCACAACAGACGAGTTTGAAAAATGTTTCCAGGAATGGGATCGCAGTTTGGACAAATGTATTAAGTGTAATGGAGAGTACTTTGAAGGTGATAAGGTTGTTTTGTAAAAAAAATTAAATTCATAGCTTTAAAAAAAAATGTCGGTTATTTTTGGGTACCCCCTCGTAGTTCCATAGTTGTTTGGGGATGCGGCAGTCATCCATTCGGCAAAGATGTTCCCACTAATTCAGCCGATACTGGGCGATCCTGTCGAGTATACTCGTGATTTTCAGTTCCAGCCGTATATCTGTGTTTCTTCTATGATCATACGTCCCTGTGAAATCTCATTTCACCCGCTTGGATGCGACTGGCCTAGCCTTTCGTTGAAGTCCAATTCTCAGACCCAAAGTGTGGGAAGAGCCATCACCTTGTAGAATTTTAGGCGTGTTCCTTTACTTGCTGACTTAAGGGTTCGCCTAATGGTCCCGAACATAAGGCTGAACTTATGCAACTTATTCACCACGTCGTTGTATGCGTTATAAGACACACTGTAGCCCAGGTATTCAACATTGCTAACTTGTTCCAGGACAGTACCATGTATAACAATTTTTGCCCGTACACACATTAATTATCCGACACAAACATTTAATGCCGTTATCCAAAATAATAAAAACTTTCAGGAATGAAAACTCTGTATGAAAGAAAGACAATAAAACCTTTATAATTGATTGTCATACCAATAAGACAAAACCAAATTAATTGTTATAAACACTTTCCGGGCTATCAGGCCGTGGTTCAATGTTAGAAATCGCAAACGTTTCAACCACTCCATTGGTAGCCATCTTCAGCAGAAACCACATCTGACAGTACTGTGGTTTTACTGACGGAGACCGTTGTCAGTATTTTCAGTCTTTCGAGGAATAGACTCCACTCCAACCATTGGAGTGGTTGAAACATCTTGTGATGTCTAACATTGAACCACGGCCTGATAGCCCGGAAAGTGTTTCTAACATTGAGCCAAGGCTTGATAGCCCGGAAAGTGTTTATAACAGTGAACCACGGCCTGATAGCACAGAAAGTGTTTCTAACATTGAGCCAAGGCTTGATAGCCCGGAAAGTGTTTCTAACATAGAACCACGGCCCGATAGCCCAGAAAGTGTTTCTAACATTGAACCACGGCCTGTTAGCCCGCAAAGTGTTTCTAACATTGAACTATGACCTGCTAGCCAGGAAAGTGTTTCTAACATAGAAACACGGCCCGATAGCCCGGAAAGTGTTTCTAACATAGAACCACGGCCCGATAGCCCGGAAAGTGTTTCTAACATAGAGCCACGGCCCGATAGCCCGGAAAGTGTTTATAACATAGAACCACGGCCTGATAGCCCGGAAAGTGTTTCTGACATATAACCACGGCCCGATACCCCGGAAAGTGTTTATAACATAGAACCACGGCCCAATTGCCCGGAAAGTGTTTCTAACATAGAACCACAGCCCGATAGCCCGGAAAGTGTTTCTAACATTGAACCACGGCCTGTTAGCCCGCAAAGTGTTTCTAACATAGAACTATGGCCTGCTAGCCCGGAAAGTGTTTCTAACATAGAACCACGGCCCAATTGCCCGGAAAGTGTTTCTAACATAGAACCACGGCCCGATAGCCCGGAAAGTATTTCTAACATTGAACCACGGCCTGATAGCCCGGAAAGTGTTTCTAACGTTGAACCACGGCCTGATAGCCCGAAAAATGTTTCTAACATTGAACCACGGCCTCATAGCCCGGAAAGTGTTTCTAACGTAGAACCACGGCCTGATAGCCCGGAAAGTGTTTATAATAACTACGGCCCCGGCCGTGAAAGTTTAAGGCAACAAAACAAAATTACATTTTTTTTTTAAATAGGCACATTGAATCTTTAGAATACCTGACCGAACAACGAGCTTGATCCGGACGGATCTATCTTTTCATTATCACTGCAAAACAGAAAACTATAAATTCTTCCCAATTTCGTTATTGAGAAGTTTTAATTTCGCTAAGTGGGGAGAGTTTAGTAAAATTTCACGTGTACAGAAAAACATTCATTAAGAGAAGAATTTCGTTAATTAGAAGTGCATAGTTCGTTTGTACAGTATTTAAGATTTTGTAATAACGTGAAGATTGTACAATTCGACATTCTTGCTGACTACGTTTGTATCTAATCCACTTGAAAATCAGTTGTGAAAGCGATGTAACATAATTTAAAGTAATGTGGCAACTTCAAAGTCCAGACTCTAACAGGTCGTTGTATCGTAGTTGTGCTTGTTTCATCTGCGTTCCAAATATCCTTAGGTTGAAAGTTATACCTTTCAATAATTTGACTTCAAAGTATTGAAAACATTGTGCCGATTATAACTTGTTGCCTCAGGCGATAGCAGTGAAAGATTTGGATGCTGTTTAAGAAAAGCATTAAACCAGTCTAATGACGCTTGTTTGTTTTCGACCCACTTGGCATAGGATTTTACATTATTTGCTAAGGCATATTCAAAGGCCAAAGTTTTGACATTTTTCGGAGTCACCCCATAATAAAATTTAGAACACCAAGTAAAGTAGTTAGTTGGCAAGCTCGTCTTCTTGTTCATCGCAAAACATGTATTTTACTCTACGGTATCCTACAGTTTTCGGAGGTGCTTCAGACTGACATTTCTTAAAGTATCTTTGTAATGTCACAAAATTGACAGCGTGAGACTGAGCTGCTTTCCTTTAGAGGTATTTTATTTTCAATAATGTCTCTAGCTGCTTCTCCATATTGACGAAAAGGAGGTGTACCCCTGTTGGTCTTCTTTATGTACATGCCCATCATATCCTTGAAGAGAAAAGATAATGTAGTTGTATTAATCATTGGGGTAAATTGTTACATCGTAACAACGTGCCCCATGCGAAGTGTACAACTAGCCCCGTGTGACGCAATAACGGTTATTCCAGTTCGTTTTTCATTTGGATTTTGTGGATGTCTGGCTAACAGTTTTGACTGATGTCTAAATCCCTAATCAAAATTAAGATAAAAGGAAATTTCACAGATTAGAAAAAAAAACACGGATACCTTCATAAAGGAATATCTTTATTCTGTTCATCGAGGTGGAGAAATGTTTAAATGTTTTGTGCGCTAAACCGTACGTAAGAATACGAAAAATACAAAAATATACGTTAAACCCTAATGACTACCCTCAGTTACACCAAACTCGAGGCACAACTGCTGTTACTCTCTCCACACCTACCATACGCGCAGGAATACTAATAGGCCACTGGAACTATTTTTATTAGCTCTGTAACAACCTACTCCGTGTAACAACTATCCCCATCGTTCCCTAATGGTTTCAGAAAGGCGTTTTGCCAACTTGGAATTTGATGTTTTTTTGTAAAGAGTAAGCTGTACTATAGGCCTACTTCTCCACTTTCGGAAACATTCGATCAGTAATTTTTTACGTTGTAGGATTGGTACCGTCATTAAGTACAAGAAACCTTTTAGATCATCTTTCTAAGGACGTATTTTATAAACGACTAAAGCCGACAAAAAAAGGAAGGTTAGTAGATAACTCATGGGTGTACAGAATTGAAGTAGTATCCAGCTCCAAAGCCTTCGAAGTAACAGTGTTACATATTCAAGGGCTAAGCGACTGTAACCTACAGTGATCAAAGCATTGCGTAAGGGTAGTCGTAAGTCAGTAAGTGACGGTACCAGAGGGCCGCCAATGCAATTACAATGAAATTTCCACTATATAGTGAGTGCGCTACGCCGACCGTATGTATTGTAACGGATTAGGAGTTAATCCCGCCCTTAAAGTCTGCGAGGGGGTTTGACGGTAGGTGTCAAGTGTTGCGTCAGCTGGCGTTATTGCGGGGGTGGCGGTTGCATCCATCCCCCACCCTACGTCGGCGTAAACTAAAACGCTTAACGCCCTTCCTAAACAACGGTCGGTCGCTTCGATACATATTTCATGTTAACAGTATTAGCCTGTATCCGTTTTTCGGCTTTTGTAGTTGTTGCATTTAGTCGTTGACGTCGGACATTGAGAAACGGATTTTTACATTATAAATTCATTAATATATTGCTGTTTTTGTTACCTATGAAAGCTGCGAGTAAATTTATTTTATCCGTTGCTGTCTCATTTAATTTTATCACAAAGGATAACTGCAATTACACTAAACCATTGTAATATACTAACAATAGCGGTTTTGTTGTGACGCTTTCCTGTTGCGTTTTGAACACGTTTCTGCACTTCTCCGCTGTTTTCTGTCTATGTACAGTGATTTATGTAATTTAATTTCCTCTCTTTATATATGTTACAGAGAAAACTTATTTTCGAAACTTGTGCTTTATAGTGCTGTTAGGTATTGATTCAGATTACTTTACTCAGCAATAAAACTTAAATTGTATGAACAGTTCACTTTATCAATAACGTACTGAGCAGCTTGTCGCGAACAATACGAAGAAATGTACCGGTCCCGAGTCTTAGAAAATTCGACTTTGTTTCTTTGACAGTTCCTCACCAAGTGAGCGCGACCGTAGCGACCATTGTCTGATCTCTCGATAGTCTTCTTCTGTCGTTAAATAAATCGTGATATTGTAAAAATTAAAATAAATTTGAGGTTGCTTCGTGCTTTACTCTTCACTTGGTGCTTTATTAGGACGAATTCCCCCGTGATTCGCTTATATTTTCAACGTTAATTTGTACAAATGTTTTCCGAAAACGTTTTCGTGGCGGATTGTATCCGGTTTGGAGATTTCAAGTTCGGTTGAATAGGATACACTTATTTAGTACTTTATGTGTGACCTAAAGAAACAAAGATATTCAATTTCTTCGGAAATTAAGTGTGGTGCTTTCATATAAATGAGAAGTAAAACCAGAAGTGCGAACATATAAAAAGACTTCTTTTCGCTCTAGGTATCATTCCGGTAATAAAAGAATTTTATTTAATGATAGTGACTTTCTGTCCGTTTTTAATGAAAGTTGACGAAACTCGTAAACGGAACATAAATTCTATGGAAATGTAAATTCAGCGTAAATGGACTATATATAAATTATCATGTTAACAATCCTTGAGTCTTTATAGTATAGGATTGTGTAATGTAGCTTTCGCTCTGTGTAAGCTTTGACAACTCATCAGTAAAAGTTGCTACCGTATCACACTGCGTTAGTTTTTACGTGGCCTTTTCTCTTCCCTAAGAGTACTTTCCGCCACTCATCTTTTCCAATAATTAATACAGAGTATTTTGTTTTGTGTTTTAGCGGGAAACAGTAAGTCATGTTGGCAATCGATTTTTCAACGTTACAGTAAGTCCGTACTTAACTCTGGTTTTATTAATCACTTTTGTATGGCACACTCAAATTTTATATCCGCAGAATAAAGTAAATTATATACATATTGTCCGCACAGTATAAAATTGGACACTATAATATGTTAAACTTCGTACTCTAATGTAAATAAAACGATTCGTGTGTATGAAGACATCACAAATGAATTTTAATCCTGAATTGACTCATTCTGTTTTCCAACCCAGTAACGTGGCAGGTAAAAATAGCTCATCGTCCCCTCTCTTTAGATACAGAGCATCTCTATAAAGCTTCACTAGTCAGTTTGTATATAAAAATTTGTGAATAAATGTTAAAGAACGCCAACATTTCAACAATACAATAGTTAAAATCAATTTTGAAACTTCGTAAAAAGACAGAATTTGATAGTGTTATAGTGCGATTTGCCGTGTGACGATTCAGTGCCAAATCGGTCAGTCACTTTTGGCCTGTAACAGAACCTTATTTTCAACTTTCAAATCGGAACTGAAACACGGCCCCCAGAGGACGATTGGTCATTTCGAATTCAGAAAACGTTAAAATTGATATTTCCGAGGAAATCTCCTGTTATAGTTTTTAGTAATTATCAAAATAAATCGAAAATGCTATGAACAGTATAGTGATTTTGAGTTTCAGTCAGAAACTGAACAGATTTATTTTTTATTGTTATTTGAAAAACTAAATAATCCGCATTTATAAGTATTTGAAGGGGTAATTCGGCAAAATGAGTTCTTGTTCGTAGTTTTCTTTAAAGAATATTAGGCGAATAAGAAAAAAGGGTCGAAGTGATGGCAAAAGCAGGAGAGATAGAGAGGGTACGTCGTTCAGCGTACCACCTCGCAATGCTTTTTATCAGTTCAAGCAGTCATTCACATGCGCGCGCGCTTATATACCAAACAATAGAGGAAGAACATTAAATACAGGTGTGTACGTACACTATTGACGGTAGGTAATAAAAGACTAGAGAACAACTCGTGCATAAAGAAATGTGTATGCGTGTGTATATGCAACTGTGGGAATGGCCTTGGAATGACCCGACGACCTTGGGTGCGACTGTTGCCTTGAGATGGTAGCTGGGACATTAACATCAAACAGAAAATGTTTACCAGAGGTTTATGCTCATTGATTTTAATGTTCTTCCTCATCAGAGGATTATTCGTAATGTAGTGCAGTGAAATATGCGTGACCTTTACCGTAGAACAAATGTTTTTTGTTTGGTATGTTTCTTCTTTCCCCATCTTTTCAAGTTATTACCTCTTCATTATTAGTTTTTACAGCGCTGGTAATTTATCTTTCTTTGTTTCTAGATTTATTGTGCGAGCTTAATTTGCGAAAGTAGCGAATTAGACACACACCTGCCGATATTCTTTTTCTGTTCAAGATGCACTCCGTTGATTGTCTTACAAAAATTTACTTTCACATCTGTACGAGTAGAATACATTTTGTACCATAATTACAGGTACGCAGTTCATTCGCTCGTCATGAGAATATAGTAACACTATATTTACAGTGGAGGAAAAGAGAATTTATTCAGATTTAGACAAACATTTTACAAAAATGAATCAAAATTACTACAGTGGTATGTATTCAGCTTACTCCCGTCCTCTCCTTTACGTTTCAGCCATCTGTGGGGTGGAATTACACACCTTACAATTGCATTGTACTGAGTGTGTGAGGCGTCTTTGCACCTGGCCATGACTGCAGTATCTGGGACGTTCCCAATGGCTGCAGAAGATAACATAGGCTGGTTCAAGTCGACAGATTACCTAAGACTGGAAGGCAAAACCGCCAACATGTTTTCCGCAGAAGGGGGTGGAGAAAGAAAACTTGATTTTTGGTTTTTGTGGCACTGCTCCTGGAACCGATTCAGGCAACAGGCGTTGCCCGCCTCAAGCTCAGCAAGCAGACGCCTTGTGGCGTCGGTCGCTCTCCACGAGGCAGAGAGCCTCCGTGCCGGTGACCAAGGTAACAGCAACAAGTAGCTGACTCAGCGTACTAGGAGGCGGGCAAGGATGGAATGAAGCACAGTTTTCAGAGGTGAACTCTAGGGCTGGGGACAGATGTTATTGCGAAAATGGCTTTATGGCCGGTCATCAAGAAGCCCCCGAGGGGGTTTCACCCGAAACCTTCCTTCAGTTCAGCTTACTATTAATATACTTTTTTATGTTCGGTTTTAGTTTCATCCCGTTATCGTCGAATCTTATAGTTCAGTAGTAGATTTCCTCTTTCGTTTATAAAGAGACGAAATTAACTGTGAAATGAATTAGGCTAGGACCGTTGAATCTAAAGTGTTCTGCCTTTCATTAGACGGAAAGGAAGTACGAAATTACTGTGTTTCAAGTTCTCGACTTATTTGAAAAAAAAAAACAGCGACTCGCTTGTAAAAAGGAATTATATTATGTTAAGATACAATAATGCTGGAAAGTCATTTTTGAGCTAGGTAATTGATTTATAGGACGTTTTCAAGCGTACACATCTCTAATTGTAACTGTCGTTCGTTTTCGTCAGAAACTGAGTCTTCTTTTCGTTCTTTTCTTCAGGCATCGCGTGTGTCCTATGATACCAGTAGATCTCCTACGTTACGGAGGTGTTTCACCCAGAACGGTAGAACGATAATTATGTAAGTACTAGAATATGAGGCATGCGTCGTTATGTATGGAACTGAGTCTTCGTACTACTGACATTTTATGTACTATGTACTGTTGGCCAGTATAGTTTTGCATATAGTTTCCCTACCGCTAAAAAATGAGAGACGGTGATCGTAAACAGCACTGTATTGCTTAGGAACAAGTAACCTTAATTTTACAGTGGCTTGTGTATTTTAAATTCTATCATAAGCACATCTGATTTATAGTTGAAACCGAAATACCTGGAGTTACCACAGTAAAGATTCCCACATCAACATTGACTTAAATGAAAACTAGTTCATTTAATGGGGAGGTATTATCATATCCAGCCAAAATCGAGAGACAGCCAAACACCTCTGCTTATATCAGCTTTGACTTGAATGGCAGATTCGTTTGTGGAGAAGTTCGTTTCAGTCATAATCAGCGGTGGAGAATAATTTGTGGATAAAATGGACAACCACAATTTTACAAATAGAATCAAATATGGAGACTGATTCATATAGGCTATGATGAGGAGACCAGAATAAACCATGGAAATTCATTGGTGTATAATGTGGAGATATCCGAAGTCTAGTCGATAAATGACATTACTCTGGCTGTAGTCCATAAAACAGTGGCGACTCCTCACCCAGTGCGTAGGGCAGTCATCGACTCTAAGCACAATATAAGCGGATGTACATAAAATTCCAATTAAAAATTATCATTAAAAAATATTCGCGTACGCACTTGTTTGTGTCATTATGAGAAAAATATTCAAGTGTTATTAGAATGAGGATTGAAAGCGTGGCGTTTAGCAAGGTGTGATTCTACTTCCTATTTTAAAAAATTATGATTTCAATAGCCAGTACCCAGGACATACCGCTGGGAGGCACAACGTGTGTTCTGCCCGGCCCACCCCAACCAATTCCCAACCATGTGGACCAAGAGTGATCGTAATATAATCAGTATCATTTTGACTGAAAGACAGGTGAAAATTGCGCCGCCTTTTTTTAAAAGCTGAGAGATAAGAACGCATGTGTAACAGTTTTTGGTGACAACAGTAACGTTGGTTACGTAATTATTTATTTACTTTTGCCTTATTTTCTTTAGATAAGCACTGCATATGTTGCTTGCTCTGAGGATTCGCCTCTGCTATAAACAATCATGGCGGGCAGTTATTGAGTCACGTGACTGGCACTCTCTTCTTGTTTCCAAGACGACACAACAAGAAACATGTCATCGAATCTATATCTGATTAGAAAGTAATTTGCTTCTGCGAATATATGTATTGTTAGTACCAAATAGAAACACATCGGCTTAACGTCTTACTGCGTAAATGTCAGATCGCATATTGTTCCGTCTGTTTGTATTGTTTATTAAATTTTGTTTACAGTGAAAAAGCCTGCGGTATTGTTATTGTATCGTTGTACGGTATTGTCATTACGTATTCATTTGTTCATGCGCAAAGTTAGCTGGTTGGTCGGTTTGTTCGTCATCTATTGTTAAATTTCATCCCCTTCAGCGAATTTAGACGTATAAGTGCCTAAAGACTGAGAGAAAGAGAGATCGAGAGAGAGAAAACAGACGGAGAGAATAAAGAAAAGACGTTCTACTACTCTGGTGTCACAGTATTGAAAATCAAAAACTTTTGTTCTGCCGTTGTTTGCTTCAGTTCAACTTGTTACTGTATAATGTAATACAGTAGTAGTAGTAGGGAGAGCACCCGAAATACACTGTACGTAGGCTATGTATATTACAGCCTACTGCTGCATGTAGTTTGTTTCTTCGCCTTCCGCTCCCTCCTGTTTCTTACTTCGTCTCCATTACGCTCTGCCGCGCGCGCCTCACTCTCTCGCTTTCTTTTTCTCCCCAGTTTGTCTGATTGTAGTTACTCTTCGATGGTTTCAGGCTTTAAAATATTCACACCGCAAGCTGAGCTGACAACGTTGATTGAAAAGCAAAATCGATACACGAAATCGCTTTATACAAGAGTATCTTGATGCGCGCACTCTACCGTATTGTTCGTACGCACTCTCGCAGCAGTGCTTGTAAATACAATAGATCAAAGATGATTTCCTTATTTGCGGTAGCTAATTTGGTTTTATTTTTAGTTACATAAACATTTCTCTATACTTTATTCGCATGTAAATTATACGATTTCCTAAAGAAACAGGCTAATCTTCTTACATATAAAAATGAATGTTTCTTTGTTTCTTTGTCCCGTATGCGTTCCTATACCATTCATCCGATTGCGATGAAACTTCGGTGAGTAGTTGTGCGCACGCCCGCGAAGGTTTTTGAATTTTTTTCGATGGGGTCCTTTGGGGGGTTATTTGGGGTCTTCCACATCTCCTCCTAAACCACTGGACCGATTTCAACCAAACTTGGCACAAATATTTTACGCAACGGGAGAACCAACATAGGATAGGTGTTTTTTCGATGGGGTCCTTTTGGGAGTTCTTTGGGGTCTTCCACATCTCCTCCTAAACCACTGGACCGATTTCAACCAAACTTGGCACAAATATTTTACGCAACGGGAGAACCAACATAGGATAGGTGTTTTTTCGACGGAGTCCTTTGGGGTCTTCCACATCTCCTCCTAAACCACTGGACCGATTTCAATCAAACTTCGCACAAATATTTTACGCAACGGGAGAACCAACATAGGATATGTGTTTTTTCGATACGATCCTCTGGGAGGTCCTTTGGGGTCTTAAAAAACTATTAGATTTGGTTACTATAGCAACCCAATAGAATAGATTCTGTTCTAAATATATTATCGCATTAAATTGAAGACCACGCGAACGAAGTCGTGGGCAACAGCTATTTATTTTTAAGAAACCTACTTTAATTGAACTTTATTAATTAAACTAACATTTTCATTACGTACAACGTGAAACTCCGTAGCGAAGCACGGGTATTCCGTTAGTTGTTAAATATAATTCACACCAAGAATGCTGCATCAGAGTATGGACGATTTAGTCTTACCAATACCAATAATAAAACTTTATCAAAGTATAAATATGCGTTTCGTCATGACTAAACGTTTAGGCGCTTAGGCTTCTTACTTTATGAAACCTGTATTTGGTGATTACAGGGGGATGATTACGGTCAGGCCGCGTATAACTAACGTTACTTTTTCGGGATTTTATTTTTATAACTCTTCGCTATTTTTATAACCATTAGGATAGTTTCTTTTACTATGAATTAACACTGGAGCAGTTCTGTCATACAGTTTGTAACATCGTAGTAATTATAATTTAATTATTACTACCTCTGCTGTTTGTGAAATATTTTGTAAACTTTTTTTTAAGTTTCTATTATTTGCTTCCTGTTTATTTTTCTTTGTTAGTATGAATTGAATGTAATTTCGTGTCAGTTTTTAAAATCAGGAAAATATTTTAAAAAAATAAACACAACTATTATTTCAGTATTATTTGGAACTTTTTTTAATTGTAATATCTAATTTTATTACTTTGCTGATACTTTTGTTAAACGTGGTATTGTTGAAAAGCAAATTATGGAGTTTTCTTATTCAATTATTATGTGCAACATATTCGCAACTATATTTAAAAGGTTCTAAAAATATATAAAAAATAGATGGGAAATATTTTTTTATAAATAATGTTATTACAGAATTGATTGTAGTGTATTTAAAGTCATGTTAAAAGTGTAGTGTATAAAAGTTATTTAAGTAGTGGCTACAATTTTTATACTTAAATATAGCTCTGATTTATATGCGACACAACTTGATTACAAAATTGAAATTTTAACCTTTCCTCTTTTTAATAATAACCCTGACTGGTTTAACAAATTAAACATTTACTGAGTCCAAATTATTATGTAAGGCTGATTAATGCTGTAAGCCATCTGCAGTGCCCCCTAACTTATGAATGTATTTCATGGTAATTCATGTATTTCTCAGGTTTGGTGACAACGCAAAATTGCTTTCGTTTAACGCTCTAAAAATATGCATTTTCATATTCATTCATGTAGATTTTACTGTAAAGATTTTTTTGTAGTTAAACGAGTTATTTTTGCATGCTATTAAATAAGAAGATATACAATTTCTACCGTCTACCCTGATTAGCATTTACATTCCTTCGTTTATCTATAGTTTTTAGTTTTGTTGTTCGTATATTAGTTTGATTGTGCATATCTGATATCCTATTTTTGTGAATATGTATGTTACAAAAGTAAATTTGGTGACTAGCAAAAAATCACAGTAAGTTAACAAACGGGTTGTGTGGCAAAAGCTTAGGTTATTTTTTTGTAACAGCCAAGATCATCGCAATTAATTACTTTCTGAGGCAAAAATTATGTAATATCTAACGTAATATATGACATACGTCTGTACCAAATTATAAAGTGCCCAGTTATTTGAGTTGCAAATAAAGAAGACAATTTATTTTAATTGGCTGTTTCAAGAAAACATTCGTTTTCCGACACCTTAGTATGAAAACAAGGAAATAAACATGTTATAATAGAACGTGACGAAATAATCCGATGGCAAATAACGCAGAATATAAATCAAAGTGACGTTTACTTGGACCAGTGTTACAGAAAAAATATCAAAGAAGCCCATGAAAGATGTCAGGAAAATTATGAAGCTTTCGTCAGTTTTGAACAGAAGTAAAATTTGAAAAAATCTGTTTGCATAGTTCATTGTTAATAATTGTTTGTTCAGTATATATTTTTTAGCTATTACTTGTCCATAAATTTTTTTATACAATACTTTAACTGCTGTTGTGAATATTTATTCTGTTAGTGTGTAGAAACGTTTAGGTGGTGAACGCTATTACTTATTCGTAATTTATATGTCAGTGACATAATTAAGAAAGTATATGTGTTCTCTTATTAAATTACTATGGTAACTGGATATGAGTTGGCAAATAATGCTATTATGAGGGAGATGTATGCTTTACATTAATATCTCGGTGTACGCTTTTAACTTTGTATGCATCCGTGACACGGAAACTAGGCAACGTTGTGTGAAACTAGACAATGTTTAAGCGGCGGTGAAATTGTTCGCACAGATGTTAGAATAACGAGCATGCATTGTCACAGAATCCAGAGTTATTTTGTTCAGTCTTGCCGTAACCCTTTTTTTTTGTAGACTGTTGCAGGTCTGTTTGTACAAAAATAAATAAATGTAGTTTTGGTCAGTTTAGTTAGGTTTTAGGCCTCTGTTACATTACGCAACTGATTTTAAGGCTACGTGAAACTAGTTGCAGGGTAGTAAAATCGAGATGCAACTGATGTAAATCAGTTGCAGAATAAGCGTGCCGTCTATACTATTATAAATTGGTGAAGTTAGTTTGTTTCGTTGTCCGGGCTAACCTCAGAAACTACTAATCCGATAAAAAATCCTTTGGCCACCGTGTTCCTTGAAGTTTGAGGATGGTTTTAGACAACAATTTTGAAGCGATAACTTTAATAATTTTCAAGAACAGAGCCTTAAAACGGTCCTATGTCATGAAATTTCTTCGTTAATTTGCGTGTAATGAAATTTTCGGCATGTGATAAACTTTCGTTCTATAAAAGATAGCTATATGGTGTCAGCGAGTGAAATTTAGGAACAATTACAAGTTTTATTTTGTTTTTTGTTTCAATTAAATCCTTCTTTTTGTTTTCGAGATATTGGCGGTTTTGTAAAAAATTGTATAGGCCTACGTTGTGTCAGTCTCATGTCATGAAATTTCTTCGTTGTACACAGAATGCGCGCAGGCGAATTGCATGCATGCAATCGGTTGCATAGTGTAAGGCCTCTATCACACTAGGCAACTGCTGAAAAAGTTGTGGGGCATTGGTTTAAATGAGACCCATTAAAAATTGTTACTGCAATCGGTTGCATGGTAAGACCTTACTTGACCAAAATAAAGAAGTTAAATAAAACTATTCGTTTTGCATTCTTGTAGCGTGCAGCGTTTCGGTTAAGTTGAATAATCGCTAAAGAATGTCAAATGAGACATTCGGTAGTGTTTACGTGCCAAGGGGAAGACTAAGCGTTTAAGTTGCTGTTGTCATGCGTAGGAGCAATAAGAGAAGTTGATCAGTCACGTGTGTGTACACAGACAGCATTTCCCTCGGGACTACGCACGTTTGTCTATCTGTTGTTGACAACTATCCGTGTCTCTGTTTTCTTTCCTTTTTTTCTTTAGCGATTTCTGTAAATAAAGAGAGAGTCAAAAGTTTTTTGACAGGTTGTGTGTAATTTGATTGAAACTTTCTCTTTGCTTTTAACGTTCTGAGTACAATGTAATCGAAAATGCGATCAAGTATTTCGCGTGTATAATGTTTCACTATATGTGAACAGACTTGTAGGCGTTTATGTCTCATCAACGTTGAAAATGACGCAGCTGCCATAGCATCCTCATGTTTTTTCATAAATTCTATTTTAGTTTTCAATTTAACGTTCACATCAAAGATATTACTGTAAATTATACCAGTTCCTATCATTTCCGATTAGCAGAAAATGTATTACTAAATTATTTTATTATTCTTTATTCCCCTTAGAATATACAACAAGAGTTTACGTTTTTTTTACGTATAGAATCTCAATAAACATTGAAGAAGTCAAGTAAGTGTAGTGTAGTTTTGCGACGAATTTACAATTTTCTCTTCAGTCAAATAGTCAGATAAACTGTATTGAGAACTTTGTCCATTACTCCGTCGACAGGGTTTAGAGGTTACTAATTAATTTAACCGTACAGTAGACAAGGTGGTTAATGCGGGTACTGTACATTAACTCTAGAACTCTAGAATTGGGCGCGCTGACCGTGCTTTTATTTTACTTTCAGGTTCGACAGTAGCGATTTCAACACAGCAATGATTGTAATAATTCCAGTAATGTCATGTCCAATTTGTATCAGATTTCGGTTCTACCGATTCAAATGAAATATACAGAGAACTTTTGTAATCTGTGAGGGTCAAGACCTATTAATTAACATCGAGGCCGATTGAACAGCGAGTTCTCTTTCTATCCCTCCATTTATAATTCAGCGATGATTGCCGAAAATTAAACAAATTGAGATGAATCCTGTGGGCAGAGAGTCTACACCGATTCTAATGCTGATCGTATTAACACTTTTAAATGTACATTACATATTTTCACATTTTATTAAATATCATGCTAAATTAATTCTTCCACTACAGAAAACAAACTAATGATGTGTACTTGCCTACCCTTTCTCTTCTGCGTAGTATCAAAGCAAGACTCTTCAAATAAATAAATTATATTTTCGATTCATTTTATCGTTTTTTCTTTACTCCTATATTTTTTTTTAATTTATAAAGGTCAACAAAACTAGGTACGTAATTACTTTGTGCCAGTTGCTGGTTAACTGTTAATTTGATTTCACCTAGTTCGTAATATTGAAAAAGTTTGGCGTAGGACACCGTAGCGAATGAGGGTGAGAGGATACAGAAAACCAGAATAAAATGTTATGATGGATGTTGGAATGGCTTATTGTGTGTGTGTGTGTGTGTGTGTGTGTGTGTGTGTGTAGGGGGGGCGTTTCCAAACTATGGAAGTGTAAACAATTGTGTACTATTAATAAAAGTATATGAACTTTCACAAGCAGTGTTATCCCTTCCTTTAAAAACTCGTGCTGAAGTCGGAGCTCTTGCTTTGAAGTCACGTTGCCAGACGTTCAACCACAACTGTGGTAGTCATTACAATGGGTTCCGATAGAGCGAGTAGTACCTAAATGAAAATTTTAATCAAGTATAAGAATTTTTGAATATCAAAATGGAATTTTAAATTTTAAATTAAATTGTAGTTGTTTTTAGAATAAATACTCTTTAATTTTTATCGGGACAGACAAAGGAGGACAAAATAATTTATATTTTTGAAGTATAGGAGCAGGCCTATACTAATATGATTTTTACCGTCTTTTAGTATTAGAAATATATAGAATTGTTTTCCTGTGTCGACCTTTATCAGTATATGGGCGATTTAGAAACCATATTTACATTCAAGGGTAGGACCGGTTGCTGAGACGGGATCTTTTTTCCCTCTTTCACGGAAATTCGGCTATAAATATGTTTCTAGCAAAATATGATATGCTCTGGAATCTTGCTTGTATCATGTTTTATCCGTACTACATATACCGTAGAAGTAACTGAAAAAGAGGATGGTCTCTGTAAGAGGAGGAAATAAATACGAAAGGTGAGAACAAAACATGAACTAAGCATGGTTAACTAAGCATGCCCTCTCTTTGCATCCCACAACGCATGATAATTTTTAGAAATTTTTACAATTTTTGTCTTTGGATATTGCACATCAACAGTTGACTTTAGTACAACAAAAATTAAAGCCGGATAACATTATTTGCAAAACTCTGTTCCGTGTAAAAATTATGTTTTGGCCCATGTCAGACCCTGAAGGAAACCGTTATTATCTGTTCTATGAACTTAAGACCACAAATTTACAAGTAGTAAACATAATAAACCAATCTCTTAAACTAAATAATTATTATGATAAATAATATTTCAGATATATTTATTACCGTACGGGTACGCACAATGTACTCTCACGAGTAATTCTTGAAAGGATAAAACAGCGAGTTAACTCAAGGTTGAGGAAAATGCAAGCAGGATTTAGAGAAGGTTATTCCTGTACGGACCAGATCAATACACTGCGTATAATTATAGAACAATCCACGGAGCTGCAGTCGTCACTGTATATACTATTTGTAGACTTTGAAAAGGCGTTTGATAGTGTAGTGAGGAAGGAAGAAGATGTGGAGAGCCATGAAAGAGTTTGGGATTCCAAAGAAAATTATTAAGTTAACTCAAGAAATGTATGAGAACTACACATGTCAAGTTTTACACCAGGGGATGTTGTCCGAGCCCATCCCAGTAAATAAAGGAGTGAAGCAAGGATGTTTGCTGTCACCAATATTATTTATTATGGTGCTGGATCTCATGATGAAGAAGGCAATGAATCGCCGAAGAGGAATTCAGTGGGGACTGACAGATAGGTTGGAGGACTTGGACTTCGCGGATGACCTGTGCTTGCTAACCAACAGTTTTAAGGATATGGAAGCAAAGCTGAACGATTTAAAAACCGAAGCATCAAAGGTGGGATTGAAGATTAATGGAAAGAAAACCAAGGAGATGCGTTATAATAACCGCAATAAGGCACTATTATTTTTAGGAAACCAAGAGATCGAACAAGTCAAACAGTTTTGTTACCTGGGAAGTATGGTCACCATGGAGGGAGGAACCATAGAGGATATAGGAAATAGAATAAATAAGGCTAAAGGAGCATTTGCAATGCTGAGACCAATCTGGAAATCAAGGGAACTTAACACCAATACCAAACTACGCATCTTCAATACAAATGTCAAGTCGGTACTGCTCTATGGGTGTGAAACTTGGAAGACTAACAAACAACTGATTAGCAGACTCCAAACATTCGTGAACAGAAGTTTGCGGAATATCCTGAGGATATGGTGGCCACAAGTTATCTCCAATGAAGAGCTGTGGAGAAGAACCCATCAAACACCCATTGACATTGAGATGCGTCGTAGGAAATGGAAGTGGATTGAGCATACATTACGACGAGATAGAGACAACATAGCAAGACAAGCCCTGGAATGGAACCCTCAAGGTAGCAGGAGAAGAGGCAGACCAAGGAACACATGGAGGAGGAGTGTAATAGCGGAAGGGATGGAGAAAGGAGGGAAGACCTGGCCCGAGATCAAGACGATGGCGCGGAACAGAGTCCGGTGGCGGAAGTTCATTGATACCCTATGCTCCACTTAGGAGATGCAGGAATGAATGATGAATGGATACGCACAGTGGCTGTACAGTAGACATATTGTGGGGAAACACATATTAATGCGTTTAATGTTGTTCGTAAAAGTTTGTTAAAAATTCATGCACAGATCAATCGATACATGCTCGATCAATCGTGACTTGTTTTATACATTTGTTTACATAAACTAATTATCTACTTTCCGTTTCACAGTCGAACGACTCCAGTCTTGTTATCAGTGTCTGTAATTAAATTAGTATCAGTTGTAGTTTTGTTAATCAGTTCCGTATATTTTTTTATTTACTTCGCTAGTCCGCTAGTTCGTAGAATGGTGCGGACTCAACGGTGCTATTGCTTTACTGTTTGTGAAACCTACAAACGTGTGAATCGATTTTTTTCACCCCCCCCCCCCCCCCCCCCGCCGCGAATTGATTTCATGGGGAAAATTTTCTCTTTCATCTTGTAAAGCAGACAAATAATCACAACTGTAAATTACTGAACTGTAATTTCTTATTGTAATTACTTGATTCACATTCATAGAATTTAGTTATGATTTAATTAAACAAGTAATTAATTTTTTATATGGTTAGTAGGTACCACATTGATGTAACGAGCCATACTTAAAAGTGCGAATATTAGAAAGACAAACGCGTATGTATAAAGTATTTTACCAAAACTAAGTGCGGTTAGATTATTCAACATTCCCAGGACATTCCTTGTATCTCTACGATGTGATGTACTTTTACCCCGTCATATCACATAAACTTAATTTTTCATTATTATAAGTTTTCACGGCCGAAATTTAGACATAATCTTGGAATTAATTAGGCCTACATACTACGGCCAAATTGCTATCGGAAAGTCATAACGAAATCCTAAGAATACAGTTTTTGTATGCAATTAACAAAATCGTCATGTGTTTACTTATAAATTTTATTTTTGTTTTAGATAAGAGCGCGCTCTGGTACATATCTCATAATAACTTGAAGTATTATTTTTTTAAGTTACCGATTTTTTTTGAACGATTTTCACTTCCAAAGTTCGGGGGCTGACAGTGAAGTAGTATAACGGAATCGGGAGTGTATAATCTCCCAACAACATTGCATAAGACGCTGGTCTCACGAAGGATAGCCAACGGGTAACGTCGAAAGTGATTAAGCATGTGTGTGTCGGAGCGTAACAACGTTTACAAAATAGGATGCTGTTATGCGTAAACGTGAGAACTATTAGTACTCGTGACGTGAAGTCAATTCTAATAACATGTTATTGGATTCGTTATAGGGACTTCCAGGGCCTTCATACGAAGTAATAGCGTGTCGAATTCCGTAATGAATAATATATATATTACATTCTTATATATAATATATGAATTCTTTATTATTGCTCATATTATTCTTGCATATATTTTGTATTATTAATAATAATAAATAAAACTTTTCTTAAAAGAATATATTTTTTGAATATCACACTGTTTCGATAGTATAAAGTATGATCATCAGAAATACAAGCTAATGATACATATATTATAATATAATATTATATATATATACACATATACACACTACATCGTATATCGTACATCAAAATTCTATCCCTTCTTAAAGAGGAGATGGAGAGTGTGTGAGTGAGTGAAAATTCTGTATTTTTTAAATTTTATTGTATTTTAGTTTCATTGACTAACCTTCTATGTGTAATTTACCAAACAACAGTAGTCAGTGAAATTGGTGTTACGCTAAATAATATTCAGGAGTGAATAGCCAAATACATGGCGAAAAATACAGTGAAATTGTTTGATACTGTGCCGGAGACCTATGAGAAGACAGGTCACAAGCTAAACATAAATTAAAGCTATAAGGAAGCTATCAGTTATATAACAAAAACAAATCGAGTAGGTCAATATCAGCCGATTTTATAGTGAATAAGCGGTAGCAATTTTAATAATTAACAAGTTACTAACGTATAGTAATAATATTAACATGTTAGTTAATTTTAACAAGAGACATTCATTTGGCTGTTTCTAGGTAGGCCTATCGATTTAATCTGTTTTATGTTTTCAACTCATGAGAATTGATTATTCCGGACATATATGGGGCAAATGTATATTAGATGTGTTACTCGCCCCTACTTAAATTTTTTAGGGGCGTTTGGCGTTTTGTGGTATTTCTTTAATTCTATAATTTCTTTTTGCTTTTGTTTAAAGTTTATTGTGTTTTCGCTTTTATACGTTTAAAAAAAAATATTCACTTATAAAACAAATTATCGTCGTGCTTTTTATGTTTTTTTAAGACTAATTATTTTATAAATTAAAGGCAAAATAAATGAGAAAAATGAAGACTCCGAAATCTTCGTTTCTTTGTAAATCAGGTGAGGATATTAAAACAGATCGAGTTGGTCAGTATCTCCCGATTTTATAGTGAATAAGGAGTAGCAGTTGTAACAGTTAACAAGTTACTAACATATAGTAGTAATAGCCTATTAACATACACATATTCTTATAAAGGTCTGTGTGAACGTAGCGTTAAGAACGTGAGGATATAATTGTAGCTGCATGATAGTAAATTAGGCTACCGATGTGGCGGCACATCCCCCAGAGTAAAACTCCATTCAAAGTGATATCACGTGTGGAAAATTGTGTTATTTTTCTATTGTGAAGTATAGGCCTATGCTTTATTTGTTTACATTTGTTTTCATGTTATTTTTATTTAAGAGAATGTCGAATTATTGTGATAAAAAGTTTAGTTTCCTTCCTTTTCCGTTAATCGAATGTATTAATTTTTTTTATTATTTCGCATCTCTTAATTAATGTTACAAGTGTAGTAATCTCTTGGACAGTTTCCATCGTTGCACAACGATACCAGTACTGTTGTAGTAAGACGTTACGCGTTTCTGTCAACCCTCTGTCCGTTCTCTAGCCCCCTTGTCAGTTTCTCCTTCACTAGTCGGAGCTTATCTTCCTCCTTCATAACATCCCTTTCGCCCTGTCTTCAGAGTGACACGCACGTTTAGATGTATCTTAACATGTTCCCGGTCGTAAGAGCGAGGTTGCCCTGAATTGTAGGCTTTCCTGTCGAGGTTTTAGCCTGTTGGCCATCTATCAACGTTTGTGTTTGTACGTGACGTTTCTGAATTGTTAAAAAAAATTGTGTTAGTTGAATGTTGTATACACATTATCACACGCCTACAGTTGATCTATGTTATAGTTACTTTTGTGCGAACGTTTTAATATATAATTTTAATCATGTCGCAGATTCTCTTTATCACGTCGCGTCCAGGCTAAATTTAATTCTCGTGTCGTACATTGTGAGGGTATACATTATTGTCGTCAACTTATTAATAATAAGAAATGTAACGGAAATACATCACTTCCCGTATATTAAATTTCCATTAAATATCCTAATGAAGCGTCTGCGTCTGTGTCGCTTTTCTGCATGTTTTTAAATTAATATAATTACTATTTTCTAATTAATTTTACTCTGTTTTCCTTTCTGTTCTGTTATTAATCTGTGTTTGTTGAACTATCTGTATATTTCACATTATTTAACCGAGACGTTCAGTTGACTGTTTCCGGGTATCAATTTAATCTGTTTTATGTTTTCGGCTCGTGAGAATTGATTATTCCGGACATGTATGGGACAATGTATGTTAGATGCGTTATTTAAATTTTTTAAGAGCGATGGGTGTTTTGTGGTATTTCTTTCGTTCTGTCATTTCCTTCTGCTTTTGTTTAAAATTTATTGTGTTTTCGCTTTTATATTTATTTGAAATAGTATTCTCTTATAAAACAAATTATCGTCGTGCTTTTTATACTTATTTGAGACTGATTAATGTATAAATTAAAGGTAAAATAAATGAGAAAAATTAAGCTCCGAAATCTTCGTTTATTTGTAAATCAGGTGAGGATATTAAAACTCAATAAAATAATAAGTTTTTCACGGCTCGTGTCAGAAGTATTTATACAATCTACTGGGCTATGCGGCCGTGGTCGATTTTTCTCTGAAATTCCGTCCAAACGATTGTGTCAAAAATTTAAAAATTTATGGTCACAGCTGCATATGAATACTTCAGACATTTCAATTATTAATATTTAACGTTAATACTCCTACTTTTCTTTACTGACTTATTGGTGAGCTTATGAAGTATTATAAAATACGCATTATATAAGTTTTATTAAAGAAAAGAGAATAGAGAAAACGAGACTAATAAAAGATAACATATTTCCACCAACATTAAGAGAGGGAATAACTTTCTTGACAAGGAACGAACGTTTCCCTTATTTAAGCCGTTGACTCACCCTTCCTGTCTTACTAGTTATTTTGAACTTTTATTAACAGCTTCCTTCATAACCTAGTTTTGAAATCCTACCATTCGTTAAACGTGTTGTGTTGTGAATGCTACCGAAACACATACGACCCGTCCCGTTCACGTCCCGAGAGACGAGAACTTTTGGGCGTTGACTGTTTGCCATTTTGCTTCCATGTTCCATAAGGAAATGGAAGTATGGTGATGGCGAAAAAATCGTGTTCAAGATAAGGACTGATTCTGATTGGACTACCCTCAAAACATGAAGGAAAGTCATTTTACTTACATGCTTCCATGTTCCTTAAGGAAATGGAAGTATGGTGATGGCAAAAAAAATCGTGTTCAAGATAATTGCAGATTCTGATTGTACTACCCTCAAAACATGAAAAAAAGTCATTTTTCGATGTGTGTGTGTGTGTGTGTGTGTGTGTGTGTGTGTGTGTGTGTGTGTGTGTGTGTGTGTGTGTGTGTGTGTGTGGATTTTATTTCTATGGCAACCGATAAGAGCCGCAAATTCAAACAGAATCAAATAATTTTTTGCATACAGCCCTGAATTGTAGAGTTCTCAAGACCTATAGTTTTTGGTGAAGATCGGTTAAGGAAAGGGGTAGTTTACCTGCAACGTTTTATGTTTTAACAAGGGTAATTTTTTCTGTGACGAACGATAACTGCCGTAAATTCAAACAGAATCAAATACTTTTGTGCATACCTTCCTGAATTATAGAGAACTCAAGGTCTGTTGATTTTGGTGAAGCTCGGTTAAGGGAAAAGGGTAGTTTACCTGCAACGTTTTATGTTTTAACAAGGGTAATTATGACGAACGATAACTGCCGCACATTCAAACAGAATCAAATAATGTTTTGCATGCGTCCCTGAATTGTAGAGTACTCAAGACCTGTTCATTTTGGTGAAGATCAGTTAAGATAAAAGGGTAGTTTACCTGCAACGTTTTATGTGATAACAAGGTTAATTTTTTATATGACGAACGATAACTGCCGTAAATTCAAACATAATCAAATAATTTTTTGCATACATCTCCTAAATTGTAGAGAACTCAAGGCCTGTTGATTTTGGTGAAGATCAGTTAAGAGAAAGGGGTAGTTTACCTGCAACATTTTATGTTGTAACAAGAGAAATTTTTTCATGACGAACGATAACTGCCGTAAATTCAAACAGAATCAAATAATTTTTTACATATTTGCCTGAGTTGTAGAAGACTCAAGGCCTATTGATTTTGGTGAAGATCGGTTACGGGGAAAGGGTAGTTTACCTGAAACATTTTTTGTTGTAACAAGAGTAAAGTACTTAATTTTGATAAATAAAGTATCCTGATAAGAAGATCTTAATAATCCACTATAGAAACGTAGATGAAATATCTATAAATGAAGAGGCTATTTGAACGGGGTGGGGGTAATTTTCTATAAATGAAAATTATAGTTGAAGGGGGAGGGGAGAATTTTTATATGTGTACTACGTTATCGGCAACAAAGTAGTAGTTTGTTGTTAAAATTCCTTCCCGGGCTGTTTGGCTGTAGTCCAATGTTTTTTGCAAAACCAGACGTTTCGGCAGTGCCGTCGACTGCCATCATCAGTGAAAATCGAGTGCGATAACGTGTGGTGGTATACGTTAGTGACCACAGTACTGTGGTTAAGGCTGAAGCAATAAGTGGTAAGAAGTAGTTTCTGTGGAAACATTTCATTTCGTAAATGATTTTAAATATAAATCTTAGAACATGGAAGTCATGTATAGTTCTCCATATCGATATTTTATATGTGTACTACGTTATCGGGAACAGAGAAGTTGTTTGTTGTTAAAATTCCTTCCCGTGCTGTTTGGCCGTAGTCCAATGTTTTCTGCAAAACCAGACGTTTCGGCAGTGCCATCGACTGCCATCATCAGTAAAAATCGAGTGCGCTGACGTGAGGTGGCATACGTTAGTGACCACAGTACTTCGTTAAGGCTGAAGGAATAAATAGAAAGAAGTAGTTTCTATGGAAATATTTCATTTCAAAAAAGATTTTAAATATAAATCTTAGAGCATGGAAGTCATGTATGGTTCTCCATACCAATATTTTATGTTGTCTTATTACCGCGTTATAAAATTTTACTTTTAATTCGCCTATACGTATTGTAGCAGATCAAAAATCTCAATATCGGATTTACCGCTCAAGATTCTTTCACGAGAAAAGCATTTGTTTACGTTGTGGGAAGCAGCAGGCGGCTGCGGCTGATGTGACAGACACTTGATGCGCCAGGTATGAGATTTACGTGTAGCCTAAAACGTCGGTGGTGGTAGCGCGCGTCTTTATGCAGCGCGTCTATCAATCATAATGTGACAAGCAAAACGCTTTACTTTGTAAGCTTGTAAGCTGCGCGGCTTGTATCTCCCTCGCGCACCTACACATTTCATTCATAACGTTCAATCCATTTTGGATACACAGCCGCGCTTTGTGTGTGCGCCACAAGTGCCAGCAACATTTAAATACCCGTATCAAAATAAAAAGTTCTCAGCCCTCGTTTTATTATATTCATCATTAATTTCTGTTCTCGTCATTAGAAAAAACTTTTCTTTTGTCAATTGAAATTGTATACTGGCAAAAACCGCGTGTGTTATATGTTTTTATTTACTCTTTGTCCTCCATTTCATACGGTAATTTATTATTTCAAACAATGTATATGCCATCGCGCCCTTCCATTTGAGCCAGTGACATATGCCAAATAATATGTTATATTGTTTTTAAACTTTTTCAAAACATTGACAGAATTAAATATTTATAAGTAAGCCTGCTTTATGCTTACAAAATAGTTTTATACATTGATCTTTTTTTTATTAAATTTTCAGCGAACAGCGAAATGAAACGCAGTTTAAACAAGAGTGTTTTTTTAGAATCCAAATAGCCATAAGGAGGAGCTTGCCAAGACAACTTTATTATTTCCAACTTCCTTTCCCACTTTTTCAAACTGGATAACAGATTTTGAACTCCTAGTAAAATCGTAAGTAGGTCTACATTTCAGAATGTTTAAACAAATAATATAATTTGGAATGGAAACTTCGTTGTTTCAGCTAAGCACCGCGCTGATCTAAGTTGTTTTACCCATAGTTAAGAATATCGGACTCGCCCGTGCCGCCGATGACCGAGTGATTTTAATGGACCAACCACCTTAATAACTCGCCCTAATAGATTCTGTAACAGTAGCACAAGGGTGAACCGACACGTCGCCTGTATTCAACGTGGATGTCCGATGGTTATGACCTACTGGAGGGCTATCTAGGATCAGTAAATCGTCACTGTAGGGGCCTTCCTGCGGACTCCCGCGGTAGAGCGGTGGTACCTAGCTGTTCTTCTCGTGGCCAGTAACGTCACTTCTACGAGATATCGCTGGGGCAGTGTTGTTTCTATGTATAAGTACTGAAATGCTGCAGAAGCAAAATGTGTAATTCACCTACTAAACGAGAGAAGATCCCAGCCCAGTTCTTGACGCTGCCAATGGATAGAGAACGTATTAATTTGTCCTATGTCCTACCTTTCGCTGGAAAGCTGATACGCACTTTGTGAAAGTGATACTGTATGGTATGGGTCATCCGGTCTGTAGTGAGGTAACTTTCATATTGAGGTAAAACGGGATGTTTTAGAACCCAACGGACAATACATGTTTTAGATGAAGAAGTAAAACGCTCCTTCAGATGTAATATATTTCCGAAGCATATTCTCAGTTCGGTAGTTTGGAATTACTGCAATTAAATTCCTGCTTACACATGAAAACTGTCTGTCGGATTCTTTACTTTATATAACCGTGTTTCTGTGCGAGTATTTACTTATTTTCATTACTGACACATTTTGTTGAACATTTTTACCTGACAGCTACATCAGAGTAAGTGAACATTTTTTCTCAGAAATAAGGTACTTTCATACATTCGTTACTTGGTGGTGATGTGTAGTTTTTTTAGTTTATTAAGGTAGGCGTTCTCACCAACGTAATGACAGTTCAAATTTTTCAAGCGATCTGATGGTTGGACAATTTTTCACTGTTCTTGGATATTCCAGCATCAATTATTATATTTCAATGTATGTCTCAGACGTAGTTTCTTGTGCTGAATCGTTTCGTCAAATCTCTATAGTGAATGGTTGCAATATTTCGTTAATTTTTATAAATTTGCTGGTCACTATTTCTGTATCATCTACCCTCTTGAAAATCCAATTTAACAATTACTCATCTTGTTAACGCTGTTACTCTTAGTAACCAAGAAATTGATGAGTTTTTATTGGCTAACCTAGGTACAGTTTTAGTAAATAGGCTAGTATTAAGATATTATTAGTTCTTCCATTTTTTAGGAAAAATACTCCTTTATAAATTTTAACTCTAATTACATTTAATTTACATAATGTTTTTCTTCATATGATTACATAAACTTAGATACTTGTATGCTATAATTTAGTGGTTTTTTAACTTAGTTTATTTCTGACTTTTACTTCTGTAAATCTATTACTGCTCTAGGCACTATTTTATCTTCCTCTATCTCTTTACAATTTATACTAATTAGCAGTGATTAAAGTCTTACATAACCCTGGATCCTTCAAACATAAACAAAATAACATTTTACTTACATTGATATTGCCTTTGTGGCCTAACAAAATAAAACTATAATAACTTATTACTAAACTTATTGTTTATTACCATAGTTCTGTATCTTTATCACAATTTGTGATTGATGTCTTTTTTTAAATTTGCACATATCATACTATGTTGCACTTTGTATACACTGCACTTCTATAGTAACACTTAGTACACTGTTTTTTCATTGCTAAAGTGTTTATTGTTTGGTGTAAAGATTATACAAATGTTTCATAGTATGATACTTAACTATCATTCATTTCTGACTTGGGGAATGGGATAACTACTGACTTTTATTATTATTATTTTATAAAATAATAATAATAGGTATTTCTTTATTTTACTCAGTATTAGGCACTGATTATGTAATGTTACAATATATATATATATATATATATATATATATATATATATATATATATATAGAGAGAGAGAGAGAGAGAGAGAGAGAGAGAGAGAGAGAGAGAGAGAGAGAGAGAGAGAGAGAGAGATACAGACAGAGGAATAGACAGACAGGCAGAAAAGTGTATAAATATGTGTATGCCGCTAAAGTATTGCTTACCAGTTTTAGCATAGATATTCGTGTAAAAAAAAAGAGTTCTGCTTATCACTATCCTTACTTTTTGATATCAGAGCCAGTTGGGTATATCTACAAGCGATGATAATATTGAACATTAATACAAACTATGACGAGTTTCGTCGTCTGACTTTCAATATTGCGCATTTCTTCTTCCATTATCCATAACTGCTTTTTCGTGTTTCAGTCTCTTTCTGAATCGACCTATATGTTACTGTTATTTTGTGGAAGCGTCTCTAGTTATTTTGTTATCTGACTTACATTCTGTCTTGTAGAAGTGTTTTCCTCTTCGTTCTTTTGCCTTACCAGATTCGAAGTGATGACTCGCTTCTTCTTGTGCTCCCTGATTTGTTGGCTTCAACGTTGAAGCTTTTGCTTTTCAGTCAATTACGACAGGTGCTTGTTATTGCAATAAAGTGTAATGCTAGAGAAAACATTTGATTAGGAAACCGAATATACTTGCACGAAACTTTTCGCAAAACGCTGTAATATTATAGTTGTAATATGGGTTTTAGTTTCCGTGTTTTCCAGCTATTATTTTTCTTCTATAAATTGTTTTCCCTCTTTACAATATTTTCTTCGTAATCATCGCCATGTTATCTCATATATTATGCTTGGAATATAAACTCATTAAGACTATCGATAAGAAATTAAAACAAAAATAATAAGTACCTTACTAGTAATTTAGTTTTAGAATATTTTTGTGCTCGTGCAGAAAAAATGCGTACCGTAACAGAAAAGTTTTTTTACATTTGTATGTGCATGCGCTCGATTGTATTTTCGAACGGCGGTTCAGTAAAAGTATTGTTTTACATTACAGTTAATATTGCTGTAATCATTGCAAAACTGTAAATTAACATTATTGTAAATATTGTGTTTCATAATTATTAGTTTTCCTTGTTGGCGATTAACTATCAATATAATTAGTCTTACCAGAGATTTTTCTGCTGACAGTTTTTCTCGACACAAAATGATTGTAAGTAAGGTGGGCCACTTAATTTTTAATCGTATTGTAAATTTTGCATTGTTATTTTTATATTTAAGAATTTACACATCAGCCCAAGTATTAGTTTTATGACGGCTAGAAAGAAAGATATTTGATGAAATTTATATCACTTGTGTAACGAAGTGTGAATATCTAATGAATGCGTAGCTAAGTTTGGTTTGGATATGTGGTTTGATGTTCACATATCTGAACATACCTTGAGCTGTGTACATCTGTCTTATGTGTGGCGTGTGTTATGCGCGATGAGCAGACAACGTGACACGAACTGTGGATTTACCGTGGAGAAGACTGGAAGACGGGATTAGCGATGGAGGCATTGTGAAAGAGGCTATAGGAGGTCTATACTGGCAGGTGGAATGAAAAATACTAAACGAACTAATGACATGTGTGTGGTGGTGAAGTCGTGTGGTTGAAGCATCGTGATTTTACAGTTAAAGTCAAAAGTTAATGGACGAATGTACACTCGGTTAGATGACTGCAAGTACATACCATTCGGTACATTGTGAATGTGTGTGTGTGTGTGTGTTTAACGTGTTTATGCATTACATAATATTTTTATATCGATTGGGAGCTCGTAGAATCTCGCCCGTTATCGATATAGTTTTATTCCAGTGAAGACGATAAAAAAACGCATAAAAAGAGGGCGGTAAAGAGTTTTTCTCAGAACGAATAATTTCTGCAGTAACGTTTTTTTTATGTCCATTCGATACGAGTGCATTAAAAATGTGTATTAATTGATAAGGAGGTACGGTAAATGGCAGCGTGCAACACATACACTGGTGCGACCTTTTTCGCTACGCGTAGTAAAATATCATAGCAAACATAAAACGTTAGCTTTTCAGTATGGTTTTACTACGACAAACACAAGGGGGCATTATAAAACATAAATTATTATCGATAGGTAGAAACAGAGAGAAAGAGAGAGTTTGAAATATAGTGTAGTAACGATAAAAAAGAATCCAAATTTTCGATTTTATAGTTGTTACGTTCCGATATCAGCTTGGTAGCGAAAATTCGACTGCTAAATTTTATTCCATTGTTGGCAATTACGAAATTATGGTTTATTATTTGCGAAAGTTATTTTTTAAGAGACCAGTAATGTGATACTATTAGAAAGTAAGCCTTCTGAAATTACTGTTTTCTGATAAAATTAGACATCGTTGAAGAAAAGGCTTTAAGTAGGAAAGGCTCAAATCAAACGTTCAGTATCACTTACTGAACAGGACTGTCTCAGATTATAACCAGATCATCTGGTTCATAACGGGCCATGGCCTTGTTTTTGAAAATTTTATTACTTAACTCCCGCGAAAGCTAAGATTGTTAAGAAGCATTTTGGGGTGGATATTTTCCTTAAATCGACAATTATGAACAGCATTAACTGTTACTACATTAATTACTGGGCCTAACTGGCGTTCCATAAATATAAAGTTGTATATGTTATATGGTGGAGAATCTGTTCGCGATTTGCAGTAGATACATACTTTCATTTTAAACATTTACACTGCTCGTGTAGTATAGTAAAATATACTGTGTCTGTTGCCGTATATAGGCGTACTGTTTCTGTGGAAAATTATACTTTTTCTTCTCATATCCTCACGTCCAATGTGGTGTCGGATCTCAACTAATTGGAATCCCGTATCCATTGCATCCATCTCCTACATCTATCTTCTTTTAATTCCTCTTTTTTACAAATTTCTTCTATGCTCACTGCTTCCTTGGTCTGCCTCGTTTTGTTTTCTTCGTCTTTCCATTTCCAATATAGTTGTGGGCAGTCTATTCTGATCCACCCCGGTGACATGTCGGTAACATTCTAATTCCGTGTTTTATATTTGTTAGACTGTCAAATAATCATTAATCGCACTCCTTACGCCATAGTTCCTGATATGACCCATTTGATTTTACACGGAATTTTTCTAAAATACTTCAGTCCTGCTGCTATTAATGTAGTCTCTTGGCGCAGACCTTTCGTTCTGATATAATCCCATTTGTTGTACACGCTATTTTCATCTCTTATTAATGTGGTCTCTTGGCGCAGTGTTGGTAGGATCACATTTTGTCCTAGATGCCATTTTCTGCTGCTGTTACTGTGGTGTCTTGGGGCACACCTTACGTCTTGATATAATTCCATTTTGTTCTACACGCTATTTTCAGCTGCTGTTAACGTGGTCTCTTGACGCAGCCCTTGATACGATCCCACTTTGTTCTACACGATATTTTCAGCTGCTGTTAATGTGGTCTCTTGACGCAGTGTTGGTAGGAGGATCCCATTTTATTCTACACGCTATTTTCTGCTCCTATTAATGTGGTCTCTTGACGCAGACCTTACGTCTTTATATAATCCCATTTTGTTGTTTACACGCTATTTTCTGCTCCTATTAATGTGGTCTCTTGACGCAGTCCTTAGGTCTTGATATAATCCCATTTTGTTGTACATGCTATTTTCTGCTCCTATTAATGTGGTCTCTTGACGCAGACCTTACGTCTTGATATAATCCCATTTTGTTGTACACGCTATTTTTTGCTCCTATTAATGTGGTCTCTTGGCGCAGTCCTTAAGTCTCGATAGGAACACATTTTGTTCCACACGCTATTTTCTGCTGCTATTAATGTGGTCTCTTGACGCAGTCCTTAAGTCTTGATAGGATCCCATTTTGTTCTACAAATATTTTCTGCTGCCAATAAAATGGTCTCTTTGTTCATTCCTTACGTTTTCATTCATGATATGATCCCCTTTTATTCTACTGGCTATTTTTTGAAAATACTTGATTCCGCTGCTATTAATGTGGTCTCTTGACTCTGTTTTATAGTCAAAGTTGCACTACGGTACAGCAGAGAGACTACCGTCACTGCAAAGCACTATATCAGTTCTTTAGTTTTTTGATTGATTTCTTTTTTTCCGAAAACACATCTGTTTAGTGCACAGTAGATGTATGTGGACTTCCTTTCTTTATCAGCTAAATCCTCATTTACTCTTCTTTCATTGTAAAACTGTAGTATAATATAAAAATTCAGAAATGCCGAACAGGAACTCAAAAGAATCCTAAGTGGACACGTGCACGTCTCCATTTAAAGCACTAGACCAGCTTGTCTTCTGAGATGAACCTCGCATGATGACAGTAGCAGGTAACCCGTCACAATTTAATAACATTGATATTTCACATATTTTTAAGCATTACGCTGGGGACAAAAAACGGATTTCGTAGGCGTTTTTGTACAGTAACTTTCCTCTTCTCATCCGTTAAAAAACGTAATATTATTATGATAAAACTTATTATATTTCACACACAAACTGTAAACAAAGGAGAGACAGTGAACAGGATTTCGTTGTTACGTGTGGTAACGTAAATACACATGTGTATTCTTTGTATTTTCTTTATTTTCCTTGTTCTTTCCTTTGATGTGGAACTTCTCGTAATATGCATTGCGCGAGACAGTTTTAGTTTCCTGACCTAAATACCAGGTTTGTTTGCATTAGAAATACATACAGTTCATTAATTATGAGCGGTTCTTCAAATAATAACTATTTCTGTGAGTAAAATTATATTGTATTATCACGTTATACTTATTATATTATAACACAATACAATTTTACTTGCAGAAATAATTAATATTTGAAGAACTGTTCATAACATAAAAACCTGCAAGAAATACTTAAGAGTTACTTACAATATAAAAGTCCATCACTTATATGATTTTACTTATACAGTATTGTTTATGTATTATATTTTCATTTTAAAAAGATAGTGCAAATACAGTAAACTGTCTCGTAACAGCGTTCTTGATGGACAGTGTTTGACTCAGTCTGCCCATTCTCCTCCCCACTACTTAGCACATACTGTACGCAGCAAGTAAAAATTGGATGGTAGTAAAAAGCAGTAATAAAGTAGAAGCCTTTTCCAAACAATTCTAATTCTTTCTAAATATTGAGTTGGCAGACAGTCTGTTTGTTTACATCCCTCGTTAGAAAGGCTGTTTGACGTTTAATTTAATAAAGTGGATTGTCCTGTTCTAGAGAACGACCACTGTATAAAGTCATCTGACATAATTAATATTAATTAGCAACATTGTGGCCGTTTCTGATGTATTTACAGTATATTGGGACGAAGACGGGTTAAAACATTTGCGTGTGTGAACAACGTATAAAACGCTAGCGTATAAACAATACAATAAAATGAATCGGCAGAAGTTATTCCGTAACGATTACAAGACTTTTCACAACAGAACGGTGTAGTTAGTTGTATTTCCTCCGTACAATATGTCGTGGTATTTTACAAATCTATGTGAATGTTTTGACAAATGTGAAGTTATACTCTCGCATTGTCTGCCAGAAAACAAAGGTGTACGAAACTCTTATCCTAGCATTTGTATCCTTCGCTGCGAGAGTTCAACCTTAACAGAGAAATCTTGCCAAATTCTGCATATCTGGAATGTGTTGCGTGGGATATGCGGACCGGGAAGCTAAAGATGGACTTTTAAGTATACAGTACAGCTGTGAGCAATACGAGATATATTTCGAACCCTATACAGCTGACAGGTCTTCAATGCGGGTAAACAGTGCCCCAAGAAAGATGTACGGAGGAAAAAGTGTAAAAACAGTGGTACTATGAGGATATGTTGAGTTCGAAGTTGGGAGAGAGAGGCTTTTAACCGGGACACGTGGAAGAGGTCAGTTGAGGAGGCAAGAACTCGATATGGGCTGTGGTGGCATTAGAGTAGAAGAAGAAAATTAAGCTATATAGTTTTATTAAAATTTAAGGGTTGTATTTTGAGTTTTCTCGTTGAAAAGTGGTGTTAGAGTGACACTTTAGTTTTTGTACATGAGTCCGTAGAGTAGTAAAATATTGCTACGTGAATGACTACATTAGTGTCATTTAAATCCAAAACAGAGACAAGCATAGTCACAATACTATGTTTGAAAAATAATCGTAAACCAACAATTCATTCTCTAAATACAACAGTCAAGTACACACTATTCGCAGTTCACAACGATGATTCGCTAAACATCCTCAAGAAGGAAATAGTCACTAAACATCACATCGAATCGCCCGCACCAGTGAAACTCGTTATCAAGAGTATAACATCTGAGGGGCAGTACATCAATTTATATCCAGATCATAATCCAGCTACGCTGATTCCACGTGTCCGTGGAACTATTTGGTACAGTTTATTGTTTCCTTAAAATTTTTGTATGTCTTGCCTTTCGACAGAGAACGCTTTTCAATCTCCGCATTGATTGAAGCTTCAATGAAGCACATCGGGTAATAATTGTGTGAAGTTTCTTTCAGAGCTGTTGTGACGTTTGTTGATAACGTCAGTACAGCAAGGAAAATTGTTCCGATAAAGTCGAAACCATATACAAACACGTCTTTTCTGCGAATGCACTTTTTGACGTTGTGAAGTGAAAGCATTTTCATTTAATCCTATTAAAAACATTATCAGTTCAAATAAGGAAAATCGTCCCCGACAAACTGGTAATCAGCACCAAACACGTCGTCACTGTGAGCGCATTCAAGTATAGAAAATCGCAACATTTAAGTTGAGACGTAGTTCGTCTGATAATGAGGAACAAGTCTCAGAGTTTCTCCCCCCAAGCAGAGAGAGAAAGAGGAGATATTTGTTTAGCACTTTCAAACACTGCTAAATGCGGAGTTTAGAATACGGGCGTTAAGCTTGTCAGTGAAATGAAGAGAAATATCAAAGAGACAAAACTGCCGAAACAATTAACACTATCTGAACCGTGTCTTGCTCTGTTTTCTGCTCGTTAAAGCACTTAATGTCTGGAAAAACGCAGTTCTCACAGAGCCCGTCTGCACAGGCCGTCAGTCTTGTCAACTGCTTTGTACAACATTAACTGCGGTAACGATGCAATTGTACGGTGTAGAAATTGGGTCAGCAAGTGTTCGTAAAACGAATTCATTTCATAAAAATTCTCGTCGAGAAATATATCTTTTATTTCTTGCGTCAACCGTTTGTTGTTTATTGTTTTACGAACGGTACAAGCTGTCTGTCTGTCTTTCATATTCATAGATTTAATTCTTCGTTTAGTTAATTATCGTCTGAATATCTAGCGTGACCGTGACAATTGTCGCTTGTGGTTTGTAGTGACGGTCGAGTTCACCTTCCCGCGGAATTCGACCCCGCAAGTATCGCGTTTGAGGTAAGAACTAGAACAAGGAGAAGGAGATCGACCTGTGCAAAAATAATTAAATAATTACATTACACAGCTTCTGCTTAATTTTATTAATTTAACGATTCACTTTCATTCTCTCACCGAATACACCATTCCCACATTGCTGACAGTCAAGATCTCCATTAAGTTTATTACCGAGAATCTTGCTGAAAACATCGAATGAAGTTAACAGAAATGATATGTCAGTTATTCGACTGTAAAAAAAGAAACTTCAAGAGTTGTTTTCAGCTGCATTGTCAAGAAATTTGGCCTTATTTAAATCTAAATGCTGTGTCTTATCAAACTCTGTCACTCGGCTTGACACTGTGGGTGTTCAGCTGTGCGGTGTGTTAAAAATTGAGAGCAACTTGAAAGAGAGTTGTCACAAGCTTAGGGTGAGGTAGCTGCAAAACGAAGGAAAAAGTTACAAAGTCTGTTTAAACGAAATTCAGGATATTGAATAACGTGTAAAATTACTGACATTAGAGTAGAGGAATATAATGAATTGGGTGGAAATAATCCAAAAGTCCCGATGATTTAACATTTCTGTAAAGGGAATGATTGGTGTTCTCTGTCGATAATTTTCAAATAATGTCGTGAATTAACACCACACTCCTGTTTTTCGTTCTTCCTGTATCGTTTTCATTCAGATGCAGTTATTAAAAAGCCTCGTCAGAATTCCAGAACTTCTAAAACTGTCATATACCGTATTAACATTGTACTGTTCCTTCTCGTTACATGTGGACTTCCATTTGTCAGATTTCTCGATACTTCAATAGTGAAGTATTTCTGTAAACTATGTGGAACATCATACTTTATTATTTCGATTGGATAATGTGTGTGTGTGTGTGTGTGTGTGTGTGTGTGTGTGTGTGTGTGTGTGCGCGCGTGTGTGGGCGCGTGCTCGTGTATACAATAATGAACAATATTTTCTGTACCTTATCTTAATGTTAACAATAGTAGCGATTATTTTGTACGACAAAATAACATTTTGAAATCGCGAAACAACCCTATCAGAAGATGTGGTTCTCTGAAAACTAGAAGCAACATGTGAACAAAGCACACGTCAATTTAAAAAGGAAACTACTACGTAAACGTATTAAAGATAGCAGACAGACGATTTTCTAATAATTTTTATATATGTTGCACAAATTCAATTTCTCTCCAAGCGGAAATCAATTTTCTGGCTGACAACACACAGGGTGGTTAAATCTAATAAAACCTACGCAAATCTTGTTTCCACATAAGATCAAATAAATGTAACGTGTAACGTTTTACAAAAGTTTATTACGATACCCGTTGTCGTAAGTATGTCGCTGCTCGTAAAAGTAACTGGCATCGAAGAGAGAGAGCGAGATAGAGAGAGACAGACAGAGAGAAACAAAGAGACTGACAGACAGAGATAGGGGTGGAGAGGACGGGAGCTAGGTAGACAAGAGTTTTTAGTGGTAACGGTCATCATTGTGTGAGGTAGGCTACTATATACCGTATAGGCCTACCGAGAAAACTGTTGTCAGAGGAACAGTAAGCGTTTTCTTCATGATTCCATGTGAAGACGAGTAATAATCAAAACAAATGTATCCATCGAAGTCGGTTTGGAGGTTTTGTGTGTGCCCCAGTACACATAGCACATAGGTCGAGTTTACATTCACATGTACCATTTTATCGTTATAATGTAAATTTTCACAACACATTTTTGTTGTGAATAGTTTTCTGAATTGGATCCTCTGCACTTTTAACCTATTTCCAGAATCGTGGGACGTAGTTAATTTTTATATTTGGTTCCTGTGCTTGCCTCTGTGTACCTTGTTTGTATTATCACGTAGGTGTTTGCTGTGGACCGTGTCGTAAATGTCTTGTATGACAACGTTTCACTCATATTCGATTAGTATCCTCAGGTTTATGTGACCAAAGGATACCGATTGCAATATGAATGAAACATTGTCATACAAGACATTTTTGACGCGGCCCATACCGGTACATCTTGTTTGTAGGGCTATGTCACTCTCTGCATACTTTGCATGTGGTATGTCACATCTGAACCTCTCTTGCTATTATTATGTAGTCTACTGTTTCAATCGTTTTCACTTTGAGATTGGTATCTTATTCCCTTCAATAACTATCTGACATTTTCATTCCGAATAACTTCCGTCTTTTACTTGTAGAGAGAAGTCAGTGGGATTGTTTTCGTCTATCTCCTTCTTTATATAATTCGAAGTGTTTCCAGTGAAGTGAAGTTTTCCCAGTTGACGTGTTCGAAGCGACCCTTTAATCTTTTAACATTGAAAATGTTTATAAGGACGTATCGCAGATTTGCGGCCGATCGCTGGTGCGTGATCGAAAATGGGAATCGGTGAGTTTCCATAGAAACTACTTCTTTGTTGTCAGTAACGTAGTACTGTACACATATAAAACTTCGCTTATGAATTCGACTACATTTAACTTATAATCTGTACATTGGTAAATGAAGAATGAATTCATCGATTTGTGAATGAACATAAAAATATATATTTTTTAGATTTATTAAAGCATTTTCAATGCCCTTCTCTGTGCATTGCATTTGTGCAATGCCTGTAAATTTTTTCCACATATATATCAGTCTGCTTGAACTCCATGCTTCTTTATGGTTTATCCCGTACCCCTCCACAGTTTCTTTTAACAGCTATAAGATTTAGTGTGTTAAGATTAACTGTTAGTTAAGAGTGAAGAGCCTCTTCTCTTTGGGGTGCTTCCGACAATCTTGGTTTCTTTCTAGGACCACGTCACTTCTCACGTTATGAATTCATTTCATTCTCATTCATTTCCTATAACATAACAGTTCAGACTTCCCGTCTTACTTTTTCTGGTGTCCGCATTTTAGCACTCCATTTCATACACGTGACTTTAACAACTTCTTTCTTAATTTTAAGTCCTACTTCACAGTACGGTTTTTCTCTTCTAGAAGAAAACTCTCTTAGCTTACATTGCTATTGTCTTACTATCCTGCTTGCATATTTCATTCTGCGTCACATTATTTGCCAGCAGCAAAATGTTGCTGTTTTTCAGTGTTCATTCACGATTTAATTCTATTCTTTTCTATGGTTTAATTTCCAGTACTTTTGTATTGGACAACAAAAGTCTCTGCAGAAGTAAAAGTTGTTTAGGTGCAGTTCCTCAGATTTATTAATTCTCTACGTACGTGATGCAGTTTCTCAAATTTATTAACACCCTATTCTGGAATTCTCACTGTTATTTTTACCAAAGTTAAAAGAGTTTTGATGATATTAGAGTATTAGGCCTACAGCTTGACCTTAGGAGGTCAGTGAATAGCAGGGAAAATCCAAGAAATATTGCTTCTTTCATTAAATATTTTGGATAATGAAGTCGTATTAGGCCCTATTCAAAGTATACTTACTCGCGAGTAACAAATCGGTTGAAGAATTGAAGATCGTAGTTGACATAAACGTTTTTTTATTGGCTATAGTTGGATGTTTAGTTGTTTCCTTCCTCTTACTTCTGTCCACAATTAATTCTTTTTATTTCCCAATTTGTGTGTGTGTTTTTGATTCTAATTTGAGTCGAATATGTCCGTGTAATAAACGTTTGTTCCCGTTTTAGTGTAGCGACGTTTTAATGCGCTAAGATTGGCACCACTAGATAACAAAGTATACAGTAGCTTAACGTTTGTCTGGTGCCAGATCTTGTCTGTGTCGTTTATGAAGACAGTTTCACGATATTAACTTTTGTATTGCAGTAGTTTGTCGTTAATACTGGGTATCGAAGCGGAACTGTCACAGACACCCCGCGCGTTACGACTAGTGTATGCATTGTCGATGTGTCATGTCGCACATCACTTGTTGATAAGTTTTCTGTAATAATTTTAGTCGAATTGACGTCCTTCTAGTCTGGTTGTCGCCTCTCAACACCCTCTCTCTCTGTCTCTTATGGCGTGCAACGGGAGAAGAGAGATATAACTAGAGAAGAGAATATTTTTCATTATCTAATACTGTTGTGTATTGAATGTTAGCGTACTGTTGCAATATCATTTAGGGAATTACGTTTTATTTGATGTCTGTTTTGCTAAAATTAATTAAATGACCCAAATCGCTTGTCTGTAACGGAGCAGCTTTCCATTAATTCCGTTCCTCTCAGCCTCTTTGTGTGTATCTACACGCTGTCTTCGTCCTCCGCAGACTAGTCTGCAGCCAGTTATAGAGCAACTGGTGTTCCTACAGCGTCCAATAATTACGTTTGATATTATCAACAAGGCGCGTGTACACAATTTTTAAATGTTACATTCGTGGAGTTAATTAATTCATGTGTGTTTTTGTTTCAGGTACGTATAAAGCTGAATATTGTGAAATAAGTCTGGATAATTGAGGTAATGTAGGACAATATTTGTATTCCTTATCGTACGGAAACAATATTTACATTTAAATAAATTCTTGCAATTAGTTCATCAGTACGTGTTACGTTATCTGATATTTTTGTAAAACCAGCGTGCATTAGTGTTTAGTGTTCACCAGTAATATTCGTTTTTTTCTATTAATGAGTACGAAACGCTTAAATGTAATAATTTTTACGTATAACGATGATTTACACTATGACGTTTGGTGAGTTGAGGACTTGATAATATGTATGAATGTATGTAAGCCTACAATATACATATAATACACAAGTCCTTGTCTATGTTATGTATTTAACAATATCCGTATAAAAGCAGTCTCCCACACTCTGGCAGGCCTATATGTATTTATACACATAACGTATATATATTTTCATATGCAACACCATTAATAGAAAGCGCAAAGAGAGTTGGTTTTTTCAAATAACATCGTTACTGACAGGTCCGAGATAATACTCGAGTCCAGTGGCATAACTAGAATTTGCGCCTGGGTGGGGGATGAAAATAGCTTATTGGTTGGATCTACTCCCACCTCAATTATTTTTAACGATAAATGAGAAATTCGGGGTCCTTCACTAACAGTGTTAATGTTACTCGTTATAATTAATTTTGGGCCATACACATTCATTCTAACGTCAACAGTTTAAATTCTTAAAAACTTTCGGCCTAACCTAAAACGAACGAAAATACATTGGCAAGCATTTACTGTCTTGCCAAAATTTTACTGTCTTATCGAAATTGTCTATGAAGATGTGAATAAAGAAGCTATATGGTAAAGTCATGTTACCGAAACTTTCTCAAATAAAAGCAAAGTATTTTAAAAGCCAAAAACAAACAGACTTTACTGATTATTTCAAAAATATACTACTAAGCTTCCTGACTGCAGAACTCAGTCACTGTTTTAAACGAAATACTTTTATTATTAGGTAAAATATCAAATTAATAAATTGTATTTTTTACAGATGTGGTTCAGAAGCTACCATATGTCGTTACCATGCGATTTAAAAAGAATTTGTAACATTGAGCCCTGTTATACAAAAGTTTCGAAATTTCCAAATCTGAACATTAAATTCAGATCGTGGATAACCGATTTACCCCACATAGATTTTGCGGATTTTTGTTAATTTGGTAGCTTTTTGGGAACTGGTATCCTAGAATTTTTAAATTACCAGAAGTGAACACTATATTCAGGTTGAGGTAAAAAACTCACTTTACTTGATACCCCACGTGGATTTTTGCGATTTTTTCAAAAATTTTACCCCCCTATTTTGCCCCTTTCCCTCAAGTTTATTTTGGGGGGGGCGTAGTCTACCGTAATCACTGTTTCAATTATGTGATACTATCGGCTACGTGAAGCAATTTGATAATCTGTTTTTTTTAATCGATTAAACGTTATTTATTAAATCTTAAATAATTGTCATTATTGTAGTTTACTATTTTATATATTATTGTAATTCCTTTTATTTTAACAGTTGTTTGTGAACCTCAGTTTGACGTACGAAGTTGGTTCAGAAATAGGCCTACATTAAGTGATCGAGAAATTTTGCCGAATTTCTCTACAAACTTTGGGGGGCGATTGATTCTCTGGCCGTAGCTGCCCACTGCTGTTGTGCGTGCAGTAGTTCATAAGATTCAGACATGTGAAGAATAAACGTATCCCCGAAGATAACGTTGTTTAAATGTTTGAGTTTAAAACGTAAAGTTTTGCAGTATATGTGAACGTACACGCTCGCGCAGTGAAATTATGTGTTACATTGAGACAAATTTTAATATAGCCTATATTGACGTTTTTACTACAGCCTGATAATGAAGCAGCTTATAAAGTAGGAAGATTCAAATTGTTACATTTACTTTCACTTTATATGTTACCTAAATAAATACAAGACATGCGTTTAAACACATTAGGCCTATCTGTTGTTAGAGTACGTTAACATTCGGTTCTTATTAAAGATCTGAATATTGAAATCCGATTATAACATTGAGCTCATAGTATTTGGATGTGTAATAATTTATCAACTTTTAATTGCATGTGTAATGCTGACTTAAGAAAGCTTTAATGTGAAGTAAAATTTTGGTACATTAATAGATCTTTAATTAACTTGAGCCGGAACTTTAGGCACTACAAACCAATCTGAAATAGATTTGTTTATTTAATAAATCCATATTTTGAATCACCTTGTAATTCGCCGTTTACTTATGCGGGTCGTGATTGGTGATTCATTAAATACTGTCGAGTGTTGGCGCTTTATTCTGGAGCTCAGAGGAATATTCACCAAAAATGTGGGGTAACGTACGCTTGTTTAAACGATGAATGAGGTAGTACAGTAAGTGGTGACTGTATCCGATAGTTTGTTTATTCGAATCGATTGAAAATTTTATTACTCGAATAAAAACGTGTTACGTACCGCACGGAGTTCGTTTTAATCGAAGTGGGCGGCTGTGAAATGTGTTGTTCCTGTGATAAATTGTTTGAAATACGCCAGCAGATGGCGGGAACAATGTGTAAATGGACGTACACCGGCTGCGAGTTTACATAAAAATATCAATTTTACCCACAGACGCGTGGTGCGTAATACTGTATTACTATTGATTAGGCGACACGTGGCGGCGACCAACTGCTTATCACCGGTATCTATCTCCGTCATTGAAAACATGAAAGAACATCGCAACGGCTGACTGAAGTGCTTCCTTGCTGCTGTTTTCAAAAGGGTAGAGTGGCCTTGGACGGTGGTATTTTTTCGTACTGCGAAAAACCTGCTAGCGGGCTTTTTAAAATTCTTATCCCTTTGTGAATGAACGACCTTTTAATGATAGCAAGCAGCAGGAGGCTGTTGTTTAAATAAGCTTACTTTAGCGGGAAGGCGGTGGCAGATCTTTCGCATCTACAGGAGAAGAAACGCACGCACGCACGCACGAGAACACACGTTTTAAACAACTATGTCTAACCGTCTCAATGCCCAAGTCAGCACGTATTTACTAAATTTTAAGTAAAACCAATACAGATATCTATAATTCAGATACTTGTTTTTAAACAAATTCAGGTAATTTTTTTAAGATACAGTAGAACCTCTGTTAACCGAAACAAAGGGGGAAGGCGGTTTCGGATAACCAACATTTCGGATAATAATTAAGATATCATTTTTTAAAGTGTGAGGTAAAACAACTAGAGACAATGTACAATATTACCAACAGATTTTAATAAAAATCAAACTATTTACATAAACTCATTTTTTAACACTAGTTTTATGATTTTTTTTTTAAATCGTATATTTTCCTTTGCTCTTTCTTTTCACATCGCTTTCTCGCCATCGCTTCATTGGCAGAACGTCAGAGGGCTTTGATTCTTCAGAAATAGCCTAATTTAATGACCTAACCCAAAATAAAATCTCTTACCTCTAAGGCATTGAAAATCTCGTCAGTGGTGTCATGGTAACTGCTCTCTGCTATGTCATCGTCTTCGGCGTCCCTTTGTTTCGTGAACCATAAAAGCGCAGCCTCATTTAGTTTCTCGTTTTGTGACACGTCTGCATAGTTTTCTTGTTTGGCATCTTCTAAGCACACTCTTCAAACTTATTTTTCATCTTAACTCAATCAGAAACAGTAGGAACACCACCAAAATCGGCTGGCACAGTTCGCAAAATCTCATTTTTAATTCTTTTAATTGCCTCCGATTTTTCTTCAATCGTTATCATGACCCGTTTCCGCTTTGTTGACATGACGCAGAATTTATTAAACGTTTATTACATTAGTTTTCGTGTTTTATCCGAAAAACAAATTTTCATTGTAGTAAAAATCGAGAATATATAATTTTTTTCTGGTCGGTCGTTTCGGTTAAACGGTATTTCGGTTAATGGAGGTTCTACTGTATGTATAAATAATTTATTTTATTGTATGGACTATTTTTAAGTTTATTTATGGGTGCGACCTGTTATTCACACATGTTCTGTGTGTTTTAAAACGAATTGCACATCGTTGAGTCGCCATAGACCAGTAGTACAGTAGGATGATGCTTAAAAAGCAGATGTGATAACAATAAATGGTACTGATATCCTAATCTATGTTCAGATTAATTTTACATAACTGTATCGGAGTATATTTAAATCTATAGCACTATATATCTCTAGTTGTAGTAACTGCCGCCGATGTTTCTCGTTTAAATGAATAAAAGAAAAAGAATTTACGTTAAGCCATTCTGCATAGGAATTCACTTTACGTGCAAAAAAACACAGTTTCGCTGGTGTTTTTTTACCGGCACCGGTTTTGCGAGCCAGAAAACTGTCTAGAGAATGCAGATATAAAATAAGACTACACTTGCAAAATTTAACTGTTTTTTACACTTTTTAACTATTTTTTCCAGTTACCTGAAATGTTAGCCAAGTCAGAAGCGTTCCTCAACGTTATTCCGTAAATTGTTTGATAGGCTTTCTTTACTTTTCGTTCTATTTATTATTTGGTGTTCTCCCCTAAGGCAGGTCTTGAAATGGTAAAAGGTCGCCAAGCTGTCCTATCACATGCCAGTCTTTTCGTTTCTTCGTAACACCCTCTGATTTTAATGCTATTTATTAACTTCATTTTTCTGCGCCCTCTTCTTTTTTCTCCTTCTGACACCCCTCTCCCATGGCAGTTGTAAGCAAGCAGTCTCTTCTTAAACAGTGACCTAACCAATTCCTTTTCCTGTTTTCTATTACCTTCAGGATTCTTCTCTCTTCCCCTATTCTTCTTAAAACTTCATTATTCCTTATTTTATCAACCCACGTTACTTTTATCATTGCTCACCAAACCCACATCTCAAATGGTTCTAATCTTTTCTCATTCTCCTTCCTCAGTGTCCATGTTTCTGCACCATATAAAGCAACTCTCCACACATAACATTTGGCCAACATTTTCCTTAAATTTTTAATACCTCCGGAACATTTTACATAGAAGGCCATACCATTTGCTCTACTAGGGATATCCAACATGGATCTTTAATGTGGTGGTATCCCGTTGTCTTCCACATCCTCATGCCGTTGACCAAGTGGTTCATCCGCCTTTAGGGACAGTTTCCCATCCCAAGGGCAACAAAGTGCCCTACCTCTACCCGCTCATCTGCCCTCCTAAGAGACCGTTGGCACTTGGTAGAGGGGAACTCCTTATCCCGGGAGTCACTCGGCAGGCTGCTTGCAGTTTCAAAGAAACTGGGCGATGGTGTCGCCACATCCCTATGCCAACTTTTAGTTCTGATTGTGATAAATTCGTGAAGACAATTTTTTTTGTGAATTGAGTGTGACTTTTCGCTGGTCACAACTGTCCAACTGTCTCCTGGTCATTTAGACTTACACAGATAGTCAACACTTGTAGTTAGTTCTGAAGCCCCCCGTGTTTAGGATCATGCAAGGACCTGCTGATTCTCAAACGTTTTAAAATTCCTCATCATCCAACGTTTACGTATGTGCGAACCCACAGATGGTTTCTTTCATTTTTCATTAAATCCTTTTCGTTTTGAAATGTCTGTAGTGAATTGTTTCAACAGGGAAGATTAGGGTAATTGTACTATCGAAATGGGTTGGAGATATGCTGCACCCAACGAAGGCGGTGTGGCCAACACTAAACTTCGTAAAAAGCCCTACATTTTAGCGAAATTACTTCGTATAAAGAAGGCCTATGTGTAACGTATTTCATAATTCTGTGTTAGTAAAGCTTCACTGACAAGTTAGTGCGTGTCCGTTTTGATACGTAGATAATTTTAACCAAGTAATGCGTCTATAAACGGGTCGTACTTATTACTGTACATCATTTCGTGAGACACCGTTAAAAAGCAATAATTATTCATAGTATTTGTCAGCATTAGAGAAGGTAGATTATATAGCCTACTTTTTCATTACTCTGAGTAGAAAAAGATAGGCCGATGGGGTGTTCCGAGAAGTTAAGAGCTGGGGAGGTGTCTCTTGATTTATGTTCACGCAAGGACGTGTTATAATTCATGTTCGCTGTAATAAATTACCGCGTTAAAAAATATGGATATTCTTTAATTTTTTGTATGTGCTTAATGTCATTGTGTATACCTCCTCATGTGCTGTAAACATTTACAAAACGTGGATGATTCTGTATTGAACGGTATCAGGCTGAGCTTAGAATACGGAATTCACAGTGATCAAGTAAAGAAAAATGCTTACATTCATTAAATCTAGCATATATTTTTTGTATAAACATGGGCGTTGTCAAATACAGAGAACTGTTTAAATGAAGCTGTCAGAAAGAACTTTTAGGAATTGAGCAAAGATGTGAAAAGCTGCCGAAACATAAATGCTGCCATGTTCTAATACTTTTCCTCGAATATCATTGTAATGTGTGTTTGCTAGTATAGACTCATGTCTATCCTCTACTGACTTGGAGATAGTGGATAGAATATCATGTTTAGGATCATGGGCGTCACCACTGCTCAATAATTTGGGGGGGGGCACGGAACGTTATCATAATATTGAATAGCCTATTTCCCGTATGGCCAAATTTCGGAAAGACTAGGGTAATCCTTTCTATTTTTATAAGTTTTAATCTTTTAGTATTACTAATATAATTGATATAGTATTGTAGATATATATATATATATATGTAATTTATTTTTATATTTTCAGGTAATTTAAAGACTGTATTAATTCACTGAATTATATCTCTATATAATATTACGAAGAAAAACAATCATTGGGTCTCAAACAGACCATCAATGGCAATAAATTTAAGTTGATATTTTTATTCAACCAAAAATTTGAATGAAAATATTGAAAAAATATTTTGAATAAAAAATTATTCATGATTTTAGCTTTTGGAAAAATATTGTGGGAGACGGGTCTATGAACCCGTGTTTATGATCATGCAAGGACCTGCTGATTCTCAAACGTTTTAAAATTCCTCACCATTCAAAGTTTACGTATGTGCGAACCCACAGATTCTTTCTTTCATTTTTCATTAAATCCTTTTCGTTTTGAAATGTCTGTAGTGAATTGTTTCAACAGGGAAGATTAGGGTAATTGTACTATCGAAATGGGTTGGAGATATGCTGCTGCACCCAAAGAAGGTGGTGTGGCCAACACTAAACTTAGTCGGCTGTTATTATCTAACCGTTACCCTGGTAGCTCAGTTCCACAGGCTGAGGCTACCTAAAAGCTGAAAAGCACGTCTTAATTTTTACGGGCATGGAACCGGGACTCATAGACCATAAGCTAAGCGCTGAATTGCAGTTTTATTTATCGGTCCAAAAAGAACTTTTTTCCAATAGACGACAGGTATATGTAAATGTTTTTTAATCTAGGTGGCATTGCTCTCTCTCTCTTTGACTCTTTGAACAATGTATTGACTCTTAGTGGATAGTTTAGTACGGTTACGCAACTCACAAATAAAACTCGACTTTCTAGTGTAGCCTGTTTTAGACACTAGAACGTGTTCAAGTAACGTTATAACGGCTTTCAGTAATCACAAGGTATCCAAGGCAACCGATACCTCCATCTGACCAAAACAAACTAAATCGTCAACCGAATCCTGAAAGCCAGTAAGTGAGAAGCAGGTTGCCAACTCGTGTAAATATGAAAATACTTAAATTGCAAGAAGTTCTTGTTCAACATTCCCTTTATCTGGTTTATAGTTTACAGGTCACCGTGTAATGGGTGGACGTCTATTGAGCCGGTGATATTTATTGTTGTCACAAAATTGCTCGAATAATACACGAACACCGTGTCGGTAGACCGTTATGTGTGTACATAATTGAATACAATTCACAATAAAATCTGTATTAGTCGTGTGTTAACAGTTATACATGTGGGAGACTTGCACACGCCTGAAAACGAACCGTTAACCGCAACATATTGGTGTAATCGTGTTTTATAATCGACTGCAATTGCCATGAATAGAGTCGATATCTCTTACGTATACGATCGAACGCAAGTATCGCGGGTTTGACGACTCGTGCACGTGCGATGCAAAGTAAACAATGCGCCCGAGTTTCGTGCAGTTCGCTGACTGGCGAAAGTGAACAGCTGCGGTGTCTTTGCCATACTGCAGTCGGGCAGGGCGGATTAGTGTGGTGTAAAGTATAAAATCAATAATTGTTCGCTGCCGTAGGACTGCAGTGCGTGCGTGTGCATCGACTGATAGATGATCGCCTCTCACGTAGGACAGATGTGAACAGCTGATGCGGCGTTGTGTTGCCTTAGCGACGCTCGTAATAAACAATAACAATTCATAAATGCCTGCTCCCCACCTACGAAAACCCACAAGTCGTTTGTTATGAAAATAGAGGGTGCGCACAGTGCAAACAGTATAAATATTTTTAACTGTGCATTAACCATTCGTTACTTGTGTGGTCCGTAAATTTCAGTGACTTTCACACGATTAATGAGAGCCGAGGTAGTAGCCTTTTGAATATTAAAACGGTCATTAGGCGGGGAGACGGCACAAAGATTGTCTTTCCTCTCGAGGCAACTGTTGAAAGAAAATGTTAAACGTATTTTTATTGCATACAGTGGCAGTTTGTCGGATACGACTGTAGATTTTGCTGTGAACATTCAATGCTGTATGTCTGTGATTTCAGTTGTCACCACAAAACCTGTTCAGATGTACAGACTGTTATTCAACGTCAAATTTATTCATTTAAAATATAAAATAAAAAGATGAGTTTCGAAAACGGCAGAGAGTGGCTCGGGAACACAATTCTTTAATTATTCGAATGACCAAGGACACATTCGATTTAGATTATGATATTTAGCATCGTGCGTTTTATAATCACCATAGTTTTTGTTTTTGTTACAGCGCTTGTCTTCATTTGTGTCTACAGGCTCTACGTCCAGTTTTAGTTCCCCCGTTACTTCTTCCAACAAGACCGGGTGTAACTTTTAACGACTATCTTATCCTGGGTACGCCCATATCACAGTATACACATCAAAAGGTAAATAAGGATACCGTAAATTCCTTATTCCTATTACTTCGATAACTACATATAAATACTTCTGAATTTTTAAATTGTTCAGTTTCCTACTCGCAGTTTGTACTATCGTTATAGTTATCTAAAGTGTTGTCAAATCAACAGGACACAACACCCACTAAGAGCAAATTATTGTTGTGTGGTTGAATGCAGTCAGTTAAAACAGGTCAAGGCGATATTAGTACGACAAATTGACTCGTTCATATTACAACTGACCCCAGTGACAGAAAACCAAAATAATTTTTCTCCTACAAGTTTTTCTAATGCCAGTGGTGATGTCACACTATAGGAGGCTGAAACGTTTATCAATTTTGTCAGCGTAATAACGTATAAATAAATATACGTTTATATACGAAAATGTGTAGTTAATAATTATAGTGACTGATTTAGTTAATAATAATATCAATAATTATTAATTAATGTTTAATAATAATTATAAAAATGATAATAATAATTAATAATAATAATAATTCAGTTAATAGTTATTATAGTGACTGAAGTTCGCATTTAAAGAGTTAACCTAACAATTGTCTCTCATCGTTTAGGTTGGTATTATTTAAATGATATATTAGTGATCAGAGCGGCAAGAAAATTTCGGTTTCAGTGACCTTATAAACGGATCAAACGCAAAGTCTCTAAATATTTAAACCTTTATTAAACATATTGGTTTTGAATAAAACTTTATTCGCTGCAAGACTCTATTTATTTACTGCCGTGGCAAACGTTCTGTCATTACAAACTAGATGTATATTCGAACAGCGTAACGGAAAACAAAATGAATTTTTCGTACCAGAATCTACAAACGTGATTCACGAAAAGATTTCTCCCTGTGTGGGATATATCTTACTCGAGCCGGAGAATCGTTTATTTTCACAATATAACAGAACAGATCTTTCATACCGTACGTTTAAGGTCAACAGGATGTTTATTTATTTCTGTTGCCGATTGTATCGGTTGGTTTCCTGAAAAGAACCTGACAGAAGGGAGGACCTCATATCCGTTGCGTTTACAAAACGCCCCGATAGCAGCCACCGCTACTACGGAAAACTTGTGTTCAATTTATTCACCCTGTCTCCTCTGTGCTGTATTAAAACTTTTACGGATGTATGTCAAAAGTATGGGGAACTTAAGCGTATAGAATATTAAAAAAAACATCCTGCCCTCTCCTCTCTTACTTTATCTTTATATCTTCGTATACAAAAATTCAAGATTTACTTTTTTAACTGTAATTTCATTTCCTTCGAAATAGCAGCTACATACACAAAGCTTATAGAAGGAATAACAAAAATATACTTAACGAATTTTATGTGTTTAATTATCAGAACTTTCTAATAATCGGTTTCATCTTAATATTATAAAATAATTATTTGTCTGCGTAAGCGTGAATTATTTATTACCCGATAGGTGGAGTATGCCCGTTTTCAGTACAAATATAAAGAGTACTGGAGATAGCTCCTTTAAAATACACTCTTAGGTAAACGTTTATCAAAACCATTCACGAATTGCTGAGGGCGTGAGTGGGACAGAAGCAAGGGTGACGGTGAAACGAGGTAAAAGAGAGAAAAGTCCTTGTTTACTTTCCTTCATAAAAAGAACTCATTCTGCTCTTTCAAAGCCGACGTCGTTTCAAAACATCAAACATTTCATTCTTCTGGTCTTGTGTTCTTTGTCATTTCACTGACGAGTAAGCAGATCGCGGTGATAAACTGCTTTTTATTTCTTAACCCCTTCGATGTGTAATAGCTATCGGCTAGTGATACCGTTTACTGTCATACAAACTGCACATAATTTACTGCGGTACCCGCCTCTGTCTCTTTCTAACATTACTTTATCAAATCGTCAATATTTTTTATTGCTGGACATAAAATGAAAGTTTTTTGAAGTCACATTAAATATGTAAGCTACAGAGGAAAATAAATCTGTAACGTAGAATCATCGGACACGTTTGCCGAACTAAACTAACAAGAATTAATTAATCTATTAAAATACGTAATAACATGTGTTATGTTATCAATGGGAATCAGCTATCTGCTTGAAAGATAGCTATTGCCTCTGAAAAATAATTTTCCAAACTTAAATGCAAATCAATATTTGAGGAATATAATGTTTCATTTTGATAGACTTTTACAAGGCTTCTGTTTTTCTGTGTTAATTATGCCAACACTCATCTGTCGCAAATCGTGAATCAATAGCGTAAAACCTGTTTACATTGTGAGAACTTCAGAGACTTGAATTTATCTCTCTGTATTAATGTTGTAATATTGTGCACTAATCGAAGTTCCAGTAATGCAGCGATTTAAATTTGATTTTTATAATTTATTTTTAATAGTGGTAACATATTACTGGCCAATTATATCCAAACGGCTTGACCCTGAGAAATTCTCAGATGGATTTTATGAACCTGACGTATTCAAAAAATACAATTTTAAATTTGTGTTTAAGCTACATGTTCGCGATAAAACTACTCAAATTTCATTTGAAAATCCAATAGGGTGCGAACGCATTATGTATCTACGTGACACATACATGTAATTCAATGCGGTATTCAAACATCATGTCAACATATTCATTCTTGATAGAAATCTTCATTATTAATCATTAAGCCAGTCTTTTCTCGACTTATTTATTTACTAAAAACGTCTAAAACTTTCCGACGACGTTGATGTTTGTCTTATTAAAATAACAGTTTTTATCATTTCCTCTGACACTTCATTTGAAACGGAGTAGAAAACAGGACCCGTTCTCTAGACGCTGTGTTACACCGTCTCCTTTGTTACTGCCAATGGGAACAATGAAACTTGATTACACTTCAAAACTATCGAATTGGTCTAAACGTTTCTGCTCCTAAGCCTATATTTTGTAGTTAACAAATATCGCCAGTAACTGAACGTGTAAGCTCTAATTCCAACTGTGACCGTTAACAACTTAATCCTTAACCGTAGTCTCGCGGTGAGTATAACCGTACTCCGTACACAGTTTGAGAACAGATGACGTTTGTTAGACGACACGTCTGTCAATTTATTTTGCTAGTTCGTGTAAGCTCTGTGAGATGTACAGTCTAAGATAATGGTACTCATCCCCCCCTCCAAGGCTAATGGCGCACTCCCCCAAAATTCTCACTATCCCCCCTCACGTTTCACCTTCTGCATATTTCTCGAATGTAATGCATAATAACTGTTGTAAATCATTGCGAGCTGACAACAAAGAAAACCAGCCACTGATCATTCTACTTCTACTAGCAGACGATTACGGGATATTGTTGCCACAGGGCTGCCAGTCTGATGTCCCAATACAAAATCAGCAAAAGGACATCGCCAACTATTGCTACAGGATGCCTGTTATCACTCGTTTAAAAGCAAAATTCATAACCTGCCCCGCAGACTACCTAACGGAAGCATAGAATTAGACTTAAAGTTGGATAAATATAATTTTAAGTTTTTAACAAAATTAATTATTTTTAAACATTTGTTACATCTAAAAATCCCCTCCCAAAATTCTGGTAGCGCAACTTGCCGTGTGGGTACCTCTTTATTAATATATACTAAAGTTGCGGGTTAAGAATAAGAACGAATAATTCCTCGCAGGAGAGAACGTTCGCGTAGCATATGTGCACTTCTAAAATACTACGTACTATTGCTTATTAAGGGTGAAGTTTGATTTACTAGTTTATAACTACCCATTAACTCTCTCCCTCTCTCCCCCTTCTTGCCCTGTCTTTTCCCTGCACGCTTACTTACCTCTGATGGGAAGTTTATTAGACAACAAACGACTATCCGTTCTTTGAAAAACGCAGTACATTACTACCCTCGGACCTTGTCACTCTAATGACACGGAATATTAGCTTATCGTTATTACATACCTGGCCAGAGACGTTTTACGGTGAAATTGCTCTGCCAATGTTAGACACGCAACCAGCCTACAGGATTCTCAGAAACTATTTTTTCCATACTTGAACTTTTTAACTTAATTAAAAACTACTCTGTGGTTTGCACGCGGGTGGTCTAATCAGAAGTTCCAATCACTGTTCAGTTACAAAAATAATAGTGTTAGTTTTCCACATCTGTTTACCGTAGATAAACACAATAATATAATATGCCGCACATAATATAATAGGCCTATACATTTATGACACGCACGCTGCGCAAGACGTTTAGGACAAAACTGTTACTGTTATTTTGTGAACGTTATGAGATATTTACAGAAATCTATAAACCTATGCTTTTTTTGTTGTTATAGGCCTACTTGGCCGTCACCTCACTTAAGTAATCTCTTTCGCATGTAATGATGTTGTAGGCCTATATGTCTGATTGATTGTTTTACTGAAAACATATTCCATTGTAATTATGTGCACTGATAAGCTACAACTACTGCATTCTTAGCGGTAGGCCAATCGTTTTGATTTGGATCCATTTGTCCTAAGTTTAGAAGAGTTACCGATACCATTGTACAAATGCGCAGCTAATGGTGCGATAATTTGGCGGTGGAAAAGTGATCTTGGCGGCCGTGACCAGCAGGTCCTTGTACGTTGGTCGATAATGAAAATTTCAATATTAGTGTTCAGTATAATGCAATCATTATATCGATAATTTGGTAAAATCGAAATAATTTATTATTTTGATAACATAGAAAACTTTTATACCTTGCATAAATTGCCTAGTAGTTGTTTTAGTAATTTGACGTTTGTAATATACTGTTTGTAATACTAATTTTGATAATTTCACTAATATCGACAATTGGAGTAATGTCGATTAATAATGGCGATAATGTTAATATAATTTCGAATATAATGCAAGTAAAATTATTTAATACTGTCCTTTCGCAAATGTTTGTGATAATTAAAAATGTATTTTATTAAATATTAAAAGTTTCAAAATGTATTTTGCGGAATAAAAAATATCAGCGCATCTTCAAAATTTTAAAAACAAAGTAGTTTTAAAGGAAAAAATCATAATAGGCTACCATTGGGGGGGGGGTTGTGGAAGAGAGTGGCAAATGTGTATAACAAAGAAAAGTTAGAACAATTACCTAGCCGGTGAAAGAAAGTGAATGTATGTTCGTAATCAATTATTTTTATTGATTTAAATTTTAAGCCTTTCGAATAGCCTATAAAAAGAAAGGTGGTGTCTGCAAGAAAAGAAACTTCATAAATCGTGTTTAAAATAAGTTAGAATAGTGAATAGATACTTTCTAAAACGAGAAAATACGTTTACATGGTTAGTGTTACGTTTATTAAACCTATTTGTATTATGTTGTATTCGATTTGTCAATAATCGAGCATTGTCGATTGTTAACATTTTCCTCAATTTTAAAATATGGCAGCACTTACGACAGAACTTCCGTATGTAAGCTCAAGAGAAAAACAACAAAAAACTCTTTTATTTTAAAAAAGTCATTTATTACAGATAATCGTAATTATTACGTTTTGAGTGAAGTTTGTACAATTAAATAAATGAATTCTCATATTATAAAAATTTTTGATCATTACAGTAATTCGTGGCTTCTCGAAAATAGGAATATAGAAATATGGTTTGTTTGACTAAATACATAATTTATAGTTTTGTTTGCCTAAATAGTTCTACTGCTAGAGAAATAAACTTTTCATGAACGTGTCAAACACTTTCAGTGAATGGAGTGAAGAACTTAGAGAATTAGGCCTACTGCGCCTTAAGACGTACATTTCTGATGGATTCAGATCTTATAGCACCTGCTAAACATGACTTTGTCCAGACGGATCTATAAAAATCTCTCTCTCTCTCTCTCTCTCTCTCTCTCTCTCTCTCTCTCTCTCTCTCTCTCTCTCTCTCTCTCTCTCTCTCTCTCTCTCTCTCTCTCTCTCTCTCTCTCTCTCTCTCACGTATAATGTGGATTACGTAAATCATTTCCAAACCACAGACGAGCACAACAGAGCATGTAAAACCAAATTTATTCTCACTAAAACGTTTGCTAAACTCAATGTCAGCAGCGATTATTTCTGTCTTGATGCGTTTACATATCAAATTTCTAGACTGTGGAGAATCGTAAGTGTCGATGACGATTTTTGTGGAATGACCCCAGCCTAAAAAGATTATCATGTTAACAGAAAATATTTCAACTGTTTTTTTTTGTGAACGTGCTTTAATATATTTGCAGTAGCTTCCGTAGTGAGTACGTCTCTTCTGAAGTCTTCACGTATGTATCATGAAGTCGTCTTACTTACTCATTATAGATTCTATGCATCGTAGTAACTCAAACAACGAATTTAAGGAAACTCAAATCAGCTGTCCTATTCGTTCTACTTGTATCAGCTGATGTCAAAAACTATGTTTTATTTCTGTACAATGTCGCAGATACTTAACAGGTACGTTCAACTTCTTTTATATTACTGTTCACTTTCTCTTCTTGAAAGTAAACAAAAAGTTAAGTGTGTGTGTGCATCCGTGCGTGTAGACTTTTTTCTATGGTGAACGATAACTGCCGCAATTTCAAACAGAATAAAATAATTTTTTGCGTATGTGCCCGAGTTGTAGAGGACTCAAGACATATTGATTTTGGTGAAGATCGGTTACCAGCTGCGTTTTACGTTTTATCAAGAGTAAAGTACTTCATTTTAATAAAGTATCCTGAAATGAAGGTCATAATAATCCACTGTAGAAAAGTAGATGAAATATCTATAAATGAAAAGGGTAGTTGAAGAGGGAGGGGGGTAATTTTTTGTATTGATGTTATAAATTTATTTGACCGAAAACATAAAAATTTTAATAAAATATCAACAATTGATATCGTTCCATGTTGTCACCACGAATACGTAAACAAAATAATTTTTCGTTTTCAGAAATTCACAGATAACAAACGCCGGGCGGTATTCGCTTTCTTTCGCGTTGTTTAAATAAAAGATAATTTAATCAAATTAATTCTTTATTTTTAAAATATTAACAACTAGATACAATTCGTATTTTGATTATCTTTCTCAGCGTTTTTACCAAAAGCATGCTGATTTATTTGGTTTCGTTCTGAGTGTAGGTCAGCATATTAAAAATAATTTTATAATTAATTAGAACATGGAAGTCATCTATGGGTCTCCATACCGATTTTTTCAGTACTGTGTTTCTGAATTTGGACTGTCATATTAGTTTTTGAGAACATAGGGAAGCGCTAACAGTGGCAGCTTTCGATCAACATTCAAGGAGAGCGACCGACGTTGCAAATCCCTTGTTATCATTTTTTGTAATCGGCCGAATGGAGACAAACGCCGATAGCATTAAACACCCCCACCTTCTACCCGCTACACATTCAATAATAATGAATAATGTATAGTCAGGTAGGCGAGGACGTGCCAAGTTGTTTCCGACGCACCCGTGGCTTAGTGAAAATACTCATAGCTTATAAAACTTTTTTAATTAAAACATTTTCACTGTATTTACAGTATCAGCTGTTCTATCAGCGCCTTCGTGTTTGCCGATACTATATTTGTCGCGTACAACTACAATGTTGTAATTTACAAAATTTTATAACTTCAGTCAGCGTTCGTGTTATTTCATGCCAAGTCGCTTACGTATTTAGCTGTAAATAAATTCATAAAAATAATGTTAATAATGTTGTGTTACAAAGTTACTAAACAAAATAAAAGTGGATTCGTAGATTTTTTAAACTGTACAGTTAGTGTCACTTAATTTTTCCTTAAATCGAAATTCTTGTTTAACGGTTGAAAGTATTTTTCTACTCCTAGTGCCATTAATCCGCACGTGTAGCAACTTCAAATTATCGGGGATAACATGTAGGAAGTGCGTACATCAAATGTAGGGAGACCGTAGCGTACAACTACCGTAGGGGCCTACTAAGACAATCCGGCGTTTTCTTTTATTTTCTTAATCTTTTTTTTTTTCAATTTTGTGGTTGGTATTACGTTTTCAACTGTCCTTTAATTAATTGTTCGAATTCAGTTAGGATGTTTTCTCCAATATTTATAATTAACTCTTATACAATAGATAGGCTACATTTGTTGACACCGTTTCTTCTAGTGGAGATAATTTTGTTGTCATCAATTCTTATACTTCATATAGTTTAGTATTGTTTGTTAAGTTCACTTCGTATTAGACACAGCTCTGGATCATTATACATCTGCATCATTTGTCCCGTAGCCTGAAAAAGAGCTTGTTTGTCCTGTTATGTTTGATCTGTGTATCCTTGTTTTCTGAATTTGACCTAAATTCGCCGACTTTAGACTTTCGCCGATTGGGCTCATGTCAGACACCGTCGTTCATAATGTTGTTCGTTAGCTTAGTGTTTACCGAACCCAAGTGGTAACCAACTTAGTGTCTACCTAACCTAAGTGTTAACCAGCTTAAAGCGTTTACCTAACCTACGTGGTAACCACCTTAATGTTTACCTAAGTCAAGTGTAACCCACTTAGTGTTTACCTAACCTAAGTGATAACCAACTGAGTGTTTACATAACCTAAGTGGTAACCACCTTAATGTTTACCTAAGTCAAGTGTAACCCACTTAGTGTTTACCTAACCTAAGTGATAACCAACTTAGTGTTTACCTATAAGCTGTGCATGAAGAGTCATTGTATTGTAATTAGAAACTGAGACGGTAACCTGTTCACTGCTACCAGGAATACGTTTTGCCAGGAATACAGATCACTATTTTCTCATCGGTGTCGAAAAGTCCAGAATGCCAGTAGTCGAATGTGCACATAATCAACCACATGAAAATGATATAAGTCATTGGCCTTACGATTTTAGGGATGAATCACTACAATGTATCAAAACGTTAAAATTTTTGAGACAGCTCAATAATTTTATTTATCCGTTAATCGCCTTTCACTATCAGTAAACTGTAAGTTGGTATAAGGAAAAACTAAAAGAATAGAGTACCGGAGAAAAACAAAAATATTAAAGCAGATAACAATTATGCGACTTCATAAAACAAAAGTCAGTTGAAACTAAATTGCAGAACACCACTAGCCGGTAGGCATTACATACTGAATAGTTAAATATGGAGAAGGTACCTTATCTCAGCAATCTGCTTTACTCGCCAGTGAAAACCACAAAGAACAGCAAACGAAAAGAATGAGTGCCGGCTGATTTGAAAAGGCGTCTCTTTTGGAAGCGTAAAATGAGTTTTTTCGGGGTGAACAAAATCTACAGTCTATCTCTTTCTCTTGTCGCTTTTTCGTACCGGCTAGCAGCGATTTCTATTTGAATGGCCTTTATAGAACGCTATGGAAGAACTGCTTTAAATTAACCAATGTTAAGAGCCTTTTGTTATTTTGTTAAAAATGATAAAACAGCGCGCGATACGGTTTTAAATAATAATTACACTTATAACAACAAAGTTTACGTATTACAAAACAAAACAAAAAAAATCTCGTATATGAAGTTGTAGTTAATGTGACATTTCATCGATCGTCACTTTGTCACATTTTTATTTTTTGCGAGTCAGAAATAACTTCACTGTCAGGCAGACTTAACACTGAGAAAACTGACAAAGACTAGGTTACAGGTGTTGGAGTGCGATATAGTCGGACGGCTTGGCAACTAATTTAGCAGACGTAAAGAAGAAAGTGCAGATTTTTTGTCCACAAAGTAATACTCTTACCAACAGTTTTTGAGGTTAAGATTGTTAGTAAAGAAGGATTAATCGATTATTTGAGACATTTGTAAAGCATATAGTGAAGTACAATACACGATCTTGTGAAACTGTTATGCACAGCTGCAACGACGATTCTTTTAGGCTATGAAGAGAAATAATGTTTGGTTGGTGTCAATAAATTATGGCTACCGTGTGTGAAATACTGAGTATCTTAATCACTCCTGTACATTGTATTATAGACACGTCTTTTCTGTTGGGTTGACAACCCAGGGAGGCTTTTGCCTTTCTCAACGAGTTTCCTCAACTTCTCCTCTCACTGCGGAGAATTCTCCAACCTCTCATCCTCTTGTGTCTCAAATCATCCTCCACGTCATCAGACCAACTTACCCTAGCCTTCTCTGATTCATCGTTCGTCTAATATTCTGTTAATCATTCTCAGGTAATTCGTCGTCGTTCGATGACGAATTGCAGTCTAACCTGCGACTTCCACTAACCTTACTATATCAGCTCCTTGTATCAAGTGACAGGTTCGTAATGGATTAATACTATCCAGTACACATAATTATTATTCGCTCGGACCCGTATATTTCCTCAAATTTTAAGTAAATTATTCTGAGTTTTGTTCCTCCCTGCTGGTTAATGTCTAAGGCATGCTCTCGTATGTTGCCACCGGTTTAATAATACACCCTCACATATTTTAAGCTTTAGATGTCTCCACAGTGTCTTTGATCTGAAATAGCTTTTCAGACGTAAAAGCTCACACAGAGTGTTCTCACTTGCGACGAAGGACTCTGTTCCATCGCTAAGCCAATATGTCCTAATTATGCGTAGGCGTATCGCTATATCCGTAGTCCTAAATAGGAAAACGTTAGTAACGTGTGATATTATTTGTTAACGAGGATTTCTTGTCCAAAATCTTTTAGCCATATTACCGTGATATTATGTCATCTCAAACATACTATACTGTTACACGTTAAATAACTACCTTATAGGAATACGGAGCGTATTTTCTATTACGGTTTGCAGGAGAATAGTCGCAGGCTGTCATCGGGGCCTTTGTGAGTGCAACGGATATGAAGTCTCTCTGCTCTGCTCTTTGCCGGTGTTTTCCAGGAAACAGAACTGATACGATCGATAACGGAAATATTTACCTCACCGCCGACACGTTCTAAAAGAACGTCTACTTTGTTGTGTTTCGTAAAGATTGTGAAAATAAAAGGTAATGTATCTTTAGCAACAAACCGACATGAAGATGGCGTGTTCTTGTTTTCTTTGAATTTCACGTGTATTTTTTTAGTTACTCTGTTCTTCTGTTCCCTCAGTTTATAATGCATAAACGTTGTCGGAGCAATACATTCAAAAGGCCTGAGTAAGTGAACGGAATTTTTCGATGTAGGCCTACATGTTTACGCTTTCAAGCACTCAGGGCTGTGAAACAAGTGTAAACGTTGTAGTAATAAAGTTAATAAACAGTGTAAATAAAAATTAATATTTTATTTATTAATCAGGAACGATGTTCTAAAATATTGAAACGACTTTTACTACATTTCTTCCTTAAAAATAATTCGGTTGGTGTTGAAACAGGACAGCACAAGTAATATTCGACTGTATGAAAGATTAAATAAAGGAAACGTTTTGACGTAGTGAGGTGAAACGTTGTCGAAGGTAATGTCATTTCAGCACAGTACGTTAACCAGTCGACCTCAACAGTATCTGTGTATTCGAGTATAATACACAGAAGTCACGTGACAGTCGCCTCAGCTGTGCTATGTACATTCCTCCGAAAGCGGCCGACACTTCGGCGGTGGTGGCGTATCGCCCACACTAGCGTGGTTCTAATCTTCCGTGGATAAACTCGAAGGGTAGTCGTTGCCTCGTAATTGTGCAGCTAATACCAAGAAAACATAAGAATCTGTTAAAAACCTCGTCGGGTACGCTATTGTCCAGATTCAGACTTGTGTGAGCTTATGCCCTGAGTCTGCGAAAGCGATCCCCACGCCACCACGGCTCTGTGGGTTTTGCAACGTTGCAACCACAAAATTACATAGTTCAGCCTTCCTCGACTTGCACACTAGTTAGTGCAGTGAGGATCCACAATCTAACTTCCTAGTTCTGCGAACACAGGCAGTATCAACGGCCTGTACCAGGCCACACCTCTTAACATCCAGAACATCCGTGGTCCCTGCGGCAGGAGCTCTACTTGAAGCTTGGGACGTTGCACACGAGCGGGCGACGGGCTTGCCCTTCGCCACGCACAATCCCCGTTCTAGGAAAACCTGTGCACTATCAGTCAGTCGGGTGTAATCCCTCAACTTATTGATTGTACATTAAAGCTTGGTGTTGCAGAACAGTCAGTTGCCCAAGAAATCTGTGGTTTTCTCCAAAAGCAATCTATGGAATCACATATTTGTTGAGTATACGTTAGTCGATAATTTTTCTAACCTTAGTTTTACATAGCCGACTGCGTATTATGGAAGAAAATGGGAGCAATACGTTGTTAACAGTAGCTCATGATCGAATTATACATTATACGAGAAATGATTGGGGGGGGGCACGCTGCAAACTGCTTTTTATCATTGTTTGTAATCATCTGGGCAGGAGGTAAAAGCCGATACCATTAAACACCTCGCCGGTTCTTCAATAATAATGAATAATGTATAGGCAACCAGGTGAGGGAGTACAAAGTTATCTGTAACGGCCACGGAAAAAGAGCAGTTCTGTACAACACTCGTTAATGGAAATATTCATCAATGGTTAAAAAACTTTTTTAATTAAAAATATTTTCTCTGTATTTTCGGTATCTGTTAGTGTATACAACGTGTCGCGATGAATAGCATTTTGTAGCAGCTGGATCTTATTACGGTAATAAGTTGGATATTACATAGTAAAATAAAAAAAAAACCAACCACTGGCCTGTTTTGTCAGGACAGTTTACAAAAAGATTCACCTTACCTAATCACACGATGTGTATATAAAAAATACAGTGTTTAGTGGCTGACAGTGATAAGCTTATGTATTTACTATTTTACCACATAAGACTTATGTAGCTCTTTATTTTTACACACACACACACACACACACACACACACACACACACACACACACACACACACACACACACACACACACACACACACACACACACACACACACACACACACACACACACACACACACACACACACACACCTTTTAATATCAGAAAGGGAAAAATTCGATTATTAGTTATAAATAACAATTGTGTTTGTGTTTTGTAAGTTCTGTATGTTCCTGTCAGAGAGAATACAAATATTTCAAAGAAGTAGACAAATTCCCGGTTTTGAGGAAAAATTGTTTTTTATAGACAGTGGATCGTAACAGAATGAGGTGCTTTTTTACTCCACACTTATCTCATACCGCCGTAAAGCTTAAGGAATATAGGAGAATAAATTCAATACAAGTTTCCTGTGGCTGTCATCACGACGTTTTGTGAACGCGGAGAGTTCGAGGTCCTCCCACAAACGTCCCCTTTGTCGGGTCCTTCCAAGAAACCAACGGACGCAATCAATAAATATACCGTCGACCTTGAGTGTATTGTACAAAACAAGTTCTTTATCATTTTCAAATATTCAGACTGTCATATTCACAAATATTATAAAATTAAAATATATTATGCGTTGATCACAAATTTGTACGTATGCGTATATTTATATGTAGGAACTAATCTAGTTATGTTTGTATATTTATTTGTTAATTAACCTGTAATATTGTTGCATATTCTTGCAAATAAGCTCTATGTTTTTGGTACGCGCGTTTCGAAGCTCTATGTCGTCTCCATCTTCAGCTTTTAATTTTGTAGTTGTCAGCTTCTTGGCTTTAGATTTCTGTATTTTTAAATTTACAGTCTAAAGAAACGTCAACTCATTCGGTCAACAAAGACAGATAGACAGATGAAAGTGAAGACAGTATAGAGATTCATAACCTGTCCTATTAAAATTAAGATAATTCTTGATGGGAAAATTTAAATTTACAATAAAATGAGTAGTACCAAACTAAAAAATGTGAAATAAAAACCTTCAGTGTAAGATTTGTACACTCGTATAGGCCTATCCTTGTTTCTAAAATATTAGTGGTGTACACGCCCGTACCACTTGTTTATACTCCTTTATAATGAGACTAGTAGGCGAACTTATGGGTCTCTAATTAATACTAAACGTTCCTATTCCATCAACGCGGAGTTTTTTAACTTACCGTCTTTTCTCTATACAGGAATACCCTTAATAGTGGTAAAGCAATAATTAGTATAAATATTACTTACTTATCGTCAGATCCATCGTTATTGAAAAGAAAATTATTCCAGCATGTAAAGAATCATTTTCTGATTCTGTAAATTGGGTATCTGCATATTTAGGCTAATAGCCACCACTGTTTAAATTGGAAAATTGAAGATGAAAATGTGCGACTACTGGTATACGATTTATTTTAAATATTTAATTTATGTAAATATTGTGTGTGTGTGTGTGTGTGTGCGCGTGCGCGCGCGCGCGTGCGTGCGTGCGTGCTACGTTCGTCTTCGTTCGTCAGACACAGGAGACGTATTCTGGGCCTGTCAGTATAGTTGGTTGCTCTAGCCTGTGCTCCGCTTGAAAAATATGTGGACTGTATCGTGTTTTGGTTACCACAACGAAACTTTTTACACAAAAGTGGTAAAAGTATAATATTAAGGGGGTAGGGACCTCCCTATCTTACGTATGTTAAATAACGCATTTTTAGGTACACATAACTCAAAAAGTATAAGACATAACTCTTTCAAACAAGAACTAAATTAAAGAATAGAGCTGTGGGTACATGGTAGACCACCTTTTTTTCTTTCTGCTCAACCCAAAAAAATTTTCATATAAAAAAAAGTAATGTAACATTTTTTTCTTGTACTTTTAAAGATTTTTTAGGCTAAATAAAATTTATTATCACATTTATAGATATTATATGTGGTCTACCATGTAGAGAAAAAATAGTTTTATTATTGGTATAAGTTTCAGACCTCTAGGACTAAAAACAAATAATCTACGTGTACCTAAAATTAAAAAAAGGGCGTTTTCGGTAAATTGCGTTTGAAAATAAATATATATAAAAAATGGTAGGTAACTTACTCCTAAAAGAGTCCTGGTCCATAATCTGGGCCGTTTTTTCTTCTTCTTGCTTTTCTGCATCCTCTGTTTTTCTTTTTAACTGCCTTTTTTTCATCCTTGCCTCTTTTGTTATATCTTCTGCAGCTTTTTCCGCCTTGTAAATTCTTGTGCGATCAAGAGTCTGTAGGCCCTGGATTGTGTTTTTGCTAAGTGTACACCCCAAACTTTTTAGAACAGTACTTTTGGCTATATTTCCATCATTAAATGTTAGAACAGCATTCGCTACGCCTAATTCTAATGTATTTATCCCCACAAATTCTGTTTTTGGTACTCTTTTCCAAATGACGCTATTGAAGGATTCATTAGGGTTTTGAGTTTGGCCATGGAGACATTTCCTTAGGAGGTCCGGGTTTGAAAGGTCTTTGAAAATGGGTTTTATAGCCAGTAAAACAGGCTCTGGGAGAGAATGGTTGTGTGTGTATGTCGTGTTAGTGGCTATGGCTCTATTGTATTGACACCAGCTCTCTTCGCCTTTTGGGCACAGCCCATGTTGGGGGTTCTCGTTAGTAGAGAGTTTATGAAAATAAATTGACCAAACATCTCTTATCATATTTTGTAAGTTATTTGAGTTTCTTCTAATTGCCAGACCATAATAATTTTGAAGTTTATCTATGGTGGCATCGGTTAGTCTTCCTTTTCCTCTGATAATTTTGCCATCAGAAACTTTTTTTCCTTTCATTGCCTTACAAAGTCCCCTCAAACGGCTACCCATGCGCTTCTGAATGTGACCTACACATTCCAGCTTTTCAATGTCACAATATTCATATGGTTTGTCCTCAATTACACTGCTAAAAGCTTTTGAGTCGCCGTCTCCGAGATATTTTGTATACTTGACCCCTCTGGTTTCAACTGAGCGCCGAAAGATATTTATTGCACCAGAGGATTCCATCCCTCCACTTGAGCCTACATAGTTAATTTTACATTCATGAGGGCCTTTACTTTCCCCCTTACAAACATGACAAAATCTTGTGAGGCATTCGTAGTCCAATACTTTACCAGTATCAAAACTAGTTAGCGTAATAACGCCATTCAGTGAAGTATATCCCCTTTTCTGCCACGTTCCGTCTATCGCAGCTGAAATTTCGGTAGGCCTATCACTATCATTTTGTTCCACTGCTTCCTTAGCTGCAGTTTTCATTGATTCTTCAGCAACAATTTTAATAGCTGGTGCCAGCATTTTGGTAAGCCTCATAAATTTCTGAGGTGGCGATGGAATGTCCAATAAAGAGCACAACATGTTGCCGCCAGCTAAACCTTTACCGATTGATCGTAAGGCGTATACACATCTAACGTTAACTTCATAGGCCTTATTTGATAGTTGTTTAGAATTACAGAATACAGTTTTTGCATCACAACTGTCACATTGTAAACTGTAACTAACAGCAAGGCCTTTTCTTGGCTGCAATTCTGATAATACTAACTTTCCTTCAAGACACACTTTGCACACACATGAACTAAAAATGAGTTCTTGTAACAAATCTAAATTAATTATGGTATGACCTTTTACACTGTCATGAACATATTCATCTTTACTAACATCTAAATTGGTTGAAGATATCTTCCTGTTAGAAGCACTTACAGGTTTTTCCTTTCCATTTTGATCACTATTTGGTTTAGGCATAACATTACCCTGAGAGGTTATTTTTTTTTTTTTGGTTTCCATGGAAATGTCTTGAATCAAATTTCTTTATTCTAGGCATAATAAACACTCAAGAATGTAAATTAATCTGATAAAAAAACTATAATAACTCCACACACTAATCTAAAATCACAGCACTTTACAAACTTTCATTGTAACCTAAACTAACCAAAAAGTAAACAAACAACACTCAGAGTAAAAACAGCTGACACTACAATACAGTAAAATACTAGTGTTCAGACCAGGTTAGCAAACCTGAAAATCAAAATTATAAAGTTATTATTAGTGTTATAGTATATAATACAGTATTAACGAAGCGCTCCATTACACTGGCTCAGAGGACAAAATCCGAAGTGGAGAGACTTCATAAAATACACAATTAAACACGTAAATAATTGTTTTACATGTACATATTATATATGTATGTGTTCAGGAAGATACGTAGAATAATTTTAGGCAATAAAAAAAATTTTATTTTTTCAAAAATTTTCAGGTCCCTACCCCCTTTAATAATCTATTTAAGAAATTGTAACTTTCAAGAAACCAATTTTTTGTAATTAATTCGTAAGCCTTCGCCTATTGAAGAGTAAATCACATTTTAATAAAACACAAACGATTTAGTAGCGTACATCTAAAAGCTTTGTTGTCCTCGGATATGATTCGATTGGGTTTGCGTCAGTAGTCATCGATTCATTCTCAGGGTGTTCTACGGTTTTTCACTGGAACGTATTGGACACTGTCAGAACAAGAAAATAAAATTTATATTGGATTATGTTGTATGAGGCTCCAGTTCTGTAAGGCAGTCGCAGTGCCTTTATTATATACAAGCGAAGTGTGGATGCTAACGAAAGCGACTGAAAGTCAAAGACAGGCTCAAGACATGAAATTTCTACGAAGGGGAAGGAGTCTAGCCGTCGGCACAGGTGAAGAAATGAAAGTATAAGAAAAGGTTTCAGAATTTTCAGCCGTCGTAAATACGTTCGGTGAATTTGACAACGATAGAATGAGCACATAAAGAGAATGAACAGCGTAAGGTTGCCACTCAGAACAAAAATATATACAGCGAGTAAAAGGCGAAGCGTCGGTGGGGACCGCGAACAAGATAGGCACCGTAAGAACAGGCGCCAAGCTTAGTGCACATGAAATAATAAGACATGAAACTGTCCGCGCAGATCGTAGTGGGGGGGAACAGTGCAGGAAGTGGGGTGTGACGTTACCAACCATACAGCTATTCTAAACACAAAATGATTGGTCCGAAAACAGCGCATCAAAGTTACGCATGCGCAATCAGATCTTTTGACACAGCGCAACCAAACACCAGTTCCGTCTAATTATTTTAGCTGTACATGAAGCGTAGGTGACGAAGATGAATACATTATGATAAACGAAAATGCAAAAATACAAATAAAATGTAAAGTCAAATTTTTAGAAAAGTAAGTTGTTTTAAGGAGCGTTTAAAATTCATCTAATATGTTGTGCTATAAATTATTAAGTAGTTACAGAATCCTCAGTTGCTTCTGTAACTAAGGATCGTCTGAGAAGTCAAGTCAGGAAGAGAGGTAGACGTAAACAGCTTTTAACATTTTTGTAATCGTTTAAGTAGGAAAACAAACGCCGATAGCATTAAAGAGCCTATTCCCTTCCAGTTATTCCTTGGATAATAATGAATCATGTATAGGCAGGTAAGTGAGGAAATACGGAGTTGTGTGCAACGTATTGACAAAAATAGAAACAGCATCTCTCCTCGACGCTCGTTAATGGAAATATTCATAGGGCACGAAAAAACTTTTTAATTAAAACATTTCGACTGTATTGTACGTTTTCTGTTGGATACCCGTGTATCGTGAGCGGGAGAACTTTCCAACGGACTGTACTTTATTACTTCGTTACATATGATTATTAGCTTAATAAAACGCTACTAAGTTTTCTTCAGTTATTTCTATTTACTGATGCTTGCGGGGTGGCAAGAAGTAAAGGGGGATGAAGAAAGTACTAGTTGTGTGTACTAAACGTTAGATTATTTTCGCAAAGTAAGTGGAACGAATTTTTCTTGACCTAATTCCCGTCTGACGTGTAATTAAATAATGTTTAGTCTTCAACAGATGTAAGTGCACGTAGACGCCGCTGAATCGTTGGCACGGCAAACGCCGTATATATAGCTATAGCGGTCGAGAAAAAGAAAACGGAACGTAGCGGTGTGTGAAAATCAATTTATAACGGTTTGATTAATGTTGGAAGGGAAGAAATGTATCTGCAATTACAATATCGCTATCAACTGTACTGGGGTAATTAAATTTATTTCGTTTCACCGAGTTGTAATGCGATTTTTAGTTAAAGATTACTACTTGTCTTGCGTATCTTTTTGCTTCACTTAATCTTCAGTTTTCTTCTACATAAGCTCAATAAAATTTTGCACCAAACGAAAGACAAGCTCCGCGATACGTAGTTAGAATAATGTGGCTGACCCCATTATGTGGACTGCCCCAGTGTACCCGAGGCTTTTATTGTGTGTCATTGTACTCGTCCATAGGCAATCGCAGTCAGAAGCTGGAATGCGTCTGAACTAGACACGTAGTGTTGACTCAGTGATAGGGAAGATCGTTATTTTTATTGGGGTTTTGCGGGAAGGTGGTGTTTAAGATCGAATTTTACTGATCCAAAAGCGTAACGTTCCACCATCATCTGATGCAGCGTCATTAGGGTGTAATACGCGCATAACAGTTTACATTCGTCACAATCGCACGTCGAAGTGATGTTCATAGTTTCACCACTAATAAGCGATGCGTTTGGTATTTATAATACAATTGTAATTTCATTTTTCCCGCTAAACTGTGCATGACGAACATCATCATATATCCAGGTCAAATTCACGGACGAGTTATCTGGAAACAGCAACATTTCGACAAATAGTTCAGTGAAGATTATATTTAAACTGGATCGAGAATTTGGGTACAGTAGGGACAGTACTAAAGAAGTCGTAGTAAAAATAAATTCAACCGATTTTGATAATTTCATTCGCTTACACCAATACCTATCCTCATGTCGCCTGGAAAAAAATCGTAACCAAACGTTACATATGACTTTTTTACCAATTAAAAAAATTGTAGAAAGTAAGTACTGTAAGTATTATGCTCTGTATGACGATGGTTGGCGTGTGGACCCTTGGCTTACCTGCTGCCTCTTCCCCATTGTAATACTTCCGCCCGGGCTCGACAGGAGCTAATTGCCTCGTGAGTCACCTCACTGTGCGTCCAGTATGAAACAATTTTTTTGTTTTGCCTCGTCCAATACTGGTAAAATTTTGTTATATTTGAAATCAGCGAAATAATACGATGAAAATGACACCAAACAAGACTAAAAAATGTTAAATTTTGAGGTTTTCAAGGTAAAAGCTCAACAAGTACTTTAATACACATCTTCAGTGCATAGTGCTTTATAACGCCCAATTTTTAATATTCCTTAGTCGTGTTTGGTGTCATTTTCATCGTATTATTCGCTGATTTCAAATGTAACAAAATTTTACCAGTATTGGGCGAGGCAAAAAAAATTGTTTCATACTGGATGCACAGTGAGGTGACTCTTGCGGCAATTAGCTACTGTCGAGCCCGGGCGGAAGTATTACAATGGGAGAGAGGCAGCAGGTAAGCCAAGGGTCCACACGCCAACCATCGTCGTACAGAGCATACGTTGCCTTAATGAGCTACAAATTGAGAAGTCAAAAGGACCAATTTACCTCAATTAACAACGCAAATACGACGAGGAGTTACTTTTTAAAGTTAACTAATTTCTTGAAATTTGGAATTTACTGTTTTTATGTTTTTACAGTTTTTGTTCATGCTCAATTTAATTTTAAAATTTGTGGAAAGATGAAGAATAACAAGGGTCTTTTCAAGAAAGTGTCTACAAACAACTCTCACAGTGTTCACGAGCCTGCCAAGCTCCCCCACCAACGTTCCCGCCAGTCCCTTCTACAGTAGCGGTGTGAAAGAGGAGTGATTGGCACACCACTACACACATACATTTGACGCACGCGTGCGCGCCTTTTATTCTGCGGCGCACAAGCGCTTTCAATTCTTTGTTTTGTTTCAATTTTTTGTTAGCAATTTTTATTTTTTGTCTAATTTTTATTTTTATTTGTTTTTTTTATTTTTATTTTCTTTTTTTCTAATTTTTATTTATAGTTGTTTTCTTTGTAATTTTTATTTTAATTTTTATTTCTAATTTCTATTTTTATTATTTTTTAAATTTTAATTAGGATGGAATATTTTTTATTTTATTTACATTACATTACATTATTTACATTATTCTGTTTACATTACATAATTTTATTTACACTGATTTATTTACATCACATACATACATACAATAATTTAATTGGTGGGTGGCCAAAAGTCTGTAATGTCTATTAACATCTGTTCAAATAAATCTTCATTTTGATTACGCTTCCTCCACATAAATTCACATAAATATGAGTCCGTTAAATTCCCACACTCAACTAAAGGGAACAAAGAGCTCTTTATCAGTGCTATATAACTAACTACATGTTGCTGATTGCAGCTGCTTTTTTATCATTTTTCGTAATGTCATTCGTTGTTATTGAACATTCTTTGTATTCTTGTCTACACGATAAACACATTTTTGAACCTAGTGTGTAGTGGTATGCCAATCACCCCTCCTTCACACCGCTTCTGTAGGAGTAGGGACTGGCGGGAACGTTGGTGGGGGGACTTGGCGGGCTAGGGAACGCTGCGAGAGTTGTTTGTAGAGACTTTCTTGAAAAGACCCAATAACAATTTTGACATTATGTAAGTTAAAGCATTATAGTACCCAGTCTTTAATTATTGGATGTCTAAATTTGCAAGTCGCGCAATTACGCACTAACAAAACATTCATATACGCAACGTATCTGCCCCACTGTGTCAGGTGGTTCTGAATGAAGTATAGCTGATTTCATAACGAGGGGTGGTTTATTTCTTTAATCAGTTGAATATCAGACAAAAATTATAGTTAAACGTACGTTGAAATCTCTGTCTTAGAGGAGCCGCTGTTCTTCGTTTACCCATTAAATCAAAAGTCGTTATTATTACTAAAACAATAGAGCAAATCAGTTGTTTCAGCTATTTGAGTAATGATACGTAAAAGTCATTACTCACAACTTTAATAACAGTTCCAATGAACAAAGACACTACTAGTATACAACAGTTCTTCATGTTTACGATTGTCCAACACACACTAGTGTAAGAATAAGTATCACCCAATTAACACTGTTGCGACAAATAACGCAGGTCACCAGTTCCAGATGTCCGCACACAATAATTCACAATTTACGCTTTACACAAAATACCGCTATCCAATAACGCACACTGAATCGCAAATAACTCGTCTTATCTCTTCGATTCACAATACGCAACTCACCGCTGCAACAGCTCGCCGTTGTATAAATACCGCTATTTACGGTACCGATAATAATGAGCCAAACTCTGGAAGGTGTTAAAGTCTCTAGATCATTCGAGACGGCGAGGTCAGCCGATCTTGTAAACATCGCTGATACACAACATAGGCCTACTGTTTAATAGGTGTAAGAATATAAGTACGACAAATATGTACAAAACAAGTACAATACATTTCAGTACATAACCTATGTGAAACAATAAACAGAACACTAAAGAACAGAGTTTTTAAGGATACCGAAAGAAAATTTCTAATAAACTGTACAGTGACTACCCACTGTACTCGATAAAAATGTAACCTGAACTATTACAGGTATTTACATTATAGGAGATTAATGTAGCTCAGAAATGACATTTCTAAGAAAATTGAAAAAGGGGTGCACAAGAATCTATAGCATAAGAAATTAAAGACGTAAGGAAAAGATTATGTATAGGTAGAATTCATGATAAAATTACCAAACAGGAAACGGATTACAAAAGCCAGTACTACTATTTAAACTCCTGAGAAGAAGTATGGAGAGGAGAGACTAGAAAAATGTGGACAGTCTAATACTTGAAAACTTTCAAGTCATCGGATCAGCCATTTTGCGTCATCCGTGGAGGGCAGGAGTAGAAGAATATGAATGTATGTAGTACAATTACCTAGTGACGAAAATTACGCATATTCAGGGAAATTCGAAAAATGAGTTACTTGGATTGACATAAACTAAAGAATTTAAAAATATTATTTCCTCGTTAATCAAACATGTAGGCCACTTTCGTAGTGTAAAGGAGTTTAGCTCAGGACAAGAAGCACCTATTAATCACATCCGGTGTTCTAGGAATACTCTTAATTTAAAGACACCGTGTATACCAAGTGAGTATGTGTCACGCGTAACTGATAACGCACGATGTAGAAACGCTAGTAATGTCCGGATTAGATAGTGGAGTTAACCTCTGCAGCGCTTTGTCCCAGCTTTGTGTCTTTAGACGCCAACACTTTAGAACATCGCAGATATACCTCGCTTGCATACTGTACTATACTATTTTTCTTGCTGTACTATTTCTCGATTATAGTTATTGGTTTCTGTGTTGCGATGTTTACTGGATAAAAATATAGGCATATCCTTATATTGCCAGATCTGGGATGATGGAATATTCTCTATTGGAATTATTCGTAATCAGTCTTCAAAAGAACCGATACATTCTCTCCCTGTGGTTTATGTTGCCGAAGATTCTGACTGTGCAAAAATACAAAGAATATCCAACACAGCACTGTACTGTATTTCTTGTTTGTTTTGAGAAGGCAGACTTAGTATACAATATTTCTACTTGTGTTTGTTATTTGGTTCCGATTTGTATCCCTGTAAACATCCAGTTCTTGGTAAGTAATTTTAGTATTTGAAAGGTACGTGAGAAGGACAGGTTAACGGGTAATATTATTGCTTGATGTACACCAAATGCCATTCTTGCCTCCTCCTGTTGTAATTTATTGCGTGTGCACAATCAAATATCTGTTGTTACAAATATTTCGCAATGAATATCCATTGAAAAATGTTTGGAATGCAGTAACTGAATAAGACCAATGTCGGAGAACGTTTCGTTATTATAAAAAAAGTTGTTATTACGTCTGGATTCTATATAGGGAAGACTCCAGACTTTCTGTACCTTAAGGAACACGTAATATAAACTTCTATGAACACGAGATTTCGCCTGACAGTATCGTGCGATGACACTTTTGACTATTGTTGTTCAAATGTAACGGTTACATGTTATCACCATCTGAACCCTTACTGTTATCAAATTTAACCTTTGGCAGTATTGACTTATGTGCACATATGCACTGAGAATGGATAGTAACGTGATTGTGAAGAAGTGTGCGATCTAGACGAGAGCTAATGGCCGATGAAGAGACGGTGTTCTGGGTGAACGCAACCAGTTAAAGCGCTCCTCCCTCCTTTATCACATGACTGCAACAGACGAAGGTCATAGGAAATGAGCCAATGAAGTTTATGAATTGCGAATGGATTATAGCAGGATTCTTAAGACGTTACAAAGGTCTCAGTAGGAGCTACAGGAAAGCCTCCAGGGACGCAAGGAGAGGCAGAGTTTTGGGTGCAGTCGAGCAGTTAAAGGCTGAGCATCACACGTGTATTTATAGGACAGCGACAAATGGGTCGAGGAGAACAAGCCAAGTTAACTACGCTGTATACGATTGCTGTTCAGTGAATGAATAACCTGTAACAGACATTGCTTCTAGAAAAGCGAAGGAAGAAAACCAATAGCTTAATTACAAATTAGATTTGACTAAAATCTAATTTACGAGCTAAATACGTAATAACGGGATAGCGCGAGTGCCGAACACCGTTTTTCATTCATATACTGGTAGCGATACAGTTTTAACAGCAATAAGAGAATTTAATGCCTGTCAAAAATAATTAATTATTGATATTATTACATTATATAGTGCGGAAGCCAACGATTGGAGATTCAAGTGGCTACGAGTGTGGATGCACGCACATGAGAGCGTGTTGCAGTAGTGCAAGTACCGTACTTGCTACAGTTGCGTTTTTCCGCAATGCTGGCGAAGAACTACTACACTGTGTTCTTTTTTCCGATCAATGTTATCTCTCTGTCTCTGCCTGTGTATCTCTCTCTCCCCTCTTCGCTCCCTCCCCCACCGCGCGCATCCACGACCCTCTTCACAAACCAAGCAAATAACCAACTAACAAACTAAGTAACTGAACATAACACAGACACACAAACACTCTTATACGATTTTCTCTAACTAAATAAATAATCTTCCACCGTCTGGCCGGCTATACTTAGTACTTAATATCCGCCACTATGTTCGCCAGAGAAAATTAGTTTTCCGCGCTTCGGTTAATTTGTTGCTACTGTATTGGCCGCGATGAACGTCATCAGCTGATAGATAACTCGGTCAGTTGGAAGTTTTATCGGTGTTTGTTTATACAACGAGAATCGTACAACACAACGGTGTCACGATAATTGATTATCCACTCGCCAGCCGATATAAGCGTGTATTTCTCGTGAGGGATACTGTTCATCCAGTGCCTTTAACGTGTCCCGTCTTTATCTGGGAAAATAATGAATCATTTATTACGTTACACGTACCGAGTTTTTAAAGTCCCCTCTGTGTGTGTATACGCGCGCGCGCGCCCGTTTGGGCAATTACCCTAATGGTTATGTTAGATAGATATGACTTGCAATTGTCAAGAAGTACCACGTGTATACATTTATAAATATAAAATAATATTTTGAATAAAATCACTAATATAAAAGTTTATATTATATAAATTATATAATCTTTTACGTAACGCGCTACTTCAACAACTGACATACAGACTCTGTTCGAATTTTGTATTTGTGATACATAAGTAGGCCTATACCAAGTACAAGTTTTACTGTAATGTGCAGATATATTATTTTGCCTCCTCTATATAAACTGAGTAATACATTTTGACTTGTACCTTATAAAATGCATAAACAATAAATTAATAATAATTGAATACACACATATGTTTAAAGTAAATTGTACACATTATTCAGTTTAAATGGTTTAAAGATTAGATGACTTCAGATATCGATATAGGTTCTACTCTTCTACTATTTTTAAATTAACTTAACGTAGTATAAGATGACTAAGACGAAAAAGAATGGGAAATAGAGTATAAAGCAAATAAGGATATAAAATAACAAAAACGGCAAACGTTTATACATATTACTTACTGTAGCATGTAGGCTAATAATGTGTATTTTGGCAATAATCCGTAACCTTGGCAGTTGCTGATATTATCGATGTGCTTACTATGGCGTATTAAAATAATAAATTTGACTTTGTCTTTCTCGGTATTTGAGGACATGCAGTTAGCATAGCCTTGCTTGAATCCACAATTTTTTTCTCATCAGATCGACCCTTTAACCTTGTAACAGAGTAAATTGAATGATATTTATTGTTTGCGGTCGTTGTGTTAATTAAAAATGAAAAATGTCTTTATCCACGGTGGCACAGCAAATACAAGTCCATCTTTGTGAAGAAATGTCAAAGTGCTACTGTCATCTCACCGACGACGACGTGTTCCTGGAACCCGAGCGGTGACTTCTGCCGCCCACAATAACGGTCTGCTTTATTTTATTATATCAAATATATAGCCATATAGCCTTTCTTGCATTTCATGTTATACAAGTACAGAATATTGTATTAAAATTTTGACACTTTTGTGAACGTATGCTTAAATTACAATTAAGCATTAAATACAATTGTAAATCATTAATAATTCGCCCAGTAGTAGGGGTTTTATTACAAGAAATACTTATAGCGGAATGTATACTTCGCAAAATACATGAATACTTACAGGTGAACATAGCACTTTGCACTTAGGCCTCCTAAGTAGGCTACCAGGGTTAGAAGTCGTTGCGTAATGAACAGTGGAGTAAATAGGCCTACACTCCGTACAGTCCCCAATGTATCATTGTAGTTCCCTGTCCCCACGATTTCGAGTACAAAGCTGCAATGTCAATTGGAGCTGCTTCCGGACTGGCTACGGAAGTGGCGGGTGGCGATCAACACGGAAAAATCCGAGGCGATCTGTTTCATTCATAAGTCCACTTCCCGATGCCAGGCCCTCTCCCTAGAAGGGAGGGCTATCGCCTTGAAAGAGTCGGTGGAGTGTTTAGGCGTCCGGCTAGACCGGCGTCTTAGCTTCACCGCCCACGTGACTGAAACCCGCGACAAGGCTCGCGGCGTCCGAGCCAAACTGTTTTCCATGCTCTCGTGTCGCAACCGCCTGGCTCTGCGCACTAAAGTTACAATCTATCTCTTGTTTCTTCGGTCAGGCTGACCTATGCTGCTCCCGCCTAGTGGTCACTCTTGTCGACCAGTAATAAATGTGAGCTGGAACAAGTTCAATCCAGAACCCTCCGTTCATTGTCGGGGTCTCCATGGTCGTCAGAAATAATGTAATTCGTGGTGGGTTTCGAGTTTCTACTGTTGGTGCTTTTGACCGCTCGCTCGCTGAAACTCTCTTTGCTTCCGCAGCGACCTCTTCCTTCCCCTACATCACAACCATTAACACGTCTGCATCACCTCCACCAATCAGGGTCAAACGCCCTCGGACGATTCTTGATGACCCCCCGAAAAGTCAGCCTCGTCAAGCTATTTCTAAATAGCCATGAGCATCTTCCTCTCCTTTCTGTCTCACCTACGCTCCTCAGGGACATCCTTCCCCATGCATGTCTCTAGCACACTGCTTGTCCCTGTTACCATTTGCCACTGGCACGGGGTTCTCTGTCTCGCGGATAACGACCGACGCCTCAAGGCGTCTACCTACTGTGTCCGAGGCGGGCGACACCTGCCGTCCGCATCGCCACCAGGGGCAGTGCTATTAAAGCATAAATATTGTAACGGTGCATAACCCAGTCCCAATAAATGATAACTCTTCTACTACCATAAAGGTCAGAAATGGGTAAACTATAACTAGCTAAAAATTAAGTTATATCACTAAACATTATAAACAATATTGAAGTGATATACAGTGACAAGTGAGTTATAGTGTACCCAGTGAGGAAATAAGTGAAGGTGAAGGGAACGTCTTACAGAATTGTGCTGTAGATGTGAGAATTATAGATTATAATAGTAGACTGTGATGCTACTAACTAATTAGGTATTTTGTTTAGTTATTGTAGAATTTATATTGTGTAGGCAACAAAATTTAGTACCTATGTTAATTTTATATTTAATAAAATAATTGTGTTATTATATAAGATAACCCAGGGTTTTTAAAAAGTAAAAGATTTAAATATCAAATGATAATAAAAAATAAAATAATACTGTATGAGGAAAATGGCAGAAGAAAATAGTGCAGTGTAAGAATACTATAAGAGATTAATAAATAATATATAAATTCATTTAAAGTTAATAATAATATTAAAGACTTATATCTAAAGTTATAAGAAAATAAACAAAAAACTATTATGTAAATCAAATTGGGAAAGAAACCAAAATTAAAAAGAATTATTTTTCTGTAAATCAAAAATAAATTTATAATAATTAAAAACCGCCTATATACTAAAAAGTAAATAGCAGCACCAATAAAAATTGATATAAAAATTATGGGTTACTAAGAGTAACGAAATAACAAGTATTGTTTAATCGAATTTTGAGATAGAAACTGTTCGGTTGGAAAACGTTATGAGACAAAATTGTATTTAAAAAAACCTTTAGAAATCTTTTGAACAGTACAAAATCATTACAAGATTTAACTAACAGTATAAACATTATGTACCACTACCTTAAATATCAAAGGTAACTTGCTTTACTCCATAATAAAAGTGAAAAACCATTTGGAAGATCAGGCCTAGCCAAGCCGCGTTTCGAGTTTTTTTGACGAGATAGTATCTTACAGACGGTCATGAAATTACAAACAACTAAGAACACCACCTGAGAAACAGCTTCACACAAGTAAGAACTTCGAGGAAAGAGGTAATATAAACATTTCTTTTAATATTTAATAAAGAAAACCTCAAATCAAATTGTCGTGCAGTACAGAAACTTTTAAAGTGTAATCACATGTTTTAATAAAACACAATCTGCTCTCTTACGGACAAATCCGGAACTACGTACTAAAAGAATAAACAAATTTTCGAAGTTGTTTTATTTTGTAAAGCGTAGTATATAATTATCCATTTCTGACCATCTCATAACACAAAGAACTTACCCTTAACCCTGGGGAAATAAATAAAAGAATTATATGTTGATTGATGTTTAAATAAAAGATAAAATTGTAAAAATCAGAAAAAACCAGATTTTATGTCAATTCCATGTTTGCCCAATGAAGTCGATATCATGAACTAGTTATTGAAAGTATCGATTGTAATATTTGTATGTTGGCGGAAGAGAAAAAACAATAATATTATAAATAAATATTATTAAGAAATGATATTGAATAATAAAATGTGTTTCCTTTATTGTAGCGGGTAGTTGTGGTAGATTTCAGTAAAAATAAGAAGAGGACGAGCCACCAGGTAGTATTCAACAACAGTGTCGTTTGGTTAACCTATATTTGGAGACTAATGTCAAAATCAGCTGATTCGGTTCACGGCAAATATTTGAAAAAATTAAGAAATCGTCTACTCCGAGGGTAAACAAACGGTACTTGCTCTCTCTCTTCAAAAGAAGGCTAAACAGCTTCCATAATTGACCCAAATCACACACTCGATTTCTGCTTCGTTTGGGTAACATTACCACCAAATGTATTTAAACCTCAGTATTTATAATTCATAAGTGGCGATTGCTAAGAGGTGTTCTGACCGATCCGAGACCGTAAAAAGACGGACGTCACACACACACTAAAAGGCGGTACGTTACAGATTGGCGCTTACAACAGTGGGGCTGAATTAACTATAAACCCGTAATTGCAGTACACTCTTGGAGAGGTGGAGGAAACCTTTGATAAGAGTCGTTACGTTACAGATTGACGTACTAACGTGGGGCTTGAATAAGACGGAGGTCACACCTGATTAGAGTCGTTACGTTACAATATATATACTGTTGAAAATCCGGCGCGATCTAGCGGATGACCAAGTTGGTGTGTCCCATCCAAATTTTACGTACCTTGTCAAGAAAGTGCAGCACTGTTTTCATCTGGCAGCCATCGGGCACGTCCCGGAAGCTGCAGTTAGGCCATGGATGCACAGACGCCCCCACTATACAAAGCAAAGCAAAGCAAAGCAAAACAGTCGCAGCTAAAAAAAATTGATTCCCTTATAAGCGTTTAAAGTATTTCCGAGATAAAACAGAACGAACAAACAAAAGTAGCCTAGTATTCTCTACATTGCGTGTGTTTACAAGTGTGTCGTTTGGATTCGGTCGGTACTTTTAAGGGTTTAAGTGACCCTTGTTGTCGATTCCTGTTGCCAGTTAATTTACTAGATTTTCCCTTCCAAACACTTGCAACTTCCATAGAAACGCGTAACTTTTAAGAAATTATAGGATGTAAAGAAATCCGTCTCCATACATCAAGTTTCTGCAGAAACGAATTAAAACGAATAATAAAGATAGTAGGGCCTAAATTAATGAACTGACTTTAATGCTAACAATGTGTCCTGGGTTAAGCACGTCAGGACGCCGTACAGACCTGTCCTACGACAACCCAGGCAGCCTATAGCTTCGTTCATTCATGTTTCGTCATTTATTACAGTAATCATTGGAAGTGTGGCAGCATTTTGTTAGGAGTTCTGCGTGTTCTTAAGTTAGGTGTTCATAGTACATTACTAAGATCTATCCGGTATTGGTTCAGTAACTAATCTACTAATAAGTTCTATTTAAGTAATAATTATATATTAAGCCATCTAATACAGAAACTAGCATCTCAGTTTCTGTAAAATCGTGTTTACTTGGTGAAACTGAAGAAACAAGGAATAAATTTATAAAATGCCGAACGAAAACGTATTGTAAACAGTATGTTTATAGGTTTGTTTACATTTTCTTGTCTTGAACTTTGAGTCTACTATACATCTCACAAACTTTTTATCTTTTATAACTTCGTATACTTTCTTTACGTACATTTCTAAACTCTTCAGTACTGTGAGGTTCACTACGAAAAAAAATATATAATTTTCTCAATACGAAAGTATTTCAATATGCCTGCACTGAAGTGATCTATAAACGTATATTAATCTTTACATGTGTATTTATAAAGATGTCTTTTATCTACAGTAATCGCTCCTATAGCTAATTTTAGAACAGAGGTCAAACCATTTAACTGGATAATTAGTTTGTAGGAACGTGAACAGATTTTAAACGACGCGTGTTCTTTTTCTCTGTTGTTCGTATAGGCTACGTAACCTTTCTGTTGGAACCGTAGATTATCTTAAAATTCCGGTAGTTTCAGATCGCCACCTTCAAAAATACTACGTAACATCAAATTGCCGACTGGCAAAGCCTATGGACATAGAACAGCTGCGCACGCACGAACACGTTCTCATATGCAATACAAATATTTGCCAAGTGGATGGCTTTGCTGCCTGTACTACACACACACACACACACACACACACACACACACACACACACACACACACACACACACACACACACACACACACACCGTAATTACTGTCAGCTGGTAACGGTCATTGACAGCTGAAGGGTGCTTAAACCTTATTATCTGATCAATTATATCTGCGGATTATAACGAATGCAAGGAACAGTATGACTGCTGAGCACGCGCGCGCGCGTTTGTGTTTATAATGGCGTTTGTGGTAGCGTATGCGGCCACTATACATTGTATGTATACAGTGTAATGAATACTGTGGTTCCATGATGCAGTCGCACGGATGCGACCGTTGTAAACAACCTAAAGTTGTCATTCAGTTCATTTAACGTGTAATTTTTCGCATTTTTTTAATTTTAACAGTTTTTACTTACTTCTTAAATCCATATGGAAACATTTTTCTGCATATCCAAGTTAATTTTTATGTGTAGATAGTGTAAACAATGTGTATAGCACTCAATTGATATGAGACTGAAAATGAAATTTAGTTATTCTTCATCGTAGACTAATCAAGAACTTAAACTAAGACACTATGTGCAGTATTCATCATATGACTAGGAAGTTGGTACTAAATCGGTAAAATGTACAGTCTGTCAACTAACCTTATGTTGGTTAACAGAATTCTTTCTGAAGCATGTATCAAACATGTGCTGTATTCTATAGGCCTCCTATAAACTGTAAAAGTGTGTGGTCTGCTGACTACATATTGACTACTTTAACTGTCTCGGTCTCTCTTAATTCATAATCATTAGATAAAATATTTCATGACATCACTTATGATTTTTGTCTTATTTCTATATTGATTGCGTTCGGATGATTTTCTCAAGTGACACTTTATAATTTTTGTTGATTACAGTTGTTCGTAAATCACTGAAGGACCCAAAATCGTTAGATGGTTTGTCTAATAATTTGTTCGCTGGGAAAATTATAAATTACACGAGGACAGACAGTTATCCGCTTTGTTTCCAGTACCACATATCACATTATTGAAATCAGTACGCCTTCACGTTTCCTGTGCGTTTCGATAATTCATTCGTCTGTCTTTGTTCGCTGTCTGCCCACTGCTTACTGTTGTCCAATTAACACTGCACGGTGCTTCATGTCGTTCTGACACGCGTTTTTTTAATGTTTAATTTTGATCTTAATTGGAATTTCTGTAACTAGAAAACTATAAGTCATTAATAAAAATAACTCATTAATAAAAATAACATCTTTTCCAATCTTCTTCTCTATAAAGAAGAATCTTCTCTATAAAACGTAGGGTTTATACCCTACGATGTGTACCCATTTTCTCCTTACATGTCATGTACCTTTCGGAATGTAGTCATTATTGCTCTAATTATATCATCCTGTGCTGTATTCGTAGGCAGTTCCGTAATACTCGGAGATTTGTGATTAAGCAGTAATTCGAGTAAAGGGCTGTCAGCTCCCAACCTGCTTATATTTATTGGTACACATACAATAACCAACCAAATAATCTCCTACAGATGTCAAGTAATCTTGTACCAAGGTTTCGTTTGTCTAGGTCGGTTGTCTTTTTGAAAGCATAACCTCTCCGTTGAAACCAACCCTTTTATTGATAGATTATTCCCCCTTGAAGTCAGATTTTCTATTTTCCTGTCATTCGAATGCCAAATTTCGTGTTGTCCTCTTTGTCGCTATAGTAACTCTAGACTAGATCCATCGTAGGATATTATTATCCATGGCAGACGAATCCAGGGTTTTTAACGAGGGTGTTACTTCTTCTTCCCTTCCTTACTGATCACTAAAGCTACGAGACCACAGACTCAAAACTATTGTAGCAAAGTTATACCAGTGTACATTTCAGTTTAAGTATTTTTGCAGATTAAGCGGGATTTGATTTTGATTACATCAGTTGTAATATGGAGTGCTTGGTAGTCACTTGTAGAGTTTGATTGAATTCGTCGGTGACTTTTTCCAACATTTTGAACTTAAGTTCTGTGAATCAGGAATGAGCGGCTGTATCAGTATATTGTCGAAGACTGCCTGCAGGCTATGGTAGCTACCATCGTTTCTTTTGTGTGTCACTGTTGGTACCAGCCCTTCTCCAGTAATTTCTGCTGATGAAGTGTAGTGTTTCCAGAATAGTAACAATTACTTTCATATTCACTTGACGTCTACAAACAGTGATGTGGTGAAGAAGCTGCACAAGTCCAACCGTATGTATGGGAGCATCAGGAGAACAACAACGAGGAAAGAAACACGTCTGAAGTTCTACAAGGTGATGGCCCTCCCCGCACTTCCCCTATAGGTCTGAGAATTATACTTTAACGAACTCCCAAGCCAGTCGTATTCAAACGGCCGAAATGTGATTTCTCGGACACGTGACAAGACATACTCTTGAAGACTGCAAAAGAAATGTCGATGTACGGCAGAAGCTGAATATTGTGAGTGTACTTAATAGAATTGCCCGATATCGGCAAAAATCGTTGGACCATCTTAACCGAATTGACGACTGCCGCATCCCCAAACAACTATGGATTTGTAAGCCGAAAGGACGGATAATTGTGAGACGTCCGAAGAAGCGTTGGAGTGACCGCCTCTAGTGTATCTGTTTGGGACCGGAACAAACCAGTTTTGGTTGAATCCTTGCTGAAGATGGTGATGATGATGATGATTTAATTTTTTGCAACTGAAGTCTATGTGTGCGGCTCGTATGAATCCACTTTGGACCTCTCGGTTACTCAAACACGTTGGTAACTGGAATACAAATATGACTACTATATCTTCGCAGCTTCCAATGCTATTTACAACTATGAATCAGACTTATAATTTCTATTTTTTATATTGGTAATGTATTTGTGAAAGGAGGGGAGAAAAAAGCAAATGCCCGGACTGGTTGTTCAAGATACGGTATAACAATAATAAAATATAGTAACCGAGTAATAAAAAGAAAACGTTTTGGCACATTTATTAAATATTTATGTCCGTTAAGAACCATTACAATAGTCCCAGTTGTTATGTGAAGCCCTTGCGATACAGTTTACCACTCTTAAAACAGTAGATCTGTCACTATAAATCTCCATCACCGTCCACAGTTCACTACTTCCGGTTTAAATGCTTTTAAAATCATTGTAGGTTCTCGTAACATCTGTTGAGAGAAACGTTCTGTTACTTTATACTATGGTTTGCAACATTCAAGTAGTTACAGGTAGTCTACTCATTTCTCAGGGACGTAACCGCCAGCCGTCCTATATTTCATTTCAGTCGTTTGCTGATTAAGAGAGATCTTAAATTATTGTATTGAATATTAATCAAGACGACAAGATAGGAAAGTAAACTGAACTTGAAACAGTGGAAACGCGGTCGTAAAGACTAATAAAAAAACAAAAACAGCTGCGCCCAGCAAAAATTATCGCCTCTGACATCGTCAGACGATAACCTTTAACGCACTTTGAATAAGTACAGGAAACAAGCGTAGAAGCGTTTACAGAATGAGTTACACATTAATGTGCCGTTATGATTTATTGACTTCCGGAAATTTTTTGTAATCAACAGTTTTGTACTGTGTACATTTTGTCATACACTGTGTACAATAAGAATCACGGAGTAGAAAGGAAGCGTCTGCTGTTTAGGCTTGTCACAGTCTGTATGCATTGTTTGTGTATTTTCTGGATCATTTGTTACGTCGGAAGTAAAGCGCGCACGCATAGAACTCAAGGATTCCATTATAGTAGGACGACTAATTGTGACATTTTCTTCCTGCCCACCAAGGCCTTACAGTGTTGACCTACTCACTATTATTTATAGTGAGTGTGTTGTTATATTTCGTAACGTTCATCTAGCCGAAGGGTTCAAAATTTGTAATTGAACGATGAACGACAGTCATCGGGTCGGACCGTGTGAAGCGCAGTCGAGAGGAGGAACAGCTAAAGGTGGACAGAACAGGCGTCCGCTCCCGCTAACACTGCAGTTTTACACGCCAACTACTATAAATAGTGAAGGCAGTGACTAGCTTGGTACAAGGGTTCGTCTAGCCGAAGATGAGAGGATAGTATGAACCTGCTAGACTCGCTGACATTAGTTTTGTTCTTTTTATTCGTATAGTGCCACAATCAAAACAAAACATGTGATATGTATATTTGATTGGCTAAAAAAACGATAATTCTAAATCAAAATAATGATCATCAAGCAGAAAAACAAAAAATAGGTTTGAATTGGTTGGCACGTAATCTTGACACCACCTTCTCGCTCGTGGCCGTATGATCAGAGGACGTATGTGTGTGCGAGTCAGTAAGTGACAGTTGCCTTTGTTGTCTTGCTAGAATACTGAAATTCATAAGTTGTTTTCCACATTCTTGCGCCTTTCCTAGTGCCATTTGGTAAAAGCCATGCGACTTAGCCGCGCGTTTTACTTTTTGTATATTCGGTTCGTATGTTACCTACATTTGATATTGGTATAGACGAAAGATGTTTTCGTCATAACGTCACGTTATTGTGATAACCGTGTTTTTTTATTATCCGTAAATATAAATATCTTTAGTGTGGTGGTTTCTCGTTGCCTCCCACACACTACGTCGTTGACCAATGGAAGGTCATGCGTCTTTAGGGGCAACTTCTTACCTAAGGGCAAGAAGGTGCCCTAACATCTACTTGACAATGACAAGCTCATACCGGCTGTCACTCAGTCTCGGTAAATTAATTGCTTAGAAATTTAGATATTACGTCCATGTCTCATTACTCATTACATGCTGAAGTTTGTGTTCAGGGGAAATTTCGTGTCCCACTACACCATTGCATGTTACAGTTTGTTAGAGAGCCGAGATAACCCTAAAACTAGTCGAAACAAACAGCATCGATCGAACCCCCCCCCTCCCACCGGTCGTAATCACGTTTCCCATTCTTGAGCGAGTACACCACGTGTGCAGAATGCACCCGTCTATTAATAACCGTGAAGGGGTTGCACTTATTAAATAAACACATACGCTCGGCGCTGTCGCTCGCGGTAAATCAGATTTTGCCCACGTTTAACGAGATTCGTTTTATGTATGTACATGTATTTATATTCTACGTTACGATACGCCGTAAATGTCACATAAACTGTTTTGATGCACGTTAATAACGCTATAAAAGAGCGGTGAGGTGATACAGTTCATTTTGCGAGCCGTAAACAATAGCAGGAACTCAACGTGTATTGCCCACAGAGTTTGTTCCGTAACGTTTTATTACAGGTGCCAAGTGCATTACAGCTCTGCCAGCTTTAATAACTCTTTGTATTCAGTTAAGAATTGTAATTTTATGTAAGTGAGTTAGTTTTCGTAATGACTATCGCAAGTGCTTACGATTAAACCGGTAGGCCTGTTCGCATTCCATGTGGTATTTTACGATCGGTTTCCTTACAAAAATGAGATGCCCTGTTTACTACGTTCATTCTGCCCAGCTACATCAGTTTTACTTCTATTATGCAGTAAGGTCAGTAACTGATCTTTCAAAATAAGTCAACAGTTAAAGTATAGACACCTTAAAATTACGTGTCTCTTAAGTTCAGCGCGTTCTTAAAAGTTATTTATAACTCTTAGAGTAAAGGCTATTCGGTGTTAGCATATTATTACAAAACTGAGTGATCATGATGTATGTCCATACCACTTATTTCAGTAATTCGTGTTAGTTTTTGGCATTCTTCCTTCCTTGTTTGGCTTTTCATATTAGATGTTAGACTTTTTTCCCTACATAAATATCGTTTTTTTTTTCAATCGCCTTCTATTAAAAACATCTGTTACATTGCTTGTGGGCAGTATGTAGTCCCCATGTTAGAGGAGGTCTTCATCATTTAATTATTGAGTTCTCATCTAATATTTTTTCTACGTATTTCCTGGCAGTAGTTTAACGTGGATGTAACAACTACACACTTCGGTTCGTTAACCGCCGTGTTACTGACCGTCTCAATTTCATCTACCGTATTGTTTATATTTTACTCTCACATGTAATCTATAGCCATGCAATTCTGCTTCTGGTATTTTGTTTTTCGTTTTTTTAAGGCCATTTTTTGTCTTGTTGGTCACTGCGTCTTGTGTTTTACTGTTTTCTTCGTTACTTAACTAATAAATTCAATCCATGGAGAGACTTTGACGCCTTTTTGTCTTCGTAATCTAATCTTAGTCCCTCGTTTACCTCTTTGTTTGTATATTAGCATTAGTAGTGTTTTCTTTTGAATTTAATGTGATTTTTTTACATTCGAATTCAGACATTTATATTTCTGCTTTTTTAAAAGTGATGTATCACTTGGTATTGTTGAAGGTAGGGTTGACACCATTCACCGCGCATCGAACGTTATAATCATCAGACTCTGTAACTTCCGACGTCTGTTTGTCTTTATGATTTGCTATTATCTACAAGAGTAATGAAATAAGTCTAACAAATAATCGATTAGCCAACGAACTAACTAGAGCAGTGTCGTGCCGTTTAACTCCTGCACAGGAACTTCTATTCTCGTAGGATACGTTTCAGAATCATCTTGAGGCTAAAGGTAGGTCTCAGAACCATCAGAGAGGATATATTCGTGTAGGTTACGTTTCTCTCGTGCTTAAGGTTACAGAAGAGATGTGCGTGGATACCCCACAAGAGTATACCTAAACAAAAACGAAAACGCGGACAATTACACTGAAACACGCTATGTTTAGTTTAATTCAGAACACTCTATACTACCGCACGTTGATGAACATAGAGAATTCCTTTTATTTGCCTTGTACTTTGTAGGATCAAAACCTGCTGCGCCCAATAAACGTTACATAAATATAGTTAGACTAATTATTATTAATTATACGCTTTGTTTTGTTTAAAACGATATAAATAATTAAACTAGTATGTACATTTTGTACGTCGTTTGCCGTCAGCTTAAATTGCCGGTTAGTGGGTACAAAGTGAACCTCACGAATAAAAATTATGCGCGTGCTGTTTGTCCGTGCGTCGTCAGGCGCCATGAAATTTAATCCTGCTAGCGTGTGTGACGTTAGGATATAATACTACGGCGTCTGTAGGCAGGGAGGTCCGTTACTCCTTGAGTGCTTGCAGAGGCGTCAAACACTTCGCCCACACAGCTTGCACGCCGACTGCCAAATGTCGTTGCCCAGTCTAATGTACTGCAACTTGTTCCTGTTGGCTACTACCACCGGCTAATTGTGTCCGAGAGAACCGTAAGGACTGCTGACAGATTACGTGTTGTTACCCCATTTACGTAGGTTAAACATAGCAAATAATACGATTCCAAAGAAACACGGTGAATAAGAGCAGAGCTGAAGAGGAGTCATACATAGTTTAGTCGATTAATGTGGTAAGTGACGGTCTTCTCGCAGTTACATATTGAACCTTCTTTGGAAGTAATTTTGAATTGTGTCAAGCGCCTGAAGAAAACAACATTGTTAATTCGTCTGCCCAAGCGCGGTACCGGATTAAGGGGGGGGGCTAAAGCCCCGGGCCCCGCTTGCCGGGAGGCCCCATGCCCGACCATTTAAAAACGGACGAATAAATAAAATTTTGTATTTAATCAGTATAAAATAAAAAAATATGTGAGTAAAAATACGGTTTATGAACAATATTTTGTTTATTATATTTATTAAATGATCGTCTGAATAAAGTAAAGAATTGTGCAAAACGCGAAAATTTCATTCATGGGCCCGTGCTCTTAAATAGCCCCCCATAGCCTTAATCCGGTCATGCCTTGGCGTAATCATACCTTGGCTACTTTTAAACCAGTGTTTTTCCAGATTTTGCCAATAACAAATTGGGATTACGAAAAATACATCGTACGCATACACACGCACACAGGCACGATCAGAGACCACAACTTAAAAAGAAAATTCTAGTCGCTTGCTGTTGCAATTTTGTAATGAGTTTATGAGGTTTCTCTTCCATATTCGACGTTTCGCTGATGGTTGTCAAATGATTCTTCAGCTCTTTGAAAATCGGCAAGTGGATGTTTAAGCAATCAATATGTAGAATCGAACCGAAAAAGTACATGCTTTCAAAATAGTAAGTTGAATTTTGGAACCGGCGATCCTTATTGTTTTGTGGACTAAAGCAAACTCTGCTATACAGTTTGTATAGCTCACTAGAAAAACTGTGTGCGAGAAATATGTGCCAGTTCTATTTTTAAAATGTTATTACCGTCGGAAATTCTAACTTGATTATTGAAATATATTAATCGAATATTAAGAAAATGTTCGACCTATTTATAGCAGTTTTAATGCCGGAGTCATATAACCCATCTAACTGACTTATCAAATCAAACAGATAATTCATGATATTAAGACAGTTTTGTCTGTTGAAGAATAAAGTGTCTCTTTCCGGTTGGTGTAAATAAAGATATGTTAAATGTAGGTTTTGTGTCATTCCGTTTTTTGAGTTCAGACATCATGGATGTCGCACAGATGCAAAAAGAAAAAAAAATTATTGGGTGGATCTTTTGTCTATTCTATAAGTCTCCATGTAGACGCTATATACACAGAGGATATCTACACCAGAATCTGGCGAGAAGGCATTACCGTCGCCCACATGGCACTTTGGAAAACGTTTCAAGAAGCGTGCATTTATTTCGTTGTCGTGAGTCGCGGATAAGTGTTTTTATTCGGGCGTTCTTAATAAAATGTTTTATATTAATTCCCGCGGGTCGCATATTTTAAAATAAATGTTTAGCTGAAATTCTCGCTATCTGATGTGTCCTACGCCGTTTTGATGTGTTTGCTCTTAAGCTGTTGTCTGTGTGTAGGCCTACTGAGCAAGTGTCAAATAAACGTGTGAGCTGAGCATCCATGTTGATAATCTGGTATACACGACGAAGAGATGAATCATTTTATCAAGCCATTTACAGTAACGTCTGACAGTTCGCTCCGAATTACACACATGTACACTCGCACCTGTAAATACACTTCTTAATGCAGCGAAAAGAGTTGAACTCTTTAAGATATCGAAAAAACGAGAAATGCAAAAATTCGTTAAGGAAGTAATGGAAGAATAGAATATGTAATGAACGACGCGCATGCTTGGTTTTTATTTGTTTCATAAAGTAGAAGTCTACATCCCGATGTTCAGAGGCGGAAGGGCTAGAACATATCTATTGTTTTTCTTTTTTTGAATGAAATTCGTAAAGTGTAAGCAGACACATTTTGATTATTATTTCTGTTTAGAAATAATCATCAAAATGTGTCTGTGAAACTACTATAAAGAATTCTCAAAATATTTCTGTGCGAAAATAAGCATTGTTAAAAAAAAAAGATTTCAGAACATCAGAGGACATCGCTTTTTAGACATCAGCAACAGTTTTACAGGTAAGAGGTATCTGAAAATCAAAATCGGAAGGAAGTGCTCAACTTTAATAAAGATTATGCACGCGGCCAGCCTCAGTTTCATTTCGGTTAGTGACCGTTGGGTGCCGGACATAACGAAGAAGTGAAGAAAAGGTTACGACTGGAACGAGTTTTCGGATTAGAGAAGACGCAACCTAATATTACTTCTACAGATAAGCATAAAGTTCTAAAATTTTAGGATCGTGGCAAAATAATACGTTTAAAATTTGAACTTGCAACTTCCCACACACACACACACACACGCGCGCGCGCGCGCATCCATACAGTGTATTTATTTAAACATTTTCGATCAACATATATAACATCAACACAAAAATAATTTATTTCTGTTGAATTAGATAGAATTCTTTGTTGCTGCCTGCCTACAGTATTGCAAGAGCTCATTTATCGCTCAGGCACACTTAACAATTTATATGAAAAAATACTTCTATTAATATTGTATTTAAAGTCGAAGTACAATCATGTGCACTTATTAAAGCAGAAACTTTTTATCTAAAGAATTCTTTGAAAATTAAATTTTGATAGTCGAAGTTGTATATATTGCTATACAACTTTAAACAAATTAATCTAAATTTGTTTTCAAATCAATTTAAAGTCTTAATAAAATGTTTAGATTTTAAACTTGAGTCTAAATTTAAACAAGTTAAGCAGTCACAGAAAATAGGTTTTTCTTAATTCTCCTACCTTTTACCCCATATTTCGTATGTCAAGTGATTGTGGCATCTCCTCCCAATCTTGTCTCTACTTCAACGAGGCTAGCGAGAAATTTTTATTTTAAGAAAATTCCTGGTCAGTCTGTTAAATCTAGATTTGATCGAATTGTGCACCAAATATTTATTCTATCAAAGTACAAGGCCTCTTGGACAAACTGTTTGCGTACGTGGTCGCTGCCACTCGTATTTCTATCGAGTTCTGTGTTATCAAATGACGAACTTTGCAGTACTACTCTAAATAATTATTTGACCTTTTCACTGAAGTAAGTTTCTTTATAAAATGAAGTGCAGCTGTGCCTGCCATTTGGTTTGGTAAGGGGAGTTTAATTAGGTATATATGCTACTCCCTAGATGACATTAGAGTCAAAACTTTTGCATATACTACGGTTGACATATATAGACAAGACGCTGTATAAATCTTACTGAATGAAGAAATTAATATTTAGTTGTCAGTGAATGTATATAAAGCTGCGCGCGCGCTCGTGTGCATATATGAAGAAGAACGTAAAAAGAATTCTTCAGCTTTAAATAAAGAATGTAAAAAGTGTGAGTTGTGTAGTGTAAAAAAGCATGCATAATTGTGTGAAAGTCCCAATCCCTGGTGACATATTACAGAATTTCAAATCAACCTTGAAACGTACAAACACGCAACTACCGTAACTGTACACGCTCTATAAGCCTGCGTCCAAACATTTGTTGGGAGTTGGTACGAACGTCGCGTGTGCTTTTCGAGGAAAACGTTTTCATATGTATCGACTGTTCAATTTTCTTATCGAAGAAAAGAAAATTCTCCTTGACATGAAGAAAAGAAATAAAGGGAAGAAGTCTTGTTTTTATTACACTGCTTGTGATAAACGCGTGTAATAGAAAACAAAATGCATTCCTTGCAGAAAATGTTGTATAGAACAAACTTTGTGTACAGTGTTTTTTTTTAAATACTGTGTTCCAGATTTAATTGTGATTCCTTTACTACCATGTGGTTGTAAATTCTGCGTGCGATTGATCGTGTTTCCATGTAACTGTTTATGCCACATTGGAACCAGTTGAACAGTTTGATTAAGTGGAATCTAAGGAAAATTGTTATGGTCAGTCGATACTCGAAGTTTGTGATCGTGAAGGCAAGTCCTGCTGAAATTAACAATTGGTCGCACGTTCGTGGCGCTGTGATGTTATGGAAGCAGCCTACCTGTCGTGCCACATAGCCGTCGTTAAAGTAGACGCCACTAGGGAAATTAGTGAGAAGTATTGACTATACCTAGCACAGCCCGTTTATTAACACGGAAGTGGACAGTGGCGAGTCGCCCAGTTATGGTATTTTTCGCTTAATTTCTCCGTAGTTTTAGTTATTATTATTTTTTTTTTTAGTTTTTTATTGCAGAATAGAATGTACGCGTCTGAGCTTATCCATTCAAGTTAATCTTGATTGGATCCGTCGTTAGTGTTCGCGTGGATCATTATCGACAGACTGCAGCAATTTACTTTAGCTCAGCTCCTGTGCTTGTTTCGGATCACAGTGATAATGGATGAAGAGTAGCTCGCTGATCATTGCAATTCGGCCCACCCGACTGAAATGAGGAAGCTGGTGAACGTATGCCTCCTGTTTATTCAAACCGTGTCGAATGTGCTTTAATAATAAAAGGACAGTTGATGTAATGAAACCGCTTTCTGAAAGAAGAAAAAAAAACAATCACATGGACTGAGCGCGCGGTAAAGCGGCGAGACTAGAGTTCTTCCAATATTTATAGCTTGCCACGTGAGCTGTGTACACCGCCACCCGGTTCATACCTTTGTGTTGTCTCAACATTAACTTATATCAACCGTGTTTATAAGACATTTATAGCGTTGTAAAAAGGTAAATAAATAATAAAGATTCTTTTTCGCTGAAGAAACTTGTTTTATAATCGTATTTTCCCGTTGCGAACACTATTGCCGTGTGTTGTTTACAGTTTGCTGGACAAGTATTGCAGTAAGATAGCGCGATTACCCGACTTTTGTGTGCTTACGAGTCTGACGCGTTTTATGTAAATTGTTGTACGGCGAAATTGACAAGAATTGCTGACATTCACTAAAATTTTACTATAATAAAAATAGCCCGGACTGTCAGTGTCTCACAGTCCCAGTTTGTGAAGTTTTCTTGTGCTGGTTTTCCATAATCGTTTGCATTGGCGTACTTCGTGTTGATATGTTTTTTAAGTAGAATATCTCAATTCAAACATCTGACATGCTTCATAAGAGTCGTATTTATTATGTATAATCTTGTTCTTTGAATTAGCAGCAGTCTCTGTAATTCCAACTTTGTCGTGTTTACTTGCTGAACTGCTACTTGTCATGTTCCGGGCGACGGACTTGACAATAGTTGAAACACTGAAAGGCCTCGTCCGGAACATGACAAGCAGCAGTTCAGCAAGTAAACACGACAAAGTTGGTGTTATGTATAATAATACCAAATGTACGAGTCCTGTGCAAAAGTAAATGTTAGTAAGGAGTGTAGTTTTTCAAGAATTTGTACTGCAGGATTGAAGTCTATATGAACGATAACCGCGTATGGCTTGAAGGGTCAAATTTTATAAGTAAAAAAAAGCCTTAGGAAACTCGAAGTAGTAGTTGCAGTTGGTGCTGACATATGGAGGGAACAGAGTTAAAGTCCATTTATTACTTTTCCCGTGATAGGCCCATTAGCTTTCTTTCATAAACACCTCCTCCCTATTACCAATGATAGCTGGTGTATTACTAGAATTACAATCGACATACATAAAAAGAATTGTTGCAAGCAACGTTTAGAAAAAGAGAACTTATGATAAAAGGTAATCAAAGAAGCCGTGTACGTAAAACGAAAGGAAATAAAACGACGAGGATTGTTTCAGTTCAGTTGAGAGTAGTCGACAGATTTAGTTCTGATGCAATTTGAATATTACAGGTTGATAGTTGAGAAACAAAATTTGTTAGCAAAACTGGGTTCAATGAAACGATTTTAATCTGGAACCAAAATGTGTGCCCTTCTTTACCCTCTTCGGTTGTGTGCCAATTTCAATAATGTTTGCTCGGATTTTTTTATATATCCTGTACAGTACCGTATTAACACAACTCTCTCTCTCTCTCTCTCTCTCTCTCTCTCTCTCTCTCTCTCTCTCTCTCTCTCTCTCTCTCTCTCTCTCCTCTCTCTCTCTCTCTCTCTCTCTCTCTCTCTCTCTCTCTCTCTCTCTCTCTCTCTCTCTCTCTCTCTCTCTCTCTCTCTCTCTCTCTCTCTCTCTCTCTCTCTCTCTCTCTCTCTCTCTCTCTCTCTCTCTCTCTCTCTCTCTCTCTCTCTCTCTCTCTCTCTCTCTCTCTCTCTCTCTCTCTCTCTCTCTCTCTCTCTCTCTCTCTCTCTCTCTCTCTCTCTCTCTCTCTCTCTCTCTCTCTCTCTCTCTGTCTCTCCCCCCCCGTTATTATTTATTTTGTCCCATAACTTATGTGTATACCGCTGACTTCAAATGAACACAGCCACAAAGCGAAGTAACGAGCTTGTTAATGCAGCCAAAGAAAGAAAAAAGAAGAGAGAAATAGATTATAGAAAAGTTGGCAGACATACAGAAACGTTATTAAACTGAATAAGAGATTATGAAGGCAACATTGTATAGGAGAGGAAAGCGTAGACAGAGAGAATGAATAATGTCAAGCAACGGATGAATAGCGACGGTCAATAAGTTGCAATAAGCACATGTCACGGTCTTCACTTGACAGTAATTGGTATCGGATAATTGACGTTTGACTGCTGTGTACAGTACAGAACACATCTAGGAAATAACTTGTTTTGCTGATTGTATCTATGCCTATTTTTTTTTAAATATATTTCACACACACGAAGAAACTCTTATATGTCGTGTTCTGTTGGCTGTCGATGCCGTTACGAGGTTTAAGGCTGTGTTTGAGTCCCATATAAGTTTTGTCGATTACCGTCTTGGTTGGCTGTTGAATGTGTTCAACATGAAGCATTCACAAGAATATATATTTTCATTGTATAAGCATCAAATAAATTGTGTATTACTGTGCAGTAACATGCAGTAAGCATACGCCATTATTTTTAAGTCGGAAATTGTATTTTAAGTAGCGTAGCGTGTAGATCATAGGACAATTTACATGTGCTGCATGGACAAAAAAACAATTGAGGGGTTGTGCGAAGCGATGGCAAGCCCGTCGCCAGCTATTGCGCCGCGTCCCGAGCATTTTATAGAGCTCCCGCCGCGGGGACCCGAAGTCTCAGGATATTCCAGATGTGGCCTGCTACCGGCCGTAGAACTGCAAAAGCTGCGTACTCAATAAAACCACCATGCGACGATTCCGACAACAGAGATAAAATATTGAAATAGTGCAGGCGAGGTTTAATTAAAAAGACAGAGTACGAAATGAAAGGATTAGAGGGATGCGAGTTGGAAGAGATTTAGTGAAGAGAGCGTCCAAAGATATCGTGGGAGAACGAGATGGTTGATTCTATTCAGACAAAGATTAGTTGAAGGAGGACGGGATACAAACAAAAATATAGAGCCTGACTGAAGAACAGGAGATAGCAGCGGATTAAAAACTATGTGGTAGATGATACTGCTCACGAGGGTACTGTGTAGCAGTAATAACAGCTTGCAAATTGAATGATCGCGTCTAGTGTTATGGTTGAGGGGCATTCGTTGAGACGCTGCGCTTCATAGAATCGTATATATCCACTGACATAGCTGAGGAGTAACTGGTGGTTACAAGCTCACTATCGGGTAGGATACCAATGATATTTTATAGATAAAACTTGTAGATAGGCATTATCAGCTCGCTTGCGGCCGCGGTATAACATACACAGAAGGCTACACTACTGCCAGCGCCTCTCCTGCTTATCATAAATTACCAGCCACCGTGAAAATCATACTCTTAAACCGTCCTCTCCGAAACAGAAGAATTGTGGTTAATAACCCTCTCTAATGGAAATAATTCTAGCTACGCTTCTGTCATATACCATCATGTGTGCATCCTAATGTTTTCCCCCAGGTGTTTCTGGTAATCTGTCGAAACGTAACTAGTCGGATAAACCACAACGTTGGCAAGATTATGAAATGCCAGTTCCAACAGTATTTTACTGCCGAATATCTTTGAGTTACTACTCTGTGTGTGTGCGTGCGCGCGCGCGCGTCTTGAATTTGATAATTTGAAATACGAAGATGATCAGTCGTGCAATAAATGTTATAATGAACTGGACATGGCAAAACAACCGTTGATACTGAGAATAAATATTCAGATTATTAGTAGCTTTGAATAATCTCGTATAATTATCAAATATGTCGAACTAGTGTTTTACACCTAAAGAGAAAGTACACCTAATGTTTCTTAATTATTTACTTTAGTAAACAAATTTTATGCTATTTTACATGAGAACCAGAACTATCAGATTAACAAAATATGAATCTACGAATGACTGTAATTATAATTTCGCAAAAATTATTAATCTTTTGACGTTTATTTTCGATTAATAGTAATAATTACTATTTTAAATAGTAAATAATTATTATTTCACTTGTTTATCGATGGATGAAAATTTATAAAAGACAGATCTAATTTTAATAGAATGTTAAGCAAAGAGGTGCATGCCTACACGTTTGTGCACGGAACTGAAATAACAATTGTCTGGTTGAAACCAAGAAGCCGCACTGTAACTGCCTACAACAGAGACCAACGTTTCCCCAAAGCTTGTTCAACACAAAAGTTAATCTTCACTTCATACGGAAACGATAAAGGCAGTTGGTCGTTCGTTTCTGTCTCGTACGTAATTTAAAGCTAATAATGGAAACGAAATTAATGTCAGTATATCGTGACTGACGCGTAATGAGTCCATGCACGCTGCAAGTCGTGAAGTATGCGGCATGCGCCTGAACATAAATCTTGTTATTGACTCTGTCATTGTAAAATTGTCGTTTATTTAAAAAGTTTTTCATTAAGTGGCAGTTAAGTATTGTGGTTCTCGCATTACATACAGTAGTACTATGTTGTTAATAAAAGAAAAAGTTCGATACAATAAAATATCAAGTTGTACTTTTGACAGTAAGAGAGGGGCTGTGTGCAGCGAAGGGCAAGTCCGTCGCCCGCTCGTGCGCTACGTCCGAGCTTCAAATAGAGCTTCTGCCGCATGGACCACAGATGTTCTGGGTTAAGGGGTGTGGTCTGCTACCGGCCGTAATTTTGACAGTGCAGCTTCTACAAGCACGTCATGAAATGTTTGAATATTTTGATATTTTAATGACTGATATTCTGGTGCGGCATGGTAGTCAGAGCACTTCCGCTCACATTACGCCCTTGTGGATTCGATTTCGTTTCACGGTATTCCGACTCTGATTCAGCAGGCTCAACGGCTACTTTCTGAGTATTGTACTTCAACAAATGAGAAATTGAAGTCGTAAAATGTACGATAATTCTAGCCACATACCCGAATTTTTAGCACACGAAAAAATAATGTAGGGTAAGTTACACAGACACTACATGGTGCATGGGAAACAAAAAGCGTATTGTATGTGTACTAGTAGTTAAACACCTGATCTAATATTATGTAGCAAGCTTTGTACTGTTTAGTGGAGGCCGTATGTCTTATTCTCTTCGTACACGTATAAATGACGCAACGTTAATATTAGAGGGTTTAGCTTTAAATACGATGTTTAAAACTCTGATGAATCTGTCCATACAAAAATGAGAGTATTATGTCATTTCTTAGTTTCATAACAGAGCGCATGATTTTGGTTTGTTCATTATACGAGAAGGTGTTTTCATAATCATAATCAGCAATTTACAATACATTATTTTCTTTATCTAACAGACTTTTCTTTTTGCTATTCCGTACTCTATGACCCATTTCCTTTCTGACTTACTACCTCTTTCACACAGCACTTCCATTGCCATTTTCTTAATCGGTGTTCAATATTTCTTGAGTTCCATATTCATATTCGTGGATGTTGGAAATGTAAGCTTTTGTAAGTTTTCTTCGAGCCTCTTCTGGAAAGGTGGTTAATACTCTTTACGCTAATAAAATGTATTTTATACACTCCTTTAGCTTAATTTGGTGTCTTTCTCCAAACTTTGCCACTTCAATTTTTACCATCCCTCTTTCACACAGCACTTCCATTGCCATTTTCTTTAATCGGTGTTCAATATTTCTTGAGTTCCATATTCATATTCATGGATGTTGGAAATGTAAGCTTTTGTAAGTTTTCTTCGAGCATCTCTGGAAAAGGTGCTTAATACTCTTACTCTAATAAATGTATTTTATACACTCCTTTAGGCTTAATTTGGTGTCTTTCTCCAAATTTTGCCAGCTCTTCAATTTTTACCATCCTGCCTCGCCCAGACCTGTGGTGCAGTTCCCCCCAAAAATGCTCACTATTTCCCCCAAGTTTTGTCTTCAGCCTGTGTCTTTAAGTATAACTCATAATAACTTCTAAGACACAAGTAGACTTGAAATATAAATTTTTAATAATTGAAAAAGTGTATTACATTTTTAAACAAACTCATTAAAGTATAATTAATATTAGCAGGATTAGTAAGAGCTATATAAAACAAATTTAATGTAATTTAAATATAAAAAAATTACAGGCATTGCACAAATGCAATGCACAGAGAAGGGCATTGAAAATGCTTCAATAAATCTAAAAAATAGGCCTATATATATTTATGTTCATTCACCAATCAATGAATTCATTCTTCATTTAGCAATGTACAGATTATAAGTTAAATGTAGTCGCATTCATAAGCGAAGTTTTATATGTCTACTACATTATTGACAACAAAGAAGTAGTTTCTATGGAAACCCACCGGTTCCCATTTTCGATCACGCACCAGCGATCGGCCGCAAATGTGCGACACGTCCTTATAAACATTTTCAATGTTAAAATTTTGGATTCCTTGAACACTATTTCAGTCACCGTACATCGTGGTTCCATTACAGTCACTCAAGTGGGTGGTACTTAATATTAGTTGCGTGACTTCCAAAAATCTCATCAATCGCTCTCTTATTCGGGCTTGATTCCTTCCTGCGAATCGTAATTCCACTGTTCCCGGTGTGCCATTGAACGGTTTCTTCTTAATCCTTTTGTTCTCCATTCTCGGGATATGTTCCAGTCGATTCACTGTTTAACCCAGTGTAAGAGGTAAACGTGCATCGTAGATCTTCCTGTTTTTCTATCTCCATAATCCGTTATTACATCTTTTATGTACCGATGTTACATTATAAAAACAGTACATGCGACTCTTTTCCGCCGTTCTAAACATTGGAAAAGGAAGAGTGAATAAAGTGTCCAGCTTTATTCTAATGCTTCGAGCAGCTTTCTCGGATATTTGACTTTATAAAATTATGAATTGTGAATTCATTACACACACACACACACACACACACACACACTCTCCGCCCCCTCTAGCGCTCGCACGCATGAAGTATAATGACTTCGGTACGGTAATCAATAGGTTGTTTTATTAATATAATAAACTATCAAAAATTGTTATACCCGCTTCATTTCCCTTTTCAATTAACAGAAATCGAGACAAAAACTGAATTTTCCGTTAGAGAAAACTGACAACCCGTTGAGCTGAATTATGCGTCTAAGCTGTTGAAGACAGTCATATTTGCACCAGCTTTGAGGCAAACTTTGGAACGTTACAAACGTGAAGTCTTGCCCGAATTTTAGTCGTAATATTACGATTATAATATTTAGACAATTTATAAATCGTTTAAATGTTTAAGAGTTTTTTAACTTTACGAGAAAAATAATGCTTGCATGTGAGGTCTAATAAAGTACATTCCTTTTAAAAAGTTTTTTAGAATGAATTTATCTAAAGGCGTCTTCAATTTTTTTTCTTTCTACATTGTGAGAGTGTGTAAGTCACTTATAGAATCTCGGTCCTCAAAGTGCCGAGTTGTACGTTCTTCAGAACTGAAATTAAACATTTGTGTTGTGTTTTAAGATTCTAAAGAAAGACCGAACGTGAAGTATAATGTTGTTTATTCTGCTTGTAGTGAACGCATCACGCAGCTCGTCTTTCCGAAAATAACAGAAACAAATCAAACTAATTGACTGTAAGAGAGGCATTCCTGTCATTCCTCAAGCGGGCGTTGACAGAACCGTGTGACAAAATAGTAGTACTGGTGTGTAAAAACTGCTCCAGGTAAAGGAACTAGACGGCATAAAGCAGTCAGCTGCTGGTAAAACATGCGAGCGTCGTTACTGTCATTCGTAAACCAACCTCAGCGTGTTTATTGTACGTTAATAATAAACACGGATGGAAGACGACAGAGGTACAACGTTTCCAAGAAATACGACATAACGGCCGCGGCCCCGTTACCGTAGTAAATCACGGCGTTACGACGACCAGTTGACGTCCTATACTGGCAGTCAGTGATACACAGTAGCAGCAATAGTACATCATCGTATCCGCCCCGGCACTTTACGATGCTGCCGGCGCCTTCGCCTATTATAATGCCATTATACGGCTGCGTGGCTTACGGTTAGTGCCTGTGTTTTAATACACGTGTTTTATTTTCGCATTCAGATTACGTCTGAAGTATGCTGGGTCGCTTTGTTTTATTGTATCATTGAGACGTACTCGAAAACTGGCGACGATTCCTCCTTGCTTCCTCGTCGTCATCGTTTATGAATGTGGTAAACGTTATTGCGAAGTAATGGTGCCAGAGTTATTACTTGTGTGTGTTATAGAGCAGTGCAAATACCTAACGCCGTCGTGTAATTTAAAGTATTTTCTATCTACGCCATTAACGTGTGAAGAATAAAAACGCGTAATAATGATTAAAATTTAAAACTGCACTTACTACTGGACCATTACTGTAGTTTTCTGGGGCTGTACATTAGAAAAGTAGAACGGCTCCTAGTCAGAAGAAGAATGCGTTTTCTTATTTGTACATAGCATCCGCTAGCAAGGGTTCTCGTCTATTGGCCACGTGAATGGCGACAGTGGATTCGAATGTTCGTTAGTATTTCGTCTTTCGTTAATTACATCCATCATTGTTCTCAAAAGTAGAACATAGCATAGTAGAAATCTTGATAAATATGCAAATGAAAAACCCCATAAGTAAAGTATTGTTAAAACGTCTAACGTAGGTGAATAATTACCCTCGTCTTTGGTGTGCGTAAAAGAGAATACTTTTAGTGCATCAACTAATGTAGGACATTAAATGGGCTTTAAATTAAGCATGTACGGTAAGCAGACTCGCTGAAACCGTAACGTCATCTATCAAAGTAACTCTTTATCAGTCGTAATTAATTTTTTAGCTCCACCAATGTACCGGCGTTTTTACACATTCGTAACCGCGTTGATGAGGCATTTGTACCTCTTAAATTAACACCTACAGCGACAGCAGAATGACCACGACACGGCCGGTCGGCTTCAAAGCGCTCCGCGTGTATATCTGAGGGCATGAACTATAGGCCTTCTGCTCTGTGGTATTTAGCTGCTTGGTTAGGCGAAACGTTTGTTTTTATATTGGAATTTGTAAAACTAACCCGTCTCCGTCATTTGTATTAACTGATGAGTTGTTATTTTAAGGGAACAATAAAATTTCATACAATCCGGTGTACCTTGCATTTTTTATATTAGAGTAGGTATGTAGACTATGTAGGCTGTATCTCGTATTATACACACTACAGAATGTGTTAATGATTATTATATGCTTTTAATCGTATGTAATGAGATTTAGCTACTTGTAAGATTAATCAGCTACTTAGATTTAACCGAGTTGAGGATGTTCATCTGTCAGGAACATCGAGTCTGTTACGACATACTCCAAATTTTGTCTTCTGCGAGTTCGTCGACAATGAACAGTTCTTTTTGAAATGCACAGTTCATTCTTTCGAACCATTAGTGGGGTTCACTTCTCAGTTTTGTCTGTATTTATTTATAGTGTTCTTACTACTGGAAATTACTTAGTTTTAATCCGCCTTATTTCTCTTTTGTGAATCTATATTCAATAAGACAGTGAGCGCCGCGATTTTGTGAAACGTTTGCATTTCTTTAGTATTATTTTTCAGAGCTCTTCGAATGGTCCCACAAAATCAGCTGAGGTTATTCATTTCGATCATTTTATTAACGTTATTATTGGTTAGATATCGTTGACAATAGTTGTCTTATAGGCGAAGTAGCTAAATATAATTCAGCAACTGTTGTTTATCATGCATGATTTCTGCGCGAACTGTGTTCGTATAACATATTTGTTTAGGACGTAAGATTTTGCTTGGTCTGATCAATATTTTCAGTTACAGTAAAGCGAATGGCTGTGACTTTATAATTATGGTTGTAATAAAATGATGTTCAGTAGGTACCTGTTTGAATGAAAAATTGGAATGGCGTCGTCAGTATATAATGCTGAAGACACTGGACTCCATTGTCTCTCTATTTATTGTCGAGGACTTGCGGTCAACCGTCGCAAGTTAAACTTTTATTATCCGCAGACTCAAACTGCGAAATTCACAACCTTCCAGACTCCTTAAAATAATTGAATCCCTTCCCGTAATCTCTTAAAAGTTTAATCGTATTAACGATAGCGAAGGAGATATCCGACAAGGCGAGTGCTGTAGAAGAAACATCTTTGTCGCTAAGTAACTAACCCCGGATTTGGGTGGAAGGGAATACTGTGCTGTTGCAGGAGAGTCAGGCATACTGTTGAGGTAAACAGCAGACAGGATACGACAGATGCACCAGTGCTAGTAACTGGTAACCTCCGTGCTAGGTGCTGGTAACTTTCTTCGTGAACGGGTTCTGAAGTTCTTCACGAAAGAAACCGGATTTATCACTTGCTTATATTATTTCTCGTGTAAATTAGATAAAACGTCTTGCATCAAATTCAAGTCACATGGAATCATCCTTAGTTTTTCAGGGCCGTAATTAAACTCGATGACGCGTACTTAGGATACTGGATTTAAATGACCAAAATTTCCTTCAGTCTATCTATTTGCGAGTGCGTGTATAGCTCACACATCGTGCACGCCAGAGGTCTTTGTCGCCCCATTCTCCTCGGTGTAGACCCCCCTGTTCCCATCTCCCCTCATATATGCCCGTTTTCCACGATCTCGTGGCTATACCTGTTTCCCTTCTTGTACGTGGAACCCAGTTTATCAGCCTTTGAGGCCAACGACCGTCAGCCATTCGTTCCACGTGGCCATACCATATAAGGCGCCTCATATTTATGGTGCCTGTCCACGCGAAGTTCCCTCCTGATATCTTCATTTCTAACGTACTGGAGCCTGGATACTCCAGAAGCCCGTCTCCACTAGTTGGATCCTTCTTGGGAGTTTCACTGATTTTTCTCCCAAGTTTCAGAGCCGTAAATGAGCATGCTGTCTAAGACGACAAAGTAATCATAAGTTCCTTACTGTTGTAATCAATGCTTAGTTGGTACTCTTAAAGTCTGCATAGAAATGGGAGAATAGGTTTATTAAACGTGTACTGTTTGAGGAAACAATAAGTACATAAAATAATCAGACACGTTGCTATGCGTTACTTCAAAAATGACAAAGCGAAGAAGTGTTGTGAAATCAGAATCCTCAGAGGGGATAAGTTTGGCAACTCTGCTTTAAACTTAACTATTAATCATGAAGCGAGGAATAATTAATACTGTAGTTCGAAGGATTTTGTCAGACGGTACACATCACTCACTACGATCAGGGGTGTATTTACGGAGGGGCGAACGGGACCAGACCGGACCCCCCAGAGAGTCGAAAGTTGACAAGAAATTTTGTTAATTCTCTTAACTTTTAAGCTGTTTTTATTAATTTCTCATCTGTTCACGCTAATACAGTAGTAAGCCTTTTTTAAATATAGGTCTACAAACAAGTTTGTTACACAGCATTTGCATTAGTCTTAATTTGTTTCATCTTTTGTATGAAGCCGACTCGACCGGACCCCCCCCCCCCAAACCAAATTCTAGTCATGCTACTGACTACGATGTAGGTCACAGATACTTAGGATTATCGACACTTCGTATTATATAACTTATAATTGAGGTATGAAAATAGTTTGTGCGTGATCCGACATGTAATTTTATTCTCGACAAATATGATTTTATTCTTCGTATTGTTTAAATTAGCAGCCATCCTTACTATATATGATTATATCCTTAATAAATCCTTATAAATAAATATGATATCCTTAATAAATGTGATTTTGTTCCCAGTTTTACCTTCAGATTTTTAATTGAATAAGTTTAACCAAATATTCGAGGTGAACATTTCATATAAGTTGCAAGTAGGGTGACCAGATATAATTTATGAAATGGAGGACATTTTTTTCGAAAAAGGAGGACATTTGTAAAAGAAGGAGGACAAATACAAAACTCAATATAAATAGTAAATGCAGACTTTTATTAATAAATATATATTATGCGCTGTTGCAAACAAGAAATTTACAAAATTGGTAAAAGTATTAATCAGAAAAAAATATATTAAAAAAAATAATAATAATAATCAGGTTAATTTGCTGTTCTCTTTAGTCATATTATAAATAAATAAGAGGTAAATCTTCTTATGAACACTCAGAATACTTCTGACTTGAAGATATTTTTCTCAGGAAATCTGGTTTTGATATTAAATATTTGTGAAACTCTGAGCAAGTCATTTGTTTGAAATTATATTTCACTATTAATATCCCCTTTACAGCTTCAATGTTCAGTTGATTCCGTTCATCGCTCCACTGTACGTTTATGTGGGAAAACACTCTTTCCACACTAGAGTTAGAGCTGGGCAAAGCAAAGTAAAATTCACAAATTTTTAATAGTTCTGAAAAGCATCCCATGCATTTCGTGAAGAATTCCACCCATTTCATGTGTACCAGCTGGTCAAAAAAATCATCCCCACTTTGAGCAGCTATAAACTGTTTCAAGCATTGAAATTGGTCAAATAACTTGTCATCTGCTATATAAATTTCCCTTTCTTGAAGGTAAGTTAGACTTGGAACTAAGTTTTCGAATGGGAGGCTGGCCGATTCTTTTTTTAGATTCATCCACTCAAAACATTCAAACTCATCCAACTGAGTGGTCCACTTTCTTAAATAATCAAGGCAGGAAGAATAAAGCATCAATACCTCGTTTTCAAAATCATCACACTTTTCATGCATCTCGTTATCTCTGGTATTCTTTAGGATGTTTCTTACTTTCAAAGGAATGAACTTTTCACTCTGCCTGTCTTGCGACGATTTTTCAATAGATTTAATGTAAGATCTAACCTCTATAACAGACGCCATCTCTTTTTGAGCGCCCTCAATTTTGAGATGAAAGACGGACATCAGAGAATGCAAGAACCAGAAATATGCCTCAGATAAGTCGTCTTGAAAAAAGTTTGTCAATATTTTAGGAGCTCTTTCTTGTGATAAGAAATAAGCCTTCAACGCAGGGTATAGTTTTAATATTCTCTCAATTGAAGGGAATAGGCTAAGCCACCTTGTCTTACAGTGTTTTATCAGCTGTTGGTGATGAATCTCTACGGAATCACAAAACTCTTTTAATTCCTCAGTACGAACAGTGTATATTGAAAAGTAGTTATGTATTTTCATAACAATGGAATCGATGTCATAGCTGAGTAAGTCACATCCATGATGTATGGTGTTGTGTAAGATATGAGCTGGGCAACCGACTCCAACAAGATCATTTTCCAATCCTGATTTTAAATAGGTGAACACATTTTCACCTGATTTCCGGCTAATTCCACCAAAATTAGCATTGGTGTTGTCTCCACTAAATGCAACACATTTAGACTGTAAATTGTACTTTTTTAACGTATCCAGTTAAAACAATAATGCTTATTGTTTTAGCAGTTTCATTTGGAGTAGTCTTAAGCTCAAGTACTTTAGTTTTTATTCCCGTTTTCCAATCAAAATATTGGACTAAAATTGGAAATAGCTTTTGATTTCCATGGTTACTACCATCAACGGACACACCGAAGCAAGATATTCGATGCATAACCTCGATCACAACTTGTACAGCATGCGGGGAGAGAATATTATTTATTATTGCTTCTGTTTTTGTTAGGCGTTATTGTTTCTGTACGCCTCACAGGCGTACTTTTTAGCAGTCTCAGAATCAGTGAATAATGTTTTGAATAATACAGATGTACAGTCATGTGATCTGTAAGATAGGTGGTGGTTAACTGTATGAAACGCTACAGTACCCTCAGCTGCACTTACTTGATCGTCAAGTTTGGAAAACTTAGGAAGAAAAAAGAGCTAACTTTAGAGCATCCTGCAGAATTTTGAATGTTTTTCGTATGTTTATCACTGTTAATGTGACGATCTAAATCACTGCCTTTATTTGAAACTGAAATGTAATTGTCACAAACCTGGCATTTGGCTTCATGTTCATTCCTTCCAGCGGAAAAATTAGGATATTTCGCCTTCAACATGTCACTGAAATTACACTTCCGTTTCTCCGACATTCATTAAAATATTAGAATTAATATACACTTTACTGATAACCACAAACTCAAAATCGGACGATCTCCGTTTAGCGAAAATTGAGATTTATGGAATAACAAACAACAAATTGCAGGTTAGGAAACGCAGGTTACGATAAGAAAACAAAGACTGGACTGTCGGCTGGAGGGGTGAAAGACGCGGTCTGTTAGGTTAGACTCGTAGTTAGCATGAATGGCACTAGAGATCGTTAGTGAGGCGACAGCCAGGTCGATCTCCACTCTCCAGACACTTATCAAAGAGACGACTATTAAAATTTTATTTTTCAAATTCATATTGTGGTAAATGCCGGACATTTTTCATATTTCCCAAATGCCGGGAGGACAGGAGGACAAACCTTAAAAAGGAGGACATGTCCTCCAAAAGCCGGACGTCTGGTCACCCTGGTTGCAAGGGATACTGTTATTAACGAAAACGAAGCATAAAAAAGTTTAGATAAATAAACACACCAGAGTTGTGGGCAAAACTATCGTATCGTCCAAAGAGGAGGTGATGAGTGGTATCAGGATGTATGCAATTATACGCGTGTTTTGTGTGCGCGTGTGGTAGTGTAGTGGTCTTCTGGTATGCATTATCTTCTGGCGGCAGGGGCTCTTGACAACAAACACCGGATGTTCTGAACGTGTTCACAACACACACACACAACAGCTCTCTTGATACTCCTACGAAATTCCCACTAGTACTATAAACGTTTCTAAATTTTTGGATCGGATTCTCTCACACGATTTAAAGTATGTATACTTATACGCATAATTTAGATATCAGATTCCAATCTCAGGTATGGACATAATTTCTTGCAATTTTATATATATGGACAATGGACAACTTATTGTTCGGGTAGATAAAAAGCCTTTGTTTACGATGTATAGCCTAGTATGTTTCAACGCACATTCCTTTGTTGCATTATACAATTTCCTTTCATCAATTTTTATTAAATGTTCTTTATGCTATTTATGCAGGTAAATTTTGAAAATACAACGCCTACATTTTTAAATGTGTTTAATATTTTGTTTATTTTAAGGTCTGTAATTTTTTTTAATTCTATTGTGAAATTTGGTTTCCGTAAAGTTCATTGTCTTGTGCAGAAATAATTCTCATGTATGTACAGCAGTATCGTGTTCACACCATGTCTGAGAATATATTCAGATTTATTAAGATTAAAATCTTATTAGTCATTGCTATGTTCACAACTAACTTGTGCAGAAAGGGTTCTAAAGTTAAAGCCTTTTTGGTTACACGTTCCAAGGTAATTCATTTTATTCGACCTAAATTTGAGATCCCAATATTTCCTGTTTTAAAAACTAATGTAAAGTCGTGGGACTTAAATAATCCATTAACTTTGTAATCGAGAATTTAATTTATCTATTACATCCCCATACGTTATGTTTTGTAGAATGGAATCAACGGCAACGATAAACGTCGGGAGTGATTGTATGTGTGTGTTGAAATCTATACAATTTCTTACTGAATTAATATATTTTGAAATAATTGTTTACAATATTATTACATTTAAGTTAATTGGTTTGTGGTAGGGCCTGGAATATTTCACCATCCTTGTTTTAACTTTTTAGGGGAACGAATTTTTGAAATTGTAAATTGTCGCATCGGCATCATTATCATTACTAGTTTTCATTTCTCTGGGCTGTTTTATTTTTGGTTTGTTTAATATTGTTTTAGAAATACGATAATTTGAATTTGTGTGTTTGTACGGCTCATGAAACGTATTGATTCATTTTTTGATAGCTGTACTTACTACTAGTTTAGATTTTTTAATTGTTTTATTAAGATTAGTTGTTATGCTAAAAGTAGTTTCTCAAAGAATCTGCATTAGAAAAATATTAATCATATATGTAATTCTCTAAATACCTGTTGGAAGTAGTAACAAACATGGTTCAACAAACTTGGAGACTCTTGAGAAATTATGTGCACGCAAGAGATAACTAGGAATCTAAATATAAACACAAAAATGCTTTGCTTGTGCAGCGAGCAGCCTGTAATTGTCGTTGATTGTGAATAACTGTCCGTATATAATATTTTATAACTACATATTCCAGTTCCGTGTCTACATAACAGTTGTTTTGTGTTTGTACGGAACGACACGTGAGAATCTTGTGAGGACGTGCTGCTTACCAAAATGTGATTGAAATATTATCAAAATAATCGAAATTTTCTTCTCAAGTTTACTTTATTCCGTTTTGGCTTCAATGGCCCAGGATCAAATAACAACTGGCCGCGGAACCCGAAAAACTAAAAGGAAGCCAGTTGAATTTAAACTATCTGCCGGGCTGTTTGGCCGTGGTCCAAGGTTTTCATTAAAACCAAACGTTTCAGCAGCAGCACTGGCTGCCATCTTCAGTGGATGTATCGCGTCAACCTAACGCAGGGTGTCGTACGTTAGGCCCACAGCACTGTGGTGAAGGCTGACGTAAAAGGAAGCCAAAATTAAGATCCGGCCGTGAAACGAATAATAATATTATTGTGTTCCCTTCACCCCTCGTTGGTAACCATTTATAGTTTATCGTCATCTCTTTAATTGCGACCTTAGTCTAATAATAAGTTTATTATAATTGGTTTACTGTTTCGGCTATTAATTTTCTTTATTGTTTTTAATTTTTTCTTTCCATTTTATGATATTTTCTAATTGTTGCGACACTTTTTCTCTGGCAAGTTTTTTCAGCATTTTTATCGAGATTTTTAGTTTTCACTTCGTCAAACTAGCCGTAGGTAGACATACGGTCCTATGTGAAACATACGCAAAAGCAGCAGCGTATTGTGAGCACTTATCACACGCTCAGTCGTAAGTTGTGATCGGTTGCTAATCGGTTCGTTTCCGTGATACCGCCAGCAAAGAATTAAGTTTGAATGACATCTGATTGTCAGGCCATTATTCAAAGCAAGTTATATTATTCAAACGAATCTGTAATTAAGAACAGTTATTTGTGCTGTCCCCTCGGCGCGCGCGCACGCACCAACAACTATTTATCTGGTGAAATAAACAGGAGAACGTTCAGATTTACATTAATAGAAATTTTAATAACAGAATTCAAGATACAGTCGAATCTAAAGACTATTTAGCCTATGTTTGTAAATTAAAACGTCCATTTTTGCGTTCTCTGAGTAACGTAGAAGACTGAAGTCATACGTAGTATGTTGTTTTGAACGGGAATATTTGACACACGGCTGACAAGCTGACCATGTGGAATTGGGAGGACCTGGATTTAAAGCCAAGGCAGAGAAATGTCAGGCTTAATGTATCGTTAGTGGTGTAAGTGCGCGCGCGCGCCCGTTTGGTTATTTTAATTAAAAATAAAATATCGCGATAATTCTGCGGTCTACGATATGCTCGCCGACAATAATGTAGTGTCTTGTTTGTATAAATAATTAAAAGCGAAATTGTGCTATGGTTACGATAACATGGTGCAGACTGAGCAAATATTTGGTTGCTGCTGTCATTATTTACCTGGCTGAAAGTTTATTTGGCAAAAACAATGTTTGTTTAGAACCGCAGATTGAATTACGGTGTGTGAATACAATGTGTAGTGTTAGTGAACATCGAAATTAATATAGGATAGGCTATCTGCTTATATGTAGACGTTTGTATACTCATACTGCACAGTCTTTGTGTCATATATTTATGTACACACTACACAACAGGCTCTCTCTCTCTCTCTCTCTGTGTGTGTGTGTGTGTGTGTGTGTGTGTGTGTGTGTGTGTGTGTGTGTGTGTGTGTGTGTGTGTGTGTGTGTGTGTGTGTGTGTGTGTGTGTGTGTGTGTGTGTGTGAAGGAGGGGCATATTTGTGTATACTGTAAACGTATAGGCCTATACATGTTTAGTCTGTGAGCGTTCAAAGAAGCTGATAAAATCAGTTTTTATATTTTTATGTAGCTTTTTAACTAGCTACACAAGGTCAGAATTTAAAGTAGTAATAACGAGGGCACTTTGCCCTCCTCCGCCAAATTTCGGACCGAAGCGTTCACACAAGACCGGTACACATATCTGTCCTCTTCACGCGCATAAATTTGAGGTCTGTATTTGTTCCTCACTCAGCATTAAATCAGTAATCACAATGACGAGTTTTTTATCTTTTTTTTTTCGGAAACCAGCAAAATGTATTAGTCACTTGTTACAATCTGGCTGTAGATCAAGCTGTGAGCTCAGTTATTTTATACACTCTGTGGACTTAACGCTATTTGATAATGCTTTCTCAGTTACCGAATTCGAAGGTATGACATGCTTTCGCACTAAGCATGTGGTTACAAATTGGTATTTGTTTAATATTCGCTACCGCGCATTGGTTACAGGCACTTTTCCAGTCGACGACAGATCTTCAGGGATTCAGTAACTCTGACCACACAGCTCGTGATCAGCCCCGTCTCTCGTTTGCCCTCTTACCCTTATTATTCATATACATATATATATATATATATATATATATATATATATATATATAGTCATATAATCTCATCTGACTAATCTCTGCGTAAACCTATACTCGTTTTTCATATAGTTTCCATTTCAAATAGTTTTGATACCGTCTTTGCTGTAGGTAGCATATGATCATGTCACTCCTTCTTGTGCTTGTGTGGGAACGGTGTACACTAAGCTCACAGTTTTTCTTTATTGTTTTCTTTATATGCTTGGCTACGAAAAAGAAACGGTCACTTTCAAAATATTTAATTAATAAAGTTGCGTTAGTGGTTATAATCACAAACGGAAATAACACTGTTCCACACCACTATAGAAAAATTTCTGTCTTTCAATCTGATGATGAGCTGTGAAGCTTTGAAAGTGCTAATCGGAAAAATTTTTGGTGTGCAACAGTGTTATTTCTGTTTGCACTTTCAAAATGCTGTGCATCTTGTTCATACTAAAACTCTGGGAGAATTTCCATAAAAATCTGTAACTACCGATTTATATTTGACTAAAGCAATGAACCCGAGTTTGTGTTTCATACTTTTACAGATTTTTTCATTTTGTTAACTGTCGTAAAATACTTTTGTCTGACGCCGGTATTAAAACCATATTTACTATATGCCATGGTAAGTTTTGCTAGTCAATTTCCTAGTAAACGCTATTCTGGATTGCGTTCTCATGTATAACGATATTTTCTCATTCTCAACTTTGACATTCTGTATTACTGAGACAGCTTCGTCCGTATCATAAATATTCACGAATGTGTTGCCACGTACAGTTTTACAAACTGCTCTCTGTGCTCAGACTAGTGAGTCTGGTGTAGCTGGAAATTTGATGGTTGGGTTATATTCTGGTCCCAAATATCGCTGTCACAATCCTTGCTCGTAGATTTCGTAATTTCGTACCGCTGTGCCCTAGGCTTCGCATTTGGAAGTTGAATAGAAAGAAGAATAAAATAAAAGGTGCGTGATAAGCTCGCAGCGTTCGTAAGCACCGCCTTTCGTTGGAAAAAGCTTCAAACAAAAACAACGTTATGCTATATGCTTCCGTTAAGTGTGCAGAAAATTACCTTTTTATATGACTACCCGTATTGTTGAATAGCTTTTTCATACGCATGAACGGGTTTTACTGCGTTCCTCTTATTGATGTCTGCATATTTTTGCGAACAATGGCGCTAAACGCAGCGTCGAGCGATAAAAACTGTGAACAGTGGATTTATTCGCCTGTGGCCTGGTCGGTCGTTATAATTATTTTGAGTAAATGTTGTGTCTGCGACTGCACGGTTCTTAATGTCACCAGTGCGTAAGAGCGCGCTCGCCCACGCATGCAAATCCACATAAATTATTGGCCGACTGGAACAGTAATTAACTGTAACACGCATCGACTGACTGGAAGTTTGACAAGAATTTCTCGTAGAAGTCCTCCGAGTCTGGCAAACTCATGTAGGCGCACCAGATTTTCTTGTTTTAGCACCACCAATAATCGTACTGCAGACAAGCCGGCCCGATAAAGTTAAACAGATGGTATTCGATATAGCCTGTTAGTTAGTGTTTGTGTGTGTTTGCAGAATATACAAGCGAATCATAGTAGACGTCTTCCCACACATGCATTTCCCACGGAGAAAGAAACAGAATCGTTCTTTTCATTGAAGAAACGAAGGCTTTATAGACTCGATATGATAATTATAACCCGTATTGCGCATGTAAGTTTGCAGTTTGTAATAGGCGAATGGAATATTCAGTCCAGCTACGTTATGTTACTGCATTAACAAAGAATAACAATAAATAAACGTGGCCTGTCTGGCTGTAAGCATAACACATAGAGCAAGTTATCGCTGATCGTATATATACGCGTAAACAGCTTCATTTCTGTAATACACGTGGGACGTATTGTACGCTGGGTTGGTGGGGCTTGATGCTCGTGGGAGATACAATATGTTGCTTGCTATATAGTTTATTCACAATACTGAGTCAGTAGGCATCGTAATGACATCAGCTGTTCTGATAATTGTCGACTTAGAATGAGGGTCATCAAACTTGGCTGATCAGATTTTTACGTGTGACTTTTTAGCAATGTTTAGTTTATATTTATGTGTACTATATTACTTCGTGGTGCTCGGGAATCGGCATTTCAGATCTGATAGAAAAAGTGGCAGCTGTCACTTTATGGACATACTACAATTTCTAAATTACATAGATAATAGTAAAAAGCTTAAAAGACGTAAGAAACCTAAACAAACTGAAACCGACATTTTCAACACACTTAGGCCTATAGTAGGAATACAGAGGTTGTTTACAATTCATAGCTTTGTTCTACGCGTACGTCATAGGAAACATCATTTACAAACTATCGGCATGGTGACTTCGTTAAAGCTACTTCGCTTGTATATTCTGCAAACACACACAAACACTAACTAAAAGGCTAACTCATAAACTTAACACACACAACATACGAATTTTGTTTATTTGAAAAATTATAACTTTATTCGCCTATACTGATCCCTTCAAAGTTATTTACAACAGATATAAGACAATCATGCGAACGTTTTTTATTCTTCGAAAGGTCTGGAATTCAGTTTTTGACGTAACCTTAATCTCTCTCAGCAATTTTTGTATTTTTCTGCAATCGCGAAACATTGTTTTTGTTAAATTTTTTGCTCTTGGGAAGAGGTAAAGATGGGATCTATTTTTTTCCTATTTGTATTAGCCATCTGAGGACCACATGCCAGTTTCAGTTCTTTATCCCTTGTTCTTTTCTTTTTCTCCAATATTCTTTCATCTTTTCACTATATCTCTTCTTCCTGTCTTCAGTCCATTTGAACCTGCGGTTTTCTCTCTCCTACCCTGGACTCCTTCCATTTTTAACACTTTTGCCCGAAAACTCCTCTTTCAAATGCTTCTTCTGTGTTTATATTATTTTTTTATAAATCTTTTGGACTTATTTAATCCAACTTGATGTTGACTTCTTTCCCCACAGATATCTGAAGATCTGTTTTGTTAACCTATTGTCGTCCATTCTATATAAATGTCCAAGAAATAATTGTCTTCTTTTTCTCATTGTTTCTGTTATATTTTATTTAGTCTTTCCAATATTTCTAGTTTGTCTAAATTATAATTCATTGCTAGACATTCACTTGCATATAGGCATTCTGCCCTCACTAGTGTACTGTAAAGCCTTGGGATCTGTTATTATTAATATTTTTATTATTATATTTGGGACGTAACAGCATGTAGTATTCTTAATTGTGTGTGTGTGTGTGTGTGTGCGCGCGCGGTGAAGAGTGGAGTACCTTCACAAACTATTTGATGGGTGCAATGGTTGGAAATGTTTACATCTATACCTATTCAGTTTTCATAATGCAGTGTTTCGTTGTTTTTAACGTCGTCAGTAGTTTATTTTCTGTAGCGTACAATATTTCGTACATAGTGATTTTTGTACGGTATAGGATTTATTTTGCAAATAAATCTTCCTTAAAATGTTTAAAAGAATAAGTTTGGTTATTTTTAAACGTTCGCAAATAATTATGTTGGTATTCCATGTTAAGGCTGATAAGCTTAACGACATAGTTGCAACAAAATGTCGTCCCCACAAACGCTTTTGCAACAATTGTTCAACTCATTTTACACAAATATTATAAAGAATTAATTGCAGATAAAATGCAAGTTTATATTGTAGATAAGAAGAAAGTTTACGCATAGTCGTTCAAGTTTACGTCCAAAAGCTCACATACACCGTCATATTTAAACCAACTAATTGAAATAGAGAGTACAGCATCGAATAAAAAGAATGGAATATGAAACACGAAAGCAAGATATCTGCTCCTTCATGAAACACGATCAAGTACCGCAGCGGTTACTGTTTCGATTTCAATTTTACGTTTTTGTAATTAACATGAACATGACTACAACAGCTGTTTATAAACCTTCTAAATAGTTGTTCATATCAAAAACTAATTTCCGGGGGTGCTTCCTTTCTTGCGAAGTAAGAACAGTCGTAGTGTATCAGCTTCTCTACTATATTAGCTTCCGTTGTTTTCTTGATCGTTGTGTAATAATTATTTTCATTCACTTTACTGAGTATCACTGTATACCATTACATGGGTGTGTATGTATCAGTGCGGCCTGTGTTACGTTTTTATGAGGTGTCTTGGAAAAGTAATATTAATAATTTACGTTTTCAGTTGACACCGGAAAAGTTGGTTCTGCGGGAGAAACCTATGAAAGAACGTTTCGTTGGCGTCGTATTCAAATTGCGATAGTTTTCATTGTAGTTTTATAACTGAATGTTACAACCGATTTTAAGTATCTTTTATATCTTAATTTTTATCGTTAAATAATAAAGTTTGAAACGTTAAAATATACGAAGCAAAATATGATAAATGTGTAAAGTGCCTCGTTGTACGTGTTCGTAGTTAAGTGCTACATCTGTTTATTTTTATATTCTTATTTGGTAAACACTATGATGCGGCCTTCTGTTAGATTCGTGAGTTTAATTTTGTTCCTCGGACGCTACAAAACGGGAGACCACTGATTTATATATTGTTACGACGGTCAAACTGATCGCCGTATGGTACAGTGGGAACAAAATACAGACTCAAATTAAATCACTAATTACCAGCTTTAATTAATCACAAATAACAATTTGTAATCAACAAGGTGGTCTCGTACAATAATTCAAGTTAAATTAATTAATTAATCAAATCAAATTAAATTAATTAAATCTGGCTTGACAAAGCCAGACGCTGTCGCTTATATAGGTAGCGCAGGTCAAAGTCAAACCTCCGCTCAACAGTCCCTGAAAGGATCAAGGCGTACCGCGCGGCTGTTGTATGCAATGTGACGGTTGCATGGCTAGTACAACTCGCCACCAGCCGCTAGTTGTGGTATTCACAGCCAGAAGGCGGCACTGGGATCTCAGCGCCTACTCAGTTCGGCCTCACGACGCTGAGTGCACGCCGTAGGGAGCCTCCGCTGGGATTTGAACTCTGGACAACGAGCGCATCAAGCGCCCGCGTTAGCCACTAGACCACCAGGAGGCTCAAGTAGCGCAGGTGTTCGAGAATAACTTCCCATCCTTACTGCGGCGTGCCAGCATAATGCGTATTTCAAGTGCTCTCCAGAACAGTCTCGAAGGTACTTGAGTGCGGCCTTGACTGAAACGCTACACCTGTTCGGCTTGTGGAGAAACGGGTGGAAGGACGCTCTCGCCTTTTCGAGAGAGTTCCATCGTTACAATATATTAGGTAGGCCTATACGGAGAACGCAGTTTCATATGCATAAGGCTGCATTTGCTGAGGGACAGACATCCACACATATATTTACATCATAGAAACAAAGCGCGATGTTGTTTTGCCACGGTCGGAAACACAACCACATTTACTAAAATAGTCCTAAGTTAGATCATTTAAGTGGCACTGAAATTTGATTCTTGTTGCCGCTTTCATGCGGTATAGCGTTAAAACTCAACGCAAATATGTCGTCTATAAAAACGCGTAATTCTGTCCGCATGTAACGTTCTTTCTTTATTGGACGCCCAAATATAAGTGCTGAGTCTACACAACATCAGAAATTCTCCGCTGATATGTCTGTTTTCTTTATGTAAATCGTAAAAGGCATCTTTAAGACAGCACTCCGTTTTGATTGTCGGCCGAAATATATACGTTTACATGATTGTACGTCCACCCGTTTTCCTGCGGATGAAAAATTCGGTGAATTCTTTATACACCAAAGTGTAAGACGTAGCACACTTACCTATAATGCGTTCGCTATCTGTTATTTTTATAACTCGAAGTAGAGGCAGGCCTAATAAAACATTGGGGAGATCGTAAAACGTCGTTCGTTGCCTACGATGAGAAACTGAATCGCGTGATGTGCGACCGACCTAACTAACGACCTAACTTTTCTACACGCTTGCGCTCTTGCTCGGGTGCACGCTTGATTTATTAGCTTCACCTTTAATGTCGAGACAGTTATAGGAGCAATAAACAGTTACTGGGGGAATAATGAATGGTGTGTGTATGTACTTGTACAAATTTGTACACGGGTTCGTAGGTGTATTAATTGTGTGTGTGTGTGTGTGTGTGCGTGTGTGCGCGCGCGCGCGCGTGTGTGTGTGAATAAGCTAATTGTGTCTATTGAAGTATTAATTAATTAAAATAATTAACAAAGACGACGACGACGATGATGATGATGATGATGACGGCTCTTTTTTTACCGCCTAAGCCGTGTGGATTTGGACAGGTTGTGTGTCCAGCACTACGCTTCAGCAGCCCATTATCACCTCATGATGTTATCCCAGGTAGTCCACAGGGTGGGGGGTTTAAAACGTATCTTGATTTTATGGTACGCACCTTGATTTTAGATTTTTATTTTATTATATTGAAAATAATAACATAGAATATTGCGCAAAATAGAGAAGACAGCCGAGGAAGAAGTGACTGAATGATGTTTCAAAACACGTGGTAAAAATGTCGGATCGAAGATGGAAGAGGAGAGCGATGCATGAAAGCATATTACAGAGAATAACAAAGCCCAGTAGAAGCCAGAAAAACAATTATCCGTGTATGTTTATGAAAGATTTAAAAAATAAGACAAATCTTTTCCGTTTTGAAAAAATTGATCATATTAACACTGTTTTTTGTAGCTCTGAACGTTAAATTCTCTTTCTGCTGTTGTTGGAAAATTATTGCATGCGTATGAAATTCTCGTACTTGCTTGCTCAGTGCACATTCTCAACGTTGAGAGGACGACACTAAACAGAACGATAGATTGCGTGAGCCAGAAAGAGAAAAACAGGGAGAGGCGACACAATAGAATAATCACCGCCTCTTTGACAAACGCTTTCTTCAGTTTTGTGCGTGCACACATCGTTTCACGTGAACATTTCATTCATACAGTTGCGCAAGGGGAGAGAGACACGCAAATTTGAATGCGCCAAGTATTGCAGTGAACGCGTTAATGTGCGTGTACGCGATATACGGCAATTTGGCGGCGGACCTCTGCCGTACCGTGTAATGTATGCCCTTTGGCAGCAACAGTTATACGACTGACCGTATGATTGTTAAACGCTTCGGTCTCTCTCTTTGCACCCTTGTTACGACTTTCTGATCTGAAATTTCACGCACTCTGTGTATATTCGATCTCCGCTTATTTTACAGACCGCTTACCGTTGCCGCTGTATTATAGGAGTGCATAATAAATTACCTGAATTCTGTATGCACACCTGATAGTGGACTGTATTGTTTCACTGCGTTCTAAAACGGAAACATTAAAATCTGAAAACAGTAGCCTGCTAGCTGCAGTTAAAAATATAGACAGTGAAATGAAGTTTGTCTGGAGTGTTTTGAGGTCCCTCAAAAGTTGAAAAAATTTTGACCGATTATTTTAAAAGCACTTTTCACTTGCGCGCATATCACAAAATTACGTTTTGGTTATTTGACATGCACATCAATATTTTTGTACTTATAATGTAATATCTTTAGCAATATTTGAGCACTGTATTACTGTGGAACCTCGATAACACGAACCTCAAGGGGATTATAAAAAATTCGTGTTATTGAGGAATTCGTCAAAGCGAGGTTCGCGTTATCTAGGTTAGATAACAAAAGTTCGTGTTATCAAGGTCCTGCTTCATAACATTCGGCTTACTGAGCTCGCTGCCGTGGGTAATTCGTCTTATAGAGGTCAAATTCGTGCTAGAGAGATTCTGTTGAATAAAAATTTGTGTTATAAAAGTTAATTAGTACAGTATTTTGATCTCAAATAAACGAAAATTCGGTTTATCAAGGTTTTTAACTAAGGAATTTCGGGTTATAGAGGTATTTTTATCATTGAGTGTTTTGGGACATCCAAGGGGACTGAAAAAATGCGTGTTATTGAGGTTCGGGGTATCGAGTTGCCACTGTATTCAGTATTGTTACAGCGTGAATATTGTTCTTCGACGGAACACTTACGGGTGAAGAAAATACAAACCACTGACCAGTGCGGTCAGGTGGGATGTGAAAATGGTGAAGCCGAAAGGCTTCGCCCAGTATACGTAGATATACTACAAGTCGGTATTCAAGGAAGGGCGCTATAGAATATTTGTCGTGACACCTTCCGGTCCGCCGATTAACAATGGCGACGTTGAAATAAAGAGACTATTAACAAAACTATCTAATTGATAATAAATAAAAGGTGTCTTAATTTTACATTACATGTAATTTCAAACAGTGGCGTATCTAGAATTGGGCCGGAATAGGGGGGGGGGAGTCGGATTCTCCTCATACAAAGGAAAAATAAGTTAAGACTAACCAACATTACTATCTTCAAAGTGGCTGAAATCGGTCCCATTAAAGTAAACTGTAATAACACAGTATTTAGCCTATACGCGCTATTGAAACATTGTTTACAAGATACTTGTTGACTGAACTGATTTTCCTATATTTCATATTTCTAACGTATACGCTAATGTTGTGTAATAAACCTGTTGGTATATTTATAAAAGAGTTACTACTATATTCATATACACAGCTATAAAATATAAAGCAGCCTAAAAATGAAGAAAATCCATCAACTTTTTCGGCCCTCTGGGGAGAGGCCCCTTCGTCCTCACCCCCATAAATACGCTCCTGATATCATACAATGTCAAAGTATATTTTTCAATCAGTGTCTAATTTCTTTTGGGTAAAATAATGTGAAAATAAATAGTTGTTCCATGTATAAAAACAAACGAAACCTTTTTGAAAAAGTCGTTAGGTCACTAAGAGAATTCGAACAATAACATAATTCACGATATTTAAGAAAGCAATAGAAGCTCTAACAAAACAGTAGCAATTGACACAAGTCATGTATACTGTACATACACAGATATTTCAGAAATTGCTATTCTTTCATCTAGGACGTTATTGTTTTGTCTATCCATACACATATTGATTTACGTAACATAGGGACTGACTGAAAGCGTCAACAATAAAACAGCACGATATTAATTTATGACTCGTTGGGTACGTGGTGAAACATATTAATACAAAGGTTTTTAAACAACATAGAAACAACATACATACAAACAGAAACAACTGTGATCATAGAGATCATACAGAGATCATGCATAAAACTTACCAAGTGTTTGTATGTTTTTTAAAAACCTTTTAAATAAAACAGCAGACTGAGGACGCTTTTATTAATTAAAAAAATCATGAAATTTTCTGTGTGTCCAATGCCTTATCTTTCTATTGTTTACGTGGGTGTATAGTATATTTGATGTTGTGCAGTAACCTTTAAGTTTGAAACTTACAGTTACGCCACCAGGTTCTCGTGCCCTTAACTTGTAAACAACAGATGGAATGTCTGTTCAATAAATGCGTAGTGAGATTGTATTGAAAAACGAATTCCAACAGTGTATAAAATACGAAATAAAGCAAAATGTTTGTTTGAGAGAAAGTGAGAGTGAGTTTGAGCTTGCAATACGGTGGAGAGGGAATGTCACGACGAAGCCTACAGGTAGCTGCTTCTGTAGTGATGTAGTGCCCTCCGTTGGCACGTTACTAAGCACATAAAGGCTATTATATTTACCTCTCTGTTGAATTATGAAGAAACGGTATCACCTTAGTTCAGTCCTCCGTAATTAATTTAATTCTTAAAGCTCATGTTTTATAAGGGCTCCTTGTATATTCCGTTAGCTCTTTACAGTGTCAAATCGATAAAGCCGAATTTTTTATGTATTCTTCCCTTCCAGATGTAATGTTTATTGTAAGTGTTATATCTGAGTATGGGTGTAGATAAATGCACAAATGCACGCGCACACTTACGCACGCACATACAGAGTCTTGAGTACTTAAAATTACTGCTGTATTCACTGTGCGAAAACGAATTCACTCTGTTCGAACGAATTGAAATTGTTTTGTTATAAAACCGATATACGATACCAAAGTGAATTTCATATAAATAAATACATATTGTGCTGAAGAATTTTAGCGAATTATATACTATTGTTATAGACAAGATATTATTTTTTTCACCTGAGGTGCGATGCAGGGCATTTAAGACGGTCCGGACTGTCAGGGAATGATCCAGGAGTACCTATCTTTCGTCAACAAAGCTGCTTTATATTATTGAGAACGACGCGCTAGACCTGTACCTACGGGCCTTTAATCTATTAGACCCAAATCCGGAAGGTATCTAAACGTGAAACTCTCATAGATAACTTGACTGGGAACTCCTTATGGACCGGGAACTCTGTCTTGTGTCCAGAGAGGAAATATTCCCCGGGAGCTACTGTGCTTGGATACCTCTTTAGACGCCCCACTGGCTGGTAGCCTAGACGTCTTAGGAGTTCTTCCTGTTTGAAAGTTCTTTAGGTACCTTTCGAGGATACCTTCCATTCCTCCTTGAGATGAAACAATCCAGAGATAACAGATCCCATTACCACCCTATTCATGGATTGCTCAAAGCATGCATTGGGCCTCCATCTCCGCGAAATTATTTACGTGTAACGGAATCGACGCTTCCCCTGCGTGGACATCACTTGCATTCACCATTTTTATTGAGCTGCTCATTATCCATGACCGACTCATGTAACCAGTAAAGAATAGTATTGTGCTTATGAACTGTGTATTAGCATTTTTGTGAGTAGATAAAATAGCAAAATCGACATGTCTTATCCCTACTATCGAAAATGACGCGAACCCTAAAATTATGGCGGGTAATTGGCGCCAGTACTGTGAATTAGGTAGGGAAGTCACCTGTATAACTGTCAGGAATGTATTAATACCCATTGGTGTATTATTCTGCACGATATCCCCTTAATTACCTCTCGAGATTTGCGTGGTTACCACTTCAGATATGGAAAGTAAAAATTAATATCTAATGAAGGTCACCGCGGCGAGGCGCGAACCGAGTAACAGTAGCAGCCAGCATTATTTAAATGAACCAACACCGTAGCCGTCTCGTATTTAATGTATATTTATGAAGAGAAGAACTCGAGAGTCCGCTTTTCACTTCTCTTTCTCTCTTTCTACTTTGTATTCATTTCGTTGTTTTTTCATTCACGTTGTTAAGTGTACGTAGCCTATAACTTCATATATAAAAAATGGAAAAATACGCCAAGGATAAAAAATATATATTCAACGAAAACTAATTTGACTTTCATAGCAAATTAGCGATTCGATCTGTAATAACCGTTGAGATGGAGGCGAGCACGAAATTTTTATTAGCAAAATATCGGATTTCTGTCGTACCCGCCCATTCTGTAGGCTTTGTTACTACTTCCAGCAGGAACTGTAACACTTCGGCCTATCTGTACGCCCCTAACAATTATGTCCTTGTTTAATTAACTTCCTCCATTTGATCATAGATTTTAAGTGTGTGTTAGTCTCTCCATCACTTTTGATACCTTTTACGTTTTTCTGTTAGTGTATGCGCGACTTATTCTCGTGATAGAGGCCGTTCGCGTTAGGCAGATGTCTTATGTTTGCGTTTTGTTTAACCCATTGATATAGTTTTGGGTCGTATAATAATTATTGTTAAGACGAGCCGAGATTAGTTTTGTTACTCTTGAACACCCCAGTTATTTTTTGTTTCTCACATTTCGTACAAAATCTTCTGTTTTCAGCTGAGAATAAAGGCCGAGCTTATAAGCTGCCAATAAAAACAAATAATAAAATCTTTCATAATGTAGATAGAACATTTAATATAGGAAGTGTCCTGCGCGCCACGTAGTCGGTTCTGAAAATCCTTCAAAAAGTTATCAGTTCAAACTCTTGACAGACTTATAAAACATTTGGTGTGGACACGTGAAAAGAAACAAAGGAGGTAATAAAAAATGAAATTACCAACCGAAAAGAATGAGGGCCAGAAACTTTCGTCGAAGGTAAAATGAGGGAAGCGATAGACGGACCAAATGAAAAGAGACTGGGAATTGGGCATAATTAGAAGCTAGGAGGTGGGGAAACGCTAAAATTCAACTCCCTCCGTCCGCCTTATTGCGCGCGCGCACACACACACTCACACACCTTTTCATATAATATGAAGCTATATGTGTCCTCTATATATAACTTCAAGTTTTTTGGACGTCAGTGTGCCTTAAGCACATAGGCCTACACATATTTATAAACAAAACAAAGCTCTTGTTTTTACACCCACGTGCTTCGAAGGTCTGTTTTCATATCTACAAGAGTCATCTGAATCATTTTCACTGTACGACGTGCAGTTCATAAATATATATTGCAACCCTCACGCACGTACGCTCTTGTGTGCGTGCGCAGCAATTCATATTATAGTCCTACATTTTTTAACAACCCGTTTTTCATCGCCTCTGCGTTTATGCATGATTCATTTGGGAATCTTTGTCTTGCTTCATAAGAAATTAACCTCATCTGCCAGTATTCTCCGGTTTTGGAGAGACAGTTTTCTGCGTGGCGCGCGCTGGAGCGTGTGTTTTAATTAAACATATTGGGATACTGAACATGTCAGGAAATAATTCTTCTTTACTAACTGTGATAGTATGAACTGTATAAACTGTTTTGCAGAGTCTTGATTCATATTTTGTAGGAAGCTGGTCTGTAATTGTATAACTGAAGCCATTTATTAACTTTAAATTTCTCACTGTTGTTTTATATGCTGACGATTTTAAACGAAATTCTCAGTACATTTTTTTGAATTGTCATCCAATTCACGAGTTAGCTTATTACTTATTTTGTGTGGAGGTGCCTCAAATAACGCCCCAAGGAAATTAACTGTGATTAGTACGAAGCGTAACATGCACTTCCTTGCGGAAACAACGTAGTTAAGCATACTGTACTGCAGAATGTGCTCGAGTCTCAAACGAGCATGCAGTCACTTTTCTTTGTCCGATCGAGTTAAGCGAGCTGATAAGAAATAAGTGTTACTGATACAGAAAACCAACTCTGTAGCAGAATCAGTTGCCCAAGTCACCACGCCTTCACGGTATTTGAAATTAATATTGTGTAAATTGAACTATTAGATCTCCGAGTCCGCACCATACGTTCGTACGTTTCTAAAATTTTCAGTTTTCATTTAAAGTAAATGTAATAAATCGCATACTGGTAATGGACGTAGGCTTCCTGGTATTCGGAAAGTTATAAAACACAAATTAGATTCTGTCATGGCGGGTGGACGTTCCTCGTTGATTTCTAGTCTCTCCTATTACATTAGCCATAGGTTTCATATAAACGGAAGTAAACGTACTACCAAAAAAAACACGTCTTAAAAACAAAATGCCTAATCAAAGTATTCGAAAATGGGGAAAAGTAATACGGTTTATCAAGCAATTATTTTAATTACAACGGTAAGAACTGAGATTCGAGCGAATTATTTCCAGTTGAAAAGCAGAGTATCTGATCTATATTTTTAATTTGTTCGCTTTAGTTTAGGGAACGTGTGGCCGATGTAAGTGCACCCTTCGTGTATCAAAAACTGTGCGTCAGACAATGGACAGACAGTTCAGAGATTGCCAAGTCAGGAAACTCAGAATTCCTTTAGAAGAAAATGTGGAATAAGTAAACCGACTTCCGAACCCGAAAGTTAAAGAGAGATCCCAGCATATACAGGAGAGCCTGACAGATCTAGGCGTGATTGTTCAGGTAGCTATTTTAGTTAATATAGAGTAGAACTCATTGGCTGACCGCAAAAATATTTTGGAAGGAAACTGTTATGGTGGAAACAGTCTATACTTTTAAGATTCCGATCCGAATGGATGGTAACTCCAAACGAAAGGTGGGTAGCAGTAGTTTTCACGTCTGTAGAGTTTCACATAAACAGCTACTGGAGACTTCCGATTACCGTCTACAATTGAGCATTTTTTAAAAATATCACACTTCTTCTTCTTCTTCTGATAGTTCCTATCCGTTTGGGATGTTGGATATAATACAGACTATTTTAATTTTCTGCACTGCTGCACGGAGTAAGTCAGTTGTATTCATGCCAAACCAGGTCCTTAAATTTCTCAGCCATGAGATTCTCGGTCGCCTAACTCCTCTCTTTCCAAGTACTTTCCCTGTAGTATGGACTGCGGTAAGTAAAATCTCTGTTCATGATATGTCCCAGATACTGAAGCTTTCTTATCTTCGCTGTGTTAATAACTTCCCTTTCTTTCTTCGTCTTTCTAAGAACGTCAACATTAGTTATATGTGCTGTCCATGAAATTCTCAGTATTCTACGGTAAAGCCACATTTCGAAAGATTCTTTTTACTTCATAACTGTTCAAAACTGTCCCCCCCCCCCCGGAGATCCGATTGGGGAACTTGAAGCTCCAGATGATTTTGGCTCGAACATAGCCATGATGATATTACTAGAGATATCTAAACGATCTTTAATGTAGTGGTTTCTCGTTGCCTTCTACATCCCACTGTCGTTGACTAGTAACTACTGTAGTTCATCCGCCTTCGGGCCGATTTCTCACCCCCAGGACAATGAGGTGCCCTACCGCTTGCCAGTTCATCCACCCGAAGCTGTTGATTAGCAAGTGGGAGACTACTTATTCCGGTAGTCACTCGGTCGCCATTTCCTCGTCAGTTAAAACAGGGTGCACCATACAACCGAGACTGTACTTCGAGAAGGTGAGGTTGGCATTTGTACGTGAGAGGCTATATATTGCGCATCATATACCTTGCCCAAAAAATATCACCAAAATGTGTAGTTTAGTGAAACGTGAGTATAAATGTAATGACATTTATAGTGCTGAAGATTGTTCGGGATTACCGTGTTTTTACTATTTGGTTTCAACAATTATCTTTGGTGTACCAAAGATTTATGGAGAAGTGTATTATAGTAAATCATTATATTAATCTCACTTCATGGATGAGTAAACATTGGTGTTGATAAGACTTCTATTTATTCTTCTTTGTTAACTCGAACACACGTGCTGTAACTACGAATGCAGATTGTCTCGCATTTGCATTTTGCGTTCATCCATCATCCGTTTATAATCGCTTTCTTCGCCTTCGCTTTGTATACTTCGCGCGTCGTTCCTGTATGCACTGTCGCAAATAACTGTTGATACTGATTTCAATCAGAACTTTCTGAATTTAATAACAATGATAGATGATTTTGTATTAACATACTTGTGTAAATCGGAGTAGCGAGTGATAGTGTTATGAGTTAATGATTTATGAGTTGATGTCTTTCTTGTGAGTGTTATATGGATTTCAATTAGCTTTATCAAGTAGGTAAGTTATGACAATAGGTTGTTTCTTACTCCCGCCTTAAATTTTGATGTATCTGATCTCTCCGTGTTGGTGATATCGCATCGTATTTTTTACTGGACGAATTTAATATTGCACCTCGTTTTGAATCTTTGTTATCATACTTTAAATCCTGTTGCTCATTCAGTAATATATACTAATACAGTGCACGTTGTATGTAGGCCTACGTATGTTCTTTTTTGTCTCTAGTAACTATTACAGTTTTGTAGCCTTCTCACCTCCTCGGTTTCCCAGCCCTTGTCCATTAGTCTATCTGATTTTCCATAATCATCTGTATGTTTCAGTTGCTCGGTCAGACGTTTTCATCTCCTTTACTTTTAAGATTGTTTCTATATATTTAATTATATTTCTTTCAGAAGGAATAGCTGTAAGAAATAAATATAAAACCTAACCTAGGAAATAGATAATAGCAAATAGAGGTTAAGAGAAGACAAATGACATAGCAAAGAGGAGGAAGGGAACTTGAGGAGGGTAGAGATTGAGAACCCTTGGGTAGTACAGTACCTTCGTTCCGGGTTATGTGGACACTGGTTCTGACAACCAATAACCAGGGATGTATGAAGCGATGTTAGCTCGTAGCTGAGCTCTTAACCAAGTCGTACTGCGTGGTAAAGAGCTGTGATAGGTTAACTTACTGACGCCGAACAGTACGTATCTAGACCGAAATCTTGATAAACGTTCCTGGTGGAGGACAGAAGTATTGTGCCTAGTTACGGTGTATGGAAGTGATCTTGGACCGGCTTAACTTTTAGGTTATCAGTACAGAGTCCGTGTGTTAAAGTTATCTCTAAACAAAACCGAATGCTTCGTGAGACCTACAGTATGCTTTATCGTTCAGTTTAAATTAATTACCGCTGATCTTCAGTTTTTAAAATAAAACGTGTAAGTTTGAGGTCTATATTATCATTTACATCGTAACGTGTTATTACCCCTACTATGAATTCGGACATTCATTGTGTTAAATGAACGTCTTATCATTAGATTATAAAGTTCAGAAAATTCTTTGAAAATTAAGTTTTATAAATACATGTTTTATCTGATAACGCTGATATTTTTTGTTTGCGGTGTCCCGCTATAATGCCTGTCAAAAATTCTTTAAAAGTCACTAACATTTGTAGTGATAATTATTCAGTAAACACGTGTGTTTCTGATGTTACGCCATTTTCAGTTTAGCGTACTACAGTACTAAAGTGGAGGAATGGGATAGTTATTTAAAATTCCTTTTTTGGTAAACACATTTAATTGTTTGCAAGCAACAGAAAAATCGAAATTATTGTAGGATTGTTATTATTACTTTTATTTCGTTAAAAATGTTGTCTCCAAAGCCCGCAGAAATTTAGGCCTTAATCAGATGGTTTTGGAGACACTTTAAGAATACATAGTCCTGTGTGACTTCATAAATCTTCGGTCCGAAGCCATTTAGAATATCCTTCAGTCATATGGAACAGAATCCTGAGTACACAATGAGTTGAGAGAAGCTTCTTGCATTGGATGACGAATAGATTTACCATACTGGGTCGTAATGTGGAAGTTACGAAAGCTCTTGGTCTTCCTTCACTCTTGTCTAGAAGAACTCATACAGACCTGCTCTTTTTCATCGAATATTTCTTGGACTTAGTGCATTGCCAATGACCATTGGTTACAAGGTCTCTACCTACCACTTCGTATAAATACCAGGTGGACATGCAGGACCATGTAGTCCAGTTGTGAGATGCATTGAAGTTGCCAACCCCTAAGGTCACGTCCTCGACTTTTAAGTGGCAAAAAGAAGTTTCAACGGGCAGTGAGGGATGGAATTTTCTGACTGGACTTGTTTGACCTGCCAGATTAATTCTGTGGCGTGACTTGCTAAGTACTAAGTCTTCTATTTTTTTCTTGTCACAGTCATCTTCTTACTTAACGCAACAAATCTCTCAGATTTACGTTATTTTATGAAGTGTGACATACTAAGGTTGTATGAACGTTATCATACTTGTACCCTGTTCCTCTACTGGGTGCCCTTCTGTCCCAGTGGTTCGATCGGCATGGTGTAGGGGTGTGTGAGAGCCCTGCTAAAAAAAAAAATTCTATCCCTTTTTTAATGTTTTAACATCACTCAAAAAAAGTTGTAAATAAGAACGGGAGCTTGTAGCATTTACTAGTTGCTGTTGTATTTAATCCGAATCCGTGTCAATTTTTAATCGGTTTGAATTATGCAATTAGTAGTTGCATAATATGCAGTTAAGTGTACTGTAATACTAAGAAACTGTATATGAGCGTCAAGAATTCAGACTGCTGAAGTGAAGATGTATAAGAAGACTAAAGTGTACAAACAAAATCGAAGTAGAAATGACTCCATATAGGTTCAACGGAATGTTGAAACGTAACGAAGTAAAAAGAATACAGACTAAGCAGAGTAAGGGATGCGGAAGGACAGGTAGGCAAGAAGAGCAAGAAATGCCTACCCAGAAATTGTACAAGGTACCCGGAAAGCAAGTTGGAGTCCGAACGATTCACTTGTAGGCTTACTTACTTCCCGAAACTACGGTATAATTACGTTTGTACAAAATAATATGTTGATAGCATCTGGTTATTGTATACTTACCGAAAGATTTTAGTAAATCAAGTAAAACCGGATGCTGAAAGCCATAATTTATTTTAAATTGTTAAAAGTACATATCAATTCTTTTAAATTTATATACTTTTTCCAGTAAATGTAAATATGCTGTACACATTATTTTTCTATTCTGATTACGTGAATAAAATGTCACATGCTTGAGGCAATTAAACAGAATTTAATTAAGAAGACGTGCGTCGCTGTAACAACAGTCAATTAGGAATACGTATTAGAGAGAATGTGTATAAGGTCAGAAATTAAGTTAATAATGAGTAATCTAGGTCGAATAGATTATGAAAGGGTAATAAATCTATAAAGGGATTATGATAAACGAGATAAACAAGAAAATTGCGCTGGTGGTAAGTTGTAAATTGGAGCAGCGTAATACTACTCCGGAAAGTGCAGTCCGGCCGAGGGACAACTAATGGGTCCAAACTTCTCACGATACACACGACAGCTGCTAGGCTTGGGCTTCAGTTTTTTTTCACTCCCCCCCCTCTGTCAATAAATGTGGTGGTAACGTAGAGAAAATATTGTACTTATTTAACGCCACCATAATCCTGACAATTTACGTACTACTATTTATAATACTATTTTTGGTTTTTCTTTTTATTTTACTCAAATATTAGAAAAGACAATATATTATAAATAAAGTCTGTGAAGTCGTTTCTCTTGAATTATGTACATTGTTACCCTAACATTGAGTCTAATTTAGTTTAAAAAAATCATTTTAAATTCTGCGGTATGTTTTCCGATTATATGTGCCCGCCAAGTTTCGTCCTTTGAAATAAGTTCTTAATGTTATTCAATTCACGTATAGGTCTGTAATTAAATAATTATTGTATCAATCTAATGTTAGTTTGTGATAATCAATTATATCAATGTTAGACGTTGATTTTCACAAAACCGACGTACTTTATTCCTGTATAATATTGTTACCGAATTTTTATATTTGGGGTAATTATAATAAGAAACGACTTACATTTTAAATCGGATGAGACAATAACGGTAAGTTCGTGTTTCTAGAGCATCATCGTGGCTTCACCTGTAAAGTCATGCGTCTGTTGTATAGATGATCTTGATTATTGGATAGATGATCTTGATTATTGGAGGCCGGGATCTATACACCTGCAGGAGCAGACGAGAAGGTACGGATCAGAAACGATACAGACTGGGCAAAATACCCAGAGAACCGATTAATAGACATCTTAGTAACCGGACATTTAAATAACGTAATTAAATGAGATTCATTCCTGTGTTTACTAATTTTATTAGTTTCCTTGTGTAAAAAAAAACCAGCGGGAACATGTGCTATATAAGTGTATGATGAAAATAAATAGCTTAGACGGCGTGGGGGTGGAAGCGATTGCTCTGTTCATAACTACTTCACCATGAGTAAAACAATAAAACATTGACTTAAGTCTGATTAGGTCTAACAATGTAAGTCCTACTAACAATTTTTTCACTCCAAACTTATGTAAAGAGTATGAGAAAAGTCTATAATACCGGGCAGTGCTGAAGGAAGTAGACGTATCATATTGTTGGTCTTTGTAAAATTAAGTACAAGTAATAAAATACTTGTTTCTAATTAGTACAATAGAAACGTAAGTCAGTGGACGGACATCGTGAAAACCATGAGCGTAACGGCAGTCATTACGGAAAAATCCTCGTGTACTTCAGCAGTTCAGTTCCCGTTGAAAATATACGCTGTTCTCAATTTAAACAAAAAAAAAATCTACAATTTACAGTTCCTATATTTGTGCGCGCTCTCTCTCTCTCTCTCTCTCTCTCTCTCTCTCTCTCTCTCTCTCTCTCTCTCTCTCTCTCTCTCTCTCTCTCTCTCTCGTTGCGAGTGGAAGGGGTTACTGTATCCATGCCAGACACCTATGAGTTGCCAGGTTGCCTATACGGTAGGGTTAGATAGAGAAATCGATTAGTAGGCCTAAGAATTATATATGCTACTACTGTACCCTATCATTAAATAATACAACTAATAATAATACTAAGTCTATTAGTTATTGACGAATGATTATTATTAATGAGATAATGTAAGTTTATTAATTATTACCGTTATAGCGTAACGTCGTAACATTATACAACGCCGGAAGGAAGGAGTTGTGTTGCTAATGGCGGCTTTAACGTTATTCCAAGCCATTTCCGCTATATTTCACACTGACCTCACTTAATATAATAGCCACGTAAAAAGCATTACCTCGCTCATCTCCAACCACAGGTAGGTACCACACGTGTAGCGTGTAATATGAATATATGAACCTTGTGGTATCCGGCAGAACTACGTGTGGGAAATCAGTTCTAGAATTTTGAATTTTATTTCGTGAAACTTAGTTACGTAACAAAGTATTTTACATAAAACAGAGATGTTAACGCGTATTTGTCCGTTTCATTAGTTTGTGGCATAGAGCATAAACAGGCGGTGCGGAAATCGGTTCCGGTAGTCTCCACAGCGTAAACACCGGATATTAACGTATGGTCGGTTCGTTATTTATCTGTCGCATTTTTATTTCCATTTATTTTATTTCATTCATTGTTTTGTTAGTTTTTATGTCCTTCGTGATTACAGTGTACCGGTATTGTAGCCAGGCCAAAGTTTTTTTTTTACTTTTAGTTAAGTAATTTTTCTGTGTCGAAACCATCTATTTTTTTTTTCCAAAAACACTGCGATTCCGAACAGCGTGGAAGAGGATGGTGCAGGGTACGAGAAGATTAGACCACTTCTTTAACATAGCGCAATGATACAGTTCTGCTTTTTTTAAATAAAACAAACGGTTCTCGGGTGGAAAGGAATGCAAGACGAAAAAATTATCTCGCAGCACGAGAACAATGTTGTTCGAGTCAACGCTGAACGATGACATTTTAGTTTCAAATTTCCACATCGTTTTTTATCGTATTTTCCATGCGACTTGCTTTTTCGTTGTCGTTTTGAAGAACTAACCCTAGATAATAAATGCCGATATACATGACATTAAATAAATGAAGGTTAAATTAGATAGGAACATCACTTTTTACATTTTGTGAAATTTACTTGTACTTTTTACGTCGCCAGTAGAACTGTTCGTATTCATCTGCATACAAACACCCAAAATACAAATGTAAGTTGCTCTAATTAAATATGATGATGATGGTGATTATTATTATTATCATTGTTGATCATAAAGTTGACAATTAAAGCATTTAATAAATTAACAATTTTTATATTTTAACGATCGTCATCCAGTTAATTTGGCACACGTAGGGTAAATCTTAACATCCCTTTCTTGTTTAGAAAAATACTATATCATTCTAAATACTGAATTTTTTTAATCGACTCAGAGTTAGTTTTTAACGTATTTTGTACACATTTTTTGAGACTGTGTTATTATCTGTACAACAATATTAATTGGGGATTAATTATGCCAACAATAATTAATTAATTAATCTGTGATTGCCAACCCCCACGTTCTTTGGGAGCCAAATACAAAGATATGGGAGTTGATCCCTATTACGCCCCGTGTTCTGGAGCGCCAAATACAAAGATTATTGGGGTTATTTATTATGCTAACTGTGATTAATTAATTGATTATACTAATTTGCAAAATGAGATCGTGTAATCACTCAATTAGGTTACTCATATCAACTGATTGAAGCTAAGTGATACGTTAGTTCTTTTATGTTAGCATAATTACTGCATGGAGACTCTAATTATTGTATAAATTAATAAAAACTACTATAAATCATTCAAATGCCATTACTTTCTTGTTCTGAGGTAACTTTGACAATAATGAACGCATATATTCTGGATAAAATAAACACTTATTTATTAACATCATTAAATAAAGAGACTTCAATATATAAATATGGATGATTCCCTGTAAATACATTCATAAAAAGAACACATGTATATATATCAAATTACAATGCGAATCCAATACGTTGTTTGCTGGAAAACATACACATACATATATAATACAATCGATATATAGAAAAACACAAATAGTCAAACAATAAATCTTATACTAATGCGTTCATTGCTTGCCTCAGATGAATAGCGTTAATTATATTATCATATTTAATTTAAATACTCAAGGGGTGTTTCTTGAAAAGAGACAGGACAGTAGAGTTCTTATGATAAGAATAGCATAAAGATTACTTGTAAAGCGATTTATCCGATATTTCCATCGGTGTAACTCCTTCTCGTTGGTGGTCCATCTGTGTGAAGTTGCGTAGCTGTGATGTCACTAACACTCAACACACGCGGATCAGATTCACTCGCGCTGTGTGTATTTTCTGTTATTCGGCTGTTACTGTTAGAGTTTATGAAATCATGTGTCGTGTGGGTAAGTTCATAATTAACTATGGTGTATATATCTGACTGTCTATTGTTGAACTTCTTGTGTGTACATTAATGTATAGTGTCTTTGATACCGTGGTGTAATTGTTCCAAATTATATTGTATCGCTTCGCCGCACTGTACAACGTTACGATTTCGTTGTCCGGTAAAACATTAACAATAGTTCTGCGCGTCGGTTATTGATGAAACTGCGATTGGTTAGTTCAGTTCTGAATTTGAGTATAATAAAGAACTCTAGAGTTATTAAGCACTGGCGTATGTCGCATGATTTAGTCGCTGTAGGTACACTATTACCGGATACTCGCCAATATCGAAATGTTAAGTCACTTAATTATATACCGCATAGCAGAGTTTCAAAGTCCCACTGCTGTCCGTATGTTAATCGAACTGTATTAAGGCTTAGAAGATTTAGTTCCGTGAAGTCTGTTAAAGTATACGATTGAGAAATTTATAAGAAGACTCTCGAACTTTGTATTAAGACTGGTAAAATGTAGAAAATATGATTTAAAAGTATGTTTAAAAGTACGTGATTGAAAATATATGATGACTGTCGAAAATTATGTGAAGACTGTCTTCCCGCGTGCTCTGCAAACAGTTTTTATCAAGCATCGTTTACCACAATGCAATCTTCTGGAAGGCACGCCTCAAGTCGAACATGATAGGACAGAAGAACTCCTACCCTTATGCAAGACTATCGTTCTTCACTTCTCATTCGACGTTCTCGTTGCCATGATGACGACGGTCCTCTCCACCTGTTCTCTGGGTAGATGCTGGGTTGTGATTGGGTATCCTGTCTCCCCACAAGTTCGCGTCGAAAGCCTCCGTACTCTTTTCCTGGAACAGGAGCAATTTCTCGGCTGTCGATCAGGTCTTTGTCTAAGCGTACTCCGGACCCTGCTGCCGTTCTCACGCGAACAATGTGTCGTATTTCGTTATTGTTTCACTATCCTTGACCCTTTTCCGATAGCTATCCTGACGCAGCGTGTCGTCGTTTCCAAAACGGCACTCCTTCTCCCTGTCGTAAATATCAGTTGTCGCCAGTAAGACGTTCCCCCGCTGTGCACAAGTTCGATTCCATTCTTTAGATATCGATGTCAGTTCTCATACAGGGTAAATACCATTGTGTACTTACGCCCTTTTCTTACTACTGGTACACTTCAAATTAACCTTGTAGTGTGTCCGTCACGGTTTCTCCGTAAATTGGTACTTGACATAGTTTTTTTTTATCTTGCATGTTGCAGGCTGTAAATCTCGGTTGAGTCGAGTCTGTCACGGGCAACCTTATTTCCCATTGTAAAGTTATGTGAAGCGTATTCGTATTGTCCGAAGCAAACGTTCAGTTGACACATCGTAAAACTGTTCCTTATTTATTGCTCTTGGCTCGTGTTGGGGTGTCTTGCTGTATGTAACGTCTTTTCGATCATAATTTAAAAAAATTTTAATTCTTGGTTGTTACATAGTCCCCAAATCGGATTGGATGTTGGATCAGCAGAAGACATTCTAATCCGATTTTTGCGCTCTGAGTTTGTTGTGGGAGTCCCCTCTGAGAATGTCACGGTCATTGACCCACTTTCCTCTGCTTGGGGTATACGGGTATATATTCCCTATATTTTGTTGTAAACTAACTCTGGGAATTTATTGCCGTGCATCTGAGGAAGGATGAACGCATTTTCACACATTGTGCATATCTAATTAGATATGGAATTATTTTACAATAATAACAATAACTGTGGATGGCTGTGTCATCCGCTTATAACCTAATACATGAAATAATGGTTTTCGACATGAAATGTAATTATTCATGTATCGTTTAAATATCGTTACGATAGTTAATGTCCTTAGTCTACCTTGAACATTTAAAACACAATTTACGAACCTGTAAATACATTTTGATACATTCATTATTTATTATTGAGTATCACTCACAATACGTATTACTAACATTTATACTGATTATATTGATTATAAATTTATATACATTATTTATGAACAATTAACAGTTCATTTGAAATCATTATGATTATAGATAATTTCGCTTTATACCACTCAGATTTGATTAATTAATCTTACATCATTGTGTGTCTATAAAAAGCTCGTTATAACGTCTTTAGCAATTTATTGCTGCACACTCGATCGAACTTTTCGCACCATAAGTGTCCTTTCTATTGAAATTTTCATTAACATTGGTTATACACATGTCATTAATGTCATTGCTCGTGGCTCGTGTAGGGGTGTCTTGCTGTATGTAACGTCTTTTCGGTCATAATATTAAAAAATTTTAATTCTTGGTTGTTACATCTGTTTAATGAACACGCTGTATGTTTGAACTTTCGTTTACTCAAACTGTAGTCCGGAGTAAGATTTTATAGTGCAATTTTACTTTTAACCGTAACCAGCCTCAAGTTTCTGTCAGCACTTTTTGTCTGCCGTTTCTTCTGTCTCTATTGAGTAAACATCGATTGTTTCTACTGCAGTAAGACAACTCCATGCCTGTCTCTTTTGATAGTTAATTGACACAATCGGCCCACATGGAATGTGTGGTGTGGTAAAGGTTACCGTACTTATATCAGTAACTTAATATGCTCTTCAGCAAACTGTACCTTGTTACTGTTACCGTAATTAAATTACGTGCCTGGTTATAAGTAACGGAAGATCCGTATATATTAGATTTATGTTTAATATTTCGATACCCTTTTCGTAAATCCGTTACGTCACAGTCCGGTGTGGCATGTTGTAAAGATAAATCCCACCTAATCAGATGTTCGCTACTCAAGACTCTGACGTTTCCTTGCCTTATGAAGTCAAAATCTTAGAGAGCTGTGGTCTCGAGAGATAGTTCTTGCCACTTATTCATACCTTCAGGCAACCGTCGTCTCTTTTAATATTATTCAGCCCTTCGCGTCATCTTCGATCAGATACAATGCTGTTGAGTCCCAAATGTTTTCTTAAGCTTACTTTCCTTACTGTCATAAATATCTGCTTAAATTTCCATATTATATATTTTTTTAATTTACTGAAATTATAGAGCTTACATTTACCCATTAAGGAGTCGGGACTTGTAGGCCTATTTAGCTCGAAAAAATAGCAATCGTATTTAATTTGTACGTGTATTGGTTTTGCTTAAATTAGTTGTTTTTCATTAATTTCATTTCAGTTGCTATGATTATTGTGTGGGAAAAATAATTGTTTTACCCCAAATTGTCATTGATTGTGTTTCCCCGTTGATAACCGACGTATGTAAATATAATACGACGTGTACAGAAACAACATTTCATACCCCAAGGGTGCAGTTAGCTGGTGCGTTACAACAACTCAAACCGCACAGTTGGCAGCACTGGGGCATTCTTCTCGTACACTGACACTAATGTGGTGGTAATAATGTTTAAATTGAATTGGTTAACATAATTACCGTTTTTGCGTAACCACCTCAGTACCGTGTTTCTGTGAGCTGGAAAATACATGCGAATTTGTGTAAAATGTTTGGAAGGAATTAATGGGAATGTTGCTTTGATGGAACCACGACGTGACAAGCCGCATTTATGTCTACGCTTTGGAAACAAAATACAGAAATGTAGTCTATTTTTATCTAGAATAGTTGAGATATTGGGTCTATTTCGAGGGTCCTATAGAAAATCATCGTGTTGGTGAAAAACTGAACAAAGAACGTACCCGAGAGGTAGAACAAAAGACAAGTGATCAGCTCTGTAGAACGTATCATGATGTGCATTTAACCATTAAAGACGTTGAAGGAAGATTTGAATGCTATAGCAACACCTGAAATAAACTGACGCGAAATCTGGAGGGAAAAGAAAAACGCAGTTGATGTCGGAAGAATTGTGAGAATATTTGAGGAAATATAACGATTATCTAAGAATTCGTTAACAGTTCTGTGATAAAACAAAACTCTTAGATAGTTTACTAATTAATAAATTAAATAAAATGCACAATACGGTTGCCGTAGAAAATCCGCGATACGGTGCCGTAGAAAATCCCGAAAACGAAATCCCCCGGTAAAATAGAAAAATCTAAACGACTTCACTTCTGTGAGTATTCAGATGGTAGCTTGTGCACTTCAAGTAGACAAGAACAATTTTTAAGAAAATGGATACCTTATTTCTGTGTGCTTGGGAAAGCCTCTGGTTCGTCGTGTTTTCCACCCTTTTCCCCATTGCCAGTCCCATTTTATCACTACTTTTCATCTGCTCTGTTATGTCACATGCTCTTCGCCCACGAATTTCAACGAATTGTAGTTTGTACGGCTCGGTTGATGTATCGTGTACAGGATAAATATGTAATTTAGTAAACCGTATCCGTGTGTACTGTACTTCCAAGGTGTGTATAAGTTTTGCAAGATCGGCAGCTACTTCTTTACGAATCAACTGGAAGTTTATGTTCGATAAACTGAGTTTAGTGTTACTGGGTATAGTAAATGGTTAACACGTTTATTACGCTTAATATAGGCTGTAAAAACGGATTTGGTCTCGGTTTAATATATTCAGCATATCGTTGTAACAATCCTGTCTAGTTATGGAAAATGTTATGTTATATGGGTTAATATCGTGAGTTATTAGATGGTTTCGGACATTACATTCAGTAATGCACCGACTCACCTCTCTGTATTCCATTGGAACTTGCGAGAAAAAGTGTATATTTTGTACAGCAGACTGTAGATTTTGAACAGTGGCTTTGAGGCGCGCAGTGGACACACACCTCGTTGCAAGGCTACAAAAGTTCCATTTATTTCGCACATCCGCAGATAGTCTTGTATAGTCTTTCACAGTGTGTAGTCGGCTAAAACAAAGCTGGGGATAATATTATAAGCATGCAAGTGAGACAGCAAACTGTTATCGCGTTCTCTCCTCCCGTGTCCGTATGCCGTACTTTTCTTTCTCTGGTTCTGCCAACGATTTCCGCGCTGACGAACGGTTTCTACCATTTTCCCTGATATGTACTAAGAATTGGAAGAAGAAATGTTGCCGACAGAAGTGTATAGGCTAATCTCGTGTGGCGTGTGGTAAGTGAGGCGTGGGTACGGAAACGTGAAAGATCCCATAAACTAAACCGTTGTAATTCTAATCTGAAGAGCAGAAAAAACACGATAGTTAAATAGCGTGCTTTTTTAAGGGGTTGCTGCAAGGGGTTAAAGCTAATGAGGCTCATTACTTCCTTTACGGCACTGTGTGTAACAGTTTATATCTTCATATTTCAATAAACGTTTTGATGAAGTCTTTTCAAACATATTTCCAGTTTAATTAGTGTAGAAAAAGCAGAATATGTGATAAACATTTTTACTGAAATTTTCAAATTATCTCTGAAGATTAATCGAAACATTTTTTTTAATTACGACCGGAAAATCTGTTCCATATCTGCGCCATTGTTCCTATTCTCTGCCCTCCCCCTCAGTGGGGTGATACAGTTCACATTCATTAATCTGAACTGCATAAAACAATTTAAAGGTCCTACTGTAAATAATGTAGCAGGTACTATTGCTCTGTATTAAGGAAAACTTTTAACTCGTTACGTCAGAAGAAAGAAAACGGAAGGAATTCCCATCTGACATGTACGGCATTCATGCATGACGTAGTAGAAGTGTTAAGCATTGTGTTTTATTGTTAACAGTATTGTATTACGTAACTTTGTTTAATTCCAGTTTTTTTTTTTTGCGGAAAGGTAGGCTATATATGCTTTATAAAATGTACACTGTATTAAAAATTCCTTTGTAAGCATAGTGCCGTAGAAGACGTTATCGATTTAGCGTTTTCTCGTGGGTCATACGTTCACCGCATTAACCCACCTACGATATTGTTATTATTATATGTACAGTCTCAAAGCGTCTTTCGTACTGTCGTCGAAATTCCCGGAGGGACGAAACGACCAACGGTTAATTAGACGTGTCTACTCAGCAGCAGCAGCACGAGCAGCTGATTGCGTCGGCTCTCTCTGTCTGTGTGTGTGTGTGTGTGTGTGTGTGTGTGTGTGTGTGTGTGTGTGTGTGATAGAGAGAGAGGGGGCAGTGAGCGACAGAGGGAGTGCTTTGGTATATGTTATTTAAAAAAAAAACTTACACGGTTTGTACTATAACTTCTGTAAAGGCGCATTTTCATGGTTCAATTTGATTGATCAACCGAACTGAATCAATCACATAGTACGCTGCATTGTTTGCACGGTTTAACTAAAGCAAATTGAGAAATTTATAGTTGTACCCTTATTTAATTGCCACACTTACTGATTCTTAAGAAACAGCGTATTAGAAAAGTTAAAGTGTACACGAAGTTAATATTTCGTTAAATTCAAGTGAATTGATTCAAGGAAGAAGAAGTTGCACATTCAAAATAAAATTTACACTTTTCCAATTGTATGATTATCACACGTCAGAACTTCAATAACACTGTTCTAATAACTTTTTGTTAATAGAATCTACATTTTTGTTAGTTCTGACGTGGCCAGTTTTGTTAGTGGATTCAGAAATATAGAAATAGTGGACTTTGTACTTTTGTTTTCTATCTGAAGATGAACTGAAAAGGCTCGAAACCGCTTACCGAAAGTGTTGCTAATAGTGGAGTGTAAGAACTGTTTGCAATACATGTAATCGAAGTAGAACTGAGTCCTGTTCCTTTCTTTCATTGTTCATTTTGGGGGATCGATCTCATTGAATTATTTTATTCCAAGATTGAGGTGTCTTGTAAAGAATAGGCTTAGTATTTTGAAAACAGAATAACTTGCTGCACATGTTTCGTCTTAGAATCACATCAGATGTACTTAGACTTTTCTTCATACTATAATGTGGTGACTTCAGAGTGATACTCTGCCCGCATTGGAAACGGGGATGGGAATCTAGTAAGAAACAAGATCCCGTCCGTATAGTTAAAGCCCAAAAGTAAACTATACGTAATACTTTCTTCGTACCAATAGATACACCGTATGCACATATTTATACAGTTGCGTACAGTAGTAGAAGACCGTGAGGTGATCAGTTCCTTTCTCTTCCATGCAGTATTATTCACTGATCATGTAATAATTTCCCGTATCAGACTGAACATACATGAATAGCGGAGTTTAATTTTTTAGGTTGATGAAATTAATGAGATAAACGTGAGAGAACAATTGGAAGGAACAATTTGCTGTCAGTAGACCTCAAGCAGTGTAACAATGTGTGACGTGAAGAGTTGATAAGAGATACTGAGAAAAGAACGAGGATGGTACGGGCAATATAAGTAAAAGAATCAGTGATCATCAGAATACACGCGATCGTCCGGAGACGTTACTTTGCGACCAGGATCGTCTCACTTTGGTACTCACCTCTCCACATGACGATGCTGCAACTATTCAAGTTTACCGTTGGTTTTAATTATTTTAATAAACCCTGTATGACAATATGATGACATTTTATGTGATCCTTCTAACTGAAAATTAGGATAGCGCACATATACGCAGAAATGTATGTGTGACAGGGGCGCAGCTATTAATGAGAACGTGTTCATAAATTAAATTTCGGCGTGAAAGAAAAAATTAATGTTATGTTGCATTTGTGGTTAGTAACGTCTGCGAACTGAAGATGACGTTAAACTTCAAGATTCGAAAATTATGTATGAACTGTTTAATTTTACAGGAGTCATGACGGTCGCACGGATCGTCGTGTCTGAACAGTGGAAACAGAATAATTGTCACCCGATGAAATCGCTACTTACAACTTAATGAAAATTTAAAAGCAACAATAAATACTCGTATGCAAATAATCCTTCAAGCTTACTCTAACATATTAAACAATAAATTCACCTCATTAACAGTGTTGCGCTAAATAATACACATTAGGCCTAATCACTTTACACTAAACGCACCCTAAATCGCCGTATCAATAACTGCCTCGCAGATGCAAGGGTACAGTGCAGGCGTGTCCCGGTGTCAGCAGTGTCCGGGCGAGCCCTATTACTGCCTGATACTCCTCGTAATGCTTGATAGCGAAACATGTCGCTTTTGTGGGATGAAACCTCCGTTTTTATTTATTTTTGGAGGTATAGGATGCGGTGCTATGATTGGCTGAATCGCGTAGGCAGGCAGGATTTGACGCTCACAACGAGTCGTTATACTTCCGCCAGCCCGGTAAAAGTCCCGAGAGACTGCCGTGTGACGATGCCGGGGCATGCGAGATAGTGGAGGGAAAGAAGTCGCCTACAAAAGTGGCGCTTGGCACAACTAAAGCGGGCGCAACCCCTGATCCCTCTGTGACTGACTCGCTGCTTCGGAAACGGCGTCTGTATGGTGTAATATGTGACAAAGTTGACCTGAATGCCGGTAGAATAACCTACAGACGCAGGCGCCTGGAAAGGTCTAGAAGGAGCGCTATCATTACGTAATTCTGCCTTTCACACGTTATTTACGTATCTCATTAGCTTAGCAGTATTATGGGCTCCAGGCACTACTTAAAACACCGTGACGTTTAACATTAAAGTGGATGTGTTTACACCAAACGTAGGCTACCTGCGTTACCAGATGTTATTTCTTTTTATTTATAAACGTATCGTTTCTATCCCCGGATCTTATTCAACGTGAGCACACGTACAGTTACAGCACGTGGTTAACAGTGGATATCATGTAAATAAATTACGTCGGTATTAAAACTAACGTGTTGTGAGAGGGAGGGTCGCGCTTCGTTTGTACGTTGGGGGCGGGGTACAGTTTTTGAATACCCAGCCTGACATAAGAGATAAAATAGTTTGTATTATATATATTGATTTATGGGAACGTGCTGGTACATAGATAACAACAGAATTTAACAACAAACAAACAGAGTGTGTATTAGTAGTAGCAGTGGCTGTTTGGACAGACGGTGAGTGAGTTACTGTTTTGTTTTAATCTGCAGAACCGATCGTAGAACCGGCTTTGAAAGCATTTTGCGTTACAGCCGTTATCAAACCGGAGTGGAGGAAATGAGCAGTAACGTTGAGTACTCTTTTTAGAGATAAAAATGTGGCCGTACAGTCGTTGTCCGCTTGCGTCACTTCAGATATTTAAATACTCTTTCTGTCGTATATTGTAGAATTTCCCTATAATGTCTGTCGGCCAACATGTGTTCAGGTTAATAAAAGAAGTTTATTAAATATTATTAAACTTAAATAATTCAGTTTGTTAGCCACGTCTTTGGTCGAAATGTATAATACGTATAATCAGTGGTTGATTTCTAAAATTATATGTGCCGGAACGCATCAATCATAAAGCTGTACAGACACAAATATACTTATATTTGATATTAGCGTATAAATTTACATCAGGTTATTACAAAGGAGGTCTACATTTTTAAAGCCTTATAAAATGTGTAACATTCGTATAAACTTGTATCTAAAAATAAAACAAAGTTATTATCTAAAAAGAAAACAAAGTTATTATCTAAAAAGATAATAAAAATATCTAAAGATACTGTTATTTCTAAAGTGCTTCATCGTTAGGTTAGTCGCACAACAATCGAAAACATGTCACTCAAGTGGCGTCATCCCGGAGCCTCAATCAAACTCTTAAGTGATGGTTTCGGTGGTTCGGACATTTTAAAAAAGTTTCCATAGTTTCGTCATTGTGTCGTCGTATTGTTTGTTTCCTTGACCTTTCCTTACTCTTTGTGTCCAATGATGTATTTTGGGATCCAAGAGGTTCCGGAACGCCGTTCCGGCGCGTTCTCCCCGAAATCAAGCCCTGCGTATAATAAGCTAGTATTAATAAATAAAATTAAATAAAAATATTGTCACGCTTTAATAAGAGTACCTATGATAAAAATGTATCAGGACTAAGTAAGACGAAGTTTTTTTTTTATTTACACATGATCAATATGTTCCTTTCTTTATTTACCAATTGAAGCTTTATCGATACTGTTTGCTTTATATAACTGATTTTATATTAAACTGTTGAAAAGTTTGTAAATAAACGATTTGTTGCAATTAGGAACATCACTTAATCTGTATCTTGAACTATAAAAACGCATAAGGTGCCACCATCCAGTGTTCTGTATAAACAATGAAATGTATTCAGAACTAATCATAGTGTAGACATCAATAGAAACAATGGACAATAAGGAGCCAGACGTTGTTTGTATTGTGTGTAGACGTGCTAGTGCAGGGATACTGAATAAAAGATGAACTGGTAGACGATGATTTTGTTCCATATGCAGCGCAACATAAAACACCTTGGTTGCAGTTCTAACCAAAAAAGGAAAAATCATGATTTGACAGGTTAACCACATTTCCGACGGATCAGCCACTTATATTTGTTTTTGTGTACAGTATACTGAACCAGCGGTAGAAATAACACGTTCTCGAAACGAATACACTCTCGGGTCAAGTTGAAATTAAACAAAAACATCAATTAAAATTTCTCTTGAAATAGGATTGGTTTTCTTTAGCATTTCTTTCTCTTAATTGGCTTCAGAAGGAGCGAGTCAGCTGTGTTTGTTGATTTACTTTTTTTAGTTCGGCAAGATCGATTCGGATCAATGAAATTTTGATAAGTTTTTTCTCTTAATTAAATATGATTTAAAAAAAATATTCTGTTCGTAAATATAAATTAAGCATAAACGTTACCATTATTAATGCTTCGTTTCTTCATCTACTTCTGTTTTAGCCTCTAAATCAAATTCCAGTTACATCCTTGACATACGTGAAGTTGAACTCCATATTTAAGGCGTGTACAGGGATATATTGCTTTCAGCTTGTCCCCTTCTCCTTTGTTTTATTCGTTAATTTGTTTGTTGTTATCGTCTCATGCGATACAATCACATTGATATAATTGATTTTATTTTCATTGTATTAACCATAATTTGTGAAACACCTGCTCCTCAAGAGTTGCCTAACGCTAATGAAATTATGAAATGTAAAGACATTGATCCTAATTGCTGAGTCGGCCGATCGATTTGTTCTTTGCTCTTCTGTTAACATGACCCACATACATTTGCTATTGTGAAACGGCCATTATACATTACTTCACTAATGTGAAATACCTGCTTCTCAGAGTGCTAATTCGTTCGCTATAAACAGCGTTATTTACCTGGACCCTTTCAATCCGCGGGTGAATATTCAATAAACCTCGTTAATCTCTCCCCAGATGAAATAAATCTCCTCTCCTCTCATCTTCTCTTTCTTTCAATTGGCCTACTTCACGGTTTTCTCAAACGGGAAGGCCTAATTTGAGCGTTTCGTGGACCTTGTTCTGAAGCATAACAAAAAATTCCAATTGTCAAATGGTAACAAAGAAATGAACTGTTCTCATTACAATAAAAAAAGATTGAATTGTTTGCAGCAATGTTCCTACCGATGAATCGTTCTTAGTGTAGTAGGGTTGACATCATGTATTGAGCAAGCTTTCATTTCTTTACGTGTAGCGACTTAGAAATTAGTAACTAAGAATTTTGTAGCCACTACAGATTTCGGAGGAACATCGTAGACGAAGTTTGGAGGTAAAAGATTAGACGAAAGTGTATGACACTCCGTGTACAGAAGGCAAATTATCTAATTCAGCAGCTCTGAGTCAATTATTTGTGTTATTGATTTGTTATTTTTTTAATTTTAAAATATTACTTTGTGTTCTCCGTAATTTTGTGTATGTTAGTAAATGGTACATGTTAGTGTATTTCCTTTTGTAAATTATTAGGCAAGAGATTAGGGGCAGATCTGTAATCCACGTGTTATTTCGTATGTCTCATGTTAGGTCATCTCCCATGTTATCTTTCTCTACTTATAATCACTACTCCAACACCACTACTTTCCTATCCTCCCATGTTTAAGTACGTAAAACGATAAAAGCTGAAATAAAAAAAGTTTGTGGTGCGCATACTCTCAGTAGCACAAGGAATATAAAAACAATAGGCCTTGAGTCCTCTACAATTCAGGACTGTATGCAAAAAATTATTTGATTCTGTTTGAATTTGCGGCTGTTATCGTTTGCCATAGAAAAAATTCTACACACAGACAGACAGACAGACACTTTTCGAAAAATGACTTTTTTCCATGTTTTGATGGAGTACAATCAGAATCTGCCGTTATCTCGAACACGATTTTTTCCCCATGACCATACTTCCATTTTCTTATGGAACATGAAAGTAAAAATAATGTGCTACTGCATGAATACCGCATTTTGTTTTAATAGAGCCTGAGTTAACCGTGTGAATATGGCTTGTTTCCACGTATAAACAACTCCGGTAACTTTTTAAATTCGGAAGTTAATTCCGGAAGTTTCATTTTCATTTAAATCATGTACGAGTGAAAATATATCGTTCCTGGCAGGCAAGCATATCTCAATTATGTAATGTTTACTTTTCCAAAGTTTTATTATTGTGATTACCGCAATAAAAAGGCCGGCAGGACACACACACACACACACACACACACACACACACACACACGATTCGCGTTATTACTGGCCTCACTCATGTTTTTTTGTCTTACGTTTGCACGCTTTTTAAATGAAAAGTGCCGATACCCACACCAACACAACGCGTGCAAGCCGAAAAGGTGGACAGCGATTTGCTTACTGTTGATCGCTGGCCAGTGTAACTGCACGTGTTTACAGAGGAACATTTCATAGACAGACTTTTGGTCTTTAGGGGATGAACCCTCTGCAAGATGCTCAGGGTCCATGGACAGTAGTGTGGTAATTTTCGTATTTGTAGGTTGGTTAATCTGTACGCTTTCTGAATCGTTCTTATCTCGTTTTTATAACGTTACAGTGCTACGAGCCTTGGCCGCCAGCGGACGTTCTTACGTTTGCTGCCTGACTCTGTCATTCTCATTTCTTGTTGTCGCGACAATTATTTAGGCCTTAGGCCTCCACGTTTTCTATGTAACTAAGTGCACACATTTGTGCGGCATCAAAATGTAGTTCATTTCCGAATCAGTTTCTTAAAATTTAATCTTCAGCATTAGCCAACCTTACTACTATGAGTTGAGTGTAAGAAACGGAGAAACTTAATAAATCTATTTATACAGTCCACTATCTTTATCATTTTGCATCCTGGCGATAACACACCAAGTTTCATTCCTTCTGATGGAAAAAGGCATACGTGCCGACATACAACACATTTTTACGCGGTCCACTCGGCCGCAGCTCAACATAACATTTTATTTGGTCCTAACGTGACGGATCAACATTCTTCTTACTAACCATTTTTTTGGTCGCTCCGTGCCTGGATTTGTTATTCATCTTTTCATTATTCTTCTGCCCCAATTTCTGGCCATCACGGGCGACTCAGCATATTCGCTGATCCGACCGTGTCGTGACTTAACCAGCATTTCTTTCGTCGCCTTTGAGCCTCCTGACGATATCACTGCAAGATCATCCATGTGCTAGCGTCAGTACTCCAGTGTAAGCAGTCATCTCTCCGGTCTGTGTGTTCGCCATCTTCTCCACGGCCTCGACGCTTCGGGACATCGCATACCAGGTACCACATCATTAACATCAGGTGCGTACAATGGCTGAAGAAGGCCTCAAAGTGTTGGTCAGAAAGAGAGGCGGCTTAAAGTCTGCCATAGTGCGTATTAATTCGGCTATCAGTAACTTTGACAAGAACACTAATACCAAACATTTCTTAACAGTCAGACTTGAAAGTCTAAAAAGCTTGGCAACAAAATACGATGAGGTACAGTCCGAAATTGAGCTTATTTCTAAAGACATAAACGCTGCTCAAAAAGACCGAGTTGAGGTCGAAGAGCTGTTATATTCAACAGAAGCTAATATCTTACAACTGATAGAAACCTTTAACGTTCAGACTGTATCTCCCGTATTGACAAGCAATACGCAACTAAAACCGATAAGTTTGCCCTGCTTCACAGGCAATATCTTAGAATGGCAGCATTTCTACTCAATATTTCTGGACTTGGTGCATGCCAGATCTGATCTAACGTCAGTGCAGAAATTACACTATTTGTATTCGTCTCTGAAAAATGAGCCGCTAGATTTAATTAAGTCATTACCTATTTGTAACGAAAACTACTCGATAGCGTTGAGTTTGCTCTCCGCTAGATATGACAATAAATTCATACTAGCAAAGTACTATATTCAAAATTTACTTGAAGTAAAGTCAAAAATAAAAGACTCTGTCCAAAGTTTGGCAGAATTCATAAATACGATAACGTCTTCCGTTAATTCACTGGTGGCCATGCAACTGTCAGTGGATTCATTCGAGCTTATCACTGTACAATTATTGTCAGCGAAACTCGACCATACTACTTTTAAATTATGGAAGGAGTCTATAGACCCTGATAATCTTCCTAACTTTCAAGGTTTTACTCAGTTTTTAAACGCACGTAGACAGCTGATAGAAAATACACTGCCTATCGATGCCGGACAGCAACTCAACAAGCTAAGTTTAAGATTCAATAATAAATCTGACAAACATAAATCACGAAACGCTGCTGGCAGCACTGCATTTAAAAGTTATCACTCAGCGTCAAATCCATAGTACGTCTCAAACGCTTGAAAGCGGCGGTCGGCACGCCCGCCTTTCACTGTCATATTTTTCTTGTCGCTACATTCAATGTAGGCCTTAGGCCAACACACTCTACTTATGGCCCATTAGGCCCGTTATTAATTTAATTTAATATTTTAATACGTTGTATACATCATGCTTATTAGCCAACCTGTGATTCAAACAACTGCTAACTTTATATTTTTTAATGTACCTTTGAATTTCTAATAAATGAATTGAATACAGTCTACACGTTTCATTTCTGCATCCTGGCGAATCAACTAATTACAGATTTCACAATCAATATTCTTCTTACTAAACATTTTCCGGTCCACGCGGACCGGATACTCAACATGAAGATGTATTCATGTTTATGCTGTAAATCTAATCATCCAATTTACATGTGTGATAAATTTCGTGCACTGAGCACATCAGAACGAGGACAATTCATATTAAATCATAAGTGCTGTACCAATTGTCTAAGACCAGATCATTTCTCATCTAATTGTAAGATTAAACAATCATGTAAGATCTGCTCAAAACGACACCATACATTGTTGCACATAAACAATGTGTCGAAGCCAGTCTCTTGCCAGCAGCAGTAATTATTGTTCACTCAAATTACAATCCACAAATAATATTCTTTTATCAACAGCAATGGTGTTTGTCATTGACCAGGCTGGCAACAGACAACCCGCAAGAGTTCTTTTGGATGCGTTTTCACAAATAAATTTTTGTACGGAATCATTTGCCAAGAAATTACGGCTTAACTTGACTAAATCTAACATACCGATTACAGGCATAAATAATACCGCGTGTTATGCCACTAATCTTACGTCTATACGCATTATTTCCCGTTATCAAAGATTTAGCTTCGAGGCAAAGTGTGCTGTCTTATCTGCATTAACCCATAAACTGCCAGCACAATCTTTTGACATAAATCAATTTAACATTCCAGATAACATTTTTCTTGCTGATCCAAATTTCAACATATCATCTGACATCGACATACTGTTAGGAGCGCAATTCTACCTAGATTTAATCTTAGCTAACAAATACGTACGCGGTTCTCATTTTCCTATTATACAGGAAACAAAGTTAGGCTACATTCTTGCAGGCAATCTGCCCAAACACTGCCGCTATAAGGGTCCTGCTGTTTCGTTCCTAGCTAGGAACAACGACGGTCAAATTCTGGAGTCTCTCGAAAAATTCTGGGAGACCGAAACTATCCCTGATAATGCACCTATTAATAACGAGTCAGCTTGTGAGGAGCATTTCGTTGAGTCTACTCATCGCAATCAAGAGGGTAGGTTCGTTGTTGCGCTACCATTTAAGTCAGACAATCCCCAGTTGGGTGAGTCCTATGCTACCGCTGAAGCAAGATTCTTGAGTTTAGAACGCCGGTTCATGCGCGATTCTAAGCTTGCGCGCGATTACGCAAACTTTATTCAGGAGTATAAGGATCTTAGCCACATGACGCTTATCGACAATTGCTCTATCAATTCTGGGGTTTCAAATACCCACTATCTGCCACACCATGCCGTCTTTAAGCATTCTAGTTCTACGACAAAACTTCGCGTCGTTTTTGACGGTTCGTCCAAAACTACCAATGGTCTTTCTCTCAATGACATCTTGTTGGTAGGCCCGAACGTCCAACAAGACCTTTTTTCTATTCTTTTGCGATTTCGTATGCATAACTATGTTCTCATCGCCGACATCGAGAAGATGTATCGACAAATTCTGGTAGCTGAGAAGGATTGTCATTATCAACGTATTCTGTGGCGCGACTCTCCCCTCGAACAGTTTAAACACTTTGTATTACGAACTGTAACATACGGCACTGCTAGTACTTCGTTTTTGGCTACTCGCTGTCTTAATCAAATTGGTAAGGATCATGAAGCTTCTTTTCCTGACGCAGCGTCAGCTATAACTAATGATTTCTATGTCGACGATTTGTTAACTGGCGCAGACACCATTTCTGATCTGACCAAGTTGAAATCTGACTTAGGTACGTTGTTGAGTCAATACGGTCTCACGCTGCATAAATGGGCATCAAGTGAACCCCAGGTGGTTGCAAATCATGACAATTTATCACTCCCTTTAAACAAACAGGGTAATGTGCGTACCTTGGGCATTCTCTGGAATAACACCCGATTCATTTTTGTTTGACATCAAATCATTCCCCGTTGAATCAAGCATCTCCAAGAGGAAAATCCTATCGATTATCGCAGGCATTTATGATCCGCTCGGACTTGTCGGTCCCATTGTTTTTCTGTACAAACAGTTTCCAGCAACTCTGGCTGTGCAATCTTGGTTGGGATGAGCCAATCTCCGGGCAATTACGCTTGCATTGGCATTCATTATGCGATAAGTTGTGTCTGATCAGTAAAATTATTGTCCCACGTTCTATTCGTTGCAAGTCTAAGGCAAGGATAGTTGAATTACATGGGTTTTCGGATGCTTCTGAAAAGGGTTATGGGTGTTGTGTTTATATTAGAGTCATTTATCAAGATTCATCGGCCTCTTGTCATCTTCTGTGTTCTAAATCTCGCGTGGCCCCACTAAGACAGGTGTCATTACCTCGCATTGAACTCTGCGCTTGCTTATTGTTATCACGACTCGTATTCAAGGTCGTCCCTGCTCTTCATTTCTTTATTAATAGTGTTCATCTATATTCCGACTCTATGGTGTCCCTTTACTGGATTCATGCCCAGTCTTCGAGGTGGAAAACCTACGTCGCTAATCGTGTTGCCGAGATTCAGCGTCTTACGCAAGCCTACACATGGCATCACATCAACTCTCGACATAATCCTGCTGATATTATTTCTAGGGGATGTCACCCCGACGTGTTGCGCGATTGTTCGCTTTGGTGGCATGGTCCCGCCTGTTTGTCTCAATCGTTCGAGTCCAATCCTTTTCCACCCTTTTTACCTTCTAATCTGTCGTCTGCTGAATTCACTGCGGAGGAGAAACAAACCCCCAAACTTTCTCTAATGTCTACCCTGGCTATTGATCTTTCAAAGGACTTTTCTTCGTTGCACCGCCTGTCACGCGTGTACGCTTACTGCTTTCGATTCATCAAAAATATTAGACTCTCCAGTGCTGAGAAAATATCGGGCGCTCTTACCCCCGGTGAAATTCATTCCACTCTTAATTTTTTCGTAAAATAATCTCAGTCGATCCACTTCGCTGCCGAGATTAATTGTCTTCGTAATGGGTCTTCTGTCTCTATTAGGAGTAAGTTGTCTTCTCTGGACCCGTTTCTTGGCGTAATACGCGTCGGCGGGCGCTTACAGCAGTCGCAATTACCTTATGACAATAAGCATCCTATTGTCTTGCATCCATCGGCTCATATTACTCGCCTTATTATTGAACGCGAACACATTCGTCTACTTCACGCTGGTTCTCAACTCGTGCATCACTCACTTCGTCAACGTTGGTGGATTATTAACGCCAAGATAGTCATTCGCTCCATCATTCGTAGATGTGTCAAGTGCCTCAGGTTTAGTGCCAAACAGCAGGTTCAGAGGCTTGGTATTCTACCATCTCCTAGAGTCGCTCCTTCGCGGCCGTTTCTATTCTGCGCAGTTGATTATGGTGGTCCCTTCATGATTCGTCATGGCGGGCAGAAATCTAGGACTCTGTCAAAATCGTACGTGTCTTTGTTCATCTGCTTAGCAACCAGAGCCATTCATTTGGAATTGGTTTCCGACCTTACAGCCAACGAGTTTATAGCTGCCTTACGTAGGTTTATGTCCCGTAGGGGCATACCCAGCCAGTTATATTCTGATAATGGCACGAACTTTAGGAAGGCCCGCAATGTTTTGCATGACCTTTACAATCTTTGGCATAATAAGGATGCCACATCATCAATCAAATCCTTTACGACCTCTCAGGGTATTTCATGGTCATTTATTCCGCCCTCGTCACCCCATTTTGGTGGTCTTTGGGAGAGCGGTATAAAGAGTTTAAAGCATCATTTGCGCCGCGTGGTAGGCAAGTCTGTACTCACCTTCGAGGAGTTTACGACAGTTTTGTCTCAGATAGAGGCATGTCTAAACTCTCGCCCATTATTTGCCATTTCATCGGATGTAAATGATCCGGTGCCACTTACACCTGGCCATTTTTTGATTTGCGCGCCATTAACGGCGATACCTGACCCAGACTTATCTCACGTTCCCATCTCTCGTCTTGGACGTTGGCAACTTCTCCAGAAGTTTGTCCAAGTCATCTGGAAGGCTTGGTCTCGCGATTATTTACATCAATTACAACAACGTCACAAGTGGAAATTCGCCAAGGATAATGTTTCCATTGGTGACCTGGTTTTATTGATGGAGGATAACTTACCTCCATTATCATGGAAATTTGGGGTAATTACCGCCACATTTCCCGACCCAGACAACTTAATTAGAGTTGTGGACATTCGCACGCCTACTGGTATTGTACGGAGACCCGTTCATAAGCTATGCTTGTTGCCAGCCCGGGACGAGGCTTAGACACAAGGTTACTATAATTATTTAGCACAATGCTAGTTTATTTGGCCACTGGCTTTCATTACTTCATTGTATGACCATTTGGTCAACTTAATTGTGATATGTATCATCACAACATTTTAATGTTAATTTGCATCATTGCGTGTTTTTATACTAAATTTGCATGTGACTTGTAATTTTACAACCATGCACTGTGCTATTATAGCTATACTTATCATATTTCATGGTGGTATACTCTGCTATTTTTGTATTTATATGTTAATAATTTGTGAGGCGTATTATGTCCTACACATTTACATTTTGATATTGGTATTGGGTATGTGTCATGTTATTGGTGGTATTGCTTTATATAAAATTTTTTACATAATATTCGCATGGTATGCAGTTATACAAACCATGTATGCATTTTCTTGCACATTTGTCAATATGTGTGATTTTATTATTCTATGAATGTATTTCTCGCAATTGTTCAACTCATGTGTTACATTTGTATAACCACATTGTTGTACTTGTCACTTATGCTGTTGTGCCTTATTCATATTTGTAATTAACTAAACTGATTTCTATTGTATTTATTATATAACTTGTATTTATATAAAACACATTGTTTTTCGCATCTACTGTCTATAACCACGCCACGCCTATATTTTTATTT